>OY540835.1:7204104-8454104 GCA_961205895.1 Mythimna pallens | reverse complement strand
AATCTAAGATTTCCACATACAAAAATATTTCGACCTAATAAATCACTATAAACACACTTTGTATCTAATCACAAACATTATTCGAAATAAAATATTTAAATTAGTAATAATAGAAAATTGAAAAGAATCAGTAAATTAATGGCGAAGAGACTAAATTTCACCGCCACTAAAGCTTACAACAGTCATGTCAGCTGCCGATACGGTATAAGTATTTGTCAGATTTATATTACGTATGTAATACATGGCTATAAAAACGTCAAAGTTATTGCCTTTAGAAATTGTTAGTTTATGAGAAACCAGCATCAATTATTAACACTTTATTCAACCAGAATAAAGCAAACCTACTATTATTATTATAAGCATGGATATTAATAATATATCTAAATAAAATACCACTTAACAAATACGTCATCCACTGGATAATAAATGCTTAAACATCTGCAACTAATTCGAGTTTAAATTGAGTATGTTAAAAACTAGCATCTACAGTCAGTCGTTATTCACAAGTTGCATAAGAATATATTTCAAAACTTCGAATATTGAGGTCCAGTTGCATATACAAAAATAACATTATAGTCATTTTACATAACAGTAACAATTTGTTTCTAACCATTGAAGATTTCTTTACAAAAACATACTAAATAATATACTGAGCCTTACATCTATTTATAAAATCTTTGGCATTTTCATATGCTTATATATAAGCAGAAAATATAACTAAAATAGTTGTGTGATGATCCAGATACAGTTAGAATAACGTACAAAGTATCACTATGCAGTTTGAAGGATGTGTTTTATGGCACTTATTGGCATGCAATGACTGTAATTTCGTTCAACATAATCAATAATAAAAATTAGTGTTATCATGGAAGAGCATACTGGTATAGAAACACATTATTACTGTTGTCGAGAGTTTTCTGCATGTATAATTGCCGAATTTGTCATGGAGTTTTTCTTATTTACATAATTAAACACTTCCTCTGATGTCGCTTCTGAGGTTCAGGTCTTAATACTGCGCGTACAGCTTCGTCAAACACCTGCGAAATAATGAAAACCATTTTTTTTAACGCTAAGATACTGGGTCAGTTTATGAGGAACAGGGAGACACCCCATCATCTATTTTGCAGTTTAGTCATAGTAATTTATGAGTAAGGGATTCTTACAAGTCATATACTGAATTTTCAAATTATATACTATGACTATAATCAACAAATGATTACATTACAATGTCAAACAAATAAAAGAAAATACTAGAAAAACAAATAAATAGAAGTCAAATCACAAATTAAAATAAATCATAATAAAAGTCATAATAATTTTCAGTCAAATTAATATTTACATCAAAGTTAAATGAAATTACTTAAATCATAAATTCGTCAAAAGAATAAAAAGCTTGCTTGATAAGCCATTTTTTCAAATGAGCTTTGTAGCTGCCTATCCCCGACTATAGGCAGCTACACCAGAAATAGTCTGCAGGGCATTTGATTATAAACTTACATCTAACTATTCTTAAACCATGTAACGGATTTTGATACGGTATTCATGACTAAAATAAAAAGAGCAATTAACGAAGTTTTGTGTATAATTTGCACCCGTGCGACGCCGGGGCGTGTAACTAGTCTAGAAAAATTGCTCAATTAGACAAAGATCATAGCTATTCAACGTAACGGACAATATAGTTAGATAACTCATTACAAAAAGGTTCCTCATAGGTTGATAGCTGATGCATATGTGTTTTGTATGACAGGTATTCAAAACAATAAATGACATTCAAACTGCTACTTGAGTTGTACAACAAAGTATTTTCCTGCAGTCTACATGCAGAGGACTTATCTATACATACAGTTTGTTTTGAAATAACAACTGTACAAGACTTACAGGTAGGGTTGCCTATTCTTTAGAAGAAATATTATAAAAGTTTTGTTACTATTTCTATACTACTTGTATTTCAGCTATATTGTTTTACTTTTTGCGAAATAAAATATTTGGGTCTACCATACAGTTTCAATGAAACCTCAGTTTTTTTTTTTCAGTTACTTTGCAATTTCTGACTAAGAGTACCAAAATTATTACAATAAAACATATATATCCTGAAATTATAGAATTTAATTCAGTTTAATTCAAAATAGGTAGATTATTCTCGTGTACTCGTATTACGTTCGTAGATTACGAATTACTCCTCTGCAAAATAGAGTAGAGGACAGTTAGCAACCTTAGTTACAGATAATGATATTTTTTTTGGCTTAATTATTGTACATTGAATGAATCCTTTGTTAAAAAACGAATGTTATGTTACTTCTAAAGATGGCATTATGTATAATTATGTCATTTGTATGCAGGCAAACAAGACTAACTATAAAATAACTTAGAATAAATTAAGCATACCTGTTTGAGTCCACGCTGAGTCAATGCAGAGCATTCCATATATTTAACAGCTCTAATTTTATTTGCCAGCTTTTGTCCTTGTTCTCTCTTCAAGGGAGACATTCCTTGTTCAGACAGCAAACTGAGGGTTTCACGGTCATCCCTCAAGTCAATCTTTGTACCTGAAATGGAAAACATAAAACCCATAAAACATAAAACTCTGGAATGTGCTTCCCCTTGACATCAAAAAATCTGAAAGTAAATTTTCCTTCAAGCGTAAGATTCGGAACTACTACTTGAAGTCCTCTCAACTTTAGTTTGGTCTTCGTCAGAATTATTATTGAGTTTTCTTAATGATTTGATATTTTTCATAGTATTTATTTATGTTGTATGTATGTTTATAATTTTAGCATATATATGTATTTATTATTATAAATAACTTATTTTTTATTTTATTTGTTCTTTTTAAAATATCTGTTATTTATTTATTGTGCAAACCTACCACATTATTTTCTTTTTAACCCAAAGGTTGACTGGTAGAGAATGCCTTGTTGCATTAAGTCCGCCTATGTACCACTACTGTACATGAAGTTTAAATAAATAAATAAATAAAACAGAGGTTTTAATTTGAATGAATGCTGTACTGTCTGATATTATTATCTTTCCTATCTTTCAGTTGATATGAAGGTTGTCTGGAGAAGATTATTTTGTGTGATACAACTACCTTTAAACTAACGTAAAAAAAAAAAACCGGCCAAGTGCGAGTCGGACTCGCGCAAGAAGGGTTCCGTACCGTCGGTAGCAAAAAAAAAAAGGCAAAAGAATGCTGTTTGTTGTATGCACATAAATATTTATTTTATTCTGTTTTTAGTATTTAATGATATAGCGGCAAGAGAAAATCTGTATCTGTGTGTGTTTTTATCTGTTAAATTTTCAACTGTCAAGCTATCATGGTTCATGAGATACAGTTTGGCGACAGACAGACATCGGAGTCTTAGTAATAAGGTCCCGTTTTTTTTTGCTCAATGCAATCCTGATGAGTGTAAACAACTGCACTATTATACAATAAAGATATTATGTGTCATATATTTTATACAAGATATTTATAACAGTCTATAAATTAAGAAAAAAGTAATTAAATTAAAATAAGGCTAGCCATCATGTAATTGATTGTCACAGTATTTAATTGTAGTTACTCACCAACCAATATAATGGGTGCATCAGGACAGTGATGCTTTATCTCTGGGTACCACTTTGAAGTTACATTTTCATAAGACGATGGGCTAGAAAAAGAAAAAAATCATAAGTAACTTACTAACTGATAATAGAAGCTTCGGGGCAGAGCTGGCTGGTTATGTTGGTGGGGAAAACCAGATGCCATGGACCAAATGGGAGTTATAGTAAAACTATGTAATAGGAATTACAACATAATTTCGTCACATCTATACCAAATGTGTCTTTAAGCAATACTTGGGAGTATTTTGATCATTTCATCATCATTCAGTTACATTAGTTTGCCAGTTATGTTTAAGTAGATAATATAGTAAAGGTGAGTCTTCTATCATCAAGCAAATACAAATTCAGGGTTCAGGTAAAACAGAGATATTCCACATGGAAAAACCTAATGACACTGCCTCACCCAGGCGGTATGTTCACAGCTTGCCACCACTAGTCCAATAAGTACAAGATATTATTGATATTAACCTTTCAAACACCGTATTTAGAGACGCAATAGAAAGACAATGAGAGAGTGAATGCCAGCATTCACTTGGGGTTGAATGAATTAATATATAGATACAATTATTTTTAGGTAATTTTTTTAAGTCATATTTAGAACGGACTATGTTCTAAATATGACTAAAAAAAATTACCTAAAAATCCAAATAAGCAGTGGCAGTGAATACAAGGTAACAGGATAATATTAATATGCAAAGAGTGTGGGATTGCTAGATTAAGTGGGAGTCACAGCAATTATGGGTTGGAACTGGTTGAAACCAGTGAGAAACTTGTTTAATGATGGTGTAGTACAAATATAATAAATTTGTGATCTTTATAAACTTGTGTGGCTAACTAAGATGGCCTGATTAATGTTAATTTGTACAGTAATTAAAGGCATTTAGCATTGTCTTTGTTAGTTCGTGTTGTACACACTGATAGTGAAATAGACTGTCAATGACTACATACCTTGTCACACTGAAGCATATAAGGAAGACATCTGTTTGTGGATAACTTAATGGTCTCAGTCTGTCATAATCCTCCTGTCCTGCCGTATCCCACAGTCCTAAAGATACTGCTACTCCATCCACAACCATTGGTGCAGAATAATTATCGAATCTGTAATCAATTACATTAATCATAACACCGTGTGAAATATTCCAACTTTACAAACACTTGCACTTAGCATTCTACAATATTTACAGTTCACACACAGTACATTGTGAAATCAACTTACACTGTAGGCACATATTCTCCTGGAAAACTGTCCGTAGTGTAGGATATTAACATACAAGTTTTACCGACAGTACCGTCGCCGACGACCACACATTTGATCGGCCTTCCTGACGACATCTATGGAAGAGAATATTATTGATAAATAAAGGCAAACCTATGACTCATTGTTATACCAAAACGTATGTTGAAAACAATAAGTTAATATTACCGTATAAAAAGTTTTTGTCACTCCCTTTGAATTACAAACACTATACGAACAACAAAGAATTCAAGCACTGACAAACTATTTATAGCAGGAGCAAGTTTTTCAAAATTTTACATCGAATTAGAATAGGAAACGCATTGAAAGATGGATGGGGACATTACGGAAGGGATACAGATTAAAAATGTAACTGAGTTGACGGATGATGTTACGTTCATTTATATGCATTAATTACCGTACCCATTCGTCATACTTTTTGAAAAATAATTACATAATAATTTGAAGCATTTAATAAGGATACTTATATCCTTGAGTGATTAGTTAAAATGCTAATTTGTTTATATAATGAGCACAGCCCATTAATCTTTCTTAAACAATTTTTCTGTTAAACTACTTTATTCACAAATTGAATAATGTTTTTCAGCATCAAAAGTAAAGCAATATGGAAAAAAGTTTTTCATACTTAGCTTAGAATTTTTGTGAATCAATGTTTTGTTTCCATTGGTTTCCAAGATTTTTTTAAAAAGCTATTTTAGCCCTGCTGTCACGGATCGAACGTCATGAAGTCATGATATTTTTATTTATTATCTGTAGGCAGCCAGAGTCAGTGAAGTGCTTTTATTTATCTCGTTTCCTTTTTACAAAATTGGTTTGAGTTTGTATTTTATCATTTATTTAAATGTATATGGCCACTTTACAAGCTAGTACATTTATGTAATACAACAAAAAACTTTTCATCAAGTGCGATGTCTAAGTTTCCGGATAAAAAGGTGATTTCAAAAGTTTGAAACTTTGACTTTGTATTTACACGATGAGTTACTTTTTGTACTTGGTGATAAATAGTTGATAACATAAAATATTTTCGTTTCAGATGAGTGGGTCATGTGTGGAGACGCCAGAAGCACCGGCTTGGCTATCAAAGCTAGAAAGTCAGAGAGAAAAATTAAGTAAAGCTCGGCTGGGGCATGATAGCGGCGCCGGTGCACCGTGCAACTCTTGCGGTAAATAAAAATAGTCATTCAATAATATTAGCAGTGATTAGATTATGTCTTTTTCTATGTGTAGGTTATTTTTCATTTTTATGAAGTTGGGATCATTACAAAAATGTACATACCATGAAAACATTCAAATTGAGTCAAGCTATAATCGGTATGACGTCATTAATAACAATGCAATCGTTATCATTGTTCCTAAGTACGAATACTAAAATAGTAAGTATTCATAAGGAATAAATGTTTTTCATTTATGTACTATTCCGTCTGGAATTTTATGAATGAATATTATTTCTGAGAAGCTTTATGAAAATGATTAATATTTACTATATTAAATTAATAAATTATTATTAGTAAATTTAATTGTTTGATTCCTGATTCACCTTATGCAGTTTAATCTATTTTTATAAGTAAACTGCCTGTTTGTCATATTTTGTAGAAGATTTCCCGGAAGCATTGACATATTTATTAATAATTTTCCTGAGGTGATTCATAACAATAGTATTACTACATGAGGAAATATCCCTAATGACTGCTAATTATATTCTGATATTTCAGTGTTCATTGATTATGAGTACACATTAGTGTATGTATTAAATTCCTTAACAGTTCAAAATAATTCTTGGAAGTAATAAGCTAATGATATGTATGTGTCATGTAAGGATTATAAAATTTATTGCTGACATATTTCAATAGTGTTTTAGGCAGCTTTTATCAATGGACTGTGCCCACTCACTTTAAAATGTTTCCTGTAATCTACTCTAGCTGCTAAATAATCAAGCTTCCTATGTGCCAATGTTTAGAATTTCGGCAAAAGTCTCAGTTTCGGCCGAAACAGAAACTTCCTTACAAGGATCATGTTTTGAGCGAAAAATAAAGAAAATATTTGAAATAATCATTTTTTATAAATATTAAAAACCTATGCATTGTACCTACTCATTTAATTATAAGTGTGTTCATTTTATATATATATAAAAAAAAAAAAACAATTAGGGACATAGGTAAGTATCTAACTGTACTTGCCACTTGAATACCTTCACAGTAGTAAGTATTAAAATGAATTTTGAAACTCTGAAAACATAATATCATCACTACTAATAAATTGAAATTTGGTAATAGGGGTAAAAGTATGAAATTGCCTTTTTTTTAAACGGGTTGCTTTGAAATGTTATATCTTTGGATTGACTTGGAATTATAAATTCTAATAAACTTTATATTAAAGGTATGTTATTCTTTTCCGAAATTAGGTATTTATTGGATTCTTTGTGTTTTAAATTTTCAGTAATATCACAGTACTTATGGAAAATTTAAATGTTGAATGTTTTTTCTTTCATAACCATGAAAGCTAATAAAAAAACTTTTTTTTTATATTAAGAGTTTTAACGTAGCAACTATGCATTTCAAAGAGCACGCAATATCAATTACGACTTTTTTCAAACAAAAGAACTTTGTGCTCTTTTTTTTTTTTTTAGGTTGGAAAATCAAAAACCCACTTCTGTTCCTTCGTCCCAGGGTCCGGGTTTCGTTTTGTGCTCTTGGTTTAATAGCTTTCTTTTTGGAAACTTTTTCTTGTTGCCGCACTAAGAAGATAAGTTATTTTTGAGATAAAATTTCCCATGTGAAAGTGATTGAAACAAAAATAGACATTATATTCATTAGCAGTTTTAAGCTCGTATACATCATCAATATTGCATAGAGACACATTGTTTTCACGGTAGAACTCTTATTACAAAAAAATTCGAGTTATCTTATATTTCATACAGCAATATTACAGAAAATACAAAATACAAAGAAACCAATAAATACGCAATTTCGAAAATAGAAAACATACCTTTAATATAAAGTTTATTTGAACTTATAATTCCAAGTCAATCCAAAGATATAACACTTCAAAAGAAACCCGTTTTAAAATAAAATTGGGCAAGTGCGAGTCGGACTCGCGCACTGAAGGTTCCGTACAAACTTGAAAGGTAAATTGCGGTTTACGATTTATGACGTATTAAAAAAAAAACTACTTACTAGATCTTTTTGAAGACCTATCCATGATACCCCCGTACCTATGTGAGATGAAAAAAAAAAAAATTGAGTTTCAGTTCTAAGTATGGGGAACCCCCACAATTTATTGTTTTTTTTTTTTCTATTTTTGTGTGAAAATCTTAATGTGGTTCACATAATACATCTACTTACCAAGTTTCAACAGTATAGTTATTATAGTATCGGAAAAACATCGTGAGGAAACCGGCATGTCCTAGAACCAAAAATTCAAAGACTTGTGACATACACCAACCCGCTCTGAACCAGCGTGGTAGATTACGGCTCTTAGAGAGGAGGTTGAGTCTCAACAATGGGAACATTATAAGGCCGACTATGCTATGCTATAGACACTCACAAACTTTCATCTTAACAATATTTGTAGATTAGTATAAAATTAAAACCAATTACTGCATTTGGCACCAAAATCAGATATAAAACAGATATTTTCTTAATACTTACGCTGCTGCAATTCTGCAATTTTTCTTTCCGCTCAAAAAATCTATTCTTTATTAATTTTCACAATTAATTTTGTCTGTTCAGGACCTTCATGTCCTGGCTTAGATCTTCACTTCTGGAGGAAGGTGTGCCGATCATGTCACTGCAGCAAGGATGTTCATGATGTTCAAGATGACGACCTATCAGGATGGGCACAGTTTGAGCTGCTGGGCACAGCCAGACCTAAGAAGGCTTCTAGTAAGTAGTTTTGTTACGATATATCTGTTACAGCTAACGAGCTTAATTCACCATTCAGTTAATAGCCTAGCCTGGTAACTTGGCTTCGTTCAACTAGCGATAGCGGTCTGAGTGATATTTAGCCGATGCGTCTAATATGTACAACATTTCATGAACTACCTGACTAATGCTTAGACCATTCATTCAATAGGGTGCACGGACAGCAGAACGGCGCCCCCGTCATCTTCTTCATGTTAGGTTTCTTTAAAACTTGCAAACCGAAATAGAAGCCTTGCGTAGCGCGGGGCTATTTCGGCATATTTTACTTATGGCCTTCGTCAGCACATTGCCAAACACAGCAAATCAAAACAAATTTTACGAGTTGCCACAGCTTCTCTTAGATGAGCAAGTAATTAAATGTTATCGATCCAAGTCATTTGACTGCCTGTTTGATTGAATGGCGGTGGCTAGTGATATGGCGTTGTTTATTAAAAAGACAGCTGTTATGGCAAGTTAAGCTGTTACGTAGGTATCTACATAATATAATGAACTATTATAAAATACTCAATTGACTGTTACACTCCTACATAATCGAACTATTATAAAATAGTAACTAGATTTGCAAAATTGATGCCCCGAAATTGCTTAGTGGGCACTCGGCCCGACCACGAAGGAGATATCGGGACGACTTAGATGTTATCCTTAGGAATTGGCAAGAAGAGGTTATGAGCCGGGAACAATGGAAGGAATGGAGGGAGGCTTTTATCCAGCAGTGAGACAGTATAGGCTAGATACAATAATAATATTATATGTATAGCAAAACTTGGAAGTTGGTAGCAGATACTTTTGTAGACTTCTCAGGTTGTGGTTAAATTCAAATATGGAATATCAAGAGCAAGATCAAATGAAAAGTTCTGTAATTCTGCAGATCCAGTTCATTGTTGGTTAGCAGAGTATATTACTTGAATGACTCAATTAATACTTTTTAATTTTTCAGTGCCCCTGATTAAAATTCGAGGAGTAACGGATAAGCCTGTTAAACTTGATTGGGTGCCTCCAAATGCTTCCACCGAGCTGGTAAGAAATACTTTTAATAATAATCTAATTAGATTTCTTTTCTTTTTGTTTAAAAAAAATTGTCGTACGTAATACTTATATGGCTCCTGAGTTGATTTTTGAATGACCAATTTTTTTTATTGCAACTAATTTTATTATGTTTAATAAAAAACATTGCAATAAAAAAATTTGAACTTTGGCATAGGTACGACTTTGGATATTAATTATGCTGTTTCATGTAAGCAACTCAGATTCGGAATTCAAATAATTATAACCGTATAATAATTGTTCCCCAGGTATCAGAGTACATGTCATGCCTGGGCTCGCTGGCGCCGGTGTCCGGCTCGGACGCGGCCCGGCGCCGGCGCGCGCAGCTCCGCACGCAGCTGCCGCCGCATGACGTCGCGCCGGCCGTCCGACAACACGCCAGTGAGTTTGAGAAGTCGGAACACACTGTAAGTACTAACACTCTAGATTTTTATATTTCTGGAACTTCTGAATGACCTTGAACATAGCATGTTCTATTGTTTTAAACTTACTACAAAAATTTGTTATAGACATACACAAAAATTAAATTCTAACTTTTCCACTGCTAAGAAACAGGCCTCCTTTATGAAAGGGACTGGACTATAATCTACCTCATGGACTCTATTCGAGTTTGTCGATGTCACACGCCGTCGAATTTTTGGTAAGCTGGAAGCTAAAATGCGATCTTCCGCACAGTATTCCCTCACCGTTTACAAAATAGTGCTTGCCTGGGTTCGAACCTGTGATCTATGACACGGCATGCCTGGTCGTTAGCACTGGGCCACCAATACTCTGTACAGATATACCTAATAATGCGATATGGTGGCAGAAGTGTTTTGTTGCATAATTTATAAAATATAATATGCCACTTGTACATTACATAATATAGCTCTTATCGATAACCGCAAAACCTAAGTACTCGTTATTTGTTTCCCTATGTATGTAAAGAAAAGGTTTACACATTTTAGAATGCACAGAGTTAGAATGTGTTTTTGAACGTCATTTAATTTAGGTCAGTCTGCCGGTGATAACGGCAGTGATAGTGCCCCTTACTTGCTCTTTTAATAGAATGTTATTTGAATAACACATGTTACATCTATTATAACTTACCTAAACATACTTTTCTCTAGGAATACATCACGCGCATCAAAGACCATGTCGTGGGAATGGGAAATGTGGTAAGAGTGGCACCTCTACAGAATGGAGATGTCTTCTCGGTGGAGAGCAGCAAAATACACTCCGCACCCAAGTCTTACGCCTTACCACTGAAGATATCCAACGTGTCCAGAGGAGTGAAGTACAATATCGTCCCGAAGAACGCTTCAGATAAGAAGTTAGTCCTAGATACTCAAGGAAATGTCGTTAGCAGTGCTGCCAATCTGCCAGACTACAAGTCCAGCCCTATTCTAAGTCGCATTGTCAAAGACAAACTCCATATCATGCGTATTGAATCCGATCGTATAAAGAGTGCAGTGGAACATGGTCCTGTCTATGATAAACTGTTCAAAAACTTAGAAGACCTAAACATGCCAGTTGAACACGATGTTTATCTACAACCAATCAAACTCTTCCGTGAGGAGTACAACAATAATCCTCAATTCAAGGACGAAACAAATGAGTTCTCCAGCAAGTCGCTTGGAGCTCAAATCATGCCAGACTTATGGTCTAACAGCAATAACAATGTTATTGGTACAGCTAAACTAATGGATAGCAGAATACAGAAGGGAACTATATTCGCTCCTAATGGGGAGATATGGAGCTGGAAACATGAACCAGTAACTCCTGAACACAGTGGCACCCTTTGCTCTACTAAGATCAATCCTCAGTACTCCACTGTTACAAAGCCTATAAACCAGGTAGAACCTCAACAGACCGCACCTTTGAGGGAGTATCTTAGAAGTCACTCTGAGGATGACCTGCCACCTCCGCCACTGCCCAATTACAGCACATACCCTGGTGCTGTACCACCATCTCCCGGCTCTGTGCCACCACCTCCCGGCACAGACTGGAACAATCAGCCTCTAGATAACATGCATCCTGTTGGCGATAACGCTGACTACCTAGCTCTTGCACAGAATTACGAAAATCCTGATCAAATTATTGATCAGCTGGCAGACTTGTCGCTCAGCCCTGCTGAGGTGGAGTTCAACAGGAAGCTTTATAATGAGGGCGTGCCCTGCCAGCGTTGTACTAAGTCGATGTTCGCTGGCGAAGTAGCCGTCAAGGCTGAAAGGGCCGGCCACGAGGCTATTTGGCATCCACAGTGCTTCACTTGCAGCAAATGTAATGAGCTGCTGGCAGATCTCGTCTACTTCTTCTACAAAGACGAGATTTACTGCGCCAGAGATTTGGCCGATGTATTGGAGATCCCGCGATGCGCAGGATGTGATGAACTGATATTTACGCGTCCTTACACGGCTGCGGAAGGAAGGGCCTTCCATGTGCAACATTTCTGTTGCTATCACTGCGATGCACCGCTTGGCGGAAAAAAGTATGTTCCAGATGATAAGACTGGTCTCCCAATATGTTTGCAGTGCTACGATCAGTTCTACGCGGAACGTTGTCGTGCGTGCAGCGGTGTTATTGGGCCAGAGCAACAGGGAGTTTCGTGGGGCAATATGCATTGGCATGCTGAATGCTTCATATGCTCTGGTCGAATGTGTGGGAAAAGTTTATTGAGCGGACGTTTTGTCGTCAAACAGGAGATGCCATTTTGTAGCGTGCCATGTGTCCAGAGCAGAATTAAGTAAGAGTCATCTGATTTTTAATATCCTAGAAAAAATTGGGTTAATCAAATTGAAATTATGTGAAATTTGAGGAGATGGTAGTGTTCTACTATGTATTTTTGGGAGCAAAGAGTATATTTTATACAATTTTTTATGAATGCCATTATAGTTTTGATATAAAGTATTTTATATACAAAGTACAGTTTACATAGTGTGTGTAGTCTTATGGATTAGATTATAAGTATACAAGTTTCGGGATGATAAGTCTCTCTATATGGGCTGATAATTATAATGTTTGTTGTTAAAGACTTGGTAGAACTAGATTAGTTGCAATGTGCCCCACATTGTGATATGTTTTTCAATTTGGGACCAATAGCTTAGGAAGGTATAAAATAGTTTTAATGCATTTCAGTGCTTTATTTTTATTGTGTTGCTATATTTATGTTTGTTTAAGGTTTATACATAACTTGTGTTTATCAATATCTTCATTAATAATTTATTTTCATGTTATTCCAATGCAAATTTATGATTTGTTTTTAGAATGTAAGAACAGAGTGTAAGTTAGTCCTATATATTCAAATGTGATAAATGTAAACGATAATGGCGCTCTTATGGTCTTTTAAGAAATGATTGAATTTTTTTGATAAAATTATAGTGAAGATAGAAATATATTTATTGGGTGCAACAGGAAGAAAGTGCCATCTGTATTATTTTTGGATGATATACAATAAATAAAAATTCTTAAGTCTTGTTTTAATTATCTACACCTTAATTCCAAGCTCTAAAAGCTATTTGGCTGTAAATATGTAGAACCTTAAAACACACTGAAAACCTAAGTTACATAATTATTATTTTCTGCCCGTATAAGTCGTTACCTTTTTGACAATCACATATTATGAGTGGTAATCAGAAAAAAGAGATTAGATGATAAGATTAACTTTTTCTAACATGATAACTATGATCAACTGTGTTCATAACTTATTTTAGGTAAGTACCACAGAGTACCTAGTATGTTGTATTTATGGTTGCATATTTATTTTATGGGAGATTAAATATTTATTTTATTCTGTTTTTAGTATTTTTTGTTATAGTGGCAACAGAAATACATCATCTGTCAAAATTTCAACTGCCTAGCTATCACGGTTTATGAGATACAGCCAGGTGACATATAGACGGACGGACGGAGTGATAGCAATAGGGTCCCATTTATTCCCTTTGGATATGGAACTCTAAAAAAATAGTAGTTGTTTGTTTGGGACACATTAGTTAGGACTTACAGACTTTATTGGTGATTCTCGAAAAATGCTAGGTGCATAGTCCCAGATCCCACAATATGGGGAATCTTAATGTGGGGTCTCTAGGGAGTTTATATTTAATTGCATTATATAAGTATTTTCTTGGCACAATCTTTATTGTACTGTGAACAACCAGATGTATGAACATAAATAAAGCAAGAACAGTAAATAAGGACCATAGCAGGCGGTAATTTGAAATTTCTGGCTATGCCTATAGGTACAAGGTCTGAATTTATTTTTATGTATCTAGTTTGTCTGATGCTCAAAAGAAAATTTTAACAGATGCAGTAAATGTAATCTAAAGTCCATGATAAATAATGTCTTAAAGTACCATTTTAGGGCAGTCTTTTACAAAAAGTGCAATATTACTCACAATGGCATAATTATCACATTTTATTTATCCACTATTGATGTAACAATAAATAGCTTCAACATTGTCATTTTAGCCGAACGATGTCCATTGCTGGACACAGGTCTCCCCAAGTATTGCCACAATGATCAGTTCTGTGTCTCGCATCCATCGGATTCCTGCAACCCTCACCAGGTCATCAATCCACCTTATGGGAGGCCTAGCGACACTGAGACTTTCAGTATGCATAAAAATGATTTTATTACTTAAAAATTTATGAC
Organism: Mythimna pallens; assembly: GCA_961205895.1. Taxonomy (NCBI): domain Eukaryota; kingdom Metazoa; phylum Arthropoda; class Insecta; order Lepidoptera; family Noctuidae; genus Mythimna; species Mythimna pallens. The sequence continues at coordinate 8,439,655 of OY540835.1, read as the reverse complement.
TACCGAATTTAATGAGAATCATGTTTTATTTGATGGTTATTCTTATTTCTCTTTGAAAAAATTACAAACTGCTAGGATTTTTTCTGGCTTCTGATTGTTTACCCAGTGACCAGCACCATCTATGAAGGCCAGCTCAGCCAGGGGGAAGTATACCTTTACATTTATTTCCTTTAGGTCATTTTTATCTATGTAATCACAAAGATCCTACAAAATGTATTGGTTCACGGGATTGAATCCTAATCCTAATCTGTGAGAAAACATAATGTATATCTGGAAGTTATCCTATAGACCTGCTATGTGTACTCTCCAAGTGTATGAGCCTGTATTTGTTTGCAATAAATTGGTTATTAATAAATTCCTCAGGTTGATGTAACATACACCTGTATACCTAACTACAATCAAATGTGAACTTATAGGGAGGAACAAATAAATTTAAAAAGTAGCAATAGTTATTAAAAGTATAATTAGTTAAATACACATAATGCAAAAGTAATATTAATAATTGCAAACTGAAGCGTTTCCTGGAGGTAGACCATGAAGTTTTCTCAAGCCTTTAGTTTGAATTTGTTAAGATCATTCTTTAGCTTATTCAGGTTCTCTTGTAAAGCTTCCTGTTTGTTTTCTAAGGCGAATATGTGGTCATCTGCTCTTTTGATCTCTTTACTGATGTACTCCATTCGCTTAGTTACATTCTGAGTAGCTTCATCTAAATCTTGCTTTACTAAAACGGGCCCAATCAGTTTATATACTTCTGCGTCTTTTTTCAACAGTACTAACTCTTCTTTTACGGCTTTGTTTTCATTTAACTGACTATCTAATTGTTGTTTCTGAGCGACCGCCTTACGGTATTCTTTTTGTATACCACTCAACTGTTCTAGCTCTTTCTGCATCTTCTTTTGAACTTCTTCAGCCATTTTGACAAAAAGATTGCTTTAAAATTGTATCTGAACGTTTAAATTTGCTTTTTATTAAAATAAGTACTGCTTTAATATTCACGATTGCTTCACAAAACCAACTTTTGGAGAAATTAAAATGAGGTTATGTTTTTGACATATTATTTGTCAAAATGTCGTGCGTTTAGTTGCGTTTTGAGCAAATTCAAATGCTTAGCAATGCTGGTTATTTTATATTTTTCTCCATAGAAAAAAAATCGTTTATAAGGGTATATCGTCATACCTTTTTATTTCAATACCTCAAAATAACGGTACCGTTGATATTTTTTTTTTCTCTCAGATTTAGTTGTAGAAACATTAAAATTGGATTTTGCCATCGTCTGGGTGAGATTAAGCACGCGATTCTTAACCTCACAATTTATTTTATCTGTTTTTGGTGTTGAGTCTATTGTTTTGTGTCGTCTGGTGTTGGAATCTAGTTATAAGGTTAGTAATTTAAGCTTTTTTGGCCGTGCCGAAGAACCCCCTGACGGGGGTGGAGGGTCACCTCCAGATATAGTCGTCGAGTGCTCTCAAGACACTGATGACTGCCGCGCTAGACCTGAACCGAGAAAGCGCCCCGGAGGTCCTGAGATCTTTGTCGACGCGAAAAGAAATAAGCCGCCGTCGGACTCTATTCAATCCGTATTCACGAAACCAGGTTTTGAGAGCGACTCCAAAATGCTTTATAGCGAAAATGATAAAGCACCTTTCAAGGTATTTGTTTCGAGAATGGAGACAGACCCTAAGCAAGGTTTAACGTTGAATTCACTTAAGTTTGCCCAGTTTATTTTCAAAAAAGGTTTTGAAGGGGTGGTTCAAGGCAGCGTCAAGTCCATGGGTCGGAACAGGATGTCTGTTGATTTTAAAACCTTCAACGACGCCAATAATTTTGTTAACAACACTATTTTACGGGACAACAATTTTACAACTGTCATTCCTCGCTTCCAAGTGACTCGCATGGGTGTTGTAAAAGATATTCCCACTGACTGGACTCTCGAGGAATTAGTTCTTGGCATTGAAACTCCTCACAAGTGTGGAGAAGTTATCAAAGCTAAGAGGCTCAATTTTAAAAATAGAAAAGAGGACTCTGTTACTTGGTTTCCTTCTTCAACCGTTGTACTAACCTTCTCTGGACAGATACTTCCAGAAAAGGTATTCTGTTACAGTGCTTCCCTTCCTGTATCTGTATATCACCTTCCCACAATCCAATGCAGGAACTGCTTGAGATTTGGCCACATTAGCACTCAGTGTAGGTCTAAGCCTCGCTGTTACCGTTGCACTTTACCACATCCTGGACATACTTGCAATATCCCAGACTCACAGGTTTCTTTCCTCTTGTGTGATGGCGGAAACCACAAAGCTACTAACGATAGATGCCCTGAACATTCATGACAGAAATCAATAAAAATGCTTATGTCCGAGGAAAATCTAGGATACCGTGAGGCAGCAGTTAGGTTTCGTCTAACGTAAACGTCTTACTCCAACGTAGCAGCACGTCCCCCCCTATTCAAACCATCCCAAACTCCCTCTGAACCTCTTTTCTCAGCTCCTTATATTACTCCTACATCCTCTCCATTTGCATCTCCGGTTAAAACGTCTTACACTAAGACGGTTTACCGTTCCCCAAGACCTAGACCAGAGCTGGGTAATTCATATAACTTTCAAGCCCATAGGTCAATGGTTGACTCTCCTAAATCTTCTCAACCTAATGGCTGTGCTCTGAACTCTCCTTATACTGAAACAACTCCTCTTCCCACTCCTAATGATAATCTAATAGAGCTTTTGGCTTGCTCCCTCATAAATATGCTGTCTAAATTCAGTGACGCAATACCGGACAATGTCGTAATATTAGTTGAACAGCTCCTCGAATCTTGGACTCGCCAAAATAGAAAAAATCCTTCAGCGGAACTGTAGATCTATTCGTAGGAAAAAACACGAGATAATATACCTAATAAACCGTCATAAACCTGTCGTCTTTGCCGTGTCGGAGACCTGGCTCAGGCCTGGATCTCTTTTTAGGGTTCCTGGTTATGCATGTCTTCGGGACGACAGAGATGGCGGCTGGGCTGGTTGCGCCTTATTGGTTAGCAAATCTGTCACTTTTTCCGAAATTCTTCTTCCTGTTCATGATCCTGGGCTACATGTAGTAGCCGTTAGAGCCATGAACATATAATATGTATTTGCCTACATTCCTCATCCCAATCCTAATATTTATACATTCTCTCTCCCTCCATCCCTTTTTTTTTCTCTCTTACTTGCATGCCATGTTTATGTTTATGTTTACTCTTAATTACTTATCTGTTTTAACAACTTAGAATAGCGCATTGTTAAATATAACTCCTAGTATGTTGTGGAAAATGTCGTAGGTTATACATTTATAATTTCTGTTTATTTATAACTTAGTATAAGATTTTAATGTATAGCTGTTATTTTTCCCGAATAAAATAAAATAAAAAAATCCTAGCCTTCTGTCCGAATTTAACTCTATTCTTTCTTCCATCCCATCTCCCCTGATTGAGATGGGCGATTTTAATTGCCGTAACACTCTCTGGGGCTCTCATTGTAATGACCCTTCTTCTAGCTTTCTGTTAGATCTTTTAGACGACTGTAACCTGTGTGTCCTTAATGATGGATTTGCTACTCGTAGAGTATCCCCTACCCAAAATACTAGTGTTCCTGACCTTACTCTCTCTTCTCCTTCTTTAGTGTCCTCAATCTCCTGGTCTGTTCTCCCTAACTCTTATGGGAGTGACCATTTTCCCATTCTAATATCTTTTCGAAGTTCCTATCCACATTCGCCTCCTTTTCAACCCCTTCAAAGATACCGCCTACCTCAAGCTGACTGGTCCAAGTTCTCTTCCCAATTGGACTCGGAACTCCAAAACTTCCCCCAAGTTAACCCCTCCAACTCACTTGCCCTCTACAATGACTTTGTCGATTGTTGTTTGTTGTTTGTTGAGAGCGGCTGATTCCTCCAATTTCCTTGAAGAACTCTGCCCGAGACCTGATTCCTTCTCCACCTTGGTGGGATGCTGAGTGCACTGACAGTATTCGTAAACGAAAAGAAGCAGAAAAAGCCTTCTCCTCTAGTTTAGACATGTGTGATTATTTAAATTTCAAAAAGATTTCTGCTAGTACTTGTAGGCTATTAGCAAAAAAAAAAAAGATGCGACTGGCTCAAGTTTTGCGAATCACTTTATCCACGGACTCCTGTCTCCCTAGTATGGAAGAAAATAAAAATCTACCGCACAGCCTGTGACAGCCAGTCTCTCAATATTTCTTCCAATGACCCTAGTTCCTGGCTGGAGGAATTTATAACAAAATTAGCCCCCCCCCCTTTGTTCCTAACTTTGAATGCCTTCCCACTATAGATCCTTCTTCTCCTACTTCCTCTGACCTATTTTCCCTCTCAGAATTAATATGTGCCTTAGATCATCTTAAGGACTCTGCTCCAGGTGCTGATGAAATCCCCTACTCCTTTATTTCCAAATCCTCTTCCAATTGCAAACTACTTTTCCTTAGCCTAATTAACTCTTTTTTCGCAACTGGTCAAGTACCAGACTCTTGGAAATCACAAATCGTCATCCCAATTTTAAAACCTGGTAAAGACCCAACAGATTCTGCCTCGTATCGACCTATTGCACTCTCTTCTGTTCTGGCTAAAATTATGGAGAATCTCATCAAGAACCGACTCGAATGGATCTTGGAATCTAAAGGTGTTTTACCTAGTTCTCAATTCGGTTTTCGAAGAGGCATGGGCACCTTGGATAGCCTAAGTGTTTTCCTATCCGACGTCCGTATTGCTTTCTCGAATAATGAAAGCGTTCTTGGTGTTTTCCTAGACATAGCTTCAGCCTATGATAATGTCCAACTTCCAATACTCAGGCAAAAACTGCTTCAGCTGAGTATCCCTGTGAGGATGGTCAACATCATTTGTAATCTCCTTATGTCCCGCTCTATTTCCGTTCGTCACCAAAACTCCCTCTCCTCTCCCCGCTTAGTATGGGAGGGCCTACCCCAAGGGTCGGTCTTAAGCCCTATCCTTTACAATATTTACACGCACGATTTGGAGTCATCAGTGAGGTATTTTTGCAAAATTTTACAATACGCCGACGACATTGTTCTCTTCTGTAGTTCAGCTTCATTTTCAGATGCCTCATCTCGTTTAAATTCTGCCCTTCATTACCTCAACCAGTGGCTGACCGTCCATGGCCTAAGCCTATCAGTCTACAAATGCAATGCAGTGGCCTTCTCTCGTAAACGCAACATTCCCCCTATTAATCTGCACGTTGATAATGAACCCATTATGATTCAGGAAAAGGTAAAATTTCTTGGCCTTATACTCGACCCAAAATTATCTGGCGTCTACCATCTGGATTATATTTCCAAAAAATGCGAAAATGGTGTTAATGTCCTACGTGCCCTTTCTGGAGTTCGCTGGGGAGCTCATCCAACTTCCCAAAAAATTTTGTATAATGCCATAGTTCGCAGCCATTTCGACTATGGGAGCTTCCTTCTGGAGCCATGCAACAGAATCGCCCTTGCTAAACTGGAAAAAAACCAATCTTAATGCTTACGCATTGTAACGGGTGCTATGAAATGCTCACCTGTTAATGCCCTTCAGGTAGAATGTTTAGAGCCTCCACTTAACTTCCGTAGACGGTTTCTCTGCGATAGATTTTTTTATAAAATTATCGAGAATAAATCCCATCCTCTTCTCCCTCTTCTACGTACTCTTTCTGATTTAATACCGAATTCCCGCTATTGGTCCCATAAAAATCCTCCTCTCTTTACTAACAGCCTCTGTAAATTTAATAATTTGCACACTTCCATAGTCCAGTCAAATTCGAATCCCTTATTTGAAGTAAGTTTTGTTTGTTTGCTCTTCCAACCTAAAGTAATTATAAACCTCGGAATCTCTAAACACGATCCTGCGGCCAACGATAAACTCAACAGGATTCTGTCAGAGGAGTGGCGTGATTGGCTGAAGTTATATACAGACGCTTCTAAACTGTCAGATGATAGTAAGGTCGGTTCTGCTGTATGGATCCCGAAGTATAAAATAATTCTCAATTTTCGTAGTTCCGCGTTGGGATCTGTTTATACGGGAGAATCAATAGCTCTTCTGGAAGCGGTTTCCTATATCGAATCTCACAGCCTCAACAAATCCTTGATTCTCACAGACTCTCCTCTCTTAGCTGCCTACAGGATTTAATAAAATCATCTTTTCGCTCGCGTAACAATTTTTCCCTGACCTTAAAAATCAAAGAAATCCTTTATAGATTACATTGTTCAGGCATAGAGGTTGCATTGGCTTGGATCCCAAGCCATTCTGGTATCGTTGGCAATGAGAATGCGGATTCGATTGCTAAGTCAGCAATTCGGATTGGAATCGAGACTCATTCATCCTGTTACCCTCATGATTTGCGTTGCCTTGCTAAACCTGATATGATAAAGAATTGGAACTCTCATTGGCAAAAAACTCGAATTTTGAAGGGAAAATTCTATGGTTCTATTCAACCATCCATCCCCTTTAAATGTTGGTTCAGCAAACAAAAATTTTCAAACAAACCTGCTACTTCTGTTATAATTCGGCTGCGACTCGGATTTGTTTGCACCCCTGTTTTTTTGGCCAAAATCCGCGTGAGAGACAATTCTTTGTGTGAATGTGGCCTAGAAGAGGGTACCTTGGAACACCTGTTTTGCTCCTGCCCTCGTTTAACAATTCCTCTTTACGACTTACTCCCTTCTGATATCCTCCGTCCAGTTAACATTCCTTTTCTTCTATCTTTAGCCCATACCCCTGCAGTAAAAATTCTTTATAAATTTATTAATGTTAATAAAATCCAGTTGTAGTTAATAGAGTAGTAGAAGTTCTACTTTTACTTAAACAATATGTATCTATTTCATGTTTTAATATATATCTTGTATCGTTTTATGTGTACTAACCAAAATTGTTTTGTCCTTTTTTAGCATGATGACCAATGGATACCATCGCTACAAAAACTGATCAATAGATAACAATATCCTCGATAAAGTACCGACCATTTCCATCTCATACCTTGACATTGGCAAAATCATCGGACGTTCGTCGATGGATTGGAAAATTGAATTGAATTGAACGGTACCATTATTTTTCGCTACCGAAAAATTACGATACCTAAATTTTTCTCTACCGAAAAATAACGGTACCGTTATTTTTTACGCTACCTAAACCTCTAACATTAAGGTGTCCGTTGAAACCCTCACTACCGCGCTCATCGTGCTGCGGCAGGTTACCCGTTGCCAGTTTTCACTCGTTGCGCCAATTGCGAGTCGTTCGTCTTTTTTAGATATTATCATAACCGACATCTTGTATATTGTATTTCGAGGATTATAACTGCGCGTAGCAGACTGCATACCGATAAAAATTTTGATATCAAAATCGAAATATCGATACCTACGTGAATCTGGGTTTGGTTGGATCAATTAGTATCAATTACATCCGGTGGCTTTCATCGGCTGACAAACAAATAAATATACGGTGTCAAATAAAACCATTTGAAAAGACAGAAATCCTTTATTTTAAGTTTAGTCAATGGACAAGGAAATCAACTACATTAGTAATCAAAATATTGTTTCTGAATGACAACGATTTCTTCGAAAAGTCTTTTGGCTGATTTTATCAACACTTGTAGTAAACTACTGGCTTATGTTACTATAGTGATTATTCTACTAAAACAAATATAAAAATATAATATAAACAAAGGTACATAACAGGAAAATATTATTTCTGAATGACAACGATTTCTTCGAAGAGCCTTTCGGCTCAATTTCTTAAAAACAAAACCCCTAATTAATCAATACAAATTACTAAATAACGAATGTACGATTCCATGAAAAACTTATCGCCGAAGCCACTCAAACTCGCAAACTTAACTTGACACATAAAATATTGAAAAACTATTAAATTAATAAAAAAGTACCCGTAGTAGTATAATTGGGTGGATTTTTTAAAAAGTGTACTTATGTTAAAATTAAGGTTCTAATTTTTATATTACTTTTTCAATATGTGTAGTCAAATTCTAATTGTCCATTAATTAAACTTTAAGAATATGAATAGAATATTTGACTAATTGCTGTAAATTATTTGTAGTGAATTATTGAAATTTAATTAGAGAATTTTGGGTTCCACTGAATAACAATTTAAAATCTAACTCAGTAAGTTAAATAAAACATGTATAATGGAAATTATACTTTTATTATTATTAGATAGGTTCATTAATGAAAATAACACATATTAAGTTCGAACTAAGGAATTAAACTATGAAATAATTGTCTGTTTATATCCTCTGACTCACCCATTGATTAATCAGTTGCGTGTTTTTCTTTATAAATATTTAAATTCTCATTGATTACAGTTTTGTTGTATTATAATTGTAAAACAAACAAGTTGTCTTTTTCACAACATTTTAAATTAAATAAATTGAACACTAATGTCGAAATAAATCCAAAATTATGGATTATTCCAAGAGGGACAGTTACTCATTGGAACGTTGAAATTAGTCAGTGGAAAAGTAAGGGCTTTGGTTGCAATGAAGGTTTTTTTAAAAAAAATACTAGTTATTTCAAAATGACAAATATAGTTAAACACTTATGATACCATTTCAACACAAACTAAAGAACCGGAAATAAAAATATTTTGTAAAACAAAATACCGATTGCAAAAATACAACCTTAACTAAAAAGAGGAAAACAAGCATTAAATAACATTAATTTAAGAATTTTGTTCACAGTATGAGGTGTTGCAGGCGGAGACAAACTAATAACTAAAAAAAAAAAATTAAAAAAAAGAACAAAAACCTCAGCTAAAAGATTTTTTGTTTTTATAATGTTTCGCAATAAAATCTCTAAAAGCGTCCTGTCGAAAAGCTGTTCGTCGTGTAAGCAGCTTTAGCGTTCCATTGTGTAACAATTTCTTCAACTGAGTAACATTTTGGACATAACTGGTCAGTGGAATGTAACGAAACTCTGACAAAAGATATGTTTGAATTATTTTTCCATGATTTGCAGTTACAACAATAAAATAATGGCACAATTTATGAAACAATTAACTGACTGTTCGTAAATTTACATAAAACATATAATAGATTGTTAACTTTTCCTAAAAAGTGCCGTTATTTCGGTAAAGTTAAGGTTAAATAAAGGTATAACGGTACCTAAAAAAAATAGCGCTATCGTTATTTTATACCGGTAGCGTAACTTTATACCATAACCGGAAACGGTCTCTGATTTAAATTGCAAAAATCAGAAGATAAATAAAATACTTATTTAACATTATTTTAATACGTTGTATTATTTTATCTGTGTATTTTTGTTGCGGTTTTGGCGCTAATTTGAAAATCTAAACGATTTTTATTTTTTACTAGCTCTTGCCCGCGGCTTTGCCCGCGTACTTAAAATATACCCCATGTCACTCAAGATTAAAGCAGCTTTCTAACGGTGAAAAAATTTTAGCAATCGGACCAGTACTTTCAGAGATTACATCCTACCAACAAAAGAAACAAACATTACCTCATTAGTAATATTAGTGTAGAAGACGTTTTTAGTTCTCAAGACTTGCTTCTCCCATTCTTTAATATGAAATGAGAATCCTTTTTTTTTCTCAGCAGAGTATTTTCTACCGTATCTGCTTCAGAATCCAACATTGAAGGCAATTATCTCAAAACGTTTAAAAAATAGGTCTATTATTGAAACTTCTTTATTCTATAGTCTCAACTTGTTACGTTACCGATCAAATGAAATAGCAAGCGACAACAACATACAAAATTTAAATGTAGTATAAAATATAACAACTAGAACCGGAAGATTCTTACGCAACAACAACACGATATAAGATATTCAAGAATCAGCAATCGGTAATGGCTTATTGCAAAAACACTCTTAGTACATTGAATTAGGGTATATTATAGGTACTGTGTTCATTCTACAAACTTATTGTTGTTAGATATTAGTAGTCAGAAGACTCCAAGGAACTTGTATACCCTAGAAGATTCAGATATGTTCTATTTTCGCATTCGAGATTTACTATTAAAATTAGTAGATCAAGAGAATCTTGTAAAAACCAGGAAATCTTCTGAAAAAACAACTATGCAACAACAAATGGCAACACTGGACTACAAAGTCAGGCTAGGTTGGGTCAATCCGGGAGGAATTGACTTCAATGACTCACTCAATCGGCGAATTGCTTTTGTATTTTTAGGAGACTCCATGAACTCTCAAATCCCAGTGTGAATAAATTCTGTGGTGGAAATCAAAATAATAAAACCAAGAAATAAAATTTACAAAAGGGTTTTTGTATTTTATTTAAATAAAAATGGTATTTACTTACAATATTAAAAGTCATTACAGTAAATATGAGATCCTATTTATAATATTTGTCTTCATTTTATGCTATGATTATGATACCAAAGCCTTCTTAATTGAGTAGTTATGAAAGATTGTCGTTTTTCTTTGCGCGTTAATAGGGTAGGTTTCACTGGAACGAGTTCCCGTTGGTCAGTAAACATAATATTTTTCCCTGAAGGAGAACCCGCGCTATCCAAATTGTAAAGTGCAGAATATACTCGTATCGCTTATGTGCTGGACTGGTAAGTAAACGTTAAAATGCGTTACATTGTTTCATGCAATTATGTATTGTTAAAATAAAAAAAAGCTGGTTATAAATAAGAAGGATCATGAAATATAACAGTGCATTGAAGCCAAATTTTTGTGTAATAGGAAACGTTTGATCAAATGTGGTATTTTTAAATACTTATTTTTAACTAACTTACACACTATCAGCCTATGAAATATTATCTGGTGAGATAATATTAATCCTCTTGTTAATAAAATATGGGGTCTCTGCCCTTATTTGTTTGTGCTAAATTGCACTACAGTTTCTCCCCGTATTCTAAAGTCCACATGTAACCTGCGTTGGGATCGCCACTTTTCTTAGCTTGTTCGTCAATGTCTGCAGTCTTTTTAAGTATATGTTGAATAGTTTTATACAACTCAGGATTGGCTGGCGCTGCCGCTTCTAAATTTTCTGACCTTTTTTCAAAAGTGCCTTGTTTTCCAAATCTTTCTCGTACAAATTTTTCGTATAGATCTTCCTCTTCTTCTTCTTCATTCTCTACTTCAGCGTTCTTATCTTTATAATTTTGTTTTTTCTCGGTGTCATCATAATATCCGTAATACCCATTATTAGGTGCGCGATCATCATCATCTTCAGAATCGTTGGCATCTTTGTTATCTTTACTTTTTTGTAATTTTTCTTTATCTTCGTGATCATAATAATATGGTTTGTAACCAGATGTCACAACATCTGGTTGTGTTTGTTTTTTGTCATCTTCGTAACTATATGGCGAACTATCTCTGGTGTAAGCTAAAATGTCATCCGGTAATTTTATCTCTGGTAATTTTATCGTCAAGTCATCGAATTTTGTGTTTAAATGTTCATCATATTTGACATCTTTTGGTGAAAACACATTAAGTGTTCCATCCCTTTGTTCCACTTCTGTTTCTTCTTTAGGAGTTTTAGTGGTTGGGCTGTCCTTGTTTTCAGTTTTCGTGGCATGATTATAATTAACAGGAATTCTTTCAAATTCTTGTTTAACATCTCCATTTTGGCCTTCTGCTTGTTTGACAATTTTGTCGTTTTGACTATTGTCGTTGAAATTTTCTGGTTCTTTTACGCCTAAAACCGATTCTAAGCTTTCAACTTCTTCACTTACGTTGGGTTCACTTTCGGGATTAATTTCAACAACAGGTTTAACTTCTCCATCGTCTATGTGAATTAGTTTGTTGCCATCCTGTTGCACTTCTGGACTTGCTAAAGTGTTTACATCTGGTAAAGAATTTAGCGTTCCATGATTTTTGATTTCCGGGACAGGTACAGGTGTGGAAAGTGGTAATATTTCCACTGCACTTTTGGGATCTGCAAATTCAAGATTATCCTTTTGGGATTCTACTTTTCCATTATTGTTTAAGTGTACTCGTTCGTAGTTAAAGTTTCCTAAATCTACATCTCGTAAAGGAACAGGAGAGTTTTTGTCGATGCCAATTTTAGGGTCCGATTGGTAATTTTGTTGCGGTTCTCTTGTTTCGATACTTTTGTTACTTTCATCACTGTTTTCATTGGAAGAATCTTGTTTTTTTCTGGGATAGGGGATATGTCGGTCATCATCAAGGTATTCAGCATGTTTTCTTCGGTCTTGAACTCCAGAATGAGTATTTCTACTTCTATCATCGATTTCTATACTCTCCTTACTTTCAGAACTATTGGGAGCAGGTTTTCGATTTTCATCGCTTTCAGAACTTTCTTTCCTGTTTTTGTTTGGAGCAGAATACTTAGCCTTACCTCTTCGATTATTTTCATTACTTTCTGCACTATTATAAGTATTTCTAGAACCATTTCTCTTTCTTTTGTAGTCACCACGTTCACTGCTGTCATCGAGTCCGCGGTTAGGTTCACTGTTTTTATAGGCGTCGCTTTCCCCACTCTCACCCTTTTCAAGGCTGGAGTCGCTCTTTTTATAGGTGCCACGTTCAGCACTATTATCTTCGTTGCGACGGGAGTCTCTATTTCTATAGTTCGCATGCTCAGAACTATCATAATTTTCACGACTAGACTTTTTGTTTCTATAATCTTCGTGTTCACCGCGTTCAGTGCTATCTTGGTCTCCCCGGTTAGGTTTTCTATTTCGGTAATCTCCGCGTTCATCGCTATCTTGTTGACGTTTTCCATTCTTGTAGTCTCCGCGTTCTCCACTCTCTTCACTCTCGCTACTGGATCTAATATTATTACTTCTTTCTCTTTCATTGCTTCCTTCGTTTAGGCTTTCAATTTCACTCGATTCTTTCTTGAGATCAGGTGCTGTATTTTCGTCTTTCTTAACATCAGGATTAAGATGACGGGTTTCAACATTAAAATCAGCTAGGTTAGCCCCCAAAATTTTGTTTCCTGTATTTTTTAAAGGTGCTAAAATTTCTCCAGATCCATGTACTGTTTCATAATTGACTATTAGAGGTTTTTGGAACTTGCTTGGGCGTGGGTTTTTGTTACGTAAAGCGATAGTCGATCGTTTTCGCCGTAAACTGTTCTTGAAATGACCTTTTTCTTTTACAGGTATATCTGCTTTGTCACCTTTCTTATACACATATTTTAATACCGTATTTTTATCGACAACTGTATTTTCTTCTGTATTATTGTTATTATTAGTATTGTTATTCTCGTTTGCGGTGATAGTTTCACAATCAGTAGTGTTTGCGTTATTATTAGAACAGTGGTTATTTTGAGTTTGTACTTTATTAACAAAACAGTTTTGTGTTCCATTATCTGAATGGTTACATGTTACGTTATTTATTTGATCATTGCTCGTGCTATTATTCTCAACTATGGTGGCATTGGTCATCTGAGGAATAAATTAGAGTTAAATTAGATATAGAATCATAGAAGTAATCTATAAAGAAATATCTACATACCGTTGTTAGTACATCGATGGGTGTCCAATAAAACCAGTTCTATAATTCTAACATTTATTACAACATACTTGTATTTACACAATCTACTACAAATTAACCATGCATTATTACCTACAAATTACATATTAACTTCAACTAAAAATAAATAAAAAAATAACAAAACTGATTAGGTACATACATAAACATAGAGTTTGATGAAGATAAATGCGATTTTATATTTGAAAATGCTGTGATTTCGTTCCCCTCCCCCCGCTTCCACATTACGCGACGCCATTACTTACAGTTAAAACAATGAAAATAGCATTTATCTTCACGAAAGCATTGATGTGTTCTTATTAAAAAAATAAATGTACAAGTTTTTATGTTCAGTACCTAGGTATTTAAATATGACATGCAGGTATTGGTATGTAAAAACACATTTTTGTCAATGGTATAAATTCCAAAGATTTTCGAACTGAACATAAGAACTAAAACTCTAACCAAAGACTATTAAGCATGAATCAAGCCTGCTTAATTTTTTTAAGTTGCTTTTTCTCTTACTAACTACGGTGATAATAGTCCATTAACGATACTGGAGGATTCGTATTGGTCATAGTGAATAAGGCTTTGTGGTAGGAGCCAGAATTTGTCATATATTGACATTCTTAATTCAAAAACGGAAATAAAGACATAAAGCTGTCTTGAATTCACATTATTTTACCGTGATCAATTTTTATTTTCTAGTAATTAAAAACATAAAGAAAAAGGTCAATGTAGGTACTTTATTACTTTATCTGGCGTCTACCTTGGATACAAATAATGAGAATGAATTTATAAGGCTAGACATACACGTCGGTTCACTAAATAGAGAGTTATTGGCGATAATTTATTTTATAAATTATTCTATCTCTATCAACCTGTAATAATTGAGTGAAATAGAATGACTTTTTGCTTATCGATGCTGAACTTTATTATTATTTCTATGTTATCGTGTAAGGTGGCCAGCGAATGCAACTAGATATACCTAGGTATTATCAGTGCATTTAGATATTGACTACCTAGTAGGTACGGGACCGATTATTTACCAAACTACCAGCCTCCAGCAGGCCCAAGTTGACTTCTACTACTACAGGTGCTTTGTTAACTACAACATAAAATGTGAAAGTATTTTCAAAACTACCGTAACTTAATTATATGGCAATTAAAAGCAGTTTTGCTTCGACTAAGCCATCTTCTATGTTTTTGTACAAAGTTTCTATTCTATTTATAAATAGTTTTTCTTAAAATTAACATACTTGATCGTTTGATTGCACTTCGACACTATTTTGGCACATTTGGCGTTAGTCGATCTTCATTTCTTAGTGAGTCAACAACCAAATGGAATTAGGGTTTATATTTAACAGATGACTTAAAAGTACACAACGATAACTTAAATTAGACGACTTTGATTTAATCAGACAGTTTATACATTAACAGTAATCTAACAAAAGCTATCGTTGTGCTTCGTGTATAATTCTATGATACACTATAACTGTTTAGGATACATTTTAACAAAGACCTCTACATTATACAGCAAAAACCAAAACGTGAAAACAGTACAAAATGACGATGTGGTCAATGTTAAAAATTCAAGCTAAGTAACCTTTGTGCTAAGACTTTAAGAACCTGAAGATGAATAAAAAAAGTTATTTGTACGACATTGTAGTTTGTAGTCCTTATTCCATAGAATTATTAAGTACTACTTTCTATAATATTTCTAAATCAAACTCAAATATTGCGTTTTTTTCTCCGCAAGTGTTGTTTAATGCCAGGGCTTTAGAGAGTTCAGAGTCACAGACTTCGCAAAAGGTCATTTAGCTTGAACAACGTACAGTTACACCGTTGACTATATCATTACTCTATGTGAATACTCTAGGAGCTAGGTGCTGGTGCAACTACTTCTTGCCCAAGTACGGGTCGTATGCGAAGCTACTCACAAATTGTTTGGCAGCACCACGGAAGGGCGCGGGCTCGGCCCACTTGCTGAAGTCCATAGAGGGAATAACACCACTTCTGCACGGTACACGCGGGTTTCTGAAAAGGGAGGGAGAGATAGAGTTATAAATTGAGATCCTGAAGTGAATGATAGATGCCATACGGCGTATCATCAAGTTGGAGTTAGATGTAATGTAACTTTTGAGGAAAATCAAAAGTTCATAAGACAAATGAATAAAAAATATAAAAACAGGCAGGTATTATGTACTACTTACAATTCATGGTCAGGCAAGACCATGGGGTATAGTTGGACGGTGTCGATGATGTCGGTGTTATCACAAATTACACGCGCCAGACGTGCCTTCCTGACCTCAACCAGCTGTTCAGGTGTGAACGATGAGGGCTGGTTAGGTAGCTCGAACCTGAAAATAAGCACATCATTAAACGATTAGTCATAGGATAAAGATGGTTAGAGGAATAGCTTAAAAAAATATGAAAGAATATCTTACCAGAATCTGTCACCCCGTCTTGAATAAGAAAACTGAGTAGCGATGATGCAAGCGAAAGTGGGTCCCAACATAGAACCAGGCAGAGGACGCTCGGAGACACCACCGGACCAAAGATCTACGTCAATTGGATGATCGAAGATAGTTTCGTATTTCTGAACAGTGGCGTTGGGCATAGATCCGAACAAATCTTGGAAAGTTTCCGCAGGAGGAAGACCGCAGAATTTTCTGAACTCCATATAGCCGGGAATACCAAACTCACGACCTCTTTGCATGTTGAAGGATACCAAGTCCATTCCGAAGCGAGCGCCAACTTTCTTGAAGAGATGGTTTGTTACTTCCTGAGTGATAGAGTCGTCCATAGCCTGGGCTACCTGGTTCATCAGACCCATGACGTATTCATCGAGGACACCAGCCCTGTACAAGTCGTATGGTCTACGAATGAGGTCTGACAGTCTCTTGGACGCTGGAAATAATAGGATGGAAATTAATGTTTGGTTTTAATTCCAAATTAAATATTGTTATTATTTAAACGATTATAGATAAGGCTAATTTGAGTAGTGACAGCTGTAGCTTACCGATGAATTTGTGTGCCTTTGACCATCTTTCAACAGCGGTAGGCAGTAGAGAGTGTCCGAATCGGTAAGCAGCTGAAGCGAACGAAGCGATAACATCAGGGTTGACTTCTGGATCGTATCCGTCCCAGTAACCCTGAAACAAATCGATCGATCAGTCTTTGCAATCGCTAAGTAGAGCATCACGAGATGACACAAGTTCAATTACCTAGCTGTGAAACTGTTACATCACTGCACTGTGATCGATGACCAACATTGATAGACAGAAAATTTGTAAAAGTATATCGAAATCGTACTAAGTTTATTTGGAAACCGATTTTAGAACGCATGAATCGACTGTATATTAAAAAAAATACAGTCGATTACTGTATTTTTTTCATAGATTCTTACCTCTTTTTCAAGCACTAAACCGAACTTCTCCATAACGTCTTTTCCAAGTAAGATGGGCAAGAATTCATTGTAAGTTATGTGTTGGATCTCGGCAATGTTGATGCGTCTCGCTTCTTGGAAGAGAGTCTCGTCGTCCCAGTGAGGATTGACCTCGGCCAGACCGTTGGCGACTCTGTTGTGTTCACGCGCCATGAGAGTGTGCATCACAGTTAGAACCAATTGTTCGTTTACACGGATTTCACCTTGAAAGGAAAATTAATATTGAATGATGATGACAAGTAAAAATCATTTACAAACACTGACTTCAATACAAAAAACACGGTGAAGAAGTCGGTGTTAAAAACGAAGAAATAAAACTAGAAAATTTCGACTTCAGAAAAATATGAATATATAAATTTATTCATGTTTCAATTAAATTCATTCAACCGGTCGGTTGCAGTACGTTAGCAGCTCGATAACTAGCGCATAAATTGAAAACGTATCTGGCAGCCGTGCGTTTGTATGCCAGTGATGCGCTATTCAACACTGCACTATTCAACACCGAATGGAACATGTGGTGCATAAGCACGACGTTGCCGTCCTGTTGTCGACCGTTCGCCGCACGGGGTTGCCGTATCACATGCTTTTTATGAAAAATACGGTAGTCCGTATGCAGTACAGCTAACGCACGGCATCCGCACGGCAGCAGGCCGTCACAAAAAAGAATAAATTAAAAGCGCCCTAAGTTGTGGCCCTAAATAGTGTGTATATACAAAATATAACCATTACAAGTGTGCCCATAAAATTTGAAGAATTCCTTCGATTTCTCTAGAATCCCATCATCAGGTCAGATGACTTTGGAACTACTTGAGAAGTCCCTATCAAACAAAAAAATAATTTTCTACATATTTAAAACAAGGAAAAAATGACTGATTGACATCAACGCAGAGCTAAAACTACTGGGACTAGGAACCTAAAATTTTGCATAAGGTGTCTTCTTATGCCGTAGGTAAGTGAGCACTAAGAGAGGATTTTCCAAAATTCGCTCCCTAAAAGGATGAAATGGGGGTTCAAAGTTTGTATGGAGAACTACTTTTAATCAAGCGAAGCCGCTGGCAGAAGCTAGTGGATAATATGGCTTAAGATGGCTATGTTGATTGTCTAGAAGTAACAACTACAATACAATAATATAGTCTTACCAGCTTCAAAGCAGTACATGTTCTTGTTTGGTCTAGTGCATCCTTCATCAGGGATGTCAAGTTTGAGAGGCAGCAAGTCCTTAAGACCATACTCTTTGAACACTGGGTTCATACGCAACAGACCACCGAAACCAGTACGTAGCTTCCTGAAATTTATCAAATTATGAAAATTTTTAATTCTACATATTAAAATATGTTTATGACTTGACATAAATGCTGAAAATCGAAAGTGGCTATTAGGTAAGAATTTCCTCTTCTAGTAGGAGTTTCTAGTGATACAAAGTATATTTATAAAAAATATATATTTAACCCAGTATATAAGTATGACAAAATACTTTACCTGGCGAATTTCTCAGTCACACCATACACTGTGTTTCCATCTATGGTTCCAGTTAGAGTGTTGAAAGGAACTCTTGAACCTAAAACATAAATTAACATTCATAAATTGTTAAGGGCCTGCCAATATTATTTTACAGCAAACATGGCACGTCACATATCAACTACGTCGTGATTGGTTATGGTCTTATCTATGCAATTACCGACAATCAAATTATTAAAAGATCTATTATCCATCAAGTGAACTGGTCAACCTTCAGCTAGTGCGCCAGATTTACCCAGTCTCCTCATAATGTCTGTATATTATACGGCAAGTAACGAATTTATTGCATGGAGTCGTTAAACATACAATATTATCATAAAATTAACTGTGCAATGTATTGCAATCGATTTCTTAATAACATGTTTGCAACAGAGAGGTATTGCAATTTAGTCATGTGTCTTTTAGCATTATGAAAATTAAGCGATATGGTATCGTTCATTTGTTTTATTCATCAAGAAAGCGGCGCCCCGTGGCGTTAGACTCGCAAAATGTGATCGGTTTTTGCCAAGGTATGTAGCTATAAATATCTCTATCGGGTTTGGATCGTTAACTGGTTTGTTAGTCATTCTCCTTTTTTCTATCTATTAGAATAGCAGCTAGGTTGAATGATTGAAATTCTAATAAGTTACCAACCGATTTATCGATTACAACATTCACATCGTGCTTGCCAAACCATTAACAATCCGCATCCTGTATAATGATAGCTCTGGTGCTCTCTACTTAGGCAAAAGGCACAATACCTACATTTATCTTATCTGCAATCTAAACGCCAAACACGACCGGACAAACAAACCTCTACACTACATTGCGCAATATAAGAACAACGTAATGATCAACACTTTCCCTGTCCGTAGGCAGATGACGAGATTCCGAGATAACAATCAAGATCTAACATTAAATGTTCATGAACAACAGCGCCACTGAGGTCACTCCACGTCCGTCTACGCGCTGCGCCAGTTTGGACATAATGCGGCTGTTAATACCGCACTTTGTATGCGGTTTCATTTTACGATTACGCTTTGTATTAAGGAAAATACAAAGCGTAATCGTAAAATGAAAGTGAAATATCCTCTGGTTTATTTCCGGAAATGAGAAAATATATTAAGCTAGATTTGAATTAGCTAAAGGCAAATTGTGGAACAATGTTGGAGGGTTTCTGGTGTCTATGGTTTCGTTCTATATGTCGCGAAACAACCACAATGAGAGCGAAACATACGTTGTATGAAATTGAATATGATTTGCAGTTTCAGAACAATGGCCATGATTTAGGTAAATTGGATTTGCCTGTTAACGCAATTGATGGTCGGAGACGAAATTACGGGCGGAAACAATCTAGAAAAAAAACTAAGTAAATCGCGTGTGAATCTGAAATTGCATTTGACCTTTGCTAAAAACCTAAATCATTATTTGTATTTTTGGGAGCGATGTTGTGACCTTATATTTTTAATAGTTTCAAAGTCACAAAAACTCGAAGATTTTCTAATTAACATTTTTAAAAGTCTAGTATATTCATATATGTGAAAGAACCTTACCCAGACGGCAGCCGGGCCTTGGCGACGGGAAACCGCGCACGAAGTCGATGCACTTTACTCCAAACAGACGATAGAAGTAGTCATCATCAGGAATACGGATCTCATTGCAGTAGGGGTGCTTCAGGTGAGGGGGGCGCTTGCAGCACTCTTCGGGGTCGTTACGGTTCACAGGGTCTATTGGGAAGAAAAAACAATAAAACACAAGACGGTATGCTGCACTATTAAGGCAGGATCTGACCAGATTAAAACATTGACTTTAATAGTAAGCATGATGAAGATGTCTTAAACAGTTAGATACCTTTTGTGTGTGATGTCACACCGTCAAAAGCCTGGAAAGATACTACTTAAGAGGGCCCTTTTTCACTCGCCTATCGTCAACGTCAAGCATGGTTTAAAAGCTTGTTGCTTCATCTAACGCAATCCAACGCGATGTTTGATGAAGAGGCAATGCGAAAAAAGAGAGATAACGCCTGAAAACTCTGTTGGCATTCGGTAATTCCGTGATTTACTCGAATATTTCACAAAACTTATTCCAGAAAATACGTGTTTTTAAACCTTTAAAAGTTTTTCAGAAATATTGTCGTCATTCAGAATCTCGATTAAATGTGCAAGGCTTCTATGGATGTACTTTTGTATATTTTTAATATATAAGTACATTATGGAGGGCCAAATTTCACGTAAAATAGCACATTTCAGAGGTCTTTATTAGATTAGTTTTACATGAATTTATGTTTTGGTTTCTATAGAAGCCTAGATAATATCTACAAGATAGCTGTGTATTCAAAATATCTAGAGAAAGATGTGTAAATAACATCAAAGCGGTTGTATGGAAATGTACCACGAGTTGGCCGCTCTTAATATTAAATTTTAAAAATAGTTGATGTATCTGTTTCAGCCATAAAACTTACCAAGAGGAGTTGCAGTTAGTGTATAATCGTGATCCATGAACTGTCCCCAGGCAATGACCATGACGGTACCAGCGTGATCGTGGAAGCCTTCGTCAGGGTGCATCGTACGGGACACCACACGGGAAAGCGGCAGGTCCTTTCCATGATGAGCAATACGCGGCGAGTTGATACCGTCGGCGAAAAGCGGCCCTATTAATCTGAAAAGAGGAAACATATGACACACAAGTTCCATAATATGTAAGCGGGTATTTTCTACACCTACTCGCCAGGGGGCTTTGCACTGCGAATTTCACTTTCTCGTTCAAGCCACAAACTTGAATATGTCTTGAATCTCGGTTTTGTTTTATTGTAGACTTATCTGATTAGGTGCCACTTTAGAAACTTGGACAATACACGTTTGAATGAATCACTGTCGTTTACATTTTATGGAATAATTTAGATTGCTATCAGTCAGAATTCCCTACTAATTTGTCATAGTTTTGAGAATTAGTTTTTAACGCAGTTTGGATCTTGGTATGAGATTTATTCAATATTGTTTAAACCGGTGTAGGGTTTCCATCCATTTTAAGAAGCATGAATCATATAGTAAGTACCTACTAGAGAGGCTATCGAACCACTGGGTACCGTTAAAGGCATGACTACCTAAAGGTGTGAGACATATTGTAGTTTAATAAACCCTTTTAAATGCTTTTCCGGCGCACCCTGTGCAGCCAGTTGAGCTACCAACCTTGCATATGAGATAATATCTTATAATATAATACTATAGCATGACTTAAATAATTATGTTGTTTTGTGTAAGCAATCGTGCGGCCGGCCGGTACTTTTCTGTCGCTTGAATGTATTGTTATTATGAAACTAAAATGTGTCTGTCATCTAAAGACAGCGACATTGATTGGAAACCCTTATGCTGCTGAACTCATGCCGTATCCATTTATTATTCACTGATTAGTTCGTTCTTTAACTTACCTCTGGAAGGGAGCCATGGTAGCACCCCATGTGGGGTTCTGCAGGTTGTTGCAGAGGCCGTCGAAACGTCGGTATTTGCCGGCACGGCACTCCACGTGGGAGAAGACTGGAGGACATACTTCACGGATGAGCGTGCGAGACGTGTCGATAAGAGGCAGACCCTTCTCGATCTCTTCGTAGGTCAGACCGTACCTGGAGAAGAATATTATAGGTTATTTTTTATTATTCTGCTGAAGATATTGTAAAGACAATGTAAGACATGCTGATTATTCTTTTTGGTGTATGCGGGTGTAAAATGGGTGTAAAATCTCGTTAACCTCCATTGAAAACGGATCCTCCGGCTAGACAGGTGTCTGGTCTAGGCAACTGCCTGATAGTTGATTTTAGACTGCTGCATATGTTCTAATCGCGCAGAGAACCGCGATGCCGGATTTATTTTTAGTTCCTATGTGACGTCATAGATGTTAAAACACTTCATTGTGAAGATGGAAATTCCGAGAATATAGCTTTTTTATAGCATAGCATAGCATAGTCCTCTTATAATATTCCCACTGTTGGGACTTAGGCCTCCTCTCTAGTAGTGGGAATGGGCCGTAATCCACCACGCGGGCCCAGTGTGGGTTGGTGGATGTCACAAGTCTTCGAATTTTTAGTTCTAGGACATGCCGGTTCCCTCACGATATTTTCCTTCAACGTCTTGAGAGCAGTGGTGTTAAAATATATTACACTAAGTAATGCGTCTGGCTGGGTTTGAACCCGCAACTTACAACTCGTAAGTCGGGACCGTTAGCACTCGGCCACCATTGCTTTTTTTATAATTGATATAAATCAGTGCTTGACTGCGCTCCCACCTGATGGTAAGCAGTGATGCAATCATTGATGGTGATGCACACTAGTGTAAGAGGCTATTACAGTCTATTACTACACTATAGACTTGAAGATACATAAATTATAATCGGGCGGGAAGACCGCAGCTGGCAAATTGTTTCAGTCCTTCCAACTTGACAAGAGTTAAAATAATTAATTTTAGGTATTCAATATAAAATCCAAATGGTATGAAATGCAATGAAAAGAGATAAGATACAGAAGTAATTTTCTTCTTAATCGATATGAACAGAATCTGAAGCCAATTTGAAGAGATTGAATTCGTTTCACGAGTCGGTTTCAAATATCAACTAACGCTAGATTTCAATTTCCGCGAAATGTTTAAATTCAATCATAAAATTAGTGTTTTATTTGTCAATTTCCTTAGGTCTGCCTATATTAGGAGGTTCAGGTAGCATATATGAACTATTATGGTCATACTCGATGAAGGCATGTCGTAGTATATGTAACTTTATTAATTTCTAATGTAGGATTGTCCATAGTTGATACTCTGACTTGTTTAGCATGAACCAAACATAGTTTAAGTGCGATAAGAAACATCAATTCGACGCTATGGTAAGCGTAATGGTTGAGAGATTAGCTGCTGCGCTGCGTATTATAGGTGTGTTTCCTGCATGGAACAAATATTTATAAGGCATTCAGGTAGTTGTTACGGGTCAGGGTGACTGGTGTGATTTTACATGTTAGTGAACTCACCCACGACAGGAGTAATTCCTAGTGCACGGTAAAGTTTAAACAAAAAGTCGCGGTATATGATCACGAGCTAAGCTTAGCTTACATATGCGAGGTATTATTTGTAAATAAGTTTACGTAAGTAGTACAAATGCGTCAATACATTGGGTATAAACCTGTAATAATAGGTTGTAACAGAGATTTTTAATAAATACCTAAATAAATAATTGGAGACAGGCGGCAAATTATGTATGTATATGCCTAAAGTGTATATGACCAAGTTCACCTAAAGTAAGTGCACTTTTGGGCCTATTTTTCTGTTTCCTTCTTCTTATCTTTTATTTTTTGTCTGTGAGTAAATAATAATAAATAGCTAAATAAAGAAAATAACAGGTAATATGCGTATTAGTTATTCTAACTCAGGTTTTGCTCTGTATTGCAACGGGCTTAAAACTGATAAATCAGTTTAACTAAAAAAAACAGAAATAATCAAATACACAAAAAACAAATAATAATCAGATAGCTTGACTATGTGGCTAAAGCAGGAAAAAGACAAACACATAAAGTAGAACAGTTGAATCTTCAAAACTGCATATTTTTATAACGACGGATGTCGAATACAATATGTCGATTAGAGGCGAACATAACGCGCCGTAGGAAGCAATAGGCGTTCATTGCTAACAAAATAACACAAAACGTTCAAGTAATTGATTGATACACTTCACAAACGTTTATTGCAATGACTTCGGTAACGGATATTCAAATGCCAAGGTTTATTGGCAACGTAACGAGAATTTGTTCAAAAATTTATTTGACCAAGATTTATTTGGCCAATTATGATGTTGGTCGTGGGATTAATTTGGGACATTTGGCACTTTAAATGGTATGAGATCATTTGAATTCTATTGCAGTGTGTAATTGGGCCATTTTAGATGTTGAATGTATAGATTTGTCGAGGATAATTGGATGACATTGCAAAAAAATACATAAAGGAAAAGTCTATGGGAAAACGAAGGTGGAAACCGCATGATACTTTGTATTGGAAAAGTTAACCATTTGTTGTTTTCTTTATCTGTAATAAAAGTATATAATAATAAAAAGATAAACTACCTGACTGATATATCTAAGCATAGCCGAAGCCCGAAACTACTGGAAACAGAAACGCAAAATTTTGGAGAAGGCTTTCTAAATTAATAATCATGGTCTTAATTAATATTTCATAAAACTATTTAGGAAGTCTTAAGTTTTTATAAAATTCTTTGTGTTAATAAACTTAAAATGATTTTACTATTAACAAAATAAATAAAAAGAAGTTCACTCAAATAAATTCGCGGTAAAAGTTACAAAGTATGTAAAATGCAGAGCAGAAATTTTATAAAAATATTGTTTTGCAAAGACATGAAAATTAAGGCACGTGTTCAGAAAATTAAGATGGGTGTGTCCACAAACGATTCATGTGTAACATATTATGTTACACCATACATAAATAAAGGTCAAATATAATCCGTATGTAGTTCAAGGCACCCATGTACAAGTTTTAATTGAATTTAAATTAAGACAATGTGCTGTAGGTCAACCGAGCGAGATACGTCAGTTTAGCACGAAGATTTCGTATTCATTGATTAACTTAGGCCTTTGTTAGAGATGAGAGTTTTAAAAATTTGACATTAGTAAATGTATGGTCGTTGGAAAATTGTCAAACTGTACTTTAACGCCATAGTTGGACTAGTTCTGAAATTCAAATTATAAATTCAGAAACCAGGGTGTTGGTAGGTAAGTCTCTTCATTGATTGATTGGTTTTTAAAATCCTTTATTAGCATTAAGGTATAAATAAGTAAACAAAAAAATAAAATATATTTTACAGTAAGATATTTTTTAGTTAAATAGGCTTCATCGCTTCTTTTAACACATTATATTGAATGATCGTTTATCGACTACAATTTTTTTAACAACTAAGTATCTAATTTTATTTGTTTTGGTTTACCTACATACCCACATTTGTACATTTTAAATGTACATATGTTCCTGGCGCCCTTTTTTTTTAAACGACTGATGTATACATTTTTTTGTTTTTATTTTTAAGTATCTAAAAAAATAAGTCCTTTTTGTTTATTTTTTATTTATTTGGGATCTTCAACAAAGGATACACAGTAAACACATTATAAATTACAAATAGTACGAGGGGTCCTTTAGCATGTGCTCCTTCAGTTACAGGAGACCACAGCATGCACATAGAACTAGGTGAAAAAATAAATACTTATTAAAAATTTATTGTTTGTCTGACTCATAAAACGTATCTACTCAGACAAGGTATTTAAGAAAATCATTGATAACTTTCAAGGGTATACATTTAAAATAAAAATTCGCAATAGGAAATACGTATATAAGTACCTACCTACTGTGATTAATATCTATTGACCTTGAAATTGCGCAAGATATGCGATTATAACTATTGAGATTGATCTAAAAGTAATGGAGAGTATATAAAATTAAAAGGAGAAACTGACTGACTGACATATTAACGTACAGCAGAAACTACTAAGCTGGGACTAGGAGCGTGAAATTTTGCGCATGGCTTCCTTTTATGACATAGGTGAGCAGAGGATTTTCCGAAATTCTCCCTCAACCATAAGTTTTCACTGATGTCTGTGAACATCTGCAATACAAGGCAGTATCGGCTTGGTTAAGGCTGCGGCGATCCGAATACTTTAACACTAATTTAGTGTTTTTGTGAAAACGAAACTTCAATCTCGCTTTCTTCATGAAAAATAAGAATGAAATCATGCCATGTTTAATTTAATTTAAACGTCTCTTAACGAAAATATATATCTCGTAAAACATCGCCTTGTCCTTTTACCTATTATTGTTGTCTTTTTATGTATAATTTGTTTGAATGATCTTTAACTGCATTTGAGAAACTTGATTATTTTTAATACCTTCAGGGAACCGGGAAAATTGTTATATATTTTCAGACCTAAGATCCGGGAGAGGTGGGAACCACCTTCCACAAGTGCGTACAAGTACGTACTAAGGGAGGGCTTTAGTCTACCCACCCTTTTTTAGACTGTTAAGAGTACCATTTTCAAATCCTTTTGTTTGAAGTTGACTATGACGCTCCACGGAAAAACCCTCACAAATAACATAGTTCTATAAATATGATGTAATACAATATAATTGGAAAGTTTCATTTCAATAACACTTTAAGTTCATAATAAAATTATATAACCGATTTTGTGAACGTTATTCTCCCTTCAATGCCATTTTATGATAGCAATATGCATACCACGAGGCTTTAAAACTATTATCGGATTTACAATGAATACTATAATAAAATATCGTCTGCCGCATGTACAGTCAGGGGTCAAAAGTGCAGTTCCACCTTACCAATGCTAAAATGTCTAAAATTTCTTTGTAGAAGAGTGGCAATGGTTCATGACTGATTTAATGGTATGACTGATTTTATGGTAGAATCTAAAGTATTAAATAAACTAGTTGTGGACTATTGAACTTCTACAATAAAGAAATTTTAAACACTTTAGCATTGGTAGAGTGCAACTGCACTTTTGATCCTTGACTGTACATTGACCGCTGGGCAAGAGTCTCCAAAGTGGGAGCCTGAGGATGGACGACGCCGTCGAGGAGACCTGAGGCCCTACCACAAGCTCTTAATGCGATCCTTTTTACGACCTAAACTGAACTGTTAAAGGGATGGAGCTACGTAGGGTGTATAGCTATATCCTTCTTTCCCGCTCGCACGACTGATATTTTAATAGGTAAGGTAATGGTAAGGCACCTGGGAAGAGGTGGCGAGGCGACCGTCTATTAAGACGCCTAATGTAAGCGCTGGTTAGAAGGTGGCTGGAGAAACATTACCAGGAAGGATTTGGGTGGGCTTGCTCAGCAATAGGAAAGAATAGGCTATGAAACTAATCCCGCCGTTGTCTTTTTTTAGTTTAAGATTAGTGGTGTTTTTAATCTTGAGATTTACATATTATTATTTTTTTATTCGGTTTTGTACAAACAAACGGAATGATCCTCAATCAGCTTTACTAATTGTGTTAAAGCGTCTCTTCTAAACGAAGCTTTTCATCCCACGGTCAGTTTCTATTAACCTGAATTTCTTTCAGTCTGTCTGAAAGTTTACGCAGTTCTTACCAGCGCTTCTAGCCAACTTGGCTAGGGGGGCAGAGCTGCGGGATTGTTCGAAAGATAAGAATTACCGCGGTCATTTAACGCGATGGGCAACAATAGGAACACGGTTCGTTTAGTCAGTAAAAATCCACTCCCTCTCGTTCCACTTAGAGCGGGAAAAGTAGTTTACGCAGTATAGCAGTACCTACTTATGTAGCTACAAGCCTATCAATATAATAGCCATGTGGAAGATTATACAAGTTTAATTTTTACGCTAACATTCCAATCCGTACTTGAAGTTTCTAAGTAATAGCGGTGTTAAAACATTTACAGGTACCGAAGTGTTTAAGCAATTTATTTCTGTGGCCCTTAATATCAGAATAACAGTTGCGGTAACAGTGACATTTGACATCACACCATTAGCGCCATAGTATGGCGCCATTGCTAATAGGTAATCATAATAATAATGTCCAAAGCCGAAACAGTTGACCGACGAAGTCGTTTGGTTACATAATTTTATTACACATAGGCCTACTGGGCACTTATAAAACATCAGAAGTTATACACACGGTTCTAATTGGTCGTTTTGTACAGAGAAGAACTTACAACCATTATGGTAATCCAGAATCGTTAATGCTAGTAGAAAACTACAAATGTATGGGAATGACATCATCTCAACATTAAGACACGTGGTCAGAACAAAGGAATCGGAGGTGTCACCGACTGTAGAAAGAGAATCGAAACGAAACGGTCGTAACTTGGCTAGGCCTCCTGGCAAAGAAAAGTGATTACGCTTTAAAAAAACCGGGCAAGTACGAGTCGGAGTTACGCACTGTGGGTTCCACACAAACTTACCTATGAATACAGTTCATTTCCCGAATTAAGTTACGAAGATCTTTCCGAATCACAAAAATCGTTTTTTTTGTGACTTAATTACAAATTTGAAGCAGCGCGGTATCTTCTCGTCCAACATAGCACAGTGTCTCAAGACGAAAGTCCGTGTTGCCAGTGATGACATATTATGGCACTGAAACATGGTCGCTTACAATGGGCCTCATCAGAAGGCTTACGGTCACCCAAAGGGCAATGTAAAGGGCTATGCTCGCAGTTTCCTTGCGTGATCGCATAAAGAATGAAGATATTCGCAGGAGAACCAAGGTCGCCGACATGGCCCGAAAAATCGCCAAACTAAAGTGGCAGTGGGCAGGGCACATTGCTCGTAGAACGGATGGTCGATGGGCCCGAAAGGTTCTAGAGTGGCGACCGCGCACCGGAAAACGTGGTGGATCGACGACCTGGTGAGAGTCGCGGGAATGCGGTGGATGCGAGACGCACAGGATCGATCGTTGCAAAAACGCTTGGGGGAGGCCTATGTCCAACAGTGGACGTCTTTCATCTGAAATGATGATGATGATGATGATGAATTACAAATTTACAGATTTAAGACTTTTTCCTATACTTGCTATGAGACTTAACTACATGCAAGATTCTAGGTCAACGGAGAGTAAGTACCCTATGAATTTTGATTTCCTTGAGAGTGTCGAAATACAAGTTTTTTGCGACATAAACGGCTGTATTTTTTCGTTAATTCAGAAGTTTGATTTTTTCACAGCTTCATTGGACCGGAGACTTGAGTAGGTATATGGTTTCAATTTCAACTCGATACTTTTACGCGTTCCTGAGATAAAGGGTCAGTCAGACAGACGGACGGATGGACAACAAAGTGATCCTTTACGCTGTTTTACGCTGGTTACGCTTTTTCCTTTTGAGGTACGAAACCCTAAAAAATAATAATCAAAACGTTCATCAAGAAACTATAATAGCCATCTTATTGTTATCGGGCGAAATTTAAAAAAACACAAACCAAAATGTGATTGTTGACTTTTGTTTTATTTTTACCTTCTCTATCTACCTATTTCTACACGAGAGAATGCACCTAAGATGCTACTGACTGCAGACACAAAGCTGATTTTATTGCCTATTTTTATTTTGTGGTGGCTTTTGTTGATTACAATAGAAAATTAGAGCACACGAAAGTAAAAGTTAATCAAGTCATTTGTAAAAACAACAAAAAGTTGAATAAATATCTTTTGTGCTGAAACTCTATATTTGGTAACGAGAGCAATGGCCGCTGAATGAAAGGAAAAGTAAATAAAAAAAATAAAAAATAAGAACGTCAATGTCCAATTCCTATAAATAGAAATACGTTCACGTAATATAAAAATGAATGAGTAATTAAATACTTATCTATATCGATCATTCAGTAGCCGTTGGACAAGTAACAAGTTACATTGAAACAATGCGAGTCTAATATCGACCTAGATCCGTCAATCAGACTGACAGACCGACGTGGAATTAAATTCTTTGTTCGACGACCTTCACGATGATACGTAACGATAAAAAATATCTGTAGGATATTTTAAAGAATTACTCCCTGATTTTTAAAAAGGAATAATCGACGTCGGAAATTAAATGCACTTCCAGTGATGCGATTGGTCTTGCGGACGACGAGTAATGGGTTGCTCGCCGTCCGGTCGTCCAGTAAGGACCACACCCGAGTCGTCGACAGCGCGTAGAGTTCAACGTGCGCTTCAAAGAGATGTTAGCAAAACCGTAGGGGCCCAGCAGGGCTGATGCCCGCTAGGGTCACGGAAATTTTTGAAAGAGATAGATACGGTATCTATTGATACTGGAACGCAAAGAGCAACTGAAGGAACACAGGTAAGTTTTTAGTCAGTAAAAGTCTTAAACACCCTCTAGCTTCACTCCAGAGGGGAAAAAGTTTTACATACCCTTTAGCTCCACTCTAAAGGTGAAAAAGTCTTACACACCCTCTAGCCCCACTCTAGAGGTGAAAAAGTCTTACACACCCTCTAGCCCCACTCTAGAGGTGAAAAAGTCTTACACACCCTCTAGCCCCACTCTAGAGGTGAAAAAGTCTTACACACCGTCTAGCTCCACTCTAGAGGTGAAAAAGTCTTACACACCCTCTAGCTCCTTTTTTAATATTTATAACTTTTTACAAAATTAAAACAAAAGACATATTAATAATATGGCAGATACCTAAGCACGATATTTGCCGCATGCAAATTGCCACCCACTTGGTAATTCACATGCAATACTAAAAGTATGATTTGTTACAGTATTACCTGCCAGTAAACAAGCAACCTTGGTGTTATTTAAGAAGATCATTAATCAAACAAAATCAAACCGCAGGTTTCAACGCCCTGTTTTGCAAAATATGTACAAGCAACTATAGCTTCTACCAGCGGCTTCGTATGGTATGAGTGAAAGTAAAAAAAATCCCAAGGTAACTCCCGGGATAAGAATTAATATATATATACCCTATGTGCTATATTCTGGGACATTTAACCCTATTGTGGGTTAAGCTCGCCTGGAAATTGATAACGAACAATAATGGTCTATCCGTGTGCCAAAGTTCATCGAAATCCGTTCTGCGGTTTGAGGGTGAAGGACTAAAAAATATACTTGCATACAAACATTCGCCTTTAAAATATTAGTGTCATAATCATCATTTAAACAGATATTATTAAAAGAGAAAATTGTTTGTATCTTCTAAACGATAATTTCTGAAGGCTGATCCAGTTACGAATATCATTTCACTGGTAGAAAGCTACAATGAGCTAGGCTTAGTGTCACTGGCTACTGTATTTCCTGAAGAATGCATGATCTATGCGGTACAGTTTACTGAAGTAAAACCTCAGGAAAAAATAAGTCCCAAAAAAAAAAACAAAAAAAAATATATAGTACCAAAAAGTAGTACTTAATTTATCTACCATAAATACATACTTTATATAAATGACCAATAATCCGACCTTGTTCTAATTTACCATTTACTAATTTACATTTGCTTGCATAGCGGATGTCGTAACAGTAAAAACATGTAAAAAAACGTTAAATCCATTACTTACAACAAATTATACAGCAGATTTGCATTATAAATTGGTGTTACACCAAAAATAACAATAGTTTAAATGTTGGAATAAGCATAAAATTGCAATTTTAATTTAGATGAACAGAATTTCAAAAAATATTAATTCTTTTAAATTAATAGCAGTGTGGGTGTATAATACCTACTTTTTTTAGTCAGGTTATTAGGTAAAAATGCATTTATTGTTTTTCAAATGCAGCCTTTTGACTCTTTATATTATTGACTAAAATTGCAGTGAGGTCATGATTGAGATTAATGTTAATAAACTGATATAATCTGGAATACATAAAATAAAACTATAGCTAGGTTACACTAGAAGCTAGGAGCTAATAAATTAGCCGCACACCAAAGCTATTGAGAGCTTCACAATACAAATCACCTTTCAAGCGAGTAATGATGATCGATTCCAATCACCAATATCTGTACGATAATCGCCCTTTACTATCAGACTAGGAAGTGAACGGCCATCGCATATTGGCGTACAATACAAAGGAGGAACGCCGGTATAGACCACTCTCGCTCTCTTCCGTACCGACGATGACGTAGTAATGGTTGCCGGTGATTCAGCCATGCCATGCTCTGCTTATCGCTAATGAGCCGAGATGACATTTGCGCAGGACATTCACTACAAAGGTCAGTACACCTCGTAGGCGACAACCGTAAGATCAAGGTTTAGGTTTAACACACCATTTCAATACGCAACTACATGCATGTTCAGCAAATAATTATAAAATAATCGATTAGTGCTTACATATGCGGCATTGATTTCATTTGCTATTTTGACATTTAAGCTCAATGAGGTAGATAGTTTTTTTTCTGAATGAATTAGTCCAATTAAATTTAATTGGAGTAATTAATTCAGAAAAAAAATCTTACTTCCTCTATTTCATGTTTTATGACTCAATGACAAACCAAAGTCGATATGTTTTGCAAGTGCACATATTGTTGCGGTTGAGGTTTCAAATTAAACGATCATTTTACGACTCCTTGATCGTGTGTCACTCGAGTAGCTTGCGATTCGATACGGGGTCGACTAGAATTAGGTCCATGACAGCTGAAGAATAAATGTTAGTTGATTAAGTGCAGTACGCCAGAATGGTACAATAGATTCTTTGGTATATTTCCGCATCGTGAGTGGACGCTGGCCATGGACAAATTGATAGAAGACAAAAGAACGGATTTGAAAGAAGACCAGCCTTGGATGCTCATGTTTCTTGTTTTCAATTAAAAGTCGTGTAAGGATAATGAGATCATGTTGTAACCTCTCGTGGGTAATGATAAGAGTTCAGTAGGTGAATGTCGAACGAAAGTTCATTGCGAATCGTAATTATATCCAATCCATGACTTTGTACGCATTATCCCAAAGGTCGCAGTTTATTCAACAAATCTTGGCTAGTTTACCTTTGTTGACATTAAGGAGCTTGAGACGGATGTAGAAAGTAGTTTCAAGCTTGAATATATCACCCAATGGATCTTAATGTCAGTTTAATTTTAACTTACCTTCGGGCCAGGTTGATGGATATGTCGAGAATCAGCTCGCCGACGCTCGCGAAGTGTTCGGCTTTCCAGTCTCCTTTTGGTTGCGAGACCACTGAAACCACAATTAAATATCAGGCCTTATGATAGGTATATTACAACCCATCCAAAAACTTATAAAACTTCTTGAGGTATACAAGAAATGTTTTCAATTTCTCTACGATTTCCACACGAAATTTCTAAAACTTCTTTTTCTAAAACTAATAATTTCTAAGACTTAAAATGCCAGTGTATTCCACAACTTTCTTGGATAAATTCTGTGCCGTACAGGCTGCTCATCTTGTGGAATACATTGCCAGACCAATCAATCAATGCCTATGTTTAAAAATCTCGTGAAGGAACGTGACCTGTGTAACTGTGATTATCGTTAGTCGTCTTTCATTGTTGTTGGCTATATTTTTAATATATTTGTTTGCCATAACATATATCTATGTATTATATTTAGATATTATTTGTGTTATCATACTAACCAATGCCATTGCCTGGACCATTTCTGGTCCAGGCAATTACTAATCATTCTATGTTGCCTGAAAGAGATTGCGGAATGCGATAAGACCAACCATTGTATGTGCTTTAGATTTAATTTTCCTTTTGTATATATACTAGAATAAAATAAAGTATTATAATAAATAAATATATATTTTGTTTACACTTGTAGAAGTTTGCACTTATTAATTTGCACGTTCATGCTTAATCACTGACAAGAGGTTGAATATTTGCCCCTGTCACGTTAGAACTGCTAAAACTGAGAACTCTGTACAAAGGATGATTCAGCATTTAATATTTGACATGATGATGTAAACAGTACCTAATGTTATGAATTATTACAAAATGTTGCTGCATTATAATAAATCGAAAGTTCTGTATAAGATGGTGGTAACATAACGAGTCGCGAACAGTCTTCCGGTTCACGCACTTCAACACTTGATGACATCGTAATGTGACTTGCGTGTTTGCGCTCACGAGTAATTTTATAACTTTTTTTGTGTCACTTGTGACTTCATATATTAACATTACATACATTCTGAGTACCAGAAAAGGTTAAACAAAATGAAACTTTGCTGGTGATCTCGTCCATTTGGTTTTCCAACAAATTGTTTCGTAGATTTCGGAAAAGGAAACTTTTAAAAGAAACTGCAGATTACAACGTTTAAAATACTTACAAATTCTGTTTCTGGCTTCAAGATAAGCTTGATTGATGGCTTCGTATGTGATGCAATTGGCCTGTCCTTCGTATCCACTGAAACAAACAAAAACCACGTTTATTTTCTTTTAGTCATAATATTTATTACTGTAGATTCGTGACTGTTTCTATAATTTAATTGTTAAATAAATATTTGTGACATTTATTGTCAGTGTTCGGGTTATATATTTGTCGAAGGTTGATGTAATCTTCGGATGTATGTTTCGCTTCCAAGTATTTCTGAACAGACTGTTTGTAAGTATTGGCCGTTTTTGAGCGCATTCAATATTCTTAAAAAGGTATTTCTTATTGTGTCCATGAATGGAGACTGAGGATTTTTTGAGCCGTACGAGCACATTTACATCTTAAGTTACGACTCATATATATCTTCAAAGTACACGCATCTGTAGGTTCTGTAAGTACTGTAATCTGGAATTAAAGATGGCGTAAATACCCATACACAGCGCATAACCCACATAATTAACAGCAATAATTCACCCAATATGAGAGTTAAGATACATATTTATTCGCAATTGGCCCCGTGGCCTACATTTGATGGCAAGTTAAACGTCTAAGGCCGTTCGTTACTTAACTCGCAACATGATAGTAATCGCTGTTATCCAACATGTTTTAAGTGTTTTCACGTGATTCTAAAATTTGGTAACAGCGCTTGAAGATGGCTCGACTGATACCGAAGCACTCATTACCTTTCTAGATAGAGAACAAATGGCGTGTTACGTGATAGAACTTGTGGGAAAATAAGACCATTATTAACTGTAAACAGATTTAAATTGCTCGCTTTGTGAATAAAACGGTAATTATCGCAATGAAAACATCAATTTTGCGAGTTTGACGTTTATAATTAGATACAAATTGCGTTGAAAGGAGATGTTGAACATAATAATTAAATTGAACCTATTAAGAGAATAATTTTCACAATAATTTAATGCCCATGTTGAGATCTAATAAAAACAGAGCTTTTTTTAAGGATGGAAATCATCCGATGACTTCTCCCGCTCTGGGCGGAGCGTGAGGGCGTGTCAGACTTTTACTGACTAAAACCACACCTATGTCCTACAGTTGCTCTTTGCGCGAGAGGTCGCTGTCACCGATTGCCTCCACGAGAACACGGCGGTATTCCGCCCAAGCGGCGGTTTGCGACCTGCGTCATGCGGAAGGTTATTACGCCGTGTTGCCGCTCCAGCTACTCCTTAAAGATGCGACTTACCGCCATAATTGTGACGTGGCCAATAAAAAAAAAAAGCTAGGTTTCTTTGTTGATTCTCATTAAAAGTAAAAACATTCTAAGTTCATATATTTTAAATGATTTGAAAGTCCTTATAAAACCCTGAGTTACAACATGCCACTACACTCTAATCGAATATTCAAATTAGGAAGTAGGCAGGAAGTGGCGCACGCAGAAAATTATATGGAAATTAAAAACCATATTATAATATGTAATTATTATTGGCTAGCGCTTTCAAGCCTTAAAAGTTTTTGGGATCCTTAACAAAATATGTTGAGAGAGTACGAATACACAGAAATATGAAAAAAAATTATCTCATATTTCCATAGAAAATCCAATCAAAAAGTTACAATAAAACACAAATTGTAATAACTTCGTAATTTACAGCACAAATTATGTTAAACATGGTATACTTTGTACTGTAACTTATATTAACTTATACTCAAGCAAATAAATATTTTCATTACCCGTTTCAGGTACATACATAAATAATTCTATTGAATAATAACAATAATGATTTGTTGGATCCCTTTTCATAATAACATTCTTAATTTGTATGTATGTATCTAAGTATATATTTATTATTTCATCTAAGTATATATTTACTAGTTTATCATTTTGTTGCACCTACCATGTTATATTTCTGCACCACCCTATGGTCGACTGGTAGAAAATGCCTAAGGCATTAAGTCCGCCTTTGTACAGTGTTTCTTACTAGTGCATAAAGTTTTAATAAATAAATAAATAAATTCTCTTTTTGTTTTTCCTTGAATATACTTTCAAATGTCATAAATCAATTTTATGGATAATAAATCTATTTTATCATACGGAACCATTCTATTTTTACTATAGCTATAAATACATATTGAAGTTCTAAATTTTTATTATTATTTGAGATGTGTTCCGGTTCGGAGTCGTGTGACTGTATATTTTTACATAAATATGCGATATTACCAAAACTGTTACATCTAACAAATTATTGTTGTATTTATTAGAAAATAACTTTGATTGTGTTTTTGTAACAACTCACACGACTATTGGAAAACGTTTCTAGTTTATGTGGACATTGACTTTTGTTTTTCTTTACGGAGAAAGCAATTTTAACTAGGTTCTGCATAATAGTAGAAAATACCCCGAATATTAAAAAAAAAAACATTAATTTATTTAAAAATTGGTTGGACAGACTAAACATCTCCAAACTATATGAAACACATGCATCAGCTAATAGCTGCTAGTGTGTCTTACCAAATAGTAATAATAAAAATAATAATATGTATGCTTATGTCACTCAGTGATAAAGTGAATCGGTCTAATAGTTTTTAAGCTTATTCATAAGACACAAAACTCAAATATTATTATTAGTAAAGAGTATCGATTAATGCATTTGGTGCCGTTCAAGAGATCTAAATACATTACAGTTTAGAAAATAACGTTAACTTAAATATGTCTGATACGGGAAGCCTTTATTCCCGTAACTATATATCCTAAACGCTTAATTTCAAGTTCATCTACAATACAAGGCACTTTCCTAAAGACCACATATAAAACGCTATTTTATTTTTGCGTTGGAATTTATCAAATAAATTCTCCCGTTCTGGGTGGAGTTTGAGGAAGTGTCAGACTCTTACTGACTAAAGCACACCTGTGTTCTTTTGTGTTCCAGGGTCACGGTAAGAGGCTTTCGATCACTCTCGCAGCATAGTTAGATAGTTGATAGCGTATTCTATTTTTATTTTATTTATTCAGAGGCTAGACCAAACGTTCTCAAGGGTTTCCGAAATGGTAAATTGCGATTAATAATATTTACGAAAATGACAATGGCAATACACCTGTGTCACCCACCCGGGTGAGTCGCGGTACTCTTTAGAACGATACCGCAGCCCTGGCTCTCAGTCTTGACAATCGTTTAATTACACAGTTGTTTTACATAGTGTAGCAATAAAGACATGTTGACGCGCCGGTCGTTAACTGACGGGTGGCTGTTACCAACCGTGTTCCCACGTCCACGATACAGTTTACCGAGCTTCTTCGATTCTCACCATCTAGCCTTTCTACGTGGCTACTTGGCGTTGAGTCAGTGGTTCACAACCGAATTTTCACCTAAGGCGCTAGAAAAAGCGATGACTAT
Organism: Mythimna pallens; assembly: GCA_961205895.1. Classification (NCBI taxonomy): domain Eukaryota; kingdom Metazoa; phylum Arthropoda; class Insecta; order Lepidoptera; family Noctuidae; genus Mythimna; species Mythimna pallens. The sequence continues at coordinate 8,402,095 of OY540835.1, read as the reverse complement.
TTGTATTAAAAAGTAACTTTATCCAAAATAGCAAATAAAAACAATAAAATTCGTTCAATATTAAGTGAGTTAGAAACTTTTCAAATCCAGTAGAAGGGGAAGCTGTCAAGTAACAGAATAAGGATGTACCTACACACTGAAATGTGACGTCAACGTCATTAGGTTATGTGCGTGCAAGATATTTAAATGCTAATAACAGTTTAATTCAAAACTCGTTTTGATACTGTTTTCAGAAAAAGTTTCTTTTTTAGTGTCATTTGTTGTTAAGAATCTCCAAAGTATTGCACAAACACACAGAATATCCAATGGTCGAAACGTCAAAATGAGAATTGACTTCCAATGGAAATAATTGGATTATTAACTATTTGTTGTTAGTATATTCATTTATTTATAGCTTAGAAAAGATAGACGGGCAAAGTATTAAATTTGATCGAAAGCATACATATTATTGACTATATAAATGTAAAACGAAGGATTTTGAAGAACAATCGGTTAGCAATAACAAAAATTATTATAAAATTTAAAAATTGAAAATTTTTGCGGACTGAATAATAATATTTTATCTCTAACGGGTTACCGATATTTAGCGGCCCACCGGTTGGCAACCAATGCTTTTATTTTGCAACAGGGTCTGTCTGCTTCTGCTCTTACCCTATTTTGCGTGATATGCGAAAATAAAAGATGTTTGCATAGCGGACGGCGGCTGTTTAATGTCTGTGCAAGTTTAATGGTGTTTTCTTAACCTCATACATGAATGACATGGCATTTTCTTGTGTATTTTTGTAATCTTGTGACGTAAATAGTTTCTAACATAGGTTGGAGTATTTTACTTTGTTAAAGTTGGACTAACAAACATAATTATTGCCAAACGGCTTCTTCATGTCTACACAAAGTGATGTACACTGATACTGAACTATTAGGAGCTATGGTGTTTTCAATAACTTAATAATTGTTTTCGTAATTCCTCAATAATATTTGAAGTTGAGGATTTGACAAAGTCTACGGTTGCCGAATCTCTGTCAAACTGTGTGGTATAGTTATAGTGTTTAAGTACAGTGCTGCACTTAAACACTATAGTTAGAGACATAAACAGTAAGAATTAGGTGGATTTAGAAGCAATAATTCGACTAAGTTTAATGTAATGAAATATTCGATTTTAGCAAATACCATTTCCTTGACTTAATAATGTCTATACACTGAAAACAAAATAAACAAAAAATGTTAAAGTCAGCGCTATCTAGCGAGAACATGGCCATGCTCTGGCCCGTAGCAAAAAACAAAGAAAGAAAAAAAAAGGCTTGACATATTCCAAACTCGAAATTCTCAAAATCAAAATCAGTCCTAAGTATTTACCAATTAAGTTTCTGTCAATGAAGTCGAGAGCGTCTTGTTTGCAACGTCTTCTTTCCTTTTTAAAATTTTACCAAAATTTCGATGCTCAAATAAATATTCCGTTTTCATCAACACCAAACTGTCTAGGAATATTCATTTATTTGTATCAGTAGCTTCGGGCTACGTGCAGTGAAGTCTAGACTACCTACTTTATTTTTATCGTTTTTATCTCCACATTCAACATTGATCGATACTGTTTGATTTCTTTTATTTGCAAAAATAGAAAAAGCCAGATTGTGATGACAGATTGAAAGCTGTGGGAGGTGTGCCAACCGGTAGTAACTAAATTTTGCTTCCTTCCTACTAATATTATAACCGTAAATGATAATGTTTGATTTTTTGGTATTCAATTACGCCTCAACAGCTGAACGGATATTAGGTAGACTACCTATATCCTGAATTATACACTGACACATCATAAGCTATGTCTTAGCTCGGTAGTGCGTAAACCACACAGTTCTAAGAATCGATAAAATCACCATCTTGTAATAAAAAGCATCGGTATTTCTATTGCCGTTTCATTTAGCAGTGATTATGATAAGTCCGCGAATGGTTTACCGTTTTGCCTTAATATTGTCAATAGGACGAGAGACGTGACCGAGTGCTAGACAAACGAGAGGGTACCTACACACGACACAGATAGAATCACATGGTACCGGGAACGGGTCGCGCCGTTATACGGACATAACTCTCGGACAATGTTTGCTAGTGATCAATGCGCTTGTGCCTGATGGATGGTACCAGGATAGATTTTATGATAGTGTGAGTGAGTTTAAAATACCTACGCAAGGTAAGCTCATGTGCAAAATTTCTATCGCATTAAGTTTAGCTGTAAGCAAATCCAATTGTTTTCAATCGTTTTTAAAGTTGTGTGTACAATAAAGTGTAAGCACTACTACTAATACAATAAATGTGAAAGTATAATATGTGTCTATATTTAGCTGTTTGTTAATTCGTCACCACTCAACGACTGAATGGATTTGGTACACGTGTTTACCATAAGCTGAATTAGAATAGGATATTTTTTTCTTGGTAGTCCAGCAGTCGTTTTACATAGTTCTATAGAGAATAAGCCGCACAAAGAATTTCAGAAATAAAAAAGAGATCTTTCGTTCTGAATCTTGAGAAATATTTATGGTTTTGAATAAAATTAAGTTTTCGAATATCTCGACAAATAGCAATCAAGTGAAGGATATCATCTTGATTAATTTTGATTTAAAATGAGTTTCGTATAACCATGTTTGGACATGAAAACTGATGAAGTGATTCAATGCAAACGAATGTAGGTTAAATAAGAGAACTAATTTAAACTTTTATTTCGTATTTACGTATTTTATACAAAACAAAAATAAATAAACGCAAATACATCCAATGACACTTTGTGAAGTTAATTTTCCATTATTTATTTACTCCGTGACGTACCGATATTACTTCGCTATGAAAATACAAATCGAGACATTGTCAGTGTAGGTGTTACAAATCGAGATACATTGTTGGTATAGGTGTTACAAATCAAGAAATATATTGATGGCTTTACGGCGTAATCGGAATAAAGGCACAAACAAATTAAACGAAAGGATTTTGAAAGTGAATGGGATCCATCAGTTATGTAGTTAATGCTACGCTTGGCGGAGATGAAAGCGTTCAAAAGCATTGAGACCCATGTTATAATGTTCTATTACGACATAGGTCACTGCGGTGAGCGTGGAACGAAGAACAAAAGCGATTTGGTATAATTATAGAGCTGATAGTTCCTTTGTGTAATTTATTGTTCGGAAGTTTATATTGAAGAAAGTGACTATTGGTATATCTACGTATAGTTTTACTGTACTGCTCGAATCTACCTCTACAGTCTGGACTAGGCGTTTCGCCTCGTCGTTTATATCACGTACTTACATCTTAGGCCAGTCCTTCGATGTACGTCGTATAAACGACGAAGCCGATTTGCCTGTTGTGGTCTTCCCGTTCGATTATATTTTAGGTGTCTTCAAGACTAGAGTGAATAGGCTCTTAATAAACTAGTGCGCTTCACTATCAACGATTGCATCAGTGCTCACAGTCTAGTACTAGTTCATACCATTAAAAAAAAAACTATTGATGACTACGTACCGAAACACGTTTTAAACAGTTTTAGAGTTTATTAACATGTCTAATAAATAAGTATTGGAATTGTAAAAAAAAAAAAATATCTGCCAGTTTGCTGAACTTTCACCTACTGAAAACTATCGCATTTTTTATTAGCATAAATAATTATACATAAAACTGACTGACAGTTTTACTATTCATGGTGGAAAAGACTGCTTTTTCTAATATACTACAAAGATCCATTACTCTAAAAATATAACATTATAAAAATAAATAGAATAAAAAAGTGTAATAGAAAGCTTTGGCTATCTACAAATTAACACCCGCGCAGGTCATTGACACCGCTAATTATTTTCACTTCACCGTACAATGGTACAATGTTTGTCGTGTCATTTATCACGTATCGTAGTCACAGAGAAAGACAAGTGAGTGTCTCGCACAGTGTCAAGTGTGTCACGGAAGTGTGTCAAGTTTGCGGCGGCGGCGTGTGATGTAACGTAACGGCCACAGTAAAGACTGCCGCGCGGGTGACATTGTGCCGGCCGGCGAGACGTAGGGCTGGCGGAGGAAGTCATTAAGTTCATCTTGGGAGGGAAGATCGAAAATGCTTCATATCAGAAAGGTACCACAAAGATTAGTTGTGACAGTACAGGTCGTTATTAGATTGTGTCTTTGATCTAATGGTGAATCGACTGCTAAGTACTGTTGAACAGGTGGTCTAGCAAAATTTAATGGGGATTTTTTTATTTTCAGTTTCAGGATTTAAGCCCGGTTGAAGCCAATAGATTTGCCTTAACCATAGCTGAAGTGATGTGGTGGTACTTTAAGTGCTTTTGAAACTTAGTAGCAGTTGAAAGCTACTCCTGTGTATATAAAAATAAAGATTCATTAATTGATGCTTCTCTTTTACAAATCGCTATTCTTATGTTCTTGAAGAGCAGACGAGCAGCAACCTTCAGATCTTATATTCTTGAAGACCAGACGAGCAGCAACCTTCAATTCTTACTTTCTGAACTAGTGCTATTTATTGGAAACTTAATGCATGCAGACACAATAGATCGTGCAATAGATCTTATTGTGTGCCTGAGCAAGTACAAGTGGTTGCGAAAGCGTGACATTCGAGGCATGTTCAATAGACGAGTGACAGTGAAATTGAACATTCTCAACGTAATCCGATACAGATGGAAATCTAAAGGCCGATCGATCAATCTGGTTGGTTTTATCTTCAACACTATCTATGATATTGGTATGGTCACCTCCTAGGGTTTAATTATTTCATATCAACACTAGCTGACCCGGCAAACGTTGTTCTGCTATATAAATTATCAAATAAAAATTGGGGGACGACCTATTCTCAGATCTCCAAATATACACAAAACGTTTTATAAAAATCAGGCACGCCGTTTCGAAAGAATTCGATAACAAATACTGTCACGAAATTTTTAAATAACGTGGACAACCTCAATAGGGAAGCACAAATAGAACCCTAACCAGCAACTCTGTCCAGTCGCAGATGGCGACCTGCGTCTGGTGACAGGATCCATCACCGGACACTGCTCCCTGAACAAACACTTTTTCACAATGAATATCACAGATAGCCCTCTGTGCAGAGGATGCATGTGCTCCTCGAGTGCACAGCCGTCAGCGAGATAAGAACACGAACCTTGGGAGCACCGAATTCACTGATGGACGCCCTGAGCAAACTGAAGAGACTCATCTGTTTCTGGTATGAAGTGGGCTGGTTCGGGTAAAGGCCGCCATGGCCCACGCACAATGGTCCGATAAGGACTAAGTGCGGAAACCAGACCACAAAGATAAGATAAGAAATCAATAGAGATTAACCAGGTACGTAGGACATATTTAGCGCACAGGTGTGTTTGCAAACACAGGTGCACTCTCTGATCCTTTACTCTCATAGTCCGATTAGAACGGCTACCCGCCACAACCGAGACGACATCAGGTGCAGGAATAACAGATTTACGTGCTTTCCGAGGCACGGGGGTGTCACTGACTTCCAAACTCCGGGCTGCTACAGAGAACTTCTTAATGGCAAAACCCATTAACATTGTCACTGCCCGACCAGGGATCGAACCCTTGACCTTACATTCAGCAGCCTCGCTTAGTGACCGTCTACACCAATAAGCAACATATTGACCCCTTTTGGAAAGAACATCGTAAGCGACAATTTCCCTTTTTTGCAGGAATGGGTTTTCTCTCCTTTAATTAAAAAGTATTAATTACAATACCTTTCTAAGAAATGTTTATTATTCATAACACTAATGATTACTATTAACATCATCATTTCAGCCAGACGTCCACTGTTGGACATAGATTTCCCCCAAGTGACGCCAGCCATAACGAACGGTCCTGTGCGTCTCGCAACTATCGGATTCCCGCCATCCTCACTAGGTCGTCGGTCCACCTTGTGAGAGGCCTTCCAACGCTGCGTCTTCCGGTATGCGGTCGCCACACCAGAACCTTTCGGCCCCAACGACCACCTGTTCTGCGAGCAATGTGCCCTGCCCATTGCCACTTAAGTTTCACGATTCTTCGCGCTATGTAGGTAATCTTGATTCTCCTGATGCCATCACGCAAGGAAACTCCGAGAAACCTTTCCATTGCTCTTTAGGTGACATTAAGCCTTCTGATGAGTAGTATGAGTTATTATCCACATATTATTACGACTGCTTTTTAATTAGCAAGGAAAAAGCCTCTTCCTGCGAAAATAGCAAACTGTCGCTTACTATATTCTTCTTCTTAATACGAAGAAGATCGTTAACTAGGTGTAACAGCTTGCCTTGGTAAAGAGGTTACTTGCAACCAGAAAAAAATGAATATTTTTAAAACTTATTTGGCACTACTTTTTTGATGACGCTCAATAAGGTCCGCACCATAAGCGAACAATATTATCCAACAGGTTTTGTAATACACTTCGTTAAAATGTCAACTGAATTTAACATAAACAGGAAATAAATTACATGCCACCCAATTTTACTAACAGGTGCATTTCAGAGTCTGATTGAAATACGCTTAAGTTGTCGTTTTACCTAAGCCAATACATTATGTATGGTGGGAATGGTAATTTTAGACCAATTTAACCTGTCTCTGAGTATGTCTGTATACGCTAATGTTTTTATACATACAGCCGCTTACTTAAATGGCCTAATAGGCATGCAATAGAGCTATCTATCATCGTTAATGTTAATATACATTGAGAAACATACTGAATAATACGGAATTGAATTATTATGGTACATATGTAGGTTATGAATTAATGATCTCGTCGTTGATTGTGTGATACTTGTTGCAATATCAAATGATTGGAACATGCATTTGCATGAAGGCAACAGTATTTTTTTCTGGATCTGATAGACCAATTTCAAGTCCTATTTTGTTCTCTTCTCAGATATCAGTAATGATAATGATTGATTTTTGTGATTTTAATAATTAAAATGAGATGATTTTTTTTTAATTTTGTTGTTCATCTTGTTTATATAATGTATTTTGTATAAATAATTTTGTAAAATGAATGTATGTAATTATCTCAAACTGTTATGCAAATTGAATAGAAGTCACTGGCTCATGAAATTCAGGCTCCTAACCTAGCTCAGGAGTTAAGGTTTCACTTATTTGTTAACAAGTGTTGTATCAATATAGAATTATATATTATTAAAGAATTATTATTATCTGTACTGGTTTTTTTGGTGGTAAATCATTCAATATTTTTTACCGCTCCGGGTTAAGTGAGAGGACGTGTTATAATTTTATTGATAAAACCCACATATATTCAGTTAAAAGGCAACTAAAGCAACATAGGTGTGGTTTTAGTCAATAAAAGTCTGACACGCTCTCTCACTCCGCCGTAAAGCGCGAGTAGTCATTAGATGATATCTCACCTTAAAAAAAAGAACCACGGCTAATCTTTCAAATATTTCTGCAGCCCAGTATTTTAACCCTTTCAACACGAAAACACATGTTGAACGATACACGTAACATACAATTCGAGCCTCGCCTCGAGGGCGTCGCTTTTAACGACATATACCAACCAACTTGCAATTAACATTAACAGCTGATTGAAAAAAAAAACAAGTATCTGCTTATTGCGTTACTTAATTGAAAAGTATTAAAGTGTTGCAGTAATCCAGTGTACTTACAAGTTGCCCTTGAGCAGGTTGATGCTGTAGTCATATGCCGAGGTTCTGCCAGGGCCATTGAGGTAGAGGGCGCAGTCACTGTTGTCTCCCACGCCGTGCGCCGGACCCAGCGGTGACAGCGCAGCTGCGTAGGCGCAGCAAAGCGCTGTTATTAACGTTCTGGAAAAAAAAGGGTCAGAGGTTAAATTTTGTGAGCTTTTAGTGGAAAATTGTCGGAAAATGCAGCTGCATTCAGTAAGGCTATTTACGGCGCTCCTGACCAGACGATTATTAGACCACTTATTAGAGTGCCCAAAGTGTCTTTACATCTTCACTTTGGAGATCCTAAAAAACGTCACTGACGCCTCTATAAACGTGGTAACCTACTGGGCCGAAAAACTTTGAGGGAAGGTAAAACCATCGATTCGAGAAGAAGAAAATGGGCTAGAAAACAACTTGAAGTTGATAAAAGTTTAGACAGTTTATGGTAAACAATAGTTAAGAGGAAACTTTGGTAATAAGCATAAACATATATAGGGGGGAGGTGCGAGGTGGTGGGCCGTTTACCCTCTAGGATGTTGCGCTACCGGTTTGAAATTATATGATGGACGCTTCACACAAATATCAGGTATATCAAGGGCCAGGCCTCACCTGAAAAATAATCCTAGATACGCCAATGGTAACAAGGCCTTTATCGTATGCAATTTAGTTCAGAGTGATCGACGGCATTTTGGAAGATCACTCTTTATCAACTCAATCTCTAAATCAACTTTAACATTTGTACAGAATGTGATCTATAATATTCTACAACAGTTTTGTAAGAGGAAATGATTAATCTAACAAATTGGTAGCCGCCATTTCATTTCAGCGGTCACATCAATTTCTCGGCAATTTCTTTGTTATTTTATTCGAAAATCGATTTTATACGCGTTCCAATCTTGCACAGAATCAATTGAAATAAAAAATCGATTTATTTACAAATAAATCCTAGTTTGGAAAACGTTATTGAATAGAATCGGTTTCGATTAACAATTTTATTTACAGTCTCGTCGTATTTGTGAAGGTGGCTGGATGGCGTTAGTACCGTCACTAGAAACTGGGTCAATTCAACCGTCTCGTCCCCAAGTGTTTAAAATCGCATCGCACGTTGTGTGATTCATTTGAGATGATTACATAGTAGTTAGCTATGTTTCTACGTAGTTACTATGTAGTGTAAATATTTTCGTAGGTACCTAGGTATTCGTAGGGATGTTCGTAGGTTTTTTTAAGGGGAAACCATCACATTACGTCTCCACCAGGACAGGCGCAAAAGATCGGCACCGCCGCACCGATAGCCTCCTCCACAAGGTCACGGCGGTGATTTACTGAAGGCGGGTGAACTACCACCGTATACGATGGGTGTTTTTTTCCATTTGAATCCCAGATAGAGACCTCCCGAATTGGCCATGTCTGGTAAGGACGTGCGACAAGCGAAAGGTGAGGATGCCTCCATGGCACCTCTCTCGAGAAGTACTTAAAGGAATCAAAAATATGATAAAAAGATAGTAGGTAAGAAGTAGCCAAAAAAATAAAGTAATAAACTCGTTGAAAAATAAAGGGCCCATTTTGACCTTTGAGAAATACCCTTGAATGTAACTTGAAACGAAACTGAAAGAAACAATAAAATAATAAACGGGCCTTTTATTTTTTGACAACTTTACCTATTGGATGTACTGAAACAAGTACCTCTACCTTTTTTTGGGGTGGGAATAAATCGAATAACTTATATCGCCCAGGTTAGAGCGAAAGGGAGTGACAAACTTTTACTGATAAAACCAACATGAAACAAACGTGTTCCAAGTTGCCCTTAGTATTCCAGTGCCGGTAACTCTCTCGAACAACCCTACAGCCCAAGTTGGTAGTTAATTTATTATTTTCGATTTAATGTTCAATTTTTTTCTTACAATTAGATAGCATGGCAGTTGAAAGGATAGAATAAAAAAAAAACGTGTTGCGCCGACCCCAAATAAGACGGGACAAGGGCAGGAAGATGTTGATGATGATTATGACTATTTGGCTCGCATTTATCTTTGAAAGTTTATTTTGTTTTAAATATCTGCCGAAATATCTCTAACTTCGTTTTTCTCATATTGATGATACGATATAGGAAAAGAAACGATTGCAGTGTATATTGATTATAAGTTCATAACGAGCTGTTTAACGTTTAGACATAGTGTACGTCCTTGTGCCTTATAGGTTACCACACCGAATTATTTACTTAAGAACACGTCGGATATTTCTTAGGAAAATTCCAATTAAGTATGTTATGAAAGATTTTCTCGATTGTTCGGACATATTGTATCGATTAGCGTCTACCACTGATATTGGGTTTTAAATACATCGGGACAATGTCCAGAAGGAAGAAGAAGAAGAAAGCTTATTGGTTTGTTTGAAAACTGTTTAAAATTCAGTAATTGAGTACGTTATGAAAGATTTTCTCGATTGTTCGGCCATATTGTATCGATTAGCGTCTACCACTGATATTGGGTTTTAAATACACCGGGACAATGTCCAGAAGGAAGAAGAAGAAGAAAGCCTATTGGTTTGTTTGAAAACTGTTTAAAATTCAGTAATTGAGTACGTATATAGGCTTTCAGATCTAATCTTGCGACATTATTACTATGGTCTAAACCATAGTAATAATGTCATGCTTCATGAGACCTTTTCCTTCCAGAAGTAGAAGTTTCATGAATAATTTAAGGTGTAATTTACATTTACTCTATGGAAATCAGACAAAACACATACTTAATGATTGGCCTAAGGTGGATGCTCCGGGATAGCCCGCAAAATTTAAATTGTCATAAGTTTTTTGCAATTTGTAGGTCAGCTAACCTTATTGACTGTTGTTTTTTCATGAAATAGCCATTCAATAGTGTTAGACAAACTGATTGGGTAATATAGATGCTTTTAATTCCGTAAATAAATACTTGTTACGGTCGAAAGTCATATTTTGATCATCGTACAACTTGATATGCAAATTGCAAAAAACATGAGAAAAATTGATTTTCGATGGCTACCCAGCGGCATCCTTGAGGCGAATAATTAAGTAGGTATTCTGTCAAATTTCTGAAAGAATGAATGTTGATGTTGTTGTTGTGTTATTGTTGAATGGATGATTTAAGAAACCCTCTTTCAAAGTCAATTTGTACATTAAAATTTCTTCCTACTGCCTCTTAGCAAGTTGTTACAGAGTAATGGAGTGTCAGGCATGCTGTGTGGTCAAAGGTCACCACTGACGAGTGACGACTGACGTAGTGACTACCCAGTGTATCGACGTGCCGGCAGATCTTGCAATAGGTATAACTAATGATCGCGAAGTGAGACTTTCGTAAAGTAGCAAAGTTTAGGGTTGTGTGTAGAAAGTTGTTACAGAGTAATTTTCATTGTTGATGGGTTTTATTTTTCGGGTGTATGAATGTATTGTATCATACAAAGATGATAGATGTATGCAGATATATTTATTTTTAGGCACACCTAGTGCTTCAATGGCTTGTTACATTTTAGCTTGAGAGGTGTCATTGGATTCGTCTTAGTTGTGAGAGTGACACTGGGTAGGTAATAAATAAAAAAATGAATGGTGGATTTGTTGCCAAATTATATATATTTTTATCTAGATTACCAAAATAAACTAAATGCTGAAAGAGACGAAGTAGAAGTATTACCTACTTAATAAAATGTAGAAAATTTAAAAAAAATACACTCAAAAAACCGGACCACAAAAAACAACAAAAACGTTTGAAACAAGCCACTTTGACAGTCTTACACAGTTGTTGGCGTCTGCGTCATCTATGACTGAACTAAAATAAATTCGACCAACTGCATCAGACTGCTTAAAGTGACTTATTTCAAACGTTTTTTTATTTTATTTTTCGCGGTTGGGTTTTTTCACACTGTCAACAACACGGTCACAAGCGCGACGGAGAAGTGTGGGATCTTGTGTTTGATTTTTAAGTCGATTAAAAAGTGCTATTAAATTTTTCCATTAGGAATTACTCTGTAGCTGGCCGAAATTTGGAAGTTGGTGGTATGACCACGTTAAGCCACGTTGGGCTTGCACCTGATTTCGCTCCAGCCGTGTCGGATTGTTGTTCGGTTGGACCATAAGAGTAAAGGAACAGAGAGAACACCTGTGTTTGCACACACGCGTGTGTACTATAAGATCCCCTGCGTACCTGACTAAGCTCTGTTGAAATTGACCTCCATGATCGAAATTCGTTCAGAAAGATTATATATTAATGCAGATTAATATAGTGTTACCGATGGTGTGTGGTGAAAGCTCACCACTGTCGATTGAAGGTATATCCACGGTTACCAACCAACTTATCGACGTGCCGGAAGCTCTCATGCGATATGACTAATGACGTCGACATGACACCACTAGTAAAGCAACAACGATTAGGGATGTGTTCAGTAAGAACATTTAAAGACTAATGGAGTGTCAGCCGCATTTTATGTCAGTAAGGTAAGGATGTTTAGGGTTGTGCTCTGCATGATCCTTTATCTAAAACTATACGTCCCCTTTTATTATTTTAATTTCTTACGTTCCATCCTAAGGTTGTCTGGTAGATAGCTCGCTGTCAGCGATAAGACCGCCATTGTACCCATAGTTGTAAGTTTATGTATTAATTTTGTTACTTTTTTTAGTGTACAATAAAGTTTATTCTATTCTATGAACTTATGATGTTTTTTAAATATTAAAACCACATATTTGGCTCTACAACAGCCCACGGTTAACCTACACACGTTGTGATCAGTTTCGCATTCTTTGAAAATATAAGTGGGTTGTTAGTGAAGCAGCCTACGGAGACGCTATGTGCGAAACAAATGCTGACGAAAAATTAACCGTGGTACACATAGTCGAAATACTCCTCCTGCTCTGGATGAAGTGAACGGGAGAATATAGTACAGACTACTAGACTTTTAATGACTAAAACCCGCCGGTGTTCTTTTAGTTGCCCTTTGCGTGCCAGGGCCCCGCGGTAACTCTCTCAAACAATCCCGCATTTTGTGTAGTAGTGGATGGCCGTCTCAATTTCAAACACAAGCATTACTTAACTGCCATACCTATGAAAGATTTTAATAGTACTGATGTTGCAGAGATCATTACAGCATTCGATCCAGTTATTAAAATTTAAAATAGTTATGATAGATCTTAATAACTCATGTCATCATCACACTTAAGTGCTTCTTATTTATTAATTTATGATTGAAAGTATTTTATTCGGCCGTGATGCAGGCATTTTGCAAGTGATCCAGTACGTATGCTTGTTTGCAAATGTAATGTGTTTCAAAATTTTTGTAATGATTTTGAAATTTAAACTAGAGCATTGCTTGAATACTAGGCTGTATTTATATTTCGAAATAAAGACGGTTTAAGTTTATGTAAGGCAATATAGAAATAATTAATAGATCTAGACTAACAACATCGGTGTTAAACTTTAGTTGACTCCAAAAACTAGTTGAAAATAATTATCTGAAACTTTGCGCTAGTTATTATGAAATGTTAGGCATTGCTGACATAGATATCAATAGAATTCCTTAAAGAGGCGAGTAATTATATCTAATCATTATGATTTTGCAATCATGGAAAGGAACGAGCTATTAACATTATTAAATGGCTTGGCAACAACTTGCGAAAAACATTTGGAACTGTCTAACTATAATTTAGCTTTACGGTTAGACAGTGTCAACATTTTCTTTCTTTCTTTCATGTTTAATTCATGTGGAGGCATACATAAAACATGACCAACATAAAAGAATATATGTTTTTAAAATATTGTATGTGTTATATCACATGTTTATAGCTACTAGCTGCGATATCCTTTCAAATTCGAAGCTAAGTCTTGCATATGCCTATCATAAATATTAATGAACTATACTTAAGCAATATTGAGACCATGCAAAGTACCAGTGCCTAAGTTAAAACTATGTATTTAAGCGAGATCAATGTTGTAGATACTTTCAAGAATGCTTAATAATACCTACATAAGGTTATAATTCTAATATGACTGTATGTTAAGTAAAAACTCTAAACTAAATATTTTCAATTATGGTGTAAAAGAGTTCCTCAGTTTAGCTGTCGACTGAAAGGTAGCATTGCTTTTTTTCCTTGCCAATGCTTAATATATGGCCGAGGCAGAAGTCCGCCAAAATTATCTATTTATTTATTTAACAATTCATGTACATACATATTATAATAAAAGAAAAGAAGAAGGAAACAGAAAAAATATGGAAAAAGGTGATGCTTATTTCTACAGAAACCTCTAGCTGCATACCTGCGAAAGGAGAGTTGTAAAGAAAGAGATGTAGACACTGTGTGTTACAGAAATTGGAAATAAAAGAAAAGTACAAACAAAATAGTTATTATTGAAATCTACACTTCTACACTATTATTATAAAGAGGTAAAGGTTTTTTTTGTTTGTAGGAGGTAATCTCTGAAAGTACTGGTCCGATTGCTAAAATTTTTTCACAGATAGAAAGCTGCTTTATTCCTTAGTAACATAGGGCTATATTTTATTTATGCGGACGAAGCTGCGGGCAAAAGCTAGTATATAATATAAAGATATAGCTACATACATATAGCAGAATAACGAAGAGTATCGAAATAATACATATTACCTACCTGTCCTAACCTATCCTACTGCAAGACTTGATCGCTTAGTTGATTCTCAAAACGTTTGGGCTCATTAGGAGCAGATGGAGTGATTACCTACACCTTCAACAATTCAACCCGGCAGTGTAAAGGTTTCTCAGTTTAGTGAGCACAATTATTGTTTATTTCCGACAAGGTGATAAGTGGGCACAGTCGTTGATCTCAACTAGGTAGGCTGTTTCAATTAGCAAGCACGAAGCAGTTATACTGCTGTGCCTTATTGAAGCAAAAGTGGTCTTGCTACATTTGTCTTGTCTATACTCCGCAGAGCCAAGAGGTGAGAACTATCCATCACCTATCGGACATTACATAACGATTCGCACAAACTATCTACAAAATAAATGTAATATCAAAGGCTATAAATTTAATCACGTGTTTTCACAAACATGGCCAATTATTTGAGGATATAGTAATTTCGTAAAGTGATCTACAGCTTTCTATCGGCTTTCTGCCTCGCGGCTATATATTTTTTGTTACGTTTATGTTAATTTTATCTTAACAGTTCATATTAATTGATCCATCACATCAGTAATGGAAAATGTTAATGTTTATTTATGTTACGAAAATAGTTAATCGTTTTAGACGGAAGTATATTCAAAGTAAATTTTTGCAGTTTGTTTTATTAATAGGGCATTTTGTTCTAGAGAAGTGGATGTCTGCAAGAGAGCAAATTTGCAACTTTTTCATCGCCATGCTACTGCTTTAATTTAGACCAATTCTTAGTCTCAATTAAGCTTTTTAAGGGGATGCAATTCGACATACATTTGCACTCTTTTTCATACAACTGCTCTTACGCGATTATGACGTTATTATAAATTTTTCATTAGATGTTTTGGATACACAGTATCTTGTGCATTATCTAGGCTTCTATTGAAATCAATTTATAAATTTGTGTAAAACTAATCCAGTAAAGACCTCTGAAAATCTGCTATTTTGCATGAACTTTGATACTTCATAATTTACTCAAAAATTAAAAAAGTCAAAAAAGTATAACAATAGAAGCCTTGCATATTTAATCAAGATTCTAAATGATGTCAAATTTTTCAAAAACATTTATGGGTTTAAAAAAAAACACGTATTTTCTGGAACAAATTTTGTTAATTTTCGTAGTAGTAAATCACGGAATTACCGAATGCTAACAAAGTTTTCAGGCGTTATCTCTCTTTTTTCGCGTTGCCTTTTCGTCAAAAATCGCGTTGGATTGCGTTAGATGAAGTAACAAGCCTTTAAAACATGCTCAATGTTGCCATGACCCTCTTAACGGAAATCATCCAATAATTTCTCTCGTTCTAGGGTAGGCCGAGAGAGCGTGTTAGATTTTTACTGAAATAAAAAACAAAAAAAAACTCACTTATGTCCTTAAGTTGCCTTTTGAGTTCAGGACCCTTTCAGAAATTCCCGTGGCCCTAGCCATCGGCCATACTGGGGCCCCTACGGTAGTTTCAATAGAGCTTAATAAACAAACAAGTATAACATCAGATTTGGTCAGTTGTACTTAGATCAGTTGTAGATCCCTATATGAGGCGGCTGCAGGATTGTTCGAGAGAGTTACCGCGGCCCTGGAAC
The DNA here is from genome assembly GCA_961205895.1 of Mythimna pallens. Lineage (NCBI taxonomy): Eukaryota > Metazoa > Arthropoda > Insecta > Lepidoptera > Noctuidae > Mythimna > Mythimna pallens. The sequence continues at coordinate 8,386,227 of OY540835.1, read as the reverse complement.
CCAAAAGGGCAACTGAAGTATCCTGAGTAGGTTTTTGTCAGTAAGTCTGACACTCTCTCTCGCTCCACCTAGAGCAGGAGGAGTTATTTGTTGATTGGTTCATCATACATACAGATTACAGGCTGTTATAGTGAGGACGGCAAGCAAAGGTTGGTTCGCCGTCTGGCCGCCCGGTAAGGATTAAGCCCGACGCGTTCCTCAAAGAGATATGAGCAAAATTGTCGGGGTCTAGTTAGGACCGACGCCGGCCAGGGCTGCGGATTGTTCGAAGGAGTTAGCCCTCCCAAAAAGGGCAACTGAAGGAACACTGTTTTTATTTCGGTGGGAAAATCATCTTATGACATCCCCCGCTCTTGGGCGGGGCGGGAGATAGTGTCAGACTTTTACTGACTAAAAACCCACTCCTGTTCCTTCGTTGCCTTTCGTACCAGGGCCGAGTCTTCCTTTCAGAATCAGACCCTTGGCCCCAGTAGGCTTCGACCCTGCTGGGCCCCTACAGTTGCTGACATCTCCTTGAGGCGCGCGTGGAACAGCACGCGCCGTTGACGACTTGGGCTTGGTCCGGACGGTTACCGGACGGTCGGACGGCAAGCCACCCATTACTCGCCGTCCGCAAGCCCGCGCCTACGGTGGCCGGAAATCGGGATCGGAATCCCGGCGGCGGTTGGGGCGTGAGGACCGCTGCCTCACGCGGTCGGCCGCCTCCTTTGCAAGCATTACTGCTTCGCAGAAGGAGGCGACCGCCTGCCACTCCTCCTCGCCTCGGACCATGGCCTGTACCAAGGCCCGGCGCGAGAGATCGCCGCCGCCAATTACCCCCACGAGGACACGGCGTTGCTCTGCCCAAGCGGGGCACACCTCCACCGTATGCTCCACCGTGTCCTCCGGGCGGTCCACACAGTGGCGACACCCGGGCGTCGCTTCCGCACGAATCCGGTGCAGGAACTTCCCGAACTTACCGTGTCCGGTGAGAACCTGCGTCATGCGGAAGGTAATGACGCTGTGTTGCCTTTCCAGCCACTCCTCAAAGAAGGGACTTACCGCCATAATTACGGCGTGCCCAGAAGGAACACTGTGGGTTTTAATCAGTAAAAGTCTGACATACCCACTATCACAGCGGGAGAAATCATTTGATGATTGCACAAAAAAAAGAATGGTATAGTGAAATTGCAAGGGAAAACGGCAATGACGAATGAAATGACAATACCGTCCCAAGAACCGAGTTAATGAACCTCAGCAGTATCGCCAGGGACAAGTTAGTAGACCAATGGGGTAGTATGCAAACTGCACTAGTAAAATTCCAATGTAAATTAACCATTAGTCACAGGACACTGTTAATCTGCACTCATTTGTAAAAACGGATCGTTTCCGTTTGTCTTGTCCGTCGTGACTCGGATCTTGACGGCCTCGCCACACTAAATGCCATCGGTAAGTAATCCTCTCACCAGGAATATTGATATAATTATTATTTGTCCTTGACAGGCTTAATTGCTCTATTTTCCATGGTGGAACTGCGCGCGATTGAGACGTCTGACAAATTATGTTGTTTAGCGCACAATGAGAGCACTTTACGAGTATCGAGTATAAAGCGTGTGTAATGACGTTTGAACACGAACCATAGACTGTAGAATTACTATTGTCTACCACATAGATGAAATATTGTGTCGGTCTAAAATTACAAGAGCTTAGTTAAGTTAGTGTAGCTTAGGCCCCTGGCCCACGGCGACTTTTTGTAGCGATGCTGTAGCGCGTTCGCATCGATACAGTCGCGATGCTGTAGCGCGATGCATTTTTATTATAGCGCGCGTTAGTAGCGATGCTTTTACGCGCTTACGAAACGCGCGACAGCATCGCTACCAAGTCGTCGTGGGCGAGGGGCCTTAGCTCGCATAGTTGAGTCCGAGTCGTCGACGGCGCGAAGTGTTCCAAGCGTGCCTCAAAGAGATGTCAGCAAACTGTCCCAGCAGGGCCGATGCCTGCTAGGGCCATGGAAAACGTATGAAAGGGATACTCGTGGTCCTAGAACGCAAAAGGCAAATGGAAAAGAAACATAAGTGTGGTTTGGTCAGTAAAAGTCTGACATACCCGTTGCACTCAAAAGTGGGAGCAGTCGTTAGATGATTTCGCACTTTAAAAAAAATCTTGCATAGCTGAGTTAATCTCTAAATATTATTTTTTTATGTAATACAAAGTCATTGTCAACTTTGTCAGTTTTTCTGATTACTTCTTTTAAACCATGTAATTAATTTTGATACGGTTTTACTTTTTACGCTAACAGAAAAAGCGTTTTGTGTAAATAACAACCGTGCAAAGCCGGGGCAGAGAGTAGGGCCTCGCGATCCATTTCACAACCTAAATTGTTAAAGTGATGGAATATATAGCTATAGGGTATATAGCTCCATCCCTCTTTTTTGCTCGCATGCTTGCCATTTTAACACATCATTGTAAAGCCCCAGGTCGCTACCGCATAATAATTTTTTTATTAGTGAGTGCAGGCTGCGCAATCTATTTACACAAGTATTAAAAATTACCTAAGGCTTTACAAGGTCTGAGTGATTCTATTAATTCCTGAGTAAGAACTTCTTTAGTGGGGTTGGCAATCATTAATAACTCTTCCTGACTGGAGTGAGAAGGAGGCAATCCAACCGTGTTCCTTCAATAGCCTTTTGCATTTCAGAGCCGCGGTGACTCTCTCAAACATTTTTTTTTGTTATCACACACATCACTTAATCTGCAGATAGAAAAGAGGACAATATTTCCGATAACAAAATGCACATTTTGATAGTTCTACAAAAGAAAACATTCAAATCAGAGCAATTTATCATAGCCATAACTTTAAAAAAGAAAAAATATCTCTAAAATTTTGCATTACTTAAAGTTTTTGCAACAAAATCATTGAACCTAATAAAATAACTGGCGGTATGATGTTTTTATTTTTTGTCTCAACTCTGTTACACAACGTGGCTGGCCCAGTGACCGCCGCGTCGGCGGCGTCTCCGCTTGCGTGACCGACATCATGAGTGCTTCCAACCAAACATTTATAGAAAACAAACAATTTAAGAATACTCCATTGAAGTTTATGGGCACGGTTACGTGACTTGCATACTATTGTGGTTCGGTAAAGTCGTGTAGGTTCTTCACTTACACAATGTAGCATGCAATATGGAGGTATGTGCTGAGTACTGAAGGAAATCCTTATTGGGGAAGTGTCAAACATTTCCTGGTTGAACTGGCTAAGAAAGGAAGAAGGAAAACATAAAGAAGACTTTTGTTATTTTGAAAATAGAAATCATAAAATGATTTCTAACGCTCTGCGTAGAGCGAAACTGATAATTAGACATTAGACTTTTACTGGTAAAAACTCAACTGTATTCCTTCAGTTGCCCCTTGCTTCCCAGGGTCACTGTAACTCTTTCAAATACTCCTGCAAAGATAAAAGACCATAAATAGGACTATTTTTGGATGGTATTGGGAGAATCTTTGTGCAAAACATTCAAAGATTCAAAGCATTTTATTTAAAAGAAACCATTTAGAGGCACTTTTGAAATGTCAAGAAGTCAGTCAGCCAGAAAAATTGATGATGATTGATTAAAAAGTGGTAATAGGAAGATCTGATACTATCGTTTACCTGGTTTTCGCTCAGCTATTGCAGGAACGTTCATTCGGACATTAGCCTAGTGTTTAGTCAAAAAACGGGTTCGTTTTGACCAAACTATATGAACCAGAGATTCAATATCCGATAACTGCGTTTAAATAGTTGGATTAAAATTAAGAAGCTAATTGGCTATAGAATCTAAAAACAAAAAATGCTTCCTGAAACCTTACATAAGTTAGTAAACAAGATACTTGCTTATATTTCATGTCGTTAGGACTGCATCATTGGCTGATTGCGTCACAAGGCGTGAATGTGAAAAAAAGTCGAATATAAATCGCGTATTACTTTTCTCTCGTGTTACCGTTCCCGAGTTGCGCAAGCGACGGTCATCTCATAGCGATGCGCGGCTTACGTCATCGACCCCTCACCCTTCACTGGGCTTTACTGTCTATGTTATTTAGTTGTTGGTCAATTCTCTTGGTTGTATTGCCCCATTTGAAATAAAATTTACAGTCTATTTGTTCCTAAGTTGCTTAGTTTGAAATAAATATTTACATCAATATTAACTGCTTATGCTGTTAGTATTACGGGCATTTATATAAAAGCATAAGCAGTTAAACGCACTCCTGTTCCTTCGTTGCCTTTTATACCAGGGCCGAGTCTTCTTTTCAGAATCAGACCCTTGGCCCCAGTAGGCTTCGACCCTGTTGGGCCCCTATGGTTGCTTACATCTCCTTGAGGCGCGCGTGGAACACTACGCGCCGTCGACGACTTGGGCTCGGTCCGGACGGTTACCGCACGGTCGGACGGTAAGCTACTCATTGCTCGCCGTCCGCAAGCCCATGCCTAGGTGGCCAGAAATCGGGATCGGAATCCCGGTGGCGGTTGGGGCGTGAGGACCGTTGCCTCACGCGATCTGCCGTCTCCTTTGCTAGTATTACTGCTTCGCAGAAGGAGGCGACCGCCTGCCACTCCTTCTCGCTCCGGACCAACCCTGTAACATGGGTGTATTCACAGATATGTAAATCCACATTCACATAAACATAAGGAACAAATATCTGTAGATCATATAAATATTTGTTCCGTGCTCGAATCAAACCTGTGACACGCAGCGCAGCAGTCTATTGCTCAACCACTGTGCCAGTATAAAAATACTGATACACAACAGTAGCATAGAAGAGATATACAAAACTAGACGAGACGGTAAAACTGTCACTTTTCCAATTAAATTGATGACCATGACTGATCATAATTATTAATTACCACTTTACTAATCCTTCACTAAAAAAATGAACTGCGAAGTAATAAAACTAATAACAGTTCATCTATCATAACAAAATTAGCGAGAAAACTTGTTACGTTAGGCATATTAAAACATATGTTTTCTGCAAACCATTAGAGAAGATCCTGTGGATTCTAGTTCATTAGAAAGTAACGAATTCGCGAGAGAACCGGTCACTCTTCCGATCATCCAATTATATATTACTTGAACCCGGTCTGTTACATCACTAGGCATGTTCGCAGATTTATGTGCTTACTTCTATTTTTTTATTTCTCATATTAATAATGAAGCCTTAATATGTAATTTGTTATTAACACCTCAAGTATTACATGATACCGCATTATTTCGTAAAAGAAAACAATCTCGAACTCAAAAAGAATAGATTTAAAATACTTTGACGTTATATAGGTATATTGATACTAACTATATTTTTAGGCGCTCGAGGATTAGAAAAACAACATCAATCTAAACAGAAGTTATAGGAGTAACAAACAGCAGTATACAATATAATAATGTCGGCACTTAGTACATAGAAGTAACATATAATAGCTGGCTCTTAAAAGACAATATCGATTAAATTTAATTGTTAGGAAGAAAGAGAGGGATACAAATCAAGAAAAAGGAAAAAAGTAATCTAGCTCTATATGGGTTCCGTAGGCAGTTAAGCGACTCACAGAGTCAACATGCATATCCTCATTTACTACTGTTGGACTTTTAAGATGTTATAGATTTCTTTTTTAAACGATGACATAATAAGGGATATTATAAATATATTATTATTATTAGTTATGAAGCCCAAAAGTGCAATGATAAACTCTCACGTGTCTCAAACAATTTTTTTTAACAAGCGAAGGACAATAATGCTTTTCTATAAAAGTTGTCTCTCTGCTACATAATGTCAAAGTTCAGTTAGTTGTCCCTCAAAACCTACACTGAATCAATTTATTTAACGGTATTTTTATTGTGAAGATAATCATATTCTGTTCTATTATTGCTACGGTTTATTTACAGTTAGGGACTACTTCTCAATTCTGGCACAATGCTGTTCTTCAACTTCATTAACAAACCAACGAGTTTCTACATAAAATATTAAGTCGGTTCGGAGCAATGTTGACGTTAAACAATATTTGAAAAGCCATTACGTAGTCGTTTAGGAAACAAATGTGATGCGCTTCTGTTTCGATAGACCCTGACCTTGAAGTCAACTGTGAAGCAAAACTTTAATTTACCTACCAAGAAAATGGATGTTCAAAATATTAACTACGGTTTATGTAACGTTGTGAAACATATCGCAAGATGCGTTAGGTAAGTAAACATATATAGGTAGTAATTTAGAATTGTGTATTAAATTTATAATAACAACTAAGGTCATTTTGCAATTTCTGAGGTTTTTGCACAAAAAAAAATCAATACATTCCGGTAGACAGGTCTAAAATCGGAGGTCGCAATCAGTGACATAACAATAATATGACCTCTCGCTAAATTTCGATAGAATCTGACCAGTGCAGTTCCAATGTCGAGTAAAACAACACTCCATAATTCAAACAACACGGTGTAATAAACGAGAACAAGACTTTCGACCATCATTACTCATACAGCACTAAACGTAACGAGTATAATGTAATCGATTAAATCTTGGCTAAGCTTTCGCTTTCAACGACCCGTACCATCAGTAATCTGTGCCCGTACCTTTAACCGCGTAAAGCGTAGTTGTAACGGATCGTCGTCCATTGATGACATCGGCGTCATGTTCTCCGCCATAGCATTAATCATAGAAAACATAATTACTGTTATTATAAAGAACATTGTTTTATTATTAATGGCCACAAATTCATATGTCACTCTGGTGGGTATAAATTGTTTTTTTTTGTTGTCGTTGAGTCATATAATCGGTGTTGTTCTGCTTTCGTTTTCTAAGGAGTATAGTTGGTGTACGATTTATTTCTCTTGACTTCCTTTTCACTTAGTAAACTTGCTGAGTTAAATTGAAAGTTTTTTGTGTTTATGTAAGCTGACATTTTATATTTCAATTGCACTTTTGAGAATAAAGTAAGTTCTTCCGGATTAGTCATATTGACACTGTTTGTTGATTAGCTAGATTTCACAGCTGATAAACTACCGAATTGATTTCGCATTTTGAGAAGAAGAATAACCTTTTGAAAGCAGAAAGTGTTGAGATATGAATGCAGATGACTAAAGAATATATCGATAGAATATAGTTTACGGTACACTACAATTTTAAGACAACTCTAGAACTCTGAATAAGTGAGGAAACGATAAATGGGATAAGGGCAAAATAATGAAAGTGATGATTATATTGAATGCACACTTATGGTAAAATGACCATGTTAGGTGTAGAAATATCACTAATTTATTTTATTTAGGAACTATACCTACTAAATACTCGCGCGTATGCAAACACTGATGTTTCTTAACCAATATCATTATATAAACGGGTTGAGATCATTGTTTGAGTAGAAAAGTAACTCCTCACATAACATAATCATGACAGCCTATTTATGAATCCCGGAAAATGAAAGCAGTTTCTAAATCACGAGAACATTCAATTTCAAAAGACATTGTACGACTGTCGTCTTCTTGTCCTTATAAGGAACAGCCGCACTTTCATTTTCCCATAGCGCGCGGCTTCCCGGGTATTACTGCGTACCTATAAGGCTGAGGTTATGGTACAAGTTAATCTTATGAGAACACCATACATACTGGGAAATGAAACGTGCTTTTTAAACCACGATAGGTAGACTTATTTTGAAGCACCCTTCCTACACTGCAATCAAATGAGTCGCCGAGACAAAAGAAAAAATTCTTAAGTAAGAACGGGCTAGACATGCCTGCCGCATGTCAGATGAGCTGTGGGTTAAAAGAGCCACATATTGGGTCCCAGTGCATGCTAGTTGACGTCGCGGCAGATCAAGACGAAAGATGGAGAGATGAACTTGACTCTTACCGAAGAGATGGGCCCGCAATGGTCGAAGATTGATGTTTGTGGAAAAGGGAGAGGGATGGTTTTGTCCAGCAGTGGGGCAAAATGGGTTAATTAGATTGGATTATTAAATTAATTTTGATGCCACGGCGGGTGTGGCGGTTAAGCAATTAGCTGCTGCGCTACGTTTCGACAGTTCCATTCCCGCACAGAAAAAAAAATTGTATGGCCTACCAATAGTTGTTGCGGGTCTGGGTGTCTAGTTCATGTGTATATAAATGTTGATAATTACACACACGATACAGGAGTAACAAGTATGGGGCAAAGTTTAAAAAAAAGAATGACATAATTAGGTTACGGTAATACACTAGCACTTTCATTTTTCCATGGAGCTCGACTCTTCGTATATTACCGCGTATCTTTAAGGCAGACGATAAGTAACGGTACTAGCTAATACTACGAGTATTATTGATGAGGCCGGTTCACGCACGTGCCGGTTTCACCTGCTTAACCGTACCTTCACATTCATGAACATATTATATACGAGTAGACATAGTCGAGTTTAAGAGAGCGGATATCGCTAAGAAGATTTGAATATTTGAATGAAAAAAACTAAATCCCTTTAGATTACAACTATTCTTGTTTATTAATGTAATATGACTGTGTATAATAATTTGTATTTACAATTACCGCCAGTTTTTTGGGCATACTTCCACTCGATAGCGATGCTGAGGAATTATAAGGACGTCACGTCACGTTTTATGACGTCATATTTTAGCTAGGAATTGCATTTAGTGTATATTTAGTTTTAAAGTGTTTTTCTTTTTTTTAGTATTGGTTTGGTTTGCGGAATGTTCGAAAGAGTTACCGTGACCCTTGAACACCAAGGTTACTGAAGGAACATGGGTGGGTTTTAGTCAATTATAGACACGATCTCTCGCTCCACCCATAGGGAGCCCATAGTTACTTAATGTTTTTCCACCGCAATAATCCCATAATTCGTTTACTCCATTTCATTTTTTGCAGCAGTGTATTTGCTTCTATTAATTGGGTACTGCACCATGAAAAAAAAAATACACGACCTCGTTTCGAAAGCAAATAAAATAACACTGCACTTTTTATGGCACGAGTGCTGTAATTGCATCATTGGGATTAAGGTGCCTCACTGAATTAAGTGACAGTTGCCATGATTTGTGACCATGTGGATTCTAAAGTTACCGTTATTGCTGGCTAGATAAGTTAGTAATAATGCCTTAAAAAGGAAAAACAAGTGCGAATCGGACTCGCGCTCGAAGGGTTCCGTACCGTCCGTACCAAAAAACTCCAAAAAAACACGTTTGTTGTATGGGAGTCCCACTTAAATATTTATTTTACTTTGTTTTCATTTGTTATTATAGTGGCAAAAGAAATATATAATCTGTGAAAATATCAACTGCCTAGCTATCACGATTCATGAGATACAACCTGATGATAGATGGACAGACAGACGGACGGACAGTGGAGTCTTAGTAACAGGGTCCCGTTTTATCTTTTGGGTACGGAACCCTAAAAAGTTTAACCTAGTTCAAATTGAATCTGGAATTATTAATGATGAAATATTGCGCTGTACCGTAAGTGATGCAATTATTACACTTGTTGGATTTTTTTCATTGATTGTTACTTATTTTATTTCAAGGTGTTTAAGTTTGAAAGAGGTTGTAGTTTGATGTTGAATTCTCGTGAATGTTATATCGTAAGGACGTATGACATGCATATGTGTATGTACGAGTATTTGTTGAACATCTTACGAGCATTATGTATCGCAGTTTAGATGTTCATCATATTTTTAGAGTTAAATACCCAAATGGTCTGAGGCCATGGAACGAAGGCCTAGAAGAAAAAGTAGTGGGTTTTAGTCAGTAAAAGTCAGACACGCCCTCCCGCACCGCTCTAGAGCGGGATATGTCATTAGATGATTTCCCACCTAAAAAAAATACCCAAGGGGTAAAACGGGACCCTATTAATAAGGCTCCACTGTCCGTTCGTCTGTCATCAGGTTGAATCTCATAAACCGTGATAGACAGTTGCAATTTTCACAGATGATGTATATCTGTTGTCAACCATTACTAGAAAACAGAATAAAAAATATTTAAGGTAGCTCCCATACAACAAACGTGTTTTTTTTGCCGCTTTTATAGATAATGCTACGAAACCCTTTGAGAGGGAGTCCGACTCGCACTTAGCCAGTTTTTATTCTTGTTAAGGTTTTATTATTCTGGCTGTAATTGAATATGTAGTAAATAAGTAAAGATGTTTTTGCTTTTGCGTACAGAAGTACATACTTCTGTAAACATAATTATGCTAACATAATTATTATCTTTTCACTACACGTACACTACCCCGTGCCCGTCCCCGTGGACTGGTAAAGAATGCCTTCTGTGTTTTTTTTAATTTCTCAATTCACTTTTATTTTAAGGTTTTTATTAATTGAATATACTTTTGTTTAAAAGCTTTAAATTAGCACTTTATTATATCAATCGGTTGTCGATAGTAACGAAGAATTATATTATGTATTAATACATATATCAATAGCCAGAAAATAATAATAATATGACAATTACCCAAGAGTTCCTTATTTTAATGGTTTTATTCATTTAGAAAAAGTGAGATGAAAATAAATCAGAAAAATATGATGAAAATTTTAGCCAAGTACAAATTATGCAAAAAAATTATTAAGAACCGTAACCTAATTAGTAACTTAAATGGTTTCTTAATTAATCAATGTTAATGCATATAACACAACGTAGGTTGTATCTAGGCATACTTATGTAGATATATGCAAATGTAACAAAGTTTAGAATACAAAGATTAAACCTTCTTCAAAACTATGTCAAGAGGTCAAACAACTAATATTTGCAAAAATTAAAATTTCTGACGTTTCGTGTTTTAATTTTAAACTTAATTGCAACATATTTTGTAAATTTATCATATCTAGGATCTTATTTAGTAGAAAATTAAACAAACAGTGGAATTATATCCGTGGAATATTAAGATAATAAATCACTTAGCAATTACGAACCAGTTCATTAAACTTTACGTATTTTTTAGTCTGCTTATTATTTCATTACTATTATTTTTTCTTTATTATTTAATTACACAACTAAAGTACAGCTGCTTGACCTAGATAGATAGTATTTCAATAATGTCAACAAATATTAAATATCAAATAAATAATAAACACGTACCCCAGACAATCTTAGCAAGATGATGTATGAATTATCTCTTTACAAAACTAACCACCCCCAAAAAAGATATAAGTCCGATAATTATTATTCAGTTTTACTAAACATTAGTAAGTCTAAAATGTTACGCGTACTCATTAATAGTATGCTAAAAACTGCACAAAGTCGTGCTACGCTATTGTTCGTAGCGTCGGTTCGTAGCGCTACGATCCTTCCCTACAAAAGACTTCAACGAAATGTAAAAGAAAATTCTTCAGGTTTTTCTTTGTATCCTTAAAGCTAAGCGTCCATTGATTTGGGATTCGGAGCGTACGGAGTGGACGGATTCGTTGCTTTGTATAAATTTTTATAGTATAGCGTGCACTGGATCGGAAATTGCCGATGCAAAACCCGAATGCAGTATCATAGCATTTTGTAAATACCGAGGGCACACTACGTACGCTCCGATTCCGACGCGGTGGATGCTAAGCTTTAAATAATGAATTTCAGTTTAAATTTAAAACATTTGCACTGAAATGTCAGCAGATAGGAAAAATGTAACTATTATGGTCTGTACTAAAATAATTATTAAGGGCGCTAAAAACTAAAAAAGATCAATACTTTTGGTATAAAAAATCAAAACCAAAAAGAAATATAAAAAAAAGAAATAAACAAGAAAATGAAATTACCTCGTTATTATCATCATGTCCCCTCACTGTCCAATTGAAAGTCCGACACAACACTTATACCATTAGGCACAAAGACTCACTAAGTCCAGTTAAAGTTATGTTCATAACTTCAAACTTTTGAGGGTAGATATATATATATATTTTACAGGAGATAGTTTGGTGCGCGTGCTGGCGATAGTGCGGCGAGACCGACACTGAAGTCGCGAGCCTCCGTTGCCGCGTCGAAGCCTGTCGAATGAAAGTCGAACTCGCGACTGCCAGAAGGACGACGGCAGACTAACTTTGCTGATAGTAAGTCTTTATGCTAAATATAGAGAGACTTCACGGTGAATCTGTTCTAGCACGTTGGTAGATTCGTTTTTAGTTTGAACTGATTTGAGGGCTATTTGGGTTAGTGTGTCATTTTATTTTGCAATAGAAACCATGGTTAGTCGTCAAGCATATCTTATGATTTAGGCAATTGAAACCTAATCTTATGTTTGTACATGAATCGCGTAATGAAAGTTTCTACTTACCACCACAGGGGAAAGGAGCGTGAGTTTATGCATGCGTAGATATATGATCAATTAGTATTTTTTTTACATTGCCCCATACTAGGAATAATTCTAGTATCGTGGGTGCGTTCACAAACATATACTTATATGCAGGAGACACCCATACCCAGAACATCTCTGCAGGCTATGTAAATATTTGTTCAGGACTGGAATCACACCGGCGACATGCAGTAAAGCAGCCAATTTCTCAACTATTGCGCCAATCGTACCGATAATAGAAGTAAAATGAGTAGGAAGTCTCATTGTGCTTTCGGTGCGATGTTCGACATGTAAAAACAATATTTTACATATTTTATGTCATAACAATGTACCGTTATGAACATTTCGAGTATTTAGTAGATGTGTTTAGTATTAATTCACACTATTGTGTGAAACCACTTCTGTGTATTGTATCTCGATAAGCTTACGCTTCGGTAATAAGTCGTTGATCTTTTGTCCAGTTTCTAAATCATTTAAACCGTTTTTATTATTGTAATATCTTTTATTTATTCATGATCGAAAGGAGTGTTTTGTTACCCAGTAACTGGGTTGTGTCCCAAGTAGTATACATTAGTCACTGAACAACAGAATTTCTGAAATATCGAGGCTGTTATGCTTTCTATACTAGGGCTGTATATCCGGTTAACAGCTCTTATGATTCTGGACTCAAAACAACCAGCAATGAGAATTACAGTAGCTTGTTAATAGCTGTCTAGTTCACTGGAAGAGCCCACACATGGGTACACATGGGTTGTACAATAGCTTAGACAGCGGCCTATAGTGGCCTATTTGGCTGTCTAAAAGTAAAAGATAACTGTTAAAAAAAAAAACTGGTAGTTCAGAAACGCGATTGTTTCTGAACTACCAGTTTTTTTTTTGAGGTATGGTATCATTTTATGACTTCTCTGGCACTAAAGTGGAGCGAGAGTGCGTGTCAGACTTTTATTGACTAAAACCACACCTATGTTCCATCAGTTGCCTTTTGCGTTCCAGGACCATGAGTATATTCTTTTCAGAACCAATCCCATGGTCTTAGCAGGTATCGGCCCTTCTGGGTCCCTACGGTTTGCTGATTCTTCATCGAGGCGCGCGTGGAATACTACGCGCCGTCGACGATTCGGGCTCGGTCCTTATAGGACGAGCGGACGGCGAGGTACCCATTGCTCGTCGTCCGAAAGCCCGCACCTACCTTGTCTGGAGATCGCTCTGCCAAAACTGAACCGGCGGTTTAGGAGTGGCATTTCGTTTTTAAATGAATACCTCTATCTGCGGACTTCGGACATTAATACTTGCTGGTTCCTAAAGCTTTTTAGCGTCCTTCGAAAGTAATATGATGAGTATTATTCATGAAAATTATGTTATTACAAGCTTTTTTGTAACTTGCAATTTTAGTTTGTATGTATGTACGAGTATGTTTGTTTTGTGGTCAAATCTTGCAAATTAATTTTAAAACAGTTGCTACTAACTTATTCGGTTGAAATTTTGCAGATACAGTTTGGATGATAATGTCATGGTAAATCCAATATGGCGGACTCCTGAAGATGGCGGACTAGTTATCATTATGCACTCTCATGATATGGGTATCAATTAAAAGGGTTCGTTGAGAAAAATAAAAAACGTATACGTATATAAATCAAATATGGCGGTAAATTTTTTGAAACTTTTTTTTTAAATATTTTTTTAACAGCAGCAGCGACCGAGCGAGCAGTGCTGACCGAATAAGAACGGCCCCGACTTACGAGAGTTACGAGTTGTAGGTCACGGGTTCAAACCCAGCCAGGCGCATACTCTATGTAGGTAATTTATTTCATCACCACTGCTCTCAAAATGGTGAAGGAAAACATCGTGAGGAAACCGGCATGTCCTAGAACCAAAAATTCGAAGACATGTGACATCCACCAACCCGCACTGGGCCCGCGTGGTGGATTACGGCCCATACCCTCTCCTAGAGAGGAGGCCTGAGTCCCAGCAGTGGTGACATTACAAGGCTGACTATGCTATGTTTTTACCATTAATTTATATTTTTGATGAAAAAGTTAACACTGACGTTGGTTTATAAAATTATAAACCAATGTCAGTGTTAAATTTTTTATCAAAGGTTGACTGGTAGATAGTGCATAAAGTCCATCTATCTTTTACTACTGCACTTATAAAATACGTATAAAATTAAATAAATACAGTTCAATAAAGTCAAAGGGAATTATCCAAGCAAAACATTTAGCTGTACCTAACTACATTCTGTTCCCAGCTGAGCTCATCTTCGAGTTCGGAATGTTAGAATTAGGTTTAATGTGGAATTATGTAAATTCAAATAACAGCGGTAACCCACCCACATATTTATTTAGAATGGAGAATTATAGTCAAATAAATTATCAAATGACTGCATTTTTAAAAGATCCTAATCTTGAAATATTAATATTTAAATATTTTAGATACTCGAAATGCAACAGAGATGTATATTGAAATTATTGTTTGGAAACAAAAATAGCAGTTTGTTATGATAATTATATCTGAACTTTATTGCACAAAGCATGATAAAGATATTTAAAAAGAAGTCAGTTTATACAGTCCGATTTTTTTATAATAATTAATTTTTTTATCGAAGATAAGGTATCAATGAAAGACATGTTATCCAAAATATAATTCTTGAGAACATTATCCTGTCGTTGCTATAGCTTTTTGCTATATCGCTATGCTTAGCCGGGTAAAAAAAATAGCTGCTCCAAATGACTTATCGTCATAATCCCTGAGTTTTTTAGAGTTCTGTGTAATCGTGTCAAAATGTTTCCGACCATTAGGAAATAATCAAAGGCTGTAAAAATTATGCAAACCTATCATCTGCCGCAGTTCGATCCACGTGAAGGCGAAAATCTCAAGGAAACACACTAACGGAATAAAATATACGTCCTATTCCAGGACATGGCATTCCTATGTGTTCACACATTGGTATACCATGATTCATCCAAGACCGTTCAGCCGTTTGCATATACATATACAAACTTACACACCTACATACATACAAAAATTTATTTTTATAATATTAGTGTGATATCAGGCTGTATAATAAAACAAGTTAATTATATTGACAGCCCCATCGAACAAGGTGGTAATTTGAAATCGATTTTCAAAATAAATCAAAAAGTGATGGAACCTGTTATTTAGAGGGTGTGTCGGAGATGAGGCAACCAGTTCACGTGATCTAACGAAAATAGTTATAAATGCAAACTATACGTATATATTACATTATGTATGGTAATTACCGAATCAACATAACATTGACTCATCACTCATCAATCATAACTAAACAGTTTTACGAAATAATTTTTAAAATAAAAGTTTCTAGCTCTTCAAAATTTATTTACACTTCCTTTCATATTGTAAAACATAGTCTTTCACCGCGTCTGTATGTCTGTATTATCGCAATAAACTCAAAAATTACTGAACAGATTTTCATACGGTTTTCACCAATAGACAGAGTGAAGATTCTCACAAGTCAAATCCACAGATTAGACAGGTCAGATTTTATCATTTTTTTTTGAAGAAGGTTTAAATTTCGTGCGAATCCGGGGCGGGTCAACATAACAAATAGCATACACAATATTATAAAGCTAAAAAGGTTGTGTGTTTGTTTTTTTAAACGCGTTAATATTAGGAACTACTGGTTTGAATTGAAAATTTCTTTTAGTGTTAAATAGTTCACTTATTGAAGGAGACTATAGATTATATACCATCACGGTACGCTACGAGTAATAGGAGCGGAGCAGTAATCAAAGACGCGGGTGAAACCGCGGAGGATAGCTAGTGTTTTATGAACTGCTGGCCACATTCAATATTGTCATTTGACTAAATTAAAATATTTATGTTGTCACATGACTATGTTGTTGACTGTTTTTATAGTTGTCGAAAGTGGAGTTATCGATTCTGAGGTTAATCCGATCCGGTTAAAAAGCTGAAAGCTGTTATCTTAAATAATAATTTAAAAACGTCAAACTGTTTGTTGAAAATATTGAATTATTTCTTATATATGTGTTATTGTATAAACAGCTATAACCAGTTGCAGCCAACTGCATTATTCACAGATTAAACCCACTTAATAAATTAGTCTACCAAAAAAATATCTACTACTAGCTTCTACCAGCGGCTTGGCCCGCGTGAAAGAAAGCTTTTTCATATAAAAATTGGACCCCCGTTTTATCCCCTTATTGTGTAAATTTCGGAAAATTCTTTCTTAGTGCTCGCCTACGTCATAAAAGGAAACCTTATGCCAAATATCACGCTCCTAGTCCCAGTAGTTTCGGCTGTACGTTGATATGTCAGTCAGTCAGTTTATCCTTTTATATATATGGATAGATAACAGCACCGAAGACATTAAATGATATTTTACAGGACCTTCGTTTGGGATACAAACAGGTGTAAAACAGGGTGACCCGCTTTCTCTGAAATTATTTACAAGCACTCTCGAGGACATTTTAGAATACTGGTACCCTCATAGGCGACCAAGGACATCGGAATCGGTAGCAAAAGACTAACAAACCTTCGGTTTTCCGACGACATTGTCCTTTTCGCCCTACTGCTCTGGAACTACATGTACTTAGTCCATGCTTCAAGACCTAAGCATGGCAAGGCTCAGGGTGGAGCTCGCGATGAATCAGTCCAGAATTAAAAGTATGACCAACAGCACTAAACGTGAGCTGAGGTAGATAGGCAAGATATAAATTATGTCGATGAGTATATATAGTTAGTTTCTTTCAAATACAGACAGGAGAAAGAAATCGATTGCTGATACAGTTGCTGATACAGCAATCGATCGAATCGAAAACGACTGGAAAAGCTGGTCTATGGAAATTAATGAGGTCTATAAGGTCTTTTAGGTACATATAATATATATATAGGAAGAAGTATTCACGCACGACTTCTTTTCAGGGTTTCACTCCTAAAGGGTAAAAACGGGACTCTATTGCTATCACTCCGCTGTCCATCTATCTGTCACCAGGTTGTGTCTTATGGACAGTGATAGCTAGTTTAAATTTTCATAGATGATTTATTTCTTCTGCCGCTATAACAAAAATACTAAAAACAGAATAAAATATTTAAATGGTGTCCCATACAACAAACGTGATCTTCTTGCCGTTTTTTACTGCAGACAGTAAGAAACTCGCACTTGGCCAGTTTTATAAACATTGTTCCTTCAGTTGCCCTTCAGTAACTCTTGAAACTATACCGTAGGCCGAAGTTACCGATCAAGACAATTTAAGTGTTTGATGAATAAATTGAAGATGCATTTAGTTAAAACCAGTTTAGTTCATTGAGTAATTTGTTCGTAAGTGATGTTCACATGTAAGTCAGTTTCTAAGTGGTCGGTAAATAAATGTTTACGAGATTTAGGCCGTTTGTTATTACAATCATGTTTATGGGAGTCCCTTGATGTTTGCTTTAGCTTTACATTTACATACACATAATTATGCTTATTAGTTTTAACGCTTGAACTCGTAAACATTGAGCACTTTATTTATACTGATGAAACGATGTTGTTACCAAGATTAGTTAATTAAGTGTAGGTAACTTATAAGTTAATCCTAGGGCATAGTTATTTTGCTAAGTAACTTTAGATATTAGTCTTGTTTGTGTCTATTGTCAGAATATCGAAGATCCCTTCAGATTTGCAAATCTATAGAAGTCAAGTCTCAAGGTATAGCCTGAAAAATTGCTATTGATCTACTAAATGGGTCATTTATGTTACGGGGGTCGCCGAGATCAAAACCAAGAAGAACACGATAACAAGGGTTTTCAACAATATAATTAATTATGCCTTTTACCTATCGAAGATAATGCTTATACGCATAAATTAAATTATAAACCCTTCGGCGCTGTGGCCTGTGGGCTATAAATTTACAAAAAAAAACAAATTCGACGGCACGGTTGGCGCAGTGTTTGAGCGATTGACTGCTGCGCTGGGTGTCACAGGTTCGATTCCCGCACATAACAAATATTTGTATGGCGAGAGTCCGATGAATGCGAGACACACAGGACCGTTCATTATGGCGTCACTTGGGAGAGGCCTTTGTATAGCAGTGGATGTGTTTCGGCTGAAATGATGATATAATAGAATAGAATAAAACTTTATTGTATGATGATGATGAACGCATCAACGATACAAGATTTATTCCTAGTGTGTAAAGCAACATTTTTTTTTATTTGTGCGCTTAGTTACAATTAAGATGTTGCAAAAATATAAGTGTCTCCATGTTCTGCCACAGTAAATAGCATACAAATATTAATAAAATATAAGTATGTGTAAGATTTGAAATGTAGAATATACATGGGTCGGGAGAATACTATGTTTTTTTTACAAAATGAATCGAAACAATAGTCCAGGTTAACATCAGATGTAGAAGATTGTACGAGTATGTTATATGAATTTTACTCAACCGCCCAGATATGATCGTTCTCAGGACATTGCGATGCTATGATTTATATCAAAAGTTGGAAATCGTGACTGAAACTAGTAATTTATGTAATCTAGAAGCGTCTACACTAGCGAAGATTGACAAATTGATTTCCTTTTGTATTTATAATTAAACCAGTATTTTACCTTTACAAATGCATTTTAAGAGAGTCAATGACCTGAAGATTGTGAACACTCTTTTATTTATGGACAATGGCCATGTTTGGCGGTCTGCATCTGGCATTGCAGACACAATTAATTAATAAAGCTTGTTTCACAACAAAATGCAGTGGTATTTTTATTAATACTGTATTAATTATTATCAGCATAATACTAAATTACCAAATAATGTTACACCTACTAGAACGAACACATTTCACATCTCACACACCTACGGTTGTATTTTGAAATTGCAGTACTATTGCGGTTATCTTAACGAGTATCTACTTACCCAGAAGGGATTTATGGTCTTGATTGTAGATACATTTGATGGTAACACATGGCAGGTTAATGTTAAAAATAAAACATTAGCGATACAAAGCACAGATCCGAACGTGTGTGGAGTACTGCAGCCGCATATGGGCTGGCGGTGGTGCTGCCAAATGCCATCTGGCAGCTTTAAATTCAGTAGAAAGGCGTGCGAAGAGGCAGATTGGTCCAGATTTGGTTAACACTCATTTACAAAGCCTGAAGCGTAGGGTATCTAGCAAGCCTTTCGGTATTTTACAGGAAGCATTTTGGAGAGCGTGCGCAGGAATTACGTGACTTGATTCCGACATCACCTTTTTAACCTGACTTACAGTGAGTGTGCACCCTTACGTTGTTGACTTTGCGTTCTAGGACTGTGGTCCTACCAGTACTAGGTTACTTTTTCAGAATTTATGCCATGGCTCTAGGAGCGATGGCCAATGGACTGTAGGAGCCAGCAGGACCAATGCAACAGGCATGTTTTATGACATCTCTTTGATGCGCTCGTGGAACTACACGCCGTCTTTCCTAACTAAGATCGGCTTCCAGTCAAATCAGTAAAATATGAGTATTTTAAATGGAGCGACTGCCTATCTGACCTCTTCCCCTAGCCAAATTACGATATGGCCCGGCCTGCTCGAGGCTTCATAACCCAGTGATTGGGTATCACGGTACTCCTTGGCAAGACTGGTGTCAGATTTCCTGGATTCACTATCCGTATCGACTGCCAAAGGCCTATAAATGACAGCCGGGACCAACGGCGTAACGTGCTTTCCGAAGCACGGTGGAATCTCAACATGTTAAGATTGGTAGATATTATTAGCTCTGTCCATTCTTAGCGATGTGGTATTAGCATCGCATAAATCGCTTTTTATTTTTTTTAGGTGGGTAATCATCCAATGACTTCTCCCGCTCTTGGGTTGTGTGAGATATATGTCATACTTTACATATGTCAGACTTTTACTGACTAAAACCAACACCTGTTCAATCCTTGCCTTCATTCCAGGGCCACGGGGTTCTCTTTCGGACAACCCATGGCCCTAGTAGGCTTCGATCCTGCTGGCCCCTACGGTATAAATCGTTGATGAACAAATCTGTGTTCACTGGCAGGCAATGGTCATCTGAATGGTGATTCAGCAGTATCTTGTTGTGTTGTAAGGTGCAACAAAGTCCTAATAGTAATTATTTTTTAAATCCAGGCACATTTTAATTGTCAAGGTGTTGGTCACTCAGAAAGTTGAAACTACTTTGTTTAGGAATATCTTAAAAAAAACATGTCTTCCATTTTTATAGAGGTTAGAATAACTAAATATTGAGATTTTCTGTTTGATCCTTTGTTTAATTCCTATACATACCTACAAACCTTTTTCTGAGGTAGTAAATTATTGTGAAATAACTTCTGGCACTCTGGGTGAAGCAGGTGAGCCGGGCGTGTCAGACTTTTACTAACTGACTAATATCCTGTGTTTCTTTAGTTACCCTTTATATTCCAGGACCACGCTAACTGTTTCGAACTTTCCCACAGACCTCTATGCAGACCTAATAAAACAGATTTTCATTTCAATTCTACCTACAAATACATTACAAAAATATAGATTTATTGAAAAATCGTGACTTCGGAACAACCCTACTAAATCACGAGCAAAACTAATACTTGTTTAATTAACTGAAATATTCGTCGTGTATTCCACTTAATTTTATTACAAAGATTCGATGATTGCCATAAAGTACCGGATCGATTGCCAAACATTTGATTACGAGCACTATAAACTTAGTAATCAAATCGATATCCTATTTGAATTAATTTCATGCTGTATTAAGGATTCTGAAATTCGATTGATTGTTGGGCACATAGCTTTAAAAAATAGATCAATAAGTAGTTTCTCAATATATCCACCATAATCTTGTTAACTAAATAACAATGAATCGATAGTTATGTGAGCGGATCGAATAATCTGTCTCACCATAGAATCGATTACGCCACTGCTGATCAGTCATTCGATTTATTTATACAGCGAGACTCGAGCATGCAACGCCCCAAGTTTTCGTAACCACAGATGCAACAGTGTTCAAACAGTTTTTATTCAAGCCGAGTCCTTATAGTTGCGCCAAAATAATCGCTTCGCTGTTATTTGTGTCACTTACGAAATTACTAACGTTCGTCCGCCGATCTGCCTTGTTAGCTTTCAAGAATCTTTATTCTCAAGATTATTAAACTGCAGTTCATTTACAAGTTAATGAGATTAATTGAACAGAAATACAACTTTATCTAATAATGAAGCAAACAAACTAGCAATATTTGTTTTTTATTGACTTTAATATTATATTATTTTAACATTGTCTCTCTAGCACATTGAAAATAAATATTCTCTCTCTTGGGATAAATCCAATTATTATATATTGCGGTCGATTTCCAGTCTAACCGGACATAGTTGAATATCAGTCCCCCTAGCCAAGTTACAACTCTTTCGTTTCTATTCTCTTTTCGTCGACCGCCTCGAGTCGGCCACGCCTCCGATTCCTTTCTTCTGACTTCATATCAACGCTTAGTCACGTGGTCAGAACAAAGGAATAGGAGGCGTGGCTCACTCAAGGCGATCAACGAAAAGAAAAAGTTGTAATTTGGCAAGGGCCAAGGCCAAGGGCCAAGGGCAAGTATTCTACAAGGAGCGACTGTCTATCTGACTTCTACGACCCAGTGCTTGAAGTATCTGACAAGATACCCCAACCAAGCACGCTAAGATTCATCCTGATTGGTGGTCAGAATTCCTATAAAGGTCAACAGGACGATCTTCAGCTACGGTTTGGTAAGGACCAAGCTCGGGTCGACGGTGACGGCGTTGTGTTCCACGGGCGCCTCAAAGAAATGTCAGCAAAATTCACGGGGCCAGGGCCGACGCCTGCTAGGGTTGCAGATTGTCTAAAAGTCTGACACTCCCTCCCGCACTACCCAGAGCGGGAGAAGATGTTTAATTTTGATGATTTCCCAAACAAAAAAATATATATCTAGGTTAATAGCTAATAACAATACCATAGACAATAAAGTAGTAAGATCCACATTCTGTTATTTCTATACTAAATAGTGTACATCAGAAGATTTCTCTGTTATGTATGCGAATTTGTGACTTTCACGAAATCACGTGCTTGGCTATACGCCCCGCGCCCTCTCTATTTCTCTAATCATTAATACATATATAATGTAGCATGTAGACACGACGGCCGTATATTGATATATAATATTATGTTACAATAAGCGTGTGATACTATAGTATTTTAGTAGGATGTTAGAAAGCGAAAATGGCAGGGTTTGTTCTTACCGGGAGCTATCCGATCAAATGAACGAGGTAGAGGTGAATAATTAACTTTAAATGATTCCCTTTCAACTTTTCAGTCACTGGCGCCACGTTCAAACTTTCCCTGATATACTCATTTCTCACTTTATCCATTCTTGTCACACCACACATCCATCTTAACATTCTCATCTTCGCTACGTGCAATCTTTTTTCATCCGTCTTTATCATAGCCCAACATTCTGTGGACCAGAACTAATGAAATACAGTATGACAGGCCTTATCACGGACTTGTAGATTTTACCCTTCAACTTGAGGGGCATCCGTGGGTCACAAGTTGTTCCCGTGACCTGTCGCCATTTCATCCATCCTGCGATTATCCGATGTGTTACGTCCAGGTCTACCTCACCATCCCCTTGGACGAGTGACCCGAGGTACCGAAAGTCGGAATAGATCGGTCGAAATCGCAGAACAATTACTCCGTTTTGTTTTTTCTACTCATTTTCAGGCCAACACTCTCCAGTCTGTACCACCACACCTCCAATCTGTTCTGGACCTCTAGGCCAATTTCGGCAACCAGCACAATAATCTTTTGTTATACAAAATGGAATAAATGAGATTTATTCTTTGTTGTTTATAAAAATACCTACAGTAGAGGGAACTTGGTCAAAGATATATTTCATAGGCCAATCTAGACGACTCTTTACTCGAAAAACGATAATACAGTTAGTATTTATCTACGAGTATTTAAAAAAAAAAATATTTTTAGTGGAAATGATAAATAGAGATATTCGTACGTCCAAACTTGACGATGTCCCTTTTTAACCAACTTCAAAAAGGAGGAGGTTATTTTCATCATGTTTCAACCGTTGACAGTTGAATAGCACTTTACATTATTATTAACTAGATTCTGTTATCAGCGTCACTCGCGAAAAATTTTAAAATTATTTCGAGACAACATACTCCAATGACAAGAAGTATCGTATGTCCTATTCCATCCAGGACATGGTTTTACTGTGTGCAAATTTTATCTAAATCCATCCAAGTCAGAACGTGAAGGAGTAACATACACACAGGCAACTTATGTTAACTTACGCAGCAGTTATCACTAATGAATCTCGTCATCTTGTTTTAATAGATTTCTGAGTAAACAAGCTTTTAATCAAATACTGTAAACGAATCTACTTTTAAAGTTAATTTATTTTGTTTTAATTCATTTTGTTACTAAGATAGTTGTATAAGTATTTCTGTTGCTAACACATTATGGATTTTCTATATCCGAAATAAAGTTAAATTATTTATTACTATCGCTAGAAGTCTCGATCGAAGCTAAAAATTAACACCTACACAGGTGCATCAACAACATTAGAGTCATCGAAATTGATTCGAATTAAAATATATTGATTGCGTGAAAGTTTTATTGGTTTTCGTTACTATATTTTCTTTCAAAATATTGATCTAAAAAAAGTATATATCACGTAGGTTCGGAGACAGCTGTTTACCACCTTTTTTAAATGGAAATCATCAAATAACTTGTCCCGCTGCAGCAAGAGTTAGTGTCAGACTTTTAGACCGCAATCCCATTAGCGTTTTACGAGCGTAACTTCTCCAACGTCTGCGCAGCGCTAACATTGCGCAGACGCGACGTTTACGTCGCAACTTTCTTGCGTACATATCAAATCGCAGCATGTGCGCGTCGTGAACGTTACATAACGTTACGTATAAACTCATAACGAAAAAATAATATATTAATAATAAGACAACTTTAGGTCCACAACGTTTTTGTTAGTAGCTCTTATTTCTATATTAGTGATACTTTATTTCTATGTAGTATATTTTTATACCTAGGTATATAAAAAAATATTAAAATAAAATAAATAAATTATGTTTCAGGTATATTCCTGCTTTCCTTTTCGGAGAATTCAAGACGTGATTTTACTTATGAATCAATGATTTTAAGATTGTGCGGTCAGTTTAGAACACCTGTGTGACCTGTCTATGGGTGTGTACTTACATATGGCTGCTGCGGTCCTTCACCTCAACTCGTTCTTATTGTGGTCATAGCTGCTCAGTCAATCACAGAGCTAGCTCCGTATTCGAAAGTGAAACTGTGGTCCAGTCATCTGCTACATTTTCCATATTGAAAAATAATTTTATCTGACTTTATTTGTCCCATGTAACTTTTTTTTGGGTAGGAAAGCATACAATGATTTCTCCCACACTAGGGTGGAGCGAACTGACTAAGACCCACTCCTATGTTCCTTCTTTGCCTTGCGTCCCAGAATTCCAGGGTGCCCTTTCGGATAACCCATGGCCCTAGTAGGCTTTGGCCTGCTGCCTTTGGGCTGGGCCCTGCTGGCCCCTACGGTTTTGCTGTCAATTCTTAGAGGCCGCCTGAAACTTTTTTCTTCCATTTTCCCCTGTACCTATGCCTTATTCATAGTCTTACTTATTGAGTGAGTCTTAATTCTAACAAAATGATTTATTATAAGTAATTATGTATGTTAGTCTATAAGGTACGAGTATTTATGATATGGGTACAAGTTGCCTGAAATAAATTGATTATTATTATGTTATTATTAATTTGTTATCTTTCTCATCGTTAGATCATAATAAAACCTTGATTTACTTAGGTAGCTGGGAACACGAAGACCTTTGACAGTTAATTTGTTACAAACTATTTAGCGACTTTTACAATATTTACATATACAATATTTTAATAATGCATACTCATTATTATATGATACTTATCGCTTAAAATTCTATTGGGATGTGTTTAAGGTCTTATTCGATGTCTCGTTGTAGACACGTTATCCTTACAAAGCGTAAATGAATAATCTTTAAGCTCATAAGACGGTGATTATATTGACCTTTTCAATATGTTTTTGCCGACGACAAGCGGTTATTATTTGCAGTTTGCATTTACTAATACGATGACGTATCTGAATAAATGCCCAGTGGTAACAGCCCCGATTTACGAGCCGTGGTTCAAACCCAGATAGGCGCATTACTTTTTCCAGGTAATTTATTTCATCATCACTGCTCTCAAAACTGTGAAGAAAAACATCGTGAAGAAACCACAAAAAAATTGAAGATGACATTCATCTTAATGTGTCGCCGGGCGGTGCATCTTGACTTGCACAGTACCTATACTTATCCATTAGTTGTGTTGTCTATAACTCTAGCCATATTATCTTTCCCCCGTCTATCTATCTCTTCATTGGGCAGGCCCTACTCTTGTTACCATCCACTTTCCTATACCAACATTTCTAGGTTCTTATATTATTCCAAATGGTAAACCATCATTCACGCCATCATCAGACCATAGATCAGCAAGACTTGTATCCTGTCAAAGATTACTTTGTCTTCTGTTGTTCTTCTTAAAAACTCTGGAAAAGCTTGTAGATAAGCATGTCAGGGAGGGAGCGCTGAAAAAACAACCGCTTCACAGGATGCAAAACGCATATCAGCCTGGTAAGTCGACAGAAACTGCGCTACACCAGGTCGTAAGCCGTGCCGAAAAGGCGCTAGAATGCAAAGAGATATGCCTAGCAGCCTTTCTCGACGTAGAAGGCGCGTTCGATCGCACTACTTTTAGAACGATACGAACAGCTGCAGAGAAACATGGCATAGACCCTACCATTTGTGACTGGATGGACAATATGCTGAAGGGCAGAGTTATAGAATCAACACTGCTAGGTGAGACCAAAAGGGCGCATGTTACAAGAGGATGCCCGCAAGGAGGCTTACTCTCGCCAACGCTCTGGTGTTTGGTGATAGACGAGCTGCTAATAGAATTGAACAAAGGACCAACGTGCACGGTTGGATATGCAGATGATCTTGTGATACTTGTAAATGGAAAATTTCCCAACACTGTGTCGGGGATCATACAGGAGAGATTAAACATGGTTGAAAGGTGGTGTAAACTCAACCACCTATCCATCAACCCAAGCAAAACGGTGATCATCCCGTTTACCAGGAGGGACCTAACAACAATGGGTGCCATAAAGCTCTACGACACCGTACTAGAGTTGTCCACAGAAGTAAAATATCTAGGAGTAATTCTAGACAGCAAACTCACGTGGAAAAGCCATGCCGAAGCGACAGCAAACAAGGCTCTAAGAGTATTTGGCATGTGTCGCTCTGCTTATGGGAAGACAAGGGGCCTTAGAGCTTATCAAATGGATATACACCATGATGGTGAAACCGCTGATCACATACGGGAGCATCGTATGGTGGACCAGAACCAAGCTGGCAACTTGCAGACAGGCCCTAAGCAAAGTACAGCAGACTGCCTGCATGGCCATTACAGGAGCATTTAGAACCACGCCAACTGCGGCGATGGAAATGATGCTCAATCTCACCCCTTTACACATTGAAGTGGAACTAGAGGCGAGGAGGGCCATTCATAGGCTTAGAAGTATGGGGCACTGGACAAACTCCGGATGTAAAACAAACCATACAAACACAAGACCAAACAGGGAACTTGACTGGATGATGGACATGGGATGTGACAAAATACATACCATTCACAACCTCAAAAACGAGTTTAAGATCTACATTCCGAGTAGGGAGGAATGGATAGGTGGGATGAAACCCCACAAAGGGAAGAACCAGGTATGGTACACGGATGGTTCTAAAATGAACACCGGTACAGGAGCGGGGGTACATAGCGACAACTGCAATCTCAGCCTAAGTTTGGGCAAACTGGCGACGGTATTCCAAGCAGAAACCTATGCTATAATCGCATGTGCGCAGGAAATACTAGACAGAGGCACCGAAGGGGACACTGTCTACATTTTAAGCGATAGCCAAGCAACACTTAAGGCACTCACGTGCAATAGAGTGGACTCTGGGCTCGTACTAAACTGTATTAAAATACTGAATCGGTTAGGAAGGCGCAACAAGGTCAGATTGATCTGGGTGCCAGGTCACACAGGAGTAGAAGGCAATGAAAGAGCCGCAACTCTAGCAAGAAAAGGATCCGAGACACCCCTACAAGGACCGGAACCCTTCATAGGACTCTCTCTCACCAAGGGTCATCAACCAAGCATTGAAAATGGCTGCGTTAGAAATACACAGCACACACTGGCGCAACACAACAGGCCAGAAGCATGCAAAGCTATTTCTTAATGACATAGATAAGGCCTGGACCCAAAAATTATGGAGGTTCAGTAGAACACAGCTCCGAACAATCACAGGAGTCTTCACGGGGCATTACGCCACCAACAAACAGCTCTACAACATGGGACTAGCAAGCGACCCGACTTGCAGGATCTGTGGAGAGGCAGAGGAGAATATGCTACACTTACTGTGCGACTGTGCAGCACTAGGCTCCAAAAGACTAGAGTATCTGGGCCAACCATTTCCTAGGCCAGAAGACTATAGGCTCAGCCCCATCAAGGCCATACTGGGACTCATGACGAAGGTGCACGGAAGGCTGGGGTTTGAGTAGAAGGGAGGGGGACTAGCACAAAAGATCCAGAAGGGTCGAAGTGCTCTGGTTTTAAGGCCAGCCTCACATCAAGATAAGATAAGATAAGATCCTGTCAAAGTTACTGGAATAAAAAATGCATAAGAATTAAAAAAATCTAACACAATTATGATTTTTTGGAAACTGTAAATTCTTTTTTCATTATTTTCGGAGGTGTTTCTTCTCAGGGGCTTGATGGTTTCGACTACATTAGTGGGCTGAAGTCAAGATTTTTTTTGTAGATTTAATTGCAGTGTGTAATGTGCAGAGGTACTAATTTGGTAGAGTTATTTATGTACTTATGTTGATTTTATACAGCGAAAGAATAAAGTGAATATGCCTCAAATCGCGAGATTAATTTTAAAGAGCAGTTTTTGTATGACACTTTCAGAAATATAGCAGAATCAATTTCTTCTATCATTAATGACGAAGAGGAGGGAGTGTATAAATTTGCTAACCTCACCTCATTTGATCTAGAGCGATCTTTTTCAATGGATTTTAGACATTCAGAGAAATTCAAAAATTGTATGTTAATTATCTTTGTTGTATTTGTCTTATCTATCTCTGAGGTTTTTATTATTATTTACTTGTAATATTGTTGGCCACACGGGATTATCCATTAGAAATACCGGGAAGATCCATATTAATATCAAAATTTCGAGGCAAGTACATAAATAACTACTTAATTCCGACCATTGATAATGTGTCTTCAAGATGGAGTTGTATTTACGTCCTCTAACTGCATGAGTCTTCTAACTATTCTAAATATCTATATTAATATTTTAAATAGGAAAGATTTGTATTTTGGACTAATTTTAAAAATTTGTTCACCAAATGCTACTTATCACTGAGTGACATAAGCATATATTTTCTACTTTTAAGCGGGCAAAGCCACTGGGAGAAGCCTGTTTTTAATATAGCTTTATATAAACAAATTCGTCTTATTATTGTTTATAATATATTTAAGATACGAGGTCCATATGTTCTTGAATTTGTTAATAAAGGAATTAAGATATTTGCAGGAGAACTACCAAGTGGCAGTGGGCGGGGCAAGTTGCTCGCAGAACGCCGGGGCTGAAAGTTTCTGAAGTGGCCTCTGCATAGCGGAAGACGCAGCGTTGGAAGGCCTCTAACAAGGTGAAGGTGGTGGGAAACCGATGGATGTGAGACACAGGACTGGTTGTTGTGGTGACATTTATGCTCCCATAATTCGTCTCCACAATATAATCAACACAATATATCACATAATTACGTCAGTCGACTGAAATGATGAACGGTGATGATAATGAACTTAAAATTATGTTAAAAACAAGTTTACACATTACACGCTATGAAAATCATACTATAAAAATACAATTAAATAACAAATAAAACTCTGCATTTAAATTAAGCTAAAATTACAATGGCTTATTATGTAAATAATCAAATGTAGCTTTAATTATGACATAATCACACAGGTTACGATGTTATCTTTATTGCTTTTGTGTCCGACTAATTCTAATTTTTATGTATAATGAACTGAATGCTACGGTTTCCATTCGATTTGCAATTTATTTATTTTTTTAATTTTTATTCGTTTCGCGCCTAATTTCTAGTCTGGCGCCCGGCCTTTTCACTTCTGCGCGGCACTACGCGTCGTCTGTTTTTGTCGTCACGTATATAGGAATTTAAATATATAAAAATTAAAAAAGTACTTTTGATTTTTGGGTTCCGTACGTCAAAAGCAAAATAACGGAACCCATAAAGGGTCACTTTGTTGTCCGTCTTTCTGTCTGTCGGACACGGAACGCGTGGAGGTATAGAGTTGAAATTAAAACTATATACTCAGGTCTGCGATCCCTTAAAGCTGTGAAAAAATCAAATTACTGAGTTAACGAAAAAAAACGTATTATAGGTATTTCGAGACTCTCAACGGAATCAAAATTTATAGGATACTTATCGTTGATCTAGAATCCTGAACTGAAATTGTGTATCAAGCAAGGTGCAAGGAAACCTTGCAGGTAGAAACTAAAAAAGAAATACTTCAAATCTGTGGTTTTCGAAGATGGAGTCTTGTATGCGATGTAGGCACCGTTTTAAATGATTTATAATTTTTTAAAACCAACTCTTTTCTAACCTGGCTATAAAGTTGTGCCCATGTACTCCCGTTAGCTAGACGAGAACAACCAGAGTGACGAATTGATTCTCCCGGGTGATGACAAGCCCAATATATGTCAGCCGTGCCGTTCTTCTTCGCAATAAATCTCCGTAGGACTAGATCTAAACTTTTCTACACTTTCTACTACTTTTTCTGACAGTACTGACAGACATTTGACTCTTCCAAAATTCAATGCAATAGCGCCTGCAATCAAAATTATCCGGCTGTTTTGGAACCTCATGGCCTGACAAGCGACGATGGTAAGAGACCGGACGGTATGTCTTTATTTTCGTAGAAGATGGGTAGACCTTTAGTGTGGGACGCTACCTGTGTCGACACTCTTGTGCCACCCATCTTCCTAGCTTCTCGTGATGTGTTGCTCCCGCTGCGGCTACGGAGAATCTCAAGCGGCGGAAATATAATAACCTCTTCACCTGTTATATTTTTGAGCCGTTTGGGGTTGAAACCCTCGGGCTATGGGGTCCGAGAGCTCATACACTTTTTAAAGAATTATCCAAACGCTTAGTTGACACTTCGCGTGCCCCAAAGGCTGGCTTTTACCTCGGTCAGAGAATAAGCATTGCCATACGACGTGGAAATGCTGCCAGCCTTTTGGGCACACTTCCAGTCGACAGCGATGCGGAGGAGTTTTATGACACCATATTTTAGTTTTTGCCTTTAGTGTATATACCCCTATTTTTTAATTAGTACAAAAAAATGGCGCTTTATCCGTACCCGTTACTGATCATATTTTTATAGTCAAAAGTAAAAAAACGAAATCCCAAAATTGTCCACGATAATTTGTCATAATTCATAATTAAATCAATCATTCATAACAATTGCTACTAGAAAATACTACGCGCAGTATTTTACCATTTTGATTATCATTCATTAATAATCAATAGTCTTTACAATATTTCCATAAATTGAGTGACATTTTGGGATATAAACAAACGCTAATAACTTTGCTCTTTATGAATATTATTTATTGAAACTTTTTTTGCGCCTGTAAGTCTATACGGAACCCTCAGTGCGCGAGTCCGACTCGCACTCCCGCCCTCCTGTATGGTGAAACTCCTGGATCGATTCTTTCAAGAGTTGGCTACCCTAGCCTCAGATCATCGAGAGGCCTCATCGGTCACTGCTAGTGATGCATTGTCAAACTATTAGTAAACTACATAAATGTTCATTCAAGTACAACAAAAAGAAAAATACCTACACAAAAGAAAAGACACTGCATATAGATCGGTGACGTAAAACATGTTATACCGTTGATTCCGACTGTCATTAGCAGACTGTTGGCAGTCGTCAGTCAGAAGCTTCATGTGAAATCTAGCAGAATCTGATTAAAGAAAGAAAAGAAATGCATTGAAGATTCACAACCACTTAATACGTAGAAAGCGGATGTCCACTCTACCTGTTATTAGAACTTAAACAAAAAGCTTCCATTCTTCCAAATCAACTCTTACTATTGTAACAAGTTCACACTTTCTTCGGCCGTTTAGCTAAGTTGGCCTTCGAAACGTAACAATGTTTCAAATTCTATTGTTACGCAAAATTGTTTTTCAGAACATCACTAATTGGGTCCGACTGTATAATCTAAATATTGCTAATCTGACTAATTGGAATCTGTAAATTGTTTTGCAAAGTTTGAGCAGAATAAACGAACCGTTGCGTGTTTCAAATTTAAAAATTATTAATTTAAAACTCCAACCAGACTCCGTACCTAAGTAAGTTGGGTGCAGCAAAGACATGGAATCTTCACAAATAGAGTTCTCGGACGGTTTCGATCTACAGTGTTTGTGCGGCGTCTAGTTGCCTGTTCTCGTAGGGGACCTAATGACAGCGCCAGCGTACATTGCCGTAGCCGAATACTGGGCCAGGTAATTAAATTAACTATAAAAAAAACTAGTTTTGACATGGACACGCTAAGAAGAAGAAGAAAATTAATTTGCTATCAGAAGGGCCATTCCTATGAATAAATGATTTAGATATATCGTATCAAATTTTTCACACAAATTATATTTGTTAGTAATTAAACCACAATGTCTTATGAAACCGAAATATTTTCATAAGTCTAGTAGAAGAACAATGCCTCATAAAGCCAATACTCAATCAAACATTTTGGCATAATAGCAGTATTATGCAGATAGACCAAAATCGTTCTGAATGAACCATTAAATCTGAAGGCCCAAGTAATAGTGTTACTTAACGTCTGTATTCCAAGAAGAATTAGACAGAGGTAGAGGTAGGTATTATTATTTTTGTTGAGATAATAAAAAGGCTTATGGGAGTTAAACTGTAAGATTCATTCGTATCAATGACTATTTTATTATTTGCTAGAAGATACCTGGCATGTGCTACTATGCTAAAAAATAAATACATATTGTTTACTTATGCATTGTTTTAACGGTCTTTGCGTTATTGGGCCATTCGGTTCCCTTCAAAATGGTTGAGCTGAGTGGTGCTATTTTAATATCTATATTTAGTTTTTAATTTTACTTCATTTACATTGTTCTCTCAAGATAGTAATAGTAAATAGATAAATACAAGAAGCATGTAACAGAGATATTTGTAATTACAAAACATGATTGAAAAGAGTGTCCATAGAGTTTCTTGCACATTCTTCTCCATAGAGATCTACGTTTTGGAATGTGCAATTAGCATCATTTTTTCTGACTGACTAACTTCTTGACATTTCAAAAGTGCCTATAAATGGTTTATTTGAAATAAAATGCTTTGAATCTTTGAATCATTGCTTTTCTAATGAAACGGAGACACATCGGTTGGATGGTTTCAAAGTCGGATAACGATATAGGTAGAAACACTTTTATGCAGATGTTGCGCCTATCGGGTTCACCGTCCTAATCACATCTAATATAGCGCATTTATTTATTTAATTTATTATGTGCCAGTTCTAGACCCTCCAAAGTGATGCTGATGAAAGAGGCTTTACTGTATCTATGGTACAGGCAAATTTTGCTTTATTTTCAATTGTCAAATAGAGAACGAGTCTATTGCCATTAACTGGTTACTGGCTGCTACGAATAAATTGCACAAACAAATATGAACACACTTTTCTCATGCTTGCTTTTCTTTTCTTTTGTATGCAGAAAACTCTAAACGCAACATTCAACGTCCTTACATAATCATATGGCTCTGCGGGAATCACACCAGCCCTGAAATGCACGGAGAAAGTTGAGGAACACGGGCGTGTTTTAGTTAGTCTGACATTCCCTTTCGTTCCATCTAGCTAGAGTGAAAGAAGTCCGCATAATTTATCCTTCTTTTGCTGTGCCCGACAGGGTCCACGATTGTTTCTTTTAGCAAATGTTTACCACCTAAGCCTACATTGTGGAACGCAATAAAGAATTGAGTATTGAATAATAGTTATTCGATGAAAAATCCAACAACTGTGGGCATACAGTTGCTCAGCAGTTTCAGGAATCTTGTGGCGACTTAACAAGTAAACAAACGAGGCAATGGGAACATGCATGCATTTTTTTTTATTTACTAAATTAGATACTTTTCAACAACGAAGTTAGTCGTATAATGCTCCAAAATTGCTTTTATTGAAAGAAAAGTCCGACATGGTATTTGACGTCACAGGCTCGTACGGCCGCCATAGAAAACGGCATCTTGGAGACAGATATTTTTTATATATATTATTTTTTATATATAATTTGTTTAAAATTGTTATAACTGGTTTGCTTTCCTATCAATTTTAATATTGTTTTCACAATAAGCATTCTATTTTTGTATATTTATTAACAAACTGGTTAGTTTATAAATATA
Organism: Mythimna pallens; assembly: GCA_961205895.1. Taxonomy (NCBI): domain Eukaryota; kingdom Metazoa; phylum Arthropoda; class Insecta; order Lepidoptera; family Noctuidae; genus Mythimna; species Mythimna pallens. Next base: position 8,352,379 of record OY540835.1, on the reverse strand, counting down.
TTTTTCACGCACATTCTCTATTCTAAATTTAGCCATTTCTTTTTTAAATAGAAATCATCCAATGACTTCTCGGCGGGGCGCGAGGGCGTGTCAAACTTTTACTGACTAAAACCCACTCCTGTTCCTTCTTTGCACGAAGGCAAAGAGGGCCAGGGCCCCGGGGTTCTCTTTCGTACAACCCATGGCCCCAGTAAGCTTTGACCCTGCTGGGGGACCCCTATGGTTGTACTTGTACCTGTAGCGAATGTTCTAGCCTGATAGAATAGGTCACAAATTCACAATTCAAATAATGTCTTATAATTACGGTCACAGTCGACATGCTCACATCGACCAACGTGCTCACGTGCTCGTGCTCGTTATGTATACCTATATTACGAGTATTGTCTTTCATTATTATTATCCCTTGTAAATCTAGGATAATTATAGTCTATGTAGCGGTAATTAAAAATTAATAGAGTAGGTACCTGTACTCTTGTTAAATAACCATGTTTCAAGGCGACATCACTCTAACTTATGTCAAAGGCTGTATCGCTCGAAGCATATGGTGGAAGTTTGCTCTGCTTGGGCAAAGTCTTGCCGTGTCCTCGAGGAAGCGATTGACAGTGGCGACCTGGACGCCTGGCCCTGGTTCAGGCCATAGTACGGAGCGAGAGGCAATAGGAAACAGTAACGTCCTTCTGATGAAATTAATGATACAAAACTTGGCCTTGTTTTGATCGCGCCATCAGGGCCTGCGCACTGTGCCTGGGCATCGCTGGCACCGCCCTAGTTACGGCACTATGCGAAGCTATAAAGTTCAATATTACCATAATGATCAAGTTAAAACAAACAATACACGACCATATAAGCATAGCTAATATCTGGTTCTTTGTTACGCAGACTTAGAGGGGCCGTCTCTTCGGCCTGTGCAAAAATAGCTACCGATTGTACAACCATTCCATAACAATAAGAATAATTAGATGAGTGGGTGACTACATTAAATGTCAGGTGACTGAAATGCCGGAGATTGTCAACCTAGTTTAATAATAATGAACAACGAACATTATGCTAGAAGAAACTGGATGTAACTCCACAATAAAAGAATAAAACGAAAGTTTGTTTTAACTCAACTGAATTTAATAAAAACCATACAATTTAACAAAAAATATTTTTTTACACCACCAACCATAACCTTAAGCAAGTCATTCTGTCCTTAGGGATTTAGTATAGTATGGGCGTTCCCTAGGCAATAATTAGATTTGAACTTTTTTTTTTTTTTTAACGTGGGATGTCATCAAAATGACTTCTGACGCTCTGGGCGGGGCGGGAGGGCGTGTCAGATTTTTACTGACTAAAACCACACCTGTATCCTTCAATTACCCTTTACGTTCTAGGACTACGGGTTTCCCTTTCAGAAATTCTCCGCGGTCCTAGCTAGCGGGCATCGGCCCTGTTGGGCCCCTACGGTTTGCTGACTTCTCTTTTAGGAGCGCGAGGATCACTACGCGCTGTCGACGACTGGGTTCGGTCCGGTTAGCTACCGAACAGCCGGACGGCGAGCTAACCAGTGCTCAACGTCCGCAAGCCCGCGTCTACCGTGGCTTGTAGTCGGGGTCGGAATTACGGCGGCTAGGGCGTGAGGACCTTCGTTCCCTCACGCGTGCAGCCTCCTCCTTCGCTAGCATTACTGCTTCGCAGAAGGAGGCGACTGCCTGCCATTTCTCCTCGCTCCGGACCATAGCCTGAACCAGGGCCCGACGCGAAAGGTCGCTGCCGCCTATTGCCTCCACGAGGACACGGCGGTGCTCCGCCCAAGCGGGGTACACCTCCACCGTATGCTCCACCGTGTCCTCTGGGTGGTCCGCACAATGATGACACCCGGCCGTTGCTTCCGCCAGAATCCGATGCAGGAACCTCCCGAACTGGCCATGCCCGGTGAGGACCTGCGTCATGCGAAAGGTGAGGACGCCGTGTTGCCGCTCCAGCCACTCCTCAAAGAGGGGACTTACCGCCATAATTGTAGCGTGCCCAATGAGATTTGAACTTGGAACGTCAAAAACCATTATCTTGAAAAACGCTAATTAAATTAAAATGTATGTGCATCAAACAAGTTTATTCAAAAATCAAACTGGCCACTAACAAAAAATAAAATAAAATGTGGTTACTGACAAGTCTCTCACGGGCGTTCGGGATTAAAAATTAGCAAGCTTCGTTTCGTTCGGAATTCAACATACCACCCGCAACTTAAAAACTCTGCTTTGATCCCTAGTCACATAATGTACTACTAACATTTATATTTTCTCTCGCTCCATTGCACATAGAGCGGGAGATTTCATTGGATGATTTCCAAGCTTAAAAAAATACTAAGTCTTGATTTACGAATGGAATTATGTACATGGGTAAAAAGGTGATGTAAAGATTTTTTTTATGTTTTTTATCTGTGTCCATTTTGTGTTTTATGTGATAACTTTGCATTAGGCGATTTCCTTTTTAATGTTATAGCAGCTAATTAAGATATAATTTGAATGAATCTGCATACAAATTAATTGTTTTATAAATATTTGGCAGTCATTTTTAAGTAAATGAGACGTTATGTGAAAGGCTTGTCGCAAACTCATAATTTTAGATTTAATTTAAAACTTTTGTAACATCATGTAGAATTAGCTCTTATTATGCACGTGTCTACAAAACGATGTATGCAATAATACTGCAACACTATATTTTAAGTAACGTTAAATTATTATCTCTACTTTATTAGAATAAAAATTGGTTTTGTATATCTTATTTTGTCAGTTGTTACACAAAAAATGGATTTACACAACTCAGTCTGCCTTTTTGATTTATAGATGCGTTTTTATTCGTCTCAAAGTAGTTGGTACTTAATCGCTGTCATCTTACGTACTTTTTTTACTTTAGTACCTCTTACGTGTTTAACAGTCAGTTTCACTTCGCTCCAATTATGTAACGAATCATTGTTTCATCAAGAGCATCTGACATGCTTATTGCTTTAATATCAATTAATACTCGTAGATCTTATCGAACTGTGCTAATTCATATAAGCAGACAATTAATAACCTTTAAACAATTCTAGACCGGTACTGACTGACTTTTAAAATTAGGTAACTATGACTATGATGGTCCTTTTTTTTTAGTTGGGGAAATCATCTAATGAAAAATCTCGCTCTTGGGCGGAGCGGGAGATAGTGTCAGACTTTTACTGACTAAAAATCCTGTTCCTTCGTTGCCTTTTCGTACCAGGGCCAAGTCTTCCTTTCAGAATCAGACTATTGGCCCCAATAGGCTTCGACCCTGCTGGGCCCCTACGGTTTGCTGACATCTCCTTGAGGCGTGCGTTGAACAGTACGCTCCGTCGACGACTTGGGCTCGGTCCGGATGGTTACCGGACGGTATGACGGCGAGCTACCCATTGTTCGCCGTCCACAAGCCCGCATGGCTAGGTCCTAAAGAAAACTTGTAAGAATAGAACGTCTTGGCTTCACAACATCTGGGAGAAGTAGAGTTTGCTATACATACTTTATGTATTAGGTAAAGAAACAATGGAAAGTTATCAAAAAAAGATCAGGGGCCATGACATGTTAAAATGTCAGGCGTGCTAGCGAGAAAGAGCTATGGAGCTATAAACCCTATATAGCTCCATCCCTTTAACAGTTCAGTGTAGGGACTGTGGTACGCAGCAGCGCTTATAAATGGCTTCTATGCGATCATACGTAAAGGATCTGCTTTACTACTGCGTCAGATGCAGGGCAGTGATCTTACGTTTATGTTTTCTTGCGTGAAAAGTTTTTACGCTAATGTCTTTCGTAGTGACAACGGAATACGGATGTAATATTTTCTAATAATTTTATAGTATTTAATTTTATTTAATTATTACAGCCAGTGAAGTTCCAACCAAATCCTGTAACTTCAACACCGTAGGCGTGAACTTGTGGACGGCGAGCAATGGGTAGCTCACTGTCCGACCATCCGGTAACCCGTCCCCGTCCGGAGCGAGAGTAAGGCGTCGACGGCGCGTATTGTTCCACGAACGCCTCAGGGTGATGTCAGCAAACTGTAGGGGCCACGGGTAGTGTGAAATTGAAACCTGGGGCCCTAGGACGAAGGCAATAAAGGAACAGGAGTGGCTTTTTAGTCAGTAAAAGCCTGACACTATCTCCCATTCCGCCCAAGTGCGAGAGATGTCATTGGATGATTTTCCCAACGAAAAAAAAAAAACATCTGTACCATTTTATTAAGTCCAACAATAGAAAGCGTCCTACCAGGATTGCAGAATTGACCGAAAGAATTACCGAGGCCCTGTAACACATAGAGCTACTGAAGGACCTCAGAGGCATGTCCGCTTTTTTACCTGTGTGCTGCATAAAGGTTTAGTAAATAAATAGGACTATAGGTGAACTTTAAGTCGGTAAAATTTAACCGTCCCTTTCGTGTGTGCGGGAGAAGTTATTTTGATGATATCCTACCTAAAAAAAGCAACAATAGGCGTGTCAGTTATAAGATGATTACAAACTCGACAACAACGCACTTCTATGATTTGAAGAGCACTCGTGGCTACTCGCGAGGGAAAGGAGCGAACATCCATTCACAAAGGAAAGGCCTTGTCGTAATGACGAGACGGTTGCGGAGCATCATGTGACTCCAATTAATAGGAACTACGTCATAAGAACAGTTATTCACACAACCATGAACATTATTGCTTTATGTTATCTATATATATAAAAGGAGAAACTGACTGACTGACATATCAACGCACAGCCAAAACTACTGAGACTAGGAGCGTGAAATTTTGCACAAGGCTTTCTTTTTTGACGTAGGTGAGCACTAAGAAAGGGTTTTTGGAAATTCAACTTTTAAAGGGGTGAAACAGGGATCCAAAGTTCAAAGGTTGGTTCAAAGTTTCAAAAGGGGGTTTAAAGTTTGTATGGAGAAACCTATTTTAACGCGTGTGAAGCCGCGGGCAGAAGCTAGTTTATCTATATATATAATAGGAGAAACTGACTGACATATCAACGCACAACCAAAACTACTGGGACTTGGAGTCTGAAATTTTGCACAAAGCTTCCTTTATTGATGTAAGCGAGCACTAAGAAGGGGTTTTCCAAAATTCAACTCCTAAAATGATGAAACGGGGGTCCAAAGTTTTTATGGAGAAACCTACTATAACGCGAGTGAAGCCGCTGGCAGAAGCTAGTCTATCTTCTATATATATAAAAGGAGAAACTGACTGACTAGAAGCATAAAATTTTGCACAAGGTTTCCTTTTGTGACATAGGGGAGCACTAAGAGAGGATTTTTCAAAGTTCACCCCCTAAAGGGATGAAACGGGGGTCCAAAGTTTGTATGGAGAAACCTATATTCAGGCGGGCGAAGTAGCTGGCAGAAGCTAGTTATACATATAAAAGGAGAAACTGACTGACTGACATATCAACGCACAGGCGAAACTACTGGAACTAGGAAGGTGAAATTTTGCACAAAGCTTCCTTTAATGATGTAAGCGAGCACTACGAAGGGGTTTTTGAAAATTCAACTTTTTAGGGGGTGAAAATGGGGAAATACGTTTGTATGTAAAATTTTAGTCCTTGGATCAATATACTTGAAACTTAGCATTAATAGTAACCTAAGTAAATAAAACATGTTTTCATTATCCGTTATTCAAAATTACCCCTATTTAAAGATTTAGGGGGTGTTAGAGGTTATATGAGAAATCTTATACACTTGAAACTTGGCACAAAGTCAAACCGAAATAAACGATAAAAACTGTCATTATTAGTTTTTGAAAACTAAAATACCGTTTACCCTCTAAACGGTATTTTAGTTTTCCTGTCAAAATTTTTACGAAAACATTCTCCAGAACGAAGTCGCGGGCAAAGTGTTAGTATTTCATACAGGATTGTTTCTTTCACATAAATTACGTCATTTTATCAATCTGGGTCTCATTTTGAAAAGTTCTGCGGAAGAACTGCAAATTGGTTACTTTGTTTTGAGATTCAATGGCCGTACCTACCTATGTGTCAAACTAATTGGCAATACGTAAGTGTTTTAATTACATCAACATATAAATAAGAGAGACCGGTTCCTGTGATACAGGATATCCTGGTGTGTGATGCAGTGTTATACCTAAATATTATAACACTTTTTAGGGTTTAGTTCCTCGGTTGGCAAAACCCTTATAGGAAAATTTCGTTGTCCGTACGTCAAGAACCTTTTTCTCAGGAACGCGTAGAGAATTTAAGCTGAAATTAATATCAAACACACAATTCTAACTTCTAAGTCAATGCAATCTGAAGATAAGGACGTTTATTCTCCGTTTAGGCACATGTTTTGACATTCGCGAGGAAATCAAAACCTATAGGGTACTTCCCGTTGTCTTAGAATCCTGAAATTTGTTTTAAGGAACGCCTTAGAGTTAAAAACTGTAAAGTTTTACATATTTTTTTTTTATGTTTTTTTTTTTGCGATTCGGAAAAATCTTCGGCACTCGATTCGGGAATTCAACTATTTACAAATGTAAGTTTGTGCGAGATTTCGACTCGTATTTGACCAGTTTTAATTAAATCCTTACTAATATTATGCGAGAAATAGTTTGTTTGGTAACTTTTCACGCTTATACTACTGAATGACTGAACCGATGATCGTTTTTGCAGACATACGCCATCGGGCCCAGTAGAGCCGATGTCTTGGGACTTACGTCTGCGGGAATATTCGAAAGGGTTACCGTGGCCGTGGAACGCAAAATTCAACGGAAGGAACACAGGTAGCTTTTAATAATTAAAAGTCAGTCCACCCAGATCAGGACAAGGGATTTGATGATTTCATACCTCAAAAAAAAAAGGTTCAGAAAAGGACATAATAATATACCTAAAAGTGTACAGGACACATATTTCATAAAAATGTACTTTTCCCCAGGGAAAGAACAATATCTGTGCTTTCGACGGACATACTACTTGTCTTTAAAAAAATTGAGTTATAGTAAGTTGTAAATTTAACACAATAGCCCCAGAAATAAAAATTATTGAAAAAAGCTCTCTTCTTCTGCTTGGGTCTCCTATTTTTGAGGATTTCTTTTCCAATTTCGTTGAGGAAAATTAATGATATTTCGGAAAGATTACTAGAAATTAACATGCATTCGGCCATCACCTTAATTCGTTTTTGCTGTTTCGGCCCTAAATTAACATATTTCCTCCGCGCCTCTCATTTATGGAAACACCCCCGTCTTTTGGAAAAAATGGACCAAATTATCCGGCATACCCTTACGTCAATTTTAAACATGGCCATGAATGACCGAGCTTGGGCTCAAGCTACCCTTCTCATCCGTATGGGAGGCCTCGGCGTCCGCAAAATTTCTAGTATTAGTTTACCAGCTTTTATATCCTCGGTTCACGGCACTGAGAAATTAATCAGGAATATCCTTTCTCCCTCACTGAGTGATTTCAATGTGCCGTGCATCATCGAGGCTATAGATGCCTGGAGACTCGCTTGCCCGAATACAAATCCACCCAACAACCCAACTTCCCAGAGACGGTGGGATGAGCCGCTCTGCAAAGTAGTCCAGAAAAACCTAATCCTAACATCAGCTACTACTGCGGACCGTGCGCGCCTGCTGGCTGTGGGGAATTGGGAGTCAGGTCTTTGGCTTCACGCACTGCCGTCGCGCTGCCGCTGCGGCTGCGGAGAACCTCAAGCGGCGGAAATATAACAACCTCGTCGGCAGTTATATTTTTGAGCCGTTTGTGGTTGAAACTCTTGGGCCGTGAGATCCGAGTGCTCATACGCTTTTTAAAGAATCATCCAAATGCTTAGTTGACACTTCTCGTGACCCAAGGGCTGGCTTATACCTCGGTCAGATATTAAGCATTGCCATACAACGTGGCAATGCCGCCAGCCTTTTGGGCACACTTCCAGTCGACAGCGATACGGAGGAGTTTTATGACGCCATATTTTAGTTAGGAGTAGCCTTTAGTGTGTATGTATAGTTTTAATTAGTTAAGTGCCCGCGGCTTTGCCCGCATTAATTTAGATTTTGACAATCCATTCAGGTTGTTAGTCGATATAGGAAGCAAGAATTGAGTTATTTTTTTTAAAGACGCACAAAATAACTCTTGGCAAATGACAGTTAAACCACCAAGATACAACATGTATATAATTTTGTATATATATAAATATTATCGTGGAATAAATAACTGTCATTTGCCAAGAGTTATTTTGTACGTCTTTAAAAAAAATAACTCGATTCTTGCTTCCTATATCGACTAACAACCTGAATGGATTGTCAAAATCTAAATTAATGCGGGCAAAGCCGTGGGTAAAAGTTGTAGTGTGTAGTAAACAAATAAATATAAACTGAAAAGATTTAACATAAACATGCCACGACAAATGTCCGAGTTGTTGCTCAGACATTAGCTAATTAAGCTATTTAAATTATATATTTTTATTAGGTTATTAAGCTTGGTGTACGCCTGCTCACGTTATGCCGTCGTGTCGTTGCAGATTTTTCGACAGATTTTCATAGTTTTGTATGTAAGCGAAAATCCAAAGGAAGATGTACAGCAAGCGTATAATGACGAATACGCGTCTATGAAGCTACGTGTCCGTGGACGGTAGGTCTAAATGTCACACCTACAAAATGCTTGGTTGCGTAAAACAGAAGTCAACGGATAATAATTTGACAAACAATGGACTCATCATCATCCATCAATCACTTTATTCATGAGCCTGTTCCGACGTTAAGGTTCACGCTTTAAAGTTGTAACAATAAAAAAATATTTATACTTACATTTGTAACATTAATGTGCATTGTTAGTTTAGATCGACCTTATAACTTTAATATGCAACTAATTTAGTGGTCTATTGTAGATACGGTCGTATCTGCTTTAGTAGGTTACGATAAACGTACCTAATCTCAAAACCAATATCGATTTTGCATTGATCGACGTAACGTTCCCTGACATGTTGGTCAATTCCATATCTACGCTTCGTCGTAACTCATTTGATCAATTCGTCAAACTGTGACAGATTCGACTGCTGCCATTGAAGCTGTCATGTATTACATGCTGACATTGCTGACAACCTTGACAACTCAGAACAAATATGAAGACAATGAAAGGTATTGTAACAGAGATGTGTTCTAGATGTAAGTATTGATGTTATGTCTTTATCAGGGTTGCATGTATGTTGCATGTATATTATACCATTGTTTTTCAACACAGTCGTTATTACGAGTATTACGAAATGTTTGTCTATCGATATATCGTGTTATAATAAACTGTTCGCAATAAAATATTGATGATAGCCGCTCCCGGTCACGAAGCCTTATCGACCGCAGCGTGTAATGTGAGGCTGTGAGGTGTTCGTCCGCCCCCCACATCTGTATCTACAAGTCTAACAGCCTTCATTGAAAGCTTGCATGTTTAATTCGAATAGCTTACACACGACTCAAATCGGCAATGTATGTAGTTCGAGGTCGATCTCTTATTAGAGTGCTGAGTTGATCGGTGGTATCTGATATGTGTTGCAAGCCCGCCCCGGGACTGCCCGCGAGTCTCCCAGCTATAATTAATCAATCGTTTAATAGAACGCTAATGTAGATTATGAATAAATCAAAGTTGTATGTTGTTAGTTTGGCAGTGGTGCAGATGTTATAAAATTAGAGAATACTGTAATACTTCTCCAATCATATGATAATTAATATACCTAATCAATTGGTTTTAATCTTCCATCTTAACGATAAGGTACAATAAATAGAGGAGTCCCGCTAGGCACACAACTAGGTCTCCTGGTCACATCTCCTTAAAGAAATGTCACAATCATTGCTCATCTTTTTAGCTTTAGGTACAAGGAAAATACTTTGACCCACGTGTGCAAGCAATATTTTATTTTGAAGTCCTCAGAGCAAGGCTGGCTGCAGTATTAGTTCACTTGCACAGCTTGCATCGAATGCTAAACAGCTTACTTACCTTACTTACTTTCATTTGAACGCCCACACAGAATACCAATATTAAGACAGTCATGTTCTCTCCTTTCAAACTGAACTTTATTCAGGAGACGTAATTAGGTTTCTACCAAGCCACTGGCAATAAGACCTAAACAAACGTCCTATAAGGCTTTTATAATAGCAATCCCAATCTTATTATGATACCTTTTTGTGGTTCGTAAATCATCAAATAACTTCTCCCGCTCCGGGCGAAGCGAGTTAAAATGTCAGTCTTTTACTAACTTTAACACTCTTGTGTTCCTTCAGTTGCCCTTTGCGCTCCACGGCCGTTGTAACTCGTCCCTACAATCTCATTAAACCAAGTTCAATTATCCTACAAGATCTATTGATGACAAAACTTTATTTCCTATTTCCTGAACCGTTTATACTATTTTTGGTTGCCTTAATTGATAAAGACATTATTTTTATTTCTATACTTGTTATAAACATAGGGCCATGTTCGATTTTAACAAAAAAACAAGGTAATTGACACAAAATCGTGAGGTACACACAAAATTTAAACATATTTAGCATCCTATTAAGACATCCTGTCAATTGGCTGTGGTTAAAAATTGATTACATCTAAATCATATGGGTGCGGCTTGAATTTGTTGCAAGTTGCTTGTGATCAAGTATCACTGACATTGGCCTTCTTCCAAACTGTTTTGAGCCAATTAGTGTCCACCTTTACCACCTATTACATTATAAATGTGTCGTTACATGGTTCATGTCAAACTTCACAAAATTTTATAGCCTATAAAGTGTTGTCGGTAGTGTGGCCAGGCATCCAGACACCACCGGACACAGTCAAGCTTTTTGGTCACGTCTGCGGCTTAATTAGACAGGGTCCAACGAGGGGGAATTTTTTGTTGTTGTAAATAATTTAATAATAATTATTAATAATTTATTCACTCGTGTGTGTGTCAAACACACAAGTTTGAAATATATTCTGATCTTTTTATTTTCTTCCCCAATTGGGAAGAAAATAAAAAGAGAACATATTAGACTAAAACTAATATATAGAAATAAGTGATACTAACCAATACTAACATATAATGTGGCCCAAAAGTAGTCTTTGAATAAATTATTATTATATATAAGAAGTGACTCTGGGCCCCAAACTAGACACAGCCTGTATTTTGGTGGCCCAAATTAGTGAAATTAAAAAAAAATGTCTTGTTACATGATTAAAAATTTAGGGTATTCGGCCTTCTTCCATACACACTAAACACTACATACATACTAAAACATAAGTTTTAAGACCTGGTAACCCTTGTCGTAGGCAGATAAAAATTCATGTGACCTGAATATCTAGGTAGAAATAAGCACTAAATAAGGTTGTACGAATAGGCACACACGTATATCTTATTTATTATTTATTCAGGCGTACTCGTTGCATCACATTTTCATAATATTTTGTAAGTAAATACTAAACTTAATGCGTAATTATGTACACTTCAGAATGAACTTATATAAATCCTTTTTGGGGTATCTGCAGTGTGACAATACACTTAAAAGTTGCATCAGAACGTTAATTGATATAATCTCAGTAAAACCTTTTATTAAATGGACCATTTCATTTTACGTTTCTTGGATTATTTCATTATTAACAGGTATTTAAAGCTTTTTCTACCTACCTATTTCAATTCAATGTACATGAGTTCTACTTTATATTAGTGCTATACTTAGAATTCAATCGTGGCTAGCGACCTTACGTCGACGACGATATTTGGAAATTATAATTAACTTGTTGGTACAAATACTTGGGTCAAATAGGGAATTCTTACTAATTTATCTGTGTCATAAATATTTTTTTCTTAGCCACAAATCCTAGCAAAGATATTAATCTGTCATATGAGTTCGTGGGACGAATTAGTTTATATTTTAAGACTAGCTGCTCCAGCAGCTTCGTAGATTATGTGACTAGGGGATAAAGTAGTGTCTCCGAACGAAACGAAGGTTGCTAAGTTTTAAACTCGAATGTCAGTGAGTTAATGTAGAAACCTGAGTGAAGTAAGGAATTCAAGCCGCCCAAGGCAAATACAGCTTTATCCCCGTGTTGAATGCTCTACTTTTTACACCATCTGTAAGATAATTAAAAGTTAATTTACTAAAACAAATTATATATTAGAGAAAAGTATTATTTACAAGTTAATTTTAACTATTACTCGACATGTTTTGAGGTTTGAAACAAACAAAATTCAGTACTCTAAGATTCTATAGTTTTAATTTACTATAGCACTCCCGTTCTTTCATTACTTTTTTTTAGTAACTCGTCAGTAACCAAATTTATTATTTATTTTTTGATTTTTGAATTATAAACTTCTTTGATACACTTAATGTAGTTTATTTTAAAAATAATGGTTTTGACATTCCAAATTCAATTCTCATTATTCCTTAGGGACGGCCATACCACATTATCTCCCTAGGGACAAAATGAATTGCTTTAAGTGATGGTTGTATGACATATTAAAGGGCATTATCGAGCAGGTGGTGTAAAAGTACCATATATGCTATTCCAGGACATAGTCTACCTGTGTGCAAAATGTAATCCAAATTTCTTCAGCCGAGCGATCGTGAAGATGAAACAAATGTAGGTACAGACACACTCACAAACTTTCATCATCATCATCATCATATAATATTAGTATTATACGAGTAGATAAGTATTCAGAATATCATACCATTGTAAGAATTATTACAACCTTATGGACTTTACAAAAATCAGAGATTGATATAATTTATTCTAGAGAACCCACTATGATTGCAGTAAGTGTGAATAAAACCAATTGCTGAATCATTGATGCTGTCGACAATTTTCTAAGTGTTATCAATTAAAATACAATTATTTATCGTCAAGTATATAGAGCTGACGACAAATAAGCACAGCTGAATGTGTTTTATTATAAACATGTGCCGACGGCGACGAGTGGATAATTAGATCTCCTTACAAGCTAATCACGATTATGTTTTCAAACAGATTGTAAATATTTATTACATAATCTACCTTTATGAAGGTAAATATATGTAATTAATTTACGAGTAAACGTATAAAGCAGTGCGTAGACCTATTTAAGACAGACAGAGTAATTATACGGTCTATGAAAATAATGATGGCGCCCACGCTCTAAAAGAATTTTACAAAAAGTCTAAAATTTATCGATTTTGACATTTTGATTTTGTTTTTAGTGTCAGTGGAATTTCCTATCAAAGTTTATTACTTACTTGGGATTACCCCTGATCGTTATAACTTGGGATTTTTAAGTCAAGACTGATAAGATTATTTCAGGTGGGAGAGAGAGTGGATCAGGTGAGAGAGAGAGTGGATCAGGTGAGAGATTGTGGTCAAACGTAAGCCTAACGTTATATACCTACCTACCTACTAGCTTATCTGGCAAACGTTCTACTGTCATATAAATTATCAAAAAAATATCTCCATTAAAAATAGAGATGGGGGTAGGCGAGTAAAATTTGCCTATTAGACCTATTCTCAGACCTCCCAAATAAAAAAAAATATCATAAAAACACATGCAAACACTGTGATACGAGATTTTTATTATATATTAGATATCGTTTACCGTATCTGTCTGTTTATTCAGTTACTCTTCTTAAATTTCCCATCAGGTTTTGATGCGATTTTTACTAATATTAAGAGTAATAAATGGGGAAGGTTTATGCATATAATTTGCATCCGTGCGAAGCTGGGGCGAAACACCAGTAAATAAAACACTGTCTAATACCTGATTTACAAAACCAATACCTACATGTTGTATAGTGATTGCATAATTTCGTCAATACGATGCCTAATATTATGTTTAATTAAAGTTTGTTTGTAAACCAATTAAGTTTGTAGCTATGTGTGTCACCTTGTTTGATTGGTGGTGTCAATCGCGAATATTATATCGGTAATAAATATTAAAACGTTTTGCGATTTGCATCGATATGGCTAATTCCTCCTGTCAGATTTTTTGTGTGTTATTAATTTATTATAATAGGTATATAAATATAATAATGTCATTTGGCAATTGCATTATACATTTTCTATTTTTAAATTTTATTTAATATTTTTATAAATGCAATAATAATGGCATAATTAGTCTAATAATGTTCCCACTGCTGGGATTCAGGCCTCCTCTCTAGGAGAGGGACTGGGCCGTGATTCACCACATTTGTCCAGTGCGGGCTGCTGGATAAATAAAAGCTCTAAATATTATCTGGGTAAAATTTTGTAATAAACCCCCAAATTCTGGAAAGAAGTTTTGGACTCGTCATAAAAAAAAAAATGTAAGCGCAGACAGAAACGCGTTTGACATTAATTTTGCGATAATTTTCGTTCCACTTTCGGCCGTAGTCGAAAATATATTTAAGTTTAGCAGTTAAATCAATATTTATTTATCCTCTCGTACGGTGGCAATAATTTAACTGTAACCGGATGAGCTGCACCCACATTATTAGACAACTACTATCATAATGAGGTAAACATTCGGCTTTATTAACCTCGTACGCTTTATGGCTTTATAGAAAGGAGATATTGTAAAAAAACATGCGGTAAGACCACCTCTTTTTCCGGTTTGTCCCATTTTATTGGATCATTTTCCGCAATCAGTTTGGGTAAGAGCATATCAGAGTGGCGAAACTAGTAGTGAGCAAATACTACTCGAGACGGATGGCCATTATGCAAGATCATCGAAGAGTCACAGACTGACGATCGCGTCGCTTCACAGCCAACCATGAAGAGCAATGTCCATTGTCTACAACCGCTTTGTGTAAACCAATGATGATACACGAAATTAACAATAACCGCGCAGAGCGGGAGGACATTTGATGACTTCCCTCTAAAAAAAATGTTTACCACAAAATACTGCATTTCAAAATACTATATACTTTCTTTTTACGGTTGATTTTTAGCAAGATAGATGAGATGCACGGAGTAATGCGCGCGTGCCCTGTGCCCTCGAAAAGACATCTTTGGTAACATTGCGTCCCACAGACCAAAACCCAAATACCTGAATAATTGGGATACATTCGTGAGTGGCATATGTAAATGATCAAGTAGATTACATGGAGGTCTTGTTTGAAACCGTCATTACATCCGTTTCGGATATAAACTATGTACATAGTAACGTACTTACACGTTTTATAGTCGGTCGGCATGCGGCCTTCTTGTAGGATCATAATATTTGTAAATGAGAATACATAGCTACACTACTACTAGATTTTTATAGTATTGCGCAAGTGTCTATAAATTCATGTAGGCTTAGAATTTATCGGTACAGCTGATTAATTTAATTGCGGCATTATGGCCCGATGTGATTGGTTTTTCTAAGACAAGTTTGCTTTGCTTGCATTCTGAATGCAGCCTACGCACGTATCGTTTTTTGAAATAATCCTATATGACATTGTAGGACTAAGTTTGCAGCTGTTGTTTTGACATCTGTACCGGTTTTATGAAATATTTGAAAGTTAAGTCCCGAAATAATTTGGGTCATTAGAATAAGCTTTAATTTAACATAACTTTATTTATCTGCAGCGATTGTTTGCGGTCCTGAAACGCAACGTGCAACTAAAGGAACGCGGTTGAATTTTAGTCATTCCTGCTTCATAAATATATTATATTATTTATTGGTATAGTCTAATAAAAAATATCCGAATTTTCTTTTTAGATTTCAGTACCTGAAAGGAAAAATCGGAACCCTTATAGGATCACTTTATTGTCCGTCTGTCTGTCTGTCTGTCAAGACCCTTTAGCTCGGGAACGCGTGGAGGTATCGAGTTGAAATTAAAACCATATACTCAGATCTGCGTTCCCTTGAACCTGTGAAAAAATCAAACTTTTGAGTTAACGGAAAAAAAGATACGGCCTTTTATGTCGCAAAAACGTGTATTTCGACACTCTCAAGGGAATCAAAATTCATAGGGTACTTCCCGTTGACCTAAAACCCTGAAATTTGGCATGAAGTAAGGTCTCATAAAAACTTATAGGAAAAAATCTGAAAACTGTAAATTTGTAGTTACGTCACAAAAAAAAATTATTGCGATTCGGAAAAATCTTCGTAACTTAATTCGGGAATTGAACTGTTTTCATAGGTAAGTTTGTACGGAACCCTCAGTGCGCATGGCTGCATGCCATATAGGTATTATTATACTTTTTTTTGAACATCGTCAAATAGTGTCTCGTGCTCTGGCTGGAGCGAGAGAGAGAGAGGTAGGTATTGTTACACTGAGTTCCAATCCGAATCAGATTTATTTACCATACGTTACGATACTAAGGGCGGAATTCACCAATAAAACTAATCGCGTTTTAACGTTTGGCTTGCATAATCGCGTTTAGCCGCTGTCACCAGTGTCATTTGTTTGTATTTTTCTTTTGTTGTATTTTTACAAGTGACACTAGTGACAGCGGCTTAACGCGATTATGCAAGCCAAACGTTAAAACGCGATTAGTTTTATTGGTGAATTCCGCCCTTAATATGAACCACTTTCGTAAATCAAAACTGTGCTCGTATTTAAATTACTCGTAATTCCTTACATATGGTGCTCGGTTTAGACATTCGTTACCCACTTCTGTGAGTTACAAGCTAAGGCGTGTCCTAATGGCTGCTACGATTTAGTTAACATGCTGTATGTAATATATCTTTCGAATAAGTACTTACATTACTTTTGTTAATATGTAAATGTGGGTAGAATGAGAGCAATAAATACTGAACTGATAAGCAGTAGGTACTGACGATATGTAGAGCGGATAATAGAGGTTCTATGTTTATTGTAGGCCTTGGGTTATGTATACATATTTTTACACAATTTATAGGTGAGCGTGTTGGATTTTTTTTTAATATAGTCAAGCATGAGAATAATAATGCTCTCAAAACCGAAATAATTCGAAGATATTGTGACAATCACCAACCCGCACTGAACCTGTGTGGTGGATTACAGTACCAATTCTCTCTCCTATCTATCTGAGTCTCAGCAGTGGGCACATTATAAGGCTGATGATGCTATGCCTAAGCTAAGCATGAAAAACAATCAAATTATATTTTACCATAACGTCAGAGTTCAATCTTCATATGTGAATATTTGTTAATTACTAGCTACTGCCAGCAGGACATGGTCTATCAGTGTACCAGCCGTGTGTCAGCACATTTCCGGCCACCGTAGGCGCGGGCTTGCGGACGGCTAGCAACGGGTAGCTCGCCGTCTGATCGTCCGGTAACCGTCCGGACCGAGACCAAGTCGTCGACGGCGCTTACTGTTCCACGTGCGCCTTAAGGAGATGTCAGCAACTGTGGGGGCCCAGCAGGGTCGAAGCCTACTGGGGCCAAGGGTCTGATTCTGAAACGAAGACTCGGCTTCGGTACGAAACGCAACGAAGGAACAGGAGTGGGTTTTTAGTCAGTAAAAGTCTGACACTATCTCGCGCTCCACCTAAGAGCGGGAGATGTCTTAAGATGATTTTCCCAACGAAAAAAAAAGCCTTGTGTCAACCGTTCGTGCAAGAAGATGTAACAAACACACACACACTTACAAGCTTTCGCCTTTATCATTCTAAATCAAAATCTTTACTTAGGAAATTACCGATGATTGAAACAAAAATAGACATCCCATTCATTAGCAGTTTTAAGTCCGTATACATCATCAATACTGCATACCGCTTGAGACACATCGTTTCCACGGTAGAACTCATATTACAAAATAATGTGAGTTTTCTTAGATTTCATACAAAAGTGGTTATAAGCACTGCCAATATATACCCAATTTCGAAAAAAGAATAACGTGCCTATAATATAAAGTTTATTTGAACTTCTATTTCGAAGTGAATCCAAAGATATAACACTCAAAGAAACCCGTTTTAAAAAACGGCAATTTCATAGGTAAAGGCTTATTATTAGTGTGATGATGGTACCAGGAGCCGAGCAGGGCCGAAACCTACTGGGTCTGAAAGGAAAACCCGGGGCACTGGAACGCAAGGCAAAGAAGGAACAAAGGAGTGGGTTTTAGTCAGTAAAAGTCTATCTCGTCCTCACTCTCCGCCATAGAGCTGGAGAAGTCATTGGATGATTTCAGACCTAATAAAAAAAAACTGGGCAAGTGCGAGTCGCGCTCGCGCACTGAGGGTTCCATACAAACTTGAAAGCTAAATTGCGGTTTACGATTTATGACGTATTAAAAAAAAACTACTTACTAGATCTCGTTCAAATCAATTTTCGGTGGAAGTTTGCATGGTAATGTACGGTAGCCTGTAGAAGTGCTTAGATCCCTTAACGCCTATTTTCCCTTGCACGTTAAAGTTCAAGTTTTCGAAAATTAAACTAGATGGCGTTGGTTTCTTCACAGCTAAGTAGCGACCAAAGGCAATCTCACAAAGTATAAACTTGACTTTTAGTTCAACAAATAATAGACACTTGCGTCATCATTGTCGTAAACAACTGATTGTAGTTCATAATTTCATCATTCAAACTAGAGTCATGTTGACCTAGTGGTTTAGCATGTGCAGATAGATGCGTAAATCAATGAGCCGTGAGTTCAAATCTCACGTAGTACTCACACTTTTTGTAAGTTATGAATGACAAACTAAAAAAATCGGTAGGAATATTATATCAAAGCTAACAAGTGGATATTTATTTGTAATATAATATTCAAGTGGGTAGTTACGCAGCAAGACGAAAAAAAATGCTGGTAAACAGGCTCATCAAACAAAAAAGCACTATTAAAAAAATAATATGTTTATTTCTTACAATTTCTTATTCAAATTTAACAATCACCGTTTATTAATCACCGAATAAGATTATAATATTATATATAATTTCTTATTGAGGCCATAGCTTCAGTATTCGTTTCCAATATTGGAAAGAGGATTGAAGCTTATGTAACCTTAACAAAAACAAACAAAAGACCAGATAATTTTATCACAAAGATCAAAAGGATTAAATGTAGGCTAAAAGGTCACATGAGTATTGATACTTCGATTCATGGGTCGGGCAGGGGTCGAGTAGATTAAGATTGTATTACTAACACTAGTTTTAAGTTTTTTATACTACTAACAAATTGGATCAAGGTTATCTTAAATAAACTATTATTATATTATTATTAAAAACTATAAAATTGCACAACAACATGTCAAGTGTTCATAATTTATTAATGTATTAATTACGGATATTAAGTTAAACACACATAACAAGGTCTCCAGTTAATACAGAGAATAAGTACTGAGTGAATAATAATAAATCAGTATTATAATTATTTATTATCTTGTAGCCACAAACAAAACCGACCGTGTTCACTAGACTTAAAAGTTTTATCATGAGTAAACATGATATTACTCTAATCAAAGTTTATGTGATCCAAAGCAAACTGCAATCTTGCCCTTTTATGGTTTTCTGTAAGCAAGCCTCCGACGGACAGTGCCAACGCTTGTGTCAAATAAACTAGCATAGTGGTTCGTCGACAGATGTCCGTTTTCTTCGTATACTCCCTTATCATGGTTTGACACTGCAATATGTTTATTAGTTTTAGTCTGCCAGCACTTTGATGGTGTTTTAAAAAACCCTCTTCTTCAAATCGTCATATCCATAGAACAACTGTTTTTCTCTGCAACAATAAAACATAAATATATACCAAATAATGATTATTATATAAGAGTTTTTGTTATATAAAAGCGTTAAAAAAACTACTTACATTTACACTGGTCTCTCTGGCTACTTCTGACAAGTTTTTACCTTGATTATGCTTAGCAATTATTTGAGCTCTTTTTACTAAATCTATATAACAATGCATATTTACTCATTTTGCTAAAATAAGTAGACAATACACCTAGTTAAAAAAAATTAACGAAAGGCGCTGGAACGAGATAATCAAAATTAACTTGGCAAACAATCAATTGAGCTAAGTCATAATTTTTTGGTCTAAGTAATATTTATACTCCATACTACCTACTGGCTATTATTTATAAATCCTTATTCAACCTACCCTCTCAAATTTGAAAACTAACACATAGATAATCAAATATTTATAAATATTTAAACAAACTGAAAATAATATATGTACAAACGGGTAGAAATAAAACTCATAGGGCATCAAAAAATTCGTCCACATCGATGTCAATGGGAAAAGTGCCCAGAACGCTGGCAGCATTGCCACGCTGGATGGCAATGTACGTTGACCGAAGAAAAGCCCAGCCCTCTGGTCACGCGAAGAGTCGACCAGCTGTTTGCTGATATCCCGAACAACTCGATGAGCGCATATTTATTAAGTTATAATATTTAGGATTAATAGTTAAGATGTATATATAAAGTTACATTATTGATTAATAAAAACTATCGCCTTGAAAGAAAAAAAAAAATATTTATAAATTGATATTCAATTTTAATATCTTCATCTCTTTAAAATAAATTATAAATTATTTCAATATTTAAAGAAACAAAAAGAAAGTACTACAAAAATAAGCATTGATTAAGCACAGCGACGCCATCTATTAACAGTATAATGTAATGTTATCAATAGCAACATTTCAATCTGGTTTTACGCTAGATGGCGTCATTTCTCGCTTCACACGATTTTATTTCTGTACTAACCATGCACTTTTGCTTCTTCAGTGTACCTCATTATATTTTTTTAGTTTTATCATTCTCTTATTTAGGAGTTACAGGGACGGACCGACACATTTTACCACTTTGGGAGTGTCTCGCACAAACTAAAAAAGTGATATTAGAAACCTCATATCATTATTAAAGACCTGTCCATAGATAAAACACGTATGGGCTAGATGAAAAAAAAAACTTGAGGTTTTGTTCTAAGTAATTATTACATATATCTATTATTATTATAACCCCAATTTTTTTTTTCTATGCTTATGTGAAAATCTTAATGCGGTTCAAAGAATACATCTACTTACCAAGTTTAAACAATATAGTTCTTATAGTTTCGGAAAAAAGTGGCTGTGACATAGGGATGGATAGACAGACAGACAGATATGACGATTCCATAAGGGTTCCGTTTTTTGCCATTTGGCTACGGAACCCTAAATAAGCCATATTCACGGACTTAACGTCAAAATTTAAAGCATTATCAACCGCAGTCTAATCAGTCCAGTGTCTAACGTACTCAATTAAACGTCCAGTCGTAAATTATAGTTGTCTTCTAAAAGGATATATAATATATATAATCAGAGTAGTCGTGATCACTGCATTAACAATTTGTCCAGCATCCATCCAAGGCCGACTAGGGTATATTAGATCGTGGGATGATTCTAAATTTTAATAATCGCAATTTAAATTGTGCGTAATTATTACCTACCTAACTAAATGTTATATTATATATTATCTGAACTGATATTACTTATAATAAAGTTCTAATGAGTTCGTTAGTATTTAAAGATTTAATTCCTGGAATTATTCGTAATTTATTAATTTAAATGATTTAATAATTCGTTTATTATCAATAGAAATCTAATGATGAGTCTTCATTATTAATTGAGAAGTAGCTTTGACGTTTGCGAGCCAGCGCTGAACACACAAAATATCTTTCCTTTTTTTTAAAACTATATTCCCAGACTAGAAATTAGTCCAGTATCGTGGGTGCTTTTACCAACATTCTTACACTCACATACACAAGACACCCAGACCCGAAAATACTATTTGTAGGCTATATAATATTTGTTCCTTGCGAGAATAGAACCCGCGACACGCAGCGCAGCAGCCTATCGCTATTCCGCTGCACCAACCTTGCCGTAATCAATACATAGACTTCTACTCTCTGCAAATAAGATATTATTGGTGGGTTTTAGCCACTAAAAATCTGACACGGCCTCTTGCTCCACCCAGAGCGGGGGAACTAATTTGATGATTTCCCACCTCACAAAAAAAGATATTAGTGATAGATTCTACTCGATTTTTATTTATTTATTTTTACTTTATTGCTTTAAAAGGAAGTTAGTGATAGTACGACGAGTGACAGGGCAGAATGGAAGAAAAAAAACGTGTTGCGCCGACTCCAAATAACACGAGACAAGGGCAGGAAAATGATGAAACATACCAAGATTAGAAATTTACAAATTGAAATTATAATACAAAAGAAACATACAATTGGCGGCCTTATTGCACTCGGCGATTTCTTCCAGGCAATCCAGATTTATATTATGTAAGAAGGAAGTTTGTAAAGGAAATAATAAATATGTCCTCAGAAACTTCAGAATAACCCACAAGAGTGTTTCACAAATCAGTTTGTTTAACAAATATCTTTTGGCATCGTATCTAATCATGTTACAATGATACAGGTCAATAAGTTCAATACATAGACTCCAACAAAAGACTCGGTTGCACCCAATCGCACCCAATTTCACGAACATCAGCATTTCAGCAAGATCTGAGTAATGCACATTTCAAACAGTGTAAAAATGCACTGGGCCGCAAAAATAATAGGTCACACAGAAAAACTCCAGAATCTTCCGAATATAAATATATGATTTCTTGAATGAATAATATATTTTGAATAGATTAATAATGCTTATTCTAGATTTCAAAAGAGGTTTCATTTGTACCAGTTACAGCTTCAAAAATAGATTGAAAAATAACAAAATTATAAATTAGGAAAGGATTTTTTCTACCCGAGCTGTAATTTGTGCTACAGGCTGGTGACACGGGCTCGTAAAATAAATACAAAGTATTAAAACGACAATAAAAAATATTTTTTTTAAATAAACTGTGTCGCGTATTTTGATTGTCATATGTTAGAAATTATATTTTTATGATTATTAAATTAAAATTAAATTAAATCGTGCACTTAATGTGTTATATATTTTTTTAAGTATTAATCAGTCATCTTTTTTTTTACTTATATACTACAGTTTCACAAATTTAACTTATGCATATAAGAAACTTTTTAATAGCGACCTGGAATTTTTGCGGCCCAGTGTATTTCCACGAAGTGCAACCACGCTTACATCATTTGCATCCGATACTTCCGTAACTAAATTGGCATGAAATAGACCACAGACATTGCATCAATTGAACTGAAAATAGGTAAATTGAGTTTCATTTTCTTTGCTCAGTAATCCAAACTATAGTAGGTATGGTAAAAAGTGTGATTAAAATTGTTTATGTGTTTGTATCAGAAATGAAGATATCCGCAGGAGAACCAAGGTTACCGACATAACCCGAAGACGAATCGCCAAACTTAAGTGACTGCCACTTAAGTTCAGTTAAGGGCAGAGCACATTGCTCGCAGAACAGATGGTCAATGGGGACGAAAGGCTCTGGACTGGCAACCACATATCGGAAGACGCAGCGTGGGAAGGCATCCCACAAGATAGACCGATGACCTAATGAAGGTCGCGGGAATCCATGGATGCGAGACGCACGGGACTAGTCGTTATGGCGACACTTGGGGGAGGCCTATGTCCACTGTGGACGTCTTTCGGCTGAAATAATGATGATGATATGTTAGTAAAAGGCAGATAATGTATTTTCAGCGTCTGTCTATTTATTCGTTATCTCCTCCTAAACCACGGAACGGATTTAGATACAGTTTTTACCAATAGAAAGAGTAATAAACGAGGAAGGTTTT
This sequence comes from Mythimna pallens, assembly GCA_961205895.1. Lineage (NCBI taxonomy): Eukaryota > Metazoa > Arthropoda > Insecta > Lepidoptera > Noctuidae > Mythimna > Mythimna pallens. Next base: position 8,328,855 of record OY540835.1, on the reverse strand, counting down.
TATGTAATGGGTGTCTCAGGAAAAACTCACTTTAGTAGACGCATATTTTTTTATTAATTTATTATGAGTTATTATGAGGGCTCCTGCTGGAGTCCGGGTCCAGGTCCTTAGCTTACTTCTGGCCAATCCTTTAGGTAGGTGTCCATCTCGTCTCGTCTCCTTCTTTACCAACAGCGTCGCCAAAAATATTAAAGAATTATATTTAAAAAAAAACCGGGCAAGTGCGCATCGGACTCACGCAGTGAGGGTTCCGTACAAACTTACCTATGGAAACAGTTCAATTTCGGAATTGAGTTAAGTACGAAGATTTTTTAATCGAAAACGTTTTTTTTTTGTGACGTAACTGCAAATAAACAGTTTTCAGATATTTTCCTATACTTGTGCTATGAGACCTTGCTTCATGCCAAATTTCAGGATTCTAAGTTAACGGGTACCTACCCTATGAATTATGATTCCCTTGAGAGTGTCGAAATATATTGTTTTTTTTTGCGATTTACCTATCACCCGTATCTTTTTTTTTGTTAAGTCAAATGGCTGATTTTTCCACAGCTTCAAGGTACCTAAGACCTGAGTATATGGTTTTAATTTCAACAAAAGGTCTTGACAGACAGACAGAGAGTCGGACAACAAAGTGATCCTATAAGGGTTTTTTTTCCTTTTGAGGTACGAAACCCTAAAAATATAAAAAATTAACAAATATAATATATACGCGTTAAATTACAAAACTTAAATTACTTTTAAAAAATAACATTATTCAACGTTAAATTGAAAATGCCGTCCTTCGCGGCGCTTGACCTCTTGTTCGGTGCCCCTGAGACTTAAAAGTCGTAAAAGTTTTGTTGCAAGCGTGAGCCCATCTCAAAGTAACACCATCTCGGAGAAATGCGGCATCTAGCGTGAGAAGTTTAAACCTCCTGATGATTTTGTCGAGCCGTCGGAGAGCCTCTGTCCTGGACTCGAGTTACTATGGCCCATCTGGAAAACTCTAAACAGACTCCGCGCCAAAGTTGGGGGCAGCAAAGACAATCTCCACTGATGGGGGTTCTGGGATGGTTCCGATCTTCAGTGTTTGTGCGGCGTCTCTCCGCAGACCATGTCTCCTACCTGTTCTCATAGGGACCTAATGACAACATCAGCGGACGGCATTGCTGGGTCAGGCAAGGAATTTAACTAGTATTGCCATCGATACGCTAAGAAGAAGCAGGCCCCTAGGCTCTGTGGAGGACAATTGAAGGAAAACACTAGACAAGAAATCAACAATATTTCTATTCAAATTCGTCAGTCTTTTACTTACTAATACCCACCCATGTTCCTTAAGTTGCCCTTTGCATTCCAGGGTCGCGGTGACTTTCGAACAATCCCGCAGCTCAAACCTGAATAATACCTTGATATTGGAATAAACGTTCGATATCAGGGGCGCCGTTTTTTAGAAAATCTCATGGGTGCTCATGCTCATTTGATGACTCGAAAAACGGTGAAGTGTGAGAAGAGAAATGCACAGTGATCGACCGACAAATAAATAAATGTCCTACTTACATACTGCGGAACAACGAAGGTTGCGGAACCGCAAACACCCAGACCCAACACAAATATCTGTTTCATCAACAAACATTTGTGTTGGTGCGGGAATCGAACCCGCGACCCTTGCGTCTCAGCGCAGTGGTTTATAGCGTCTCAACCGGCGCTATAAACCACTACGCTAAACGGGTTGTCGGGAAATAAAAATACGTCCATCCCTAAAAGGCGATTACTGATCTGTTTCTTTATGTCTATTCTCAGGGGTGCTCGGCACCCACTGTTTATTTCTCATGGGTACCCGAGCCCTCGACCACCCACGGAGTCGGCGCCCCTGTTCGATATATAGGTACTTAAGACTTCCTGAAACGTATAAAGAGTTCAATGACTGTATTAAGGAATGATCTCATTTATCAGAGGGCAAGACAAGTGCTGTTTTTATTAACCGGTTTTGCAAGGCCCATTGTTTTATTACGCGAACCTTTTACTCAAGGGCCAACCTTGCAATAAAATTAATTTAAACCATTCTGAAGATATATTTTTAACGTCTCCGTATATTTGTTTATTACTACCTGAGGACCTGCCACGAACTCTAAACGCGATCCATATGACGACCTAAACTGAACTGTTAAAGAGATGGAGCAATAAAGGGTATATACATCCCTCTTTCTCGCTCGTAAGTACAACTGACATTTTACCACCTCATAGGTAAGACCCCTATATAGTTTCGTATTTTTATAAAATGCCTAAATGTGGAGACGCCAGTCTGGATATAATTAACTAAATATTTTAAATTAGAAGTGTCAAAACGTAGGTACCTACGCAAAGATTAAAAGCAGCACGATTCTACGGCACAAAGCTATATTCAATATCATGTTCAAAATCTTAATGGATGCATCAGATATAGGTAGTAAGTACCCGCCTCCATGCACATGTAGATCTAAAAAGATCCGGTTCACAGAGGGATATGATCAATTTGAAACTTCCTAGACAATAATTGAAGGCCATGGTGTAAACGTGGACGTTCACTAATACGGACTTCCTAAAAGAAATATTTATTTCATTTATTGGTCTCCATGGTCATTTTAGATGTTCGACAACATTATAATCATCCTTGCGTCGTACTCGTCAATGCTGAGGGTTGTGATCTCCCTACTTCATCACTTTCATTCGAACGATATTCCTCCATCTGTTTCTGTATCTGGTGGTGTGAAGGGCATTGTATACCGTAGAGTCAAGAGCGGTGCGGATTTATTCAGACCAACGTATTGGTGGGCTGCGTGTACGAGGCCTTTTCCCATCCATTTCGCCGGTCACGATGAGCCTTTCGAGGTTGCCACCATCTTTCCTTGCAATGTGACCGAAGTATTGTAGAATCTTGTGTAGACACTCTGACGACAACCGCAAGCATATTTTGAGTATGACGCAGGTCCTCACCGGACAAGGTAAGTTCGGGAAGTTCCTGCACCGGATTCGTGCGGAAGCGACGCCCGGGTGTCGCCACTGTGTGGACCGCCCGGAGGACACGGTGTAGCATACGGTGGAGGTGTGCCCCGCTTGGGCAGAGCAACGCCGTGTCCTCGTGGGGGCAATCGGCGGCGGCGGGCTTTGGTACAGGCCATGGTCCGGAGCGAGGAGGAGTGGCAGGCGGTCGCCTCCTTCTGCGAAGCAGTAATGCTTGCAAAGGAGGCGGCCGATCGCGTGAGGCAGCGGTCCTCACGCCCCAACCGCCGCCGGGATTCCGATCCCGATTTCCGGCCACCGTAGGCGCGGGCTTGCGGACGGCGAGCAATGGGTGGCTTGCCGTCCGACCGTCCGGTAACCGTCCGGACCAAGCCCAAGTTGTCAACGGCGCGTGCTGTTCCACGCGCGCCTCAAGGAGATGTCAGCAACTGTAGGGGCCCAGCAGGGTCGAAGCCTACTGGGGCCAAGGGTCTGATTCTGAAAGGAAGACTCGGCCCTGGTACGAAAGGCAACGAAGGAACAGGAGTGGGTTTTAGTCAGTAAAAGTCTGACACTATCTCCCACCCCGCCCAAGAGCGGGGGATGTCATAAGATAATTCCCCAACGAAAAAAAAAAAAAAGCATATTTTGAGTTCTCGCAATATGGATACGTTGGTCCAAAATGCTGTCCAATGTCCAAGGTATACGGAGCATCCTTCTCCAGCTACAACTTCATCTCAGAGGCGTCAATGCGTTTGTGGTCTGCAGCTTTTAGAGTCCAAGTCTCGGCACCATATGAAAAGATCGAGAAAACCAGGGTCCGTATCAGTTTGGTACGTACCCTGGTTTTCTTGATCAACATTATGGTCGACCAAGGCAAAGATGGAGGGATGAGCTGGAGTCCTGTCGAAAGGATTGACCCACACTAGCAAAATACAGAGTTGTTGTTAGAAAAGGGAGCGGAGAGACAAGGTCTTCTGTATCCTAAGTATTCCATGTCTTTGTAAAACAGAATCCATAGAAGTAGATCATTAGTTCCAATGTGAATAGGTTGCTTCTAGGCAAGCTTGCATCAGGTGAGATAGTGGTCAAACGCGTGGCTATACATAATAAAAAAAAAGTGAACACCCATAACCACCATCCATATGCACAAAACGTACGTAAACGTATGAGAACACTTTCGCTATGCGTTCAGTTAAAGATGGAGTCCTTTACCGGAGTCTGTATAATCTGGGCTCTTTAAGTCAAGAGTAAATAGGTTAATTCTAGGCAAGCTTGCCCCATCGTCGACCTCATTATCACTTACCATCAGGTGAGATAGTGGTCAAACGCAAACTTATCAAAAATAAAACAAACCTTAGTGCAACATATACTTAGGTATTCGTTCTTACTTAACCAAAAAATACTGAAGTAGAGAAGTTTTTGTAAGAGAAAAAGTGCTTTTGTTAAACATTAGACTCGGTTTACTGACCCGAGCAAAAGGAACAAAAAACAATTACTTAGGTATCTTTACTTAGGTGCTAACAGTCATACAACCGTGAAATTGAAAGTAAATCATTGTGCAAATACCAGTGTTATAATATCTTAAAACCTCACGATCTATTGCGAAATATATAAAATTACTACCTACTGCTAGCGAATTCGCCCTCATGAAAGTCGAGAATTCCAAGGGAACATATCTACTCTAGGAATATAAAAAAATACTTTTTACAAAAAACTACAGCCGACTTCAATACAAAAACTGCTAAAACGTTGTTTCTGGTTTTATTTCTTAGTTATTTAACCCCGACTTCTGAAATTAAATTAAATTTGCACTTTTTAGTACTGTTTGTATTGAAGTTGATTGTATTTTTTTTTTAAAACAATTTTGTTTTTTACCTTTTTTAGTCGTGGTGAATCTCCGCTAAATCTAAATAGTCTGCTAGTTCTACAGTTATATTCTATAGGTAACTTAGAACCTATGGTTCAATCAATCAAGGGTGCCAATAAAATTTGAAGAGATCCCTCAATTTATCCAGGACTCCATCATAATTTTCCAAACGGTCCAGGCGAATAATCAGGGAACATACTCGTAAATCAAAACAAAAGATTTCGATAAATTGAGAACCTCCTCTTTTTTTTTAAATCGGTTAGAATGCGTCCCATGTCCTTCTAAGGTCCACCGTCTCCATACTAAAATTCATAAAAAATGATTTCCTTACTTTTGCATTTAAAATGTTAGTTTGAGTCTGTTTGAAGTTTGAGAAAGCTAAATTTGTGTCGATGTAATGTAACACTGTTTGTTGGCTATTTGTAAGAATTAACTGCCATTTTCATGCCAATCCTGGAATGAACACAAAATGGTTAGTTGATAATATACCATAGCAATCTATCACTGCATTTGACAGTTGGTTAATGTAATGAAATACCTTGAAACTGCTTTATGGTTCTATTAATTTTTTAAAGGTGCTAGTTAAAGTTGTTACAAATACCAAGCGGACTAAACAGACAGCCTGATGTTAGAAAGTGAAAAACTAGAAGCGAAATTAGATTGTTGAAGTTTAGTAAAGCCGCAGACGCGGTGGTCCATTGTGTGCTAATGCAGAAAGAACTTACAATCGTAATGAAGTAGTCACAGTCCGACTAATCTACGATCTCCATTCTCATACAGTTGTACATTATTCACACCTACACGTTATGACATTTACATATGTGGAGCATACTTGTTAAACAAATGATTTATAGTAGATAAATATCAATTGGCCAAAACCAACGAAATATAAAATGTTCCAATTATCAACGTATATTACCCAGCAAGCTAGATCTATAATCTTCAAACGAATAGCCTAGTCCAATCCAAAGACTGTTTAAGATCATATCTCGCCTTATTGCTTCTAAGATTATAATGAATTAAAGTATAATAAAGGTTATTAAAGTATGTTCAATGTCAGTGTAATAAATGTCAGAACTTGTCGGCAAGTAGGTGATTATAACTCTTTTGCTTACCGGATTTCTCTCATTTAAATGCCAACATTATGACCGACCGCGAAAGATGTAATTTTACCTAACTTTGGAACGTTTCATTTCATAACGTTACAAAATAAAAATGAACTCAGTGACCGTTGCAGTAACAAATAAATACCGTTGCTGACTTAACACTGAATCACTGGTTTCGTGTAAGGTAAATTCTTATCTGCATCGAGCGTCTCGTAGAGAGATTCCTCGCAGCGATTAGAGTGCCTGTTGAAGAGCATATAATTGCGTATTGCCTGCGAGCCGCGAGCACGTGAAAAGTAGATCAATACGAAGCTCCGGAGTCATATGACTGCGAAGGCCGGCCGGCGCCCGCGCACTCGCGATGCGCCGAGGGGGGATTCCATCGACCAGCCTTTCAGTTGCCTTCAATTGCGAATCTATGCTTCGCTATAATTCGCCGATTAAATATTAAATTTTACCAATGTCATTGAGAAACCAATCCTGATTGGACCATAATTTTCATTCTAAATTCCGCAACCATTGCAAAATAAAACGAATAACAAGTCTTCGTGAAACTTTCGGATCAGCATTACGCACTAAATCGGATATTTTTGTAACATAATAACGAAAAGTCCACTGTGTAACGTTAGCACATGAGGAATACAATAACTGTAATCCGCACATCATGTTATGTCAATTAATTATGACCTACATTTACGCAATTTGATGCTCTGTCCATCATTGGATGGTAAAGAAATTAACTCTTACGTTTTACAAGAACGATATCATCATGAGTAACCTTGCCTTAATTTTCACGTATCCGTAATGTATTTATTTATAAATATACACAACGAAATGTTTTATAACCTTATCTGGGTTAACTTTTTTTTTAATTTCCGCATAGCTGTCACACGTTTTTATTGATTATACCAAAAAAGGCTTTGCGGTCTTACCTTACAAAAAATTTAAAAGGTCATCATAACAGCAATAAAAATATTTTTAATTATGTATTTTGTGTTCGTTTGATCTAGTTAATCAATGTTTTTTTTTATTGGCAAACGAGTACCTTATTTGGTGTTAAACAAAAGTACAGTACAAGAGAATAATGACCTTTTTTTAAGAAATACTGCAATACAAATAAAAACATGTAACGTCCTTTATGATGCTGATGACCAAAATAAACCATTTCCGATCGGTCGAGGTTAATCATAATTCATGCAATGACTTGATCTCATGTTTACTTTAAAATGGTTTTATTTTTCCTCAATTTTATATTATTTTTGACTCCATTAAATAATACATAAACAAAAACATCCTGAGGAAACCGCATACTGGTTTCCTCATAGAATAAAAAAAAAATCGTAGACATGTGACATCCACCAACCCGCACCGGACCCGCGTAGTGCATTACGGCCCATTCCCTCTCCTACAGGATGCCTGAGTTTGAGGTAGCGGGAGCATTACACGAAAGACTATGCTTATGAAATAAATAAAATTTCAGGAAAAGTTATATTCCTTGGTGCAAATTCCGCGCACCGATAACAGACTTTCCATGAACGCCTTTATGGGTAATCATCCAATGTCTCACCGCTCTAGGGTAGAGCGAGAAGGCGTATTTAACTTTTACTGACTAAAGCATTCCTTGTCTTTGTCCATTCCAAGACCACGGCCTCCCTTTCAGAAACTCCCGTGACCCTAGTGGGCATCGGCCCTACTGGGCCGCTATGGTTTTAATGACATCTCTTTGATTCCATGATTTCCTGTAAATACAATTTTCGCTCAAGCTTAGGGACTGGTAGGTAGGTAGTTATTACATTACGAATACACTTAGATACCTACTTATAAACAATTAGTTCAAATATATATCATTGAAACACGTGTGTGTGCTGGATTGTCACCGAGGGCGCGGCTCGTAGGCGCTCGGTACATTTCGTAAGTGGTCGGGTCACGGCATACCCAGCACATGGCCTTAGTCTGACTAATTGCCTAATAAGACAATATTTCCTGCCATATTAATGACCAACTACAATAGCAATGTGCGGGCTTGAAAAATCGTTCTACAAATGTATTGATTGATTGTTCTGTGACCCTCACGTTATTAATGTATTATAGTGTGTTCTGGTTTAAAAGATGATTAATTGTAGGGGCTGTGTGTTAGACAAATCAATAGCCATGCTACTTTAACCTCGTGACGAGTTGGGCACAGAAGAAGTACCATATATCATCCAAAAATTTTACGTCTGAGATGTTTTAATATCTCACTACACGGTTACCGCCATAGCGCAGTGCTTGAACGATTGGCTGCTGCGTCGCGAGTCGATTCCCGCACCGAACAAATATTTGCATGGCCTACAGATAGGTGTTCTGAGTGTGAGTATCCTGAGTTTATCGATTTGCGAAGACACCGACACATCAGATACATCACTTATTTCTAGTGTGGGGCACTTTTTTTAAAATAGAAAAAATATCCAAGAAAAACATTGCTAATAAAAGTTAGTTCACTAATTGTAGGGTAATTGGTGTATGACTATATGTGATCAAGTTTGCCTTTCAAATTACTATAGTAAAATTTTGATTATACTCAAACATAATGGGTTATTTGAAAGACAAGTTTATGTCTGCACACACATTGCACAAATATTTTATGTCTATTAAATGTCCACGTATTGGTACTTAAATATACAACTGTATGTCAGGCTTTCAATTGTTCTGGCTAATAGGACTAATTATTTGGACTTATATTATCGACTTATTGTTATTTGCAAACTAAACATTTAGATAAATTAGCTGCAGATACTTTTCACAGAATTGAAACTAGTAACGAATTTACAGTTTACATATTTGCAAACATTAAAATTAGATCAACATCGTGCAAAGATGTGGGTACTCACAAATATTATTAAATATTGCCCTGTGCGATAAGAACGCCCATTGTACACTTATTTTTAATTATGTGTGTCCTGTATTTTTGTTTATGTGGTGTACAATAAAAAATATAATAAATAAATATTATTTTAATTAGATATACAATTATACAAAAAAAAACGCCACGATGCTTCAAATGACATGCCAGTAGGTAGGTCGTCAAATTAATAAAACCAAAAAAAAAACTAATACTTATTAAAGAAGAGAAAAAAATTAAGATTTTTTTCCAAAAGGGTTTGATTTGGGTATATTATTAGTATTATTAATATCATCAGTCCCGCTCGCAGTAAATGCATTCATTTGATTTTTTTTATCATACTTTTCCTAAGTTTTTTACTACTTTTGCTGTTTTTACCTGTGTGGACCTTTAATTGGCTCAATGTCTCATAATTATATAATTGTAATCAATTTATTATAGCTGTTAGTTCTCCTACAGTCAAATAAATAAATTACATAAAACACAGACTGCCTAGCTAAGGGATAAAATCTACCATTTAATTTCAAAATGACGACCTTGAATACATTTTTATGTTTAGTTCTCTTATTTTGGTTTCCGACTTTGTTGATATGGTCCGCTTCATAAATAGCACAACTGATGAATGGCGTCAGCAGCATTGCAAGAGCAGCTAATTAATTTACTTTAAAATCTTTAAAATAATTACTAATGCCGTTAGCCAGACGGTTTAATAAAACAACAATATATCCTCCTGTTCTACAGCCAGTTCGTGTTCTTTTTCTATGTTTTCATTTATTGCATTGGTTATTACGTCTTCGCTGGATTCATTGAGAAACCTGCTTTCATTATCTAATTGTTATACATAACATAGTTGGTAGTATTATATATCTTGCTAATCTCCAAATATCCCAATGTCGTCAGCAAATCTTAAGTGACTTAGGTTCTTCTCATTTATTCCAAAATACTCCTAGTCTAAATTCTTGAAAATATTTTCTGCAACAGCCGGAAAATTCAGTGGAATTCCCTGTCGGAGTCTGTTTTTCCTGATAGCTACACTTAGGAGTTTTTAAGTCAAGATTGAATAGGTTACTTCTAGGCAAGCGTGCTCCATCGTCCGCCACATCATCGCTTACCATCAGGTGAGATGGTGGTTAAACGCGAGCCTACCAATATAAAAAAAAGCCGTGAAAAGTTTTGAGGAAAGTGGATTATCTTGCCTGACGTACAGAGGTGTGTTAAACAGAGGAATACCTACTAAATTCTTCTTCTTCCTCTTCAAATTGGACCTTTGCTGTGAAGTATCCGCAACATTTTTAGGGTACCGTACCTCAAAACGAAAAATCGGAACCCTTATAGGATCACTTTGTTGTCCGTCTATGTGTCTGTCTGTCAAGACCCTTTATCTCGGGAATGCGCGCAGGTATACAGTTAAAATTAAAACCATATACTCAGGTATGCGGTCCCTTGAACCTGTAAAAAAATCAAACTTCTAAGTTAAGAAAAAAAAGATACGGCCGTTTATGTCGCAAAAACGTATATATCGATACTCTCAAGTGAATCAAAATTCATTGGATACTTGCCGTTGACCTAGAATCATAAAATTTAGCATGAAGCAAGGTTTCATAACAAAAAATTGTAGTTACTTCATAAAAAAAAACTATTTTTGCGATTCGGGAAAACTCTTCGTAACTCAATTTAAGAATTGAACTGTTTTTACAGTTTGTACGGAACCCTCAGTCCGCGAGTCTGACTCGCACTTGCCCGGTTTTTTATATATTAGCTTTCTATGGTTTTTCAGCGTCTTCTGGATATATTTATGATTCAAAGGGTCGAAAGCTTTATTGCAGCTAAAGAATGCCAAGCTATAGTGTTGCGCATTTTTATTAAGTTTTTCAATGATCTGTTTTACTACCTGAATATGGTCGATGGGCATTCGACCGACTTCAATCCACTCCACGAAAACACTTTTAGATTTTATATAAATTAGACATATGGTTATGGATTTCATTTGTATCTCCCTTATCTAGCAAGACAATAATGGATTTCCTTTATTGAATTGGTATTTACTCAGTAGTCAATATTTCGTTAAATAGATGCGTCATAGGTTCGGATATTATGGTTAAAGTGTTGTTTTGAAGTTCGTTCGAAATTTTATCGTCTTCAGTTTTTTTTTTTATTTATTTATTATTAATACATAAGAATACAGGATAGTCTTAGTTAAATAGCAACTAAAAAACAACTAAGGTTTAAACTTGTGCTATCATGAATCCATCTCAACATCGAAACTATACAAAATGAGTTTTTTTATATTTGTACGTTATTGTCGATAACAATTTTTTTTTTTTGTTGATTTGCCTTGTGTTGTGTTTTTGTGATCTTTATGATTTCAGTTTCCAGCATGCCAAGCATTACTTCATAAGAAGGTATACTTCTCTGTTTCTGTGGCTATTGTTTTGTCTCCGTATATTTTTGTTTTTTATAAATTCTGCCTCTACTTTACATATCGATTGTATTACGTTTGACTAAATCTAAAAGTAGGTAAGTTCATGATGTGCATCTTTAATAAATCAAAACTAAACGTTTCTTTAACTTAAGCCAGTAACTAGAAATGGGGCGACAATAAGTGAGTGGTCTAGAGTCTAGACATGGGTTGAGCAATCGAAAAGTAGCAATATACAGCCTCCTTAGTAGTGATCTAAAATATTTTAAGCCGTATCTTACAAGTTCTATAAACGTATTCGGTTATATTGGAGAAGCAATGCAATGTTAAAGTATCGACGCAAAACCTGCTTATTTACAACTTCTAATTACGAATATCAGTAGCTCGCTATATATGTAACGGTTGTAAAAAAAAATGCATTACATCGGCTTGAATCGATCTGTTTCAATATTGACGTTACGAAGAGCTGCTAGCTCATGAAAAATGTCAGGCACTTTTAACCAGAAGTACTCTAGATATTTGAAAGATTCAAATCTTTTATTCTTTATTGATATTAGGGTCTTCTAAAAATGTTACACAAACGTAAATGTGTTGCGTCGACCCCAAGGAAAATGGGCCAACAATCTTTTTTTTTATTGTTGATAACATCAAATAACCTCTTCTGCTCTGAGTGGTGCGAGAGGGAGTGTCAGATTTTACTGAAAAAAACCCGCCTGTGTTCTTCCAGTTGCCCTTTGTATTCCAGGGCCGCAATTACTCTTTCGAACAATAACGCAGCTCAACAGTTTGACAGGAAGATTATGATGAAGTCTTTTAAAATGGCGACTGCAGTAGTGGTCCTAAGGCTAAGAACAGAATAGAATAGTATAGGATTTATTCGATGCAGGCAGTACAATAGGCAACAACACAAAAAATAAAAAGTACAGATTTATAATATAGTTGCACTACGTTCTATATACCGACCGTGATTGCCATTTACTTGGAAATTAAGTAAGTATTGATTAATACATGACAGGCGTACAAGATTTATTTCCATATGAATATCTACCGTACCACTTCAAAGATTTGTGCAAGCTAATAAACTGTTTCGGAAACTCGCTGCTTAAGAAACACCGGCGGTGTGCAAATTACATAAAATACGACATAGGAAACATATATTATGTTTACCAGCTTTTGGTTAAACCCGTTCTAAGCACTGAGCAATTTGATTACGACTTGTTTTGGAAATATTAACTTGTTTAATTAAAGTGAAATTCGTAGAGTAATTTATTGCACGCTGATTAATCGCATTTTATTTTAATATTTTACCTAGGTATATATGTCAGGGATGTTATACCTACCTACATAATGAAGTTTTGGAACTGGATATGGATATAGGAATAATATAATACCTGTTTCGGATTATCCGTTTGTTTTGGATTTTTTGTTAGTTTCGGTTACGGATATTAGAATTTTAAAATTATAAATGTTAAATACAAAATAGCAAGATTTGACTTGTGTATTGATTAAAAATCTCGTAACCTGTCATTTCAACTCTGCCTACATCCAAAACTTTTATATCGCTTACGGTTACAGATATTTTTTTATTATTTTATCTTTGTGGTCTGGTTTCCGCATTTAGTCCTTATCGGACCATTGTGGGTGAACCATGGCGGCCTTTACTCCAACCAGCCCACCTCATTCTAGAAACAGATGAGTCTCTTCAGTTTGCTCAGGGCGTCCATCAGTGAATTACTTACTTGCTCCCAAGGTTCGTGTTCTTATCTCATTGACGGCTGTGTACTCGGCGGACGGCGGAGCACACGCGCGACAGTTTCTTCTGACTCCGTGCATCCTCTGCATAGAGGGATATCTGTGATATTCATTGTGAAGAAGTGTTTGTTCAGGGAGCAGTGTCCGGTAATGATTCCTGCCACGTCTTAATATTATATTATTTTATTTTGGAGCTCCTTAACATCCCTGATCTATATCACAGCTATTACAAACGACGTAGTCTGTTCAAAAAAACAGCTCTTCTTTTTGCTTTAGATGGGGATATGGTTTCATAAAATTGCCACTTCATGCATCTCGAAATGCTCTTTGTGGACAAGATTTTTGTCATCACTTTTTGGGTTAAGCAATGTCTATCAGACAAACCCAGAGCTTTTTTTTTCGAGGTGGGAAATCATCTAAGATGATGACTTCAACCCACCTGTATTCCTTCAGATGCACATTATAGAGCCAAGGTAACTCTTTAGAACATTTCCGCAGCCTCTCAGCCTCTACTGGGCCCCGTCCATTTGCTGATATTTCTTTGAGGCGCGGGTAAAACACAACCGACTCCGGCTTGTGCTTGGTCCTTGTCGACTTGGGGTTGGTCCTTGCTGGACGACCGGACAGCGAGCTACCCATTGCTCGCCGTCCGCAAGCCCGCGCCTACGATGGCCGGGAATCGCCCTGCGATCCCCGACGCCCAAGGCGACTACTGGGGCTGCAGCTCGGGCGTGATAATATACTTCGCTCGCATTAGGTGCTACTACTACAGAAGCAGGTGGCTGCTTCCCATTCCTTCTCTCTCTGTACCATGGGCTGATCCAGGGTCGGACGCGAGATGTCGCCGCCAGTACCCAGAGTACAGTCACATTTCGTTACTCCCATGTGATAGGGATCGAGCCTACTGTCATCAACTGGACACTAATCCAAGCTCTGAGCTGCTACTGAGAAATTCCAATTACACGTTGCGCGCTTTCGGAATCTAAACCCTGTACCTATATTTCTAATATAAGATTAGACGTGTCGACCGGGTATTACAATTTGTAATATCATGCTTCACATAAGTATCAGTAAAGCCTTCAATTATATTGCGTCACGGATCAGAACTGGCGATTTAGTGTGACATGATACTCGACCGGCTCGAGAGTATGTCATCATAAGACTATGTCAAGTTTACAACTGTCCACATGAGACGGTTCGATGTAATTAATTAGTTCAAGTCCTTGAAGAAGCAATAAGTGATAATGATCTTCATGCATTGCCCTTGTCTTTGACAGCGAGATTTGCACTACTCAGGTACCTACAATACTATATTGAAAAATAATATCAGCCGGTTTGAAAGAGACACAAATGAGGCTATGATGGGCCAGAGTGACTATTTCAATATTTAAAAAAAGAAAAGAAGTTTTGTTATTTCAAATAAAAAAATATGTTAAAAAAATGTCAGTTGGTCCACTGTGGCTCTCATGACCTCAGAGCCAGAACTGCATTTTTTCGATAAAGATTTTATTTGAAAAAAAAGAGCAGTTTCTTTAAATGGGATCAGTATTGAAAAAAATACAGTTAGGCCACTAAGGCTCTTATAGCCTCAAATATGGACATACAAACAGGTGAATGATAGTATAAAAAATTCAAAAAGTATACAAGTTGCTTTGCAGCTATCCACTTCTGGACTCAGGAGCCTTACCATGACGTTTCAATAAAAAATATCAGACATGCGAGAGAGAAAGAGGGATGGACCACAGATACACCCCATATAGCTCCAATTCTTTAATAGTTCATTTTAGGTCGTAAAATGAACCGCGTTAAGACCTCGTGTAGGGCTTCAGGCATCTCCTATTATCTCCTAAATCCTCTCTCTCATAACCCCATCTATTACAAATCCAATAGTTATCAATTTTCTAATCTTTTAATACTTATTATGAGAGATAGTAATCGCGATCCGTAAAGTTCCTGCGTAGGCAGCAGTACCTATTGCTTAATAGCTTTCCAAATCATAATGTAGGCGAAATCGTTAAAAGACTAATTAAATTACATTCTATTTAATTCTAACTTATAAATAAATTGTAAAGTGATATGAGGATGTGACCGAAATCCGTATAGGAAATTATGAACAAACCATAACTTTCCACTGATTGGTATGGAACTAGGAAGTTACAAGCCCTTGAACGGGTACATAGACACTTAAAACACAGACGTCAGGACATTTAAATGCATTATCACCATTAGATATTATAATGTATCTACCGTTCGTGAAACAGTAATTAATCACTAGATAGTACGTTAATAAGGTACATTTCAAGTCACGCGGCTTAGAACCGGAATAGCACAGTTTCTGCCTCAAAAACATCTGATGTAATATGTGTGGTTTATGTATCATTAATTCAAAGCAAAGAGAATGTACGGAGTCCAAAGGTACCTTCAGATTTCGAGGCAAACTATTTTGTGATTTGTTTAGTTTAGTTACCGTTATCGTCGAAGCTTTTCCTGTTTGGTTGGCTTTTACTGGCATCTAAATAACGCGATAATTCGGTCAGTATTTCCTGATGGGTTAGGCAGCAGAGATGGATCTATGGTCCCTACATTTTGCCATTTATGTTTAAGTTTGGGTTCTACTCCGGGACGGAATAAATAATTGTATGAACTACAGATTCAGGACCTGTACTATGACGTTTAAAGTAAGATAGTTTCATTCTTATTTCCAGTGTGGGTAAGAGATGGCGCTAGACAACCTGAATAGCTCTATCTTACCCACACTGAAATAAGAATGAAAAATCTTACTTTGAACGTCATGGTAACCCTCTAGGTCTGGGCGTCTCGTGTATGGTACAATATACGGTACCTACGGTACAGGAGCAATTCCTGGTGTTTAGCAACGTTTTTAAATAAAAAAAAGTCCCAATGAATATGGAATTTTGTTATGGTCAGAAGTTAATTTGCGTCTAGTGTCTGAAACCATCCTTACACATACGGCCCAATTCCAACTTCCAAGTAACGACATTCAAATCAGATAATTCAAATGAGATCAAATCAACCCATTGCCTGATTGTTTGCCTGCAAATATCGTGTGCAATAACAAAGCGAGATCGGATAAGGCTCGCCAACATGTTCGTATGTCGCAAATGTAGCGATAGTAATGAGAGATAACGAGACTCGTGGATTGTTCCCTAAGGCCGGACTCCATTGATTGATGGGCCGGCCGCATTCCGTTGTAACACCTTGCGAGTGGCGACAGGCTTCACGGTAGGTACGGTTCTAGGAATGGTGACTGTAACAGGAAAAGTGATTGATAAAACAGTGAGAGTAACAGTAGGAGTAGGGAGGAGATAAGATAACTTAAAGAGTTCTAGAAGATAGGTATTGTTGAGATCGTTTATACGTCGGTACCTCTTTGGAGGGTTTAGAACTAGTGGCACATTATAAATAACCACTACGTGTTAGGAAAGAAATTAGGACGGCTGTCAGGACGATATGCGCGAGTGTTGACGTGAATATATCCTTAAAATTGCCATCCACTTTTGAATAGTGAAAGGCAATTCAAAAAACGAATTAACAAAATCGGAAGATACTGTTTGATATTGTAGCTGCATAAACTATCATTTCAAAACAGTAATTTTGTAGGAATATTTTATTTATTATATTAGGTTTACCAACACACTGAATACAGCAACATAACACATATTTAAAATTAGATTTCAGCGCAACAATCACTTAGGTACGTGGTAAACACCACATGCATGAAACAATAAATTAGAGAAACAAGCTAACATAAAAATTCATGAAAAAAACTTTATTCATTTACACGAATAATTTGTATTTCAAAAATACTTAACTAACTATAATTACATCGAACGAACCATCATCTCAAAGACGGTGGAATGAGCTGCTCTGTAAAGTAGTTCAGGAAAACTTGATTGAAACATCTACTGCTGCTGCGGAGCGTGCGCGCCTGCAGGCTATGGGAGAGTGGGAGTCTGGTCTCTGGCTTCACGCACTACCGTCGTCGAACATAGGCACCTTGCTCGATGATAATACTTTCCGCCTCACTTCTTCCTTACGTCTAGGCGCTCCCTGCTGTTCTCTTCATCGCTGGCACTGTGGCGAAGTCGTTAACAGCCTCAGACACTACGGTCTGTCCTGCAGCCGAAGTGCGGGCGTCATAGCGCGACTCACGAATATCAACGACATCGTCAGACGCGCTGTTATCACCGTTCTAGCCCCATGGCCTGACACGCGACGATGGCAAGAGACCGGACGGCATGTCGTTATTCCCATGAAAGATGGGAAGGCTTTTAGTATGGGACACTACTTGTGTCGATACTCTTGTCCCATCTTCCTAGCTCGTCGTGTTGTGTTGGTGCTGCCGCTGCGGCTGCAGAGAACCTCAAGCGGCGGAAATATACCTTGTTGGAACTTATATTTTCGAACCGTTTGGGGTTGAAACTCTCGGATCGTGAGGTCCGTGTGCTCGCAAGTTGTATAAAGATCTGTCGAAACGCCTAGTTGACACTTCTTGTGACGCGAAGGCTGGCTTTACCTCGGACAGAGGATAAGCATTGCCATACAGCGTGGCAATGGCCGCCAGTTTTTGGGGCAAATTACCAGTCGACAGCGATGTGGTAGAGTTTTTTGACGCCATATTTTAGTTTGATTTTACTAAAATTCATTAGAATGAAAGAAGAAATATTTATTGAAATGATTGAATGTTGTGATGATCTTCGATCACTAAAGTAGCCATAATGACCTCATAAGGATGTTTAAATAAAATATGTAGGTACCTAAATCATATCTTATGAAAATATTATATATATATATATATTATCGCAATAAATATATGCAATGAGAACATCGAAGATCAAGAAACAATATGAGTATCTACATTGGAAGACTTCATCAATCTATAAATTTTTACTTAGCAGTATTTAGTCCCGGCTCATTTTTACACCTTGCACCAGATAACCCTCAAGCTTCTCATTGACATGTCAATCCAAAATTGCATAATAATAACATGTTTTGTACTGAGATAAACATGTTTATAAACTGATTGCGATTATCAAAGTTAAAGACACTGATTGGCCGCGGTTTGAAAACAGATAATCAATTAGATAATTATCTATACGTACAGGTATTAAACTCCATTAAAGCTTACAACATGTATGACAGGTTCGCCGGATAGGTGTGCGTGCAATGAGATGCAGAACTGACAGAAGGCCCATTCATAACTACTGCCAATTTATTTCTTTCTTTAACCAGAACTACGTAATGCCAATTACATTGATTAGATCACACACAAATTATATAAAGCACATTTAAGATTTAATATTACATATATGTATGTAACTAGGCCTCTCACTCAGTTTTCTCGCAAATCTCTAGACATTCAGACAGTATCTCCTTCTATTCATTAGCAAACTGATATAGTTCTGGATTCAAGGAGTGCGATTAACATTCGCGTCATGGGTGGCATACGTCGCGCAACCGTACGGCAACTTGACATCGTAAATCATTTATGCTGTCTTGCTCGGTAATAGTTATTATCGGGAACAAAAAATTTAAACAGCTTCCCATACAAACTAAGCGAGTCGATGGTTCCGTGTACGATTTTGCAAGCAGTTATACAAGCTGATCAAAAGCTCGTCTAGCCAGAAAGGTCTCAACCTTGCTCGCCAAAAAGGTCTTAACCAACCGACCAATTTCAAAGGCAGGCTGGAAACATCTACTGCTGTGGCCTCCCTTTACTTCCTCCGTACTTTCCAGTTCCGTGCGTCTTACCCAACCCGCTTTTGGGACTCTTACCACAACCCTGAACTAAATCAACTAAAGGAACTAAATCTGAATCTACAGAATTGCCTTACGACGAATGCTCTAGGAGTGAGACCACATATCCATGAATTACTAAGTAGAACGTACAGTTCCCATATGGGTCACTTTGCTGTATCCTGTAGACAAGTTAAATGGAATACTGACTAACAGTTCCCTGCATTCGTTCATCTAGTTAAAGAAGTCCTGCCTCACCACTCAAAGTATTGCGTAGGTACCGCTACATTAGCCATTTGGCTCTTATTGTAACCTTTCCTGGGGCATTAACATGACGTTAAAATGTCAGTCGTCTATATAGGTCCATCCCTTCAACAGTTCAGTTTAGGTCGTACAATGGATCGTATTAAGAGCTCTTGGTAGCACTGCATAGCTGCTATGTATTTCGAGACATTGCCAAACTGTTGACAGAATCTATTAAACAGGCAAAAAACGGACCTTCTGTATCTTTGTTTGAGCATTTCCTGCGTAAACGCAGGCGCGCGCCTCGCCCAGCGCTCTCGTATGTGCGTCTCGTAAATAGTGTCAACGCTAAATAACCGCACATGCCGCACTTAATTTAACGTTCTCGCTTAACTTATGGGTTTACGTTTGTAGTAACCTGCTAACATTGTTATTTAGCACTTTTTAACTAGGTAGGTAGCGTAATATTGGACTATCTCAGTTTTGAAAATTTTACTTTGTAATTTTTGCAAGCCTAATCAAGTGATCAGTAGTTGAACTTGACACACTCTATTTTAACAAATTACCCAATAAAATTTGAAATGTTCTCATGCTAAAATAGAGTAAATTAACATTCGAAATCGAAAGTTATAACCCCCTGGCCAATGTATAAGTCGCCTTGTAAGGGCGCCTTCAAATTAGCCGCAAAGTGCCCCGCGACGACAGCGTGGCTGCAACGCTGCCATATAAATGTATTGATTGATATCGTTCATGTGTAAAGTTGAGCAAGAACTACGTGTCAACCTATGAACTGTTGCGCGGCCGCAGCGCGGGTGTCGCGCGTCTTTTATTTGTATGGAACAACAAATGCCGCGCGTCATTTTGCGGCTAATTTGAAGGCGCCCTTATTTCTATTTAGAGTTATTTATTGCAAAAAAGGTTAAAATCATAAGAGACGCACGAGTCGGACTTCGGCTGACTGACCATCTTAACATACCGAGATTCCCTCATGCTTCGGAAAGCATGCTAAGCACTTGTTCTCGACTATCATTTGTAGATCTTTAACAGTCGTTACGGATAGGCAAAAGCCAGGAAGTCTGACGCCAATCTTGCTAAGAGGTATCGTCTTACCTAGTTACTGGGTGGTGCAGGTCAGATAGATAGTCGCTCCTGGTAAGATACTAGTATTGATTTCCATCCGATTAGACTGGAAGCCAACCCTAAAGTATTTGGATAAAGGCTTCGTATAAGTAAGAACCAAACTAAAAATTCCACCGCCATTTCATAAGAGTTACTCAATGGCATCGCCAAAATCAATTTGACCCCAGTGAACTACAAATAATAGTAAGTGGATTGAATCAATACCGAGTACAAATAAATACAATAGATAATAATGAATGAAACCTAATTTGGCAACATCGATAAATCTTATCTCTATAGATTTACAAATAAGGCAATGAATAAGATGGATCGGATATTTCATCGCTTATTACTAAGTAATGAAATATATCTGATCTACCTGATGATTGTATGTTTCGAGTTTAAATACCTAGATACAGTAATATAAAGTAGTGTACTCGTCAGTGGTAGGTATATATGACTAGCATCTGCCAGCGTCTTCACCCGCGTAAAAACTAGGTTTCTCCATACAAACTTTGGACTCCCGTTTTTCCTCCTTACGGGTGGAGTTTCGTAAAATCCGTTCTTAGCGGATGTCTATATCCTAAAAGGAACCTACATGGCAAATTTTAAGTTTGTAGGTGTTATATATAGTTTCTGAGATTTCGTGATTATACAGTGAGTGGTATTTCGCTTCTATATATATAAATGTATTATCGCTAATACTTTTAACACAAGAGCAATAAGCCATTGCAAAATAGGCAGAAGACAAACAATAAACTGGTGGAACTATAATGGGGGCTAGACGAATATTTTTTATTTGTTTGGCACAAATAACAGTTACACGTTATACAAAATTATATTCAAAAACTAGGTACATAATTATACCAATGCAATTTACAAACCATTGACCAGTCTACACTGTACAAAGTGCTACTAAGTTATAATATTGCAATTAACCCAGCAGCATACGCCGGGGGTCAACCGGACTGCTCGCATCTATTCCGCAGGTGCGTTCATGACGCAAGACGGAACAGATTGATTGCTTCATTTTAACGAACAAGTAAACATTATGCATTACAGTCCTTAGAATGACTTGTTATGACTCTTCAAAATTTTCAAGATACATTTTAAATTATTATTATCGCCTCAAAGAACTTGACCTTACCACAGTTATCACACTAGATCAAAGTAGACGAAGGGGTAGGCTTATTGAGACTTATAAAATACTCACGGATTACTATAATGTGCCCAGCCTTCAAGATCTTTACACACTGAATGCCAATAAACGTTTACGAGGAAATTCCCTCAAGCTGTGGAGAAATGCATCCAGGAAGAAGACTTTTAATCAATGTCTACTTAAGCGAGTCGTAACAGCATAGAACAGGCTCCCGAAAAGCGTTGTGAAAGCTCCCACACTGAGCCGATTCAAAAATCAGTAGGACAGTAAATCTCTCCAAACTTTTTGAAACACAGGCTTCAGATAATAGCAGCTTGTGTCTTACCAAATAATAATAATAATTTACTTCGTAGCACTACAAAATAGATAGGTACAGTAGTCAACCTACATACAAAGCGCGCTCGAGGAACGCACACATAGACACCGCTCACGGCCACGATATCTCAGCCCGGTTGGAACCAGTGTGAGCGCGAGTGCCATCCGTTTGAGACACGCGTCTGTGAACTTTTTTGTGCAATAATGGAGCAACAAAAAAAAAGTTATAACTTTTCAGTGTTTAAATTCAACATCACAGGCCAAATTAATCGATTTTTAAGCTACCAGCTGTTTCAGAGAGTTAAGTGGGTATTTGCTTGTATTTTGATGATTTGACGTAACGCAGAACAGTTAGGTAGGTAAGTACCTCAGTGGCCACCAGCCCCGCGCCGAGAAAGAAAGCGAACATGACTTTGTGGATATGTAATATTTTTAAAATTTATATTAGGTATTAATTATCACCGCACCCGAGCGCGCTCGGACGGAACGGCGCCGACCCTAGCGCGACTGTCGAGCGTAGGCATGAAAAGGGAAGTACATACATCATACATGAGATTGACTTCTGTACCTATCTATTTTTAACCGACTTCAAAAAGGAGGAGGTTGTATGTTCGGCTGAATGTATTTTTATTGTTATGTGGTAGTACGATCAGTTTGAAGAAGAAATTATTAATTTTAAAAACCACAGTGCTGTGTTGCTGAAAAGTTCGAAAGAGACCTTTTCTCAAATCTACCAAAAACACTTACAAAAAAACAAGCATATAAATCAGTCACGGCTTGACTTGACTTTGAATTTATGATAGATTAGAAATGCAAAATTGATAAAAAAGTATCAAATGAATTTCGTGTTCAAAATATTATTTTAGATGATTTTTAAAAAATAAACAATTATAAATACGATAGCGATATGTAGATACTCACACGGATTTGCAAATTATGTTTACTACTTTTCAATAATGTAGCTAGTAAATGGGCTTACTAATTTTTGATTTGAGGAATAGCAAGAGCTGAAAACCGATCTCGTGTCATCGAATTGAAGGTAATGTGTTCAATCAAGATGGCCCAGCTCTTATCAAGGCCCACTTTAACAAAACATAAGTTTCGATGGTCAGATTATTTTTAAATTTCACGGGCAATCATGTGGAATCTGTTTTTAAACGAAAGGCAAACATCATCTCACTAATCACTTACGGTCATTTTGAATATATTAAATAAAACCCCAAAAATGTTTCAAATATTAGCTTATTTTTCTAATCGAGTTGTTGCGTGAGGCCCCTACAAGAGCGAGGCCCCGGCGGGCGGTTGAGTGGCGAGCCACCCTCTAAAGCCGCCACTAATGACAGGAGCCCACGTTCAGGCGTCAACCACTAGGTGACTAGGCTATGGACCAGACTAATGACACAATCGAAACAGTAATATAACAATTTGCAAGCCAAATATGAAACAAATTACTAATTTGGAATGCATTAACACTCTTAATTTACCTACACTCATAAACAAAGAGATTGCAAATTAACTAAAAATTCATCAGACGAGATCTTTCAAGCCACATTTAAGTAGTTGCGTTATTTCCGAGACAATCTATGCGAATTACAATTTACTATGAAGAAAGATCTCATGAAATTGTCTTATTCACTATGGTGGCTCGGCCTACTTGGTCGAAGCGAATGCGAATTTTCCGCGAAGATTTAATAGATAGAGACTGGTTATGAAAAGATAAATTGTTGAATAATCATGTGCTTGAGTAAGATAAAATGATATCTAAATTATATGCAGTTAGCTAATTGTTTCTTGGCTAGGGCCCCAACTCTATTTTTTTTTATTAATGATAGGCTCGCGTTTGACCATTGTCTCACCCATGGTAAGCGATGATGTCGTCGAAAACGGATCACGCTTGCCTAGAAGTAATAGTAGCCGGCCAGATGTGGATTTTGCGCGATACTCGAGTGCGTCAGGAAATCATATGGGGAGAAAGCTTGCACCCTGTAATGTACCCTTCCACATAGGAACCCTTGATATAATGGGGTGCGTTGAGGGCAGCCCGTCAGATTAGTGAAAAAAATTGATCCCCGGAAAAACTCGAGCGCGTCAGATTAAGACAAGGTGAGTTAAGTACATACAAAAAAGGGTATATTTTAATAATCTGATCAATTTGAGCGTGGCATAAGCAAATGGGCGAATCATAAAGTTAGGTTGTAAGGTTCCTGCTAATATTTTGTTGATAAGTGTAATATTTTTACCACATTTTGCTAAGATAATTTTGTTAGGAACGTTGAAAATTTTACACTTATCGATGATTTTAGCCCCATGAAAACCGTCAGATAATAATATATATAGTAATCCTGATAGGATTACCTTCAAAATAAAAAAAAAAATCAATAGCGCCCAAGTATTTCGAGGTGCCGTTTTTTATTTACATTTTTGAGATTCTTACACGCTTTCCCCCCACTTAAATGAAAACTTGTCATAGACTTTTTCGTTTTAGAACCTAATCTACACAATCCAATAGGTTCCCATGGCGCTTTAGTAAATTAACTGCTAATTTAGTATCCTGGCCTCCCCTACTATAACCTATTCACTATTGACTTATAGACCCGCAAATAGTAGCTATCAGGACACACATACTCCTTTGCTGTATGCAGAATGAAAGTGCTCAAGTCGTTTTGTGAACACTTTACTAGTAGACCTTTTTTGCGCTTATACGGATAAGTCACATCATTCCTAAATATTTTGAGACTGCAGCAACATTATGCTGCATTCTATGGATAGAATAGCATTCCATCCTATCCATTTCTTTAGTGATTTACTGGAGCAAAACTAGGGTACATGTGACGAAAGTAAAACCTCCATCATCCTTGCAGTGCCCAAAGACGGACAAATCTTGTCCATAAACACATCACTGTGATTTTTCGTAGGCCATTACATTTTTATCATTTTGAGATACTCAAAACTATTTACGTTTATTTAAATGCTTGTATGCGTCATTCCGATGTTAAGTTACGACCATTTATGTAACACTAGAAAAAAAACCTAAGCCAAACCTAGGTAAATAAGGCACTTCCTACGTGGAAATACCGCTGCGCAAACAACACGAAACATTAACGA
Source organism: Mythimna pallens (assembly GCA_961205895.1). NCBI lineage: Eukaryota > Metazoa > Arthropoda > Insecta > Lepidoptera > Noctuidae > Mythimna > Mythimna pallens. The sequence continues at coordinate 8,304,171 of OY540835.1, read as the reverse complement.
CGTGTACGGGCATAACACTGCTTGCATAAACACAGTCCATTATTGGTTCAATCGTTTTAAATCTGGAAATTTTGAGTTGAAGAACGAGCCTCGCGATCGGCCGGTAACTATTGTCGCACAACGACGAATTGAAGGCGATAGTGGGAGCGGATCCATCTCAATCTACGGCTGAGATTGCTGCGGGCCTTGGAGTTAGTGTCAAAACAACATTGAAGCACTTGCGTCAAATCGGAAAGATAAAAAAGCTAGATAAGTGGGTGCCACACGAACTAAGCGACCGACAGCGAGATTTACGTGTCGAAGCATGCATAGCACTACTGAATCGGCATAGAAACGAGGGAATTCTTAATCGAATTGTTACCTGCGATGAAAAGTGGATCCTGTACGACAACCGTAAGCGTTCGTCTCAGTGGGTGGACCCGGGTACAGCACCTAATCAGTGCGCTAAAAAAAAGATTACTCATAGGAAGATGATGGTGTCTGGTGGACCAGTGCCGGACTTGTACATCACAGCTTCTTACCGAATGGCACAACAGTGACGGCAGATGTCTATTGCGAAGAATTGCAAACAATGATGGAGAAGCTCACAATTCAACAACCAAGACTAGTCAATCGCTCTTCCCCATTGCTTCTCCACGACAACGCGCGAGCTCACACTTCACGACAGACCATCGCAAAGCTACAAGAGTTACAGCTGGAAGCTCTCCGTCACCCACCATACTCACCGGACCTTGCCCTAACAGATTTCTACTTTTTTCAAAATTTAGACAATTTTTTAAGTGGGAAAAAATTCAACACCCGTGATGCAGTACAAAACGCTTTCGCTGACTTCATCGCCTCCCGTCCGGTAGACTTCTACAGTAAAGGGATAAACAAACTGCCATCAAAATGGCAAAATTGTATAGATAATTTGGGCCAGTACTTTGATTAGCTGAAATAAAAAAATTACCAAAATTTTTATATTTTAAAATTATCATACAAATCTCCAATTTCATAGGTTTTTTTTTTTAAGGTGGGAAAATCATCTAATGACAAATCCCGCTCTTGGGCGGAGCGAGAGATAGTGTCAGACTTTTACTGACTAAAAACCCACTCCTGTTCCTTCGTTGCCTTCGTCCCAGGGCCCCGGGTTTCGTTTTCACACTACCCATGGCTCCAATTTCATAGGTAAAGACCTAATACGTATCGGAGTTTTGGAGTAGATTAAGTTTGCTGCTAATTTGACGTCGGCGAGATACCTACTCATATACCTATACTATCTATTCTATGCTCAATCCTAATACTCCTCAATACCGTCGTAAACGCATTGAGTACCTCGTCCCGAGGGCTAAACCGTATCGCACTACACTTCTCTTGTTCTTCGTACTCCGTATCATGCTTCCAGCCGCAAATGATGGCTCCTTTTCTGTAACTGTATTGCGTCTCTAAAATTCTCTCCCACACTCCCTTCGCAACAGCTCTTCTCTGGATTTCTTCAAGAAGAAACATAAAAAGCACTTCCTTTCATAATTGACATAATATTTGTATACCTACTGTATATTGGTACCTATGTAGGTATAATATTACATGTATATATTTCAATAATATAAAAAGTACATAGATAAATTCCAATATTAGACTTATCTATGTAGGTTTATATTGTAGGTACCAGTAGGTACCTAGTACGTACCTAGGTACTACGTTATGTTGTTGTATACAATAAAGAATTAAGAGAATTTTACTTAGGACATGCAGTTTACCAGTCTTACTTAACCTACCCAGTGCTTTAGAAATAAAATTGTTGCTAAACTATTTCTAATACAAAGAACAGTAAATTGGTTCTCAGTCGGCCATCACCTCACTTCTCCGATGTCGCAACATAAGTTGACATACCTAAACCTACAAGCATCTTGACGGATTTCAATCAGACTCCTTTCTATTCCCCACCACAGGGTAAATTAAATCATTTATCGCATAGTTTATTATTATCCATATACGTTAGCTATCCGTCAATCGCATTCTCTATCCATACAAGGGGCAACATAAGCGTTATTGCGAGATCCTTTATAATGACATGCCGTTAAAAGTTACAGGCTGCGCAGAAATGTTAGAACGACACCTGTTTCTGACGGGTATATCCGTCGGAGGCATTCCAGCCAAGCGATTAGAACTAGATCGAACGATTTAATACAGATAGGTAGGCACTTGTACGCTAACGGTGTGTCGATAAATACCTCTGTCGAAACGGCCACATAGGTTGATAAGTGCACTTCCATTTCGGTTTTAATGTCTTGGAAATGCACTACAAACTCATACTTTTTAAGTAATAATATCTCCTATATAAAATAGAAATGAGGGCCTTATTACTAGTTCAATATATAAATAATTTCCAGAAAAAAAACATAGTGTCTGTCGTAAGTAGATGATTATCCCTATTACCTGAAAAATAATCATTTACCTACTTTAGTTATACCTATATAAAACGAGGATGTCTCGTGTCCTTCACTTATCCTTTTCGGTCCACTGTGGCCCCGGGGAACTCTTAAAAGTTAGTTATCTACCGTGATCCTGGAACGCAAAGGGCAACAAAGGGACACAGGTTAATTTTAGTTAGTAAAAGTCTGATACGCCTTCTCGCTTCGCCTAAAGCGGGAGAAAGCATATGATTTCTCATCTCTAGAAAAAAGGTGGTAACTCTTAAAGAATCTCGCTGCCTTGGCAGGAGCATGGGCTCCTAGGTCCTCGATTCCCAGACAGTTTTTTAATATTTTTTTTTTTCATTAGCTTTTATAGTTATGAAGTTAGTGTTGTGAAACCACTGTACTCCGCAAAGTACGTAAAGCCGTTGATCCTGCGTATGATCTCTCTCCCATTCGGATTCGGATTACTAAACGGTGGCCAATCTCCGTTAAGATTGACCACCGTGACTGAAATTGACTAAAATCAAAGGGGAAGATAACAATGACTAAAATCAGGAGACAGATCCGTATTCCCTTTATTCCACTACTTACAATTTTAAAAACTTAATTATAATAAATATGAAAACATACAGTAAATCTTCAGCTCTTCGTCTTACCCCTGATTTCTGAATTAAGCATTTGAAGTTGAGTATTTCTCAATTAGCCTGAAAACCTGTCAAAACGGTTTGAGACATACTTAACTTTTGAGTTAAGGGCGGGTTTCTGAATTGAGTATTTTGATACTAAATTCAGAAACCCGCCCTTAATCTATTAGTTCCTTCGTTTCCTTTGTTTTATTGTATTTTATATTTTATCATCTCTATTCGCAACAGTTGCCTCTGCGGCATACGCATAGGCCTTCCCGAAATCGCCCCGCACATCTCTGTCACGCCCTTTCTGAATCAAGGGGCCTTACAATGAATTGTGTTAAATAAAATGTCAGGCGTGCGAGCGAGAAAGAGAGTTGGAGTTATATAGACACCTTACATAGCTCTATCTCTTTAACAGTTCAGTTTAGGTCGTCAAATGGATCACGTTAAGAGCTGGTATCACTGCTGTTCGGTATACAACGTTGGGTAAATTTATATGACTCGCTAATACTCGCTATCTCTTTCTTTGTCTCCCTTGCTTTCTTTTACCATCTAATGGCATCCATTATGTTACACTCTTTCTCCATCTCATACACTCCAATCTACACAAATGCCCCACCCAGTTCCAATTCAATAATCACACTGTTTGCATCCGTTAAGAAAGTTGAAATACCTATCTATAACAATTTACCACGATTTATCAATTCAGCATCATCGTGCATTGGGTAACAGTTAACAGAGGTCGGACACCGTGAAATGAGTTCACTATTTCAGAGTTACCAACCATGTGCCAATTATCCATTCAAGCTAGGCCCTGGGCAAAATCAATTGTTCTATCGGTTGTATTTTTTTTTTTTATTGTAATAATTATAGCGCAAGTTTTAGTCGGTTCAGCTCTTGCTGTTTTTTTATGTAATAAGAGGTCTAACTAGAAGTAGGTACCTACTTATTTACGAAGACGTTGGAGTAGTTGCTCGTAGTCTCGATTAATTCATAAATACAATACTTTCTAAATTACTACTACTACTGTGCTATACTTTTGACTGGGAAGAAAATATAACCATTAATTTAATAAAAATATATTTAATTTGATCAGTTTAATAGTAGCTTGAATTTGACCTATTCGAAGTTTACCTGCATCTGTTTGTGTACCTTAACAATATTTTTATACCCAGCAAGACAGCGCATAATAAATAAAAGTTTTTTTTTTTTATAAATAACACCATGTAAGGCCATACATAAATGCAGACACCCGTTAGGGGAGGGGAGGGGGTCGATGAAGTGTGAGAGCGTGACGTGCGATACACGTGAAATGCCGATTTTAGATGCAAGTTTACTTGAATTTGTAAGTGACAGTGCAGTTGGTGTGTTTATTATAAATAAATAAATAACGTGCTGTTGAATAATTGATTTTGTAGTTTCACAAAATCAATTATTCAACAGCAACTTCGGAACATGCTATTTTAAATTAATAAAAAATTTAATCATTAATAAATGGAAAATTGATAAATATGTCACATTAGGAAAGGGCTCACAAACATGCATGCACCAGTTGCTTCGACAAGGTAAAAAAAAACATGAAATTCGTGTAATGTTATGTATGGATGGACCCTTGCCACACCTGTGTCACAAAAAATGTAAATGGAATTTTAAATTAAAAACTATTTCAAATAACCATCATTTATTGGTAACAATAAAAGGCACATTATTTAGTAGGAACAGTCAAATATTTTAAAAAGTAACATTCCGATTATTATGTCAGTATTCAAAATACTTTATGGTAACAAAAATGTATAAAGCGCATAACATAATATTTCAACTTTTGAAAAACATAATAAAAATAATACAAAAATCTCTTTACGCGTTACTCATATATGTATATAAGTAAGAAACTTAAATATTACTTAATTAATTGAAGTTAATTTGAGTTTGAGGTTCATCGGTACGGTTGGCGAAGTGATTAAGCGATTGATTGCTGCGCCGCGTGTAGCTGGTTCGATTCCCGCACGGAACAAATACTTGTATGGTCTAATGGCCCTCACATACACAAGACATTGAGTATGTAAGTTCACATGTTTGCGAAAGCAACTACGATATGTTAACTTAAAAAAAACTAAATTGATTAATATTATATAAGTCAAAAATAAGCAAATACAATTAAAATACAAAGAATTTATAAACAAACATTGCTTTAAAACAATCGTAAGCAATCAATCTATCTCGCATTTTACCAACTATGTTGGAGTTGACTTACAGTCTAAATGCAACCAAGTTCCAGTATTTTACAAAGAAAGACTGCTTATCTGTCTGACCTCCACAACTGACTGGTGATTGGTGTCAGATGGCCTCGCTTCTGACTAACCGGCGGGTGAAATGACAGCCAGGACCAACGGCTTAAGGTGCTATCCGAGGCACCGTGGAATCTCGGTAAGTTAAGATATTCATCCCTCCAGAGATCGACCTTGAAAAGTGTTACCTTGGAGATCGACCGGTGCAGCAAGGAATTTTCGTGAAGTATAAAAAAAATTAAAATCGTCTAAATCTACATATACGTAGGTACCCTTTATTTACACGTTTTCAGTGTTTAATAAGCCGGTCCACACAGGACACAAAAGTAAATAATTATAACCCTGTTGAGCACACTCGTTCTCGTACTAGCTGACCCAACCAGCAAAAATAAATGGAACTTGGACTGTCTACACAGGAAATTCAGTAACTATAAGTCGACCGCTGAACTGACACCGACCCTGCAGCGTTAATGTCCTTCCTTCAGACTAATCCCACCACCACACCGCTCCCGCCAGTACACGCTACCAGGGGGAGCGGTGTGAAAAAAATATCTTGGGCCCCTTATTTTTACGTGAGAAATCTTCAAATAACTTCTCCCGCTCAGTGTGGAGTGGGTGGAAGTGTCAGACTTTTAATGACTAAAACGAGTTACAAAGATTAAAGTAGTGTTGCAATCTATTTTATTTATATTTCGAAGGTGGGAGATTTTAATTAGGTTTTGGGCCCTGCCAAGCTTGGGGACCCCGAGGCACTGCCCCACCCAGCCCTTCGGTAGCTAAGCTAGTGGCCCCCCACATTCCTCCCACCACGCAGACATCTCCGACATGGTCTCAGTTAAGCGATTGGCCTATAGGAACCAGTAATATGCCATAATACTTCCAAGTACCTACTATACTTACTTAATTATTAATTTGTAATATTGGTATGCAATAAAGTATATATAAATAAATAAATATACTATTGCCATACAAACATACCCTGAAAGGACAAGCAAGTTTTATTTAAATACTGGCAACGTGTAAACTAACATTTAAGGTTACAACTAAACTCCACTTAAACTATTATACATTGCAAATAGCCTGGTATACTTCAAGATGGTTCCCCTCAGACGGAGTGAGGGTCAACTGTCTGCTTGCCTTCAGAAAGATGACGGTTCCCGGCTTGGCGGAGATTGGTTCTGTGTCACAAACTTCGCCTGCTCCTGACGTGACGATGATTAGACTTGGGCTGGGTCGGTTTTGAGTATTGTAGGAGTCGCCGCTTTCAACCTAAAGAGATGGGTTTGTATATATTATAATAATTATGTTGTTTTGCAGTAACGACATTCTAATGAAAAATCGGAACTCTTATAGGATAGGTACTCGTGTATCTGTCTGTCCGTCAGTCACAGCCAATTTATTCCGAATGTACCGTCTGAGTTGAAATATAATACTCACATGAATATCTGAATCTGAAATATAGAGGTCCTTTTTGAGATGCAAATCAGAAAAATTAAAAAAAAAGAACTGTACTGCAGGTTTAAACAAATGACTTTACCTATCTGACACGTCACTTGTCACGTGATTTTCCACAATATGCTACTTGTACACAGAATATAACTACAATATACCTACTACATATAAAGAAGTAAACATTATTAAAAACTTAACTAACTATAAACAGCTAAGACAAAAACTGCCAATTTAAAAATAGCGGAGTGTGCCCAAAAGCCATCGAAAATAGAAGAACTAGTACCACTAAAACACAATATACTCTTGTCATACAAACCTTTATCCTAACAACAGCAAAATCTGGGACCGGTGGTCTCCAGATACAAGAGTTTCCGTCTTCAAGTTGAGGGTTGAACAGCAGCTGCTCATGAGCATAGCTGCTGTAGTCCAGCATGTCGACCAGGGTCGGTACGTCGATGTGCTTGGGCGTCAGACCCGCGCGCACCACGTTATCGGAGCAGGCCATGCATTCTACGCAATCTGAATTAAGGGAAGATAGTCTAAGAAGGTCAGCAGCATTAAGAGTGAAACTGAATTAGAAACGGGGATTTTTTTTAGTTTTAATAAAACCGTGAAGCAAAAAGCCAATATCATTCATTTTAAATAGGGACCTAGTATTTTTTTCCTAGCATCTTATCCGTATGGTCTGGTTTCCACACTCAACTCTAGATGAACCATTATACGTGAGCCTAGGCGGCCTTCATTCCAACCATGGGCTGGTTGGTTGGCCGCCTAGGCTCTCTCCAAGAGCAGATGAGTTCAGTTTACTCGGGCGTCAATAAGAGAATTCGGCTCCCAGGGTTCGTGTGCTTTTTTTGCTGACGGCCATGCACTCTAGGAGTATGCGCAATCGTTTCCGTCGAATCCTTGCATGCTCTGCACAGAAGACTGTCCAAGATACTCATAGTGTGGAAATGTTTATTTAGTTAGCAGTATCCGGTGATAGTCCCCGCCACCAGACGCAAGCTATACTACTGTCTAGTCACAGGTGTCTGTTAACCAGACTAAACAGTAACGTGAACGTGACGTGACTAGACAGTAGTATAGCGGTTCTTTATAAGTACCGAGTAAAGTGGGGTAACTTTGGCCCCGGGGTATAACTTTGGCACAAGCTTATTAACAAATAGGAACATGAGAAACTGTGTTTACTATGTTCCTATCGGTTAAAGAGTTTAGGTCAAAGTTTACCTCAGGGTAAAAGTAACAAGGGTTACTTTGACCCTGAGGTATAACTTTGAAAAAAATAAACCGTAAAGAAGCTTTACGGTATGTTTTTTCTTAGCATTTTAAAGCAGTTAGCTAAAACACAGAACTGCCGCTTTTTGAGGATTCCTGTTTTTTAACAGATGACGACGTTTTTTGTGTGATATTGTAGGATGTTTGTGTTGACCCTAAAAAATGAGCATGTATGTTAAATGTATTTAAATGAAACAATAACTTTTACCATAATTTAAGTGTATAGCTAGTATTGATTATGCCAACTCATTCACATACTATTATAACATACTAATCACGCAAAGATGATAAGACAAATAAGCTGATAATATGGATATCAATTACGTATTACGTCCATAATTACGTTTGTTATTATCGTAATTATGGAGCTTAACGATGACACTATAGTTCTCATAGTTGGAATTACACTTGACACACATGTGAGGGGAAAAACCAATATCTCATACAGCACTTTAAACAATATTGGATGCACTATGGGCGTGTAGTAAGAGTGGGAGAACCTCAATATAAATCGGAAACAATATGGTGATTAGTGTCTACTCTGTAATATATTAAGGGCCTATTACACTACGCGATATTCAGCACACGACTGTCTTATTTTTTGTTCCGAGTAAGACCGGTCTAACCCTTATTGCACTACGCGACATCAACTAAAACTGAATAAAAGACTATAATCTAAAACAATACTGTTGACGCGAAATAAAAATTAATAAATAAACTACTATAAAAACCCGTATAATACACAAACATATAGCATATTTAAATTACCTCCACTCAAATAAGCATGTGGCAAATTAGGTTTCAGGAAGATAGCTTGTCCAGGTCTAAGTAGCATATAGTTCATGAAGTAAGGTGACCAACAGCCCACGTCGCCGGGGAAGTCAGCATGCAGCCGTTGTAGCAGTGGGAAGAGAAGAGATGACTGTGTTGGTGCATCTGGCAAAGAGTAAAGAGCTTACTTAGTTAGTACAATTTTTTTTGCCATTTTTATTAGAAAATCATCAAATAAACTCTCTACCGCTCTGGGTGGAGAGACAGGGTGGTTAGGCTTGTACTGACTAAAACCCATAGCATTCTGGACCATACCATTGGCCAAATCATCAGAAATTCGTCGATGGAGCCATAACCATAAAAATTGAATTGAATTGACTGAAACCCATCAGTGTTCCTTTAATTTCCCTTTGCGTTAGAGGGCCACAATAACTTATTTAACAATCCTGTAGTAGCATAATATGGACTTTGATAGAATTAGTTCATAAAGTAAAATTGAAGTATAGAAATCTAAATTGTGTCACTGAATGCATAGTAATTTTTGTGAACATCCAATCTCCTTCATTGTTTCAAAATGAGCAAAAAGTATGTTCCATGAATACAACCTCGTAGGCTTGCTGATGACGAGCAATGGGTAGCTCGCCGTCCGGTCGTCCGGTTACCGTCCGGACCGAGTTCGAGACGCCAACGGCGCGTAGTGATCCACGCGTGCGCGCTCAAAGAGATGTCAGCAAAACCATAGAGGCCCAGCAGGGCCAAAGCCTACTGAATGCTAGGCAAAGAAGGAAAATAGGTGTGGTTTTGGTCTGGAAAAATCTAACATCCCACTCCACTCTGGAGCGCGAGAAATCATTGGATGATTTCCAACCTTAAAAATAGTGTTGATACTAATGAGTTTAACAAGCATAGTGAATCAAGAAGTAATGTCTTTTCTTTGTTGTAATTGATAAGAGGTTTAGTAACCTTTATAGATCAGCAAAATAATGACATGAGAAGTGTTCCAACATCACACTTATATTATAAAGGCGAAAGTTTGTGAGTGTGTCTGTTTGTTTCTTCATTACGGGTACTAGTTTTTTTTTATACTATCACGACAAAGCCGCTGGCAACAGCTAGCTTTACGATAAATTATTAGTGTATTGCAACGACCTTACAGCCACTAGACGCCTCATGCTTGAACTAGCGCACCAAAACAATTCTGTCAACTAGCCGAGGTATGGGGAATGGGGTACTATGTTCTGATTGGTATGGCGAAGTGGGGTATGTGCATTCTGATTGCTCGAGACATCAGATCTATAATCATGTGATGACAGACATGCATTGCCTGTTATTAGACGTCTAGTGGCTGTAAGGTCGTTGATGTACTGTAACCATTACCTTCTTTTTCCAGTCTGTTCAATAAATTCTTCAGGCTGCTAGCTACCACATCCTTGTCACTGGTCATCAGAGAGTGGAACGCTGGCTTTAAAACTGTATGGCTATCCCCTTGTTCTTGATGTGATAACAGAGTGTCTACACTGTCTTTTGATAAGAAACTGGTAAGTTCTGGAAGCTCTGGAAAGAATTGAAGGAAATTATTGTTATTATATACTTTAGTGCATACCTTAACACAGGACAAACATTTAAAAAAATAAGAGTACAATTAATAGATGGTCTTATATCACACAGTACAATTTCTTACAGACAGCCTTTGGATGGACTGAACAAAAGGTTAAGATTTAGTGCTGTCAGTGACGATCATCATCATCATTTTAGTCGACAGATGTCCACTGTTGCAAATAATAAAACATGTTTTTTTTTATATCCCATAACTCAGGGGTATGAATGAGAATCAAATGGCATATGAATTATTTTTCAAATATCTTTTTTCTAGTTTTCATTTTCCATACAGAATAATTCAATAAATTCACGATTAAGTATTTATGTAAAACATCCTTATGTGAAATATGACAGCATAAATATGTAATGTCATTTGTTTATTTGCAAACTACTTTAGATTTCATCGATAACTGGCAACATCAAAAAAGTCAAGATTTGTCATATGGGTGTAAATTTATGAAATAAATTAATTATGATATCGAAACCATCAAAACCATGCATATTTTTTCTTACAGAATATTTTTGTGTGATAGTTGTGGAATATTATTATATTATTATATTTTAAATAAATAAATTAATAATAATAAAATATTTCAGTCAGTGGGTAGCCTTAGGGGCGGATTTCAACAGCCCATTACACAACTCAATTAACACACAATAAATGTTATTATTGTTTCATATCAGTTACCAAAGGAGACCAATTCAGTTCCTTTAGAAATGATCAACTCTTTTCCAAAAAAAATAATTATTTTGTTATAAAATGAAAATTTAAAAATTTGTAAATATAATTAGAAAGCAAACATTATCAAATATACAGAAATAATGCTCAGTATAAAGTTGCTAATCTGTGCTTCTTTTCATTGTTACAGTAAATCACTTATAACTACTAACTTTTCAGGAAATTTTGGATCTCTCCAAGTGGTCTAAAGCCGCAGAGAGCTTCAAATGGCGTCAGAGCAATGGCAAGCTCTGGCTTGTGGTTTGGGTCCTTGTACATATCAGGAAAATTCTTGTGTAGTTCCTCTGCATGTTCCTGTAAATACAAATAGCAACATTTTTAACATTTATTCATATTGTGGTTAAAAATGCCACACACTTTTGATAAGTTATGCTGTATCATTTTAAATGTTGCTTTTTCATTGTTTGAACAAATGTTTTGCAGACTAAAACTAACTACAATTAATTGCATTTTTTCATTATCAATACTTAAAAAGAATACAATTACCTTTTTAGGGTGAGCCTGAACAGACAAGGCTTTTCTTATAGACAATATCTTAAACAGAAATGGTACAGTAACTCCAAACTTCTTCTTTACTTCAGGTCCAATGGCATCCAGATTGTCTTTGATATATTCAGAGAGCAGTACATCCCTATCAATGATAATTGAAGGTCCATTGGGATGGGTGCCCATCCACAGTTCAGCATATGGCTTTGATTGATCAATGGCTGTATCTGGGTGAGCGCTAGACACCAATTTTGCCACCGTACTATCTAGCCCCAACTTACCCCAGTCATAATTTTGAACTTTGCACTGTAACTCCATTGCTCTGAAAGAAATAACACTGAATCTTTGAATCAAAACTTCTTGGAGGCCACTTAAACAATTATAAACTATAAATTTACTATGGAACATTGTTTGCATAGTTTAAAGTACCTACCTTCTTTATCTAATGCTGCAATAATAAGCAATAAAGCTTAAATTATATATCAGCAGAAACACTTGTCACTCAAATGAAACGAAGAGGACCACTGATAAGACTAACACAAAAAATCAATTGTGTACGTTATTACTGTCCATTGGTCGACGTGATCATACAACATGAGGGACATGGAGTTGAAGATAATTTATCTAACAACGCTTCAATCAATATTTACTAATACTCTTTGGTTTCAATAGACGATATTAAATTATACTTGCTTCGGCAGTACATATACTAAATTATGAACTTTAGATGTACAACAACAAAACGTCAAATTGCCGACTTTCATTTGACATTGACATCTTTAGATTGACCAGTGTAGAGATGTGCCGAGTCAGGCTGACTCGAGTACTGACCCGAATACCTAGTGAGTACTCTTATTGTATTATTTATTATAAATAAATAATAAAATAAAAGTACTCAAAATACAGGATTCGAATCCGTAGTACTCAGGTACAGAATTCGAGTATTCAGTACTTGCGGTACTGGCTTACGGTTTTCGAATATTAAGTCGCATATTTTAATCGCAACTTTGTACACTTGGCCTTGTGAACACTTGACATTGACTTGACCTCACTGTTAAGCTAGTCGCGAGGAAGTCGACTTTCACTGCACACAATAATAATTTTATTACTTCCCGTCGTCATACAAAACATATGATATAAGGCTTTGGCACCGAAAACAAGCTTGCGAGCTTTCCGAGCTCAGATCAAAAAACTACTTGAATCCACCAAAGTAATCAAATGCTCATGTTGACACTCGAATACGTATTTGAGTCCCGTGACTCGATTCCTTTTTTAACAAAATAATCGAGTACCAAAAATAGCTGACTCGACACATCACTAGTGTCACCTGTGACACTGACACTGACATCAAAAGGGACACGTATCCTTTCGTTCAGAAATTTTACAAATCAATATCAATATTCTCTTCGTAAAAAGATATTCGTAAGTAGTGTCCTATACGCTGAGATCTGCTGAGTTGCATGAATGTCTTATTTCTGTACTAATACATGAGCTTCATTTTTAAAGTTAGATAATCATCTATTGACTTCTTCCACTCTAGAGTGAAGCGTGAGGACGTCTCAGATGTTCCTTCAGTTTCCCTTTGCGCTTTAGGACACCGGGTAAACTTTTCAGAACCCATGTAGCAGTAGGCATCAGCCCTACTGTGGCCCATCGGTTTTGCTGACATCTCTTTAAGGTGCGCATGAAACTACATAGCGCGTGCAGCGTCGAAAACTCCGGTAACCAGATGGTCTGAAAGGCGAGCTAACCATTGCTCATCGTCTGTCCATGCCTACTACAGTGGCTGATAGTCGGAGTCGGGGTCTCAAGGGCTGAGGCGTGAGGATGTCCGTTCCCTCACGTGCGGCCGTCTCCTTCAAAAGTATTACTGCTTCGTAGACGGAGGCGGCCGCCGCCCATTCCCTTTCGCTCCACCCAAAGCGGTAGAAATAACGATTTTTCTACTTAAAAAAAAGGGATGGGAACGAAATAACCGATAGTTACCGAAATTTTCTGATTCTGTTAATTTAATAGTAATGTAATGCCTAAACATACACAAATTTATAAAAACTTGATTTTTAGTAATATTTGGGTAAAAGAAATTTAAACCTCGCTCCTAAAGAGCCCTCACTTGCGTGATACCTCTTTACAGGCGAGGCCGTGGGCGGGGGGCCGCTTCCCCCACCCCTACGCTAATGGTCGCACAGCTACATAGCTTACCTCTAGTGAGAGACAATATCGAAACTATTAGCTTCACCACTTAGCTACCTCGTACACCTACAGAGGAACCGTAACCTAAATGTGTGATCCATTTGGTAACAGAAATAAAACTAGGTAATTTAAATGATTAATTACAAACTGACATGGTTCTGAACAATTATGCAAAATACCTCAATAGAGCACAGGTTTTTGACGTCTTACTGGCCCAGATCAACGTTTGTCTATCTACGCTGGGTGTCTAACGCCTAGCAAATGCGAGGTGGTCACCCTTTCGGTGCGGGCACGCTCGGCGCACTTTGTACTTTGTTCTTTGTTTACTTTGTGTTGATAACCGTTGTGCTGTGTCTGTCCCGAATAAAAGTATTTCTTTCTTTACGTAGTACCTTTACCTATTAAATAAAACACATGAATAGAGCCATGTCGAGTTGTTGCAACCATTTATTTTATTTTTTTTTCTTCAAAATCTACAATTTCACCATGAAGGTTTTGTGACACATGAGGAGTTGAACTCACTGCTAATTTAATCTTATATTTAGACCCACTGTCGACAAGAGCATTCAAGTTGTTCAATTTCAACTTGCTCTCCAACAATTTCGAACTTTTAATTATTTTAGCCGGAATAGCAAAACCAGTGAGACCTCTGTTAATAATTTCAACATTAGGTGCATCTTCAAAGGGCTCACAAAAACTAGAATCACCGACGTAGGAGCTTCCAGCGTCATACTTGCCACTTTGCCTGGTATTTTTGTCAGAAGGACTAATATATTTTAACTCTATCTCCTTAAGATCCAGATACGGATATTTCTTCATTATAACGAGTTGCTCATACTGTCGAAGGTCTTCTTCACTAAGATCATTCCTATCGTTCCACTGTGATTGAGCATTTTTAGAAGTGTCTTGTTTAGAATCAATATTGTTTAATGCGTCTCTAGCCATCTTCTTGTGAATATCACGGTGATCGATTCTGGCACAAATATGTGAACCTATAAAATAAACTTTGTATGTCATTAGGGTCTGAAATGGATCAGTACTTAATAGATAAAATACACTAGGCATTCGTTTTTAGGGTTCCGTACCTCAAAAGGAAGGAGGTATCGAGTTGAAATTAGGACCATGCGGTCCCTTGGAGCTATGAAAAAATCAAACTTCTGAGTTTCGAACAAAAATGATACGGCCGTTTATGTCGCAAAAAACGTGTATTTCGACACTCTCAAGAGAATCAACATTCATGGGGTACTTCCCTTCTGGGCACGCCACAATTATGGCGGTAAGTTCCCTCTTTGAGGCGTGGTTGGAAAGACCTCACGGCATCCTCACCTTCCGCCGCCTTCGTGGACGGCGCGTATTGTTCCACGCGCGCCTCAGGGAGATGTCAGCAAATCGTAAGGGCCCAGCAGGGTCGAAGCCTACTGGGGCCATGGGTTGTGTGAAAACGAAACCCGGGCCCTGGGACGAAGGCAACGAAGGAACAGGAGTGGGTTTTAGTCAGTTAAAGTCTGACACTATCTCCCGCTCCGCCCAAGAACGGGGGATGTCATAAGATGATTTATTCCACCGAAAAAAAAAATGTACTTCCCTTTGACCTAGAGTTTTGAAATTTGGCATGAAGCACTAGATAGAAAAAATCTGAAAACTGTAAATCTGTAGTAACGTTGTTAGTTTTTTTGAGATTCGGAAAAATCTTGGTAACTCAATTCGGGAATTGAACTGCCTTCATAGGTAATTTAAGTTTGTACGGAACCCTCGGTGCGTGAGTCCGACTCGCACTTGCCCGGTTTTTTATACTTGGGAAAATAAAATCAAAACGTCAAAATAAAAAACTGGGCAAGTGCGAGTCGGACTCGCGCACTGAGGATTCCGTACAAACTTAAAAGGTAAATTGCTGTTTACGATTTAATTGACGTATTAAAAAAAAACTACTTACTAGATCTCGTTCAAACCAATTTTCGGTGGAAGTTTATAAGGTAATGTACCTACATCATATATTTTTTTAGTTTTATCATTCTCTTAATTTAGAAGTTACGGGTGGGGGGGGGATCACATTTTACCACTTTAGAAGTGTCTCTCGCGCAAACTATTCAGTATATAAATAAACCCATACGTGTGGGTTTGATGAAAAAAAAAATTTGAGTTTCAGTTCTAAGTATGGGGAAACACCAATTTTTTTTTTCTATTTTTTTTGTGAAAATCTTAATGCGGTTCACAGAATACATCTACTTACCAAGTTTCAACAGCTCTTATAGTTTCGGAAAAAAGTGGCTGTGACATACGGACGGACAGACAGACACATGACGAATCTATAAGGGTTTCGTTTTTTGCCATTTGGCTATAGAACCCTAAAACGACACCCCGTTTACATATAATCCCTTTTTCCCCTGTTGGGAGTCGATTCAACAATATTTTGCCACGGGAACAAGATTTCAAACTACTGAATGTCTACGTAACGCCTGAATAGGCGTTTCATTTTATTATTGGTAATGTTATAATCATTAATAACATAAGCTACGTACTATTTATGTTCCTATGGATTAACTGAATTCCAGAAGGATAGACATCGCCGAAACGGATAACTTTTTCAACACGATTGCTCCAAAAATGAGAGTTATATTCTTAAACTCCACGCGAACGAAATCGCAGGAGACAGCTAGCTATCTATAAGAAAATATTCAGAGAAAGTAGGTAGATACTCACGATTTCCGTAAACATTTATGTACAAATTTGAACCCTCCCTGTGTAACGGGAAAGTGTAGTTGAAAGTGAGGCACAACAATATGCACAAGATAGTCAAAACTGCGGCATTGCGTTGCATTATACTGCAGTTCACTAAATATTTATTCATTTAATTCAATGACAATTTATGATAACGTCGCGCGTCGAACCGACTTCATTGAAAACTTTGCCTATTTCATTCATAATATTTTGACGGGCCATTTTGTCTTTCAAACGTCATTGACATGTAAAAAGTTTGGTAACATAATTGTGTTATAACTCAAATAAAAGGAGGACGTTCTCAATTCGGTTGTTTTTTTTTTATATTTGTTACCTCAGAACTGCATCGCTTATGGATCGATTTGCAAAGTAAGGTAGTCAACCAGACAGGTACCTATGTCTGGTCAAACATAGACTACCTAGCCAACCAAAGTGGAGAGGAGTGTTGAAATTTTCGAGATCGTTCCGTTCGTGTGAAATCGTTCTCCATCATAGTTTTATAGCTGAACACCAAACGATAAGTAACTATAAAAATAAAACTACATTTATAGATGTTCTTATTCCTATATGAATATGCATATACCAATACCAGGTACTGAATACCTACAATAATAATTTTAGAAGTTAACATAATAAGTACCTACCTAAATAATACCTACAAGCATACCTAATTAAACACTAACTTTCCCAAAAAAAAAATACTTTGTACAAAAAAATAATACAACCGACTTCAAAGTAAAAAAAAACACTGAAAAGTGCAAAATAACTTTAATTTCGGAACTCGGTGTTTCTATAATACCTAGTTCTGTCTTTTCGTTATTTAACAAAAAAAAACATTCCATTTTTTTTTGGGAAAGTTAGTGTGTAAAATAAAAAACTTTTTATCCTTATTGATGATGGATAAATATAATATCATTAGGTTGTAAATTCAAGATACCAACAACTCACAAATATTAGATACTAGCTTCTGCCAGCGGCTTCGCCCGCGTGAAAGTAGGTTTCTCCATACAAACTTTGGACCCCCGTTTCATCCCCTTAGTGGGCGAATTTCGGAAAATCCGTTCTTAGCGGATGTCTACACCCTATGAGGAACCTACCTGCCAAATTTTAAGATTGTAGGTGTTATAGTGTCTGAGATTTCGTGATTAATCAGCAAGTAGTATTTCGCTTTTATATAAATAGATAGAAGATAAAGGCGTAAGTTTGTGTGTGTATATTCGTTATTTCTTCACGCTCGAACGGCTGAGCGGATTTTGATGAAACTTGGTACACGGGCAGACCGAGTCCTGGAATAGCACATAAATGATACTTTTATCTGAGTCTGTTCCCTTGGGATAATTTTCTACTACCACGCGGGCAAAGCCGCTGGCAGAAGCTAGTCTGCCTATATCAGAACACTGACTTAGTAAATTAACAACTACCAGTTATTAATTTTACTAACAGACAACATTTATCTACCAGATTGTCAACAACTTTGTTTAGACTAAGTTGGGACAAGAAATAACTTTGTATCACTTGAAATCCCGCCTAGAGGGTCGGGTTTATAAAAACCGAGCGTCCCATTGGTCGTCACTCACCCTTTCCCTTTTATACGCGCACGGGATGAAGAGGGAACGGGTAGGGGGCGGAGTTCCTTGGGGATGCCAGTAGTCAGTATGCACCTGACGCTGTCATTTGACCAATCTCCCGTAATCGAATAACACGTGTGACACGATGAGTGAGGAACTCGAAGAGAATGGTCAGACGGACGCGAAAACGGTCCAAACTCTTCAGGTGCCTCGACCATCCTCGCCGCGGAAATTCTTTGCTCGTATTTACGGTCATCTGGAGGAGCCTAAGAGGCCGAGTGTGGTGGAGAATGTGGTTGGGTTTGAGAGCGACTCGTCTTCAGACGTGGAGATCGGTGAGAGCGAGAACTTTTCGGAGGTTCAGCCGAGGGAGTCTCCACTGTGGCCGCCGCCACCGCCTCTGCCTCTGTGTCCCCGCCCGATGCTGCTGCCGCATCAACAGCTGGCTTTCGGAGCTGGTCTTGCTGCTTTCTGTAAGTTCCTATTGCCTTATAAATATTTCTTCAATTTTAAGTGAAATTAAAACGTCATTGTGCTCACACACAGACTCGTTTAAGTTACAAGAAAATGTGTTACAAGAATAAAGTAAATAGAACAGTTACCCGCTTAGATATAAATTATATAAGAGTTTGTAAACTGTGACCAATCCTTCGAGAAAACCAGTTAAACTCAATTATTTTCTAAGTTAGATTGTATGAATAACCGAAAGTTACCTACATACTTAGCCAATAAACGATTATGAAAATAAAAAGTTAGAAATATATAAGTTTATGTATTCCCATAACATATCTACAGTTTGTAAATATTATAGTGAAGGAAGGTGAATTTAGTGTGTTAAAATGATTATTTGTTTAAGTAGGTAATCGGTACGATTACGGATAGTGCCGGTTGTGCACCCATTTCTTTTTTAAGTTACTGTAACTTCGACCAGAAATGAGTGGAAAACCGCCTATAAATCTCATATAATTATGTCGCAGCCAACTAGCTTAATTCACCATTCAGTTAAAAACCTGACCACCTATTGTAATTTAGTTTAATTAAGATTCTCATAAATTAAAATAATGTACATTTTGCATAAAAAATACTATTACCTATTTCAATAATAGGTAGACTGAACTAAATAAATTATTATTTTCATACCGAAAATCTCGGAAAGTTTGACCGATATATATCGATATATCGGTCAAACTTATTAAAAACTTATTAGGCCAATATTAATATTTTTATAAATATCGATAAATTGATAAATCGACATTTTTCATCACTGCAGACACACTATTTGAGAGGAGGTACGACGCTAGACTGTTTTGTCTTCGATATGCGCGCCCACATACATACACAAGGGAAAACGAAATGTCACTGTGCAGTTTTTGTTGTTGTTAGACAAATTTGTCTATGAAACGTCTTGTCTCAAGTGTGCGCGTCTTCATATGTTTTGTAAAGCAATAATTTTAATTTTATTTATTTGGAATAACAAACAATTACCTACATAATAGAAAATAACAACAAAAAAAAAACAACATTAAAAATTATGCAATCATAAATATATAAATCACTAGTCTGTCTTAAGACTGTCTTGTCTCAAGTGTGCACTCAGACTAATGCTTAGATAGACTATTCCTAAAATAGGGTGACCATGTGAAAATAGACATAAGGCACCCCGATACGGGCAGTTTATAAGTTCTAAGCGAGTGAATGAAGTCCTCCCCTGTCCTGTCATATAGCGACGGCATAGTTGGCCCAGTGGTTGAGCGATTAACTGCTGCGCTACGTGTTTCGGGTTTGATTCTGGCATGGAACAAATATTTGTATGACCTACATATAGGTGTTTCGGGTCTGGGTGTCTTGTGTATGTGAGTTTACATGTTTGTGAATGCACATACGATACTGGAGTAACTTCTAGTGCGGGACAAAATGTTTTTAATAAAAAAAAAAAACTAAGGCAAATCCACCACGATATAATAGTACGAGTATTAGGTACATATTTATTTTATGGATAGGGGACAGAGAGTCTGCGCCTACTACGCCGTTTCTTAGCATGGCCATGCTACGAGTAGGAACGTATCTAATCAAACAGTGCGTGATATACTCGTTCATCAACGCAGATGCAATGGTCTAGGACCGTCCGCGTATCATACGCGTGCACGCGTGTCATATCTCTAGTCCGTACGTTGTTTCGATTGTAGTACATCACCGACAGGACGTAACTGGACTAAAGCCAGTTTAAAAAAAATGTCGTGTGACAATAATAAATAAATAAAAATCGGACACTGTGTTTCCTGATAGCTACAACTTAGAGGTCTTTAAGTCAAGAGTGAATAGGTTACTTCTAGGCAAGCATGCTCCATCGTCGGCCACATCGACCCTTATCATCAGGTGAGATAGTGGTCAAACGCGAACCTATCCATAATAAAAAAAAAGTCTTTTATTTCTTGTAAAATAAAAACAAAGCGATAAAACTAAACTTAACCCTATTTCGGTGCAAGTAATTAAAAATTGGTCTTAATCCTAATATAGTACTAGGAGATTGTTATTTTGTAAGAAAGAAACCCTCCGCAGGTGAAGACCTTCTCCAAAAAAGGGTTCTTTGGAGGATCTTTCTCTATCTTGGGCGGTTTACATCCAGCTAGCCAGCCGGTTGTAAAAAATACTGGATTTTTTTAAGCACTTATGACTAAGAAAAAAAAATATAAGTATACTTACCTAATGTTATCGTATGACCGGTCTTAGAATGATCAGGTATAACGTAGAACCCGTTAGCTCACTGCTTTCGGCAATTTCGCGTGCCATGCTCAGAGCGTATCGGCACCAGCATGCAACGGTGTTGGTCGGCGACGGAACGATCTAGTATGTGTGCAAAGCTAAAGCTCGCTGTTCAGCCGTTCGAAAATGACCAAGCTTGAGTAATCTATGGCGCGTAGTGTTCCATGCGCGCCTCAAAGAGTTGTTAGCAAAACCATTGAGGTTCAGTAGGGTTGATGCCACCTAAGGCCACGGGGAATTTCTGAAAGGGAAGCCGCCATAGTCCTGGAACGCAAAGGGCAACTGAAGGACACAGGTGTTGTTCTAGTCAGTATAAGTCTATAAAAAAAAGAAATACAGAGTATCATACTTTTCAATGCAAAGAATATTTCTTTGGCTGATACGTTCTTAACACGGTCATAGTATGATACGGTGAACATGGACAAACTAAAGGTCAAGTTAGATGCCCATGTCACATCCACTCTTCGCAACTAGGTCGAAGACTCCATCTCGGAATTGATAGACGATTAGGAGGTATGTCACTTAGATTTTAGAGAAATGGGTGAATCGTCGAAAACCTAGGACTCAACTTGGCAGCGTTCAAGAAGATATTATGTTTTTGAATAATATGTCACAGTAACCACTGCCAGTGTTCGTGTTCAACCTTCTACCAGTATTCAATAACCAGTGATGACATATAGAACTGATACGTGGTCGCTCCCACTGGGCCTGATCAGAAGGCTTGAAGTGTGGCTTAAAGGTGTTGCTTAAAGGTGTGCTTAATTGTGTGTATGAAATTTATTGTAATTATTGTTGACATACGTAATGTGTTATTTTATTTGTATTTTAATTTATTTTGATTTGAATTTTATTTTATGTGTATAATGACATCTCATGTATGTGTATGTGTATTTGATTTGATTATTTTAATGTTTTATTTGATTTTAATTTTGTGAGTAATGTATGGACTATGTCTGAAAATAAAATGATTATTATTATTATTATTATTATTCCATTTATTAAATTTAGGTATGTACATATTAAATACATTTTTAAATATTTCTTAAAAAATAAAATAAAAAAACATTTAAAAATATAAAAAATAGTAGCCCACCGGCATCGGGAGCAGGGTCCAAGCTACCGGTGGTCAGGGCTCCTGAGTGAGGAATCTCCTAACGATGCGCGCCGTGTCCAGGAGTACTGCTTTCTGGATCAGGCCCTTGATCCAGCTGCCTAACGAGAGCCTCCTTAGATGTTGTTCGAGGCTCTTGGCTATTAAGCCATTGGCCGTTACGACTATCGGCACAATGATTGCTCTATCCACTTCCCACATGTCGACAACCTCGCGAGCTAAGTCAAGATACTTAGTTTGCTTATCTTTCTCAGCTTTCACGAGGTTCTCGTCATGAGGGACCGCTATATCAACAATCATTGTGCGACGCTCTAGTCGATCTATCACCACTATATCAGGTTTATTGGCAACAATAGTCCTGT
Organism: Mythimna pallens; assembly: GCA_961205895.1. NCBI lineage: Eukaryota > Metazoa > Arthropoda > Insecta > Lepidoptera > Noctuidae > Mythimna > Mythimna pallens. The sequence goes on along the minus strand of OY540835.1, from coordinate 8,281,818 downwards.
CAGTGATGATAGATCGATCCCAATATAATGTGATATTGCCATTGTCGAGAACTGGGTCGGGCACATACCTATAATACGGTACTTCTGATTCCACAAGATTGTATTTAAGAGCAAGTTGCTGGTGGATAATCCTGGCTACGAGGTTGTGTCTATGCAAATAGTCTCCGTTAGCTAGATGAGAACACCCAGAAATAATGTGTCGGATTGATTCCCCGGGCCGGTGGCATGCCCGACAGATGTCAACCGTACCGTCCTTCACAATGTATTTCCGGTAGTTGTTCGTCATCATAACTTCGTCCATAATTGCAAAGACAAAACCTTCGGTTTCCCCGAAGAGGTTACCGAAACGCAGCCAAGATACGGACGCTAACAGGTCTACGTCGGGTCCATGTAAGGCCCGGTAAAAGCGTCCGTGAAGCTCCTTGCTCTGCCATACTTCCCTGCGGTCATTAGTATCCAGTACTATAGGTTTGCGCCAGTTCTCGTTGGCCAAGGAGAGCGGAGTGAGGCCCTTGTCCACCGCTGCCACATCTCGGTGCATACCCACGTCAGTTTTTAGGAAGTATTCCCTGAGACTGCACACCTCGCGGTTGTGCAGGGTTTTAGCATTTAAGAAGCCACGACCCCCGCACTTCCGCGGGATATACAGTCTCATCACCGATGACCGTGGGTGATGCATCCGATTTGCGGTAAGTAGTGTGCGGACCCTCCTGTCCAGGGCGTCAAGTTCTGTCTGACTCCATTTGAGTATGCCGAAAGAATACATCAATACCGGCATGACCCAACCGTTGAAAGCGCGCACCTTGTTTCCGCCTGATAAAAGACTATTCAGTACTTTATTTAGGCGGCCAAAGAAGCGCTCTTTCAACGCTTGTTTCATGTCCTCAGTATTGATGCCTAACGATTCCGACATACCCAAATACTTGTAAGTTTCGGTTGAACAGAGGGATCTAAGGTGTATGGAATCCGAGAGTTGGATTCCCACGGATTCCATAATCTCACCTCTCTTTACATGTATAACTGCACATTTGTCCACACCAAATTCCATCCTGATGGCACTACTGAAGGTATCAGTAACCTTCAGTAGCTCCACCAGTTGCAAGTTGTTGGGGGCAAAGAGTTTCAGATCATCCATGTAAAGAAGGTGAGATATGGCCTGACCGCCTCTTTTCAACCGGTAACCTAAACCAGAACCCTCCAGCAGTGTGCTGAGAGGGTTCAAGGCTAGGCAAAACCACAGTGGACTCAAACTGTCACCCTGGAATATGCCACGCTCAATCCTTATCGGTTCGCTGTTCTCCCGAATCTGTCGACATCCCGGATAGTGAAGGACTGTTCTCCACTGCCCCATACATGACATCAGGAAGGTGCGCAGAGTTGCATCAACTTTATACAGTTCTAGCACCCTCATGAGCCATGTATGAGGAACAGAGTCATAGGCCTTCTTATAATCTATCCAACATGCCGACAGATTCTTTCGAGAACGTCGAACCTGTTGGCTAATGGCCATATCGATGAGGAGCAGCTCCTTAGTACCACGGGACCCGTTCCTACATCCATTCTGAGAGGCAGACATGATAGAATTTGTCTCAATATGACTATTGATTTTAGCTCTCAGAATGGATGTAAGAACTTTATAGACCGTCGGCAAACACGTGATCGGTCTATAATTTTTGGGTTCCGCAGTACTACCTGATTTATGGAGCAGGTGGGTTATTCCTGTCGTTAGAAACTGGGGCAGCGACCCTGACTCTAAGGCAGACTGGAACTGAGATGCTAAGCGAGCGTGCGACCTTTGAAACCATTTAAGCCAGAAATTGTGCAGCCCGTCCGGCCCAGGAGATTTCCAGTTAGGCAGTGGACGGACTGCACGGGCTACATCTTGGGGGCTGATGGTAATTGCCCCCATTTCTGGTAAAAGTTCGCATGCGCGCTCGACCTCTCGAATCCAGTCACCCTCGGTATGACTAACAGGCGCCGACCAAATGCTGCGCCAAAATGAACACATGGCGTCATCATCCGGCAGGCGCGTATCAGTCACACCTTGGTCCGGTCGCTCCCAATCCCTATAAACCCACCTTTCGTTGCTTTGGAATGTACGATTCTGAGTGTACCGCTCCACTCGCCGCTTGTACCGACGAATACGGTTTGCCCATGCGTAGATCTTCTGCTTCAGGAAGTCGATACGCTCTGTGACGCAGGACAGATAATCTGGAGGACTAATATCAGTCCCCAAGAATGCCCGCCTCACAAAGCGCATCACCCTAGGGCGAGAGTTGCCCTCCCTGAAGCAGATAAGCTTACCGATGAGTGCTCTAGCCTCACTGATACGGCGCTCTATCCTGCACTGCCAAGCTGGTACAGCTGGTCGTGTAGCTCTGTCACAATTAAGAAATTTAACATGGGCTACACGACATGCCGCTACAGCCGCACAGTACAAGATCGAGTGGGTATCAGTGAGGTCTTTGCTGCTATCAAAACAATTTGATAGCTGCGAATCTAGAGCACACACCAGCGCTCTATTTCTCTTGTGCATGGGCAAACGAGGTAGACGAGGTCTAAGCTCCGTCGGTGTGGAGCGGTACTCCCGAAATGCGTCCTCCAAAGCGCCCCTCAATCGTTCATTACATTGGGTACTCACAGATAAAGCCGCGTCATCATCGGCGTCACCAACGTGGTCGGGTCGCGGTGAAGCAGTGAGTTGACGTTGCACCGCGTCCGGTGGTGTAGCAGGTGAAACACGGCTACTCTGTGATTCCAGGCGCAGTCTATCAAGTACAGCGTCATCCAACATACGATTACGCTGAATGACCCGCACCTGATCCGATAGTCGTTGGGCCGAAACGTTGACAGCTGGCTCAAGCACCTGAAACAGAAAGAGCATCCGACCACGATACGCAGTCAGGTTAATTCCCCCCTCTGTAGCCCCAAAGTATGAGCGCATGACATTTTCATTAATGGACGATGTCCATCGCATGCGCTGCACACTTCCACCGGCAGCGGGGACCCTATCAGAGGCCGGTGGGCCTCGAGGTCCCAAGCTGGCCGGAGGTCGGCCTCTTCCCCGTCGACGCGCAGGTGGTGGTGTCGTCGGCGGCGAGAAGTATTCGTCGCTCGAGCTCGACGCAACTGCAGCGACCGGAATCTCTGGACTCACGGTTGGAGCTGGTCCCGGCGGCTGCGAGGCGGAGCTGAGCGACGAACCCGAAGATGTTGGGTGTGTGTGTAGTTTTTGTGCTCGGCTTCTTGTCAGCATTCTTCCGATTCAGTTCATCGCCATTTCATTGTATATTATTTTTGCTGGAGGCATCGTTTATAGTTGGATGGTGATTTGATGGTTTTTCTTATTTTTTCTTGAGGGTTTTCCGGTGGTTATGCATTATTATTGTATCGTATTGAATAAAATTGAATGAAAAATTTTGGCGAGAAAATATTTGCTGTCAGTCAGTTTGACAGCCGAGCCACAGATTATTATTATTATTATTATTATTAAAGTCAATTAAAGTACAATGGACCGATCTTTTGAAGGGCACGGGTATCCGCTGGATACTAACGGTCGTTATGGTGACGCGTTGGGAATGTACTTATGTATGTCCACTACCCCTTATGTAGGTACCACGTCTACACCCCGAAAATTATTAGCCTTAAGATACAGGGTTGCTAGTTTATACTTAATGGTTTGTAAAAAATTAGAAGTAGTGCAGTTATGTCACTTGTGTATACTGTACCATTTTATACTCATTCAGATAATTTCTCGAAAAAAAAAAGACTCAACTTCTGAACTATGGTTTTTTACTGATCAAATGTTTTTTCTAAACGATTACTTACGAGTTCAAAAAAAAATTGGGCTACCTAATAATAAACGAATCACCCATTTTAAGCCGTTGAGAAAAGCAAGAAGAACATTTTACTGTTATGTGTAGTTACTTACTCGACTTTTCCAATTGATATTTCGTTTGAAGTTAATAATCTGAACGTGTAGAGTACACAACTACTGCTTTTATTTTTACCTTTATGAAACTTTGCATCATGCTACAAAGCTGGATTTGAGCACAGCTATACGAGCGTTTATTTCTATAATAATCTTATAATTGACTTTTAAAATGTTAATAGGCCCAATAATACACTTGACGAAGCGCAATAGCAATGATACTACTTACACAATTACAAGCACAAATGCTCTTGTTAGTATCTTAGTTAAGCAATCTTGTTTATAATGCACCAGTAATGTACTTAGTTTACAAGGTAGACCTGGTAAAGGTTGCGGGAATCCGATGGATGCGAGAAGCACAGGTCTGTTCATTTTGGCGACACTTGGGGGAGGCCTATGTCCAACAGTGGACGTCTTTCGGCTGAAATGATGATAATGATGATTAGTTATAAGTATATTTTAATAGAAGTTATCTTCGTTCTTGCTTCGGCTGATGGGTTCCGGTTGTTTTGTGTTAAATACTTAATAAAAACGTAAATTTCTATAACTATTATTTTATAGATATTATTGTAGAACATTAATTTGATACTATAATATACATTTAATGTAAATATACTGTAGGAACTCGTGGGGAAGTAATTTTTACTGTAAATGTGTACCGCAATTTAGTTAATTTCACAATCCCCTCCGAAAAATAGCCACTATATGGTATATTGTTGTAAATAAAATATTTCATCAGTTCTTATAAATATTCGCCATGTTTTGAAATTACTTTTCATCAAGTACTTTATAGAACCAATACTTAAAGGTAAATTAATACTTGTAAGAGTGTCAGTCCAGATAAGGGCCTGTGCACACTACATTTTTTAAACGCGCCGTTGTCGCGCGTTTTTAACCGACTTCAAAAAAAAGGAGGAGCTTATTTAATTCGGTTGTATTTTTTTTTAGGAACATATGTCGACGCGACGGCGCGCTTTTATCCTATTAAAGATCTACAGGCTGCGTTTGACTCGCGCGTGTATTTCTAAAAACGCGCGTCGACGGCGTGTTTAAAAACGTGGTGTGCACAGGCTCTAACTCGCCTCCATTTAAAAACAAATTAGTGTTCCCTTGAAATATGCCTGCTAATGCTAAATTTACTTTTTCTCCTGCATCCAACACTTAAATTCATGTTCAACTTATTTTCTCCAGCGAAGAGGAAAAACTGAATCTCAATAAATTGGCTGACGTTTACTAATAAAGATACGATCTAGGAGCTTATAAGTAGAAGTAGTCTAGTAGCTAGTAGTAAATAATTCAATTCACGAACGGAGACTCAAAGATTTTACAAAATCGCAAAAAAAAAAAATATCTTGTGACGACAAGAAATTTATTGTTTTCAGATTTATTACTATATCTGTGCTATAAGATCTTGCTTAAAGCCAAATTTCAGGAATCTGGGTCAACGGGAAGTACCCTATGAATTATGATTCCCTTGAGAGTAACGAAATGTGCGTTTTGTACGACATAAACGGCCGTATCTTTTTTTTTCGTTAACTTAGAAGTTTGATTTTTTCACAGCTTCAGACTGCAGATCTGAGTATATAGTTTTAATTTTTACTTGATACCTCCACACGTACCCGAGATAAAGGGTCTCGACAGACAGACAGACAGACGGACGGACAACAAAGTGATCCTATAAGGGTTCAATTTTTTCTTTTTGAATTGAATTAGAATATCATTGCGTAACTGCAAATTTACAGTTTTCATATTTTTTCCTATATTTATATGCTAAGAGACCTTTGCTTCGTGACAAATTTTAGGATTCTAGGACATGGAAACTACCCTATGAATTTTGATTCCCTTAAGAGAGTCGAAATACACGTTTTATGCGACATAAACGGCCGTATCTTTTATTTTCGTTAACTTACAAGTTGATTTTTTCACAGCTAAGACCTAGCTAGCAAGGGACCGCAGACCTGAGTATATGGGTTTAATTTCATTTCAATACCTCCACGCGTTCCCGAGATAAAGGGTCTTGACAGACAGACAAAAAAGTGATCCTACAAAGGGCTCCGTTTTTTCTTTTTGAGGTACCTACGGAACCCTAAAAATAACTGTGCGCATAACTTTATTCAAAGTAATATATCTCAAAAACTTAGCTAAACTTTTATTTTACCTTAACCGAAATATTTAAGACCTTAAATATACTCATAATCATAACATAGTACTATCACACATTTTTGAATCGGCGAGCTACGTAGGATTCTATAAAAATATTTGACAAAGGACATTGCGACGACGAAACTATCTCCAAAAATGACACCTGTTTCGAATCTATTGGTACCAACCAATTTGAAACCGGTGCCATTCGAAGCGTTTAGTTGATTATTTTTTTTATTATGGTGACCTACCTCCAAAGTATGGGGGTTATAAGGTGTGACTAATGAAAGCACTTTAAAAAAAAAAATGGCAACATTATTTAGCCGTCAAAAGCACGTCAAAATCTGTGATTGCAATTGTCAGTATTTCATTTTCAGTATATCATTTTCATACTTCCCAAATGTAACATTCCCCTCCCAACTGACTGGCCTGTTGGTCTAGTGGTTAGTGGCCCTGACTGCTATGCCGGAGGTCGTGGGTTCGATTCCCACCCAGGACAAATGTTTGTGTGATGAGCATGATCATTTGTTCTGTGTCTGGGTGTAATTTATCTATATATGTATGTATTTAAAAAATATATAAGTATGTTTATCAGTTGTCTAGTACCCATAACACAAGCTCTGCTTAGCTTGGGACTAGATGGCGTTGTGTGATAGTTGTGGAATATTATTATTATTATTATTAACTAACTTCCACATCCTTCTTTCTCACTTCTCCCCCAAACTAATTAACTTCCTGGCTACATTTTTGAAAGAAAATGACCTAAAGTTCTGATTGTTAAACTAACACCTACCACGAAGTACAAAGTTCGACGGTTGCTCTCACCGGGCCGCCGTCCCAACGTGACACTGGCAGAATAGTCGAAACCGGCTCAATTGCCAAAAAAGAAAAAAAAAAAAATATCATTTTCATTATATCATTTTTCAATAATAATGGAAAAACAATAAACAGTAATGTGCGAAAACTGCTGCATACCTACTATGGTCAATAAATGGAAACAAAAACAAGAAGAGAAAGAAGTTGTTTTCAATGAAAAACAGCAATGCATACGATTTCTGATTTTTTAAGTTAGTATGACGATGACGTTATAATCTTAATCCTTGTTGGCTAATAATATTAGATAGTTATATTCATGTTATGATGATACTTTTTTCTTATGTTTATAAATAATCTTGGTGATATCCAAAAACTCGGCGAAATAAAAAAACAAATTGAAACTCTAAGAAATTTGGAGAACAATTCATTATTAAACACTCAAACTAAGTTCATAAAAGAAATATCTTCACTAACTGGTATGTTACGAAACCTGCGTCAATTTAGAGTGTTTTTATCTGTGGTTCCATTCTTTGTGTTTTTGATGTCACTTTCTGGGTACCTTTATTATTAAATATGCCAAATTTTAACTCTGAATTATATACGAGTATATTATTTTTATATTATGCATTTTATACTTTGCTTTCTAGAGGTTGGTGTCACGACACTTAAAAGAATTAAAAAAGAAGGATCTATGAATGAAGGAAAATGGAGCACTTCAGGAAAAAATGCCCTCACAAAATCTCAGTATCGAATTTGGCCAGTTTTGATACTAGGCATGCCTTTTAAGTTCTGTCGTTTCCATATTTCCTGGCAATTTTGAATTTGGAACTGTTCTATATTCGAATGTGAAAAACAGTTGAAAGTATTAGGATTAATGCTTTTGTTTAGTCACAGCGTCGATTGGAATCTGTCAGGTTACGTACGAAATTGAATCTTTCTGAGGAAAATATTCGTGCAATAATTTTCTACAACTTTAAAAGAGGCCTGACACGGCTTCAGTGTTTTGAAGAGCTAACATCTGTGTTCAGTGATGAAACCTCATGTCTGCGGACTGTCGAACGCTGGTATTTAGAATTCCAGCGTAGATACAGTAGTGTTAGTGACAAATCTCGCGAAGGATGCCTAAAATCCGCCTTCACTGAAGATAACATCATTGCTGTGAGACAACTAATTCTCGAAGATCGTCAGGTGACGTATTGAGAGATAGAGGCTCTACTAGGTATCTCAGGGACAACCATTTAGAAGATCTTGCATGAATCATTTGGTGTGAGAAAGCTAGTTTGCCGTTGGATACCGCATCTGCTTTCCGACGATCACAAGGCGGCCTGCGTCAGATGGTGTAAGAAAACTCTGCAAAGGTTCAACTGAGGAGAGTCAAATCACGTCTACGACATCATCAGTGGTGAAGAATCTTGGATCTATGCCTACGATTCTGATTCCAAACAACAATCTACAATCTGGGTCTTTCAAGACGAGCCAAAGCCAACTAAAGTTGTTCGTATTCGAAGCACTTCAAAGAAGATGGTAGCCACGTTCGTTCGGACAACCGGCCATGTTGTGACTATTGAACTGTCGTATAGTGTCGGTCGTAGAACGGTTAACGCAGACTGGTATACCACAGTTTGTTTACCACAAGTCATCGCCGAACTTCGAAAATCTAACTCAAAGCGTCGCATGATCCTGTACCACGAAAACGCAAACTCACACAGCGCTCGTCAAACGATTGAGTATTTAAATCAGGAAAAAGTAGAAATTCTTGACCGTCCTCCATACAGTCCTGGTCTAAGTCCTAAGGATTTCTTTACATTTCCTAAAATTAAGAAAAGTCTTCGTGGTCAAAGATTCCAGTCCGGTGAAGAAGCAGTCGACGCTTTGAAGTCAGCCATTTTGAACACCCCTACTTTAGAGTGGAATAAATGTTCTAATAACTGTTTTGAGCGAATGGAAAAGTGTATTAAGCTACCTGGTGAATATTTTGAAAAATAATGAAAAGTACTATTAGGTTCTAGTTGTGTTTTTTTCTTCAAACGACAAAACTTAAAAGGCATGCCTCGTATTGATGCAATTAGAAATAAAATCAACTAATTTTATGTTGTGAGAAAGGAGGTCCCGATATTGCGCACATTGTCAGAAGAATTCGGATCTAGCATTAGCTTTAGTGGATGCAAAGAAACCCTGAGTAGAATATTAATTGCCAATGGCTAAGAGTTTAAGAAAAATAAAAATAAAACCGGGCAAGTGCGAGTCGGACTCACGCACTGGGGGTTCCGTATAAACTTACTAATGATGAAAACAGTTTAACTCAATTTCCGAATTGAGTTACAAAGATTTTTTGAAACACAAAAAATTTTTTTAGATTTTTTCCTGTAGGTACTTGTGCTATGAGATGCACTGTTAGTTTTTAGTACCTACAAAATCAAGGTTGGCGAATTATCACCATGACTTAAATGCCGAAAACTTTAATAAATGGTTAAAAGAAAAAAATATACCAAATTTAATTCAGCCTATCTAAAGTGTAATTGTGATGCACAATGCGAGCTACCACACTGTACAATCGAATAAAATTCCTATTAAGTACACAAACAAGAAAAAATGAAAATATAAGAGTGGTTCTTGAATATCTAGAATTAAAATAATTACCTAGGTAATTGTAGTTTCTTTTTTAGTTAAAAATCAGTATTTTCAGAATAACCGTCACTATATTATCATAGTTTACTACTGATAGTGACATCACTTTTTCAATTTCTTCTAAATTCTGTCGATCTGCTCGCATAATATTGTTATGCATGTTCGTATCATATAAGAATTAAGAATAAGTATTGCAACAAAACGCAGCACAAGATCCCAGATAAGATATGATTTTATTATTTATTTCATGAAAATACCTATTTTAACAATAATTTGCTGGTTGGGTACCTACTTATGAAGATACATACCTATTTCATTCATTTCTTATAAGATTAAATTAAAATAAACAGCAAAAATCCTTTTTCAATGCCATCTCTTTAAGAAACAGTGATCAAAGATATCTTTTTTGCGTTTAGAGCTTACTCGTAAAAATAAAATATCACTAGAAAAATATTTGAATATAATGGAGGGCGACCATAGATAAGCTGTTTGCGTCGTAGAACCACCTTCCCTAATCCTTTCATACAACTCTTTGCCGGACATCTCTTTATGAAATCAATAGAAACGTGTTTTTTCAAAGTTTTCAAAGATTTTCTTATATTTTCTTTCTTATTCGTGTTTATCTGCTGTAGTTATAAAAATATTTTCCGTTCGAATTAGGTATTTGTGGACACAAATGGCTCTGTAGGTAAGTGACGATGCGCGCCAGCGCTACTAAGTCTAAACACGTTTACGCTTAGACGAGGAAACACTCCACTTGTGAGATTAGGACCAAAAATACTTCTACACACAGATTGTGTGAAATATCTTGACTTCCATTAAGATAGGTGGCTAACATGGAAGCATCACATCAAAAACAAAAGAGATGAGATACCTATCCAACATATTCTGCCTGCAAAGAGTTCAATATAGCATCTTAAGAGCAATAGTTAACGCGCCTTGGTTTAGGAACGACTAGGAACGACGAACACGACTATCTAAATTATAACTAATTCCAAAGCTGTGAGTTAAATAAAATCACCAACACTGTTTACATTCGACAACAAACGAATAGATAAACAAATATGGCAGCGCGGGACACGTGACGTTCAACCAATCATTCCATTATCGAGATGGGAATTCTGTTCCATTTGACAATTTAACAGTTTAACTTCGATATATTACAATCTATCGAAAAATAATACGTTAAATCGTGAGCTTTTTGTGGTTCACAATCTTTCGATAGTTTACAATCTCTCGAGATAGATTGTAATTTATCGGTCTGTACAATTTTACGGTGACAGATATAACCGCATCGCTCAAAGACCCAAAGCACAGTACGAGCCCTATTTCAAAATAGCGGCTAGCTAACCGACAAAATCTACGGCTATGATTATAATCCACCACTGTTAAGCAAACCTACGAGTACCGGTACCGTAGCCGTTAGGTTAGGTTACTTTAAATAATAATTTTGAGCATCTAAAGGGCACTGAAAAGTCTTTCTTCTTTTCTTCTCTTCTTGTCTTTTTTTCTCTTGCTTCCTATACACTATTGTCTAAATTTCTTTTAATTTCTCCTTTCGCAGGTCTGCTGGAAGAAATTTCTTTGGAAATAAGCAGTAGCTTTGTACTATTGTCTATTTTGTATTGTCTTTTTCTGTTTTTTGTGTGTACATAATGGTAAAATAAATAAATATATATCAATTCACGTTGTTAACATTCACTGACAAACTATCAGCTTTTTAAAATGTTAAAAGTCTAGCAGCCAGGGCTGTCACTCTATAAGACAATGTAATAATCTCAAGGTCCTCATCAAACTCATTGCAATTTACAAACGGTATGTAAATTATATCCGTGTCAGAAATAAAAATATCCAAAACAATTTACAAGAATTACAATAACATTACAGTTACTTATAATAATAAAATCTCCATTCCCAACAATGACTGTTATAATTTCCATTTAAGCTTATTAGTATGAAAATCTTTTAGCGTGGGGAGTCTTATTGCCATGAAAGTAGAATCATAATGGTTTGTCGCGTCGCTGAAAAAGCTTTGGTGAGGAGTCTGTAAATGGGGGGAAAGGGGAGGTGGGACGGCCCGCTTGTCGGCACAGCCATGATGAGATTACCACACCACGACTCGCTGGCTTCAAATAGAGGCGTGCCGGAGCCCATTCAAATTCACTCTCTCGTTAAAATTGTTAGCACTGTTCCGCTACGCTATAAAATCCACTGTTCAACTCTAATAACTATTGCGAAATAACAGTCCATGAAACTGATTATACAAATGTTACAATTTGTTTGTGTTTAGGTTCGCTTTGTTTCAGCACTTAGTTAATGGAAATCTGGGTGAATTATGCCTTTCTGGGAACAAAATTTTGAAACAGACTAATGATATTATTATAATTTGACGATGGCGATGGTCCTTACTCTTAGACATGTTTGATAAAAATCGAATCAGTCATTTATATGATAAGGGGGGGGGGGAGTGGGAATGAACATTCGAATGTTTACTAATATGGTCAAGTGGAGTATCAAATAAAAGGGCATAAAATATACATTATAAAACTATAGGTCAGGGTTTTTTTGAATTTTAATTGTTATAAACAGATTAGATCAACTAGGTAGATATAGATCAAATCGTTCGCCTAATCAAAGTAATCAACCCCAAAGATGTGTTTAAATAAAAAGTTATTAACTCGGTTTTTATATAAAAAACACAAGTAAATAAAACTAAAAGGAGCTATCTGCTCAGGAGAAAAAAGCGAATTGATTGCTTTTTGATTAAAAATATCATTGGGGTTGGTCAGAAAAACGATTTTACACACTTTAAAATAAATAAGTACAGAGTTTAAAAAAAAATTGGACAGGTGCGAGTTGGGCTCACGCACTGAGGGTTCCGTACAAACTTACCTATGAGTTTTCATAGGTAAGTTCAATTCCCGAATAGAGTTACGAAGATTTTTCCGAATCACAATTTTTTTTTGTGACGTAACTACAAGTTCACAAGTTTTCAGTTTTTTTTTCTTTTCTTGTGCTATGAGACCTTGCTTCATGCCGAATTTCAGGATTCAGTCAACGGGAAGTATCCTATGAATTTTGATTCCCTTGAGAGTGTCGAAATCGTTTTTACTCGCCCGTATTTTTTTTCGTTAACTGAGAAGTTTGATTTTTTCTCAGCTCCAAGGGTCCGCAGATCTGAGTTTTAGTTTCAACTTGATACCTCCACGCATTCCCGAGTTATAGGGTCTTGACAGACAGACAGACAGATGGACAACAAAGTAATCCTATAAGGTTTCCGTTTTTTCTTTTGAGGTAAAAAAAAAAGAAAACCTAAACCTAAAAATTAAGAAAACACCGACAAAAAATTCCACCACTGGGGGGGTTCAGAATCACGTAGGTTCAGATCCATGGTACACATTTGCGCGTCGATGTCTGACACACGGTGTATAATAGATCTTTCTCGAAATGCAAATTAAAGTTTCCTGTCTCAAAGATATCTTAAATATTGACATACAACAGACCGCTCACGGCTGAATCACGGCATCTCAAATTTTTATCACCCAACGCCTCTGTGCAGTGCAATCTTCATTGTGCAGTGTTAAGCGAATATGGATGCGCTCGTGGGAGACCGCACGTGCGCGGCTCTCGTCCCCGACATCATAGCATTTCGATTTATATTAGTCGCAACAATTTATATGGTCCTCGTTTCACATCACATTGGCCGAAATGCGGTTTCGTTTCGGATTGTGTTGAGTAAATAAAGCTTAACAGCCTGTTACAAATTTGACAGTCGATTGTTGGATAAACACGTTTCGGTTTCAATTTCAATTGTTAAGTTTATTGTACCTAATAATTAGGTACTCAGATTCTGTTATGGTAGTCTAATGGTAACTATAGGTACCGAATAAATTTGGGTAACTTTAACCCTGGGGTATAACTTTAGTAAAACCTAGAAACCAATAGAAATACATTAAATAGTTTCTCATGTTCTTATTGGTTAATAAGCTTGTGCCAAAGTATTACCCAGGGCCAAAGTAACCCCACTTTACCGTATTGTATAAAGAGCGCTTGTAACTTGAAATTTAATAAAAAAAACAGTTAAAGTGATTTAGTCACATTTTATTTTAAACTCGTCATCATCTTCCTGTCCTTGTTCCTTAGGGTCAGTGCAACACGTTTTTTCTTCCAGCCTATCCTGTCAGCAGTCAAGCTATCATTGACTCCCTTTTCTTTCATATAACTACTAACACAATCTATCCAACTTTTCTTTGGCCTCCCTCTCCCTGTCTGTCCATCTAACAATCAACTAACCTAAATAAGTAACCCATCAAATATGACAGCTCTGGCTTAAGGCGTATAGTCCTGAACATCTGACCGGAGTTAAATGCACACAAACTCATACAACCGTGTGCACCCGCATAGTGCAAAATATTGATTGATTTACATATATGCTATATACATTATGAAAAACACTTCACCAGCAATTTTTTTTGTGTAACATATTTTTAAAGATCAAAGCCGTTTGTAAGGAGTAGGGAAAACAAGCAAAAAAATGTTTAATGTTGTTAAATATTTATAAAAAATATTTAACGACAAAAATATTAATCGCAAGAGAAAATCATATGTTGACAATGTTGTACATGAATCTATAATAAACATTTTTTTTTTCAAACCTTTTAACCTAGCCGTTACCGAGGAGTAGCTAGGCTTCAGAAAGTCACTGTTTTATGGCACTGCTCGGGCGCTCGGGCCTTAACTGACTGGCCTAAACCTAAACCTGGCCAAATTACCACGGTGCGGTGCTTGTTTGCGTCAAGTTGCCGCGTCGAGCTGATATACGCTGTCGAGCCATGTTGAGCGGACGCACGGTACAGTGCCGCATCGTGTACTTAAGTATGCTATTTCTTATTCTGTGCCTAAGTAGGTACACGATAAGGCAACGTAGCAAATCCTTTTTGTTGAAGACTGATCGCGAAATTTTTGACGTCGCAGCGCCTGTACAAAACGGGTTATCGCGGTATCACGCGACATCTCCGTAAATTTGTACGATGCGGCGTCATGCCGCAGTCAAGCGCCACCGCCGTGCCGTTGCATGTTAACGGCGCGGCAGCGTATTAATGTGGCCAAGGGCCTTACCATGACAATATCAGGCGTGCGAGCAAAAAAGAGGGATGGAGCTATATACACCCTTTAAAGCTCCATTCTTTTAACAGTTCAGTTTAGGTCGTCAAATAGATCGTTAAGAGCTCGTGGTAGGGCCTCCGGCCATAAGGCAGATAGCCAATATACACTGTCAAAGTTGGATCGTTCCTATAGATAGTAACATAGTTCCTACCTACATTCGTTGTGGAAATAGGTAATCGCTTTACGTAATATAAACGGTATTCGGCAGCATGCGGTACAAAGCGAAGTTAACCACAGTCACAGTCACTGATGCGGTAACACTAAGTACTAGACGCCAACCCCAATTGTAGCACTTTACCTAGTACTGACAATGCTACGATTATTGCTACGTATGAGCTACGAAATCGAATACGACCGACGTGACGTAGCGGTTTATTTTCTTATTACATTTCGTAGCGCTTTTCTTTCTTTCTTTCTTTCTTTTCTTTGTAACCTAAGTGTTTTTTTTATCTTGTAGACATTGATCGTAAACTTTTTTCAAGTATAGGTATTAGGAATGTTATTTCATTTACCCGCTTATCCAGGCAAGCCTACGAATAGGTAAGCTTAGCTCCTTAGTCCAGAATATAAGCAAAGCCATTACAATATCAAAAATCCAACAGACTGAGTATTTCTTTTCCACATCACTACATCCAACAAGCGGGGAAGAGCCAGTTGGCTATATTAAGAATACGATTTCACTACGAGTTTTCTGTATCTACGAGTATTGTGCTCAATTGAAATGCGGTGAAGCGGATATTTCGTAATATCAATATCTGGCGAAAGGCATGGAAAACAAAAGTACGAACAAGTCAGGTGCGGCACTTCCATCAGTTCTCTAAATGCCCTCTCGATAATGGTCGAATGAAGCTGTAATTAGGGGATGTTTCCTAATGAATATTAAGGGGCGCCACCCCAACGCGGCCAGCTCCTATTGTTAGCATTGTTGATTAAACACAATCACTTTTTTAATCGCTAACAACAATAGTATTTTTGTAGTTAAGATAAATCTATGATCGATATCCGAGTGTTTAATTTTTAAAAATATTACGAAGAGTTTATTTTTAATTACCCATCTTCCTACTGAAAGAAATATTTTTTTCTGTCTTTGGCACGATCTTTGCTAGCAGAATTGATTTAAATATTTAGATACCTACCTACCTTACATATACAGTGCCAGCAATTGAGATAAAGGTTTGGAGGATGTAATTTCTTAGGCAGTTAGGATGACTTGGGATATAACTACTATGTTTATTTTTTTTAATTAGAATGTAGGAATTAAAACAAAAAACGTATTAATTCAAATTAAACCTCTTTAACTAGGTACCTATTTAAAACAACAGAAAGTAATAAGACCTTAGTTTTCCAGTCCTTTATTTAAGCTCAACTACGATGCAACTAAATACATATAAAAAAAACACAAATCAATCTAATCTCGCTCGCTAACAACACTCACTTTCGACTCGATTAAGCGCATGACGATTTAATGTGACAACGCTCAGTCAGATAATACCTCCATTGTGGTCCAATTACATACATACGGTGCTCACGAGGGACCACAGCTGACGACTCCCAGGCACATTTACCCTTTTCTGTCGCACTATCTAATTGAACCAATCTTGTTATTAGTAGATTGTGTGCACTTGATTTTGATGCGGATTATTTGCTTTCGTTATAATCGGGCTCTTGGGTAAACGTCATAGACCTGATGATCATTATATTGATTGCGCATTTGTAGGTATATGTAAGGCTTAGAGACTAATTAGATGTGTTTAACTGATGTATTAGTCAGCGTAAAGCCAGATTATATCTACCTACCAATAGTCATTGGTAAATAGATGGACACCAGCCCCTCTAGCCAAGTTACAACCGTTTCGTTTCGATTCTCTTTTCGTCGATCGCCTCGAGTAGACCACGCCTCCGATTTCTTTATTCTGACGTCATCTCAATGCTTAGTTACGTAGTCAGAACAAAGGAATAGGAGGCGTGGCCGACTCGAGGTGATCAACGAAACGAAACTGTTGTAACTTGGCTAGGGGGACTGAGTGCCTACTACGAGTTTGTTTTACGTTAACTCGATCGACACGTTTATTACGTTCGGCGCTTGATAAGCCCGCTCAAGCTCTTAACCAATCAGGGAGCCAAACGCTATAAATGTTGAACTCGCACTCAGCGCACTGCTATTAAACGAATAGAAACTATGGTGTTTTTTTTTTCAGATTTTTCTCCATTAGTAACGACCAATTGGAACAGTGAACTAGCTTCTGACGTTTTATAAGTGCCCATGCAGACCGATGTGAAATAAAATATTTTGAATTAATTAGAACAGGTACTGTTTATCCTGTTTTGATTTGTTGAACCTTTTTTTTAATCTTTATTTAAAGAGTTTTTTCGGCAGCTTCAATTTGGCTGTCGGCTTACATCAAGGGTCGGCTCTCAGCCCTTACCTCTTCCTAATGATAATGGACGCTCTGACGTTGGATATTCAGGAAGAGGCTCCTTGGTGTATGCTGTTTGCCGATGACATTGTGCTGGTTGCCGAAAGTGGCCTAGAGGTCCAGAACATATTGGAGGTGTGGTGGCCCAGACTGGAGAGTGTTGGCCTGAAATTGAGTAGAACCAAAACGGAGTACTTGTTCTGCGATTTCGGCGGTCTCTCCAATCTAGTGCCTTTAGCTTTCGCCGGAACGCCCATACCGATCTGTTCCGACTTTCGGTACCTCGGGTCACTCGTCCAAGGGGATGGTGAGGTAGACCGGGACGTAACACATCGGATCAACGCAGGATGGATGAAATGGCAACAGGTCACGGGAACAACTTGTGACCCACGGATGTCCCTCAAGTTGAAGGGTAAAATCTACAAGTCCATGATAAGGCCTGTCATACTGTATGGTCAGAATGTTGAGCTATGAAAAAGACGGATGAAAAAATATTGCACGTAGCGGAGATGAGAATGTTAAGATGGATGTGTGGTGTGACAAGAATGGATAAAGTGAGAAATGAGTATATTAGGGGAAGTTTGAAAGTGGCGCCAGTGACTGAAAAGTTGAAAGGGAATCGTTTATCTTGGTATGGTCATGTGAAGAGGAGGGATGAAGCCTATGAAGGGCATGTTGCTAAAAGAGTTATGAATTTACATGTGAATGGATGGAGAGGGAGGCCAAAGAAAAGATGGATGGATTGTGTGAGAAGTGATATGAAAGAACAGGAAGTTAGTGATAGCGTGACGAGGACAGGATAGAATGGAAGAAAAAAACGTGTTGCGCCGACCCCAAATAAAACGGGACAAGGGCAGGAAGATGATGATTTAAAGAGTTTTTTCGCTTGTGCGAATATGTCACTCTGTTGGTATACAAATAACAGTTAAAAAAAAATTGTATTTGGGTCGGTTTTTCAGAGCAAACTTAACCATATTAATGATTGAGATTGATTGATGAGGATTATTTTATCTGAAACAGGATTTGATAAATTAATATTGTGCGCGTCAATTTGTGTTCTGAACGATTGATTTCGGACACATCTCATTAAAATATGATATGTGTCCTCATCATCGTTACATGTACCGCAAATAGGTGAAGTTAACTTTTTCATCATAAAAATTTATTAAGAGGTATATGACCCGAACGAAGCCGTAGTAATATGGTTAAGTCCTCCCTGGTAATAAAACATTTATCAATCCACGGTGAATACGAAGGTTGTGAATGGATTGTTCTACACCAAATGCCTTTTTACTTTTGTGCGACGCCTGTAGACACACAAGAGAATTGTTTTGCTTATCTACTTTGAGCATTAAGTTGCTTTTCAATTTTCTCAGGAGTTTTATACCGTTAACATCTCTTCTCCAGCTTTTACGTATGTACCCAAACTTCTTTGTCTACTAATGAATGGTTCTCAACGTTTTTAGCAAACGTATCCGCACAAAACTGTATTTAATATCCCTCATTAGATACACCAACGTACGAGTATCTTCTACAATAATGATTCAATTCAGACAATAGGTGCTTTCAATAGAAACAAATGAAATGAGAACAATCTGGCACGCATCCGCGGCTTGCGCTTAACGAGACGGATCATGCGAACTTTTATTTTTTCCTTTATAGAAATAATAATGCAGATATTTTCGCTAACTGAAATTGTTTAGTTGAGTATGAGTTATATATATTTATTATAGGTATATGAAAGGAGAAACTGTCTGACTGACATATCAACGCACAGCCGTAACTAAGTACTGTGACTAGAAGCGTGAAAATTTGCGCAGGGTTTCCTTTTATGACGTAGGCAAGCACTATGAGAAACTTTTCCAAAATTCACTCTATAAAGGGATGAAACAGAGGTCCAAAGTTTGTATTGAGAAGAAACAATCTAGTCTCTTCATAGTTTGTATGGAGATACCTAGTTTTACGCGGGCGAAGCCACTGGCAGAAGCTAGTATGTTAAAGTTAAATTTGAAGTTGCTTTGAGTTTAAAGTCCGACGCCATGGCACAGTGGTAGAGCGGTTGGCAGCTGCGCTGTGCGTCGCGGGTGCGACTCCCGCACGGAATTAATACCTATTTGTTTTGCCTATAAATAGTGTCTTGTATTACGTACCTAAGTTTACATGTTTTTGTGGACGCACCTCCGGTAGGTACAGGAGTCATTAGTGTGGGATTACCCCTTTTTGTTTTTTAATTTTGTTTTCGCCATCATACCTGATTTAAAATCACAGGATACGGAAGGCTGTTGGCATCAGCTCATAAATCTGTCACTAATTGACCGGACACTATTGTAACGGATACCAATCCGTCGCCGCTGCCATATGTCGCCTCTCGACTGCGAAGCGCTTCAATCCCGACGATGTTGGTGTCGCACGCTCTATTTGAACACTAGGGTTCTGTCTGATTTTGTTAGGGACCCTTTCCGAATTTGATTTCTATCTTGGTTTAAGTAAACTTGACTTGTATTATTTTATAGACTTTCGCCATAGGCATGATTGGATAGCTTACGTAGGGGCCGGGGCGTTAAGAGTGAAAAGTTAGTCACTTGTTTTAAATAAGTACTGTAAACTAATCCACCACGAAAATGTTATCCTTTTTGTAACTCTTTGCAGCAAATACTACTGAATGGATTTCGATGAAACTTGATGGTCTGCCCGTGTGCCAAATACGGGTAGACCATATCCTGGAATAGCACATAAGATGCTTTTTATCCCGGGAGTATGTTCCCTTGGGATAATTTTCTACTATCACGCGGGCGAAGCCGCTGGCAGCAACTAGTTTTATAATATCATAAAGCTCAAGAGTGTTGTTAATTTGAACGCGCTAATCACAGGAATGGAATATAGGAATAGATACTTATTCGCATTCAAAAATTATTTTAGTGTTGGATAACCTATTTATTAAGGAAGGCTATATATAGGCTGTATAACATCACGTTCATCATCCATCCATCCATTGACAGAACTGTAACGAAAGCCGCGGGCGAAACCATGGGGTTTACCAAACATCTACCTATGTAGGTACAAGTATCTGCTAGCAATCGACCGAAGGTTCGGTTTCGGGAAAAAAGTCTAGTGTCAAATGCAGTTTCGGCAGATAATCAACCGAACCTCCGGCCGCACAGAAACTCTCTGCGTTCGTGAATTAACACGCGTACCGTCGTTGGGCTGACTTCGGGTGAGTTCGTGGCTTGAGTGTCACCCACTATCATGAGCTGAATTCATCGGCTCTCAAGTCGGTGAGTAAAATACTCAATTAGTGAGGCCCTACCTTTAGAACGTACCGAAATTTTAGAAAATTATTGTCCCAAGAAGTACTTAATTTAAAAAATAATTAGTTGGGCATGGCTTTTTTCAGTCTAGGTTAGAACAACATCCTTTTTAAAGAGAAAGGAGGCTATGCATTCGATTAGATTTTAACACAACATGCAGTTCCCTTTAATTAAAAATGTATACGGAACCCCTACCATATCAGTGTCGAGATAATTTGTTAACAATATCGTATAGCAAAATTATGAACGATTAAATAATCGTGATTCACCCTTGCGGCGCAGGGTTTCACTTCGAGACACTTCCGGGACAATATGGTGCGGAGTCGGAGGTCTTACAAGCGTAGTTTTCTCATGGCTATGGATATTTAGGTACCGACACACAGGAATTGCAAGGAATCCTTACTTTAATCGGAGCGTTTTGTTAGGTCTTTGAATTTGCGTGGGAAACTTCTGTTCATTGGCGGTTTTGGGTTTTTCCGACATCATTGTTGACGACGACGGGCGGTTATATAAAAATTGACGCATCTATAGGTACATATAATAGTATGTTATAAAAGAGATAAAATTTGTAAGTTTGTATGTAGGAGATAGGTAATCTTTGAAACTACTGAAACGATCCTGAAAATTCTTTCACTTATATGTAGTTGCGCTATCCTTAAGTGCAATAGGCTATATAACATCACCCTACGACCCAAGAATGCGGGGCAGTAGTAAAAAATACAAACCCTTTGATTGTGTTACAGGGACCAACCGACGTGTACCTAAAACACTTCAAAATGCGCCCAAAGCGCCAAAATATTTCAATATTTGGTACTTTCTGGGTTTGCTCGTTACATCGTAGGCTTCAACCACCGCTTTCAGTCGACATCAAGGTCAATAGCTGTCTAATCACAAATCAAAACATACCTATCTACTTCCTACCGTAGGCGTGGGCTTGCGGACGACGAGCAATGGTTAGCTTGCCTTCCGGTCGTCTGGTAACCCGAGCCCGAGTCGTCGACGGTGCGTAGTATTCCAAGCGCGCCTCAAAGAGACGTCTGCAAAACCATAGGAGACTCTGGACCAGACACTGGAGCCATGGGTGTACCTACTTCCGAAAGGGAAACCCGTGCACCCCTGAAACGCAAATGCTAAAAAGGAACGTGTGGTTTTAGTCAGTAAAAGTCTGACACACTCTTCTGCTTCGCCCTAGGGCGAGAGTCAAGTCATTAGATGATATACCAACTTAAAAAACCTACTTTCTTAAACTATGATATGATTAATTTTTTGTAAGATTGATGAAAATTAATTTTGTGTTTTTTGGTGGCAGTGGCTCGCAGACGCCGCAAGGAGAGCCGGCCTCGTCGGCAGCGCACCACCTTCTCTGCACACCAGACCCTGCGACTGGAACTAGAGTACGCGAGGGGCGAATATGTGGCTAGGGCGAGAAGGTAAGACAGGTAGGGTCCGATGGAGAAAGATTAGCATGTTTGAGCTATAACAAAAAAACTACAAAAGCCACGCGCAGACTAACAATGTTTTAAATGATTTGAATACTTGTCACTACACAATTTAATTTGAACGTCCGTAATCACATTACTATTATAGCTAGCCCGTATTGTCCCGATGCTGGACAAAGCCCTCCTTCGTGATCTGCCGCGGCCCCGTGACGCTGTGTTCGGGCAGCAGTGTTTTACGGGCCCACAGCTGGTTAGACATGTCCTGCTGCCCAGTCCCATTTAAGTTGAACAGCCTTTTGAGCCACATCAACGTTTTGCGTTTTGGAGCGCAGTGTATTGTTTCGAACGTGGTCTGCCAATTTAACACATTTTACCTATGCTGCGCTCCAGACACGCCGTTTTATTTTTAATTTTTGTTATGTACTTACTGGAAGTCACGTAGCATTAATCTTTAGCTGTTACAATGACGTTGATTGTGCAATACGTGCTGTTAAGTACTTTAAGTTTCTTTAAAGTGTCTAACATGTTATTATGCGACTGTTTTTTATCCCATACTAGCTTCTACTAGCGACTTCGCCCACATGAAAGTCGGTTTCTCCATACAAACTTCGGACCTTCGTTACATCCCCTTAGAGGGTGAATTTCGGAAAATCAGTTCTTAGTGGATGTCTACACCCTATAAGAAACCTACCTGCCAAATTTTAAGTTTGTAGATGTTAATAGTTTCTGAGATTTCGTGATTGTAGGTGAAGTGAGTAGTAGGTTTTGTTGGTGGCGTTTTTATATACTTATAGACAAATAAATACACCATCGTCATTTAGTCAAGCCCTAATGATGAGCCTAATGTTTATTTTGTGATTTATATTAGAAGTCAGCGTTATCATTAGCAAGACATTGAATCATAGCGTCGCAGATAAAGCATTGTCTTTATACCCGTATGAAGCGCCTTTGTCATATTTTTATAGGCAGGCGCTTTAGATGGTCACCATCGCTCTCTTAACGATATAGAGAACATCGTGAGAAATCTGGTAATTTAGAAGTAAAAATTCGACGAAACGTAGGTAGGGTAGGTACATCTACGAATGGGCCGCAGCCCTTACCTACTGGGCCCGCATGATACACATAATATAGGTTCAGCCCACTCCCTCTCATAGAGAACCTGTATCCCAACATCATCATCATCATTACAGCCGAAAGATGTTCACTACTGGTTATAGGCCTCCCAGAAGTATTGCCACAATTATCGGTCCTGCGAGTCTCGCGTCTTTTCGCGACCCTCACCAAATGCATGGTCAACCTTACGGGCTTTTCAACGCTGCGTCTTCCCCTTCTTTCGGCTGTGTGTATCCCAACAGTGAGAATACAGGGTGTAAGGGACAGATCTCCGCAAACACTGAACTACCTTCCACAGTTTTTTTTCCAGGGCACGAAAAAAAAAATAGACCTCTCCATACAAAATTATAAACTCGATTGGACATTTTTGCGGAGACCTGTCCCTTACACCCCGTATAATAGGCTGATTATGCTCACCTATAAACAGCGCCTTTCGGTCGAATCACGAAACATTTTCTTAGCACAAGACTAATAAGTGTGTAGGTAACCGCGTAACCGCTGATTGCAATTGACATACCCAAAAATGTCAGATTTTGACTAAAGAATTCTATTACAGGTGTGAATTAGCTTCTGCACTATCGCTCAGCGAAACTCAAGTCAAGATATGGTTCCAAAATCGAAGAGCTAAAGACAAAAGGATTGAAAAAGCTCAACTTGATCAACAATACAGGTAGGTACCTCCAGCATTTTAGTTCTTACACCTAGAACCTAGCCGGAAGGCAGCAGTAGAAATCTATCGATATAAAGGTCTAACCTATTTATCTGCTTATTTACGTAAGTACGTGTTTACATTATTTAGGTGGCTGTACGTGTTTACAACGTTACAATAGATAGGCAGATAAACATGGGTAACTGGGTGACTGCACTCAAAAGATATACGGGTTTTTGATGACTTTTCCTGTTTTAGGGTAAATTATAAGTCCACTGACTATTGTTCCCTCATTTGCCTATTGCGGCCTAAGGCCACGGTAACACCTTCAAACTATCCTGCAGTTTTCTTCATTAACTGCAGGAAAGTACTTTACTACTTTTTCTAAACAGGTAGGTACGTGGGTGCCGTGTTTTATCTGAATTGGAACAATCTGAAATGGCACGCACATGCGGATGGATCTTATCAACCGTCATCGTACCGTCACAAGCCACAAGTTTCAGGATCCACATGAAATCGATACTAAATGCACAACATAATTGGAACATTATAACCTGAGTGTGCCCTTTCCCACGGCCTTATTGACTTTCTTATTGGAACGTGAGAAATCTCTCAGGCTGCTGAATATTCACGCCACTGGTCCTTAGTAATGAACTGCAGAATTATTTAGAATAGCTACTACTTCTTATAATTTAGCTTGAAACACTGCTGTATGTCACTCTCTCACTAGACGTTATCTGAAGACTTACCTTGAATAATACCTACATACTAAAAATTCTGACCGAAGACATGTGACATCCACCAACTCGCACTGGGCCCACATAGTGGATTACGGCCCATTCCTTCTCCTAGAGAGGTCTGAGTCCCAGCAGGGGGAACATTTATAAGGCTGATTATGCTTACTGAAAATCCAGGGTTGCCGGTTGTTCGAAAGAGTCACCATGGCCCTGGAACGCAAAGAGCAACTAAAGGAACTCGGGTTGGTTTTAGGCATTAAGTCTCACTCCTCGCTCCACCATAATGCATGTCTACTAACCAGACCCCATGATGAAACTGTAGGCACTTTCCACTTTAACATTAAAGGTCATTCATATGATTGGCCAAAATTATTCAGTGAATCAGAGCAGTGACGATTACTGACCCAGTATCGCGGAACAAACAGTACCTACCTACATACAAAACAGTTTCGCATGACTCGGCAACGACAAAATCATTGTTGTTTTAAAACGGTAAATCTGAAGTCGTAGACATAATTTGGCACAGACAGATAAATTCACAGTTTTCCTTATGGTCATGGAATCATCTTGTAGATAGACAATAATTGTTAGAAATAATCTTGAAGTATCATACTTCAAGTTATTGTTGATTTTTTTGCCCGTCCGCCCCTTGTGCCCCTCCGCTGAAAAGAAATCCAACTTTACTCCTCTGTTAGGGCAATTTTCGCGTCTAGATTCTGATGATCAGCGGCCCCCTGGCCTCTCCTGACAGATGTGAGACGAATATATATCGGACATTAGCATCCATCAGAAAAACGTTACCTACATCCGTAGTTATGTAACTTTGACGTAAACAAAGCTAGTGGCCCCGACTGGCATGAATGCCTGAATTGTCTCAGATCTTGACACGCCCATCGTTTAACGAAAGAACAGAGATTACTGTTATTACTTAAGAATCAGCAGATATACTCACGGGATAAAAAATAAACTGTTATTCCGGGACATAGTCTACTTGTATACCAAGTTTCATCCAAATCCGTTCAGCCGTTCGAGCGTGAAGAAGGAACTAACATACACACTCACAAACTTTCGCGTTTATAATATTAAGGGTGATAGTGTGCTTTATGTACTTAGCCATTTTAGACATCGCTACAACTTCGCAGCAATCTCCTGTCAGCTTCATCTATATACTTACATTTAGTTAAATAATTCTAGTCCTTGCATACCTATAAATATTTGATGCAGATGTGGGTTGGCACATCGGCAAAATTATAGATTCGGTCGCTGCGCTGCGTGTTGCGGGTTCGATTCCCGCACGGAACAAATACCTATTTGTATGACTTACAGATTGCTGTTCACGGTCTAGGTGACTTGTGATGTAAGTTTACATGTTTGTGAACGCCCCCACGACACAGGGTATGACTCCTGTATCGTGGGAGTGGACAACGCTTTAAAAAAATAAATTATAAGAAAAATCATGTGTAGTACAACTAGAGCGTTCAATACTTTCTACATTCTTTTTCTCTCTATAGACACTTGGCGGCTGCATCGGGCTTGTTCCCGACTGTGCTGTCTCCTGCATACTGCGCTCCGACGCCGTGCCCCTGCTTGCCAGTGCAGCACCCACCAGCCATAAACGACAAATAAATATCTGTAATTTAGGTAAAAGCCAGATAAAGGAGGAGGTAAATCCTGGGCCTACATTCCATTAGTTATGTATATTACGTCGTTGGATAGGTATTTTTGAGCTGAATAAAATTTGCTATGCCACCAAGTTCCGAATCTTAAGCTAGAACTACACTGCACACACGCCGATTGGGGCACGTCGGTCTCCATACATTTTAAATGGAAACTTGACTTGTAGAGCTACACTTGATTCACGCCACGCAACATCGTTCTACGTATAAATCTGGCGAGTTACACGTGTGCGTCGGTCTAATGTAGTTCTAGCTTTAGTCCCTTCAAAGTTATTCTTTGTTTAAAATATTTGTTTTTCCAAAAACCAAGCATTGCTTTGACGTATTGCATTTCTGTTTTATTGTACACATAATGTGTCGATACCAACCTACAGTTATATATTGCGCCGTTAGGTTTTGCTGCGTCACTGCTTGAAAACAGTGACCAAAATCGCAATTTCATTTTCAGCGACCCGTGCGGGTTTATCTTGCTCACTCTGATACAGGTGCGTGGTAGAGGTGACCGTAAGACATTTCCTTTTTTGTTGTTCTGGGTTAACTTTACAATTGGAAACATTTGTTGAACTGCACTGTGCTGTCGCTCACCTGCCCTAATAAAAAAGCGATTGAGAGAGCAAGCCATTTAATCACAAAATATCATCATCATTTTTTTTTGCATTAATTAATAACTCTTTAAAGGACTAAGATTTGGAACTTGGTGCCATAGTAACTTTTATTCAGCTCAAAATTACCTTTCCAATGATATAACATACATAACTATTGGAAGATGGGTCCAGATTTCATAGAAACCCTGGCATCATTCTTTGGCATAAAGTACCTATATTGAACTTGTTACATTATTGGCATTCTTAATTTCGAAAAACGGAAATAAAGAAAAAGCTGTCTTGAATCGTCTACCGATTCGTGATCCTTTACATTTTCTGGTAGGTAATGAAAAAAAAGACCACTGTTCAATTTTCGGGTACCTAGCAGGGAAAAGGTCAATGTACTTCAAATTTATCTGGCGCTTACCATAGTCATAAGTAAGAGTGTATAATAGGGTCTTTAGATATGCTTTACCTTCACATGTATCAGACCAAGTCTGGTTTTTAAATTGAACTTTCCACAGGCTATTGAACTTGCCCAAAGATGCGAAACGTTGTTTTGTTTCATAGGCCAACGGTTTATTTGTTGAAAACAGAGAAATGTAAATGTTAAGAAAAACCGAACTTCACTGGGATGAATGACCGATATGTTTATTTCCACTGTGTACGGTTCACACACAAATAACAAAGTATAATTTACAAACATCAGTATAACTGTAAGCCGTACCGTATCTGGCCGCGGCCCAATAGATTTAAAACATTTTATGTGAACGACCTTCTTACAGGTCATTATATTGTTTATTTAGTGCGATTGCTTTTGATAGCATCCACAAACATACCAAAAAAATATGTAAGTAAATATAAATCATTTTATGATGTACCTATGAAAAATGAATAAAAATGTTAGAGTTATTTTTGTTTTGAATAAATCTGATTGAAACAGATATAAAGTTAGGTAGGTGCCTATAGAGTGGAATAAAGAATTCAACAGTAAAAAAAACAATTCGTAGAACGTTCCTAAGAATATATTCCTTAACCGGTATGTAATTAGAATCGTGTATATAAACCTATATAATATAAAATAAAGGGTAAGAGGACGTTAAAATAAAAAATATGTTAGTTTTTCAGTGGTTTTATTTGAATAGAGTCGACTTACCATGGCCTATTCCACGGTGGAAGGCTCGCGCACGTGTAGAACAATCCATGGAAAATAGTGTTTATTTAATTTTATGCACACAAATAAAAACAATCATATCTCCACATTAAAACAACTTAACATTAAAAAGATAACACATATCTTTAAGATGGGACATCAACGCGAAATTGAATTTCAATATCTTGATAACGTTATCTCGAAATCTATCTGAGATTCGACGGCCAGACCTTCGTTATTTTATAAAAGCTGAAAGATTTTCTACATTTTATTTGTTATTTTGTCACATACACAGAAAAACTTTCAACTTTTATAAAATAACGAAAGTCTGGCCGTCGTCGGCTCTTACCATAGAAGTATCATGAGCGTGACAGTTCACGATCTCGATGTAATAAAATCACGAATAGCTATAAGCTCCAAACACGGTGACGCGATTAACGGTCTCGAAACATAATTTCTCAAACGTCCTATTTTTCGAATAAACAGAATCCTTCCAAGAATTTTAATTTTAGTACATTTTAATAATACACTATTTACATATATACATAATTATTTATTTCGTTGTTCTTATTCTAAATCATAGAATAAAATTGGATGATGATAAGAAGAAGCACTAGGTATTGTACTAAAATAAAAATCCTTGAAACGTTCCTGTACATTCAATATATGTAAGTGTTCGAGAAATGTTTCGAGATAACGCCATTCGCTCCAACGATGTTTCGAGTTTTTAACTATTCGATATTTTAATGCATCGAGATATAGAACTTTCAGCCTCATTATACTTCCTTCTCATGTACCTACATTGGACATAACTTTTTAGGAAGTTAACGAGTTTTGTATTTATATAAATTTGTATATATTTGTTTTTTGTAAATAAATCAAAATAAATGATTACATTTTCGATATTTTGTTATTCGAGTAAGCGACATTCAACTTCGCGTAGGTGACCCCTTTAAGACATAAACGATTATATTACTTATAATGCTTATACAATTCATATTGCTGAATTAGATAGAATACCTATAATAATATATTTGTAGTGTGAAATATTTAATTTCATTGTTCACACTGGAACGTCAAAAATAACTATCATTTTAGAAATGATTTTTATTAACAAATTCATTAAAGTTCATTTCCTATTTCTAACACCAAGAACTTTTCAATTTGCAATACTTATATATTTTTTTAACTGAACTGGTGCTCTCAAATACAGTCATAAATGTTACTGTAACACAACACTGTCATTCAATAATATATTTTGGAATGTTATAGCTATCTCTATCTAATCATGGACGATATCAATGAAAAATAAAATTATAATCTACAAGAAAACATTAAAATATTAACAGAAATAATATAAATCTCCTCACTTAATGACTAACAACGCAAATATTAATCTTATGCCACAGCTTTTACAGTATCATCCGATTGGACATGGACAGACTTTAATTTAAAATTGCATTACCTGACTAACACATAGCCGTGCGGAAGGTAATTAAAAAGTGGTAATTGAAATGTAAAAACTGTGATAACGTGCTAAACGACTAACAATAATAGAAATAAAAGAATCTAGTGCCTACACAGTACCTTATTGTGAACAAACCTTACTTGAAGGAGCAAAAATAAAATCGTAAAATGACTATGTAACGCAGTCGCTTCACTAAGTCCGCTTGTCCCTCACTAGCTAGCTGAGGTCCTGGCCTACCTCCCGTAATATTCTATCGTCTGCCTGCCTAGCTTCAACTAAGCGCAACTTGAGACCTACGTGTTAAAAAATACCTTCATAAGTACACACCATACACTTTCAAAAATGTCAACTCCATGAAATGGGCCCTGACATTTTATTACACAAAAAAATGTATGACACTGTTATAATGTCTTTTTTTTTTAAATAAAATTACTTTTTGCAATAAATTGCAGTGGGAATGTTTAAATTTTGAATAAAGGTGTCCCTCGTACTAATCGCTGCATAGTTACGATTAGACCGACGGGTAAATCGATCGTATAGTTGTTAGCATTCAGTATGCAAGTTTGTTTTTTCATATAGGACTAGTACAGAAGCTTATCATATTATAGTTTAGAGGTAAATGGACAAACAAAAGTGTGTGCTTCCAATTAAATGAGACCACATCATGGACTCATTATCTATATAAGTACAATTAAATTGATAAAGTCGAAAAACAAGCAATAACTAATATCATAATAAGTTGTGTCAGATGTGTGAAGTTTTAGAGGATTTCGCGTCGATTAATATAGGGACACCGAAAGGGTCTCACCAAGTCACGCATGTTTAGCACGTCGGATGATACGATCATTATGTGCGTGCAATAGAACAACGAAGCGCGCTGAAGTATGCGAAGCACGCATGACTTATAGAAGGCCCTGTTGTTACTGCCAATACGCTGTTTTACTAAGATTTAGAACCATGTAAGTTAAATGAAAGCGTAAAATAGTGACAAGTAAAGACATGAATGTACTCACAAGAGGTCTGCCACGGCCTAGAAACGGCGCTGGTTAGTGGCTTGCGCCTGGTTGTACCCTCCTCCCGCGCCCGCGCCGCCGTTACCGCCGCTCGCGGTGCCGTACCCACCGCCGCCGCCACCTTCGAACCCATCAGCTTCTCAATACTTTAGTAACCTTGATCTTTTGAGCTTCTTTTGAGCTACTTTTGGCAAATAGCCAATAAGCATGTAGTAATAATTTTAAATGCATCTAGTAGTTACAAGTAGTGGCAAATGTATGTATTTTGCCATTATATTTGTATGGTTTATTCTTTAATGGAATAAAAAGAAACAAGAAAACCCTTGTAATGGCCAGTTTTTTTTCATTACAGATGTAATTTTCTAAGTTTAAAGCACATAAAGCCATTGGTGCCAGCTGTTGTCAGTCGTCGATCTTTGACAGTCGTTATAGGTAGTCAGACGCCAGAAAGTCTGACCATCAGTCTATCCAAGGAGTATCGTGTTCCCCAGTAATTAGGTTGTGGAGGTTTGATAGACAGTCATGCCATGTAAGACAGGGGTATACAGCTGCATCCGCTTTGACTGGAAGCCGACCCCAGGCTAGTTAGGAAAAGGCTAGGTAAAACAAGATGATGAGGACCACACACTTGACTGCACACAAGTGACACTCATACGTGCACACAAACCTTTGGATTCCCGAATTCCCTCACAGACGCCTTAAAAAACCTGAGCGTCCTAATCAGTTTTTGGAGAGAGGTGGGCTGGTCAGAATAAGTCTACGAAAGGTTTTGGCCGCCATGGCTCACACACAACGATCCGCATAGGAATAAGTGCGGAAACCATACTCAAACATAAGAGTAAGATGATGATGTTGACGACTATTAGAAAAACAGTGTGATCCAATTGATAAGTGTACTAACCTGAGTTATTGTAAGGCTGAGGTCTGGATGTATTGTAGTTTGGCCTCATCGGGCCACCACCATATCCTTGCTGGTATCCACCACCAAAATTGTTATTAGGCTGGCTCCAGCCTCCTTGGTCCCCATATCCTTGATTGCCCCAATTTCCACCAGTATTGTTTGAGTCCCATGGATTTTGGTTGCTCCATCCGCCTTGTCCATATCCTGAATTGTAGCCACCACTATCTGTTTTTCAAAACAAAAGACATTAATTTCATATGAAATTCTTTCAAAATAACTTGATTACATATTTTGAAAGAATTTCATATGAAATTAATGTCACCTTTAATATCTAAAGAATGCTGTATTATATCAGACAAGAGACATGTACTCAACAGAATAAGCATTCTTTTTAATCAAAACCGAGATAATGAAATTGATATTTAGACACAATAAAATGCTAGTGTGTTATGTAAAACAGCTATGTCATCATCATCACCATCATTTCAGCCGAAAGACGTCCACTGTTGGCCTCCCCCAAGCGTCGCAACAACGACCGATACTGTGCGTCTCGCATCCACCGCATTCCCGCGACTCTCACCAGGTCGTTGGTCCACTTTGTGGGAGGCCTTCCAACGCTGCGTTTTCCGGTGCGCGGTCGCCACTCTAGAACCTTTCGGCCCCATCGACCATCTATCATTCTACGCGCAATGTGCCCTGCCCACTGCCACTTAAGTTTGGCCACTCTTTGGGCTATGTCAGCGACCTTGGTTCTCCTGCGGATATCTTCATTCCTGATGCGATCACGCAAGGAAACTCCGAGCATAGCCCTTTAAATTGCCCTATGGAGACTGTAAGCCTTCTGATGAGGCCCATAGTAAGTGACCATGTTTCAGTGCCATATGTCATCACTGGCAACACGCACTGGTCAGACTTTCGTCTTGAGATACTGTGGTATGTTGGACGAGAAGATACCGCGCAGCTTCCCGAACGCTGTCCAGCCGAGACGGATTCAACGATTGATCTCTTTCTCAAAGTTAGACCTACCTAACTGGATTGTCTATCCCATGTAAACGTAATAGTCTACAACTTAGAGTGTAGAGTATCAGATCTAGATCGGAGTGGGTGCTACATGGTTATTTACCATGATTTTGGTTTTGTCCGTGATCATTTTAAGACCCACTCTTTCGGAAGCTCTACTAAGGTACCTGACCATGACTACTATATCGTCGGCAAACCGAAGGTGAGTGATGTACTCGCCATTGACATTAATGCCTAGTCCACTCCAGTCCAGGACCTTGAAGACATCTTCCATTGCAGCCGTAAACAGTTTCGGAGAAATAATGTCTCCCTGCCTCACACCCCGCTGCAGAAGGATAAATTTCGAGGTCTGATCTTTAATTCAGACTGACATTGTAGCATTCTCGTACAAAGATTTCAGCACTTCAATGTACCAATAGTCAATCTGGCACCGTTGGAGAGATTGCAGTACAGCCCAAGTCTCGATCGAATCAAAAGCTTTTTCGTAGTCCACGAACGCTAAGCAGATAGGCAGGTTATACTCCTCAGTCTTCTGTATAACCTGCCGGAGCGTATGTGTGTGGGCTACGGTACTAAAGCCTTTTCGGAATCCGGCTTGTTCGGGAGGATGGAAGTCGTCGAACCTGCGCGCGAGACGATTCGTGATGACTCTGGAAGACAGCTTGTAGACATGGCTCAGAAACGAGATGGGCCTGTCATTCTTAAGCAGGGCATTGTCGCCCTTCTTAAAGAAAAGGACCACCACACCTCTGCTCCATGCCTGTGGCGTCTTTCCCTCAAGTATGACGGAATCGAACAACCTCTGAAGGGCCAAAGAAACAGCTATGTCCATAGACAAGATGTTTCCATGTTTTGTGCAAATAAGTGTTATTATTATTAAAAATAAACCAAATTTGCTAGTCTTTGCTAAACTGTCAGACTTAATTCAAAATGGTTTGCGTGTTATAATATAGTTTCAGCTGATTTGTTCAAATATGTAGTAGCCAATTCTTTCTAAAACCCACGATTACTATACCTGAGTTGCCCCAATCCTGATTTTGTCGGTTCCCCCAACCGCCACCGCCCCCGCCACCAGCGCCACCGCGGCCCCCTCCCCTTCGGCCTCCACCACCGCCGCCGCTGCCACCACCAGGTCCTCCGGCCGCCATTTCAGACTTAGATAGTGCTTTCTTGACGTCCAAGCGATGCCCCTTGACTTTGTGGTTTGGATGCACTTAGAAAAAAGACAACAGTTGAATAAAAAATTGTTCTGATGAGAGAAACAGCATGAAGAATCAACAAAATTGATAAACTCACAGCATATTCTGTCCACCGGGTCATAATCATCAAACTCAATAAATCCAAAGCCCCTCTTTTTCCCTGTATCCTTTTCAGTCACTAAGCTCACAGAAACAATGCTTCCATACGAGCTAAAATACTCCTTTAAATCCTCTTCCTCTATATCTTGTTTCAGTCCTCCAACAAAGAGTTTTTTAACTGTAGCGGCAGCATCTGGTCTCTTTATTTCCTCTCTTGGCACTGCCCTTTTTGGTTCCACCACTCTGCAAAGTTTTGAATTATATTACATTTTAAAACTAAAAATAGACATAGCTAAACTTATAGATAAAATAGAATTATATTTAGTTGAATTTATGTTACCTTCCATCTATTTTATGTGGTCTAGCCTTCTGTGCATCATCCACCATGTGTGCTCGAGAGTAAGTGATAAATCCGAAGCCTCTTGACCGTTTGGTCTGAGGGTCTTTCATAACAACCACATCTACAATTTCGCCCCATTGCTCATAGAATTCTTTCAGAGAAGAATCATTAGTTCTGAAGTCCAGCCCACCAATGAATAACTTGCGCAAATGCTCCGGCTCTTCCTGTAATAAAATTTATACAATGATTTTATAAACTGGGCACAATTTTGATATAGTACATTGTTTAGCCCTGATATGCAGTTGAATATTTTTAATGTAAGAAGATACTATTATTAATTTCTGTACTGTATTTAAAGTCAAAACAATAGCATAATTATAATTGAGTAAACTTTCCGTGGAAACAATGTGAAAATCCATTGTTGTTTAGAAGAATTAGGAACTCAGACAAACCAACTGAGACTTTATTTTATGCTAGCTTCAGCTAATGGCTTTGTCTATGTGAAAGTAGGCTTCTCCATATAAACTTTGGACTCCCTTGGAGGGTGAATTTTGAAAAATCCTTCCCTATGCTTTGTATCATCATACAAGAAACCTCAGAGCAAAATTTTGTTTGTATTTTTAAAACTATTTATGTCAAAAAGGACTTTTATTTATTTTCTTAGAGAAGAAAGTACTGCTACATCACATATTTACACTTATACTGAAATCCTATTTAAGAATATATACTAATAACTTATGGACATGTCAATAAGGCATTAAAAGTATTCAACAACTTTGTCCAACTGCAGGCACTTGCGTTTTCAAGAGGTAGGTACTTAGATATGCTCTTTAGCTCTTTTATGATTCTACAATATAAGTCTGTTTGACAATAGTTAAGTTTAAGATTAGATGATCCATCTTAGGGTGGAACTTTCACAAAATCTAGGGCCTATTACAAATAGAATAGTTCGAGTTTGACTGTGACCGAAAAAATAGAGAAAGAACCGAACTCGAACCGATATCCGAAGCCTTGCCACGGTGCGGTGCTCACGTCAGATATACCAATTTTTTTGTGACCTAAAGTTTTAATTTGCACAACTTACATAATATTTTAAGTCTTTCCTGTAAGTAATTCTCTATTAACCTACATAAAGTAAAGATAAAATTCCACGCTACAATCAAACAAAAAAATCATACTCAAAAATTTACTTACGTAGTCATCACCACCTCCGCTCGGTTTCATTTCCTCTGCCACGATTTGAACCTTAGGTTTTACAACAATAATTAAAAAATATTATTTATTTTTTAGATTCAATATATATTTCCACACTAATTACAGTAAATACAGAATTTTATGATACCGCAAAATCGAAAATGAATGCACTAAACAAAATTGAAATGCTGAATCACAGAGTATGTCGAATGATGTCAGAGTAGTACAGACTAAATTAAAGAAGGAGATGGAATGAAATAACTGTCAAAACCAGAACGTCAAATCATAAAACATCACGTCATCTATCTTAGCGATGGGCCATTTTCGATCCATGTATTCGACAACTCGAAATACTCGACTTAGGAATAGTGGCTGACTCGAGTTGAGTTGACGCCATTGACGGAGTCAGCTCGATAACGAGTAAAGACCCATTTAGACGGAGTGAGTTTCTAGGCTCGAACTTACAATAATCCAATATATAAAAAAGGTTTTTCGTCTAAACATTTATACTCCTACTCCTCCACTTTGGTGACAATTGCTTGACAAGTCTAAGACAAGCATTTAATGATTTTTAAAAAGAAAATATTCATATATCGTTCAACTTCCATCTATAAACGATAGATGGCGCTAGTTGTTAAATGAATTCATTTAACATGGGTTGAGTAGGATGTTTTGTTTTGCAGTCGCTCAAGCTTGTTTAATAGCTCCTCAGTAGCATCCAAGTAGCAGGCATTGGCAAAATCTATAATCGGCTGAATAAGAGTTTGGGCCAAAGAGATTTCCGTTTTCAAAGGCTAGAGACCCTGAAGGCATTTGAGCGAATGAAAGGAAAGTTTACTTTCCGACTGACTTCATTGACCTGCGCACGCCACGAAAGAGTGGAGTCAATAATAACACCCAGATCTGTTACAGTTTCGGTATAGTCAATACGGACACCATCGAGAACTAAAGGCTGCAGAGAAGAAACTACAGCCGTATTGCGAACGAATCTACTGCCTACGATCATAGCCTGTGATTTAGTTGGGTTGATCTGCAGGCGAAATGACTTAGCCCAAGCGCTGATACAAGCCAGGTCATGATTCATAGCAGCAATAGCTGAATCCGCGTCAGCTACAGTAAAATGTCGGAAATCATGCTGATGCATGCGGAAATGCTGCAAGTCATTTGCGTAAAGATGGAAACTAAAAGAGATTACTCTGGTAACAAAATTAATGAAGATGGAAAAAAGAAGAGGAGAGAGAACGCTACCCTGTGGATGACCCTCAGTAAGACTACACCAGTCAGAGAACACCTCTTGAAGGCAGACACACTGAGAGTGACCCCGAAGATATGAATTGAACCAGGTTAAGACAGAAGAAGAGAGATTAATGGATTTAAGGATGCCGAGTAATATGTCGAAATCCATTGAGTTAAAGACGCTACTAAAGTCAAGCACAACAAGGACTGTAGGGGACTTATTTTCCATAGTCCTACGAATATCGACAGTTACTTTTAAAAGTGCAGTAACAATACTATGACCGGTGCAAAAACCCGATTGGAAAGGAGATATTATCGAGTTTGACATTAAGAAAAGAGATGTGTTATGAACTAAGCGCTCAAAAACTTTAGAAAGAAATGGGAGGATAGAAATTGGTCTAAAATTAATTATATATTAGAGAAGTGGGATTGTTAATTTTAGGTAAAAGAATAATATAAGTCAGTTATCATACTACCGGAAATGAACACGAGGTGAAGGAATGATTGAAAATATATTATGCGTGAGAATAAGAAGTAATGAAAGAAGGATGAGAGTAATCATTCTAGAGCATAAGTTATCATAGTCAACTGCAGAAAAAGTAATCGCGAGAACAAATTTCTTAACATCGTTCTCAGTAACATCGCTAAAGTCTAAGTGAGAATACTGTGGCAACGGCAAACTAGAAAGATCATCCAGTGTCGTAGCTTTAACACAAGGATCTAGAGAAAAGGGAAGCAAAGAGAAATGCTTGTTAAGATTATTGAAGCCACATCCTTACACTGGTTAGTAGGTGATTTGCCTATGCCAACAGACTTGAAAAATTTCTATACGTCGGAAGAACTACGGTTATGGAGTTGTTCGTGGAAAAAGCGTCTCTTAGCAACTAGACTCAGACGCCTGCAGCAGTTCCGCATCGAAATAAAGTAAGAAATATTCAGCTTAGAAGGTCTACGCTTATACCTGCTCTTAGCTCTCTAATGTATATGTCGGCACAAGGATGCTGATCATCATTAAAGATCTGTCCAGAGACTGTTTTGTGGGTGATGGCTGGGTATCGAGCAATAAACAAACTATTCCCGATCCTGCAATCTTTCCGATGATGCAAGCTTTAGGTATTCATTTCACACAACGAGACGTGAAACAGTCTCTGAGACTCGATGTTGTTCGCACGGCTGCCGACAGAGGAAAGAGCACCGCACCTCTGCGGTCGGTACTTTTATCTGCTCGGTTCGTGCAAATGTCAGCGCAGATTCTGTCAAAGTGACATGTGTCACTTTTCACTTAGCTTGTTCATTCGTTCTCAAGCTTCCGTACTATTGATTTCTCCAACACGGCCATCCTGCAGAACACACGTCCCTGTGTGTTAGTCTTCATCGTCATCTCAGCTGGAAGATGTCCAGTGACGAGACGTCCCAACAAGACATCCGTCGCTGTGTTCATCATCACCACCTCAGCCGGATGACGTCCACTGGCGAGACTTCCAAAAAGACGTCCGTCTCCGAGTGTTACTCTAAAACAACAAATCTAGCACACTACTTGTTCCACTCGGCCATTTCTGACCATCATGACTTCAAACCTTTCTCATGAAAAAACTAATATTCTCTAATGTTCAATGTCACAACAAAACTTTACTCAATAAGCCAAATAAAAAATTGGGTAATAAAAATCGTCATCCAGTCATGTACCAACGTTCCTTGTTTTCATCTTAAAGCCTTAGGAGCCCCTAATGAGTAAACCATTCTGACGCCACGGCACTCATAGCCGTGTCGCCGCGGCACTCACTCCCACCGGTCAACACCATGGATAACATTGGGTATCACTCACTCTCCCACATGTGCATCCACCTCCCATGGATCACATCGGGTATCACTCACTGACTACCTACTATGACTTCCGAGCTAACGCGCATCGCGATCCCACGGACTACTTGGGTTACCCCAAGATAGACACCGATTTCTACCAGGCTACGGTTACGTTAGCTACTGGAACCGTCAACTTTACTACGGCCGAAAGAGAACCTTCCTCGCGTGCTCCCCACAACTTGGCTTGCTCATCACCACTGTGATCACTACTCATCTACTTCGACTGGTACATGACTTTCAGGCATCTTTCTTAAACCATCGTGGTACCTTTACAATACACACCACCAATCAAACTAATCCAAAACACTAATCATCCTAACGCTCTACATGTGATCTCTGGCTACTCTTAGTCCAGTAACTTCTAGTTACTCAACCACTACTGCGCATCCTTCCAGGATTGCCAAGTCTCTCACGACGTTATTGTTTCCCACAATACGTCCCAGGTTTGATCGCAATTTGAATTGAATATCACGTCCTTACGGACTACTGTGACGGCTGGATACCGATTTGTATTAAGCTATGGCTACAAATCAAATTTCCTAAAGTCCGATCATCGTGTAAACTTAATAATCTCATAATTTCTACTACTTTACTGTACCCCAATTTTATCAGTTATGCGCTGATTTTCCTCCTCTCTCTGTTACTTCAAATGAATTTTTAAATGGATCTAACTTAGTTTACTTGCTCTGCTCGTGTATGAAAAAGTCTCTTATCAAAAATTTATCAACTTCCGCCTTCGTCAGATTAAACTTACACTTTTCATAGGTTGTTACGCACTCTCTATATTACGTAACGCATCATTTCTCACGGTACATAAATTAACCTCGGGGTCTACATCGTCTTTTTTCATCAACGGTAGAGAAAACGCACCCTTGCCAACAGTTCCAAGGGACCACCTGCCTTCGTTGTTTGTTTTTTTTGTCTCTACAGTCGTTATTAGCATTGGTTCTTACACGAACATCACACGTTCGTCACACGTTAAAAGCCCGTCGCGATCAAGTGTAAGATAATGTTGATTGAATCACAGAACTCTAAATTCTTTTAAGTCTGGTACTTAAAAGAATTTACAGTTCTGTGATTCTAATCAGAACCTTAAATGTTTCAGTCTCGTTTTTTTTTTGTTCAGCACGTAACTAATTACCAGAGAGTTATTTTTAGCTTTACCTTCTAACCGACTACAAACCGGCTGTAAATTAACTTTATGATCAAACAATGGGAGATAGTTTCGCGATAACTCACGTATGGCACTACTACAGGGCATCACCTGCTTTAGATCCAGCCTTATCTTATACTTTCACCCACCTGGGATAGCTCGCTAACTGGCATCAGTATGCAATTCTACTTCGTATCTGTCTGTCTGTCTTAAATCATTAAAATTGATTCTTTCATAAGAATTGAAATTATTTCTTAGTCAATGTCTTCGTGGCGCTGTTGCCAAGAAAAATAAACTTTACTACACGTCAAAACTTTAGGACGGACCCATAACACGATAAAACTTAGGCACAAACCACCCAAGTAAGCTACTAGACCTATAAACTGCCTCAACCGAGCTACGATAAACGCTGGAGGCAGAGTCGAATGTACGTGACGTGCTTTGTACTATTAGGTCCTATTCCTCCTATCCTCATTACTTGACCTAATTTCATACCCTAGTAACTTGGGTTGCATTATCAAAAACGACCACTTTTTCAAAACTAAGGTTAATCCGGCTTTAGTCGACGTTCTCAAAACTACTTCTAGTCTCCCGTCGCAATCGCGATCGCAATAGTTTTCTAAATAATCAAAGTATCGACAACTCAAACTACGACGTAGGCATTTACCGATTCGCCTAGAATGTTATCAATCGTCCGTTGGAAAATTCAGATCGCATTTTGAAATCGAATGGCATGGTCAAATGTTTGTACATATGGTATATATAATGGTCTGCTATCATAAACACTACTGAAAGCCTGATACACAATCTAATTTTGTGAAATAACGTGCACTATGTAAACGAGTTATTTTATCTAAGATAAGTGGTAACAAATACCGGTTGGGTACGTTGTTATTTAGTACACGCAATCTTTGCACATTATATCTGACCAGTCGCGTTTTTAAGCCAAAAGAACTAAATTAACAAACACCGAATTACTCGGTCGAATAATATTTGCTCACAACAATTCATCTACCCGCTCACGCATTATTTTTAATTTTGCCGCGCCAGGACGCTATGGTCGTCTTTATACAGTCAAATACAAGTCAATTAAACGGATAAGTTTACTTTTTGCAACACGCGTTTGTAGCATACCGAAACACGTCACACGTCAATGTCAATAACGTCAAAATTATCTATGGAGGAATTATAAGTGTCATAAAAAAAATCGAAACGGTATCTACTGCATGTAATGAAGGTAGTTGTAATTACAATTGTTAACGTCGTGAACTTTAGCAATTTTTCAAAAAAATGTGTGTCATCGTCTTACTATTTGAACTGAACCCCTGCAACAATATTTCACGGCCAAAATATCACTTCGCAATTAGATGTTGGGCAAAGCATGCAATAAAATCTTAAACTACGCAAGTGATCTGAACACGCTAAACTGACCCTTCAATTTAACAATACTGTGTTTACGTTTGCCGTGAAATAGTGATAACAGACTTTAAAGTGAAAGAGAGACAACACTCAGCACCAGAATTAAAATGGAATGTGAATACTTGGACTTGTCCTAGTGTAGGATCGACAACACCCGTCTGTCAACCTCTCGCTCGCTACGTGATGCCTTGGCGTCACTGTCACCGCTGCGCCACTTTCATCAGGACACCCGAAGGAGATGTGACCATGTTCTCCACGTTTGCAGCATAAGATGTGGCTGGCCATGGGATTGAGTCTTGAAGCTTGAATATCACGTTATTGTGTCGGTTTCCTACTGTTTCTTGCTTAAAACACAGCTTGCTCCGTCCAATTTTTCCTCAGTGGTAACATTTGACAGGTGATGTTTGAGATGTCTTTTCTTTTTCTTTTCTTTCTTTTCTGGTAGTGCACACTACTACACTTTGCATTTTACACTTCAGGTAAGTAAAAGTTTGTAATTCTAGCTGTAATCACTGGTGACTTCGGGTTATCAGCAAAGCACATATCGGAAAGTGGTACATCGTGAACGTGCATTTGCGTCGGTCTTGTCCCAGTCACAAACTGGGTACAGCAAAATCTATCGTCTAATAAGGTGTCCTTACACGATAGGTTTTGCTGTCAGTTTTGCCACAGTCAATTTTTTGATTGACGAAAAACCTACCGACTAATGCGATGATTAACATTTGCATGACGAAAAACCAATGGCGATAAAATTCTGTCATTCAAACACTATTCGTGATTGATGGAATTGATTGACGACTGCATGAACGTGTACTGGATGCCTTACAGATCATCGATCTGAGAAATGCATAATCTGAAATAAAAAACTTTTACAAAAAACAATACAAGCGACTTCAAAGTAAAAAAAAACACTGAAAAGTGCAAAATAACTTTAATTTCAGAAGTCGGTGTTTGTATAATAGTTTGGTCTTTTCGTTATTTAACACCGACTTCCGAAATTAAATTTATTTTGCACTTTTCAGTGTTTTCTTTTAAATATCTTATAGCCAGAGTGCATCTCATGACAATTCTAATAATCCCGAACACGGTTAGATTACATTAATTTATTACAGAGTTCCGGTGCCTAACTTCAGGCTTCATAATCAGATGAGTTCGATATATACCCCTCTATTTCTCAGTCAGTCATCGACTACACGTATAAACAAAGCAATTTTACTTGTTAAGACGGTTCTGCTGTGATCCTATGAGGAGTTCTGTTCCATATCGTCGAAGTCATGATCAGATCATAACAATATTTCTATGGGAGCAACTCGGAAACATAACCTTTAAATCAAAAAAACAAAATTCAAAATCGGTCGACAATTGACCGAGAAATTGGTGAACATACATAAAAAACATACATTCAACCGAACATTAACCTCCTTCTTTTTGAAGTCGGTTAAAAATCAGATTGTGTGTGGAGTACCTACTGATATTGTTTGGTGTTCTGATCTTTCTGAATTAATAATATGAATTCATATTATGAATCCAGATAGCGCTTCCGGATGTATGAGGCTTGCCTAATAATAAGCCTTTTATCAATCATGCAATCAAATTATGTACTTTTAGTCGATTATTTATAGAAAGCAATTCTCAAAAGACTGAGATTCAAATTGATATTGCCGACGCCCGACGCCCCACGTCGCCGGACGCCGACTCAGCTTGTCGTTAGTTCCCTATCCTTCTTTTTGGCGTGGCTTCGGTAGAGAGCGGTTGTGGTTGTGTGCATTGCCGGTTTGATTTCGCGTTCAAAAAGAAGTTTATTTAACGTTTGAATATTAAATAATTGATAAAGTTGTGTGTCTAAAACAATAAGCCAACATGAGGCCGCAGCAAAACGGTGGCGACGACGGTTTTGTAAGTATTTTTATTGATTAGCATTGCTTTAGCCTTGCTGCCGTTTTTTTATCTCTTTAGATAAGTATTTTTGACGTTTTGCTTTAACTAATTGTCTTAAGTATTATTTGAGTTCTGATAGCAAGTTTCGCTGGGCGTAATCTTCGAGAAAATCGATTTATCACAAGTGGTCCCCGAAATCACGCTGTCCGCCATTTTGTTGACGCCGCGTCCTACTTTCAGGATGAGCCAGAGGTTCACCGGAAGATCTTCATCGGTGGTCTCAACTACAGGACCACTGATGAGTCGCTCAAGTCACATTTCGAGAAATGGGGAGAAATAGTGGATGTCGTCGTTATGAAAGATCCCAAGACCAAGCGGTCGCGTGGCTTTGGTTTCATCACTTACTCAAAAGCGCACATGGTTGATGATGCGCAAAACAACCGACCGCATCGCATTGATGGCCGGTAAGTTATTAATAACCTTTCTATAACCCTTATACTGCAGCCCAGCTATATGAAAGCTTGAAACTTCTCTTTCATATCGTTTAATGCTGCAGATAATATAAGACACTACTTGGTGAATGTTGCGTGCAATTTTGTACACATGGCATTTTCTGTGGGGTCGACAACTTACGTCGAACTTGGGAATGATTTCCTATGTTGGTAGTATTTTTTTTTAAATTTTTAATATTTTTCAACAGTGTTGTGGAAACCAAGCGTGCTGTAGCAAGGCAAGACATTAAAAATCCGGAAGCTGGTGCTACAGTGAAGAAACTATTCATTGGTGGAATTAAGGATGACCATGATGATGAACAACTGCGGGAGTACTTCTCAAGCTATGGCAATGTCCAGAATGTCAGCATTGTTACCGATAAAAGTACAGGAAAGAAGCGTGGCTTTGGCTTCGTGGAATTTGATGACTATGACCCTGTTGACAAAGTATGCTGTAAGTATAATCACATTTTTTTTCTTTTATTCCCACAATTTTGCCCCAGACCTGAACTTGTTAGTGGCAGAATCTGGCTTCTCTGATTGTGGAAATTAATTATTGATTTTAGCTATACCTAACTATCATTTCAGTGGCAGATTATGGTACGCAAGTCAATATACAATTTCTTGCAAAGTCTATAATTCTTATTTTCTGTTTGTTGAATTATGTTTACTAATCATTTCATTTGTTAATAGTAAATGGCCCACACAAAATCAATGGCAAACAACTAGATGTAAAGAAAGCCCTTCCTAAAGA
Source organism: Mythimna pallens (assembly GCA_961205895.1). Taxonomy (NCBI): domain Eukaryota; kingdom Metazoa; phylum Arthropoda; class Insecta; order Lepidoptera; family Noctuidae; genus Mythimna; species Mythimna pallens. The sequence goes on along the minus strand of OY540835.1, from coordinate 8,238,031 downwards.
TGGTGCGGAACAAAGAGGAGGTGGTAGACAAGGCCCAGGTGGCAGGAATGACAACTGGGGCAATGGTGGTATGTATATTTAAACTCACATGGTCTTTTTTACATTGATACTTTTTTTTGAGCAACCAACTGATGGGTGGTATTTAAATTGTGTTTACAGGTGGCTATGGTGGTGGTAACCAAGGTGGATGGAATAATTCCAATCCTTGGGATAACAACCAAGGCGGAGGTTGGGGTGGCAGCCAGGGTGGTGGCGGCGGCGGTGGCTACGGGGGCGGCGGTAATGGCCGCGGGGGCTGGGGTAACCAAGACTTCGGCAGTTATAGCCAGCAGGCTTATAGTGGAGGCCCAACTAGGAACCAACAATATGGTGGTAACAACCGTGCTGCACCCTACAACATGAACCAGGGCGGTGGCGGCGGCGGTGGTGGCGGCTACGGCAGTGGCGGTGGCGGTGGCGGCGGCAACTACGGTGGTGGCCAGGGCAGAGGAGGGCGTTTCTAGGCTATGTAAGTATCGATTTCTCATGGTTTAAAACATTCATCATTGTCTCACACCTCAAGAATTCATGAACTTGGTAACGATTTCCATTACCTCCTATAGGAAGTTGTGTGGATTTGTTGTTGAATTCTCCAATGAATCTAGGTTTATGATTGAGCACTACATAGCATTAATTAAGTATAGGAAATGATAGCTACAGATATTTAGTAATGAATAGTACTGTTAGTTCCAATGATTAATGCTATGAAGGTAGCCTGTAATGTTAGTTTATAACTGTTACATGTCTGATTTAAGGTTTTTTCAATCTCTAGGTTTCGTGCTAAGTACACTAGTAAAGCAGTGTTAACCGCTAGTGTAGGCAGTACGCTCCGGAGCACTAGATACACACCTCATGGTCCGCCCGCGAGACCACCTAGGAGAAGGCGTCAGGAAAACCAATAGAATTGTAGCTGGAGCTCTTGACTCTTTTATCTTTTAGAATGTTAGAATACTTTTATATGTGTACTGAATTGTAAGATGGTCTTCTATTTATTGTAGTACCTAGGTACTTATCGTGACATACTTTTAAGGATATAGAAATGTAAAATGAGAATTATTTACGTTTTTTTACGAATTAAGTACAATTTAGGATAATTCTGTAAGAATCCCTCATATAGACGCTAGGTGAACGAGATCAGAGTTTAGTTGACCATAGATTATGAAGAATCATGATTATTTTAATTTCCTGACCTTACTCAGTATTAAGTTCTCAAATAGCTGTTATATGATTATTAGGATTAGTATTATGGACTTTTAGGCTAATGTAATGTAAAAATAAACTTTAATACAAAATTGTAGGGTTGTTTCTTTAGATCTGTACATATATTCCTCTTTTTACTTTATTTTTTCGTCAGCACTGCCCAAGTTGTGCAAATACTATGAAGTAAGTAACCTTACTAAAATAGTTAAGCTGACTTAATTATAGATAATGATGATGTAGATGAATAAATAAACCATTTTATGTCTAAATAGTTATTGTTGTGCATTTTACCTACTTATTCGACCCTAGAACCAACGATTAGTTTACTGTATGCTTTCAAAGAGAAAGATGTTATAGAAACTTATGCTTTGTACAGTTACAAATATGTATGGTATGTGTATGTAACTGTATAACCGTTATCTAACGGTGTAAATGTGGTCTTAGACCTTGTACACCAGTGTACAACACATTGAACGCGATAGAGGTCGATGATACACGGATATTTACGAGCAAGATTGAACTAAGCAGGAGTATGTATTTAGAAAGGTATGTAGTTTTATATAGGTGTCAATTTTCGTATTATTTTTATAAATAGGTAGGCATTTATTTGAGTATTTATCTATCCATTCGTGATTATATACATTGCAGTACTTGTCAGAGTAAAAGTCGTCTTTAAAAGTTAAGAGATGTTGAGCATAGGTGTTCTATTAACTTTACTGTACACCGCTAAATTACATAGCTTAATTAGTAGATGTGTTCAGAATGTATAATACCATAGTAAATAATAATTTGACTCTTCTCATGTATCGCAATTTTCGATATATTGAGGAAACTATGGCTATTTAGTAATATTATACTTATTATTACAAACTGATAATGAAAGGTCATTTTAGATGTCTAGATACAACAAACTACACCACTCATGAATTTCTATAAATTTACTCATCTCCCACAACTTCGATAAGCACAAAAGAATTGCAAAGTATATTTTCAACCTTCAGTAGCTCTCGAGTCTTATTTCTGTTTCCTGTGATATTTTTTTAAATTATTTTTTACCTGTGATCATTTTTTTTTTAGTTTTTTTTTTTTAAGTTTTCTTGCATATTGAGATTGATGTAGGCATTACCAGTGGCGGATTAGCCATCTAACAAGAGTAGCATATGCTACAGGCCCCGAGCATTCCCCACCTTGATCGTAACCAAAATTAGTAAGACAAAAACCAAAGTATCTATACTACATGTGTACTAAGATCCCAGAGCTGTCAGACATAATTTATTTTCACGTGGATGAAACTTTAGGTAGGGTCTCATGTGCTTTGAATTCCTGTGCACTTGTGGAGCTCTCCCTTGGGGCCCATGAGCAGTGAGAAAGGGAATAAAAATAATGAGTTACTTAATTTTTTATGGCTGATTTTCATGTTTTGTAGAATATTATTCTAAATTAGTAGTGTCAGAAGCTTTAAAGCTCCACAAAAAGTAAATAAACTTTATTTATGTTTACATGTCTGATTTTTAAATATGTTATTAGAACTATTACAAAGTCAGTCAGTCAGACAAATTGTAGTGACGAAACATCCAGTCAGTGCATGAAATCGTCTCACTCGCTCTGAAACGCATGCTTGCTCTCGCACTCATACTCTCGGCTAAATAATTTGTATAGGGGATGTTTGGTCACTACAATTAGTCTGTCTACTGAAATATAACTTTGTAACAGTTACCTCAATAACATATTTAAAAATCAGATGTAAAAATAAGTATTTTTTTTTTCTGTACAAGTGTCTGACAGAAGTTTTGAAGTGTCTGGCACTTATGATACTACTTTAGAATAATATTCTACAAAATATCTATAAAAATTTAAGTTACTCTTATTTTTAGTACTATTTCTCACCTGGTACCTGCCCAGGGGCTCCAAGGAGGAGCTCCAAAAGCACAGGTATTCAAAACACATGAGATGCTACTGAAAACCTTAGGTTTCATCCATATGAAAATAAGTTATGATTTCATTAAACCAAGATCCCAGAGCTGTCTAGCTCTGGGATCTTGGTTAAATGAAATCTAAATACAGCTGACTACACAAAATATTTTATTTCTATCTTAATTTAAAAAGTTCTACACTCTGGTCCCTTCATCGAAATTGCTTCAGGCCCCGCGTTGAGTTAATCCGTCACTGGGCATTACATATTTACTTTTCGTTGCTAATATGTTCATTTTATTTCCATGATGAACTTCGGGAGCATCAGGGTCTAAACGATCTGCGAAGTTCCTTTCCTCGCAGGTAAGTTGTTTTATAAGTTGGCACACATTTTATTTATTTAAATACGGTGTTTGCATTATCATGTTCAAAAAATAAAGTTTTTTTTTTCAAAATGACTGTTTTTTATTCTTTCAAATGTTTACCTGAATGACGGCACGGTTAGCGCAGTGGTTAAGCAACTGGCTGCTGCGCTGCGTGTCGCGGGTCCGATTCCCGCACTCCTTTTTATATTTCACTGATCTATTTGCGTAACCAGATAACACCTAGAAGAACTGGTTGTAGTGGGAATACTGGACGGAAGAAGACGAGAGTGTCATCTTCGTCGGACCAAATCAAGGCCGATATCAGAAGGCTCGCTCAATATTTCGGCCGAAGAAAGTCCAGTTTTGGACATAGGCCTCCCTCAAGTGTCGCTACAACGACCGGTCCTATGCGTTTCGCGTCCATCGGATTCCCGCGACCTTCACCAGGTAACCTTCTACCTTGTGGAAGGCCTGTACGTGGCTGTCCCATTGACTATCTGTTCTACGAGCAATGTGCCACTTAAGTTTGCGGTTCTTCAAGTCTGTAACTTTGGTTCTCCTGAGGATTTTCTGATGTGATCACGCGAGGAAACTCCTTTCTTCCATTTGCCCTTGGGTGAATAAATCTTGATGAGGCCCTTTGTAAGCGACCATAATTGTCAACACTGGCAACACACTAAAATAGACTTCCATGTAAATGTTGTCCGCAACTTGCGATTGTGGTTTGATCTTAAAATAGGGTGCTAAATGGTTGTTTACCATGAATAAGTTGTCCATATTCTTAAGACCCCCTCACGCTGAACACCGCCCTGAGTACATACGTATATAGCCTTAGTGACCCGCAAGCAGTAGATCTTCAGTAGATAAAGCAAAAATAAAAGATTTCCAAGACAGGATGCCGCTTCTACAACCTTAAGCAATGATGAACACGAATGAAGATTTATTCTTAAATTGTCCGAAGCCTCTAATGTATCACTGCAGGATTTTCCTTATTTTCCCTGTTTTCTGCTATTCTTGCTATGTAGAAACTGTTCGAGATACTTATCGATTCCTCCTGCTTCTGCTTTGATCGTGGACCTATATAACTCCAGCAGATGTTTAATATCGTCGTCCCTGTTGTGGAAGAGATAATCAGTTCTCCGCCTTCTATAGGTACCTACCTACCTAATTGTGAAGATTGTCTTGACAGTCTGCACAGCTGCAATTTGAACACAAGCCTTGAGCATCGACGCCGAGTTGCTGGCCTGTCAGTTTTCTATCGATTATATTTCGGAGTGTGCGTTTTGGAATTGCACAACATAGGAGTGATTAGTTGGTAAAAGTCTCGAATCCCGCTCCACCCAAGAGCAAAAGATATCAATGGAATGATTTCCCAACAAAAAAAAAATATTTTATCAAAAAGTGTTTTATCTGATGTGTTCGATAGTACATTAACTGATGAGTTGCGAATCTGTTTAATTGAGAATCTGGTGAGTTAAGAATCTGGTGACTTGCTCATAAGCGAATTTAATTCTACCAAGTCCGTTCCATTTTCGAACCACGAGACGTACAACGTTGCGCCATCGGTACATGGTGTACATCCCACCCATACGTACAAAGCGTTTTGGGAACTCATAGTGCGTACATCTAAGGAGTGGAATTCCCTGCCGGAGTCGTGTGTTACCTGATACCTAGCTACAACCTAGGAGTCTTTCAAGTCGAAGAGTGAATAGGTTACTTCTAGGCAAGCGTGCTCCATCGGCCACATCGTTCACCATCAGGTGAGATAGTTGGTTAAACGCGAGCCTGACAATAATAATATAAAAAAAACAAATCTTCGCTCATTCTATTACTGTCTCGTACCCATTGATCGTACCTAAATCCGTTGCGTGGAAACTGACAAAGGGAGGCTACTTTTATACACGCCTATTTACAGAAGAGATATGTTTACGATAGCCAATCGAATACATACCTCTTCTGTAAATATGTTCACTATTGGTTGGATATTGTCAAGTTCGTCCACACCCCGATATGGGCAATCGAGCCTAATCTGAGCGTGTTGATGAAGATGATTTGCTATAATGGACAGGATTTTCTAAGAGTTCATAGAATGTGGGGAGGATTCCGATTAACTAGGTATGTAATTTATTTAACTAGTTATTGTTATGATCATTCTGATTATTGTCTCTTACCATTCTAGCGCTATGCTACGTCTTTTCTGTCGTCAATAGAAAAAATTAACATATCCGAGGTCGGATGCTAGAAATATTCCCTCCTAGGTAATAAGGTCCTCCCTACACTCGCTCATTCATCGTCGAGATTTTATGCATAGACCGACAACTAATTTATTTATTTAAACTGTATCGGTAATAGAATTTTCATATTCCTGACAAGATTTAGCTTTGAAACTCTTGCATTCTACACTACCTTCATTCTGAAGATTTTCTGCACAACTGTCGGACGATTTTTCTTATGTAATTCTTGAAGGACGTTAAGCAATTTTAGTGGAAGTTCCAATTCAAAATCTCGATGATTAGCAAGGAGAGCCACGGATAGAAGTCCTCTCTAAGAATTCCTCGTTTGACAGTCCAACAGAACCTGCCTAACTTTGTTACCTGTAAGATAATTCTGACGCCTGCAAAGACTTAATAGTGAGGATATTGCAACTTGCCTCAAAGAAAGTAGTAGGCACTCTTAAATATAAAGTACGTTGGTATTAGGCCTGACACTGCTGGATCTGATTTGAAAAAGACCCGAAAATGAAAATTATTATTTTCAACATTTCATATTTTGTACGTAAGATGCGCTTTGGTAAAGAGTACATTCTAGACATGCTCTACTAACCAGACCTAGACTAGAGTAGGTACTTACTTAACTAGTGTAACTAAACTACCTACTTGCATAAAAGAAAGAAAATTGCGTTTAATGACATTACAGAAATACCTTAAAATAAGCCATCGTCTGATGCTGGTTTTCAGCTGCAACCCAGAAGTGCCATAATGCTCGAAAATAGAAAACTAAAATTAAGTGCTGTGATTTTTTATTTATACAACAGTACAAAAAAAGATTTTTCAAAATCCGCTCTTATCCCACACCGCTTTCAGGCACGCAATAGACTGTTTTCCGCACTAGTGCAGAAAAATGCACGTGCTCTTCCCCACCGCAATTTTATTACATATATCGTATCAGGCGGCGCACGGCGACCCCCACGAAGCTCCGGTCAACCCCCGTTTATTCATTTCTTCGTAATTGTATTGAAAAAAGTTGTTTGCTTCAACCCTCGGCCCATAACACACACGCCTACAGCTCGTGCGAATTCCGCCTCGGTCGCAATGACAAACTTTCAGCACTTTTATAAAAATGTAATATATAGGCAGTGACGGATTAAGACTGATGCCCTAAGCAATCTACGCCTGTGGGCCCCCCTATCCGCATGTCAATTATAATCGGTCTTTAAACCTAAAAATAAGGTGATGAGATGTAACGTACCTTAGAAGTGGAGTAGGTGCGACAACAATAAAAACCAAAGCACAATTTATTTATTATGGGTTAAAAGTATGAAATTGCCGATTTGTACAGAAAAATTGTTTTTTTTTTTTTTTCATTTAACTTATAATTACCATTATTATCTATATATTGCTGCCATCTAATAGGAAGGTTATTTATGCCTTTGCGATTGAACTCTGGTGATTTAGATTCGACAAACTGTGTGAAAGCATTTTGTACTGCATCCTGAGAAGAACTTTTTATCAAGTAGATAATTGTCCAAATCACGAAAAAAAATGGTAGTCCGTTGGAGCAAGGTCTGGCGAATACCTTAATACTAGTAATGGCTTCTAATTGCAGTTCCTGTAGAGTTAAAATGGTTTCTCGTGCTGTATGAGGTCTCGCGTTATCATGTAGCAATAATGGTGAAGATTGATTCATGAGTCGGGGCTGTTTCACTGCTAGTTTTGCTATCATTGTTCGGAGTTCGGCACAGTAGACATTTGTCGTTATTGCTTGACCAGATCGGAGAAAACTATATATAATATATAATGTGACTCAGGTTGGCTGGATATATATATATATAAGCCATTGCCCGACACGACTATCGGTACAATGATTGCCGAGTCCACATCCCACATGTCGACAACCTCGCGAGCCAAGTCAATATTCTTGATTTGTTTATCTTTCTCGGCTTTCACGAGGTTCTCGTCATGCGGAACGGATATGTCAACAATCATTGCACGCCTCTCGCTTCGGTCCACCACCACTATATCAGGCTTATTGGCTACAATAGTCCTGTCAGTGATGATGGACCGATCCCAGTACAAAGTGATATGACCATTATCAAGAACTGGGTCGGGCTCGTCCCTATAGTACGGCACTTCCGATTCCACAAGAGAGTATTTCAGAGCAAGTTGCTGATGGATAATCCTGGCTACAAGATTGTGTCTATGCAAGTACTCTCCGTTAGCTAGACGAGGACAACCAGAGATAATGTGACGAATTGATTCTCCCGGACGGTGACATGCCCGACAGATGTCAACCGTGCCGTCCTTTGCAATAAATCTCCGGTAGTTATTCGTCATGATAACTTCGTCCATAATTGCACAGACAAAACCTTCGGTTTCCCCAAAGAGGTCACCGAAACGCAGCCAGGCTACGGACGCGAATTGGTCTACATCGGGCCCGTGAAGGGCCCGGAAAAAGCGTCCGTGATGTTCCTTGCTCTGCCATACTTCCCCGCGATCGTTAGTGTCAAGCACTACCGGTTTGCGCCAGTTCTCGTTAGCCAGGGAGTGCGGGGTGAGTCCCTTGTCCACTGACACTACATCTCGATGCATACCCACGTCGGTAGCTATGAAATATTCCCTGAGACTGCATACCTCGCGGTTGTGTAAGGTCTTAGCATATAGAAAACCTCGACCTCCACATTTCCGCGGGATATACAGTCTCATCACCGACGATCGTGAGTGATGCAATCGATATGCAGTCAGCAGTGTGCGGACGCTCCTATCCAGGGCGTCAAGTTCCGTTTGAGTCCATTTGAGTACGCCGAAAGAGTACATCAATACCGGCATGACCCAACCCTTGAAGGCGCGCACCTTGTTTCCGCCTGAAAGAAGGCTATTGAATACCTTCTTCAGGCGTCCAAAGAAACGTTCCCTCAACGATTGCTTCATGTCAGTGATATTGATGCCTAGAGCTTCCGACATACCCAAATACTTATAGGAGAGAGGGATCTCAGTTTTATAGAATCCGTAAGTTGAGTGCCCACGGATTCCACAACCTCCCCTCGCTTTACATGCATGACCGCACATTTGTCCACACCAAACTCCATCCTGATGGCACTAAAACTGAAGGTTTCAGTTACCTTCAGTAGCTCCATCAGTTGCAGATTGTTGGGGGCAAAAAGTTTCAGGTCATCCATGTAAAGTAGGTGAGATATTACCTGACCACCTCTCTTCAACCGATAGCCTAGACTTGAATTCTCTAGCAGTGTGATTAGAGGATTCAAGGCTAGGCAAAACCAAAGTGGACTCAAACTATCTCCCTGGAATATACCTCGCTCGAGGTATACAGGTATAGAGGTTCGCTATTCCTCTGGGTATGTCGACATCCTGGATAGCGGAGGACCGTACTCCATTGCCTCATACACGACATCAGGAAGGTGCGTAGTGTTGTATCAATTTTATACAATTCCAGCACCCTCATGAGCCATGTATGAGGGACAGAGTCATAGGCCTTCTTATAATCTATCCAACATGTCGACAGATCCTTTCGGGAACGTCGAACGTGTTGGCTAATGGTCATATCAATGAGGAGTAGCTCCTTAGTACCGCGGGACCCATTCCTACATCCATTTTGAGAGGCAGATATGATAGCGTTATTATCTACATGATGGTTAATCTTTGCTCTCAAAATGGATGTAAGAACCTTATAGACTGTCGGCAAACACGTAATCGGTCGATAGATTTTGGTTCCGCGGTGCAAACAGATTTGTGGAGCAGGTGGGTAACTCCTGTTGTAAGAAACTCGGGTAGCGAGCCAGACTCCAAGGCGGTCTGATACTGAGATGCCAAACGAGCGTGCGATCTTAAAAGCCACTTTATCCAAAAGTTGTGCAGTCCGTCCGGCCCTGGAGATTTCCAATTAGGCAACGGACGGACTGCACGGGCCACATCTTGGGGGCTAATTGTAATTGCCCCCATTTCTGGAATCGGTTCGCACGCTCGTTCGACCTCTCGAGTCCAACCACCTTCAGTATGAGTGACAGGCACCGACCAGATGTTACGCCAGAACAAAAACATGGCGTCATCATCCGGAAGGCGCGTGTCAGCCACACCTTGGTCCGGCTGCTCCCAAGCCCTATATACCCACCTTTCATTACTCCGGAATGTGCGATTCTGGGTGTACCGCTCAACCCGCCGCTTATCCTTCGGATACGGTTTGCCCATGCGTACACCTTCTGTTTCAGGAAGTCGATGCGCTCTATGACACAGTACATATATTATTATTATTACTGTTGCGGCGTTTGACCTGGGGTCAGCCATTGCATTTCTCGCTTACGGTTATCATAAAGAATCCACTTTTCATCACATGTCACAATTCGATCCAAAATGTCTTCATTTTTGTATCGATTCAACAAGGCTACACAAGTTTCAACACGCGTTTCTTTCTGCAGATCAGTCAAATCATGAGGCACCAATTTTTCATATTTTTTTATTGTTGGTAAGGTAACGTTAAATCATGCCGTTAATTCCTGGGTAGTTTGGCTCGGATCAGCTTCCACCATCTCTTTCAATTCATTGTTATTTACCTGTGTGGGCGGTATCCACGTGGTTCGTTCTTCAAATCATAGTTTCCATCACGAAAGCGTTTAAACCAAAATCGCACGGTGCGTTCATTAGCAGACCCCTCTCCAAACGCAACATTGATGTTGCGAGTTGTTTTGCCGCATTAGTTCCGCGTTAGTTACTCGTATTAAAAAATCACTCGATTTTTCGAAGTAAGTATCTATCTTTCTTGTCTAAGCTGAATAAATAAACAACTGAAAGTTGATAATCGAATGTTGCACATTTTTTAACCGACTACCAAAAAAGGAGGAGGTTATCAATTCGGTTTTTTTTATGTTTGTTACCTCAGAACTCCGTCGTTTATGGACCGATTGGCAAATTTTTTTCCCCTTAGAAGATATGCTTTCAGATTGGTCCCATTTTTTTCAAAATCCAGTTTTCATGATGAATCCATGAGGAATCGAGGGTTCTCTTCAAATATTATAGGCAACCATATAGTTATTTTGGTATTTTCATCGAGGACTTAAGCAATTACAGTCAAAAAGTAACATTTGATGAAGTGGAACTGATGAAGAAGACCAGAAATGACCAACGGAACTTCATACTCACATATATATCACAATGAAGATAGTTAAGCTGACAATACAAATAAATAAATGGTTCTGAATAGTTATGTTGAAAATAGTATCATCAAAGTGAACTGATGATGATGATGGAGCCGGAAGGTAGGCATTGGAACTCCGTAATTAATCAATGTAATCTCGCCGTGTTTGGGCTTATTGGAATTGTCATGAGATGCACATTGGCTATAAGGTACTATCGAACTAATCTGATGATGGAGGGGTGGAATTCCCTGCCGGAGTCTGTGTTTCCTGATAGCTACAACCTAAGGGTCTTTAAGTCAAGAGTGAATAGGTTACTTCTAGGCAAGCGTGCTGCATCATCGGGCACATGGCCCAGGAAACGCTGGTCTGACAACTTGAAAGGCCTTTACGGAAGATTTGGCCGGAGAATGTGAAACCCGGGAAGAGTGTACCATCCACTCTCCCGGCAAGAGAGCTCAGCCCGGGAAGAGTGGATGGTAACGGAGGAGACCTTTACCCAGAAGTGGCATAAACTGGTTAATAAAAAAAAGAATTTAAATGTCTCGCTAGTTTTTTTAGATGCTAGATTCTGTTCAATCAAATTCAATTTTAGTACCTACTTACAAGTGTCAAATAGAAAGGAAGGGATGACTGTTATGGAGCTTCGTTACCGTATCCGAACTATTGGATATCCGAAATAGAAAAACATCCGTTACCTACCGTAACCGATCGATATTAGTTTCGGATAAAGGCGGAGTCTAAATGACAGGTTACGTAAAGTTGTCCGGCTAAACAAATGATAATCTAGACTACTACTATTTAGTATTTTACTTTTACTTATATTTTTTATCCGTGACCTAAACTATCCCGAAATTTCATATAATCATATCCATAACATTCCTGCTTAAAAGTAGGCTTTAAATAGAAGGCCTATTTTGTTGTAGGCAGTATGCTTGCAAAAAGCACCATAATTTCCACCGAAAACACAGCAAATAACTATTACTGACTGAGGGTTAGCCAGACGTAGCTAATAGAGTTTTCATTAATCCAACAGAGATGAACCTTGACCTTTCCCCAGACTGCTATTGAAGAAATTTTGTAAGGGTCCCAATAACATTGTGCCATGGAAATCAAACCTCTCAAGACTGCTCGGAGCACTTGCTCATGCAATCGAGTTGAGAACGCACGGACCACTATACGTGTGGGACACTCAGAAAGTTTTGAGAAACTAAAAATGCCGCAGACACCTCATTCACGGCCTTCTCGATCGCTGCTAGCGCGTCTTCCGGCGATCCATTTTAAGACCTAAACTAAACTTTTAAAGGGATGGAACTATAACTCTTTAAATATTAAATATTATTGATAATATTTTGAACTGGAATTTTATGGCTAGGTACTAACATAGTTTTTAAGCAAATATTGTTACTAACCCATATATGAGTGCAAGCTCGAAATAAAATGATTAATAATAATAATAAATTGGGTGTATAGCTCCATCCCTCTTTCTCACTCTAACGACTGACGTTTTAACACTTCATGGTAAGTCCCCAGATCGACACCTATACTACATACTGCATCAAATTAACCCTTCTGTTACGCGGTACAACTTCCTGTAGACCTGAAAACGGTTTGGGGTTTGATTTAACAAATATTGCGGTTTCGAGAATGTACATTTTTAGGCCCCTCGCCCACGGCGACTTTTAGTAGCAGTGCTGTAGCGTGTTCGCATCGATACAGTCGCGATGCTGTAGCGTGTTAGTAGCTCGTTGGCATATTTTACGACAGCATCGCTACAAAAAATCGCCGTGGGCGAGGGGCCTGAGTTTACATAGGCACTTAAAAAACATCAACATCACGGTTTCAATTAAAATAGAGAAGAACTGGCAAAAACGCCAAGGCGGATTCTTTAATAAAAACCGCCTCTCATGCATGAGGTTGCGGGTTCGAAACCGGCCAAGGACTAATGTGAATTTTTCAATTTACATGTACTTTTCTAAGTTCAGTTAGGACATTACTGACACGCCGTGCCTTGCGTGCTCTCTACGCAAGGCTGTTGATCTTGATTGTCATTTCTAGATCTTTGACAGACATTATAGATAGTATCCAGAAAGCGTGCTTTATCGTCGACCTCATCATCGCTTACCATCAAGTGAGATGGTGGTCAAACGCGAGCCTATCATTAATAAAAAAAAAAGTCTTACCATCAGTCTATATTGTATTAGTACTAATAGTAATTCTAGTTTGGACGTTCCTTTGAAGAGGTAGGATTCTCCGAACAGACGGGTATTAATTATGTCTGGTGGGCAACTGCCCGATAGATGATTTCGGGCTGTTCTATCAAATCGCGCGGAGAACTTTAAACAAGTAAGTAGATATGTCTGGTTCAAATTGAGAGGATACGAGTACCTAAGTACATAAATATACGGACGATCCCTACGGACCGAGGGTCTGAAGCGGGTAAAGCATCTGCAATCCATCCAGTGGTTTAATGGTCTTGGTCAGGTACTTATTAATGTTAAGTAAGTAATCTGCTTCGAACACACGAATTCTGGCGGCCTCCAATTTAAGCTTTTGTGCATGGTTATTACTTATTACTATGCGATCCAAGAGGATCAACTTAGCGCCACGTTGCATGGTCATAGCTATCAAATCTAATCAAGTAGGGTGAACCAAACAAGACATTTTTTTTTTAATTGAATTTATTTATGAGTCATGAACGAAAAAAGTTTAAGTAATCAGAATTTAGTTCTTTAATTCTACTCATTTCTGCATCAGTGTGGAGTGTCTGAATAGTGGAGAATGGAAGAAGGCGCATTGTTGCCAACAATGAGAAAACGAAAGAAAACATGTATTTAAATCTATGTCCTAAATTATGTATTTAGATAATTTTGTTTAAGAAACATTTTCTTTTCTTAGATTTAACTAAGACTCGGATAAATAAGTTTTCTTTGAAAAACGTAGAATAGAATAGAATAAACTTTATTGTATGTACGCCTTTATTGTGCGTAGGTACTTTTAAAGTACAATAACATTTGATTGATTGATAGAGGTCATTGATGTTCCTAATATTTGAATCGCATTGTAAAGGGAAATAACCTGTAGGTAACTACTTGCAACAAAAAAGAGCGTAGAGAATTGGTTTTTGTCAGAGGTAGAACAATGTCGGTACCTACCTAAACTGTATAGATAATACCTAATAGTATTTATTGAAAGTTTATAACGTCCCGTAGTCTTTGAGTGGTTGGTTGTATAAACATCACGATTACGTGTCGGTGGTAGGCACGCTCGCGCTGCGGAAACGGCGCGACCGTTGATTTCACTTTCATTTTATCAGTGTGGAAAATCCAGCGTTATCCGCCGCTGATTCCCACAGACATAACTTTTTATTCTAATTGTCTCTCGCGGTTTTTGTTGTTCAGTAGGTAAAGCGGATGGTTGTTGAAAAGTAAAAGCAAAGATTTTTTACGGCGACGTAATGACAGATGATTTAATATTGGCTGAAGAACTTACTTGTTTTTTTTTTTGACTTATCTGTTTAATTTGAATTTAATATTGTCAAAAAATAAAAGACCCGTTAGGACATCTGTCAAAACGAATACTTAAATAGGTAGGTACAAAAAAAGAATAATCGCAATATATTCCATCATATTATTTAACGCGTCAAAAAAATGTATCTATGTATTTTTTTAAAACCCTTTCAGTTTCGTTCCAAGTTACATTCTAGGGTATTTCTTAAATGTCAAAACGGGTCTTATATTTTTTAACGAGTTTAGAATTCAAAATTTTGAATATTGGAATTACAAACTATGTCAAATATGACAGTTTGAATTCTATTGGACTTATTAGTTAAGTGGGTACTTTTTTAGGGTATTTTATTACACGTGGTTATCAATCACGCATCGCAAAAGGCAATACTTGTATTTGCGGGAATGTAAGTTTTGAAATTACCTATCTCGAACTAGTGACTTGCGCCGGATTCGCCCGGGTGAAAATTATGTATTACATAAACCTTCCTCGTTTATTACTCTTTGTATTAGTGAAAACCGTAACAAAATCTGTTGCGTAGTACCTATAGGAAAAGCTAGTGGATAAACAGTCGCGAAAAGTAACTTTGTTTTACTCACAGATACCAACTTATATAAAACAATAGTTTTACTTATATATTATGTAGAGAAGATTATTAATTCTAGTATGTATACTAGAATTAAGAATAATCTTCTCTAAAGATAAGGTATTTTTGCATTTTGTCTTGTGTTACCAAGTGACTACCAAGATGCTTAGTAGGTCCCCACATCTATATTTATTAATTATTTATTCATATACACATAAATAATTAAAAATAAAAAGAACAAAACCAGATAGAAGAGCACAAAGGTACTGCTTATTTCAAATGAAATTTCTTTCAGCAGACCAGCGTCAGGACAGTTGGATGAGAGATGTGGACACAGTGTATACAAATAAGTGAGAAAATAATATAGGTACCTACTATAATATCTTAATTAAATAATATAATATGAGTACATACCTACATATAAATAACAGTAAATAAAATACATAAATAGATACAATACATAAATTAAATTATTAAAATATATACCTATCTTAGTATAAAATCGGGGGGCACGGTAGTGCCCCCGCCAAGCCGAGCGCGAAGCAAACACTGCCGTACCATCCTTTACTGAAACCATTTCGCCGCATTTTCAGGCCCCTATTTGAGAACCGCTGTGTAAGACCAGAACGCAGAAATTTTCGTCATCCAGTAAGCTATAATCACATACTTAAAATCCAAAATTTCAAGCCTGTAGGTCATTTAGTTCCAAAGTTAAGCGAAAGCAAAGTTTCGCATTTATGACACTAACTCACTTATTCACTCATGATGATCAGAATAGTACTTCCCATAAACTCAGAGAGCTGAAATTTAGTACAGGGTTAGGGTTTAATGGCCACATAAAGGAAAAACTATAAAAACTAGGATAATCGAAGATCCGGATTCTGGAGTACCTGGTGACCCTGATCAGAAAATACAAGAGCCCAACCAAACTATTAGAGATCGACATAACGATCTGATTAGAAACATTAACTTGGTGGGCCGCTTCATTTGATGTTAAAAATCGAAGGTATGAAGTATCTGATGAAGAACCCTCAGCTGGTTTCAGCTATATTAGAGATATGGTAATGCCCCCTTCTACTATTGGTAGATAAAAAAATCGACTGTCATTGCAAAAATCAATATTCACTCAATTCAGTTTAATTGTTTTTCCATTTGATTAATTTCTATTTAATTCAGTTCAAATTAATTTATTCTTATTTATCTTCCTCCTTAGATTTCATTACTTTTTAGAGATAAACAAGCAGCTCCATCGAGACTTGGCTAGTTTTTTACAGAATGTTTTTGGTGGGATTATAACTTTACGAGATGGTAGAGAAGTAATGTTCTTTGACTAGCTTCTTGAAGACAGATATATTTTCACGGATCTTAACTGGAAGTGAGTTCCACAGTCGTAACGCATGAAAAGAGGAGTTGGAATAGAAATGGGTATTATGGGATGGGAAATTGAGATGGTATTTAAGTTGAGATCTGCTGTATCTATTTAAAAGCAAAATCCTGACTCCCTAACTTATCAACGCCCAAGTTGAACGGCGTTCAAAATGTCAGCGTTCAATGAACGCTGACATTTTGCACAGAGGTTCCTTTTATCATATAGGTTTATAAAGACTAAGAAAGGATGTTTCAATACACTTACTCGAAAACCCGCTCTTATTCCACCGCTTTTAGGCACGCAATATACTGTTTTCCGCACTAGTGCAGAAAAGAGCGCGTGCTCCCCCGCTATAATGTTATTATATTTATCGTATCAGGCTGGGCGCGCGTCGACCTCACGAGTCGCCGGTCAACTCCCGTTTATTCATTTCTTTGTAAGTGTATCTGCTCCAAAACACACTCGCCTACGGCTCTTGCGAATTCCGCCTCAGTCGCAATGACAAACTTTCTGCACTTGTATCAAAATGTACTATTCCAAAATTTACCCCATAAGGGGATGAAACGGGGGTTCAAAGTTTTTATGGAGAAACCTACTTTCACGCGGGCAAAGCCGCTGGCAGAAGCAAGTTAAATTTACTTAGGTATTAGATAGTAACAATTGCATGTTTTAAAGAATGACTGGGTACCTAGACTATTTGTTGACTATAAACAATTTTCACTCAATTAGGCGTTATGACATGCTTACCATGAGTTAGTACCTAACTCATATCAAGCATCGAAGTGTCTATTAAAAAATTCGGTAATGTGTCAAATAAAAGCCTCAACAAAGATTAGTAGTACCATCAACACAGGCTTTAAGAAGACTGCAAAGTGCACGTGTGTTGTAGCAGCAGTGCAACTCGGCGGAGGCATGAGTGGGGGCTGGATCTTGGCAATAGGTTTTTGGCGCGGAGAGAAAGTACGCTTGGTGGTGGCGAAGACCCCTGCTCGACGCACTCGGTGGACTCCGCGCGGCCGCGGCCGACACTCGGCCGGCGTTTCATGGGCAGTCCGTTTGCGAAATAATGCCATTGAATCGCTGACGCCGAATTTGCCAGTGAACGCGCTGAGCGCGGAGATGACGCGCTAATAAATAGTGGTGCGCACCAATGATAACGAGCTCTCGACCCCGGATACCCACTACAATGTGCCAATGGAGTATTGTGACTATAACTTACGTGCTCCTTGTATTGAACTCGTACGATGCCAGGGAGATCAGTTCGCCGGACGCTGCTACCCTTCACAACCATGTGAGTAGAGGCTGATTACCATAATGTCACTATCAGGCCGTGGACGCAGTATCGGTCACAGCTGCATGTGCTTCGGTGCATTGACTTTGTATGCACTTTTACTTTCATTTGTAGAGTGCTTCTTGCATTTCTTATTTGCTGTTTATCAGCCATCGATAGTTTGATCAAAGCGATCTGCTGTAAAAATATTTTCTGAAATATTCATCTATTTAAATTTTCATGTAAAATCTGTGAATCAAGCAGTCTGTTCTCATTAGCTCAAATACCGTATAGTGTCTGTAAAATTATTGTCTTTTACAAAACACAAGATAACACCTCCCTACGACCTGCTATACAAGACAGTTAACCTTGGGCGGACCTGGACAATTTAAAATTCTACGAAGTTTTCGCCCCCTTCATTGGATCAATAATATTCGCGGAAGTGATCTTAATCAGTAGTATAATATAAAGGTGGTTCAAAGATGCTTTAATGTGAAGGTACCTTGTTATGTTACTACAGGGAGTACTTCATGTAACTTTTTACAAACACCTTGTATGTATTGTATAAATAAAGAAATCAAACAAAAATAAAACATAAAGCTACCGATTCTTGTTGCTTTTACCGAGTTTTCATGGTTTTTCAACATTTCTTTCCGGATATTTCGATGTTATGAATATTTTCTAACTTATTCATCCGCAACTGCAAGCGTTACATTCAAATTAACCGCGATAAGGGATTTAAAACTACCCACTTTTCAGTGTAGGGTAGGTACTTACCTAGTTTTTTGGAGTTGGGCTGTTCGGTTTTTCATGCATTTTCCTTTGTGAAAAGGTTGCCATTTTAATCGATTTCATAAAACGGCTTCTCTTAAAAGTCTAAGGGAGTTAACCTCCAAAACCTAACCTAAGTTAGCTGGAAAGGAATGCCTTGTTGCATTAAATCCACCTATATCCACTCAAAAAACTATTCTTAATAATTATATTTTTGAATAATTTTGAATAATGTAAGAATGGAAAAAAATAATTTATATTTTAAAATGTGGCCCCATTACACCCCATTAGGAAGTAATGTATGAATTTTCATTTTTCGAGAACAATAGGCTCGTGGAGCTCTGGGAACGACCTAAATTAAATATAGGTACCTATATTGTATAACCTACCTAATTGATTACGAGACTTAACAAATTAAATAAGTAGCATTGTTTTGTTTGCATGAAGGCTATAAAACATGTTATTGGCATGGTCAGCATGAGACCGCATAATCGCTGTCATTGCCGATGCCGACCGATTGACACAGTTATAGTTAACAATCAAGTAATAATATTACCTACTAGCTTTTGCCCGCGGCTTCGCTCCCGTCAACTGGCTACTCTACCCTACTCTACCCTACTCTACCCTACTCTATTCGATTTTTTCTCGCCGTAAAAACCATTCTTGAACTTCAACGAACATTTAAAAAAAAGAATTGGCCAAATTGGTCCAGGCGTTGTTGAGTTATGCGCTTACCAACACATTTTGCGATTCATTTTTATATTATAGAAGATTGTTATATAGTAAGTAAAAGTTATGTAAGACAAAGATGCCAGAAATAAAAATTTGTCCTAGATAAACCTTCAAGTTTTTCTTTTTTGAGTAGACGTCCTTTCTTGGAACAAAAATGAAAGTCGAGCTGGTTCATCTTCACGTTTTTCTGTTGCTCAATACGAAATATTATCTATGAAGATAACTCTACCTACGAATGTTGATCTCGATAGTTCCTAAGTCGTGTCTTGTGCTTTTTCGAAACAGTCCAATTTTATCTTTTGTAGCCAAAATAGCTAGTTTCTAAAATCATAATACTGACTGGCCTGTTGGTATAGTGGTTAGTGGCCCTGACTGCTATACCGGGGTAGGTTCGATTCCCACCCAGGACAAATGGTTGTGTGATGAGCACAATCATGTGTCTGGGTGTAATTTATCTATATATATAAAAGGAGAAACTGACTGACTGACATATCAACGCACAGCCGAAACTACGGGGCCTAGGAGTGTGAAACTTTGCACAATGTTTCCTTTTATGACGTAGGCGAGCACTAAGAGAGGATTTTCTAAACTTCGCCCCCTAAAGGTATGAAACGGGGGTCCAAAGTTTGTATGGAAAAACCTATTTTCACGCGGGCGAAGCCGCTGACAGAAGCTAGTCTATAATATGTATGTATTTAGAAATATTTAAGTATGTTTATCAGTTGTCTAGTACTCATAAAACAAGCTCTGCTTAGCTTGGGACTAGACAGCGTTCTGTGATAGTTGTGGAATATTATATTATATTATAATACTGGACCTATTGAGATCTTATGTTAATAATGATAGTCGTTAGTCGTTGGTCAATGACTCATAATGCCTGTTTAAATAATTACTTATGTATGTAAAAGATAATATTAGGGTCTTTACCGATGATGACGATTTATAAAATTGGTCGCTAGTTGCTTTGAGCTGTGATAACTTCGGATTGACTTGAAATTATAGGTTTAAATAAACTATATAACTACTGCTATCTACTTTAGGTATACTTTGAAATAGGTTCCTTCTTAATTTGTTACTTTGGGTTTTTTTTTATTTTCTGTAATATCGCTATACTTATTCATTCTACTTATTACTTATCACAGTTCAAAGTTTGTAGTTTCATAAAAATGTTACAAAGGTAAAGTTTCCCAATACGGTAGGTATTTATTTCGGTTGAGGTAATTAAATTAACTGATGATCCGGATATGCACTACTTTCGCCGGTTACGTTTCTGTTTTTGTTATATAATATTTAATTCGATAAAATGGACATTCCAACAATCTTCTAGAGAACAAAGCCAATTACATTTAAGTTGAAAATAATTGCCAACGAAAGTGGTATTTGATAGTCTTCTTTGGTAACGTCATATTTGAATTTGATACACGCACAGAGCCTAATTCGCTATTTTACTGAGTCTAGAATTCCATTTAAATTCGATCCATAAGTTTATAGAAGGTCAGCATAAAAGGAAGAATTTTGTAAATGGGGATGAAAGTCTGAAAAAAATTGAATGAACAGAGAAAGAAACAGATAGGTTGCATAAAATTTCTATAAAATTGGTACCTACGACCAATTCCAAAGTAAGGTACCTACTATATCTTCCATTCAATAAAGCAACCTCTTAAAATATTCCGTGTGTGGATAATACCATAATTTTAAATGTAACGTCCCAATATAAAATTCTTACAGAGACCCGGTAGGTATTAAAGACTTACGTGATCTTTCGGATTTTGCGTGTTACAAAATCGATTGCATGAATTTTCTATGAATGTTGTATGACTAATGCAGTGTTTCGACGAAACTTTGGCTCTGAAGAGACGGGACGCGATGTGCAATTTGTAACCAACCATTTTAGGAATGCCAATCACTCACATCTTGAGATGTCATAGATTACTTAGTTTGCGTAGGTTTTAGATTGTGATAAATGGCAGTTATCTTACGCTCTAAGCTAAGTAGGTAGGTGTTACAGAATCTGCAAAGTAGGTAATTAAGTAGATTCTGTAACATGAGGTCCGGGTCGTAGGGGGCAGGGGTTTATATTGAAACAACAACACACTGCCCGGTCTTTTTAGCTAGCTTGCATGCTACTAGGTACTGTTGCCCAGACTTTGGGGACAAGTCTAGGGAATGTAGGATTTTAACCTCACTAAAATCACCATCAGGCATCAGCACATCAAAGGCGTCCATTTAGATGTAACTGGGCCCCTTCTATGTGAATCAGAGATAGTTCCGGAGTGGTCTTCTAACACGTTAAAAACCTAGCACTCCAGAACGGGGCTCTGTGCAACACTTGATATTGCACATCCCTGAGGCAACTGTAAAAGGATTTCCCCTAAACCTCGCTGACCTTCATCTTTACCGTACCGAGGTACCTATCTACTAAGATCTTAACATAAATAT
Organism: Mythimna pallens; assembly: GCA_961205895.1. NCBI lineage: Eukaryota > Metazoa > Arthropoda > Insecta > Lepidoptera > Noctuidae > Mythimna > Mythimna pallens. Next base: position 8,216,479 of record OY540835.1, on the reverse strand, counting down.
ACATAGAGAAACTTGGTGTATGTAAACAGGGATCGATCCGATACTGAAAATAAAAATGATTTAAGTAATAAGTACATATTTTTTTGAGCTTAATTCATCGAATACCTTCTCCCGCTGTAAGGTGGAGGGAGAGGGCGTGTGAGACCTAAACTGACTAAAACCCGCCTGTGTCCTTGGTTTACCCTTTGCGTTCTAGGGCAACGGCACTGAGTAGCTAAGTATTTGGTTAAGTTTGTTCACAAGCCTTCCCGGAAGATTCTCTTATAGCTAGATATTTGCTTTTTTGAGGTGTAAAATCATCAAATAACTTCTCCCACTCTAGGTAGTGCGAGGGAGTGCAAGACTTTTACTCACTAAAACCCAACAGTGAATATTCCCGCAGCCCATAGCTAAGTGCTTCAATGTCAGTTTCTGTTACCTAGTCTATCCAATATTATGAAGCATCTAAATTGGAAAAGGTTAAGAATAGAATAGAATAGACTTTACTTAACTTTATTGTACACCAAAATAGTAACACCTTCCTTCCCCTTCACCTTCTTTCCTTGGCCCGTAGTAAGGACCTTGACGGCCTCATTAGTTTGAAGACTAGATTCCTTAAAATAGAGTTTTTGGGATATCTACAGGATGTAGTTCCAATCAACAGTTACCTACCTACTGTAGACCTATCTATCGTAGATTAATAAGCCAAACATTTTTAGTGCATCTTTTTACTAGTCTTGAGAAAAGATCGTCATGTATGCAATGCCAACTTTTTGGTAGTTTTTGGGCGATTATAGGAAAGCATACTCGTATTATTTACTGAGGTTGCATTTCTTTCTAAATCGGGCCTGTCCTAAGGAATGTTCATCCTTTCCAAGGCAGGCCTGTTGTAGGGAATATGACTATTTACAATAAATATCTACTTACTTCAGTAAAACTGTTTAAAATTGATCCTTCTTCTGGTGTGGGTGAACCAAAGGTTTTCTTGTTTTTATTACCCACAATTTCTATATTAATTCAGCGTTGTTAGCTTGACGGAAAAGTAAGTATGAAGGAATCCAGAATTCGTTTATTTGTATGTTTTAGGTGCATTCAATTGGACCATATTGTGTGAAAAAATATAATGCCTAGCTTTCTACTTTATGAATCAAAAACTATTCTAATCTAACTGTTATTATTTCTCTAAATTGTCCTAATATAAGACCAGTTACACATTATTCTGTCTACGATTTATCTCATATTATATCTAAGAGGAAGGAACGTTAGTAACTCTTGTCATAAACAACTTCTTAGCTATAATCACCATAAATTGGTAGGTATCATAATTTTCAAACCACGCATTGTCTGAACTATAGATAGTTACTAATACCGATACAATGGCTGAAGGTATTAACTATTTTCCTTATTATTTACCGTCGGCTTATAAATCTAGCTTGTTCGAAATATATCACCGAGGCTACTTACTTTCTTACATTTGATAAACGGCTACGGATAACAAAAACGAGAGCACCACAACAATTACCTCGTGAAAGGCGCCTCGCAATCATACTTTGGAAAGTAGTTTACTTGCTGACCTTACGAATTCACGGGTATCACACAATAAAAGCGAGTGCGGTGAAAATGACGCCAATCAGCCGTAACCACCTAGTTTGATGATTTTGATTGTGTCAAGAATCAGTTGTTTTGGTTTAGATAACATTCTATGCACCATTTTGTTTTCAATGGCATGTAATAAATTGAATGCGAAATAGTTTTCATGCTTGTCGCTTTGTAGCATTCACACTGGTTTGAAAATAACAGCTGGAGTTGTTTTAACAAAGCGCTCACAGAGTTAACCGGAGAAAACCAATTATTATGGTGATGTTTGATACTATCACTATTCAAGGCATTAATACCTTTGAAATCAAATGGTCGTGCCTTCAAGATATTCAAATACCTTACGTTAGTGTAGCCTCTCTAAACATAATAGGCCTGAGGTCTTTGAACGGCAATTGTTATGCAAAAAGGAAAGCCATTTCAGTAGATATGGTAAATGAAACTAAAATTCAAAATGGTTTTAATGAAGACCAGTTTTGTAGTCTCGTCGATGATATAAATAGAAACTGCGATACCCTAGAGTAATTAACCAGCATAAAGATCAATCTATTAACATAATCTAATCAAATATAAAGTTATATAACTTTAGACTCGTGAGTACGCTACAAATAAAAATAAGATTATGATATTTTTAATCCTGGATTCAAAATTGTCATAGGCTTAAGCTTCAGTTTGTTATCAGCCTTAGGTACTAAACTTGAGATTATCTGCTTGAGTGTTACAACAATTCACGTTAGGCTTTAAGTGACACTTGCGTACTGATATCAAGTTGGTTACTTTCAGCACCTTGTTTAATTTGGCGTACTGCGTTAGGTAACGTGTCATTGTCTCAGTTCCATTGTCCAGTCCTCGCCATTCGACATTGAACTTCAGACGCCAAGTAGACCGCTAATCGCTGTCATGGTCAATTACAACAGTTATTCATTACTATTAGGGTCACGGAGCAGTCTTTCAGGCGAATATGTAGTTGTTTCTAGATTTTATTCATTTTCGATAGTGACCTTGACATTATTCGGTTATTTAATAGATACGAGTATTATTAGAACTGTATCTAATTTGTTATGGCTAGGGCTGTTTACTTTTTTAGACCTTGTTGAGTCAAAGTCAAGTACTTTGATCACAGTTGATAATCTGATTTCAGGCTCAATTTTGTCCGTCCACTCTACTGTGTCTTAGTTTCCACTGTTCTTGATTTAAGAATTGTAAGCAACTGTATCTGACCTCATAACGTCCACTCAATATGGTTGTCTCACATTGAAATTCTAGTACTGACTTTGCTCTATTTAAAATGAATCGCTGCATTCGGTATTCAATACAAACATTATCTAACTTCCTACCCAGTGGCACAGATGACCGTATAAGTGGTAGTGTCCACATGGCGCACGGACAACCTTAGCCTCATAAGTGGTTATTATGTCACGATATATTGTTAGCTAACTAGCGACAAACAACATGCGCTGTTAGTTTCGTCACAGCATTACATGAGTGGGTCACCAGAGGGAAAGTATCATTGCGCATCCTTCAGTCGACGACGATGTGCAGTCGTCGCTGCTATTCTTATGTAGGTATTAGTTTGACTGACAGCTCTGTTGGGCAAATTTTAATGACAGATCTATTGAATATGCCATATTGAATACCGAGTAAGGAAGGCGAAATTTCTGCTATGGAACTTTTGTTATGTATTTCCATTTTGGTCTTATTATGAAAGTTGACACTCGAACCATCCTGAAATAAAACGTTCTTCGTTCTGGAAGCCTTGATGTCTTTCCAAAATCAAAATGTAAGGTAGGCACTATTCATTTAGTCAGTGATGCATACTAATACATTCGTCTAAACTAACGATTTCCTAATGTACTATAAATTACCCGTCATCACCAATAATGAGATCAGCGAAAGTTTAAGTGCTTCTGAAATTAAAGTGGAATAAAAAAGGATAATAACGTACCGGAACACGGCTGTTAAGATTGTGAAAGCAACATTGACATTAGTCGCCAATTAACATCGGACATTGCGCAACCATGGCGTGCACGAAGCTGCGAAAGTAAACCGAGCTGCCAACATTAAAATGGTAAACAAAACTTATGTAATTGCATTTCCGATGGAACCATCAGATACCAGTTTTGTTGTTACATAATATGCATAAAAGTCAACACCAATTTATAATGAACCTTTACAAAATTTAGCACGATTACCTACTTCCGACTGCAGCGAACATGTAATGATGACTGATGACTTAATAGTAATAGATGTGTTATGTAACGACATAGTACCTATAGATAACACACTCTTGTCAATCTTCGTCAACAGTAAACGAGTGCATTCGTATCCTACTATAATCTTAGGTACATATACTACAAGTTTGTTGTTAAGTTAAATGGGAATTCCTACAATCCGTAGGTATAAATATTCAAAATCTTATACCTAGTGTCCGACCGAATGTTCGATTTCTGTCGAGTTACGGTTTCGGCGGCAAACCTGCCGAAACTACGACCAAAACCGCTAGTGACATTAACACACTTATAATTAAATGAGTAGGTACTTGCACAGGTAAGTATCTGTAATTAAATAAAATTAAAATTTAATTTTTGTTTTTCGATTTATTTAACCCTATTACCTACCTCATACTAAAATCGAGTGCAATAAAATGCATTAAAAAAAAGACTGACCGATTATAATAACGTTTTCTTTATTTTTCCTTCAAAACATGATCTTGTAAGAAAGTTTCGGTTTCGGCCGAAACTAAGTCTGTTGCCGAAATTCGGTTTTGGTTTCGGTTTCGGTTTCGGTCGTAAAAACCAGTTTCGGTCGGACACTATTTATACAAACTGAGACTCACACTTGAAACCCTTCAAGCCTTGGAATATCGAAAGTGAAGATCTTTTCTACAATAATTTCAGGTGTCATCAGGGAACAGAACGCAGCGGTTTCTGTTCGATGCCATATTCGGGCTGGAGGTGCCGATCTTGGAGGAGCAGAGCGTCGAAGATGATGAAGAGGACAATCAGATCAAAGAGTGCTCCTGTGGTATGTAGAAAGATGAAGTAACCTGTAAATATGGCACAAATTTCTAAGATTTATTATTAGATTAGAAACTTTGTTCAAATCTATTTTGGTTTTAACATTATCTTTATAATTATCTTCATCATTAAACATTTAAAATACATGTTTAAAAGTTACGTCAGATTCATATCTACCGTAATCATGTATGGAATTCATTTAAGGATTCAGAACGTTTCACATCTTGGAAAGTTCTACCAAAATATGATTATAACTTGAGAGAAACTTCATCATAATATGTCGTATAAATGTAACAACTCAACCTGTTAATTCCTTATGTTTATGCGCACACTCGATAATTAGTTAGAATTCAGCACTCTAGTTAGAAGTTACAGTTTCTTGTTTTCCAATCTTAGTCTTCTAGTTAGTTTTGCAATGCCTATTAGTCACTATAAGGGTCCGAGTTGATGATCGAACTAAATTGGTCGGTAGATATTAATGAGCCCGCAAATACACATTTTCGATCATAGCTTTAATTCAACTACATATAAATGTAAAAAAAAATCAACTGATCTGTTCCTTAATTAAAATTCGATCGTGAGCACGTACCCTTACAATTTCAAGCAAATCTAATGATCTTCATCCACGTTCACGTTTTAGAGTGCGGCAGGGCAAACCCACTCCCTAGAAAGTTGGGTAAGTTGTATCTGTGTACAGCACATGATTTGTACCTATGTATGTTAACCTGTAGAAGTAGACGGCACCCCTGTATGTACCCTGTAGCTTGCACATTCCTCATATTTATCATCATTACTGAGAGTCGTGGTTCGTCTTTTGTAAAGTAATTTTTTGGCGATGTTTCGCCATGAGTGCCTATCCTTGTCGCTGCATCATGAAGTTTTGAGTCCGGTGAGCGGGTTTGGTCCGATCATCTAAATGGACTACCACCCCTTGGACGATTGGCATCGACCTTGTATATGGTTAGTCCTTAACTTATACTTTTGTCATAATTAGTAAATTTTTCACCCTCTAGACTACTCAAATGGGAGAGTATCCATATCAATACTGTGTTACAAACAAATATAGTTATTACCAAAGATCATCGATGTGTATCGTATTTATTTGTACCTACTTAGATTCGTCCCATAATTAGTTTAAATAACAATTCCTTTAATCTATCTATAGAAATATCTTTTAGAAATTTAACTATTGTTTTGTATATTGTATATAACTTTCCGTGCACGTCAATAACAATTTGTTTACCTTTGTATTTGGTTCCTTGTTATGTTTAATTGTTTTAGTTTTTGTATTATTTACTCTTGTGTCTTTTTTGCCCATTAACTCCCAAAAACCTATTGAAGCTACCGATCATGATGTCGATGATTTTTTTTTATATTTACTTTAGATTAGTCAACTCCTTAATTTATTTTGTAATTATTAGTGGAGATTGTAACATCTAATACTGCATTTAAGTTAAAATGTGAAACAACCCAAGCTGTAAGTAATTGGGCATTACTTAATATGTAGGTGAATGCAATTAAGTCCATGCATGCCATTGCTCATTCTGAAGAGTAAAAGTGTTAAGTCGTTAAGAAGTATTTAAAACGGCTTCATTACCATTAACATTGATAAATGTTAAACACTTAGTTGGAACAATACACCATTTATCTGTCTATTCGATAGAGAGGAAATCCGGTTAGATAAGAGATGAAATTGACAAATGTTTATAAACAATTAATTGTATCAGATACAGATACTCATACTAAATTGCTATCTGATGATTATAAATGGGCAAAACCTTCGAAGGCAGAACAACACAACTTACTAATTTTAGAATTAGAAAATAGAACTTTGAGTTCATTAACGGTCTATCAATTTCTATAACTTCTCTAATTATAAAACAACATTTGAATAGAAAAGTTTACGATCCAACGTTTGACGATGTACTCGTAATGAGGTTCGATAAGAAATATTTGAATAAAATCTTACATTCTATAATAGGCATCATTTATTAATACATTACGTAAGCAGTTACCAAGAGCTCAAATATCTTCCTTCCTGTAAATACAAGAGCGAAGATAAATAAAGTTCATTAAGAGCCATTAGTGTTCACACGTAAACAGCTGTTCTGTGCAGTGTGCAAGTACTGGGTAGCTGTGAGCGTTGAACCGCCGTTCATCACAGTGAAAGTGTAATGGACTCGATCTGTGCTCGCCGCCGGATCGCGACTCGCTATAACTGCTATAACTTGTTATTTATACACTATTATTTCCCGTTCCTGTCAGCGTACAGACGGGAGCAAAATTGCTTTTAAAGACAAACTGCTTAATGTTTGAATTGGAATTTAGAGCAGGTTATAGACCTCCACGACTGAGGCCTGAAGTTCTACATTCTAGTTCACAATCTTGACGAGAAATATCAACGCTTTGAGACCATTCCTATCGATAACAACCTACCCAATTAGATCATTTATTGTCTAGTTCAAAAACCAAAGCTATGATATTTTTCTGGAGACAGCCTGAACTTCAGATAAAAATTCTTCTCTCGCCACCAGTAGTTTCAGTTTATACCAAGCAATTTCCTCTGAACACACGTAAAGTTTATCGCTAGGTAGTATGCAGTCGTAAATTACAGTTAAGTATCGCTTGTTGTAATTAACTTAACTGCACTGCGTAGCATTAGCCTCACGCTTGTCTCAATTCACACTTGGTTGTATTGACCGACCATAATAAACCACTAATATAATTTATGAACTTGATCGATAGATTAACTGATAACTATGTGTGTATTGTTGTAGAATATGGTCCCATGTAAAGTTGTAATAATTTTATTTTGTAAGAGGTGGAAATAATTTAAGTTAGTGATTAAGACTGAAATTGCTCATCAAAAATTATACTGTTGGCTAAATAATGGATGAGGAAGTCTAGAAAAAAATACGAAAGAGGCGAAAGAAGAAGTTTACGAAAAAAAAAACAATCTTCCTTAAAATAAAAAAAAAACATAACAATTAGCATTGACAGACGTTACACAAAAAGATAAACAAGCCATCAGTCGGCAATAATACAGCCAGAGAGCTAACAGGAAATCTGTAGCAAGTACTCGTACTAGCAATGATGTTAGTTCAACAAACTGCGTTCACTTTCTAGAGTGCGGCGGGTCGAATCAGGAGAACCGCATCGTCGGCGGGATGCCGGCTGGCACCAACCGGTACCCTTGGATGGCGAGAATCGTGTACGATGGACAGTTCCACTGTGGCGCCTCACTCCTTACTAAGGAGTATGTACTGACAGCTGCCCATTGTGTTAGGAAGTAAGTGGATCATCTTATATATATATATATATGTTAAAATATTCCTTTTGAAAAGACGATGTAAGCTGATGCTGTTAAAAATAATATTTAAGGTAAGAAAGACAAAAATTGATATTTTTGTCTTTCTTACCTTAAATTTTATCTCTTTTCGGAAAATGACATATTTTGTTCACAGGATGTAATACTGCCAAATTAACGATTAGGTATTATAAATTTTACATTATCGATCATCACAATAATAAAATTTAGTTCATTACTGATTTTTAAAATAAGAGAAGAGAGTTTCGTCTAAGATAATGAAAGTACAGAAGTCTACGAAAATATGATTTTAAAGTTCGTAGAACTTTTCTTTTAGAGGATTTTTCTCTTACATGATTTCCTCTATTGGCGTATAGTCATTCTTTTAATAACGAAGTATGCAGCCCGCACTATGTTTATTACAAGACTCGTGAGGTCGGCTTCCAGTTTAAGAAGGAAGCTAGTAGATATGCAATCGAAATGATAGGTTCGTTGCAGCCAATTACTGTTTAGAAATCGAAACGCTCAAGTTATGTGTTTCTTGAAGGGAGATTTTTTGTTCTATCTATGTTTGAACAAGTACTTGTAAATGCTGATCTCAGAGATTGGAGTATTATATGAGATATGTAGAGTTACACTCTCTCAATACAATAGCCTAAATAAAATAGATGAAAGTAAATCAATAACAGTTATATTGAATTCTTTTTGTATCTCTTTTGAGACATCCATGCACTGTCTCTTTGTCCATCACCAAATAACTTCCCGACCTTGGTGGGGTGAGAGAGAGTATCAGACTTTTACTTACTATAACCTACCCTTGTACCTTCAGTTGCCTTTTGCGTTCCAGGACCGCGATGACTCTTTCAAATAATCCCTCATCGTTACTTTATCTTTGATTTTCATCTTAATGCTTAGCAAAATTTGGATAGTGTAAAAAATGTCATTGTATATTCAATATTCCTTTACGCCTGGCGATACCACGTAAAGTGCACTTGCTTTGGAATGCTCATTCATTAGGCACTGGCTCTATTGTAACAATTGCGTGTCGGTATAAATTAAGCGATTTGTATTTAATAAGTGGTTACCTATCTTTATATACCTACTCATCGAGAATGATTTGTTCACATAACACATGCATAATACATCATAGGTACGTCATGTAACTTCATATTTCTTTGTCAGCCCTTGTTCCTGTCTTCCATTCCTTCTTCCTTTCATTTAAAATCGTCGCTCACAGATTCCAACCATCCTTTTTTTTCTTTTTAGGGTACCTTAAAAGGAAATAACGGAACCCTTATAGGATCACTTTGTTGTCCATCCGTCTGTCTGTCAAGACCCTTTATCTCGAGAACGCGTAGAGGTATCAAGTGGAAATTAAAACCATAATACTCTGATCTGCGGTCCCTAGAAGCTGTGCAAAAATCAAACTTCTGAGTTAACGAAAATAAAGATACGGCTGCTTATCTCGCAAAAAACGTGTATTTCGACACTCAAGGGAATAAAAAAATTATAGAATAGGTACTTCCCGTTTACCTAGAATCTGGAAATTTGGCAAGACCCAAGGTCTCATAGCACAAGTATAGGAAAAAATCTGAAAACTGTATATTTGTTGTTACGTCACAAAAAAAACTATTTTTTGTCGATTCGGAAAAATCTTTGTAATTGACCGGTTCTCATAGGTAAGTCTGTACGGAACCCTGAGTGCGCGAGACCGATTCCAACTTGCCCGGTTTTATTTTATCTCTTTCCCCATCACTCGGTCCAGTCCTGTGTTAATCGTTTTCTTACTTTTTCGTTTGAACGTTACGTATTCTCATGCGCTTTAATAGGAAACAGTAGATGAGATGCAACCATGCAACTAATAAAAATGGTTATACAATGTTGTTATATCGTCACTACGTGGAACTGGGCGTGCGCACAACAAGCTAGATGCACGCAATGTTGCATTACGTTAAATATTAGGCCTATTAACTATTCAAATACCAGCCTGATGTTTTTCCGGTTGATATTTCGCATATTCTTGTTGGAATAATAAATCATTTTACCACGCTACAGTTTGTCTATGTTATATGTAACGTATACTCCATCTGTTTAGTTAATTAACTAAAGGTAAACAATCTTGACATGTCTTTTATCTAAAAGTTGTCTATAATTTTGATGAAAAATGTTTACAATTTGTTATTTAGGTACCTATACCGATGTTTGGTAACTAACTAAATTTAAATAATCTTTGTATGTCTTTTATACGATTTTTTAAATAAAAAGACATTATATGATTGTTTGCGTTTAGTTAACTATCTAAACCGATGGAGTTATATACGTTAAAAGGTAGTTCAAATACTGCAACTGAAAAACGAGTAATTTGTTTCATTTTAATAAATCTTTCTGGTAAAATATGAAGTGTGATAATTTACGAGACATTACCATACGATGTTTTCTATTTCTATGTAAAATAGCGCAGTCATTCATGAAAACAATATTAATTCATCATTTAAATTCGTCGCAGTTTGGATTTCCACCTGATTTACGCATCTAATTTAAATGTCATAATCATGCGAAAAAAATTGCAAAATCATTTTCAAGCACGTCCACGACATTTACAAAATCATAAATTATATTGTATTACCTATGTCTTTTGTTAGACGTCGAAAGATGAAAGTTGTAAAATAATATGAATGACAAACGATCATTCAATGTAATAATTAATTATACTCATAAAAAATGAATGGAATAATGTTGCTATAACTTCGTATTTATATCATTAGCAGTAAAATCATGTAACAATGATGTAACAGTAGAGAAGTATTATTACTTTAAATTGCTTGGTTATCCAAGCAATTTGTATTTATAGCCTGTTACACCATATCAGTACGTGGTGTATAGTTTAGATATGTTACTGGTAATCTGTATACTTAATCCGGTATTATATACATTACCTAGGCAATTTATAGAATACCTAAAACGCGTAGGTAATGTATGAAATATTATTTATTTTATACTTTGCCTAGGTAGTCCATAGAATACCGAATTCGCAGCCGGTAATGTGTTTAAAAGACGGGAGCAGGGAAGGAGGTAATGTAGTTTTGGGGCACCCCGACACCGAAAGGTCAGGTCAGAAGGCTAGTCTTCGTTTATTTTTTTATAATCATCCGGAAATAAAAGCCCTGTCGACAGAAATGGGATCTGAGTACCTACTTGCAAATTAAATTATTTTACTTCTAGCCAGAATAATTTTTATTTATATCATTTTACTTCTACTAAGGCTCTATTTCTGTCCGCGGGGTTTAAAGTAAGGCTGCTATTTCAGGGTGGTTATAAAAAAACTACGAAACTAACCTGTCCGCGTCGAAGTGCCCTAAAATTACGCAATTCCTTCCCCGCTGTCGTCTTTTACACATATTGATTTTAAGTAATAGAACATGTTTCATTTGAACGTCATTTTATAGGTAGGTTGGTTAACATTGATAAATATAGACCATCATCTTCCTGCCCTTGTCCCGTGTTATTTGGGGTCGTCGCAACACGTTTTTTTCTTCCATTCTGCCCTGTCACTCATCATACTATCACTGACTTCCTTTTCTTTCATATCACTCATCACACAATCCATCCATCTTTTCTTTGGTCTCCCTCTCCCTCTCTATCCATCCACATGTAAACTCATAACTCTTTTAGTAACCATCGTTTACATGACCATACCAAGACAAACGATTCCTTTTCAACTTTTCAGTCACTGGCGCCACTTTCAAATTTTCCATAATATACTCATTTCTCACTTTATCCGTTCTCGCCACACCACACATCCATCTTAACATTCTCTAACATTGATAAATATAGACCAAATCTATTTATTTTATACATTGCCGGTCAGCCAGTAGGTACTCTATGCAATCCCTAGGAATTATGTACATTACCTGGGTAAAGTATGTAATGGATAATAGTATTCATAATATTTCATACATTGCCTGGAAGCTACAGGTATTCTGTACATTGCCTAGTTATTGCATAGAATACCTGAATTACACAGACTGTCAGTAACAGATATACTATACTACATTCCTGATTTTATGCATTTTTTGTTTGCCTGATTCTGTATATTTATTATTCGGTCGACTATGAAACATGCCCTTGGCTTCTTTTGGCCGTCATTTGTTCTTCTTATAGTCATGCTTCTACGATTGTTCTCTTACCATCTTCCAGACTGAAGCGTTCAAAGATCCGCGTAATCCTGGGCGACCACGACCAGACCATCACGACGGAGAGTGCAGCTATCATGCGAGCCGTCACCGCCATCGTCCGCCATCGCAGCTTCGACCCTGATTCTTATAACAACGACATAGCGCTCCTCAAGCTGCGCAAGCCTGTCAATTTCTCCAGAATCATCAAGCCTGTCTGTTTGCCGCCTTCTGGTAAGTTGAATTTCCTATAAAGCACACTCATTTCTTTTAAGCTGCTGTGCTCTGGGTATATCTACCCTCCTCTCCGTTGTTCACTGTTGTTTTTCAAATATGTAACATTTTTGTTGATTGATAATTATTTCATTGGTTTTCACTGATTTCTTGTCCCTTTGCACTTTTTCGTAGACCTTCTCTAAAATATCCTGGGCCATAACCAATTCGAGTTTTCAAATATCAAAGACAATATTGGAGATTCCCGTATTTTTAATGAAAGTTCGCAAACTTCGAATTATAGTCACAATCTATCAAAATGTAAGAAAATAAGAAACATTTGGACAGATCATGGGGACGAAATTTAATTTCGTTTAATGCGTTCGGGTAGTTCTCAAATACATACGCATCGTAACAGCTGAATTTTTGTAGCTATTATTTATTATCCGCTAATGTAATTGTTATGCTCCAGGTATAGACCCTTCAGGCAAAGAGGGAATCGTGGTGGGTTGGGGCAGGACTTCTGAGGGAGGACAGCTGCCTGCCATCGTGCAGGAAGTGCGAGTGCCCATCCTCTCGCTGAATCAGTGCCGGGGGATGAAGTACAGGGCTTCGAGAATTACTAGCAACATGGTAAGTTTAAGGAGTTCAGAAATTGACCGCGAAAAATAAAAAGATAGATCTCCTGTGAGATCTCATGGTGGTGTGGATGCAGTGGCAGTCGCAAACCACGCTGGGCACGCCTCGATCGTGGAGATAAGTCCCCTTTTTGCTGAGTGAACAGGAAGGCACCAAGGCTTTCTCTTACACCTGACGCAGTTCCTCATCGGACACGGTTTTATGGGAGGTTCCTGTTTCTAATTCAGCAGGGCACAATGGTAACGCCTGAGTGTTACCACTGTGTGAATATTCGGGTGATGCGGACCTCCACCGTGTCCTCCAGGTCATATGGTGGAGGCTTGCTTGTGTCTTCGTGGTGGTGATTGCCGGCGGCGAACTCTCGCGTCCGGCCCTGGTTCAGGCTATGGTTCGGAGTGAGAGGGCATGTGAAGGATTCACCTCCTTTTTCGACGTAGCAATGTGAGCGAACGAGGTGGTGGAAAGCTTGACAGAGAAATAATCTGTTGCCGCCTGAAAAGTACTAAACCCGGGTCGACGACACCTTGTCTTCCACGTGCACCTCAAAGAACTGTCAGTATATTCGACAAAACCTGCTAGGGCCGATCCCTGGAACGCAAAAGGCAACTGAAGGAACACGGGGGGCTTAAGTCAGTAAAAGTCTGTCATTCCCTCCTACTCCACCCAGAGCTGGAGAAGTTATTTGAAGATTGCTCACACACAAAAAAGGAGTTTAGAACTTTAGAATGAGAGATGTGGAGGCCAATTTCTGTTACCATATCCGTTACAGTCCTCCAAATTGCCCAGCAGTTGCTGAAAGCGTACTTTTTTTATTGTATAGCATTGTATACATGTAGCTTTACTGGTGTGCAATTTGTATGAAATGCAAAAAAATAGAATACCACAAATATAGTGTGCCAATAGTGGTGTTATAACAGCTAAAATCAGAAAATATCGGGAAGAAATATCGTGTATCTTTTTGATTAAGTTTTTAATTCATTATCTGATCAATAATTTATTTTATTTACAGTTATGTGCTGGCAGAGCATCAACGGATTCATGTCAAGGAGACAGTGGTGGGCCTCTGCTCTTACAACAAGGAGATAAATTTCAAATCGTTGGTTAGTACCCTAAAAGTAGGGACTAAAAAGACAGGTTGAACCACATAATACTATGTTAATCTATTGATCAGGTCTATGACCAGTGCGTGTTGCCAGTAATGACATATGGCTCCAAAACGTGATCGCTTACAATAAGCCTTCAGAAGGCTTAAAGTCACCCAAAGGGCGAAAGGTTCTGGAGTAAAGGGCTGAAAGGTTCTGAAGTGGCGACCGCGTACCGGGAGACGCAGTGTTGGAAGGCCTCAAACAAGATGGACCGATGACCTGGTAAGGGTTGCGGGAATCCGATGGATGCGAGATGCACGGGAATCTTCATTGTAGCGACACTTTGGGAGTAGACGTCTTTCGGCTGAAATGATGATGATGATGACTGATTAGGAAAAGATAACTGTAGTTTAGGACTTCACCCAAAAAAAAAACTGGGCAAGTGCGAGTCAGACTCGCGCCCTGACCGTTCGGTACAAACATACGGTCTATGTAAACAGTTCAATCCCCGAATGGAGTCTCGAAGATTTTTCCGAATCTCAGAAATAGTTTTTTTTTGTGACATTATAACTTTAATGTTTCACCTCTACGCATTCCCGAGATAAAGGGTCTTGACAGACAACAAAGTGATCCTAGAAGGGTTACGTTTTTTCCTTTTGAGTTACGGAACCCTAAAAATGATTATATGATATTAACATCTAGAATAGAAAATGTTTGTTCGACACAGACAACGTATGGCTTGAAATTTCGCTAAAACAGTGCCATCTTTTGAAAAGTTTCTATATATCGATACTCGTTAAGTTATTTACTTGAGTGTCACACGCTACATAGATGGCGCTAGTGTATCAACAACTTAGATCGAGGTCAATATAATCATCAACGTCTTTACCAAAGCTTTTTACTTAAAGTAATGTTGATTGTCCGTTTCCAGGTATCGTGTCGTGGGGCGTGGGTTGCGGTCGACCAGGCTACCCTGGTGTCTACACAAGGATCACAAGATATCTCCCATGGCTTAAAGCTAACTTGAGGGATACCTGCCTATGTGGCAACTAATTTATGTTACTCGTACATCGACCAAGAAGACGACAAAATTGTGGTATCTTTTCCGAATTAGCAATTTTCCTGAAAGTTTTTGGTACTTTGTATACAATTTGAGTTTGATATAGGTAACTTTAGCTTCTCGGTAGATAGGAATGTATGTCATAATGCGTTTGTACATAAAAATCGAAGAAACCGAACAAAGAATTTATAAGATCTTTTAATCGATAATGTAGTTAAGTCGGTGGTAACACTAAATGAACAACGGTATTTAGGTAAATATATATATATTTCAATGTAAATTGTAGTGCCAAGTTAGAAACATGTTCAAATGTATTGAGTACCTAACATTTCTTATTTTTTAGTCTCAAGAGCCAAATCTGAAATAATACTCGTAGCTTAGATGTTCCAGGCTAACTATTAAGACGTTTTAAAGTTATCATGGTTTTAGTGTGAAAGAGGTCTTATACAGCATGTGAAGTAGTAGGTATCCCTTTTTCATAAAGTATCTAATCATGATAGCAGTAAGACTTCATAGTTAGGCCCCAGATTTTTAGTTGAAGTTGCAAATAGCTGTAGAACTTAGATGAAGAATATTTTGAAACTTTTTTAA
Source organism: Mythimna pallens (assembly GCA_961205895.1). Lineage (NCBI taxonomy): Eukaryota > Metazoa > Arthropoda > Insecta > Lepidoptera > Noctuidae > Mythimna > Mythimna pallens. The sequence goes on along the minus strand of OY540835.1, from coordinate 8,200,820 downwards.
TGCTAGAAGAAAATCTATGATGAATTTGGCGTTTGAGTACTAATGCAAATAAAATAAAATACAAACTTACTATTATTAAGAAGTTGATCATTTAATTTTTGTGATGAGAATTAAATTTCAAGATTGATAAAACTGTAGGCAGTTGAAATTTTCATAACTAGTGAAAACCATTTTAAATATCTCAAGTATAGCCGTTTAATAACCTAATCTAGAATTCTTTAAACTCATTGGTTAGGTATCATTAAACTGTGGTTAGAACAAATTAATTTAAACATAAAATTCTCGACGCGTTTTATCGACTGTTGTAATTAATTTTGATTTCTTTTAGCGTTCATTTTATTTTTTGCATACAATAAATTAGTTATATTATTATAATTTCATAAATTTATTGAATATTGTTTACTATTTATTGTTAACTCTGTTTTGTAATTATATTATAATTACATAGATATTTTAAATTAATTTAAGAGATATTAAATTCATCGTGTGCCACTCGATGATTTTTTAAAATATCGATTTGTGTGACAAAGTCATGACAATGAAGTATAAATACTTTTATTTTTAATTACCTTAAACCTCGTTTAAGTAATCGTAAGTTAAGTTACTTCGGACAGGCCGGTGGTGCAGATTACCATTAGAAAATAAGACGTTGTTAACTGCCTAAGTGTTCACTACGTATTTTTGTACATAATATTAATTTATTCAAGTAACTTTATCCCGATATTCCAAGTTAGGTCATCCAGACTTCATCTCGAATCATGAAATTGACAGTTATAGCTTGTTACAAAGGATTTTGGAGTGAAAATTCTTCAAACCGACTCGGAATATGGGCCTTAGGATTTTTTTGTAACAAATATTTATTTCTTTTATGCATTTGTCAGTTTTACTCGCAACTTTCGCATGCGCGTTTAAATCCGTCGTTTATAGACTGGTCGTGACTCAGTGACGTAACGTGGAATGTTCCAAGTGTACAGTGAATGGATAAGTTCGAAGGAGATGAATGTATTTTGTTTGCAACAGAAATTATTTAGTTGTGTATTGACGACGTGTTACCGCTACATTTGCTTTTGGCTTGGCTCCAAATCTAATTTCTCCCTTTTTTGTTTTTAAATTTTTCCTCAAAGGTCTGATGAAATTGATTTGGAAAATTAAAATGTACATAAAGTTATAAGTATGATTGCAGCCAGCACCATCTATTATAAATACACATAACCATGCATTAACTTAACTCTAACTTAGCGGTTAAAATGCGCGACTAGCGATGTAGATGTAGCACGTTTTAGACTTAACTCTAGCTTAGTAAGCAATGCTCTTTAGGCTACGTCTGTGATCCCTATCACGATAAAATTGTTTAATATAACGATAGTTATTTATTTTTAGATTAATTTCATAAATTGTGTAAAACAATGTTTACGTTATACAAATTATTTCTAATTACTAATTATATTAACCTCGTTATTATGTGATTGTTGTTTTTTCAAAGATGTTTACTACCCTTAAATTGTTATAGAGGTGCTCTTATACATTAAACAGTTTAAAAAAGATTTTTTATGACTTTATTTTTAACATCAGCCTTTAAGTGTAGGGTCTGAGATTTTATTACTAAGACGTGATATTTATGTGATTGGACCGAGTTGTAAAAGGTGGATTAAGGAAAACCACATGCATTTTTGGGGATTTGCATGTAGGCATCCGAGACGCAAAAATAACTCTAAAGTGCTGCGTAATTCCAATTTCACAAATGATTTTAGTAAGCAATTTGCATTGGATTCAGGCGGCATCTGCATAAGTCATGTCTAATAATAATAATAACAATAATAACTACAGGAAAATGTATTAATTAAACATATATTTGGGTTTCTGATGGAGCTTAATTATGACCAGATTGGCTTTTTGGAATCAATCAACTGGTATTAGGGGGGTCTAATTTTAATTGCATGTTGAACACACAACGGTTAGCATTTAAATATTCTTAGAAAAGATGGAAGACATCGAAAAAACCTAAGCTTAAGATATCTGAAGTAGCCAATTAGCATTGAGCAAGTGTGGTTGTGGTAGATTAGAGTTCGAGTGTTTTCTGTATACGAAGAATTCATTATGCTTATTGTACCTACAAAGAAAGAATCATAAGTATGTAGAAATTGCAGAAAGAATTTCTACTTAGCACCAATAACTTCAATAGAAATTTCTAAGAACCTCAATGAGCAAGTGTTCTCTAAAGTAGGCCTGAACTTTTAGAACTAGGAAAATACTCAGATACTCATTGACATAATTAAGGCTCTTTAGATGTAGGTATGCAACGCAAGTGAATGTGCAAAAAGACAGCGACACATTGTGACGTTGTTGGAAAGTGACACTTTCGCCGCGGCGCCAACCGGTCGCCGCCGAAACGATCGCACATCACTCCTTCTCCTTTATCACGAGCAAAGACGCGTTTTTTTTTAAAATTATAGTTGTACTTTATTGTATAAGTACCTCATACATACAGCCGACAATAGATTTTGTACATTAAAAAATCTTTTTACAAAAAAAATAAATAATATAACCGACTTCAATGTAAAAAAACCGGGCAAGTGCGAGTCGGATTCGCGCACTGAGGGTTCCTTACAAACTTACCTACCTATGAAAATAGTTCAATTACTGAAAATTAGTGACCTAACTACTTGTATAAAAGTCCCTAATAAAAAATAAAGAGAAAATAAAAAATATACAGGTTTTAGGTTTTTACCTATACTTATGCTCTGAGACCTTGCTTCATGCCAAATTTCAGGACTTTAGGTCAACGGGAAGTACCCAATGAATTTTGATTCCCTTGAGAGTGTCGAAATATACGTTTTTTGCGATATAAACGGCCGTATCTTTTTTCCCTTAACTCAGAGGGTTGATTTTTTCACAACTTCAAGGGATCGCAGACGTAAGTATATGGTTTTCATTTTAATTCCATATCTAGTTCCATAAGTGTTCCCGAAATATAGGGCCTTGACAGACAGACGGACAACAAAGTGATCCTATAAAGGTTCCGCCTTTTACTTTTGAGGTACGGAAAAGTGCAGAATAACTCAAATATCCGAAGTTAGTGTTTTTAAAAGTTTTGTTTCTTCGTTATTTAACACCGACTTCCGAAATTCTTCAAATAAAACTTCAAAATCACTTGCAACCGACGTTCGGTTGTAATTTTTTTGTAAAAAGTTTTTATGTTACACTTTTTAGTTACTTTACAACTAAAATGTACCTCTCAGCCAAACATAAATAGTTTGTAAGGTACCTATAGACTTCAATCATTAAAATATGGTATGACAATTCCAATAAACCAAGCCACGGCTAGGATACATTGTTTTATTACGGAGTTTCTGTGCCTTCCATCATCAGATTAGCTCGATGGTACCTTATAGCCAGAGTGCATCTCATGGCAATTCTAAAAATCCCAAACACGGTTAGGTAACATTGATTTATTACAGAGTTCTGGTTCCTTTTGGCTTCATCATCAGATCAGTTCGATATATCCCCTCCCCCTCTTCTTTCAGTAAGTCATCGCCTACACGTATAAAGAAATCATTTTTATTTTGTTAAGACAGTTCTGCTGTGACCCTAATAAGAGTTCCATTCCACATCTTCGAAGTTCATGATCAGATCATAACAATATTTCTATGGGACCAACTCGGAAGCGTAACTTTTTAATCAAAATAAATATTTTCTAAATCGGTTCACAAATGACGAGAAATCGGTGAACATACGCAAAAAAAAAACATAGGTACAGCCGATCATAGAACCTCCTTCTTTTATAAGTTGGTTAAAAAAAGAAACTAGTTGAGTGCGAATCGGACTCGTGCACCGAGGGTTCCGTAAAAACTTACCCATAACATTTAGACCGAAGACAAACAGCTAAGTGATCCTATAAGGGTTCTGTTTTTGCCGATTTAGGTATGTACGGAACTCTAAAAATAGTCCTATCCTTCTTATTACAAATTAAAATATTCGTTTCATCACGCTTCCGAGTGTAGATAACTCGGGTCGATACCCGGATATATGTACAATGGTCTAGTCTAGGACTGGAATACTCTTATCCTGATAGTAGTTTACCGTGGGATCATTTTCCAAGCTCACGAGGATGAAATCACTAACAAAAGCTAGTTGTTTAATGAAGAGGAGTACATTATTCCTATCACGATTGCCTGTAAGTACCGACCCTAGATTAAAAGTAGTTAATTACTTACAGATGAATTACAGGTCAGTGTTGATGATTGATTTTGTTGACCTGAACTTAAGTCAGTTTTAGAAAGCATTTGTACGCTACTAATATTTGGAGGTAAGTACGGTTAAATTTTCAGCACTTCGATGGTTTCTGGCAAAGATCTTATCCAGGACAGATACTTGGCTAATTCATAAATGTGTGTGTGTATTTTCCACGAAACTATATGCAGATCGCATAGCACAATAGGCCTAAAGAAGCCCTAGATATATAGATAAGATACTCTTTAATGTACATCATAAAAACACAATAGGAGCTTTATGATTACACAAGAGAGAGAGAAAAAAGATGGGGATGGATTGGGATGGGAGTGGGCGGAAATCCACCTCGCAGTTCCAGAATTGGTGGATGTCACATGTCTTCGAATTTTAGGTTCTAAGGTATGTCGTCCCTCAGGATGTTTTCCCTCACCTCTTTGAAAACAGTGGTGATAAAATAAATTACACAAAGAAATGTGCCTGGCTGGGTTTGCACCCCCGACCTTCAACTCGCAAGTTACTGGGCTACCATCAAATATACATATAGTATGCTTTTATAGGTATGTATTTGTATAGAGAATTTTATAATATGTACTGTTAATATTGCACGTACCGCCATTTGTCTCTGCATCACCCAAATGTTGACGGGTAGAAAAAAGTCCGCCTCTGTACCTACTCTTGTGTGCATAAAGAATTAAATAAATAAATATGAACATTTTAGAGGAAAGAGGAGGAAGACGAGGAATAAGGAGATTGTTGATTCCTCTTTGTCTTTACCTTTTCTCAGTATTTAAGGACGGATCTCCTTATATCTCTGAGCCTAGATGATTTACCATGAGTAGTCGGTATTTTTTTTTTCAATACTCTTACTCGAAAACCCGCTCTTTTAAGCAAGCAATAGAATGTTTTCCGCACTAGTGCAGAAAAGTGCGTGTGCTCTCCCCCGCCATCTAGTGTGGCGTGTGGTCAACCCTGTTTATTCATTTCTACGTAAGTGTATTGAAAGAAGTCGTTTGATACACGTGCAAATTGGTCACTGCAGCCCTCGGCTCCATAACACACTCGCCTATGGCTCGTGTGAATTCCGCCTCGGTCGCGATGACAAACTTTCTGCACTTGTATCAAAATGTACTATTTCACCGACTCTCCAAAATGTTTTTCGGCATGGCGCCAGACCGTAATTAAATTCTTTTTCTTGTCCAAATCGTTGAATGTGCAAAAAGTTGCTCCAGTAATAAATATTGGTACCGTTAGGCTTCGAATTAGTAATTGGTCAGCTAACCATTTGATTTCAAGTGTAGAATATTTAAATGCGCATTAGTCGAACACACATTTTTGGCAGACATGTCTTCTTGATCCTGTTTCGCAGCGAGCATTAATTTTGAAACCTGACCTAGATTATTTCTTTGTACATTCTCAGACAAGACACCTTCGATTCATTTGTTGCAATTTATAACTGTATCGTGTTCGTAAAACTGCTCTTTTTTGAGACACTATATCTTCTCATTTTACATATGTTACAAGCCATATATATGTGTCAACATTGTGACGTGTGATAAATATGAGTCGTGATTAGGGAATCCGATCCCGCATCAAAATCGCGATCTCACAAGCCTGCGGGATTAAAGTTAGCAATCCCGCGGGATTTGCTGGACTGGGATATTTTGTTTTATTTTAAGGGGTATGCTCAAACGTAGCACGCGAAATTAAAATTTTCGAAATTAAGATGCCACTCTAACCTGCAATATGCAAAAAAAAACTTAAGACAATTTGAATTTCGCAGTGGTATAGCTAAATAATCAGGAACGATAACATAAAATATTTAACGTTTAGTTTTTCAGATTTAGGAAGATTTTATACTTAAACTGACATTGATTACGTTTCTGTCCACTTCCGATTTAGGACTCGCACAACACAAAATAGGAATTCAAAATTTATTTATGTTAATATTAATATAAATTTATTTTGCCTACAGGCAGGACAAAAAATTGAATACGTAAGTAATCAATGTTAGTACCTATGATATAAGTTTTCCATAAGTTCAAGTTCTACAAAAAAGTGTCAATTTCCATGGAAAGTTGTTAAATCACTTGTTAATGACGCTATGCTGGGTCTAATAAATATGTCATCTAAACGCATTTTTCTTAGCATTCAATCTGCAGGTGTGTGGGATCCCGCATTTCTGATCCCGCAAAAAAGGTGCGGGACCCGCGCTTGTGAGATTGGATTCCCTAGTCGTGATGGCCCAGGATTAAGGCACTCGCCTCTCATGCAACCGGTAAAACATAACGTGAATTTTTCAATTCGTATGTGCCTACTCTTCAGGATATCACTGACACCCCGTGCTTCGGCAAGCAGAAAAAAGCAAAAAACCGTTAGTCCCGGTTGTCATTCGTAGATCTGTTACAGTCATTACAAGTCAGACACCAGAAACTGTGATCATCAGTCTATCCAAGGACTATCGTGTTGCCCAGTAACTGGGTTGTGAAGGTTTTATAGCGAGTCGCTCCATGTAAAATACAAGTATTTAACCACATCCGGCTGGACTGGAAGCGGACCCCAAACTAGTTAGGAAAAAGCAAGAAGTAGAGGAAGAAGTAAGAGTAGAGTAGAGAGGAGTAACGGTAGAGTAGGTAGAAGTGGAGGAGTAGAGGTAGTTAGATAATGACAAGAAGGCAACTCTGGGTACTTCATTTTGGGCTGTGGGATAGTTCGAAAGAGTTACAGCGACCCTGGAATCGTCGCAAAGGGTAACTGAAGGAACACATGTGGGTTTTAGTCGATACATATACATAAGTCTGACACTCTCTCTCCTCCCAAAGCGGCAGGAGTCATTAGATGAATTCTACACATAAAAAAATGGATACTTAATTTTCACAGTACTTACTGGTCTATTTTAATAGAAATGTCGTTCGTTAGCCACAAGACCCTATGGCAAACCTCACAATGCCACTGGTGTAATTAAGAAGCTTTGCGCGTGCTATTTTTTAAAGCTAGGTATTTTTTAACCCCCGATTTTCGATTGAAGTTGAGTATTTCTCAAACTCTACTTTACCCAGAAAACCTGTCAAAATTTGGTAGATAAGTAGGGTTTGTAGCCTTCCTAACTCAAAATACTAAATTTAGAAACCTGCCCCAAAGTTCTGATTTGAATGCTACATATAAGGTAGCAAAAGTTTTGCTAAGTTATAGTGTATATTACTTACCTGTAGGTCTATTGCGTCAAGCATCCTTATAAAGTAAGCATTTTTTTGGAGGATAATGGATTCAATTTACACTTAAATGAGATCTATTGAAATCTCGTGATGAATCTATTAAAAGGTGATTGACCGAACTGTGGAGTACTTATATAATTTGTGTGGTACTATTATTTAACTAAGGCGTATATTTTTCACAAATAACTTAGGTTCTCTAAAGTTCGTCCACAGGCTGCAGTTACCTGTCCTGTTCCACATCCCGGTCATTTTGTATTATAGTTCCAACCTTGCGCCTAATTGTATCCTATCGTGTAAAATGAGCGTAAAGATGCTATTAGACAAGTGGGGTACGATTTGACGTATCCAAAACACGTTGTTTGAACATCGTGTGGACGCAGCGCATCTCAGTGTGTGTCCGTAGTGAGCGCGCGCGACAAGTTTTCCTGCCAGTACCATGCGCCAGCCGAGCGCCAAAATCTGAATTCAAATTTAGATTTTTTCTTTTTATTTTGTTTATTTTTTTTTTTTAAACCTGAATCAGAATGTGGAAGTGTTTATTCATTTTAGTGGTTGTGACATTGACTTTCACTTGCTCTGAGGTTGGTAGAATTTTTTACTTTCGATTGGATCTTGGTCATAAAATGTCCTGTGGCATGTGTAATCGACAGCGACCAATTCATGGCCAAAATAATATTCAATAAAACTGTCTTGTTGGGCCAGTTTGTGGCAAAATTAATTGATGTTCGCATGCTTTCTCAGTTATTAATAACTACAAAATTAGCAAGATTTTGGCAATTCTAAACGTGACACCAATATTTAATTCCTACCTATTCCATTAAAAACCAGTTACGAAATTGTTTGTTTACAACTGTAAAACTCATGGTAGAAGGCGTGTCAGGCTAGTTTTATGAATAATTAGATTTCCGATATTCGTAAACTACTGTTATAATGAGAGGTCGAAATTAGATAGAGTTATTCATGTACTTGCATCGAAATGTTGATATTAATGTGGATCTTCCTGGTATTTCTAATGAAAAATCTCATGTGGCCAACAATATTACAGATAAATAATAATAAAAACCTCAGTGATAGATAAGACAAATAGGTAAAACGAAGATAATTAACATACTATTTTTATTAGTATTTTTCATTGAAGAAGACGTCAACAGAGGTGAGGTTATCAATCCATACTTATACACTTCCTTCTCCTCGTCATTAATGTAGGAAATAATTTTTTTCTGCTATAAGTATTTCTGATAGTGTCATAAAAAAAATCTGCTCTTTAAAATTAATTTCAGGATTTGAGGCATATCCACTTTATTCTTTCGCCGTATGAAATCAGTATAAGTACTTAAATAACTTACCTAATTCCGACTTCTGGTTATATTGTATACTAGAGCAATATCTAAGTCAACAAGTGCTTTTTCTTCAATAACTTACGGTCTAATGTAAAATTTTGAAGCGTACCTATAATATTAATGGTCACGAAAATCTCACGGTCCCTTCACAACTTCATGGTCAATTCTAAATTGAGGGCTGATTTGAATGTGACCGATGTATCGAGCATTTTTAAACCTCATAGAAAAGCATTTGCAAGCAATGAGCAATGAGGAATTTTACACGTGCATGTAGGTATTATTTTATGTAAAAGGTAATTATCATACAACTGAAAGTATTATTGGTATTATGCAAGTTAGACAGATGAAAAGTCAAATGAATTTTCATTATTTTGCTTTCCTTAATCAGCATTAAAACGTGGTCAAAACTAGATACTCTTATATCGTAACAGACGATATTCCTAAAACTTATTAGGGTCTAAGCTAGATCACTGCTTACTATCATTATGCACTTGTGATTCTAATAGAAAGACCTTTTAGGACCCTAAAGGGTAACTGAAGGAACACAGGTGGGTTTTAGTCAATAACAGTCTGACACGTCCTCTCGCTCCATCCAGAGCAGGAGAAGTTATTTAATAATTTCCCACCTCAAAGAAAAAAGGCGACTACTCATTTTGCTAGAACAAATACACCAAAACTGTGACTGAGACTAAGATGGTGGCCAAAACACGTTAAATTAAAATTTCTGCCATTGCTGCTACTGATGATGATTGCAAAGTGTATGAATATCTTAATTTTAGTTTGAATCAAACTCCTTTCTTAACCGGTCCATAAAAAGCTAACGACTGTGCACAGAAAGTAATGCATTCTACGAGTTACGATAGCTATCATACCTGCTGATGACAAGGTGACAACCTACAGTGTTTATAAAATCGTTGGCGGTAGATTAGGTACGACAAATGATTCGCTGTATACTTGCAATGCAATCTGTCGTAAACTCGTTAAAAAATAAAAGGCCCGTTTTGACATTTGAGAAAAACCCTAGAATATTGTAACTTCGAACGAAACTGAAAGAAACAATAAAATAATAATTAGGGGTCTGGTGTAGTAATAGCTATTTTAGCTATTTTAGTAGTAGCTACACTACACCCGACAAGCCGCTAAGTAGTCAAAATACAAATGTCAAAACGGGCCTTTTATTTTTAGACAACTTTAAAGCAAATATGATAACTACGGATAAGACATGCATTAGAATTTACTTATAAAAATACATAGCGATATGTAACTTGTCGAAATCTGACTTAAAACATAATCAGAATTTTTCCTAAAATATTGATAAAGTGACAGGTTGTAGGTGAAATTGTAATAGACAGGATCGACTTAAACACCATACACATGTTTATTTATATGCCATCATCTTAACCTATTTATAACTTACTTACAGCAGTAAGTACTTACCTGGACAAAGTGGCATCCGAGCAATCAGACTGTTAATCCAATGGTTTGTTCTTTTGGGTAGTACTTATTATTGCCACACATTTGAATTTACATCCGTGCATTCAATAAAAGATTCAGTTGAAAACCAGTGTCAGACAACTGCTACGTACATAGTTGGCTAGTATTATGATGAACTGGACCTATTTGACATAGACGAAAGACACACAATGTTGATGTTTTTTTCATAATTTAAGTTTCTGTGTGGAAAATAGACGTGTTTTCTTCTCTTTTTTTTCTTTCTCTTACATTTGACTTACTATCGTTATTGCTTTCAATGTCACTCTGTCTAGGCTAATATGATCTTCAAACTGTCATTCATAATTAATAGTGTATGTATGTCACAGGGAGATGTCGTCCGGGATGCAAGAGATATGTACACAAAGAACATCTTCGGCGGGGTGTGGGGCAACCGGCCGCCGCTGATGGAAGCAAACCTGCCGAGAACCACGTGCTCTTGCAGTTAGTACCATCAATTTAGTTAATGATTCCCTAGTCTCTTATTTGCCAAAAATTTCAGTTTTTACCAGGAAGCTATAATAACTCCCCACATAACCTCGAAACTTATACAAGAATGCCACTTGAATCTGCACTAGAATGCATCACATAGTAAAATAATAACACTGTGACACTGCAGTGGAGGACACAACGGCTCACTGGGAAACGACGCAGCTGTTGAGCTGGCAAGGCACGGTGTGACACGGTGGTTTTCGGACCTGAAACCATCGTGCCAATATCGCCCTTTAGTCAGCTGCGTGGTTGGCTATGAGCAGCGGGAAAGTGGTGGTCCCTGGCACCAGGCTGCAGGCAGGCTAAAGAAGCCATGCCCAAATTAAATAGAACCCTAACCAGCAATCTTTTGCGACTGGACCGAGGCAGCCTGCGTCTGGTGGTAGGGACCATCACATCGGCATTGAGTCAGAAGAAACTGTAGCACATGTGCTCCTCGAGTGCTCAGCCGTCAGTGAGATAAGAATACGAACCTTGGGAGCACCGAATTCACTAAAGGACTCCCTGAGCAAACTGAAGAGACTTATCTGTGTGGAACGAGGTGGGCTGGTTGGAGTAAAGGCCGCCATGGCCATGGCCCACGCAAAATGGTCCGATAAGGACTAAGGGCGGAAACCAGACCACAAAGATAGATCGAACCCCCCACATCGATATTTAATTCTATATGGGTTTCATCATTCCTGCAATTCCTGGTGTTCTACTGTTGTGCGTCCTGAAAGATGCATTTTATCGAAAGGCAGGTAAGAATCCTATCCCCTATGAAGCCATTATTAAGGTTTCACCCCGAAGACAAAAAAAAATGCCAAAGCTATTCAATATGATTTGATTCTGATTCATACTTAAATCCTTATAAGAAAAGTAATATTTTATTTAGATATAATAAAGCAATAGCGCTCGTGCCGTGATGTTTTCAGGAGAATTGAATAATGTGTGGCTGGTAAGTTATAACTGACTTTATACAAAAGATTCTATATAGGTAGGCACCATTGTTGGTGTTGCGATATAATTGAATAAGAAATCGGATATTTTTAAAATGAGTGGCATGATTAAAATCCTTATCGATTTTCATCAGTTACAGAAATATTATTTTGTCATCAATGAACATGTCTAAAACAAAGTAGGAATGTAGATAGATACAAAAAATTACATTTTATTCAGATTTCATTAAAATTATTATTGAAAATGCTAAGCAATAAAACAAAACAATATAGATGCGTGTGATGATGATTACTAGCTGCTTACGTGCTTTGTTCAATGTATAGGTTAAGAGTTTCTAAATTACTAAAAGGAAAACTTTATCTTAATGCATGCAGACTTTTTCGTTGTCGTCTAAATTAGCTGTTGTATAAATAAACTTTGCCTAGCAAACAATTACATTACAATTAGCGGCTATTCGCGAAGTCAAACAAAAGTTTTATGAAGAGGAGAGAGTGTTCTCTTAGACGAGGCAGGATATCCAGCACACGCTGAATATGTTTAGGTCATTGTCTTGAAAGACGTAGTCAAAAATGTATAATTTGACGCTAAATAAAAAAATAAAAAAAACCGACTGCATAAAAAATTACTTTAAATAAAAACTGAAAAGCAAAAACAAGTTCAATGCAGTAGCGCCAATTTAAACACAAAAAATAAAACAAATAATAAATTCTAATACGAAACATATTCACTGCAACAGTCGGGACCCATTAAAATAACCTAGATTAAAATCATTCCATTTAATATGGGTCCCGGTTTGATGGAATGATTGCCTCATTAACGGATAGCAAAAGTTACAAGCAGTTACTTAGGCTGCTGTTTATTTTCCTGTGGGAACGGGATTTCTTAATATGGTATAAGTCCTCCAAATGGTTAAAGAAAATTTCATTGGGTGTAGCTAATGTTAATAACGAGTACCTACCTTAATTCATTTATTACATTACATGAGGGCTTAATTCCCAGGGGGAGTATACATCTCCGAAACGATTAGACCGATTTTGACGGGCGCTTCACTGACGGATATTATCTAATATTATATTACAGGGAGTTATTTGGGTTAATTTTAATTTTTCCGCGGTAGCGGGGTTTTTTATTACGGTATAAATCTTCGAAACGGTTGAACTTTGACGGGACTTTCATTGGGATATAGCTAATGTTATAATGAGTAACTTAATCTATTTTTTATAATACCACGGGACGGGACTTAATTCTCGGGGACTGAAAACACCTTCAAAAAGTCTGGACCGATTTTGACTTAAATTATTTTTTTTACTATCAGCACACTTTTTTCCGTGACAGCCGTCGTAGGACGACCACTCCTTTATTCATCCCCCAAAGTAAGGTGACTGCGCTTGAACTCGCTATACCAGCGGTAGATGGTTGCTTTTGAAGATCCTTCATCCATAAAAGATTCGAACATTTTCGTGCGATGATTTTCTTCGATTTTAAATGTGGCTTAATACCTGATGAGTCATTTAATCGACTTCAAATTGCTTTTATGGATGAATTTTAAAAAATAAGACACGATAATTTGATTTGGCTCTCGAAAAAATGTGGAGAGAAATTCAAAAATCGAAAAATGGTATTTTTATATTGGTATTTTCAAATAACCAAAGTTTTCAAAATAATTGCAAGTGGCCAGTGCCTTATACATAAAAACTTTTTTTCGCAAAGCTTTCTGAGTGGCTTGGTACGAAAAATATAACCCTTCTTGCAGTCGGGTAAAAATCTTAAATAAATCCATTTGAATAAAACGGGATAAGGGCGGGAAGATGAGAAGGTATTTCCATTGTAGGTACATATTATCTGCAAGGCTATTTTACAGGATAATATCTAAAAATGTAAATGAGATTTCTTCCTAGAGGAGATCGAAATCTCCCGAAATAGAAAACGCAGTAGAAAAGTAAATGTGAATAATCTAATTTCTGTGACCATGGTTTCAGAATGTGGCGAAAGGAACGAGGTGTCCCGTATCGTGGGCGGTGATGAGGCTGGCATCAACGAGTTTCCCTGGATGGCGCGTCTGTCGTATTTCAAGCGGTTCTATTGCGGAGGCATGCTTATCAACGATCGTTATGTGCTCACTGCCGCGCATTGTGTTAAAGGGTGAGTAGATTTATATCTGCATGCAGCATAAATATAGAAATTTGCCACCATTATCAGAAAGTCCAACCGAACCTGCTACTTACAATTTAGCAATTAATTATTTTGTTACTAACACCAGTTTGTAAGCTCGCAATTGTTCTTATAAATATATATATACATCGTAATATGGATGTAGTCGCAAGGTGAATCTAAAATAAATGATTTAATATTATTATTATAACGCAATTCATAATCCTCCTTATCCCATATTATAGGGGTCAGCGCAGCATATGTCCATCCATCGTACGAACGACGATTATTAACTGCTTACCCCCTTTTTAAGGTATTTTAATATGAGAGTGGTACCCCATTGATGCAGTTGTCTGTACATGTCTTATTGCTGTCATCACTGTAGTTGCCTCATTTCAGGCTATAAGATCTTTCACACAATCCATCTATTGTTTATTTGGTCTTTTTCTACCCCTATATAGAGTTTACACATAGGAACTGGTCCCTTACTGAACTAAATATTAATAGGAGACGCTATAGGGCTTATTACTTATCTGATACAAATATTTGGATACCAAAAAGTTTTTGTTTTTTTGTTGATTGTTGATGAAATAAAATTTACTCTGAAAACTATAACCAGATAATTGCAAAATTTTCTTGAAATTATATTCTTTTATTGATACCTTTTATTCAATCATGCAAAAGCAGATGTAATCTCGATAGTTTCGTATTTAGGTTTATGGAAGTCTGTGTGAAAAAAAAGAAGAAACAGCGACTTCCGAAATCGAAGATATTTTACAAATTTCGTTTTTTTTAAGTCGCTTGTATTGTTTTGTAAAACACTTTTTCATTTATATTTTTAACGAATTGACTTCACGTTATGTAATTAGCTCATATGTGTTTATGTACACATAAAAACGACGAAATTCACGTTTTTCTTAAAGATTTTCAGCTCTCATAATAATAAATCGCGTCCTAAAAAGGAATTTTAAATGGAATTATTATTCAGATCTTCAGTATCATTATTTTAGAAATAATGGGTATTTTTCCATAATTCTACTTTTATTTAAGCTTAGCTGTTTATAAAAATAAATCATTTTTATGTGCGGAGATTCTTGTGATGGCACAGAAGCGTGAACGTGTTTGTATGTTAAGTGATTGTTCAACAAAGCACTTCGTAGGATGTTGACTCGAAACAACCTACAACACCTACTCATATTTCATAGGAATATTAAAATATCAAAGTTTTTGCTTATAACCACAAACTATTGTAGATTCGAGGTTTACTAATAATTTAGGCTAATCGAAACGGGGCGGATGACGTATATATTAGTCACAAATCAACAAAATAATTATTTAAAAGGCTATTGGCATATTTAGAAGTAGGTTAATGACAATATAACGATGATCGTAGGAAAAATCATTATTATTACCTACAGTGCCATTACATATTTTTTTCTGTGTTTGTGTACGGACAGCAATAACTGATTTTACTGCAGTCCGTACACAAACATATAAAAGTAATAAAAAACAAATTTACTAAATTATGCCCGATATACAGATTGGTTTCAATGTTTTAATGACTAATAGGTACGGACGGATCAAACTGCAGATGACATCGTTAATCATCGGTATACGAGTCCGATAACCTAAGATTTGGCAAACAAGTCCAAAATGAATTCGCGGTACGAAATTGTGAATACCAATCAGTATCGATAAGTACGTTCACCTTGGAACCGGCC
Source organism: Mythimna pallens (assembly GCA_961205895.1). NCBI lineage: Eukaryota > Metazoa > Arthropoda > Insecta > Lepidoptera > Noctuidae > Mythimna > Mythimna pallens. The sequence continues at coordinate 8,185,244 of OY540835.1, read as the reverse complement.
CAGGAGCAGGCTCCAAACTTAAAGTTCATTATCCCCGACAAATGACCATTTTAGGCACTTTGTGATCGCTTTTTGTTTTTGTCGACAACTAAATGTCAGGTACAGTGCTCGATTTCAGACAGAGAGTCGTAAATTAGAAACATCGGAGGGTTCAAAAGGTGTCCATTTCCATGCGTCTCAGGTTTTAAGTATTGTTTGACAGTAGCGGGGACTAATGTACGCAAGTGAAAGCGTAAATGACGGACATTAATAGTATTCATGACCGTGGCCCGCCAAAACGCTACGCGTCACTTTCGCTCGATGGCGACACAAACTTGACTTGGTTAGAGTCGCGAGGAACAATTGACAACGAAATGAACAATCAATTACACAATAGATGTTCAGCTGGTGAATTTATTATCTGTCACAGTACCAGAAACTATCTACTATTTTATTGTAGAATTTCCAAATCGTTAGAAGAGTTAATGAAAACGGTTTCTCTTACTATTACTGTAAGACTCGCGCTTGACCACTATCTCACCTGATGGTAAGCCATGATGTGGTCGACAATGGAGCACGCTCACGTAAAAGTAACTCTTGACTTTTGTTGCTATCACGAAGCATGACTACAGTAGAGAATTCCACTCTTAAGCTATACGCACAATTATTGTGTTCCCTAAATATTTTGTGTGCAATTTATTTCACCACCACTGCTCTCAAAACGGTCATAAACAACATCATGAGGAAACCGGCATGTCCTGGGACGCTTGGAATGTCCACCATGTATGTGGTAGATGTGGTAGATGTAGTGGTGATCGCCGTAAGATAATGGAAAGATCTTGGTGGAATTACACCGAAACGCTATCGACAGAAAATCGTTAGTCTAGCAACTCGGTGTCGATGCACAAGAATTTTTATTATTGTCTACTTAGTAAAAAACAGAGCAGTGGTGGCCGAGTGGTAACGGCCCCGACTTACGAGTCAAACCCAGCCTGGAGCATTACTTTGTTTAATTTATTTCATCACCACTGCTCTCAAAACGGTGAAGGAAAAAATCTTGAGGAAACCGGCATGTCCTAGAACCAAAAATTCGAAGACATGTGACATCCACTAACCCGCACTGGGCCCGCGTGGTGGACTACGGCTCATTCCCTCTCCTAGAGAGGAGGCCTAAGTCCCAACAGTGGGAACGTTATAAGGCCGACTATGCTATGCTAGTAAAAAACGCAATCATAGTCCGCGTTTGTATAGTGTTTACTAGTGCATAAAGCTTCAATAAATATATAATTGCCAGGAGTCTGAACTCGGAAGACGTATTTGCTATTGAAAACACAAATCATTATCTTCTTTTTTTAATCTCATGTTACTTTGGGTTCGCAACACGTTTTTTTTTTGCTTATATTTGTCAAGTATCATGCTCAATCATGCTAACAAAGTTTCTTCACCTGTCGCAAAAATGTGACATTATCTAGATGTAATGAAGCAAGATTTGAATTAAATAGGAAACAGTTTTTTTGGGTTTTTTAACACTTTACTGCACAAATGGCGGAAAATTCAAATCTTGCGTTTATTTTGGGACACCTTTAGTTTATGATTCTATAAAAAAATCACATCCTAAAAACTGAACTGTGTTTTCTATTTAATTCAAATCTTGCGTTAATTTTTCGACACCCTATATAATTTTTTGACAAGTGGTAGCGTTGTTCGTTATTTGATATAGGAAGCCTTAGCACTGATACGTTACACAAATATGTATCATCAACACTAAGGTATATCGGCGAAACTGCGATGGGATGAAAACTATCAAAGTGCCTCATCATAAATATTTGCAAGAGTGCCATTTTAGTGTTGGGTTCAGTGAGTCATCCTTGTTTTTTAGATTAAAAGCTTATGATCGTAATTTGTAACCGATTTATGAGTTTGTTTTTGTAAGATGCAGATGCGGTTATTTAGATTTTTTTTCTTTAAGGTTTTTGTACGGCGTAATAAAACTTGTTCTGAATCTAGGATATTTTAAGCAAGTCGCAGCTGTTATAAATTATAGATGTTGAACAGTGAGCGAAATGTGACAGACATGAGAGAAAGGAGCAGACTATTATCTGAAATACAAACTTATTTATGAAAACAGTTCAATTCCCGAATTGAGTTACGAAGATTTTTATTGTGAGTTGACTACTTTATAATAATAGTTTTCAGATATTTTCCTATATGCTACGAGACCTTGCTTCATGCCAAATTTCACTATTCTAGGTCAACGGGAATTCCCTATGAATTTTGATTTCCTTGAGAGTGTCGAAATATCGTTTTTTCGACATAAACGGCTGAATGTTTTTTTTTGTCGTTAACTCAGAAGTTTGATTCAGAGCTTCAAGGGACCGCATACCGAGTATGTGGTTTTAATTTCAACTCGATACCACCACGCGTTCCCGGGATAAAAGGTCTTGACAGGCAGACAGACAGACTGACGGACTGACGGACAACAAAGTGATAATATAAGGGTTCAGTTTTTTCTTTTTGAGGTACGAAACCCTAAAAAAGGATACCTGAGTAGTCTCAGTTCCATGAAACAATGCTGTGCCGACCCTGCTCCTTGTATTAGTAATATTTTACTTACTACTTGCACATTACCTGTAACACAACCTTTATCAGTCTGTATGTTTCATGTTTTAATATACCATGCCTTTGCAGTCAAACACACACAAGAGTAAACAACATTATCATCATTTAGCTGCCCTAGATCCATATTACTTGGGGTCGGTACAACACGTTTCTTCCATTCTGTCCTGTCACTCGTCACGCTATCACTAACTCCCTTTCCTTTCATATCACTCCTCATAGAATCCATCTATCTTTTCTTTAGCCTCCCTCGTTCTCATAAATCCACATGTATACTCATAACTCTTTTAGTAACATACGTTTCATTTCTCCTCTTCACATGACGTTACCAAGACAAATGATTTCCTTTTAAATTTTCAGTCACTGACGCCACTTTCAAACTTCCTCTAATATTAATTTATCTGCTACATGCTATATTTTTTCATCATTCAATCAGGTAAACATTGACCTGAATTAGGACAAATTATAGGGTATCCTAGACTTACAAGTTGTAAGTTGTGGGTTCCAACCTAGGCAGGCACTTTGTGCAATATATTTCACCACTACTGTTCTCAAAACGATGATGGCAAACTAGAATAAAAAAAATTGAGGAAATGTGACATCCGCCACATAGTCCGCGCGGTTCCTCATTCCTTCTCCAAAGCGGAGGCTTGAGTCTCAGCAGTTAGACATTATAAGGCTGATTATGCCTATGAAGTGAACGGATGAAACGCTGTAGCTAGCAAAATCTAGTATCTAAAATATTTTAACCAAATGTTCCAGGTTTATGTGGTTCATGATCAAAGTGACTTTCGGAGAGCACAACCGTTGCAACGCCACCATGCGACCGGAGACCCGCTTCGTTCTTCGCGCCATTGCCAACAAGTTCACACTCACCAACTTTGACAATGACATAGCGTTGCTGAGACTGAACGAGAGAGTGCCGATCTCCGAGACCATCAAGCCTATTTGCTTGCCTACAAATGACAGTAAGTTTCTCGTAGCTGTATAACTGATTACTGGAACATCATTAGAGTACTAAACGAAAGAGCGATTAGTTGAAAAGCTAAGCCTTTGTCGAATATTCAAAGCATAACGAATTTGTTTTTTTCACACTTAGAACTTTTACTACATTATTGAATTTTAAAGTAAATTTAATACGGGGTGCAATGCAAGTTTATTAATTCTTCTCCTGACTAATAATAGTTCATAAATACCGTAGTACTCTTAATTACGTCAAATTAACGTGTGCTATCTCTTGTCAACAGAGAACCTGTACGTTGGCGTGAAGGCAGTCGCATCAGGCTGGGGTACCCTCACGGAAGAAGGCAAGGTGTCCTGTACTCTTCAGGAGGTAGAAGTACCAGTTATCAGCAACCAGGAGTGCCGCAACACCAAGTACACTTCGTCGATGATCACGGATAACATGCTGTGCGCTGGTTTCCCAAAGACGGGGCAGAAGGATTCTTGTCAGGTGCGGAACCTACTCCTAATCTTAGTATGAAAGTGGGGATGTTTGTCAATTAATTACACCTCAAAAGATCTCCCGTAGGCGCGGGCTTGCGGATGGTGAGCAATCCGACCGTCCGGTAACCGTCCGGACCGAGCCCAAGTCGTCGTCGATGGCGCGTATTGTTCCACGCGCGCCTCAGGGAGATGTCAGCAAATCGTAGGGGCCCAGCAGGGTCGAAGCCTACTGGAGCCATGGGTAGTGTGAAAATGAAACCCGGAGCCCTGGGACGAAGGCAATGAAGGAACAGGAGTGGGTTTTTAGTCAGTAAAAGTCTGACACTATCTCCCGCCCCACCCAAGGGCGGGGGATGTCATAAGATGATTTTCCCACCGAAAAAAAAAAAACCTCAAAAGATCTGCAACGGATTTGAAGACAATTTAGAACATAATTTGTGTGGTCGATAGATAGGTTGGTCAGGGTCTGGGTGTCTTGTATATGTGAGTTCACATAATTGCTAACGCACCCGCGATCCTGGTGTATTTTGAATATGTAAAAAAAACGACATTCACTTGGGCAACACTGCTGGCAAAGGCTATCTGAACACTAAAAAACTTTTTATATGAAAAAATAAATAACCGACTTCACTAAAAAAAAAACACTAAAAGGATGAAAATAACTTTAATTTCGGAAGTCGGTTTGTCTCGGTATTGTTTGTTTTTTATTTAACACCGCCTTCCGAAATCAAAGTTTGATCCCTTATAGGATCACTTTGTTCTTCGTCTGTGTTGCCTGTCTGTCTGTCTGTCAAGATCATTTATCTCGGGAAGTCGTGGAGATATCGACTTGAAATTAAAAATGTGTACTCAAGTTTACGGTCCCTTAAAGCTGTGAAAAAAACCAAACTTCTAAGTTAATGAAAAAAAAGATACGGCCGTTTATGTTGCAAAAAACGTACATTTCGACACTCTCAAGGGAATCAAAATTCAAAGGGTAATTCCCGTTGACCCAGAATCCTGAAATTTGGCATAAAGCAAGGTCTTATAGCACAGATATAGGAATATAATATATTTATATTTAAAATAAATTTATAGTTACGTCATAAAAAAAAACTTTTTTAGTTCGGAAAAATCTTCGAGACCATTCGGGAATTGAACTATTTACATAGGTAAGTTTGTACGGAACCCTCAGTGCGCGAGTCCGACTCGCACTTACCTAGTTGTTTTTAGTGAAGTAGGTTATTAATTATTTTTTTGTAAAAAGTCTTTATTTCTCAATTTTTTTTTGCGATACACTACAGAGTGCCTATTTCTCATGACAATTCCAATTAACCTAAACACTGCTAGGGAACTTCATAATAAAACAATATATGTTTTATTATGAAGTTCCCGTGTCTCCCTTCCACTTTTCTGCTCCATCATTAGATCAGTTCGATAGTACCTTATAACCACAGTGCATCTCATAACAATTCTAATAAGCCCAAACACGGCTAGAATACATTGATTAAATACGGAGTTCCGGTGCCATCTTCCGGCTCCATCATCATCAGGTCACTTCTATGATACCATTTTCAACATAACTCTTCAGAAGCATTTATTTATTTTATTGTCATAGTCGCTTGACTATCTTCATTGTGATATCTATTTGAGTATGAAGTTTCGTTGTCCATTTCTGGTCTTCTTCATTAGTTCCACTTCATCAAATGTTACTTTTTGACTGTAAACGCTTAAGTTCTCGATGAAAATACCAAACCCATATAATTTCCTATAATATTTGAAGAGCTCCCTCGATTGCTCATGGATCCCACCATCAGAACAAGATTTTTATAAAATAGGACCAATCTGGAAGCATATTATAAAAGGAGAAAAAAAACTTGCAAATCGGTCCATAAACGACGGAGTTCTGAGGTAACAACCATAAAAAAAATATTTAAAAACTACTACTGAATTGAGGACATCCTCTTTTTTTTGAAGCCGGTTAAAATGAAGAGATGAATGAGCAGCACCCTTGTGCTTTTATCTTTCTTTTTCATGTTTAAGTGTTTGTATGTAATTAATAAATGAAAAGGCTGAGGAGTTTTTGTAAAAGAAAAATAATGCGTTTTCACTAAAGCCCGTAGTCACTAACAAAAGACGACTCATAAATGAATGTCTAAATAAATTACACAAAGGCGCTTAATGTGCGTAGATTTTTTACAAAACAATGAGTCTACTTAAAGAAACTTAGAAACTGATGATGAATTTTTAAATCTAGTTTCTTGGTTGTCTCTTAATTTGTTTTTCAAATGCACCACGTTGTCATCACTTTCGATTCGATGCTTTCTATTCCAAGTACTATTGAGAATATTCAACAAAAAATTATGACTAGTGCTATGCTGACTGAAAGAATGTTAACGGATTAGGTATCTAAGAGACTCGGACTTTGTCATATCATCGAAGTTACCAATGGATCAACTACTGTTAATCGAATCTTTAGATAGTCGAACGTTCTTTTTTTAGAACGGTAAAGAAATATTAAATCGTGTCCTCAATTCATCAAGTGTTCAAAGAATTGAATATTTGATTTATAGAGTGTTCAACACCGAATATTTTTACCACTTACTACGAGTATATTGAAAATGAGTACCTACATAAACATAGCTTTATCAAAGTAGAATTACGACCATATGACAGCGGTATAGCAAAGCTACGAAGCTGCTACGATAATGTTACATGAAGCTACGAAGTCACAACAATAGCGCTACGACAAAGCTACGAAACTGCTACGACTGAGCTACGACAAAACTACGACGATGATAGTGATAGACGACGTAATAGTAATAGTGGTCGATTACTTGGTTTCGATGATTTGGCATTCGACAAGAAAATAAGTTTGTAAGTCGATGGAGAACTTAATGTATTATTAGGCCAGATGATCTTGCTAACTAATTTCTAAAGATTCTTATGTAATTGTATAAAACTGTGCATGTTTCAAAGAAAAAAAATAGAAACGTAGTAAAACCGGGTAACCGCGCGGCAAGCCGCGACGGAGCACTTTTGTATGGGACCGCGCGAGCGACCGCGTAACGCAATTTCGGTCCTTAAGGAAAACGTTTGACGATGATATCTTTATTTTTCAGGGTGACAGCGGTGGTCCACTGATAGCTGAAAGAAAGAAAGACAAGCGCTACGAACTGATCGGTAAGTAACATAACGCGTAAATTATGATGTATCTGTGCTTAATTTGCTGTCCTGTTTGGGCAGCCAACCAGTACCTAGACTCATAAAAAAACTAGTTCTGAAGATTCATTGGCCAAAATAAGCTGGAAGTCATGAAGAAAATGCCTCTATCCAGCTGCGGGTTGATAAACAGTAAAATACGTAATCGGAGTCGGAACAAGCTTCGCCTGTCTAGTTTGTTAATGTCTAGATTGCTAATGCATTGGTATCACTAATGCTGCCTCTTTCCACTTTGGACTGCCTATGTTTTTACCCTGCTTCTTTTTAGTTATCAGGATAACAGGCAATTTTTCGATAGTAATTTTGTTGGCGTATCAGCAGTATCAAAATCAGTAACAAAAATCCGATTTTGCAAATCGAAAGTAGAGAAAATACTCTTAGTTTATGCGGTGGTACTTAACTTAATGTAAGGAAAACTCATTAGAGAACAAAGGTGCTAATATCTTCTCTGCCTAATGTTTTATGTATTTTAATTTTAGCATAATTCAAAATACGCTTTCTAAAGACAATGTTTTTTGCAGGTGTGGTGTCATGGGGCAACGGTTGCGCAAGAGCAGGCTACCCAGGTGTTTATACCCGTGTCACTAACTACCTCGAATGGATACGTGAGAATACGCAAGACGGTTGCTATTGTACCGATTAGGCCGTTTAAGAGTAGAGTAGACCCATCAGTGTCTCTCACTGGTGTGTTACATGCATTTATTTCCTGCGATTTTAGATAAGTAAACTAGCGTCATCTATGTTGGATTCGAAGAAGGTATGTGGAGCTGTTGTGATGGTTTCACAATAGATGGCGCTATAATTTAGTTTAGTTTCGTGCAGCCTTATTTTACTTTAGTGTATAATTATACTGTAGGTAATTTATAACCAAATATTTGGAGGAAATTACATGACGAATTTAGACTCGTATTTATTGAAAAACTATGGATTAAGCGTTTGAAAGAAAAAAAACATATTTATTTTAACTTATATCGATAACATCTTTTGAAATGTACAAAAATATCGATTAGTTGGCTTTTAGGATTTTATATTAATGTCTAGCAAAGTAGGTATTCAACATGGGATCATGTCGTAAGAGTATTGCCATAAATATATCATAATTACACAGTTTAAACTGTCACTATTTTTATTTTATAATTTTGTACGAATTTTAAACCAATAAAGTACCTCGAAACATTATTAACTAGCGTTTTATTTCAACAAAGCTTATCAAATTAATTTAACAATATACCAATAATAATGATAAATGATATTTATTTTGCAAGTAGGTTTTTTAAAAACACTTTTACACGTATTTTTTTTTTGTCAATTTAAACTAGATGAAGCCGGTACCAAGAATTTAATCAAATTATACCCCTTAAATATTATATATATCAGTTTTTGGCTGACTACTTTCCAAGCCAAATACTCGTACACAAGTTCGACTAGTCGTCCAACGTCTGAGTTTGCAGCCGAAGTCGATCAAGTTCGGCAAGTTTTGAAGCCAAAGGCGGCAGTGTCCTCTGTGTCAGCCACGCTAGGACTAAGTTGACTTCGGCATGCCAAAGTCATCGGCTTCGAAAGATGGTAAAGTGTAAATAAGCGATAATAGTAACAGACACAGTGGTCAATGCTGTTTGGTTTATTGTTTTTTATTAATTGCGCATGACGTATGTCGTATCCCTACACTAGAACACACACAAAGATACCATTTATGATGTGCAAGAATAAGAAAGGATTATCAAAAATTCAGGGTGAATTTTAGAAAATCTTTTCTAAGATAATAAAACGGGGGGAGGGGGAAAAATATACCTATCAGGAAAAATAGACTCTGGCCGGGAATTCTACTCCTTAGTTGTACGCACCAATGTGTTCCCAAAACGTTGTGGATTGTGTGGATCGTCTGGACACGGTGGAGCATACGGTAGGCGGTCGCCTCCTTCTGCGAAGCAGTAATGCTAGCAAAGGAGGCGGCCGATTGCGTGAGGCAACGGTCCTCACGCCATAACCGCCGTCGGGATGGGCGGCTCGCCGTCCGACCGTCCGGTAACCGTCCGGACCGAGCCCAAGTCGTCGACGACGCTTATTGTTCGACGCGCGCCTCAGGGAGATATCAGCAAATCGTAGGAGCCCAGCAGGGTCGAAGCCTACTGGGGCCACGGGTAGTGTAAAAGCGAATCCCGGGGTCCCGGGATGAAGGCAAAGAAGGAAAAGGAGTGGGTTTTTAGTCAATAAAAGTCTGACACTATCTCCCGCCCCACCCAAGGGCGGGGTTTTTCATAAGATGATTTTACCACCTAAAAAAAAAAATTCCCCATAGATCTTTTGTCAATTTAACCTTGAACTTTTTTAAAGCTTTACTGTTATGGGGTTTATATGCTTAAAGTTAAATTCAGTCGAGCAGGCTGCAATGTTTGCCTGTAATGAACCAGAAGCATGCGATGGCGACGAATTTAGGGCTTTAGTAGTTTTAATTGGTATACTTGCAAAGAAATTCAGAAATTCTTCTGCAAAAAATTTGTTATCGCTAATATGACCATGATGTGTCAATGTGTAATGATTGTTATGTATTTTGTTCCTGTTGGTTTCATTATTTATAATTTTCCAAACCTTTTTATTTTATTATCTGCTGATTTAACCTTGTTGCTAATTTTAAGGCCTTAGCCGCCTAAGTATGTTGCTATCTAATTCAAAAAAATAAAAACAAAATACTAGAAGTATTTTGTTTTTTTTTTTTTTTAAAAACTTTCAGTGTTAATATAGGCTTCAGGCTATATTAACTACTACTTATTCTGATTCCTTTAGTTGCCCAGTCACATAATTAAATTTGGGGCAGATACTTTTAGTTTTCTCAAAAGTCTTATTGAACTTGGTTTGTATAACGATTTTTTTTCTATACTTATAGAAAAAAAATCGTTATACAAAGTAAGATTTAATAATCTACTGCCATCTGAATTATTTTCTAAAATATTGAAATTAAAGTCTCCACAGAATTATTAGTTTGTTACCAGTTGCAAGTTTTGCCATAACGTCTTCCATGACAGACTCAAATATTGAGTTTTTTTGATAATTGGGGGACCTGAAAACGCACGCTATGATATGCCTATCCAGCTCAACACAAGACAGTTCAATGCTATGATCAACGGATAGTGCAACTATATCTTTACGTGTTTTAAATTTAATACTATTTTTAATTAGGATTACTGAACCGGGACGTAACATTAATTTTCGGTTAAAACAACTGCCTACATTATAATCCTTATAATTAATGAGGGTGTTCTAAAATGACGTTGACCAGGTGGCAGCACTGAGGCGTCAGGTCTGGACACCTGTCAAAACGCTTATATAAATGACATTAGTTAGACATCAACGTCAACGTCACGTATACGTTTTGAAAGGAAAAGACCTGACGGCTAAGTGGCGCTAACTGGTGGTGAGAATTTTCTTGAACACCCTCATTAGCATCTCAGTGAAACAACTGAAGTCAAACATTGTTTTTTTTTTAAATAATTCCATTTCCAATTGTTTCAAAGAAAAACCCTGATTTTTGAAGAAACCAATTAAACGATTTTTGTTTAGCCTAATTAGCTTGAATGAAGATACTTTATTGTTAAATTGACCTAAATTGCCAACAGTACCATCGGTTGTCTTATTAGCTAGTTTAAAGTAACGGAGCCAGCAATTACGGAGGACTAATAATTGTGTACTTCGACATATTTCCTATGTCTGAGTGAATATTAACAGCTAACAAAAATAATAGGTAGGTACACAGTATACCTAGTCGACAAAAGTTTATCAACAAAATTTTTGATGTCAAAAAATAAAAACTTATCACTATGGTGACTATCTAAAAACACATGTGCATATTTAGTATGTGTATGTACCTACTTATTTTGCCTATGTGACAAGAGCTCAAAGTATGAAAAAGCACATAAAATAATCTTCTTACAATTTATCTTTTAATAGCTCTTGCTTGCAATTGCTGTGGATGTCGCTAACTTCTAGGTATGCCAGGAGATTGGTGTTAAGTAACCGTTCCATACTTTTACAGTGGATGGAGGTTACCGAAATAGGTTTCAGACAGCTCGACTACCCGTTTCGAGTACGGGCTGCACGTTAGATTGTTTCTAAGCAATAGGCACTTTTTCAATATCAAACGAAAGGCGTCTGACACGTGAATGTTCGACATATTCGTCTCACATCCATTAAGAGATGTAAGGGGCCGTGCGTCACCAGAATCCAAACGCGAAGATTCCGCAAAAATAGAGGCAAATAACCTGCTCTCTTCTTAGCGGTGTGGGCATGCAACCCGTTAGGTTTTAGCAGAGGTGGTAGTGAGGGATGGCAGGAATTTGATTCGTCTGGCTTAGCCAGGAACCAAAACCCTTTACTACCTGCGAAACGAGTTTGGTACCAATTCGGCCAATGTGGTCAAACCGAGACTTCTGCATCACCTTCTTGCAGGAATTGGCAGCCCTGTTGAAGACTCTGACTTACGTCATTTGCTTTGCTTTGCACATACGAGCGTCGACCCATGCCCGTTACCTATGTTGCGTGTTTAAGCGCTGTAGCGCGATTACACTCAGCACCAAAAACAAAGAGTCCCGGTAATGGGAACATTATTAGGCTAATTATGCTATTATATTATACAATGTGGAACAAAAAAGCCTAAGTATATCATAAATTATAGACTGGCCTGTTGGTCTAGTGGTTAGTGGCCCCGACTGCTATGCCGGAGGTCGTGGGTTCGATTCCCACCCAGGACAAATGTTTGTGTGATGAGCATGATCATTTGTTCTGTGTCTGGGTGTAATTTATCTATTTATGTATGTATTTAGAAATATATATGTATGTTTATCAGTTGTCTAGTACTCATAACACAAGCTCTGCTTAGTTTAGGACTAGACGGCGTTGTGTAATAGTTGTGGAATATTATATTATTATTATATTATATTATTAATTTGGTTGACTGTAATAATCATATTGCTTTGACTTTACGTTGCGCCATCGGTACATGGTGGACATCCCACCCATACGTACAAAGCGTTTTGGGAAAACATTCATAATGCGTACAGCTAAGGAGTGGAATCCCTGCCGGAGTCTATGTTCCCTGATAGTTACACCCCAGGGGTCTTTAAGTCAAGAGTGAATAGGTTACTTCTAGGCAAGCGTGCTCCATCGTCGGCCACATCATCGCTTACCATCAGGTGAGATAGTGGTCAAACGCGAGCCTATAAATAATAATAATAATAATAAAAAAATATTTTGGTAAGTTTTGTTTCGGTAGTAGAACTTCTCAGAAGTCAGTAAATGCATTGCATATTGTTTTTGTTGGTTAATTAAAAAACCTTAGCTTTTCTGCAGGAGTATGAATGGTTTCAACCAGGTAAGATGCTTAAAATATCAAATCTGGTTTCACTCGCTCTTGATGTCCGTTTTCTTCATTCTTATTTTTTTCTATAAGCCTATGTTTTTATGTTAGCCCAATTTGTGAATGAATACCAAACCTATCCCAGGCTTTATCTTGATTTAAATACCACTAGGGTCTAGCATTCCAAAGTACACTCTTATCTTATTTTTTTATTAAATTACAAAATATATAAAATAATATGAATATAACAGCTATATTTAAGTATTACAGTTAGAGAGATGAGCAGTCATAATTAGGTAGATTTTGTGGCAATAATTTATTTAGTTCAATTAAGTGGAATGTCCGATTTTAGCAAATACCATTTTCTTGACTTAAAAATGCTCCCATAAATAATAAACAAACTAAATTAAAAAAAAAATCATTTTTCACTTTTTTTAAAACCATTTTTCGACTAAATAATTTTTTAAATTAATTTTAAAAGAAATAAACAAAGCAATATTAAAACTGAAATTAACGTTAAAGTTATTATAATTCAATTTTCTGTTTAATTAATGGTGATTTTTACAAAAAAATGCCTTTTTTTTAAACGTTTCTCTAGAATTTAACTCAATTAAAATTCTTTAAAAAAGGCTTACACCTCTTAGATTTTTTTTTTTAAAGTTTGATCGAAGTCTCGGGAATATTGTAGCCTGCCTCGGGTCCCAGGACTTTGAAATTGTCGGGAATTCCCAAGCCCTACTTGTTGGTATGAAATGTTGTTTTTTTAGGTGGGAAAATCATCTAATGACAAATCTCGCTCTTGGGCGGAGCGAGAGATAGTGTCAGATTTTTATTGACTTAAACACCCACTCCTGTTCCTTCTTTGTCTTTATCCCGGGGCCCCGGGTTTCGCTTCACACTACCCGTGGCCCCAGTAGGCTTCGACCCTGCTGGACATAGGGGATTTGCTGACATCTCCTTGAGGCGCGCGTGGAACAGTACGCGCCGTCGACGACTTGGGCTCGGTCCGGACGGTTACCGGACGGTTGGACGGCGAGCCACTCATTACGCGCCGTTCGCAAGCCTGCGCCTAAGGTGGCTGGAAATCGGGATCGGAATCCCGGCTGTGGTTGGGGCGTGAGGATCGTTGCCCCAAGCGATCGGCCGCCTCCTTTGCTAGCATTAATGCTTCGCAGAAGGAGGCGACTGTCTGCCACTCCTCGCTCCGGACCATGGCCTGTAACAATGGCCGGCGCGAAAGATCACTGCCGCCGATCGCTTCCACGAGGAAACGGCGGTGCTCTGCCCAGGCGGGGCATACCTCTACCGTATGCTCCACCGTGTCCTCCGGGCGGTCCACACAATGGCGGCACCTAGGCTTTTCTTCCGCACCAATTCGGTGCAGGAACCTCCCGAACTTACCATGTCTCGTGAGGACCTGCGTCATGCGGAAGGTAAGGACGCCAGGTGGTCTTTCCAGCCACTCCTCAAAGAGGGGACTTACCGCCATAATTGTGGCGTGCCCAGCACTGGGTTGCGACAGTCACTGTCGCCATTCCACCATGAGATCCCGCCGGAGCTCTTTCCGCCATGCCGTGACTTGCCGCGGCAGCGGAGTTTCACCCTGGCGTTGCATCTCCACGCGCAGATCGTGCATGCGTGCAAGGACTGTTGCCTCCAGATCCCATGGTGGCTGGCAAGCAAGGATGCTCGCCGCTTTACGGGAAATCGTGCGATATCCCCACAATATCCGGATGACCCTCTGGCATGCGTTCAGCTTAGCCGCCGGTCGCTTTCACAGCGACGGCGCCCATACCGACGCCCCATAAAGAGCCATGGACCTAACGATTCCTGCGTAGAGCCTCAAGTGGGGCAGAAGCCGCTTGAGAGCAGCCCCAGTCCAATCCAGTTTGGGAGCCAGACATCGGAAGTGCTCGCATCGGCTGTCGACGAGGGCGAGTCCCAGGTACTTCATCGTCGACCCGACGCCGATGTGAACTCCTCCTACCGTTATATGGGAACCCGGTGGTGGCGCATTCCGAAGGCCGTGAAAGCACATGGCCTCGGCCTTGTGCAGTGCCACCTTGAGTCCCAACTGCTGGATCCTCTCCACGACTATCGCAATCCTGCGTGTCGCTGGTTCGACCGCCAGCGCTGCCTGGTACGAACACGGTAAGAAAACAATTCCCTAGATCTAACCGATACATTTCCGAATTAAAGAGAATTTTGTGAGGAGTTTGTATTTCCTGATAGCTAAAACCTGGACAGGGTACTAGCTGATATAAAACACAGGACCCTGCAGTGAATCCTATTTTACGATTGTTTACGAAGAAGGTTTTCCCAAAACGTTTCGTGCGTATGGTGGGGATGTCTGTCCACCACTTTCACTCTTGTCTATTTATAAGGTCAGGACCGGACTTCACTGGGTCAAGAGGACGCCGCGTTATCCTAGCGTAGCCAAGCCAATATAAAACTACTGTTATTTGACTCTCATATTGTTTGTTTTAAAAACCGATGTTTGCTGAATCGTCTATCAAGTACTTAGTAGTTTGACAAAAATTTCGCCCGAGGAGGTCACACACTAAAGTGGCCGCACCTATATAAAAATGGAAAATAATAGGCAACTTTAAAAATGATAAGGGTTTTTTTTAAGGGCGTTGACGTATTTTTTTAGAGAAAAAAGTTCGTTGTGATAAAGAAAGGAATGTAATCTAATGAAACAAGAATGTAGTCAATGTTTCCATAAATAGACCCTATTTATGGAAACATTGACTACATTCTTGTATTTAATGTAAATGTTAAATTAATTTAAATTGTGTTAATTTATTACATTTCTATAGATTTTATGTGGAACGCGTTTCGCTCTGGATTCTCTGAACCGCATATAAAAACGCCTTATCAGTGATGGTGTAAGATGCAAGACCATATACTTCTGTGTCCAAGACACAGCGGGCTTGTAACATTTTCTTTTAAACAAATAATTAGGCAACATAATTTATTCGGGGGTCATTTAATTTCGTCGCCGTAATTAAGATTCGGCAATCTTTTAAGGTTCACATAATCGTATGCAATAATATCCATTCGATGGGAACGGACCGAATATTGATTGGAATGTGTTGCGACATAATTGCATTCAAAAATTATGCAGGTAATTAAGCCCTTGTCGTGCAGTCAATAAGGTTCAAAATGTTTACTTGTTCAACGTCTGCCGCTCCGCGGTGTGAATGACCGCGGAGGTCATTGCCAAATAAAGCGCTCATTCGCACAGCCCTCGGAACGCTAAAATGACGCATCTCACCATTAGAATCTTAACCAGAAAGTCTAATTTATTATGATAATTTTACGAAAGACTCGCTACTCCACCATGGCTAGCGGGGAGTAACGGACAACTGTCCAAAACATTAGTACGAATTTAAAAGTTAGATTTGTTGTTTTCATTTCGGATGGGTCGGTGCAACATTTTAAAGTCTCCGTACCCATAAAGTGCGTCGAGATCGAAGACATGACTTAGTGTATCAAAAACATTGAACCTTAAGCACATGCTACTTTCTAAAGAGAGTTAATATTTAAGTTACGGGGTTCAGTTAAATTGTGTCTTGTTTAAATTTAATTAATTAAAATACGTATAACAATGTTGTGGTGTTTCATGTTGTGTTTTCTATGTGCGTTGCCCATCAGTTCGCCGCTGAGTCTAAATAAGGTATGTTAAATAAACAAAACATAGTAAACTTATTTATATTTTAAATTTCGAGCAGTGTTACCCCCCACGCTATAGTGAGTGACTTTTTGTAAATAGGTGCTGTCAAGTTTTAAATGTCTTATTTACATAATGTACCTGCTGTCATGCGCGGTTACGCATGCTAAGTTGTAATAAATGATTCATTTTGTATTTATATTTTTGTATAAATATTTATAATTTATTGGGCAAGGGTATGAACTTACGATTTGTTTGTTTGTTTTTGTTAGGAAAATAAAATATAGACTAGTTTCATTTTCAAAGATAATAGCATTTTTTGATAAGATAAAAAGTGTTGTCTTATCCTACGTGCTATTCCAGAATTTGGTCAAAGCCTGTACTAAAACTCATCCAAAACCGTTCAGCCGTTTGAGCGTGAAGGAGTAACAAACATATAAACACACACTCGCATACATACAAATTTTCACCTTTACAATATTAGTATGATTTAAGTATATGTACTGTATTAAACGCAGGTTGTATGTAACATATATATATTATCATGGTTGTATTTCTGGAAGAGTTAAGTAAAAGTGTGCGTATATATATTAGTGGTCCCGGCGGAAGTGGTCCTGCCCGAAGGCTGACTTACAGAACATTAGACCATAATAAGGGGAAAGAGAAAATAAAGAAAAAAGAAATTTATAAAATATATTGTAAAAATAAATGAAAACAAAAAAAAAAACAAAGCAGAAATTACTGTACAATGTAGTGTAGGTTATTGGTAGTGTCCTGTGGGTTGTATATATGAGTGTCGTAGTGTGTGAGAGCGAGTATGAGGTGTAGATCAGCCATGGAGGAAAGGAATGATGAAAGGTACTGTCGAACGATTCTCAGTTTCCTGATAGTCCACGGTTTTGAGAAATGCTTTTCGTTTGTGACAATTCAATTTGGTTTTAAGGTATAAATTAATAAATAATAATAATAAGTTTATTTAAATAAATTGTTCACTAAGATAAGATAGATTGAGAGTGACATTTAATTTGTTGTATAAGAACTGACCTTTTAAGGCAAAAGAATCTCTGAGGGAGTGTGGATTTGAAATGCGATGAAGAGCAGACTCTTCCCATGCGTTTTTTTTTTTTTAATCTTAAATTAGCTTGGGTCAAACTGAAGCTGGGAGTGTTTTTTATCTATTGTAAGGAGGATTAACGTTTGTCTAACCGACAGTATGTCCCATTTTTTGTACAAATCTATAGTCGGAAAACGAAAAGGAACATCAGCACGCTGTGAACTTTCTACTTCGATAAGGTGAGTTTTGGCGGCACCGCCCCATGATGAGATGCAATACTCGATTAACGACTGGCATAGGGCAAAGTAAATAAATTTAACGTTTTTTCGACCTGCGGTGCATCTCAGTGTTTTAATAAGTTTGCGGAGACTTGGAACAAGTACATTAAAATGAGGTTTAAAAGAAAGATGAGAGTCAATGATAAGTCTAAGGTATCTCGTATTTGGAGTCCTTTCGAGTGTGTGATATGTACATCTGGAGTTTGTAGAACCACAAGTGTGCGCCGCAATAGAAAGAGTTGATGGAACAAGAAGATTAGCTCCATGTGCAAATGTTACATACTTAGTTTTCGATACGTTCAAAGTCAATAGATTGTTTAACAACCAGTTACTAACATTGTTAACGCCCAGTTGAGTAGCATCAAACACCTCATCCCAGCTTTTATCACTAAAGAATAGGGCGATATCGTCTGCAAAGGTAACTATTTTTCCTTTGGCTTGAGAAAGCTGACAGAGGTCATTGGTGTACGCCAAGAAGAGCGTTGGGCCGATAATACTACCTTGTGGTATGGTTGACACCATGGTTGATAATTAGCTCATAACTGAGCCTATTCTTAATTGTAACTCTTTGTTTTCTCGCAGTAAGATAAGCCTCCAATAATAATTTAAGAGGAGTTCGTCTAACGCCAAGCCTATCCAACTTTTTCAGAAGTTGCGGAATGGAGACTGTGTCAAACGCTTTTGCAAGGTAGAGGAACGCCGTTAAACATTTCATTCTATCATCCAGATTAACAACAATAGAGTTAACTAGCTCATGGACAGCATCACTCGTACTCTTACCGATTCTAAAGCTAAATTGTGAAAGAGAGAGCAGTTTGTTTGTTTCGAGAAATTTTATAAGATGTGAATTAAATAGGCGCCCCAGGACCTTGAATAGTGTTTGTAGAATGGAAATGGGTCGATACTTATTTACCCAGTCTCTTTCACCAGCTTTGTGGATAGGCTTGATAAGAGCAATTTATTTTAAATGCTTCTGGGAAAACATTTTTAGATATCGTCAGGTTACAGATGTGAGTAATGGGAGAGGTAAGGATTTTTGCACATCTCTTGATTATTTTGCCAGTTATATGATCGATTCCTACTCGCCGCCTAATCGCTCAACCATAGCGCCAAAAGTGCCATCTAAATATTAGAAACACATTTCGTCAGTTATATTTTACGTTCTCACAGAGAGTTCCTCTGTTGCAGTACCACTACCTATTTATGTAAATTTAATGTTTATTTTATTATGTCTAAAGGATGACCTCAGGATTTCTGAAGAAACTTTGCGCGGACCAGCAGGCTATGCTAAAAGAGAGCTACTGCCGTGTGAAGATTGTGGTAAGTGGCTAACTACATTGTTATCAGCAAATTTTCTTTTATTACAACATGATTCATTGCGTTTTGTGAACTTATAAAATTGTATAACCCTTGTTTCAAATCATAACAAAGAGGCCATGAATTCTTCACGTTGACCACGAAAACGAACATTTTTATAAATTATAACTGGAAAAATATGAATTATACATAATAGTAAATTATGTGACTAGAGGATAAAGCAGTGTCTTTAAATCGCAGGTGGCACGTTGAATTCGTAATTATGCATCGAGAAAATATATCTTCCAAAATAAGGTTAATTTTAATCAGGTACCGATTTTATTTCATTCTAACACTTTTGGAGATGTCAGTACGAGGTACGGTCAAGTGAAAAATTTAAAAATAAATTAATTTCACATTTTGAGGACGCTGGGAATTAATTTAGAAAAATTATTTTGGGGATCTTGGAACTTGGGGAGATATGGCATCGTTCACAGAATCAATCTAAACGCAAATCTACAAACACATCTAAGACCAACCCGCATTTATGAGATCGAATATATGTAAGTACATAATTATATACCAGCATGGAGTTTAATTGAGGATAAATAAACTACTGAAACAAGAAGAATAAAAACACTTAACTAATTAAAACTTTAACTAAAAACAATAACTCCTAGCTAAAATATGGCGTTAAAAAGACGACAACGAGAGTCGACAGACGTTGTGAGGTGTGGCGACTGAGCCGCTACAAGCTTAAAACTTTAGGATGTACTTTGTTATTTTTTGTATTCAAATTTACAAAATAAATATGTTAGCATCTTTTCGAGCTTCGAATTAAGTACCTATATCGATCACTAATAAAGAACAAGGTATTATTTTCTTATCGATATCGATGTAAAAAATATAATATATGATAGATACTTTAAAGTATCTCTTTCGCACATGAGTAATATATTATAGTCTCAAGAGAGTACTTGAGACTGTTATATATATTTACTTAGGTAGGTACTTGTAAACGAAGTGTAAACCTTAACCGCAGTTCAATGTACGTTGGTGAGCCGATTCTTAGAACATACCTGCACATGATATCTTCATCATCGGTTAGTCACATAATCACCTGTCACAGCCAAAGTCGTTTTATCCTCATCTCAGCATTTGCTTTAGGGTAGTGTAGCTCGCCGTCTCATCGTCTGATCGTCTGGTAAGGATCAAAACCGGGTCGATAGCGCGTTGTGTTTCACGAAGCCTCAAATAGATGTCAGCAAGACTGACGGGGCCACTTAAAGCCTGCCAGGGCTGCAGATTGTTCGTAGGAGTTACCGTGTCTCTCGGAAAAGGGCATCTTAAGAAACACTCTAAAGGAACACTGTGGCTTTTAGTCAGTAAAAGTCTGACATTTCCTTGCGCACCATCCCAGAGCGCGAGAAGTCATTTGATCATTTCCCTCGTAAAGAAAAAGTTATTTATATCTTTTTTGCGACTTCTGCAGAATAGTGAGAATACAAAGAGTCAGACAAGCGAGATTGCCAATTTTTAATAAAAAATTAAAACTTCAATAATATGTCAAAAATTTCAATAAGCTTCATAAGCTATTTTACTGGGAGTGCCTCGAATTGTTCTCCTCTCAATTTTTTAGTCATCGGTGTAACTTATTCTCACCTTATTTTGTTTATTCGCGTAATTTTACACCATATTATATTTATTTATTTAGTACATGGAGGACTTACAGCTAATAAAACCAGACAAAAAAAAAAAGGAAACCATAATCACCTAGAAAGCCAATTACAAGTCCTCACGTATAGACAATACAATAAAAATTAAAAATGGTGTGAGCACAAAAACAATAAAGCTTCGCTTTTTAGTTAAGTAGGAAGTACAGTATAAATCCTTGGTTTGCACTTAAACAACTAATAAACAATATATTAAACCTAATGCTACTTAAAGAATTTGAGGCTTAAACACCTTCTGGCTGAGTTCACACTAATTGTGAAAGGATCCCAATCATATGCTTTCGAGTACCATTTCATAGGAGAATAGTGGTGGCCCAGTGGTAACGGCCCAGTGATAACGAGTGGCAGGTCGCGGATTTCAATTGTGTAATTTATTTCATCACCTTGCTCTCAAAACGGTGAAGGAAAATATAGCTAGGAAACCCTGCATGTCCTAGAACTAAAAATTCGAAGACATGTGAATGGTGGATTAGGATCCATTCCCGCTCCTAGAGAGGAGGCCTTTGTCCCAGCATTGGAAACATAAGACTTATTATGCTACTATGTTATATACCATTTTATTTTATAAAGTAAAAATGAATTACAATAGCTTTATTATGTCAGGCTGTGGTGAACGCAACGAAGAGGGGCGAGTGGTTGGT
This sequence comes from Mythimna pallens, assembly GCA_961205895.1. Classification (NCBI taxonomy): domain Eukaryota; kingdom Metazoa; phylum Arthropoda; class Insecta; order Lepidoptera; family Noctuidae; genus Mythimna; species Mythimna pallens. The sequence goes on along the minus strand of OY540835.1, from coordinate 8,163,977 downwards.
GGAACAGAGTCCAGCGTGAACGCGTTTCCCTGGTTGGGTCGCTTGATCTATGAGAAGTCCTTCGGATGTGCTACCTCGCTCATCAATGACAAATTCGTCATCTCAGCCGCACACTGTGTGAAAGGGTAAGGCTTTAATTATACATTTTTAACCATATCTAAATAGATACGACGTATCTATTAGTCTCCAGTAGGGACACTTAATTTTATAAATCTATCAATTTTAAGCATTCAGTTTCGCGTACAATAATTTTGTTGACTGGATAATATCTATCCATAACTATTTTTGTATATTTTTTTATGAAAGCAGATGCACCTTACAAGTCTCATTATGCAACTGGTCTAACTTCGCATTCATATACAAAAATATGATAAATTCTGCACTTGATTTGTTTTTTTCCGGATAATTATTGAAATCATTGTCTCTCTTATTTCTTTGGGCTCTTTATTTTTCAAATGTAGTTCGAACTATGAGATTCTTGGCTACATCAATTATCCTTTTATTTCAGTTTCATGTGGTTTTTATTCCGAGTTAAATTCGGCGAACACGATCGGTGTCAACGGACACAGGCGGAGACTCGCCGTGTGGTGAAGATTATCGCTCATAGCTTCTCACTGAGTGATCTTAGCAATGACATCGCGTTGCTGAAGCTCAATAAACCTGTTGAATACAACCATGCCGTTAGACCTGTATGTTTACCGAAGAATGATGGTAAGAGCATAAATAATGGAGAGATGACAGCTGTACATAAAAAAAAATACAGAAAAAAAATACAGCCGACTACAAAAACACTGAAAAGAGCAAAAAGTCTCTTCGTTATTTAACATCGACTTTCGAATTAAAGTTATTTTTCTCTTTTCAGTGTTTTTTTTTTTTACATTGAAGTCGGTTAACATTAAAGTATATTTATTTTTGTAAAAAGTTTTTTGTTTTACACTTTTTAGGCTTAGTACCACTACTAAAAAGTACCCCTCACCCAAACTTAATACCTCATAGCCAGAGTGCATCTCATGACAATTCTAATAATTCTAAACACGTTTAGATTACATTAATTTATTACAGAGTTCCAGTGTCTAACTTCAGGCTTCATCATCAGATTAGTTTGATATATTCCCCCTCTTCTTTCAGTCTGTCATCGACTTCACGTATAAACAAAGCAATTTTACATGTAACGACGGTTCTGCTGCAATCCTATGTGGAGTTCTGCTCCATATCTTCGAAGTACATGATCAGAACATAACAATATTTCTATGAGACCAACTCGGAGCATAACTTTCAATAAAAAAAAATAAAAACAACAAAATCGGTCCACAATTGACCGAGAAATCGGTGAACATACCTACATAAAAAAAATACATTCAGCGGAACATAGAACGTCCTCCTTTTTGAAGTCGGTTAAAAATGGGATAACTTAATATAAGCCCGTAAAGTAACTAATTTTTGGTTCGAACATTATTTCTTCATGAATGAAAGAATCTTAATTCTTTCAATCAATGTTCGAATCATGATGATGAAGGGACTTTGCATTAGCCGTAAACAAAATACATGATGCTACTGTTTTGGGTTTCGTACCCAAACATGAAGAACGCAAGTTATTTGCCTCCATTAGGTTTCCTTACCTGCATTAAGTATCATAAAATAAATACCGGCTAATCGTAAGGGACGTGATTCACGCGAAAAAAACAAAGATTATGATCGCTACGGGTTTCAAGTCTTTATCGGATTCCAATAAATCTGAAGAAACCGGTGTATTTCACGAGCCTTGTTTTATTGCGAATAATTTGAAGGTACAAAATCAGTATTTTTGTGGCTTAATATTGTACAGTACATTTTCAAGGCATATTCAATTCGATGAGAGCTTTTTCTTTTTTTACAACTTATTTTTTAAGGCTTTTACGAGTTTGCGTCATTGTAGAACCCAGTTTTATGACGTGTAATAATTTAATGACAAGTAAGGGCATAAATAAAATATCCTTTTTATAAAATTTTGATGGTAACAGTCGGTTTTAAAGTTATATTATTCTAAGAAATGTTTATTATTATAACTAGCTCTTGAGGCTAAAATGCGCACGTTACACAGCAGTTGAAGGTCACGCATTGGTATAATTATTATGTTCTTAATTTGAGAAAGAATATCTGCTTTTTTTCTTGACTCTAGAAAGCCTTTCATTATTATTATTTATTACAAGTCTGCTGTACCCCACTGCAGGGCAAATGCCTCCCTTTCATTCTTCTACACTTTTCTGTCCTTAGCTGCATCTGGCCAATCCTTTAGGAGTTCCACTAATCACGCCAAGAAAACACATTTATAACAGTTTTTTTGTGTTTTTACTGCTGACTTGCAGATAGCATCTACGCGGGAACGACAGCAGTAGTGGCCGGGTGGGGAGCAATGAACGAAACCGGCAAGTGGTCCTGCACGGTCTTGGAGGCCGAGCTGCCGGTGTTGAGCAACGAGGCTTGTCGCAACACCAACTACAACGCCACTAAGATCAAGGATGTCATGATGTGCGCGGGATTCCCTGAGACGGCGCATAAGGATGCTTGTACTGTGAGTTTGAGATGATGTCTTTAAGTTTGATGAACTTTCCCTTCCAAGTATGTACGTCATATCTTTGAAAGCTGCTGTTACACGTTATAGATTCGTCTCACACTTTGGTAGTTTCATGTATTACTATATTTAACAATTTCTCATGCTGTATAGGCTTTTTGACAGACATTTTTATGTATGTTTTTACCCCCTGACATCACCTTATTTAAACAATAGATGAAGTATAATTTTTTAAAAGGTACTAGACGCTAACTACTTAAATATCTTAACGGTTTTATTTGTTTTATTTCCAGGGTGACAGTGGAGGTCCTTTGATAGCAGAAAATGAAGAGCACATGTATGACCTAATAGGTAAGTTCATTACTTAAATTACGTGACTATATTCATAAACTAGCATCTGCCAGCGGCGTCGCATTCATGGAACTAGAAAATATAAAGCCTATGTAACTCAGTGATAAAATAGCATTCTACTGGTGAAAGAATTTTTGAAATCGGTTCAGTAGTTTTTGAGCTTATTCATTACAAACAAAAATACAAATATTTTTTTCTTGTAATGTTAGTATTAGCAAAAGATAGTGTGGCTTAAAATTAAAAATTTCAAAATTTACTAGCCGTTCAATTATTATTATTACGGACTAGCCTGTAGCCACCCAGGACAAATGTTTGTGTGATGAGCACCATCATATGTTCTGCGTCTGGGTGTAATTTATCTATAGTATGTATGTATTTAGAAATATATAAGTATTTTTATCAGTTGTTTAGTACTCATAACACAAGCTCTGCTTAGCTTGGGACTAGACGGCGTTGTGTGATAGTTGTGGAATATTATTATTATTAATAATTATAATTTTCAGGTGTAGTGTCATGGGGTTATGGTTGCGCGAGAAAAGGTTATCCTGGAGTATACACAAGAGTAACAAAATACTTAGATTGGATTAGAGACAACACCAGAGAAGGATGTTACTGCAAATACTGAAATAATTATTAGCTTTAAATTTATAAAAACGTACTAACGTGTTTATTTTTTATAAAAACTAGAATAAAAATATCCAGATTAAGAACTAATATTTGGGAATTATGCGAATTGTTTTGATGCTGGGGTCGAACTTGTGTAAAAGCACACAAGCTAAAGTGCTTCATAATTATACCAACATCTGAGAAGTCTTATTTTGTATAGTCGTATCACAAGATTACACGTCAAAAAGGTTACAAAACAATAATGTGGATTACGAAACATCAAACAGGAACATATAAAGCCAATAGACAAAAAAATCCTCGGGAATTTGGCCAGAATAATTTTGACAAAATTATTATAGAAAAAGCTATCGTGAATTTCGGTAAATAGGAAAATCCTTGATTTTTTTAAGAACTCGCGTAATTTCGGATACATTTATACATAATAATTACTTGTACTCAAACCTCAGTATAGGTCAGTGACTGTGACAGAGAAATGCAATAAACTTTATATTTTAGACTAAGCAGTTTCATTTACGTGTTTCCATCTTCTAATAATTAATTATGACAAGACCGTTACGGTTGTATATTAGCTTCGTCCACTTCATCAAAAATTCGTTTATGGTTATTACTATCAGAATGGTTCTTTGAATACTTAATTATTACTTTGTTGTTATAGCACAAGAACCGTTCTTCATTGAGTCATATCTTTTTTTTCTTTTTGTCAGAGGTGTGGTAATGTCATCATGACATCATCTTCATGGTTTAAGTACGTGCGTGTGCGCAAGTAACGGTTTTTTCATATTCTTAGCTGTATCGATACTTAATAGGGAAATTATTTATACCTAACAATGTCGGATTAATGTATCGATAACTGACTTTTTGAAAATATTGTCGTCTTTCAAATCCATTGCATCTTTACAAAGACTTCTGTATTTGGATTTTTAATGTGAACGCGCAAAGTATATGCATATTTCACTTCGGAACAATTTCCTTAGATGAAATCGTCTATAGGTGTGATGTCTTGGTATACATTGAATGGCACAAGTTCAAGTTTATGGCGCTGGTTCGATGGAGTGCAACGTCCCCATTCCTGTCTACAGCATCCCGTTGTGGGATCTGCACGTCTAGCCTGGTTTTGCAAATATCTGTGCAGAATACAAATTAGAAATATTTCGTCAATAAAAGGGAGATATCTTCAATATGTGGAAGTTAATATCAGTGCTCATAATAATATGTGTGTGTACGACGTATGTGGTAAGTCGAAATCAAAGGTTTTTTATTTTACTAGGTCATCATTACAGCAAGGGTAAAAATATGTAGAATTTGATAGTGCTTTATGGTTCTGACGTACTTGAAAATTTAAAAGTTCATTATAATTAAATTTTTAACTGGACACTTAATTTTACGGTAAAAACAGTAAGAGTAAAAGTGAAATTATTCAAGGTGGGAGCAGATAATGATACTGAACCTACAACGGAGCCAATATCTGATGCTGAAGACTTCGGACGAAAGTGTAGCTGTCGTAAGTAATGATTTTAAACTAATTTGATATATCGTTAGCGTTTACACTTTTTCTAAGCACAAGGAATACAGGAAACTTCGCATTAGGTAAAAGTTTTATTCAAATATAGGTATATGGCCACAATAACTATTGGCCGTTTAAATTTTTAATAAAGTTTCCTTGAGTTTTGTTTATAAAAAATATAATCGTTAAATAAAAAATGAATAAAATGCACGCTATAATTAATGAATTTTACTGGTTCTAAGAATTATGACTCGGCCAGAGGCTAATAAACTTTTAACCACAAAATACACAATAACTAATATTTGCTTGCGGTTTCATCTCTGAGTCAAGATACTTTTTAGGGTTCCGTACCTCAAAAGGAAAAAACGGAACCCTTACAGGTTCACTTTGTTGTCCGTCCGTCTGTCTGTTTGTCAAGACCCTTTATCTCGGGAACGCATGGAGGTATCGAGCTGAAATTAAAACCATATACTTAGGTCTGCGGTCCCTTGAATCTCTGATAAAATCAAACTACAAAATTAATGAAAAAAAAGATACGGCCGATTATGTCACAAAAAATCTGTATTTCGACACTTTCAAGGGAATCAAAATTCATAGGGTACTTCCCGTTGACCTAGAATCCTGAAATTTGGTATGAAGCAAGATTTCATAGCACAAGTATAGGAAAAAACCGGCCAAGAGCGTGTCAGGCCACGCTCAGTGTAAGGGTTCCGTAGTTTCCCGTCCGTCACAATAAGTTCCCCAACAAGAGTTAAGACAGACAACGAGCAAGATAACAAATACCCCCAAGGCCAACGAGAGACCAACTGAACAATTCGACAATGCTTGCATATACGGTTAAATTACAAACTTAGTTCAGAAATTATTTTGTATAACTTTTCAAAAACTGTTTAATCCATCAAGTTCAAAATAATTTTCCTAGAAAGTCTTTATAAAGTTCTACTTTTGAGATTTTTTCATATTTTCTAAACTTATGGTTCAAAAGTTAGAGGGACATTTTTTTTACTTTTGGAGCGATTATTTCCGAAAATATTAACATTATCAAAAAATTATTCTGGTAAACCCCTATTCATTTTTAAATACCTATTTAACAATTATATCACACGTTAGAGTTGAAATGAAAAAAAGTCACTCCCCACTTTACGTGTAGGGGAGGTACCCTAATAAAACATTTTTTCCACTTTTTATATTACCACTTTGTCGGCGTGATTAATATACATATTTGTACCAATTTTCAGCTTTCTAGTGCTAAAAGTCACTGAGATTATCCGCGGACGGACGGACAGACAGACAGACTTGGCGAAACTATAAGGGTTCCTAGTTGACTACGGAAACCTAAAAACCTGAAAACTGTGAATTTGTAGTCACAAGAAAAAATTGCAAATCGGTAAAATCTTCGTAACTCAATTCGAGAATCGAACTTTTTCATAGGTGAAATCGTACGGAACCCTCAGAATGTGTTGCACTTAGAATATCCCCAATAAAGAATTTTATTTTTACAAATCTCAACACTGATTAGCAACTTTTCTGTAGAGAATTTAAATTTAGAAATTAAATAATCAGCTCAGATATTTTATATATTTATTATGCATATTTTTTGCTACGCTACACCTTCAGGTTGTGGGGAACGCAACGAAGCTTCCCGAATAGTTGGTGGCGTGGAGACGGCAGTGAACGAGTTCCCCTGGGTGGCTCGGCTGTCCTATCACAACAAGTTCTACTGTGGGGGCTCTCTTATCAACGACAGATATGTGCTCACTGCCGCGCATTGTGTTAAAACGTACGTAGAATTTGTTATTAGAAGAATTAGTTACTAAGTACTCTGTTAAAATTTCCATCTGATTCCCACGACTCTCGTCCCCATTGACCATCTTTCTGCTAGCAATATGCCCTGCTCACTGCCACTTAAATTTGGCTTTTTTCGGGCTATGTCGGTAACCTTACTTTTCCTTCGGATATCTTTCCTCTGTATCAAGTAATTTAACCCTTGTTTTATACTTGCAACCCACCCCAGCTTCGCACAAGTGTTAGAAATCTTTGATGATAATAATAATGTATTATTAATATACAGAGTGTTTGGTGCATCGTTAGGCAGGCTTTGTAAAAATTATGAAATAAATGTAAAAAATGCTTTTTTTTTATTTGTACTACGTACCCACGCAAAGAGAGATACGAGACAGATTTTACCTTATAAGAGTGAGATAAATTTTTTAATAGGTTTTTCAGGTATAATTTAAGCAATAATATTTTTTAAATCATAATTTTGAAAATTAGTTTTATGTGACTCGATTCACAATTCTAGCGAATTCACAAAGTTATAAAAAAATATATATGGCATGTGGGGCACATCACTAGCAAGAGGATAAACTAGAGAATTTTTGAGGAAGTTGGAAGTCTTCGGTCGCTTTTGGTTTATTTTTTTATAGCCATGTAAATACATGTAACATGAACAGCTTTAATTTAAGTCCAACACTTTGCAAGTAAATTTGAAAAAAGTAGATAGCTAATTTCACTAATTTTAAATTTAAAAGTACTCTAATAAAATACACATCTAAATAAAATTAAAATTTAGAGTCTACGACTTATATATTTTTTTGAATTTGTATTTGAATGAAAAATTTGGGTCTTATTTTCATAAAACAATAAAAAGTCGATTAAAAAAAATCTACAGGGAATGAGAAGTTTTTTGGGGTCAGAAATGATAGCAGATGAACCATCCCGTCGACCATTTCAATTTGGCACACGATGCACCAAACACCCTATATATCTAAATTTCCATCACTTTGTCTATTGGTTAAAATCGCATGAAAATCCGTTCAGGGGCCTCACAGGCGTTCAGTGCGAGAAAGAGAGATGGAGCTATACACCATATATAATATGTTCAGTTTAGGTCGTCAAATGGATCGCATTAAGAGCTCAGGGCCTCAGTATTTTTTAGTTTATAGTGAACAGACTTGCAGAGAGACGCGGCGGGAATTGTTGTTTTATAATATGTATGTATATATAAATATATTATGTAAGGATTAGCTTTTGCATATTTACTAACCAGTTATCTATTATTTTCCAGGTTCATGTGGTTCATGATCAAGGTCACCCTGGGCGAACACAACCGCTGCAACACCACGCACCGGCCAGTAACCCGCTTCGTCGTCCAGCTGGTGGCTCATAACTTCACTTTCACCAACTTTAGAGACGATATCGCGGTACTGAAGCTGAACCAGCCAGTACGTGTAACAGACACCGTGAAGCCGGTGTGCTTGCCAAAAAATGACGGTAGTATACCTAATTATCAAAGTATTATGCTGGTTACTTATCTGGTCTAGTTAGAACGCCGACCTGATAATTGTCAAGGTAATCTGTTGAGTCGTCTTTTAGTAATTAAATAAAGTATATGGAATAAAGTATTAGTATAAAGTAAAATAAAATATTATTAGTTTATGTCTAGTGGTTACGGCAGTTACATTAAAAATAAATTGAAAAAATGCGTGATTTTTTGCTTTATCAAACCAATAAAGACGCATCTTTCATGAGTGTGGTTGTGTCGTTAGTTCTGGGTCAAAAGTTTACCTAGGCGTGACCTCATGCGAACTGTCAATACACTGCATTCATTTCTTGTTTATGTGACAAAAGAAAAAAATACCTATTCAATATATTTAAATAATCTAGCAGACCAAATATGTAGATATTTTAGCAACCTACCCGTTTTCCGGTAGAAGCTATGCTGTTTGCGTAGCTATATGCTACTGCTATATTACACATTAAACTCAATCAGCCTGCAGGGTTTGGGATTTCTAACTATCATTATATTATAACGATCATTCAATTTTTGTTGTTTAAGGCTATATGCATTGACTACCTAGGTACCATAAAATGTTTAGTTGTTTGAATAGTCGAATCATGCTAATTTAATATTTTAGAAACATAGCGGTTTCTTTTGATATTGTAATAAAAATATATTTGTCAGCTAACGAAATAAAAGAGTAAAGAACCTCAATAACTCAAAGCTATTGACCATGTATTCGATAGCTACCAATTGATGGCTGTCTTCAGAACCCACTGTTATAATAATTTAATATCAATTAATTTCATAGATGAGGTATACACTGGAGTCAAGGCAATAGCCGCTGGCTGGGGCACGGTAGCAGAGGGTAAGAACCACTCCTGCTATCTCCAGGAGGTGGAACTGCCCATCTTGAGCAATGAGGCCTGCAAGAAGGCTAAGTATACACCAAACATGATTGGTGATGGTATGCTCTGTGCTGGATACCCTGATAAAGGGAACAAGGATACTTGTCAGGTTGGTTATTTACAGAAGTTTAAACATGTTAAACATCAATCTCTAGAATGGGTTATAATACTTTGGTTTACCCATATTTTCTAAAATTATTGATATCTTTTTCTTTTTCCAAATTCCCCTGAAAATTGGGCTACCGTTCTTCAAGATACATTTATTCTTCAAGTAGTTTACTTTAAGATCTGATGGTTTATTATGATTTATTTACAGGGCGACAGCGGTGGTCCTCTTTCAGCTGAAAGGAATGACAAACGACATGAGCAACTAGGTTAGTATGTTTAGTTAGAATAATTTAATGCGGAGAAAGCTCTTGAGAATCCTTGCAGAAGTATCAAGTTTTAGATTGTTTCTCTGACCTGCATTATTTTAAACTAGCTTTTGCCCACGACTTCGTTGACGTGAATGTCGGTTATAACTGACTAATCCTAATAATAATTTTTATAATCAATTTAAATGATTTATTTGTATGGTATATATTATGATTTATAACTAACAATTAATTGTAATGTTGACTGTTATAATCTGACTATTTCTGGAGGAACATTGGCTCCTAAAACACAGGCTTTTGTACTTGTTTAGGAGGCAGCAGTTCGCATTTAGATTTGCTATTATGTACAATATAAGTAATATTTGTAACTGTGTACTAATTTATTTAAATTGTAGTACAAATAAACAAATTATTATTAATTATTTATTATAGCGGTTGCGAACTCGAGGTCTAAGCCAGATAAAAAGTAGCTCTTTCCAAGCTAAATCAATACAGAATTTCATCAAAATCGGTTCTATATTTTAACCATGAAAGCGCAACAGGCAGATAGAGTTACTTTAACATTTATAATATTAGTATCTATGGATTTAAATATCTATTACTTTCACTTATTCATGCTTTATAAGATCTCGATAGTTATTTGTGCAACAAGAGAGCAAAGTTGTTTTTTGCTGCGAGAGCTAATTTTGAGTCCCGAACAAGCGGAGGATTCTTTGATTGAATCACGAGCGTTAGCGAGTGATTCTAAAGTAGAATCCTGAGCGAGGTGAGGGATTCAAAGGCACGAGATGCAAAAAGTTTTGCTCTCATGATACACACATAATTTTTCAGTTCAGCAGCGAGAACACATATTACTTGGGAAATAAAATAATTAACAGTAATAGATTTTATAATGATTTCAATTAAAATAAATACTATCTCTGTCGCTCATAGTTTTGCTCATATTTTACAATTATTTCAACATTCTTAATCTTATTTCCGCTGTTTTTTTAAAGCACGTTCTAAAACAGTCAATGTTGAAACTAGAAATAATTATTTAAAGGTTAAATGCCAGTTTTATGTGCTGCTGCAATAAGTACTCAGGTACTCTTATTTTTGTTCAAATACAATAATAAATTTAAAATTCAATAATTTATTTATAAAAAAAAAACAATTTTATATTTTACTAATATTTTCTATTTATTACGCATTTCCGAACGTGTTTTTCTTTGTGGTGGAATTTCAAAATCGGAATGAACTTCGAAATGGCATGTTTCTCACTCGCTTTTTTATAAGGGTGAGAAAGAGATAGAGTACAGTGCAGTTCGAATGTTTCGAATTGTATGGCTAAAAAAAAATAAAGAAAAAAAGTTACTTTGTCTCACGCAGTGAGCAAAATCGAGTTTTGCTCACTGTTTTCAAGCATCAAAACCTACTTGTTTGAGTTGCTGTGGTGAAAAATCCTTTTCTATTGACTTTTGTATAAAAACTGTTAATAAATTTAAATTATTTATTAATTTCCAGGAGTAGTATCCTGGGGCATCGGTTGTGGTCGTCCCGGCTACCCAGGGGTTTACACCCGGGTCACTAAGTACCTGGATTGGATACGGAACATCGCCAACACTGGATGTTTTTGTATTGACTGATTATATTATAATGTTATGTTTCTAACATTTATAGAGATTTTATTGTATCGATATTTATTGCTAATATATTTCTTTTAAAAATAAAGTTTAATTTTTTACAATTTTTTCTGGTACCTTTTTATTGTAATAAGTGTCGCGAAATTTATTACAATAAAAAGATGCCAGTCACTATTGGTCGTGTTAATTATACCAGTAACTAAAATATAAATGTGTGTAGTGGCTTTTCAGAAATTCTTATGCTCATAATTATTTATTCATCCTGACGGTCGTCTTTAAAGGAAAAAAAAACATTTAGTTTTTATAAAACTAGTTTATTTCTTTGTATATTTTGTTAAAATAAATGCCATTATAATACACCTAAGGTATACAGATACACCTTATAAAATATTAAATACTTAACAACTAAAAACTTATACATCGTTCTAAATTGACTGTACAAAATTAATTCAATTGGCATAAAATTTATAAAATCGATTTATCCACGCTTCGAGTTTTTCTGCATGTCGTTTAAGTTAAGTACATCTTTTTCATGGTTCAGTGGTAGTCCTTCAGGTTTGAGTATAGCATCTGGTGCCTTGAGTGTAGTGGTGTAGGTGGGATTGAGTGGGTGCAGCGGTCCCACCGCGGTCACCGACGCACGCGCCTCCTCGTTGCCCAGTTTGTAATGAGTGCCATCGCCTGTCCTAATTATTCTATTCCCTACCTGTCAATGTGCACAAATCATTAATACAATGTTACATTAATGTTATGTATGTGAGTGTTAGTGCACACACAAACTACTACACATAAATCCTGTATTGAACAAGTTGTCAGCTGCGTTGTGGTATAAATGCATATAGGATTGTCGTTGTCAAACAATCACAAAGTAGTCATTCACTAGACACAGTAAACCGTCTAGTTGATAAATAGCTTCGTCGTTTATACCGCGAACATCGAAGGACTGGAACAATTTGTCTGCTGCGGTCTTCCCGTCCAACTATAATTTAGGTGTCTTCAAGGCCAGAGTGAATAGGCTCTTAATAAACTAGTGCGCCTCACCATCAATGATTGCATCACTGCTTACCATCAGGTGGGATCGCAGTCAAGCATTGGTTTATATCAATAAAAAAAAATAAAAAAAAACTCCCTTTTCAATGGAGGAAAACACAATACAATACAATAGCCGTGTATAGTTACGATTAATTTACACGATTAATTGCTTATTGCAGCTCTTACCACTTCAGGTGACGCAGTTTTCAAATCAGAAGCCCATCCCATCCTTTCGAAAAATCGAATGAAGCTCGCAGACTGGTTGAAATACATGGTCAGTTCGGCTGCCTTATAGTCCCAGGGGAAAGCGTGGTGGTAGTTGTGCCAGCCCTCGCCCAAACTTATCATTGAAACGAACCATGATTCTACTGGCTGCAATTTTCTGTAAATTCACAACGAAAATAGTAATAACTAAACAGTTCAATGATCTTGCTTTTAAGAGTGTTAATAAATCTAAAAATCATGGTTATGTGAAGAGAAGGGATGAAAGGCATGTTGCTAAAAGAGTTATGAGTGTACATGTGGGTAGATGGAGAGGGAGTTCAAAAGGTAGATAGATTGTGTGAAAGAAAAGGGATTCTGTGACAGCGTGACGGTTGACCAGATAGAATGGCAGAAAAAATGTGTTGTACCGATTCCAAGTAAAATGGGATAAGGGCAGGAAGACGATAATTAATCCTAAAAATACTGGCACACTTACTGATCATAGGGCCGAGTTCCATACAGGTGAGCAGCACTATTAACGAGCCACGTCCCGTTTATATTTAGCATGTAGCGAGCGAAGTAAGTAGTTAAGATAGTTTGAAATACTGGCTCGCCGAAGAAATGCACTGGCACCCACACAGGCAGCAAAAACGCCATTAAAAAGTATAATTGATAGTAATATCTGAAAATAAAATGATAAAGATATTATTTGAATTAAAGACAAGCTAAAGGAAGCACCGATTTATGAAAAATTTATTTTACTTTTTTTGGAACATGACCATCCAGTCGGCCTGCAAGTCACTCATGTCTATCTTCCTACCGAGTTCGATAACGTAGGGATGCTTCTTGTGCATGAGCCAGCCGATATGGCAGAAGAAGAAGCCACGCTTGGAATTATGAGGGTCGGCGTCTGTATCCGAGTAGCGATGATGCAGCCGGTGGTCACGACACCAGATGAACATGGAATTCTGTCAATTTATAATAATTTGGAAGACTAATTATTATTATATATTAATTATAGTATAAATTAAGGTCATGTTATTTATATATTTCATGTATATTGAAACAAATTTTGTTGTAATTTTGGTTTTGTTTGTACCTGTCCGGCAATGGTCTGGAAAATTACAAACATGGCCCTCAGGAAAGTATTTGCTTTAAAAGATTTATGTGTGTAAAACCGATGCGCTCCAATCGTAACTGCTTCGGTAGCCAAGAATGTGACAAAAATATCTGAAATAAGACAAGTTGTATTAGAAATAATGAACACAGTGAAATATGAACAATGCAATTCGTAACTTACTCCATAAAATAGTCTGCCATTTAACTTGTCCCGTTACGAAAAGAACTATTCCCCAAATAGCAAGAATATGCATTATCAAGAACCCGATAGCATTTTTCCAAACAATTGTATGCTTGTAAGAATAATCTGTCCCAATTACTTTCGGTATAGAAATTGATCCTACTTTAGGCGTGTTATTATTTTCATTTTCTGAGCTAGTTGTGTCGATTGCATTTGAAGCAGGAGCTTTGCTTTCCAAGTTTGCCGAAGTCATTTTTGTGTTAAGCTACACACTTGCTTCTAGCTCACCTGCTCACAACTAGTCTCTCCAGAGTTTGAGTCTACCTATAAAAGGAATGGTATAAACCTTGTTCACTAATAAAATAATGAACGTTTGAGTAATTGAACGCGCTTGAACTCGGCTTTGTATGTTAAATGAGGTATTTACATCACTGTTCATATTGTTGTCTCATTTGTACCTTGCGTACTGATAAGTTGTGTCAGATTGCATTGACTGATGTTGGATTCCAGTAGTTAGTTCTAGTTTGTACAGAAACGATAACTGAAAATGCAACAAAACACCAGCAAAAAATTTGAATGCTATCAAGTGTCTTTCTTCGACACCATAGTAAGACCGTGCGATATTTTTGAATTATCATTTTAACTTATTTGCTGCATGCACATATTGTGTTTTTAATTAAATTTTTAGTTGCTGATTTTTAAATTATTCAGCGCCGTACCATATAGAATTGTGTAGATTTCCCGTCAATTCCATTGAATATTTGATCATATTTTCTATCCGGGTGACAGGACAGAATGGAAGAAAAAACGTGTTGCATCGACTTCAAATAACACGGGATAAGGGAAGAAGATAATGATTTTATTCATATTACACATTCATTCACTAAGCCACAAGCTGTACTTATTAGCTAGACATCTTATTATCCTATCTTAATATCGATTAAATGAATTCAAGTAGATTAGAATACCTCTTAAATATATGTATACCCATTTACCTGCTCTATAAATTCCTTCCATCTGTTCTTGCTAATATTTACATATATTAATTACGAACATTCTAATGAGTTCAAATGATACTTCTGCTAGAAATGACTGAGGATTTCAGTATTCTGCAGCTTCCAAGTGAAGCATGTTCTTGCAATATCATTGAAATAACAGGTTAACACGAATCGATCAGATTTGCGGGAGCTTCAAACATCCTCTCATCAACTAGAAAATGGTTGATGATCTTCAAAGTCAGCTCTTCTTGAATCATAGCTATGAATACTCTCGGTAAAGTTACGTTCATCCATATGGGAGCTTGGATACCACAAACAGACGCGTAGATTGTTTATGTTATGATACATACGATTTATCACATCTCTTTATTGAGGATACTGAGCACTTTCGTTTTTATGCTCATCAGTTGTGGTGATAATATCTAAAAAATGGTTAAAAGTGGTTATATTACGCTCATGGAAACTAAAATTCATTCTGATGACAATAATTTGTCAGCCCGTAAAATTCATTTTGATGATAATAATTTGTCAGCCTGTAAAATTAATTCTGATGACAACAATTTGTCAGCCCGTAAAATTATTTCTGATCACAATAACTTGTCAGCCCGTAAAATTAATTCTGATGACAATAATTTGTCAGCCCGTAAAAGTTTTTAGAGATTAAATAGAACGTTGAGTATGCTGCAGAGTTGCACATTTTTTAAATTCTTTATTAATTATTATTTAAGCTTAGCTTTAAAAAACGTGTTGCACTGACCCCAAACAAGACGGGACAAGGGCTGGAAGATGATGATGATTAAGGAGTTTAATCACAATATAGACTATGTCGCTCCATCATAGCCAAATTTTGAATTTTAAATGATTGTAATATAATTTATATAGATGTCTTACTTTGTCTGACATAGGCTTAGCTAAAACACTGTTACAAATAACGATTTCAAACATATAAAATTTTGGGCGCACAACAGATTTTTTCTGAGGCGTTCACCTCGCTCACACTCCACTAGGATATGATCTACGTCTTCGATTAATCCACATTTTTCGCAATTAGGTGAAGATGTTGCACGATTCCAATTCAAATTTTTCAGAAAATAAAGGAGGACATAAGTTTCCGTTAGGCAAAACTCTCTCGAAGAACTGGTTTATAGAACTGTAACTAAAACTGCCATTATTAACTGCTTATTGTAATTAATTCACAAAAATATAAAAGAATACGAGTACTTCATAAGCTAATGTCTTGTGATATTTCTAAGACCTCACTCTATACTAGCGATTCTAGCGGAGAATTCAAACTTGATAGCCCTCATTAATCCACCCCGTCACTACCATCGGGTTCCCAAATAACAATCATCGAAGAATCGAATCTGGCAATCCCTGTGACATTTGTAGCGCCGCTGAGACTCACCGGCAGGCCTGGCCCACTATTGAGTTTATCGGTGGACTTCCAAAAATTGCGGAAGTCGCCCCTAGAATAATGTAACGCCCGCATGTCCATTTTAATTTGATCACTATTGTTCTGGCACCATCGTAAGCGCGACTTAAAAAAATGAAAACGAAGGCAAAGAAGGAACAATCATCTTTTTTATGATTATTCAAGGTTCATTTTACAAAACGACTGGATGACATTGTTTGTTGACAGTGATAATGACCTAAATTATATTGATTGGTTACTATTGTGTTTTGTTACCGATTTTACTTGTTTAAAGTTGATGTTTTAGTATTTCAAAATTTATAATCTTACTTTTTGTGACTTAATTATACATTAATGGTACTTCTCTAGCAGTCAACCTAACTCAATAAATAATAATAGATATTTCAAATAGTGCTATTGGTTTGTGATGATCAAATTAACTCTCATGGGCGGGCTGTTCATTTGTTAGCTTCATCATCATCATCATCATTTCAGCTGAAAGACGTCCACTGTTGGACATAGTCCTCCCAAGCGTCGCCACAACGACCGATCCTGTGCTTCTCGCATCTACCGCACTCCCGCGACCCTCACCAGGTCGTCGGTTCACCTTGCGGGAGGCCTTCCAACGCTGCGTTTTCCGGTGCGCGGTCGCCACTCTAGAACCTTTCGGCCCCATCGACCATCCGTTCTACGAGCAATGTGCCTTGCCCACTGGCACTTCAGTTTGGCGATTCTTCGGGCTATGTCGGCGACCTTGGTTCTCCTGCGGATATCTTCATTCTTTATGCGATCACGTAAGGAAACTCCGAGCATAGCCCTTTCCATTGCCCTTTCCATTGTTAGCTTACGGTGCATCAAATGATTCATAAAAGTTATTGATTGTGTATACTTAATTTTCATGACAACAACCGATGATTCCTATACGTGTTATGCAAGTGTATACGTGTTATTTATTTCTCATTTTTTAATTTCCTGTATCGTTAATCGATGACCCTATGAAAAAGCTTCCTTTATACAAAAAAAAAAACACAAGTTTCGGGCTATATTTTCAGGTGGCGCACCATATGGCGTACGATGAAGGTATTTTACAAAAAAATAACATAATTTACTCATAAATTGTACCCGCAAGCTGAAGTCATTTCGTACTTTTTGTCTTAAAAATGCTATTTTTACCTACCGGCGAGTAAAAGCATAATTTTTCAGTAAAACCTACTGAATTAGTGCAGAGAATAATCATATTTTCATTTTTTTTTTTTCGAAATCAATAAAACATTGAAAGATTTACGGTGCCATGTGTATACGGTATTACGGTGCAATATGTTACCCATTACTGAAGAACATAATTATCTCAATTAACAACAAATTTGAACATAATTATATCAGAACCAGATTCTGTGTACATCAGTTATATTTTTATTTATTCGGGAATGCAGAATATAGTTGAATTTCTTGAAAAGAAATTCGGACTTCGTCGTTTAGATCATTACCGTATTCGCATCCATCAATCGAGTTTGAACGACAATGATTCTAAAGTAGTTCGATCGAAATGTCGTTGACGCGTATTCAGCTAAGACAATCGTCATTTAATCGTTGACTCGAAGCGACTCGAAGGTATTCTCGTAAAGAAACGATGTTTGATCGAATCGAACGCCAACGACTAAACGTCAAATATTGCGGTTCAAATGTCGTTGAACAAAAGTTAGTTTTAAGTAGACGGCGTATTGTGTAAATCTCATTTATGAGAACAATACAACATAAAGTTATTGTAATTATACTGAAAAATGAGACACAACTCCTTTTAGGTCGGAAATCATCCAATAATTTTTCTCCCTCTCTTGGGCGGAGCTAGGGCATGTCAGGCTTTTACTGACTAAAACCCACTCCTATGTTCTTTCTTTGCCTTGCGTTCCAGGGCCCCGGGATTCACACAATTTTTAGCCCCGACACTACAAGCCGTCGATGACTCGGACAGTTACGGCCGGATGGCGAGCTATCCATTGTTCGTCGACTGCAAGCCCACGCCTACGGTGGCTGGAAATCGGGGTCGGGATTCCAGCCGTTGGGGGGTGAGAAAGTCCGTTTCTTCACGCGTGCGGCCGTCTCTTTCGCTAGCTTTACTGCTTCGCAGAAGGAGGCGACCGCCTGCTATTCCTCCTCGCTCCGAATCATGGATCCATCCATCCTCCACCTAGTCCAAGGAGAAACAGACTGAGGTGTTCAAAATGGAATGCTTTTGATGAGATGTGAGAGACTTAACAACAACATTTCGCCTCACTAAAGTCCTTGTCCAAGATATTATCGGCTGACCCATTTCAAAACTTAGTACGGACTTAAAACCTTTGATAGGAGAGCGCATAAACGTAAAATAGTAAGCCTATGCCTATGAAAACAATTGAATTTAGGTAGGAAAAATGCCGCTTCTAGAGAGAGGAAAAGAGAGGGCCTGAGTCCCAGCCGTGGGAACATTAAAAGGCTGATTATGCTATGTAAGTTATGCTTAAGAAAATGCTTTTGATAGTAAAAATACTAAATAATGAGTACTAGCAACATTTTATTATAATTTGTGTATATTACATATTTTAAACTCCTTACTGTGATAATTGACACGAGATAGTTTGGTTCATATTGCAATCATCTTCAAAACATAGTAAGCGCACTTGTTAGGTTTTGTTATGGTTTATGCATAGCATATCTCATTAACTAAATTCTAGTAACTGTATAGGGTGTGTAAATAAAATAATGATCAATTCAATAAATCAGTTTATTGATTAAAATCAAAATAAATGTTGGGCTTATGTCGGCTGCTAAATCTATACGGATGCAGACAGTTGCTTATCATTTACCAAATCAATGGACGAGTCATTGACGAGTAAACTTGAGTAAACTTTGAACTTTCTTGTCTCGGGCATCAGGCATACCAATTTATTAACAACTAGCTGAAAGCTGATCTAGCGAACTTCATACCACCTAACAGGCAATAAATGTAGTATATATTTCGATATAGTCAACCAATTGTAGTGAAACAAAGCCTGAGTACCTAATAAATCATTTTAATGTATAAAAGTTATCTACATCGATTTCGTACATTTCACGTGATGAGCGCACAAAATAAAACTTCCACAAATTTATTATATGTATAGATTTCTTCTTTTTTATTTTGTTTAAGGGAAGACAGTACAATCAATTGTTGTAGGGGTTCATCAAATCTGAAAAAGTAAATTGTTTTCTTGTGATTATTATATTATAGCTAGCTCGTATTGTCCCACTGCTGGGCAAAGGCCTCCCTCCTTTCTTTCCAACGATCCCGGTTCATGGCTTTCTCATTCTAATTCTTAAGGAAGCCGACCCGCCAACCCGCGTCGCTGTGTCCGGGCACCAATCCTACGTTTTACGAGCCCACAGCTAGACGTGCAGCAGACATGTCCTGCCCAGTCCCATTTAAGTTGGGCAGCTTTTTGAGCCACATCAATGATTTGCGTTTTGGAGCGCAGTGTTGCGTTTCGAACGTGGCCTGTTAATTTAACACATAGTATGCTGCGCTTAATAACACGCTGGCAAACCTTTAATTTGGACTTTTGGATATTAGTCAAAAACCAAGTCTGTGCACCATACGTGAAAATGGGAAGAATAAACATGTCCATCAGCTTACGCTTCAGTGACATGGGCAAAGTGCACTTAGTTCTTGTGATTATGAGTCCCTCTGAGTCCCTACATTGTCTAGACCTATAACTATAACAGCTTCGGCCTTTAAATTCAAATGTGGGCAGTTCCGCACGGTGCTTTTATTTACACTTCCTTACTTCTTACTCGGTGCACAATGCTAAGGGAGAACCCTTAGTAAGCACAATCAAGGAGTGAATGGTACACTTACTAGGTATACTTAAATATATTTGATTTTATGTTAAGTTTAAACCACTGTTTTTTTTGTATTTGGTACTTTTAATATGCAATTTTACGAGCAGTTACTCGCTTGGGAAAATTCAGAAAAGGATACTAAACTAAGATAAAATTTCCTTCTGAAACCTTGAACATTTAAATGAAATGATGCAAAACAGGTTCAATGACGTGATAATGACCTATAAATACTAATTAATTATTTACTATTGGGGTATTTACTATTGTTAAATAAGTATTGTTCAAGTTTGAATAATTTATTTATTTCAAAACGTTCCTTATTCATGTAATCTTACACTAAATAATGTCTAAAAATCACAAAAATAAAATCTAAAATGTGGACCTATTTAATTTAACTCATACTCGGTGAAGACCTCCTTCCTCACGGTTCAAACCCCGATATAAGAAAAGAATAATAGCTTAGGACGGTAGCATCTTTACCATTATTCGATCAAATCAATTCAGTCTGATGCTATACGACAGTTCAAGCAGCTTGAGTGTTCCTTTCCAATACATTTACGTTAAGTACATCTTTTTCATGATTTAGTGGTAGTCCTTCGGGTTTGAGTATAGCATCTGGTGCCTTGAGCGTAGTGGTGTAGGTGGGATTGAGTGGGTGCAGCGGTCCCACCGCGGTCACCGACGCACGCGCCTCCTCGTTGCCCAGTTTGTAATGAGTGCCATCGCCTGTCCTTATTATCCTATTCCCTACCTGTAAATATATAAAAAACAATTAAAATCCAACCAATCAATCAATTCAATCAATTATTATCCTTATAATATAATTGTTTATAGCGACACATACGTAGTTTGTCACACAAATCCCAAATCGTACAAGTGAAATTGCATAACTCTTTTAGGCGCACGAGGAACACAACGTGCTGTCAACCCATGCCTGGTCCTTAATAAACGGCGAGCTACCCATTACCAGCCGTCCAAAAGCTCACGCCTATGGTATTCGAGAATCGCCCTGCCACTACCGGTCGTCCAGGATGTCTCCTATGGTGGCAAGGGTGTGAGAATTGCCTCTATTTCACGCTTTCGGCCACCTCCTTTGCTTGCATTACTGCTACCCAGAAGAAGGTGACTACTTCTTATGCCCTCTTGCTCTCTATCATGGTTTAGACTAGGACCTGATGTGAGAGGTCGTCGCCGCCAATTTCCTTCGCGAAGACACAGTGGTGTTCCGTGTAAGCGAGTTAGACTTCCACCGTATCCTCCAGCGATCCACACAATAGTGACACCGAATTTAAAACTGGAATCTATAGAAACAATGGAGCCGGACCTGCGTCAGGCGGAAGGTTATCACCCTGTGTCGACTTTGACCACTCCTCATCGCACGATTGTGGCGTGCCCATCGTTCCTACCTCTATAATACGTATTAAATTAACTGTTTATAGTTGTCCTTACCACTTCAGGTGAAGCAGTTTTCAAGTCAGAAGCCCATCCCATCTTCTCGAAAAAGCGGATGAAACTCGCAGACTGGTTGAAATGCATGGTTAGTTCGGCTGCCTTGTAGTCCCAGGGGAATGCGTGGTGGTAGTTGTGCCAGCCCTCGCCTAAACTTATCATTGATACGAACCATGACTCTACTGGTTGTAAGTTTCTGTAAAGTTATGACAAAAATAAACAATTTGCAGTCATTTAATTCAATCAATTTTGATAGTGTTAATTTTAAAAATAAAGGCGTACTTACTGATCATAGGGTCGAGTTCCATACAGGTGAGCAGCACTATTGACGAGCCATGTCCCATTTAAACTTAGCACATAGCGAGCAAAATAACAAGTTAAGATGGTTGGAAATACTGGCTCGCCGAAGAAGTGCACTGGCACCCACACAGGCAGCAAAAAGGCCAATAAAAAGTATAGTTGATAATAATACCTGAAAAGAAAATGATAAAGATATTATCTTAATACTTGCCAAAAAATGAACCAGTAAATGAAATATTTATTTTACTTCTTTTGGAACATGACCATCCAGTCGGCCTGCAAGTCACTCATGTCTATCTTCCTCCCGAGTTCGATAACGTAGGGGTGCTTCTTGTGCATAAGCCAACCAATATGGCAGAAGAAGAAGCCACGCTTAGAGTTGTGAGGATCGCCATCAGTATCTGAGTAGCGATGGTGGAGCCGGTGATCGCGACACCAGATGAACATGGAATTCTGTAAGTTAATGATCATTTGGAAGATTAATATTTGACCACATTATTTATACCTTGTGAATGTTCAAGAATGGTCTTTACAAATCAAGACTCCTCCGTGCGTTAGAAAACACGTCAAGCCGTTGGTCCCGGCTATTATTTGCAGATCTTTGATAGTCGTAACTGATATTCAAAAGCCATAAAATCTGACACCAGTTTTACTAAAGGGTATCGTGTCAGTTATTGGGTTGTGGAGGACAGATAGGCAGTCGCTTCACGTAAAACACTGGTACTCAGCTACATTTGGTTAGACTGGAAACCGACCTCAATACATTTGGGAAAAATTGGTGGAAGTATGTTGAAATCAATTTTATTACCTGTCCAGCGATAGTCTGGAGAATTACAAACATGGCTCTCAGAAAAGCATTTGCTTTAAAAGATTTGTGAGTGTAATATCGATGCGCTCCGATTGTGACTGATTCAGAAGCCAAGATTCCGACAGAGAAAACTGAAATAAAACAAGTGGTATTAGAAATCATGAATATATGCATAAAACAGCGAAAATATAAACAAAGCAATTTGTAACTTACTCCATAAAATAGTCTGCCATTTAAAATGTCCCGTAAACAGGAGAAAGATGCCCCATAGAGCAAAAATATGCATTATCAAGAACCCGATAGCATTTTTCCAAACAATCGTATGCTTGTAAGAATAATCTGTCCCAATTACTTTCGGTACAGAAATTGATCCTACTTTAGTCGTATTATTATTTTCGTTTTTTGAGTTAGTAGTGTCGACTGCATTTGAAGCAGGAGCTTTGCTTTCCAAGTTTGCAGAAGTCATTTTTGTGTATGGCTGTACACTTCCTTCAAGCTCACCTGCTCACAACTGGTTCATTGAGAGTTTGTGTCTACTTATAAAGGAATAGTATAAACCTTGTTCATCAATAAAATAATTAACGTTTGAGTAATTTAACGCACTTGAACTCTGCTTTGTATGTAAAATTGGGGTATTTATTACATTGTTTATATTGTTGTCTTATTACACGTTGCAGTGATAAGTTGTGTCAGATTTCATTGATTAATGTTGACTTTTAGTAGTAAGATGTTGGTTCTAGTTTGTTCAGAAATTAACTCAAAAAGTCCAAAGGGGAAATACCAGTAAAAATGTTTGATGTGGATTGTACCGAACAGTGAAGTGGAAAATTTATAAAAGTAAAATATACTAAATAATTTGAAATCGAAATATGTATTTTTTAAACAAGTTATCTCTTTGAAGACGAAGGGGTAAGACCATGCCATAATTATTCTTGAGTTATCTTCTATATTTACTTATTTGTAAGTTATCTGCATACACAAATCTAGGCTATTTGCTGCGTGTATAAAACCTGCCCTTATGCATTAGTATTGTACCCAATATGCGGCCTTGCAGAAATCTTAGTAAAATTTTTTTTTTTTACTTCTGCCTTTATTGGACCCTTTGTTCTCTTTGATGTTCTAACGTTCGCTGTTCGGTATATAGAAGATCCTGAAAATAACAAAAAATGAAAATTTATTCCATTTTTACACCAAAAACTAATTCCACTGGTATTTGTTTGGAGTTATATTTAAAAACACATCTAAAGATAATAAGGTGCCACAGTCAATAAAAATGTTTCGTGTGTAAGACCTCGGACTCGCTAACTGAGGGTTTCGTACAAACTTACTATGAAAACAGTTCAATTACCGAATTAAGTTACGAAGATTTTTCCGAATCGCAAAAACAAAAAAAACGATTGAGACGTAATAACTGACAAATGATACTTATTTTGCAAATAGGATTTTAAAAACAATTTACACGTAATTTTTTTCATAAATTTAATCTAGATAAAGCTGGTGTTTCCTAGCTGACTACCCTGAGAACAAACTCAGGGGTCAAAGTCTCTTTTAAAGTCCATACAGCAAACATGTAATGGTCAAATCATATGAGAACCATGCAGATTGTAGTCTGAGATGGTCTTTTATGAACCACACAGTTTTGAGTGGACCTTTCCAGTCAGTGCAAGCATTTGTCAGTATTCGTGTAGCTCAACTCAGGACTACTAAGGACCTCAACAATTTGACGAACAATACCAAAGAAAGGACATTTGGGTAGGCCGTAAAAAATATTCAAAACTGCCAGACATTGTGTTAATATTAAAGAAAAGGAAAGAGTAATCCACATAATCCTCACAATCACAATAATAAAATTTACAAAAATGTCAATATTGCAAATTGTAAAAATAAAAAGTAAACAATGTCATAATTGTAAAAAATAAAAAAATACAATGTCATAATAATTGTAAAACAACAATAGACGTCAATTTAAAAAAAAATAATAATGAAAATGGTAATTTAGAAAAAAACAATTGTCCTCGAAATACTCTTTTATAGTATAAAAAGCTTTCTGGCAAAGTTTTCGCTTTACAATCGATTTGAAGTTATTAAGGCTAAGTCTTCTTTTTTTTGAGCCTGGTTGCAAGAACCACTAATTTGTGTTTGTCCCTATACTCCATTTGTTTAGGTAGTTAACTAAACGTAAACCATCTTGATATATCTTTTTATCACTGTATTTTTTAAAAATGATTTTATTTTTATGAACATACAAAATATTTTCAAAGATATGTTGAGATGGCACAGTCAAAATATTAATATTTTATAATTATCTCCGAGGGAGTATCTGGGCCTTAATTTATAAATAGAACAGTAAATAATAATAGCCCACAGTAGAGTAGTAGAATAGTAACAGCCCTTTTCTGCAAAATAAAAATCGACTGGACTGATATAATCTAGCGGCATTTCTCCACAATAGAATACCAAACTGTTTCACAAATATTTTACTACAGTTGGGTAGCACTGAAATGGCTCTATAATTCGTTGTGGGGTCAGATGTACTACCCCTTTTAAACAATGGTATTATTTTACTATACTTCATTAAGTCAGGAAACTCACCACGATCAAACAATTATTAAAAAAATAAGTGCTAAACTAGGAGCTACAACGTTTAACGTTAGGTTACTGACAAGTCTCTGAAAAAAGTATTATTAGAGCGGGAGCGTTATAAAAAATTAAAACCTATAGTTCAATCTTAGCGTAGTGAATTTTGTTTACTTCAAATCTCAAAATATGTCATTGTAAATAATACTTATGTTTCTCTAATATATAATTTGTTTCGGTATAATCTTTTGATTATCTCACAGATGGTGTAAAAAGTAGAGTATCCAAGACCGGTATAAACCTGTCTTTGTGGTTATCTTGGGCGGCTTGAATTCTTCTCTTCACTGTTCCTCTCTTTACAACGTTTATAATAGACTTTACAACATCCACAGAATTTCTCCATAAATCTGAAGTCTTTTTTACATTCAAACTGTTGAAGGTTTTAATTATATCTTCATAAGTCACATGTTCGAATTTAAATTCAGAATCGCAAACATTTTTCACATTTAACATTTTCTTTAAGCGCGAGACTCTGCAGCATGAGTTCAGAGATTTTATAGTTAATATGGGGATCTCTGAAAATAACTTTTCAAAAGCCGCAGCAACCTATGAGTCCAATTTGATTACACTGTCATTAATTATAAGGCTATAGTCACTACATGGTTTTGTAGACCTTCCAGTTTCACTATTTATATTATTTCTAGTTGTTTTAATTATATTATTGCTATTTATAATTTTGGAACTCAAATAACGCGATTTTTCAACAGAACATACTTTTTTGAATAATTTATAACATATAAACTAAACGCAGCAGTGTTTACAAGAATTCTTTCATCATGCGATTCATAGAGTCGCGTTCTACTTTTATGAATACTAATGGTAGGTCATTCACTGAAAGATATATTACTATTAACTATATAGTTTTGGATATAAAGGTGGAATTTAATTGCTTACAGTACATGTTAAAAAAACTTTCATATTGATGATTCAAATCATCTAATATTGACAAAATTGGTAAATGATTAATGAGTTTAGTTTAAAAACGATTTGTAGTTTTTGGGTTAACAGTGATATGCTTCTTTGCCACTATGGTGTTTGGGTTTTGAAAAGTAATTAATTGCCCACAATTATCAGAATATAGTAAATTTATAGTCTCTTTATGACTAGGTACAACATCGGTATAAATATTATCGATCAAAATAATCAATTAAGTATTATCATCTTTATGGTTTTCAGATTTTCAACAAAATCAACAATTGCCTCGCCGTTGTTCTTTTCAGTTTTCCGATTTTTTCTTTTACTTGTGCTATAAGACCTTGCTTCATGCAAAATTTCAGGATTCTAGGTCAACGGGAAGTACCCTATCAATTTTGATTCCCTTGAGAGTGTCGAATATACATTTTGCAACATAAACGGCCGTATTATTATTTTTTCGTTAACCCAGAAGTTAGGTTTTATCACAGTTTTAAGAGACCGCAGACCTGAGTATATGGTTTTAATTTTAACTCAATGCCTCCACACGTTCTCGAGTTAAACGGTCTTGACAGACAGACAGACAACAAAGTAATCCTATAAGGGTTCAGTTTTTTCCTTTTGAGGTACGGAGCCCTAAAAACCACTAAAACGATCAAAATAACTACGGTATTTCTAGGTATTGTTTGTTTCTTAATTAACACCGACTTCCGGAATTAAAGTTATTTTGATCGTTTTAGTGGTTTTTTAGTGAAGTTGTTTTATTTTGTAAAAAAGTTTTTATTTTACACTTTTTAGTTACGATACACTTGCGATAGCATGACGAATGACAGGGCAGAATGGAAGAAAAAAACGTGTTGCGCCGACCCCAAATAACACGGGACAAGGGCAGGAAGATGATGATGAGTTACGATACACTTGTAGCCAGAGTACCTATTTCTTATGAAAATTTCCATTAACCATTCCTAACACTGCTAAACTTTGATTAATTACGGAGTTCCGGTGCCTATCTTCCGGCTCGACATCATTATTAGAAGTGATCTGTCACTTCTATGATACCATTTCCAATATATTCAGAACCATTTATTTATTTGTATTATCATAGTCGCTTAACAATCTTCATTGTGATATCTATGTGAGTGTGAAGTTACGTTGGCCATTTTTAGTCTTCTTCATCAGTTCCACTTCGTCGCGCGCAAGTTCTCGATAGAAATACTAAAATCAGAAGAATAAGTAGCTGACCGAAAGAAACTGATCGGTCAGTACTGGCTCAACTTTGTTTTCACGGACCCATTAGTTTATCATCATCATCATCATTATCATTTCAGCCGAAAGACGTCTACTATTGGACATATGCCTCCCTCAAGTGTCGCCACAATGAACGGTCCTGTGCGTCTCGCATCCATCGGATTTCCGCAACCCTACCACCACCCATTACTTGGCAGACAGTAGATGTCCTTCGCTGACCGCCCGCTGCTGGGCCTGTGAAAACCAGGCTAAAGAGTCTTTATTCAGAGAAACTAAGACTTCTTGCTAAAACAAGAATTTTTATTAGTCATCATCATTCATCAATCACCAGTTATCATATTTCATGACGTAGAATTAAAATAACAATTAATTTTACAATCACTTTTATTTCCCAGTACATATAATTAAGTTATTAGTACAGACTTAGTTGTATCATAATCTGAGAGAATCAGTGATTTCGTTAGGAGCGTCTGAACTACTCGACGGATTGCCCAGGCCTACCTCATAATGCCCGCTTGCTTCAATTCAAAAAGTAACCGTCGCCCGTCCATACGATTACACTCACGTGATTAGTCAACAACGATACAGCTTTCCCCCACGCCAACAGTACTAAGGACATTACAATAGAATTAAATCAATATTTAGATTTTTTTACAGTGCAACTTCCAAAAAATTTAAAATATTATTGGAAATCCAATAACTAGCAAATTCTTTTAACGGTTTTTTTTATTGATTTTCTAAATGAATACAATTCCAAGTCAGTGTTTATGAATCTAGTCCAATAAGACCTTTCCTCATTTAGATTGCATTTTTTAATTTCCATAACATTCGTACTAAGTGAGGACTCATCGTCATGATTCAAACCAAGACGCATGGGAAAGATCACCATGTTAATGGCATCTTTAAGATCTGGTAATTCTACGACCAAAGTAATTTCATCTGACGCTATGCAAAGCGTGCTGCATGAACTGATTTGGAGGTGTTTCTCTCATTTATTTTAAGAACATCCGCTTCATGGAATAAGGGCAGGCCTTCAGGTTTGAGTATAGCATCCGGTGCCTTAAGAGTGGTGGTGTAGGTGGGATTCAGCGGATGCAGTGGTCCCCACGCAGTCACCGCCGCACGTGCCTCCTCGTTACCCAGCTTGTAGTGACTGCCGTCACCTGTCCTTATGATCCTGTTAGCTACCTGTGAATGGTATAAGGTTTTGTTGTAGTTGCTTACAACTCGTGACTAAAGCCTAGATCTGAATGTGTTTTGTCTGAAATGATTATGATGATGGTATCCGTCTCTTCTGGTACCGCCGACGAACTCTGTGGATTTGTAGAACTTACCACTTCTGGTGAAGCTGTTTTTAAATCGTAAGCCAGTCCAATCCTCTCTAAGAATTTGATGAAAGTGGCCGAATGGTTGATAAGATTGCTCAATTCTGCAGCCTTGTAGTCCCAGGGGAACGCGTGATGGTAGTTGTGCCAGCCCTCGCCAAGTGTCATGAAAGACACGAACCATGATTCCACTGGTTGAAGGTTTCTGTAAAGAAAGAGATTTATAAAAAGAATCGATACTGACAAAAATATAACTAGCGAATCCAAACCAGCACGGAAGGCGTATCACATGTTCCCCTGCCACCCTTTCAAGCCCAGCGCCTCAAATGTTGCCAGATCGAACGCTACGTATCAAGTCTCATTACTTAATTTACAGACCTCGTATAATCTAGGGAGGATTATACCGCTAATATAAACTACAATGGAACAAAATACTATTCTTGGCGTTTCTCATACGATTATGAGTTCGGCACCGTACACCGCTCAGAAAAAAAAATCGAATTGACAACTTACTGATCATACGGTCTAGTCCCATAAAGATGTGCTGCGCTATTCACAAGCCACGTTGCGTTCAGTGAAAAGACGTATCGGAAGAAATAGCAAAAAAATAGTGAGTCCAACCAATGCTCTCCGAAGAAATGTACTGGAATCCACATTGGGATGAAAACTGCTAGAAAGAAATATAGAGGATAGTAGTATCTGAAACAAAACATAAATTATCATTATGTAATAAAACCGTTGGTCGAGCCAATAATAAAGAAAAATTAAAAAGTTGATACAGTTGCTGAATATTATTCGATGTGAGAGTATTAATTTACTTCTTTTGGAACATGACCATCCAGTCGGCTTGCATGTCACTCATGTCTATCTTCCTGCCAAGCTCGATCACAAGGGGATGCTTCTTGTGCATCAGCCATCCCATGTGGCAGAAGAAGAAGCCGCGCTTGGAGTTGTGAGGATCACCATCAGTATCCGAGTAACGATGATGCAGCCGGTGGTCGCGACACCAGATAAACATACAGTTCTGTAAAGTATTTATTTATTAAAATTTTGTAGATAGGCGGACTTAATGCCTTAGGCATTCTCTGCCAGTCAACCAAGGGTGGTGGAGAGAGATACAACAAAGCAAGGGCATAAAAATAGAAAATATGATTAAGAAAACAAGGGTACAAAATTATATACATAGTTTTTTAGTTTTTGTGACGACACTGCTATATGTGCCGGTTCTTCTTCATAGGAAACGACCAATTTGGAACCGTGTACTAGCTTCTGACGTTTTATAAGTGCCCCTGTAGGCCTATGTGAAATAAAAAACTTCTGACTTTGAATTAAACATAAAGGAACAATGATTTCATGTCGTTCAAAATAGCGACCAGGTTGATACATTGGCAAGCATTTCATAAAATTGAACTAAAAACACATGAACTGTATCAGAATTCCAAATAGAACGTAATTATAATAAAAATTACCTGTCCAGCTAAGGTTTGCAGAGTTAGTAGAATAGCTCGACACAGTGGTGTAGCTTTAAATGTTCTGTGTGTGAAGTATCTATGGGCTCCAGTAGTAATGCCTTCTGCCGCAATGTACGTTACGAAAAAAGCTGAAAATATTGCAATTGTAAGTCTAGCACTCGAATGATTAGGAGGCAAGTTACGAACCAGGTCTATCTACATCCTGGTCATTATAACAGGCAGGAGTACAGACACGGCATTAAGTAGATATAAGTTAAAAATGAGAGAGACAGTAATTGCTAGATGAAGAAAAGGAAAACGGTGTTTTTCTTACTCCATAATATAGTTTTTATCCCGACCCCTCCTGTCAGCAGCACTTTCAATCCCCACAGTCCAAGCAAATGTAATATTAAAAACCCTACTGCATTAGGCCAAAATACTTGATGCTTATATGAATAATCCGTGCCTATGTTTTTAGCAGTCAGAGGCATGTTTTGTGTTTGTTTAGTTTTTCCCTGTGCTTCTTCCATTTCGTTTCTCTTGTATTCCAAAGTCGACAATAGTTCTACTTCTACCTCTCTTGATAGATACTCTATCACTATTGATATTTCTCTAGAAATACGAACTCTTATAAATAAAACGTATGTAGGCATTGTATTTAATGTTACAATGGATAGAACTTGAACTCTTGCTCAAGTATGCTAATTAGCTACTTTTTAGACATTGTTTAGTTTAGTTTAATTTTATCGTAGTTAAATTATTCACAATTTCAGTTGACCTTAGGTATTAGGTACCAGAGCGATCTAATCTCACATTTTTTGTTAATATTTAGTAATTTAATCATAACTAACCAGCGTAAATAAACTGTTAATAAAACAAGTTTTACTACATGCACTTCTGCACTAAGGACAATACCATTACAATACAACTTAAGCGCACTGCTGTCATCTTTGGGACGTATTCTACCCGATACCAGCTTTATACACTTGAGGCAATTGATAGGCGAGGCAGGAGGATCATTGGCAATGATGCACTCGTCGAGTCGAGGCTTTAAAGTCTTGAGCATCGACGCGGAGTTGCTAGCCTGTCAGTTTTCTACCGGTTGCATTTCGGGGAGCGTGCGTCGGAATTGAATAGCCTAATTCCGCCTAGCCCATTCCATCATCGGACTACCAGGCGTACGGCGATGCGCCACCGGAACATGGTGAACATCCCACCTATACGCACAAAACGTTTTGGGAACACATTCGGCGCGGGTACCCGCTACGGAGCATTTTTGTATGGGACTGCGCGGGCGTCCACTAATCCGCTTAACGCTGTTTCAGCCCTAAGGTGTGGTATTCCCTGCCGGAGTGTGTGTTTTTTGATGGCTACAACCCAGGAATCTTAAAATCAAGAGTAATCTATGCAGATTAATTCTATCTATATATTCTCATCGTCGATCGCATCGTCGCTTTCCATCAGCTGAGATAGCGGTCAAGCGCAAACCTATCAACAGTAAAAAAGAGCTAAATTCGTTAAAAAATAAAAGGCCCGTTATGAAATTTGAGAAATACCCTAGAATGTAACTTCGAACGAAACTGAAAGAAATAATAAAATAATCATTAATTATATAGTGTTTAAAACATTTTTTGCAGCGTTAAATAATTGCGAGTATTCTTTTTGCGTATTTAATTATTCGTTTTGGCAGAAGTCAAAACGGGCTTTTTATTTTTTGACAACTTAACAATATTCAGAATTTTAACAATGGGTAAAACATTATAACAGCACGTAGCGTTTTAAAAATTTTCACAGTTAAAAACAAGGAGACCGAAGAAAGTTGTGACAATATTTACTTAAAAGACCCTATCTCGATAAAGAAACATACCACGATTATGAACTCACCATATCTCGATAAAGAAACATACCACGATATGAACTCTGTGCCTGAATGTAGCTCATTCCTTACTCTTTTAAAAACAGTCGTCAAAGTTAATGAAAGCTATATGGTTTCTGAGAAAACCCACGAAAATTGAAACGACTCCCTTTGTTACAACTCTCCTAACACCAAGGTAAGTTGTGACAGCAGTGTATCTAGATAGATAAAAAAAAATTATACTTATATATATATTTTAATCAAAGCGCATTTTTTTTTTCATAAAAGTACTTTAATATTATCATTTGGCTTAAATTTAAGAACTACAATAAGATGAAATATTAGGTCTTTAACTAATTTTGCATCTCTATAGGTTCTTAAAGTTTCTACTGAAATAGAATACCTAATTTTGAAAAAAGATTAACGGACCTTTAATATAAAGTTTATTTGAACTTATAATTCCAAGTCCATCCAAAGATATAACACTTCAAAGCAACCCGTTTTAAAAAACGGCAATTTCATACTTTTCAGCCAAAAGATGTCCACTTTAACCCCTATTATTAACATAATAAGCACTAGGTACGTAATCTTGTTTAACACTACATAATCTTGTTTAAGTAATTATGGCATCATTACGATTTCAGTCGTTTTAAAATCAAGCAAAAATTTTAATCTGATCTAATAAATAGTTATGACAGACATATTGCAGCCTAGGTTACCTGTCATATGATCAAAAAATATTTGACCGAATTTCATTTTACCAACTTTTCGACTACTATCGTTTCGTTTTTTTTTTATTTCATCGAATTACTTCTGCCACTGTATCAGTTAACCTATTTATTATCAATTCAGTTAATTATTGACCAGTTTGTCCCATATAGGCTGCACGTCCTAAGTCATCTTTTAAATACGAGACATGGTTCTATACTCCATCTGTTTAGGTAATTAACTAAATGTAAACAATCTTGACATGTCTTTTATCTAAAAGTTGTCTAAAAATTGTATCTAAAAATGTTTACAATTTTTTAATTGCCTTAACCGATGTTTTTTAATTAACTATTTTTAAATAATATTTGTATGGTTTTTATACGATATGTTTTTAATAAAAAGACATAACAAGATTGTTTACGTTTAGTTAGCTACCTAAACAAATGTATTTTAAGTGCTATATTCATTTCCCGAGGTAAAATCTTTTGACTGCCTTTTTGGTATGAATGCTACGTGGACGGCCAGATCTGTTTTTATCACAGACTTAGGAAGTTTCAGTGTACCCATAACAAAGCTTCAATTAATACCAAGCGGATAGAGTGTATCATTCCTACTTTGCGTAATGCTATCACAGTAATTCCGTTGTGGGCGGAGCACCACCGTGTCCTGGTGGAGGTAATCGGCGGCAGCGACTTCTCGCGCCGGGCCCTGGTTCGGGCTATGGTCAGGAGCGAGGAGGAATGGCAGGCGGTCGCCTCCTTCTGCGAAGCAGTAATGCTAGTGAAGGAGGAGGTTGCACGCGTGAGGGAATAAATGTCCTTGAACCTCAACCGCCGAGATTTCGACCCTGACTACCAACCACGGTAGACGCGGGCTTGCGGACGTCGAGCAATGGGTAGCTCGTTGTCCGGCCATCCGGTAATTGACCGGACTGAGCCCAGTCGTCAACAGCGCGTAGTGATCAAACGCTCATCAAAGAGACGTTAATAAACCGTACATTCAGAAAGATTCCAAATTCATATAATTATTATGTTTTTAACCGACTTCAAAAAAAAGAAGGAAGTTATCAATTCGGTTGTATATT
The DNA here is from genome assembly GCA_961205895.1 of Mythimna pallens. NCBI lineage: Eukaryota > Metazoa > Arthropoda > Insecta > Lepidoptera > Noctuidae > Mythimna > Mythimna pallens. Next base: position 8,130,183 of record OY540835.1, on the reverse strand, counting down.
TTTTTTAGAACTTTGTCGTTTAAGGACCGATTTGCAAATTCTTTTTTTCCTCATATCTAAATGTTTCTAAATTAATCATCTTCAAAATCCAGTTTTGATGATGGGATCCATGAGGAATCGAGGGAACTCCTCTAATATTATAGGCAACTATGTAGTGATTTTGATATTTTCATCGAGAACTTAAGCATTTACAGTCAAAAAGTGACATTTGATGAAATGGAACTGATGAAGAAGACCAGAAAAGGTCAACGGAACCTCATGCTCACATAGATATCACAGTGAAGATAGTTAAGCGACTATGACAATACAAATAAATGAATGATTCTGAATAGTTACGTTGAAAATGGTATCATTGAAGTGACCTGATGATGATGATGGAGCCGGAAGATAGACACCGGAACTCCGTAATTAATCAATGTAGCCTAGCCGTGTTTGGACTTATTAAAATTGTCATGAGATGCACTTTGGCTATAAGGTACTATCGAACTGATCTGATGATGGAGCCGGAAGGTGGAAGGTAAACACAGGAACTTCATAATAAAACAATGTGACCTAGCAGTGTTTGGATTGATTGAAATTGTCATGAGAAATAGGCACTCTGTTTATAAGTGCATCGCAACTAAAAAGAGTAAAATAAAAACATTTTACAAAAAAATAAATAAATAACCGACTTCACTAAAAAAAAAACAGAAAGGATCAAAATAACTTTCATTTTGGAAGTCGGTGTTAAATAAGAAACAAACAATACCTAGAAACACTGACCTCCGAAATTAAAGTTATTTTGATCCTTTTAGTTTTTTTTTTATAGTGAAGTCGGTTTTGTTTTGGAAAATGTTTTTATTTTTTAGGTTAGACAAAATAAATAAACTCATTTGCACTTTTTAATTTCCATAACACGTAAAAGTTAGGACTCTTTGCCAAGGTTCAAACTAAGACGCATGAGAAAATCATCATGACGACGTCTTCTTTAAGGTCTAGTACTTCTACGATCAAAGTTATTTGATCTGATGCTATGGAAAGCGTGCTGCACAAATTATTTTGGAGGTGTTTCTTTCATATCAAGAACATCCTCTTCATGGAATAGGGGCAGTCCTTCAGGTTTGAGTGTAGCATCCAGTGCCTTGAGTGTGGTGGTGTAGGTGGGATTCAGCGGATGAAGCGGACCCCACGCAGTCACCGTCGCACGTGCCTCCTTGTTACCCAGCTTGTAGTGACTGCCGTCACCTGTACTTATGATCCTGTTAGCAATCTGTAAATTATAAAAAAGGTTTTGATTTACTTGCTTACGACGCTGGTCTAATATTTAGATCTAGGTGTCTTTCGTATGGAATTATTACGATGAATCTGGTGCCGCATATAATTTATATGGTTTACTTTGTAGAAATTACCATTTCTGAGGAAGCTGTTTTTAAATCATAAGCCATTCCAATCCTCTCTAGGAAGTTGATGAAAGTGGCCGAATGGTTGAAGAGACTGCTCAGTTCTGCAGCCTTGTAGTCCCAGGGGAAAGCGTGATGATAGTTGTGCCAGCCCTCGCCAAGTGTCATGAAAGAAACGAACCATGATTCAACTGATTGAAGACTTCTGAAACGCAAAAGATTTATGAGTATTGTAAGCACGGATATCGATTGTAAATGACTGTGTAGATTAAGTACCTAGGTATGCTTTTAATTCGAAACGCACAACGCTGTGGTGTGCGGTGGTGGAAATAGAGCATACCTGCCTCTAACGCAAAATGCGATGGAACAAAATACCTTCTTAATGTATCAAATACGAATATGATTATGAGTCCGACACCGCACACCGCAGCGTTATGCGTTACGAACAAGAAACCGAAGCTTAAAAGCTACTGATAAAATTAGAATTAATTACCTAGGTACTTACTGATCATACGGTCTAGTCCCATAACTATGTGCTACGCTATTTACAAGAAACGCTACGTTCAGTGAAAAGACGTATCGGAAGAAGTAGCAAAAAAATATTGAGTCCAACCAATGCTCTCCGAAGAAATGTACTGGAACCCACATTGGAATAAAAACTGCTAGAAAGAAATATAGAGGAAAGTAATATCTGAAACCAAACAGAAATCATCAGTACATAGGTAGTCCAACCGTTGGTAGAAAAACGAAGAAAAAGTAGATAAAGTTGCTGAATATTATTTGATGTGAGTGTTAATTTACTTCTTTTGGAACATGACCATCCAGTCGGCCTCCATGTCATTCAAGTCTATCTTCCTCTCGAGCTCGAGCACATATGGGTGCTTATTATGTATGAGCCATCCAATGTGGCTGAAGAAGAAGCCACGCTTGGAATTGTGTGGATCGCCATCAGTATCCGAGTAACGATGATGCAGCCGGTGGAAGCGACACCACGAAAACATACAGTCCTGTAAAGAAACACTTTGTCTTAGAATTTTACGTAAATGAACAATGTCTACCAGGCGTTCAAAATAGTGATAGGTTTATAAATGTATTGGTAAGCATTCCGTAAAATTTTCCAAGTCCAAAGTCGATTTTGTCTGTCTCTTCGTGATGCACTTACAAACTACTGAACTGATTTTCATGTGGTGTTTTACTAATTGATAGAGTGATTCATGAGGAAGTTTTAGATAATGCATGCATATTATAGTTGAGAAAAACCAAAAATTTAAAACACCCGTGTTAAGCTGGGGCGTATCACTAGTAAAATTCTCGTGTCACAGTTTTCGTTGCCATACTCCTCCGAAACGGCTTGACCGATTTTGATGAAATTTTTTGTGCTTATCCGGTATCTATGAGAATCGGCCAACATCTATTTTTCATCCCCCTAAATGTTAGGGGTAGTCCACCCCAAAAATTTTTTTTTATTTTTTAGACAAAATTTTTAATTTCTATGATATGGCAAAACAACGTTTGCCGGGTCAGCTAGTATATAATAAAATTACCTGTCCAGCTAAAGTTTGCAGAATTAGTAGAATAGCTCTACAAAGTGGTGTAGCTTTGAATGTTCTATGAGTGAAGTATCTATGGGCTCCAGTAGTAACGCCTTCTGCTGCAAGGTACGTTACGAAAAAAGCTGAAAAAATTGCAATTGTAAGTCCAGCATTGAAATGGTTAGAAGTGCAGGCATCCACGAATGCTGAGAGATTGTTCGAAGTAGTTACCGTGACCCTAGAACGAAAAGGGCAACTGACAGATCAGAGGTGAGTTTTAGTCAGTATAAGCCTTACACGCCGTCTAGCTCCACCCAAAGAGAGAGAAGTTATTTGATGATTTCTTGCCTCAAAAAAAAGATACGACACGGCAAGATAAAGATGAGAGAGACTAATGAATAAATAAAAAAGGAAATCGGTATTTTTCTTACTCCATAATACAGTTTTTATTGTAACCCAAGCTGAAAATATTCCAATTGCAAGTCTAGCATTCAAATGATTAGGAGCGTAGGCAAGCCACGAACCAAGGTCTATCTACAACCTGGTTATTATAACATGGGGACAAGAGTACAGACACATCTTAGTTAAAAATGAGAGATACAGTAATGGCTAGATAAAGAAAAGGAAATCGGTATTTTTCTTACTCCATAGTATAGTTTTTATCCCGACCTCTCCTGTCAGCAGCACTTTCAATCCCCACAGTCCAAGCAAATGTAGTATCAAAAATGCTATTGCATTAAGCCATAGCACTTGATGTTTATATGAATAATCCGTTCCTATGCTTTTGGCAGTCAGATGCATGTTTTCTGTTTGTTTATTTTTTCCCTGTACTTCGTCCATCTCGTTTTACAAAAGTCGAGAACTATTCTACTTCCTTCCTTGAAAGAATGGCTATTGATAGTTCTCAAAACATTCCGATTTCTAAACCTAGTGTACATAAGTATGCATTGTATTATCGGCGACGCGGTGACCTCTCGCGCTGGTATCGGCGGCGCACAGTGGTACTGACTTTCAAAAAAATGGACATAGAAACACAAACGCATATTTTACGATTATTTATTGCCGATTAATACTTATTACTACCACTTTAAAAAAAAACAAGCTCTTACACATTAAATAAAAATGTGGAAAGAAAAATGTATGGGAGATAATCTACTTCCTTTTTCTCCGTTTAGTGTCAAAGTATAGCAAGGTTTGCTACTTTATATTCTGGTAAGTACCTGTTGTCCGTAACACGACAACATATAAATTACTTGCATATCACTGTGGTCATAAAGTCCATGTTGTAAGATATTATGTTTTTTTTAGGTTGGAAATAATCTAATGACATCTCCCGCCCTTGGGCGGAGCTGGGCGTCAGACTTTTACTGACTAACCCACTCCAAGTTCCTTTGTTGCCTTGCATTCTAGAGCCGAGTTTTCCTTTCAGAAGCGAACCCATGGCCCCAGTAGGCTTCACCCTGCTGAGCCCCTACGATTTGCTGACATATCCTTGAGTTGCGCGTGGAGCACTACGAGCCGTTGCTATCGCCGATAGTTGCCACCGATCGCCCCCACGAGGACACGGCGGTGCTCTGCCCAAGCGGAGCAAGATATTATGTGTAATAATGATATACTCCATACAATGGATCGGTTTAGCAAGACAAATATTTATGTATTTATTTACTGCATATCTACTTTATCGTACTCCTCTTAATGTGAACATGATAAACGTTTGCAAAAAGAAGTATAAAACTGGTAAGTGTGAAATAGCTTTAATATTTCAGGCAGATGCAGATAAAGTATTGTATCTGTTATATTAATGGACACTTTTCTATTGATCCAATGGTCCAAGAAAAGTGACCACTATTAGTTTTAATGGATAAATTCTATAGATCTATCTTACTATAGAATTTGCACACTGTGCACTTAGGTTTTAAATAAAGAGCGTGGAGTAAAAAACATTTTACAATAACAATAACAAGTTACTTTAATTATAACATTACTAATAAAACGAATCACACAAAAAATTAGGCTTTGCGCCGCGCTCTTGACATCGCAAGTATTATTGTACTTACGCAATTGTTTACTTTTTAACCGACTAAAAAAGGAGGAGGTTCTCAATTCTCAATGTATTGCAAACAATGTATGAATTTGCATTTCGTTGCCATTTTATCGCAATAAAATATATGTATAATTACATAGTACTATTTTAATAAAATATCACTGATATAGGTTTTTGGACCAGTGAAACATATCCCTTTTTTGGTTTTTTTTTAGGTGGGAAAATTATCTTATGACATCCCCCGCTCTTGGGCGGGAGATAGTGTCAGACTTTTACTGACTCAAAACCCACTCCTGTTCCTTCGTTGCCTTTCGTACCAGGGCCGAGTCTTTCTTCTTGCACCTGACTACCACGGATTCCATTTGACGACCTGAACTGAACTGTTAAAGGGATGGAGCTATATAGGGTGTATAAGTCCATCCTAGGGAATGAAAACCGGGTAACCCGAAAATCGAAAAACCGGTTTTTTTCGGCATAATCATAATGATTAAAAAACCCAGGTTTTATTTTCAAGTATCCGGTTTTTTCGAGATTTTTTATTATTTTCATAATCAAATCGAAATCATTCAATGACTTTTCCCAGTCTGGGCAGAGAGGGAGGGCGTGTCAGACTTTTACTCACTAAACCACACCTGTGTCCTTCAATTTCCCTTTGCGTTCTAGGACTAGCATAGTCCCTGCTTGGCCCTTACGGTTTGCTGACATCTCTTTGAGGACCGCGTGAATCACTACGCGCTGTCGGCAACTATGGCTCGGTCCGGTCGGTTACCGGACTGCCGGACGGCGAGCTGAAATCTGAACCCTTGAGTGGGGTGATTATTTGATTGAGTCTATTAAAATAATTAAAAAAATTATATTGTATAATTTATAATTGTTTTATTTTGTACTTTTCTTTTTTTTTCCTATCGCTTTTACACACGGTGTCTACATCTCTTTTTTTCCAATTTTCTTTTCGCAGTTATGCTAGAAGAGATTTCCGAAGAAATAAGGATCACCTATGTACCTAATAATATTTTTCCATCTTCTTTTCTTTTATTATTTATGTGTGTACATGAATTGTAAAATAAATAAAAAAATATTCGGCAAATAAAATATTTCATCTCCAGTGATGTTTTTATTTTTGTTTCAAAATCATTAACAAATAACGAGTCAAAGTCATTTGACTTAAATTTAATTTTACAGACAACATAAAACTTAAACTATTTTAAATTATTTGCAAATGTTAAAAAAATTGTCTTAAATTAACGTCTATATCTATAAATTTATATCTTATATCTCTTAACTTATCTTTCTTTTTTCTCCTTCTCTGTCAAATCCATCCAAAGGTATTTCATCTCCAGTGATGTTTTTATTTTTGTTTTAAAATCATTAACAAATAACGAGTCAAAGCCATTTGACTTAAATTTAATTTTACAGACAACATAAAACTTAAACTATTTTAAATTATTTGCAAATGTTAAAAAAATTGTCTTAAATTAACGTCTATATCTATAAATTTATATCTTATATCTCTTAACTTATCTTTCTTTTTTCTCCTTCTCTGTCAAATCCATCCAAAGGTATTTCATCTCCAGTGATGTTTTTATTTTTGTTTTAAAATCATTAACAAATAACGAGTCAAAGCCATTTGACTTAAATTTAATTTTACAGACAACATAAAACTTAAACTATTTTAAATTATTTGCAAATGTTAAAAAAATTGTCTTAAATTAACGTCTATATCTATAAATTTATATCTTATATCTCTTATCTTATCTTTCTTTTTTCTCCTTCTCTGTCAAATCCATCCAAAGGTTTTGTTTGGTAAAAATTGCTTAAAATAATAAGACCGCACATTGTGACACCCTATTAATTTTAAGTTCCTAATGTAATTTTTATTTTTGGTGTACAATAAAGAATATATCTATCTATATATCTTATTCTAAGTACTCTTATTAATATCGCCGTTCAGGACATCATGTTCGTGGTACAGTGGAAGCCCTTCAGGTTTAAGTATGACATCAGGAGCCTTGAGAGTGGTGTTGTAGGTGGGGTTGAGCGGATGCAACGGTCCCTTCGCGGTCACCGCTGCCCGCGCCTCATCGGTGCCAAGCTGGTAGTGACTGCCATCACCAGTCCTTTTAATCCTATTTGTTACCTACATGGAGAAAAGTATGATTAGTTTATAACAGAACTTGGGGCGCTTTCAAATTAGCCGCAAAGTGCCGTGACGCCAGTGCGGCTGCAGCGCTGCGGCCGCGCTGCTTTGTTATTCCATGTAAATAATAAAGTATCGTGCAGCGTGCGACTGCAGCGCGGGTGTAGCGCAGCAGTCGCGCGTTTTTTTATTTATATAGAATAACAAAGCAGCGCGGTTGCCAGGCTGCCGTCGCGCGGCACTTTGCGGCTAATTTGAAGGCGCCCCTTATTGCCCGTTTTCCTCGAAGGCTATATATGCATGCTGTGCATACCTATAGGTGACTTTTTTACACAGGATGCCCTCGTAAATGTGTTTTAATCAATGTTTAGTAAATAAGTCGTTGGTATGCCTATATAAATAAATAAATTATTATAATGAAGGCGTATCTATACTACACCCATTCTTTTTAAATGTGGAATAATCATCCAATAACTTCTTTCGCTTTAAGGTGGAGCGCGAGCGTGATTCAGACTTTACTGACTAAAACCACATCAGTTTTTCAGTTGCTCTTTACGTTTTAGGACCACTAGTTTCCATTTCAGAAAATCCCCGTGACACTATGGTTCGCCGGTGACGTTTATAAGTCTCATGTGGTAGCGGGCTTCTTACCATTAAAAATTTAGACCCTGGGCAGGTATAAAGAAATCATAGATGCAAAAAACTTGAATCGAAAATCAAGCCCAGGTAAACAACAACACGAGGACTCTTGAGTCATTATTCGATAGAGCCCCCCAATAGGTAAATGAAGGATCACAGGTGGGTTTTATTTAGAAAAAATCTGACACTCCTTCCCGCTCCACCCAGACCAGAAAGAGTCCTTTAGTGATTTTTATGGCAAAACAGGAGACTCCATGTTTGATAGTAGCACTTGCTAACACTAGTTCTTCATGATGGTCAATTTAATTATTTCGTCTTTTGCATAAGCATACGCCACATAATGATGCCACAGTTAGTTTTTAACCGACTTCAAAAAGGAGGACGTCATCAATTCGGATGTTAAATTTTTTTTTCTTCAACACTGTGTGTGAGTTGTGATGAAATTACTGTGTTTAGTATAGTTTATTTTTAGAAATGTAATGTTTCTTTTTCTCACCATATCAGGAGAAGCAGATTTTAAATCGTAAGCTAGTCCCATCCTTTCAAAAAACCGGATGAGACTCGCGGAAAAGTTGAAATGCATGGTCAGTTCAGCGGCCTTATAGTCCCAAGGGAACGCGTGGTGGTAGTTGTGCCAACCTTCCCCCAGACTTAAAAAGGACACGAACCATGATTCCACAGGCTGCAACTTTCTGAGAAAAAAATGTACTCAGGTTGGAAGTCGACATAATTATATTGATTGACAGACACAGCAAAAACCCAGGCCGCAAGAATGAAGAAGCGTAAGATTGCGATGGATGCGTGAAGAGGCGTAGGAATGCTTTAAGGTAAACCGATCACCTAGTTAAGATTGTTGAAAGTAACATAAATAAAATCCAACACTTCCCAAACCTACACACCCAAAATATATAAATAGACTAAAAATAAAATAAACTTAAAATAATAAACGTGCTAATAATACATGATGCCATCAGTGCCACATCTAGTAACAATCAAATTCGTGCATCCATGTTATGTTTGAATAACTTACGATTAAGTGTTATCTGTTTAGGTTTAAATTTTATTTTATTTTTTCCTCGCTATCTTGTTTTGTTATTTTATATACGCACATCAGCTATGCGCTCTAATTATTAATCTCAGTTTTAGTATATTGTTTATCAGTAACTGAATGATGTATGCGATTCTTTATGAGAAATAAAGTGGTTCTTAAACCTAAAACAAATATGCTAGATATGGCCAACACAAAACTAATATATGTGTTGATTCTAGGATTACATACTCGCTCCGTTTAGCTATTATGGTGGTAGCTAGCTCGCTCGTGAGGGTTTGTTGTCAATGCTTGCGTATTTATAATGTATTACTCTATAAGGTACTTACTGATCGTATGGTCTAGTCCCATAAAGATGCGCAATACTGTTGACGAACCACGTGCCGTGCAATTCACAGACGTAGCGAGCGAAGTAACTCACTAGGAGGGAGTTCCACCAAGTCTCCCCAAAGTAAATCGCGGGTACGCATACGGGCAGGAATATAGCCAATATCACATATAAAATGTAGTAGTATCTGAAACAAAAAAAGGAACTTTTAATAGGTTGAAAAACTTACATACACACTGCGTTATTTCCCGATAGAATTTGTAATGGTCAAGACAATCTACTGTGAAATAGTTGAGGCTTGCACCAGCTACTGTTCTTCAAGTTTAGAAGTCTGGTCATCATCATAAGAGCAAAAAAATTGCAACCCACCACAAACCGAAATGATAGATATTAGAGAGGCTTGTTTTAAACTCCTGTTGTTATTTGTTATGGTGCATAGTAAATTTATTTTAATAGACTTACTCAAAAACCCGCTCCTATTCCTACCTTTTTTAGGCACACAATTTACTGTTTTCCGCATTTGTGCGGTAAAGAGCGTGAGCTCTCCTCCACAACTTATTGTGTTTATCGTATCGGGCAGGTCGCGTAGCAGTTCCCGTTTATTTATTTCTTCGTAAGTGTATTGAAAAACGGTTTCGGCCCCATAACACTTTCGCCTGCGGCTCGGGCGAATTCCGGCTCGTTCGAAATGACAAACTTTCTCCACTTGTATCAAAAGGTACCTACTACATATTCTATTGTAATAGTAAAGGACATCACTTAAGTAAGTACCAGAACATAAAGAGAGACATATATCATTAAATTGATGCATGAGCCGCAGACCCTAAGCAAAATATACCATAATAGTACTTTTTCTGAAACATGACCATCCAGTCTCCTTGTAAGTCACTCAGGTCGATTCTTCTGCCAAGCTGGATGACATAGGGGTGTTTCTTGCACATCAGCCACCCCATATGGCAGAAGAAGAAGCCACGCTTGGAGTTGTGAGGGTCAGCATCGGTATCCGAATAACGATGATGCAGCCGGTGATCGCGACACCAGATGAACATAGAATTCTGTGAAATTTTTTCAAGCATTTAAGGATTTGGACCTCTAAAACCGCAAAGTAAAATAAACTGAGTCTTAAGTCTATCCCCGTAATGATAATTGCTCGTTACCACACGAGACTAAGACTAGGGTTATGTTTAAGATCAAAAGATTTGTAATAACTTTGTACGTTTTGTAGGAATTTCTGTGACAGGTGGAGTGATATAATTTATCAATGTATGGTATATACATTGATAAATTATATACAAAAAGAAAAACTGACTGACTAACATATCAACGCACAGCCGAAACTAATGGGAGTAGAAATGTAAAATTTAAATTCCGTCGGTCAATAAACTTAAGGCTGAGCCCAAACGGGCAACTGACCACAGCCACTGGTGGCCAGCGGCAGACACATGACACACTTTTTCATATATTTTGTATAGACGCGCCGCACACGTGTAGCCGGTGGCCGCCACTCGCTACAGCGGTGTCCGCGACTCGCCACTTGTGGTCGCTACGGGCCACACTTTTTAGTTGTGATACATGTTATATAAAACCAGAGTGCCATTGTTTTATTATAAAGTTTCTGTGTCTAAATTCTACCTTCCGGCTCCATCATCAGATCAGTTCGATAGTACCTTATAGCCAAACTGCATTTCATGACAATTCTATTAAGCCCAAATACGGCTAGAATACATTGATTATTTACAGAGTTCCGGTGTCTATCTTCCGGCTCCATCATCATCATCAGGTCACTTCAATGATACCATTTTCAACATAACTATTCAGAACTATTTATTTATTTGTATTGTCATAGTCGCTTAGCTATCTTCATTGTGACATCTATGCGAGTAAGTATGAAGTTCCGTTGGCCATTTCTGGCCAACAAATGTTACTTTTGACTGTAAGTGCTTAAGTTCTCGATGAAAATACCAAAATCACTATATAGCTGCCTATAATATTTGAGGAGTTCCCTCGATTCTTCATGGATCCAATCATTAGAACTGGATTCTGAAAAAAATGGCACCAATCGGAAAGCATATCCTCAAAGAGGAAAACAAATCGATCCATAAACGACAGAGTTCTGAGGTAACACACCAAAAAAATACAACTGAATTGATAACCTCTTCCTTGTTTTTGAAGTCGGTAAAAATGTGGCGGTTTTCGAACACCGGTGGCTGCCGCTGTGGCTTCTGACACTATTACAAATGTGGCGGTAGCGCGCGGCAGCCACCGGTGGCTGTGGTCGGTAGTGCATTTGCGCCGAGCCTAAAAGTTAGCACTTAAGTAAATAATAAAGGTTGCCATTATTTAGTTTCAAAATCGAAAAAAAAAAAACTTCCATGCGAAGCCGGGGCGGGCAGCTAGTATGACTATAAGATGATATTTGATGGACTACCTATATATATTATAATATTCCACAACTATTACACAACGCCGTCTAGTCCCAAGCTAAGCAGAGCTTGTGTTATGGGTACTAGACAACTGATAAACATACTTAAATATTTCTAAATACATACATATATAGATAAATTACACTCAGACACAGAACAAATGATCGTGCTCATCACACAAACATTTGTCCTGGTTGGGAATCGAACCCACGACCTCCGGCATAGCATTCAGGGCCACTAACCACTATAACAACAGGCCAGTCATTAACCTACCAAATACAACATTATTTTACGATCATTCTTAATAGCAATTATATCATATTCAGCCTTATAATGTTCCCACTGCTGGGACATTACAAATAGAGGACATTCTAAATAATGAGTTTTATTCCTAAAGCGTTTTCTTTTGGTTATGTAAGTATAATAAATTACAAATTAAGAAACATCACTACTGGGGAAGACTAACCGCAGACATCTAGTTTCCTAATTTTCGTGGTTTTATAAAACTGCACAGCATATAATTCTAAACTGACGTTTCTTTCGTCAAATGCAACTTCACTTTTGTTGATGACAGTAGATTCACTTAGATTTTAATACTAAGGTTTGCAGACCCCGCATACTTTCGAATTTGATTTGCCAGCATCCTGAGAATATTTTTTTTTGTAAAAGGTTACACCAAGGGCATATGTTTTTAAAACAAATAATATTTACCTGTCCAGCAAGAGTTTGCGTAATTACCATCATTGCTCTCAAAAGAGGTGTGGCTTTGAATGACCTGTGCGTGTAATATCTGTGAGCTCCAATAGTTACACCTTCCGAGCCAATGTATAGAACACAAATCACTGAAATAAATAATGTAAAAGTAATGTCACGAAAGAGTCATGAGAAAATTAGAGAGAATATAACAAAAAGTATTTTCACTTACTCCATAAACTGGTTTTCCATGAAACTGTCCCCGTGATCATTAAACCAAGCCCCCACAATGCAAACACATGTAAAATTAGAAAACCTATTGCATTTTTCCAAACTATTTGATGCTTATATGTGTAATCGGTTCCTATATATCTTGTAACCGGAGTGCTGTCTGTTTGGTTACCATTTACGTGAACGTGTTTTTTCTGGTTACAGTCCTTTACATTATTTGCGTTTAATTTCTTCCGAAGTTTATCACTGGCCGTCATTTTTTTTATACACTTGACTTTACTCTCCGCTAGTATTTTTCACTAATGGATTATTATGAAGAACCTACATTTATAAGCGGCTCACTCAAGGGCTTTTTGTATTTAAATAAGTGTATTGTTTGAAAAGAGAGTGAACTTTTGATATTTTGTTTTTATAATTGATTTTTTATTCTTCATCAGACAAGTAGTGAGCAAGGCGGCCACGTTTTTAAATTAGCCCGGATATTTCGGTCTTTATAATCTTAACTGGTTGTTTAGACATCCGAGGTTACAATAATTCGCACCCAGCTGAGAATCAGTAGGTTTGTTCAAAACACCATCATGAATGAAATACCATAACCATAACCATAATATGAAAAAGTCCTCATCGATCCGACAAGAAGAATACTCGGGGTACCTTTTCTTATACTTATGCTATGAGACCTTGCTTTATGCCAAATTTCAAGATTCTAGGACAACCGACACCCTATGAATTTTAATTCCCTTGAGAGTGTCGAAATATACGTTTTTTGCAGCATAAACGGTCGTATCTTTTTTTTCGTTAACTTACAAGTTTGATTTTTTCTCAGCTTTAAGGGACCGCAGATTTGAGTATATAATTTAAATTTCAACTCGATACCTCCACGCGTTCCCGAGATAAGGGGTCTTGACAGACCAGAAAAACTGACTACAAAGTGATCCTATAAGGGTTCAGTTTTGCCTTTTGAGGTACGGAACCCTAAAAGCGCGCTAAGTAGGTACACTACCTCAAAGGTGGCGTAAAAACGTGTGCATATCATGACGATTACCTCTTTCAACTTTTTGAATCATCATATCTCAAAAACTGTGGCTCTTAGGAAAAAAAGTACTTAGAAATTTTTGTAGATAATTATTTGATCTACAATTTTTGTTTGAGCAAATTTTATTATAAAACTTACCGTTTTGCTGAAAATCGCGAAAAACTCGTTTTTGTGATCTTTGACCCCGAGTATTTTTTTTCTAGGTACCGGATCGATGAGGACATTTTAGATTTAATTTATGATGGTGTTTTGAAAAATCCTGTAAATTTTTAGCTGGATGCGAATTATTGTTACCTTACCCCTATTTTTGGTCTAATTTGATTGGACTATCTAGTGAACAGAACTCCTCGAAGAATATTCTAGTTTTTTTAACATACCTACAAATCTTTTTTCGCTCTAAAATTTCAAAATAATTTAAATAGTCAATCTGGTGTGCCTGTATTCAAATTTTAGCCACTTTTGGATTTCTATTACCTGTATATATATTTAATGTCTCCTTGTATGTGATTATTTTCTAGGTTTGTTTCCCTTCAATCAAATTGACAGATTGACAGTTATATTTTATAAACTGACATTACTTTCCGTGATTCGAGACGAGAGATTTCTTTTCAGAACTCTTTTTCGAAATAGGTTACTCTGTACCAATCTTCTTAGAGCGATGATGCTTTTTGTAGAAGGTTTAATTCTGATACGTATTAATACCTCTGTAGTTCTTTTGTAAGTGCCTACTGAAAAAGTAAAAACTGTAGGTTATTTTAAACCAACAACTATGTACTTTATTTTTGACATGTGCATTCTATACAGTTTTTACTTTTTCAGTAGGCACTTACAAAAGAATCTGTTCTCGCTTCTAGCCGCACAAGATAGATTACCACAGAATTTCTTTGAATCTGAAGATGACTTCTGTAAATTGAGATCAATGGGCATAGTCAAAGTTCCAGGAGAACGAAAGAAAAGAAGAGGGCTATTCAAACTGAATGTTAAGAATGTGATGCCATGCTATTTCCGTTCAAGTAAACGCACTAACAAGCCATGATTCCTTACAAATATACCATGAGAGGTTAGCCCATCAAAGCAAACTCCGTGTAAAGAAGGTTTTCGAAAGAGAACTTGAAATAAAGGTACCAAACAACACACAAGAATTTTGCGAAGGTTGTAGCTATGGAAAAATGCACAGAAAACCTTTCGGCACTAGAGAGCGAGCAAAATTACCAGGCGAGATCATAAACTTAGATGTGTGTGGACTATTTCTATTCTCCTACAAAAAATATCGCTACTTCGTTCTGTTCAAAGACGATTTCAGCAAATACCGATATGTTTATTTCATGAAACAGAAGTCCGAAGTCCTCTCAAAGCTTCAGATTATGTTATAGGAGACGAAGGTAGCGGGACATAGAATAAAAGAACTTCTAAGCGACAACGGTGGAGAGTTCGATAATGAGAAAACCCGAGCATTGCTGCAAAAGTATGGCATAAAGCAACGATTAGTCACGCCATATACGCCACAACAAAATGGCTGCAGTAAACGAGAAAATCGAACCCTTGTCGAAGCTGCTCGTGCCATCATGTATGCACACGAAGAGCTACCAACCGCCTGTTGGGTAGAGAGAAAATCACCCTACGAGTTATGGTTTAACAAGAAGCCAAAGATTAAACATTTACGAATCATCGGAAGTCCTTGCTACGCACATGTTCCCAAGCAGAAGCGTAAGCAACTTGACAGAAAATCGTAAAAATTTATTTTAATCGGACATGATGGTGATGATAGATACCGTCTTCTGAAGATAGACAAAAACAAGCATACATTAGTACGATCGAGAGATGTCATATTTCAGGAGTTCGTAATCACCAGGACTGACACAAAAAATAAAGTGGGATCAGATCCTGTAGAACCAATTTCTGAAATAGAAATAACTCTAGGTAGAAGGCCAAATCTTGTTGTATGGGAGGAAGAAAGTCAACCGATTCATGATGTAAGGGAGGAAGAGACTGAAACTATAAAGTTTTTTCAAGAGTGTATACCTCCTAAATCGTTTGGTGAAACAGAATGCATCATAAGTCCTCAAACTCCAGAAGCACAAGATGAGCGAGATGACGTAGACGATCAGACACTACCAGAGCGTATGGAAGAACTTATTGAAGATGAGGCTGTGTCAGATAGAGAAATAGACATCCAGCGAAGTATAACTCTCACAGACAAATCGACATTGCGACCACCGGGAAAATTCAACGACTACGTTATGTCTGCTGTAGATGATATGTCAGATAAGTACGAACCGAGTACCTACAGCAACGTACTAAAGAGTCAGGATAAAGACTTTTGGGTAAAAGCAATGAAAAGCGAGATGAAATCTCTAGAAGCAAAACATGGACACTTGTCGATCTTCCCAAGGGTCGAAACGTTATTTCGTGCAAGTGGCTCTTCAAGTTAAAGACTAACGCCGACTGTAGCATTGATAAATGTAAGGCGAGGCTTGTTGCACGTGGTTTTTCGCAAAAACTAGGTGTCGATTACGACGAAACGTTTAACCCAGTAGCGCAGATGACGACGATCAGATCGGTCATAAGTGTTGCGGTTAACGAAGGTCTGACGCTCCAACAGTTCGATGTTTCCACAGCTTTCCTCAACGGCTCTCTTGAAGAAGAGATATACATGAAGCAGCCTGAGGGCATGCATGATGGAACCAATCGAGTATGTAAGCTAAAGCGAAGCCTGTGATGACGGATTAAAGCAAGCTCTACGATGCTGGAACAGATGCATCGTGGACTACCTGGAAAGCATAGGCTTTCAACAGAGTAAAATGGATCCATGCCTATTTACACGAAAACGTGCGCAGACCAAGATAATCCTAGTGCTCTACGTAGATGATGGATTAGTGGCTGCTACGAACGCAAAAGATGGTGGAAAGTTCATGTCTGAACTCAAACGGAGGTTCAAGATCACGACTAAGCCTGCAGACTATTATTTGGGATTACAGCTACACCACAATGACGATGGGTCCATAAGCATTAGTCAAAAGCATTACACTGAAAAGGTCTTAGCACGTTTTGGCATGGCAAACTGCAAAACAGTTACTTCACTTATGATAAGGGATGATGAACAAGGGAAAAATGGCAAAGAAGTCATAGACGAGAAGTCATTCTTTACAGGCAAGCGGTAAGAGTACTTGCCTACCTCATGGTCGGTACGCGTCCAGACATAGCATATGCTGTTGGAGTTGTATCCCGAAACTTAGAAAACCCTTCAAAGGAGGATGTTATTAAGGTGAAGCGGATATTTCGCTACCTTCAAGGCACCTCAATGTATGCAATAACATACAAAAAGGGACATATGAGCGGAATACTAGAAGCATACAGTGACATTGACAATGCTGGCGACCCAAAAGACGGGCGTTCTACGAGTGGCATCCTATGCCTTTATGCAGGAGGAGCTATTGCTTGGGCTAGCAGAAAGCAGTCCTCAGTTGCGATCTCGTCGACTAAAGCAGAAATAGTCGCAGCCAGCGAGACAGCTCGTGAAGTAGTGTGGCTACAGAGACTATTCGATGAAAAAACTGCATTAAAGGAAAAACCGGTCCTAAAGATAGATAATGACGCTGCAGTAAAGCTGGCACAAAATCCTGAGCTGCACCAAAGGACAAAACGTATTGCTGTCAGACATTTTTATGTCCGAGAACTCGTTACAGATGTGAAGCTCAAAGTGAAGCATGTAGGGGCCAACCTACAGAGTCCTGATCTGCTTACGAAGCCTCTACGCATGCCATTGATCCAATAAATCCTGGACCGGATAGGATTAAGTTGTACATAGTTTATCTTTGTCCATGCATTTACCTTTTTCATAGACTTTACAAAAAAGGAGGATGTTAAAGAAGGTTTAATTCTGATACGTATTAATACCTCTGTAGTTCTTTTGTAAGTACCTACTGAAAAAGTAAAAACTGTATAGAATGCACATGTCAAAAATAAAAGACATAGTTGTTGGTTTAAAATAAACTCTGTTTGATTTTATTTATATTTAATCTTAACACTTTTCAGAACTTAATTGCTCATCGTACGCAAGCCCACGCCTACGATGGCTGGAAATTGGGGTCGGAGGCGGCTGGGGTATGAGGATGTCAGTTCTCTAATTTAGCTTCACTTTTTTGACTGACCGACATCCTGACAATTCAATAGTGCCTGTATTTGAAGTAAACGTCATAGATTTGATTTGATTTAACAAACTAAAGGTACTCGTAAAAGTTAAAGTTCTGGAAACACGGCTATTACCTAACCCAAATATCGAAAATGCAAGGAGGCAAAAAAAAAAAGTTTCCATTTCCAGTTATGGCATTCAACACAGTACCAGTTCTCATGCCACTTAACCCTTGACAACCTACATGTGTCTTTCGGACACAATTTTACGTTTGTCTATGCATAAAAACAACTATTCATCATGACCAAATTTATATATCCTTTATTTACGATTTAAATTTATATATTCTTCCTTCATGCTTTTGCGAGTCTAAATATGAAATAGTTTTTATTCCAAAATGTTTTGTTTAAAATTTACTAACGATAAACGAAATAGTAATGTATCAGCCCACAAGTGTCCCACAGACACAGCGATTATTTTGTTTGATTTGAGTATGAAGGTAGGCCTATTATTTACATTTATTTCTTTAAATTGTATTAAAGGGCTATTGTGAATCTTAAAATCCTTGTCTACACGTATTATAATTTGAATTACTTGGTTACAGTGCTCAGATATTTTTGCGTTTTATTGCATATTCGTCTTGTAGATACTCTACACTTTGTCAATTTTTACATTTTTCTTATGAGTACATTACAAACTAGTATTGTTATAATAACCATAGTCATATTATTCCGTTACAGATTTATTTTACTTGTTTACGTGAATAACATCGCTACTAGTGATTACACGTAGCACCGCAAATAAGAATTTCAATAAACTATATTATTCGAGTAAGAAAAGCAAACGCGTTTTATAGTAAAGTATTCTAACGATACTATCCCTGTATACATTTTATTTGACAAATATGGTAATGCTTGTTATCGTTAATTGATAAAAAAAATTACTTTTGTAAAAATTTACCGAAGCGATATTTACACTCAATTTACGATTGCTGTATTATCTATTAACGTGAGTCACAAGCAATACGCACTTTTCTTTTATCATAAACCCATAGTTTTATTGAAATTTGTATTTCTAATAATTGATATTACTTAATAAGCAATTGAAGAATAAAATAGTATTAAAACAATAATTTAATATATATTATGTATTATATTGGCAAAATACCCAGCTACAATCTATTATCGTTTAATGTTTTATTGTCTTTGATTAACGAATAACATTGCAGTATACTATTATTGTGCACGGTGTCTTTTTGTTTTTAGGTGAATAATATCGTTATGTTGTTTTGCGAAATAATGTTTTTCTAGCGTTTCCAGTATTATATATTTCCTTTAATAATTCTTGGTTCTAATAAAATAAAAAATAAATAAGTTTATTTAGAATGATTCTATAAAAAATAATTTTCATTTGATATATATAAGTTATTCTCTTGGATTGGATAATTTTTACAATAATCCTAAAAAACACTGTTTTAATTTCCTGTAAAATTTAAATTTATCGATAACGATATTATTCGATGGGAGGAGTGATTATTACTTTCAGAGTAACAGAATTACAGCATTTCATATTTATTATCAAGGCTTGATGTTGCAAAGTTCTTTGAATAAAGAAATTAAGACCATTTCTTTATTCAAAGAACTTTACAGTAGTTGAAATAATGAGAAAAATATGACCAAATTTTTAATCTATCAGATTTCGCGATGTCGAGTCAAAAGCGTTTGGTTCCTCTAAAATTTATCATTGATATAATTATATAAAGTGCATAAAAACCGTGTGGTAATTCATTTATCTGCTATGCACCATATTATATAAATAGATGTGTGAACAATAAAAATACATTTGTATTAGGTACAACTCTACCAAGGGATGCGTTGATACGCTTGATCAGATGATTCACGAATATAGAGTGCGACATAAAACAAACAGATAGCCAGTATCATTTTGTTAAAATCGTCGCATTGCTAATTTGAACGTATTAAAAACGCATAAAGAAAACTTTTTTCACAAATAATCACAGCCGAGTTAGTGACTCGTCATATGCGTAGACGAAGTAAAAAAGGGCTGATAAGTTATCACTTGGGAGCAAAGAGCTTCTCCATCATCTGAACCTGTTGCCAAGAGAAAAAAGTTGCTACTTATTTGGCCATATCAAATATGCTTCGAACAATGCCGTACTAAATGTAATGGCACAGAACATTTATTGAAAACAAAAATATTGTGTGCTTGTAAATAAATGAAAAATACTATCTATCTTGACACTTGATATGACACTTTCAAATAAAAATTCGTATCATATAATATAACGTAACATTTGTCTCAAATTCATTACATTCCCTGTACTGTGTCTGTGAGACACAACTGGTCAGTTATGTAATAAAAGCTTTCTGGGTTGTTAAGGGTTAAAGAAGATGATCCCTTTGTCATAGATTGCGGAGCAACAAAACTCGGAGTGTCTTTGTCACCTTGATTAGAAACAGTACTGTAAAAGTGTTTCACAGGGAAGTATTTTGGGGCCATATCTAGTCCAACTTCAAACAAACGTGTAGAAAAATTATAATGTTTCCGGAAGCTATTGTTAGGTGCAGCAACGATATTCATCATCATCATCATTTCAGCCAAAAGACGTCCACTGCTAGGCCTCCCCCAAGTGTTGCCACAATGAACGGTCCTGTGCGTCTCGCATCCATCGGGCTCCCGCAACCGTCACCAAGTCATTGGTCCACCTTGTAGGAGGCCTTCCAACGCTACTTCTTCCGGTACGAGGTTGCCATTCCAGAACCTTTCGGCCCCAACGGCCATCCGTTCTGCGAGCAATGTGCCCTGCCCATTGCCACTTAAGTTTGGCGATTCTTCGTGCTATGTCGGTAATCTTGGTTCTCCTGCGGATATCCTCATTTCTGATTCGATCACGCAAGGAAACTCCGAGTATAGCCCTTTCCATTGCCCTTTGGGTGACTTTAAGTCTTCTGATGAGGCCCATTATAAGCGACCACGTTCCGGAGCCATATGTCATCACTGGCAACACGCACTGGTCATAAACTTTCGTCTTGGGACACTGGCAACGATACTATTAATTAAGTGTTGTAGTCTTCTTAATGGTCAATTTAGGGTACAATTGAAAAATAATCCTAAGTGTCACATGAGAAACGTGGCCACACGGAAAATGATACGTCATATTTGAAATAAAAATACCTCTAGTTAATTTATTTTTTATTTGAACCCTTTAATGTTAAACTTAATTAATTCTTGTTAATCGATACCGGAATAAAATTATACAAATAATGTCACTGACTGCATTATATTATGCAAATCATACCAAATTTTAATTTTAAAGTTTTATTTTGCAACGTTGAGTTCTTGTCTATATAATGAAAAAAAAGAAAAATTAATCAAGTCCAGACCGTAATCTACGCATGATTGAGTTTCGATATTCAAACAGAAAATTAATTAATTTCATACGTACTTCTATTACAATTTATTGGCAAAGAAATCATTCCAACAAAACCGATGATGATGGAATTCTTGAAGACTGTTTACCTGGGATTAAGTACGCCCATAAAATGATACAGTTAGGGTTTGTACTTTCTCTTGTAATCAGTTGGGTGAGTACTTTACTATTAATCTATAATTTTATTATAAAAATAACATATAAAAATGTATTTCATTAAAATAATTTTAAATATCATCAAGCGCCTGTGATAGTGACACGCTCAACTGAACTTCATTACTCATACGTTTGTATTGTTTCATATTTGCGGCATTTTTTTTTGTTTAAGGCACACGCAAGCAGCGTCAATAAATCATGCGGTATGTTTTCAATATTGTCTTTTCCATCAGTAATAGAAAAATTGGGACTTTTTTATTGTTTTCATTTTTCTAGAGTGCGGTATTGCTGGGACCAACCGGCGGATTGTGGGTGGCACCACGGTCCAGCCCCACGCATACCCTTGGCTGGTGTCCCTCATGTTAGGACCCAAGCTGCACTGTGGCGGAGCCATCATCACCGATCTACACATCCTTTCAGCGGGACATTGTATTACTTTCGGGTTAGAATTTTAGAAAGCCGTTACATGGTATCCAAATATAAAAAATATACATTTTCTTTGATTACTGTTTGTTGTTGTTACATATTTCAGCGTCAATTTCCGTGAGTTGACGGTATACGTGGGCATGCATGACCGTCTGGACACCTCATACAATACACAGCGTGTCGTAAACGGTATCAAACACCCTCACTTTACGTCTAATGCCGTTCGGGATATCAACGACATCGCAATTCTGACTCTCGATAAGAAAGTCCAATTCACTGAAAATGTTCGGCCAATATGTTTACCAGATCCATGTAAGTTGATTACTAGACCGCGAGCCACATGATAAAGATTGACGTACCTATTATAAGTTTCCTGATTAAGGCTTTCTGAAATTGTGTAACAATATCGCCACAATTTGGTGGTAACTTATCGATTTCTTAAAACCTATTTAAGTTTTTTTTTTAAATCTATAATCAGACCCAATAGTCCATATGTTGTTAGTGTATTAGTAACAAAAAGTGTTTATATACTATATTAGTATTATTAGTAACCTATAGCTAATTCCACCCAGTGTCTCTGGATGGGCAATCCGGCCTAATCTCAGACTTCCTAATTGGAATGATTTCTTTTTACTATACTTTTAGGAAAAACTTTCAGTCTGAGAACCACTTAAAATTATTTGCTTCCTTTCTAGCAATGGATTTTAAACATTTGCCTTTGACTGTGGCCGGCTGGGGCAAAACGAGACAAGGTGCATTAACGTCATCAAGATATCTGCTTGAAACCAAAGTACAGATTGTGGACGGTGACAAATGTAAAAAATCCAAAATTTATAAGGAGAACCTGGTCAGCGAATCTATGATGTGCGCCTACAGTCTTGGAAAAGATGCTTGTCAGGTAATCATTTGTGTTCAAACAAAACGCCTCGAGAATCTTGGTGGCTGTGTTGCAAACTAACTAATTTGTGTTAATTCTAGGGAGACAGCGGTGGACCATTGTTTTCTACTCACAAAAAATCTGATAACAAAAAATGGTACCAAGTCGGTAAGTTTTCAAAACAACTAAATTATTATTTCTGTGCGAATGTACCAAAAGATAACCCCGAATGCAAACATTTTTTGTTTGCGATCGGGTAGTCTCTTCGTACATGAAAACATTTGGCTATAGAATTAACATAATAAATATGAAACCTTCTGTTCCAGGTATTGTATCTTGGGGGATAGATTGCGCAATGCCAGATTATCCAGGTATACCAAATTATTCAGAACTTGTATTTTTGTACTGTGGTATATTTTACTCAATTATATTAAATTAATTTTTCAGGTGTCTACACAATCGTGGCAAAATACATTCCCTGGATCAAGAAACAGACGGAGAATGGAATGTACTGTGTATAATTATAAGAAGTCACCATTTTGTAACATAAGTACAATAAAAATGGAAAACTATACTATTATTTAACCAAGAAATAATAATCCTTGCCTAATTTTGTTGTAAAAACAATTTAACACGATTTAGTTCAAATTCGTTTTTGATGCGTAAAGTTTTATTATGAAGAATTTTCTCATTGTTAGTTCTGAGGAGAACGTATCGTTTGGCGATAAGAAAATACGTAAATTGGCTATACTCAGAGAAACAAATTGAATCGTGAATACGATTTGACAACTTTACGACCTAAGAAAACATATTTACCAAAATACTAAGGAACGAATAGAACGCTGTGTTGATATTAAAATATATTCTTGGGGACCAGAATAAAAGCTTCTAATGGGTAGCGTTTGATTTAATTATGTCATTTGGAAATTATAGTTCTAATGTTCACGATAAAATTTATAACCTTCAGCGTGTTAAATTTACAAGGATATTATCGCGTGGATAATTTCTGCGTTTTAAATCCGTGTAGAGCGTAAATAAGCAAGCATCGGTTGCAGAAAACAGTTGCAGCGGCAGGGGCTATGAGTGAGTGCAGTGTCCAACACACGTACTGAAATGTTGACAATACTAAGCACTATTTACTTGTTAATCGGGCTTGGTCAGGTCTGTATAATTATTCAAAATTATCAACGTAATTACTGTACACGTGATATCACAGTGATCATGTTTTAGGTGGTGCTGGTGCGGAGCTCAGAATGTCGTAAGTCTATTGATAACTATTTTCCCGTCACGAGAAACGAAATAATATTGCCCAAAACGTGGGAGCGAAATTAGAAATAAATAATTTAGTTTTATTAGTGGAAAAACTTGAACGTCGATATCTTCGGAACTAATAATGTAAAACTGAAACGAAATCTGAAATTAGTGCAGTCTTAATTAAATTACTAGAGGTGATTTCGCATTTCTGAGAATTGGAGGCACATTATTGTTTGGTTTGCGTTTCTAAATGCTGTAACCTATATGGGTATCGCTGTGTATATAATACACGTGTTCGGTGCAGTCGCTGCAGTTGCATTGAATGTGCAGCGCACGTGCTCCTCGCCGTTGTTATTCACAGGAGTGTTGCTGACGCCCCACAACCGTGCCACTCGAACCCGTTCCGATTGTGATCGAACAGTTAACCGTCCGAATGATCTCATACTTATTTTATAATTAATGGACTTTCTCTGTGCCAAATTCTCGATGCAACTGCCGCAACATATGAAAACGATTTAATTGCCGTTTATATTAATCTAATTAGGTTAAGAAACCGTTATTTCAGTAGGGCTATAACAATATCAGTTACGGGGTGATTCAAATTGGTGCTAAGGTACCGATTTCAGTAGTTTTAGTGCAACAAACCACAAAATTTGAAAATATTGCGTTGATTTGAGTATGTACATACACAATTTCTTGAGTGTTGTAGTTTACTACGTCGTTCTATTTGTTCCAAATTTGCTTTCCGTGATGCAACTTTTATGACTTACCGTTAAGTCCGAAAATCGTCGATAATCTTGAAGAGTACGCAGTTACGTTGCGCGTTGGTGGCCTAATCTTTCATGATTATTTCATATCATCAATAGGTAAACATATCTCTTTGATATCTTAGGAAGCTCAAGAAATGTGCTATGAAACTGTGTCTCCAACTAAAGCAGGTGATCTATTGGTGCTTAATATTAGATTCTGTACCAAGGAGATACAACAGTGTCAGATGTCACGGACGAGGGACATTAGGGTTTAACTCACAACTGAAGTGAAGGAGTTAATACTAGAATCCTAAATGAAGTGAGGCAAATTAGCCCATGACAAAGACACCTTCAACCCCGAAGAAGTACTTCTCTACTGCGAGATAACAAAAAACAAGTCACGAGGAGTGTTGGCTGGCTGTCGCGAGCAGTACCGGCTGGCCATCACTGTTATGTTTCTTACCTCTCTCATTCTCACTCACTAAGATGTAACTTACAAGATTTTTATATGACAAACATTTCAGATACAACCTGTATCGAGATGTTTGTTTGTTATTATTAGTTAGAATCATCTACATTACATATTTCTATCTTGACTTGATTTAAGATTAGAGCATTAGGTAATAATAAAACTATGTCTTGTTTAATTTCTTGCCTTCTGCTTATAAAAAAAAAACCTATAAGTACCGAAAGGATGGAAGATGGAAATATTATGTGATTTCTGATCTTTGGAAATAGCAAGGGGGATGGCTCATTTTACTTCTTAAGGCATAATAATTTTATGATTGGATCAGAGTGTGGCAAACCCAATGTGATGTCAATGAGGATAGTGGGAGGAAGGAGAGCAGTGCCGCATTCGTTCCCATGGACCGTGGCTATCTTGAAAAATGACCGCATGCACTGCGGTGGAGCAATGATCACTAACAAACATGTGCTGAGTGCGGGACACTGTTTTAAATGGTAAGTTAGGACAGTGGACATGATACTTTGTTCGCTTTTCGAGGTAGAATATCTGCTTTTTTTTCTACTGTTCCACTGTTGGGCAAACGTCTCCCCCAAATCGTTCCAGACCTTTATCTCCCGCGCGGTCAAAAACCAGCCCTCGTGGAACCTACGTATCTAGATTATGTCGCTACGTCTTGCTAGACCGACTGCGTGTTGACATTTAGCCAGCGGTCACTGTGCATGCAGCTGACATGCCAATCCCATTTGAGCCTAGCAGCCTTTTTGTTGCCCATGTCTATATGCCTGTTCTGGTTTATATTTTTTATATTTTAACCCTATAGATAGATAGAAGCAGGTATGCCGGGTACCTATAGGATAAATAAAATTGCAACTGTTAAAAGTAGAAATGTCCATAATGCATGAGAGTGGCCATGGCATTAGGGAAATTTAAGACAAGCAGCACTTAGGACTGCTTTGCCTTATAATTTAATGAGTGCACGCAAAAGTTACGTAAGTTTTTCAAAGTAAATTTTCCTAAAGCGTATTCATCATTATACGCTTGGTGTACGCCTGCGTGAAGCTTACATATAAAACAATGAAACTATGTCGACGAAGTCGCAGCGTTGTGTCATTGCCGCTTCGTCGACTATGAAGCTACGCGTCCGTGGACAGTAGGTCTAAAGCTACATTAGACCGACGCACAAGTGTAACATGTCAGATTTGTACGTAAAATGACGTCGCGTGGCGTCGTGTGGCTACGCGTGGCGTGAATAAAGTGTAGCTCTACAAGTCTATTTTCCATGTAAGACGTATGCAGACCTACTCGTCCAGATCGGGGTGTGTGACTCATGTGTGTGCAGTATAGTTCCAGCTTTTTCGAACAATTTGCAGCCCATGAATAAAGGCCCTCAATTAACAATTATTTTTGATTTCAGGGATAACTTTCAAACAATGGAAGTGTTTATAGGATTAGACAATTTGGACGATTTAAAGAATGTCGAGAAGCGTAATATCTCGAACGTTGTGATTCATGAAATGTTTACCTCGACTGCGGTTAGAGACGAAAACGATATTGCGATAGCCACGTTGCACGAACCAGTCGTGTTTAACGATAATATTGTACCTATTTGTTTGCCAAAACCAGGTAAGTTAAATAATTTAAAATTCAATTTTATTAATTTTTAATCTCCTTAAACTTCTCAATAAATTCTCCTGCAATTAACAAACCTACCCACCACCTTGGCAAAACCTGTACCTACTTTCTGTGCAAATAAAGATCTATTCTATTCTAATTTTTTATCTCAGTTTTCTCACCCTTCATAATAATTTAGTATCTTTGGAATAACACTTTCTTCATTTCAACAGCGCTTTCCAACTATTCAAAATGAATTTTATGCTAATCACCGTGTATAAAGTTGGTCAAACCAGTATGTAAATAATGGTTTGTTTCTATTATTATTCTGGTTTCGGTCGGTATGAAAAATCGGTTTGAATCTGTTTATGTATAAACTGATTAATAAATTTAAGTAAAATTATACAATGAGACGATAACTCATGATTGAAAACACTGACAATGCTCATCATTATATTATTACGATTTCATTTATTGTGGTACTGTCGGCTATTCTAAAAAATATTATAAAATATAACTTTTTTAAATCTCCTGACTTCAATAACCATCACTAGCCACATAAACTGAAAAATCGAATGCTAAAAAAAAAAAACAAATCAGCCTTTTTTATAATGGCATCTGCGTTATTTTTTCGGAGGAACTTGCCATGATTGACGCTATATTGTTAGACTTAATTGTATTTTATTCTATACTAGCTGACCCGGCAAACGTTGTTTTGCCATATAAATAATTTTTTGTCTAAAAAATAAAAAAAAATTTTAGGGGTGGACTACCCCTAACATTTAGGGGGATGAAAAATAGATGTTGGCCGATTCTCATAGATACCGGATAAGCACAAAAAATTTCATCAAAATCGGTCAAGCCGTTTCGGAGGAGTAAGGCAACGAAAACTGTGACACGAGAATTTTATATATTAGATTTCCTTTTCTCCTTTACCCTTATTCACCTTAAAAACCTCTATCATCAATTAAATTCTTTGCTTTTTTTAAAATTAGGTACATACTATAGAAAAATGGCACACAAAAATCACTATCTTTCAGTTTCAAATTAAAAAAGAACCATTTGCTAGTAAAAATATTCTAATAAAAATGATTAATTATTCTATGGTTTATCTTGATGCATTATTTTTTGTTTACCAATGTTTTAGTATGTCTTCGTGCTTTGATAATGTTTTTGTGCTAAGTATTAATTTAAATTAAACTTTATTAAAATGTTTTTAGGTGAAGACTTTACAAATAGAATAGGAACGATTGTTGGGTGGGGACGAATCGGTGTAGAAAAGTCATCATCAAAAGTGTTATTAAAAGCCAGTCTTCGGATTCTTTCGGATGAAGACTGTATGAATTCTCAGCTGTCCCAACATCTTAAGCCAACGATGATGTGCGCTTTCTCGAAAGGAAAGGATGGCTGCCAGGTAAGTTAAATGGAAATAAGTATCTCACGTGTTTGGAATATTAATTAGGTACACGATTAATTTAAGATTCTGGGTAGGTAATTAAGAAAGACCGTTTGTAATTTTCATTTGATTAGAGGAAAAACGTGATTCAGCCACTGCTATAGAGAGACTTGGCTATTGTTTTAGTTTTTTAGGCTTCCGTACCTCAAAAGGAAAAAACGAAACCGTTATAGGATCACTTTGTTGTCCGTCCGTCTATCTATCTGTCTGTCTGTCAAGACCCTTTATCTCGGGAACGCGTGGAGGTATCCAGTTAAATTTAAAACCATATACTCAAGTCTGCGGTCTCTTAAAGCTGTAAAAAAATCAAACTTGTAAGTTAAAGAAAAAAAAAGTACGGCCGTTTATGTTGCAAAAAACGTAGGTATATTTCGACACTCTCAAGGGAATCAAAATTCAAAGGGTACCTCCCGTTGTCTTAGAATCCTGAAATTTGGCATGAAGCAAGGTTTCATAGCATAAGTATAGGAAAAAATCTGAAAACTGTAAATGGTTACGATACAAAAAAAAAATGCGATAGGTAAAAATCTTTGAGACTCGATTCAAAAATTGTACTTTTCATAAGTAAGTTTCTACGGAACCCTCAGTGCGCGAGTTCAACTTGCACTTACCCGGTTTATTTCCTCTTTCCTAGCTTTTTTGAGGTGCGAAATCGTCCAATGACTTTAGAGCGTCCAACATACACAATATAAACTTTTCGTACAACCGCTGATTATGACGTTACTAGCTTTTGTCAATGGCTTTGCCCACGTGAAAGCAGGTTTCTCCACACAAACTGGGGTCCAACCTGTTTCATCCACTTAAGAGAGGATTATCCAAATTCACCCCGAATTTGGATAATCCTCTCTTTGTGCTCGCATACGTCATAAAAGGAAATTTTGTACAAAATTTCACAGTCCCCAGTAGTTTCGGCTTTGCGTTAATATGTCAGTCAGTCAGTTTCCTATTATAATTATACGTATAGTTAGATTATCAACACATCTTTCTCTAATTACTTTGGAAACACAGATATTTAGTGCATATTATGTTTTTTTGAATGAAATCAACAAGTTTTTAAACCATTCTTAGGTTAATGATACACGGGTCGGAGAGGGTCCCCTTAATAGTAATATCCATCTGCTAAATAACGCCGGATTAGGAAGTTTTTTAAAATCTTAATTGCACCTGTGCGAAGCCGGGGTGGGTAGCTAGTTCCTAATAAATCTGTTTTTTTTTTCAGGGTGATAGCGGTGGCCCGTTGCTAGTATTTCAGACTGAAGGGGAATATGTCCAAGCAGGTAATCAAATCTATGCCTATTTTTTAATCTTACAAGACGTAAACTTTTAAATATCCAAGATAATTAAGCAAGGATAGTAAAAACAATCATTGACTTCATAAAATCTCACAAAATCCTATCAATTCGATTTTTTTTTAAATATCGAACTGGACCATATTCTATCAAAGCCGCATAACGAAACATTACAAGCTTTTTGAATGTTATGGTGTCTGTGCATTCTGATTAATTCATATTCGTAATTAGATATCTTTAAGGAAATAAATAATATATGTATCCAGTTTTATATATCTTATTCTCCGTTCATGAGAATCAGATTAATATCAATCTCATTTGTACGTTTGCTGAGGGCAAAAATTACTTAATTATGCTAATTAGTAGGTACGTACGTAGAATCAGGTATTTTTTTCACACTCTAATACTTGAATGACCCCTTAGTGATACGAAAAATTTACAATTCTAAAAAAAAATTATAGTCTTTCTTAGTCGTAGACGTAAGACCTTAAAATCCCAGAAATTAGAGAACTGAATGAAACCTTACATTAAAAAAAAACCTAACGATACCTCACACTAGGAATACTACATCACACCTACTCCTGTATCATGGGTGCGCTTCGACACCCAGATCCAGAACAATTACGAGTATCTGTTAGGGTCATACAAATAGTTTATTTATTTATTTGGGACAAAAAAACAGTTATACAATACAGAGTCAATATACAGTAGTTTTATCAAAGAAGTAAAAATGTATAACCCACACTATTGTCCACAAAATAATACGTGAAAAATTATAAAGGACGCGTGTTAAATAAAAATAATTTATAGATTTAAATACTCTTACAATTATTATAAAAGTAACATGTGTCCAGATACATATGTGTCCATTTTAAGGGTGTTAAGCCAGCTATTGACAAACCATTTTTCTAAGTTTAGATTAAGACAGCGCGAAAAAGTCTAAATCTATAAAATGTGAGTTACCACTATTTGGCGGAGAGGCGCCCGCACCCCAGCATTTGTCCTACAACGTGCAATATAAAACGAGTACAATCGAGGTACGCGTACCTCCCGGCCGGACAATAGTTCTAGGTACTACATAACATAGCTAGTTGGAGAGTTCAATACAGTTGAACTTGTTGTTGCATACACCTTATAGCATCATAACCATGATCAATGGTCTAGAATCCAAGCTCAATATTTTGTAATGCTTCAACTAATCGGTATAGGATATCTTTGCACGGAAACAAGTCTGTACCACTTCTATAGCATTTTTATATTTCTCGTAAAATGGTCACCATATGGGTACCGCGTATTCCAACTAGTTACGAATTAGAGTTTTTTATAGGAAGAGAAAAGTAGAAGGTTTCTTGAATTCCCTATATGACCTCATGACAAAACCACACATCTGTAAGGCTTTGTTAATTCTGTTGTCGTTAAGGGTATCCAAATGTAATTTGCAGTCTAGTAAAACGCCAATATCACGTGTGCACTCAGTTTTATTTTATTTTATGTCATTCAGAGTATAGTGGTAATTAATAGTTTTTTTTTTGTTTTTAGTAAAAAATATTAAATAAAATTTAGGAAGACTAAGATGAAGTTTATTATCAAGACAATACTGTGGAAGACTGCATAAGCCCTCTTGTCGTAGCAAGCAATCTTGAACGGTCACAGGCCTTATAGAATTTACTATTATCCAATTAGAATTGACTATACAGGATTTTATGTCGTTTATAAATAACATAAAAAGTAATAGGCCTAAGTAATCCTTGAGCTACACCTGACTTGACAACTACATAATCAGACTAAAACCTATTGTCGACAACTTTCTGCGTCCTAAGAAAAATGTATGATGCAAACCATCTAAGTAAATTGCCTCTTATGCCATTGAAAGCAATTTTATCGAGGAGTATTTGTGTTCCACCTTGTCAAAAGCCTTCTGAAAATTATTATATACAGCATTTGTTGTGTGCACATGTCCATGTTTTCAAACAGCATTTGGGTAAAGATCATTAAATTTGTGGTAGTCGACCTGTTTAAAGCATAATATAATTACCTACTACTGGTATTCAGTTAAATCCAGTTAGACAAGAAAAAGTTGTAAAAAGGCAGGGTAGTTTGATGAATTGAAATATTAGTCAGTATCAATCGTATTTGCCTGATTTGGCCTATTGCGTTCATCTCGTCCAATTATAATTTAGGTGTTTTTATGGCTAGAGTGAGCTATTTATAAACTACGGAAATTTACCATCAATGATTGCATCACGCTTACCATCAGCTGGAATTGCAGTCAAGCACTAGTTTATGTCATTAGAAATACAAAGTAAATTCGGTTTTTAATATTATAGTGAAACCAGTTTTTGATTTAAGCTGGAGGACTTAAAATTCTATCCAACTTAAGGCGAAAGTATCTCTAACTGCCTATAGTATCTAAGTATAGCGCTATAGTTAGAGACATAAACAGTAAGAATCAGTCCGATTTTCGCAAATACCATTTTCTTGACTAAATAATGCTCCCTTATACTAAAAATAATGGGCACGCCCAATTTATAGGTGATAAGTCCCCTCTTTGAGGAGTAGCTGGAGAGGCGTCACAGCGTCCTCACCTTTTGCATGACTCAGCTCCTCACCTGGCATGGTAAATTCGGGCGGTTGCTGCACCTGATTCAGCGGAAGAAACACTCGGGTTCGCCGGGAACGGCCATTGTGTGAGGTGTGCAGGGTGTGCCTGCTTGGGAAGAGAACTGCCATGTCCTCGTGGGGGCGATTGGCGGTGGCGAATTCTCGCGCCGGACCTGGTTCCGGCCTGCGAGGCAGCGGCAGTAGTTGGCTTTTACTGCGAAGGAGACGGCCGCGAGCGTAAGAGAACGGACACCTTCACTGATTTCACTCCTTAAAATAAATACTTACTAAAAACAAAATAAAGCAAAAATGTTGAGTTAGTGCCATCTAGCGAGAATAGCCAAGCTCGAGCCTATAGCTTTCACCTTAAGGTTAATAATTAATCAATGTAAAAATCTACTTGCAATTCTTAACTTAATACCAGTCCTCGGGAGTGATCTTTCCAAAGAAACAAGTCATGTTAATACAATTTCGACATGCCTTTTATAGAATCCGTTGTAAATTAGTTTATTTCTGAATTACAGTTATGAGGTTGACGTTTTTTGATAAGCGCCAGTAACATACTCAAGTGCATTTGTGTTTCTATACAACGTGACTTTTTATCACATTTTGTGTTTAGTAGGATGGCATCAGCTGGCCGAACATAGAACCTATTTGAAGTCGGTTAAAAATGTGCTGTTCTCTACATTTTCTCCATCATCATCATTTCAGCCGACAGACGCTCACTGCTGGACATAGGCCTCCCCCAAATGACGCCACAACGAACGATCCTGTGCGTCTCGCATTAATCGGATTCCCGCAACCTTCACCAGGTCATCGGTCCACCTTTGTAGGGGGCCTTCCAACACTGCGTCTTCCGGTACGCGGTCGCCACTCCAGAACCTTTCGGCCCCAACGGCCATCCGTTCTGCGAGCGATCTGCCCTGCCCATTGCCATTTAAGTTAGGCGATTCTTCGTGCTATGTCGGCAACCTTGGTTCTCCTGCGGATATCTTCATTTCTGATACACAGAACATTTTCACCAGTTTTTTTTTATTTGTTTTGGCTACAGTTTGTGCATTTAGCAATTACCAAGTTTAAAAACTTATTTAGTTTTTGATAAATAATGTGTTTTTCTTTAATATGCGCGCGCAGGTTTAACACATTCTAATGTACTAACCAGTACCTAAATGTGTCAGCCTTTTCCGCAAACTGCGCTGAGGTAAATAAGTAAGTAAGTACAATAAAAGTCTCAACTCCATTTAATCGAGATCCTGCCATAATAGTTTAAATGATTCCACATATTATTGTTCAGTTTTCAAAACTTGAGATTCATAACTACACCAATATTACGCTTGTACATTTGTAACATTGGTGTAGTTTAGAATCTCAAAAAAATAGAACATGGCTGTTCTATTTATTCGCAAAATTCGCGGACTTCATTCAAAAAACAAATTCAGCCAAAACCTCATTTCGTGCAGTTGTGCAAAAAAAAGTGCTATACAAAAAGCTGTTTTTAGGGTTTCGTACCTCAAAAGGAAAAAACGGAACTCTTATACGACGACAACAAAGACAAAATAACTTATAAGACGGACAACAAAGTGATCCTACTTTGTTGCCCGTCTGTCTGTCTGTCAAGACCCTTTATCTCGGGAACGCGTGGAGGTATCGAGTTAAAATTAAAACCACATACACAGTCTGCGGTCCCTTAAAGCTGTGAAAAAATCAAACTTCTAAGTTAAAAAAAAGATTCAGCCGTTTACGTTGCAAAAAAACGTATATTTCGACACTCTCATGGGAATCAAAATTCATACGGCACGTTGAACCATAATCCTGATTTTTAGCATAAAGCTAGATAGGTTTAGGAATAAATCTGAAAACAGTAAATTTGTTATTACGATTCGGAAAAATCTTTGAGACTCCATTCGGGAATTGGATTATCTACATCAGTTTGTACGGAACACTTAGTGCGCGAGTCCGAATCGCACTTGCCCAAATTTTTTTTCTTTTTTTGGATGGTGATAAAATATCGGGCAGTAAAATAATTTGATTTTTTTTTACGAGTGATATTGACAACTAACTTCTCCCACTCTGAGTGGAGCTAGAGGGAGTGACCGACTTTTACTGAACCATCAAAATGGTTTAGGTGCAAAATGACTAATTCTCAAAATGGCAACCGAGTCGCAAAAGGAATAATTCTTAAAATGGCCAATTCTCAAAATGCCTAATTCTCAGAATGCCCAATTCTCTAAATATCTAATTAATATATATATATACATTTTATTAAATTAAAATTTTCTGAATATATTTCATATATTTATATGTGTAGGGTATGTATCTACATACCATAACAATACCTATAGTTTATTTCATCATCATCATCATTTATCTATGTGAATTATAAACTCGCCAACACGCCAAAAGTAACATAATAATATACGTATATTTTATATGAATATTCCTAATTACAGAAAATTTGCCATTTACAGAATTGAGCATTTTGAGAATTAGGCATTTATCAAATTGGGCATTCTAAGAATTAGGCATTTTGAGAATTGTCCTTTTGCGGCTCGGTTGCCATTTTGAGAATTAGGCGCCTAAACCATCAAAACCCACAGCGTTGTCCCTAAGCGAGGATCGCGGTAACTTTTTCGAACAATTTGCATAAAGCTATGCCTGCCAGCTGCATCCGGCTGGCTTTCAAGTAATAAAAAAGAAAGTAATTAAGAGACGATTAAAAGGACGTAATGAGTGAATTTGCATGCACGTGAGGAGTGCATGTGTGTACGAGTAAAGTTGTCAAAAAATAAAAGGTCCGTTTTGACATTTGTATTTTGACTACCTAGCAGCTCGTCCGGTGTAGTGTAGATATTACTAAAATAACTAAAATGGCTACTACTACACCGTACCTACCCCTAATTATTATTTTATTGTTTCTTTCAGTTTCTTTCCAAGTTACTTTCTAGGGTTTTTCTCAAATGTCAAAACGGGCCTTTTATTTTTTAACGAGTCTAGGTACCTTTACAGCTGTCAATCAAACTATGACCCTTTTATCTGAGACGTTTTCTGTTTTGTATACAGGAGTCGTATCTTGGGGCATCGGATGCGCAGATCCCAGGTATCCTGGTAAGTTTCTAGTCTTGTTCTCACTTGTATCTAGAAGGAGGTTGCATATTTTTACTTGCCTATTAAATACACACATATAAGGCTATTTGTCCATAACTTGAACCCTTCGAATGTGCCTAGTAACTCTTAATCTAGGATTTTTTTGGAAAATTGATATACCTAAGGATCGCCATTTTTAATTTCGGGTTTCATCAAATAACTTCTATTGGTCTTGACGGAGAGAGCGGGAGTGTCAAACTTTTACCAACTAAATCCCGCCCGTGTTCCTTCGGTTGCCGCTTACATTCCAATGCCGCGATGCGAGCGAAAGAGTTGAATAAACAAAAAAAAATCTGACGACTTGAGAACCTCCTCCTGTTTTGGAAGTCGGTTAAAAATGGCCTATAGACCGTTGCCCATACTCCATTGGTCGTCTTATTTAAGGCCTTATTTATAAAAGAATCAACCGGATGTTTTTTTTTTATTATTATTATTATTTGCACTGATAAGGAGGTTCTCAATGCAAAATTTTCTATAGAGAATTGAGAATTCGCTAATTAGTATTTGAATGAAGCAAAGAGTATTAAGGTTGGCAAGTTTCTTATTATTTCTTATAAATTATTGTAGAAACAATCTTGTTTGCTTTGGTTCTATAACCTATTTTCAATATTGAGCTTATACTCGTATAATATTTTAATTAGATTTTACCTAATCTTCGATAGTGTTACCTATTCTATATTAGGTACTAGAGAGTTTTACCTAACAAACTGCATTATCACGCCTTTGCTCTAGGTTTATAGTAGGATTTCTACTTTCATCCTACTAGTAGAGCTGCCTAAAACAAAGATAAATAAAAAAAATGTGTCTGAACTCACTGAAATACGTCACCTGTCAGCTGTAGATTTATTTGGTCACATGCACGCTGTGTGTGTATCGCGTGACGCGTCACGCTTGTGCGGTACCATAATTGTTCAATTATGGTTATTAATACTCACGCCTTTTTCCATGGGGGTAGGTAGACTCTAAAGGGCGCCACCTTCTACCTACGATTTGTACATTCTCCTTTTGCTTCATTATGTCTACAATGTGCTTTGCGAAGTTTATTGAACCTTCATACTCGAGGGGAAGCCGCCAGGGGCATGGAGCAAAGATGTAGTGGTACTCTTTTTTACGGAGAGCGACAATGCCCTGCTTTCATTCTAGATAGATTTTAGTAAAGAAGCAAAGTCTCTGTTAACCACTGAATGGGTTCGATTTTTGATCTATTACTACAAAAATCGAAGTTAGGTTCATGAAGATAGGATATGATAAGATATTCTTTATTTGTGTAAACATTGTGTAATCGCATGAAACATTGAAAATTATTGTTTGAGTCATAGGATGTGAAATTGATTTAGGTAAGTCATTGATGTATAATGTAAAAAGTGGAGGTCCCAATACACTTCCTTGTAGAACAGCAAAAGTAGTGAGACGTTCCTCTGATAAGTAAACTTCTTTCTTTTTAGTGTTCGTATTAATTCTAGTGATTTCCGTCTTTTGCTTTCTGTTGCTAAAATAAGATTTAAATAAATTAAGGACATTACCTCTAATACCAATAGCGACGAGGTTACAGTATCCTACGGTGGTCCACAAGGAGTATTTTAAGTCCAACCCTTTTTCAGCTCTATATAAACGAGCTTTACCAAATCTCCCTCCGTAACACTGACATCTTTACGTACGCAGGTGATACGTCAATTTTTGTCTGGGGATCAGACTGGAATACTATAAAGGAATCAGCCGAGTATTCTTCGTCAAAAATTATGGACTGGCTTACAGACAACCTGCTTATGTTAAACCCCTCCGAAACGTACTATGTTGCCTTCTCGATACGAAAAAATAACTCCGCTTTTCACGGAACGTCTGCACATGCCAAAAAATAGACCAAGCTGAGCATGTCAAGTACCTGGGTGTATACATTGATGGTGGACTGAGATGGGACAAGCAGATAGATACAGTAACCTCCAGAGTGACGAGACTAATATACATATTTAAATCACTCAGAGACTGTGTCCCTCCAGTGACGGATTAAGACTTCTTGATGCCCTAAGCTATCTACGCCTGTGGGCCCCCCTATCCGTATGTCAACTAGAATCGGTCTTTAAACCTTTACCGCCTTAAAATATAAGGTTTTGTAAAATAAGGTGATGAGATGTAATGTACCTTAGAAGTGGAGTAGGTGCGACAACAATAAAAACCAAAGCATAATTTATTTATTAGGGGTTAAAGTATGAAATTGCCGATTTGTACTTAAAAATTGAAATTAGTTTTTTTTTCATTTAACATATTTGTTTAATCAAAATAATTACCATTATTATCTATACATAGCTGCCATCTAATTTATGAGGAAGGTCATTTATGCCTTTGCGATAGAACTCTGGTGATCTAGATTTGACAAACTGTGTGAAACCATTTTGTACTGCTTCCTGAGAAGAAAACTTTTTATCAAGTAGAAAATTGTCCAAATCACGAAAAAAAGGGTAGTCTGTTAGAGCAAGGTCTGGCGAATACTGAGTGTGACGAATGGTTTCTAATTGCAGTTCAGTAGAGTTAAAATGTTGTCTCTGCTGTATGAGGTCTCGGGTTATCATGGAGCAATAATGGTGAAGATTTATTCATGAGTCGGGGCTGTTTCACTGCTAGTTTTGCTATCATTGTTCAGAGTACGGAACAGTAGACTGCCGTTATTGGTTGACTAGATCGGAGAAAGCAGAAAAAAAAACAATAATTTCGGAAGTCGGTGTTAAATAAGAAACAAAAAATACCGAGAAACACCGACTTCCGAAATTAAAATTATTTTGATTCTTTTAGTTTTTTTACTTAGTGTAGTCGGTTTCTTTTTTGTAAAAAGTTTTTTTTAAAAGAAGAACTGCATAGGGAGTAGAAGAACCTACTATGTGAAAAAAGTTTCACTCAAAAATCTCAAACCATTTTTTTGTTTAGTTTTATGTCAATTCGAAGTACCTGTTACAATAAAAAAAAAAATGCCAGTTCCGCTATTATTATGTATGCATATAAGCCGGCCGGCAAAATTATTCAAAAAACAAAACATTTGATTTATTTATTAAAACTTCATGCAACATAAAGGTACAAAGGCGGACTTAATGCCTTAGGCATTCTCTTCCAGTCAACCAAGGGTAGTGAAGAGAACATATGGTAGGTGCATAAAAAAGAGCAAAGAATAATACGAAAACAAGGTGTGGTTTGTGATTGGCTGATCGCAATTCCGGTGCATTCGAATTGCCGAATGCACTAGCGGGCAGCGAGTGGGCAAGCGGGAGCCTAGGTCAGACTCTATGTCAACTTAAAAACCGCGAATTTTCAAATACATTTAAATCTAATAATATCGTAATTAAAACTAACTTACAAAATAAAAATAAAAGCCCTGAAGTACTAAAAATTTTTAAATTATTAAAACTTTTTTGGTATGGTTTTTGGTGACATGAGAGTGAGACGTGATGCCCTAAGGACGGATTTTTTTGTGCTTCTTCTGGTGCCCCCCCCAGACGTGATGCCCTAGGCAATTGCTTAATTTGATAAAGGGTTAATCCGTCACTATGTCCCTCCCGAAAAGCTAAAACTCATCTATTTAGCCGTATGTCTGTCCATTATCGAGTATTGCATACCAGTTTGGAGTGGCGTCGGCAGGACTCTTATTCTATGTCTGGTAAGAGCACAAAGAGCTGTGCTTAATCAAAGTAATGACTAAGAAGCCTTACACGTGCTTCACCGAAAACAATACGCAAACTGCAAAGTGCTAACAGTTCGACAGCTCTTTGTGCTCAAGTCCATCATAAGAAGACACCCTAGTGTCTCGACGCGCCCCAATCCAGGTCGACGCACACTGGTCCGGTTATGAAAAAAAGTGGACAAGACAATAAATTTCATTCGATAGGTTTTTTTATGAATTGTTCAACAACTTTTCTTAAAAAATGGTTTTTTATGATGAATAAAAAAATTCAGAAAGAAATGTATAAAACCTTTAATTTTTTTTACGGAAAGCCGCGCTGATCTAACCTCAAAAAAAAAACTATACTGTTGAAACTTGGTAAGTAGATATCTGTGAACCGCATAAGATTTTCACATAAAAATAGAAAAAAAAACAATACATTTTGGGGGTTCCCCATACTTAGAACTGAAACTCAAAAATGTTTTTTTCATCAATGAGGTTTCTAATATCATTTTTTTCTAAACTGAATAGTTTGCGCGAGAGACACTTCCAAAGTGGTAAAATGTAACTTCTAAAATAAGAGAATGATAAAACTAAAAAAAATATATGATGTACATTACCATGCAAACTTCCACCGAAAATTATTTTGAACGAGATCTAGAAACTAATTTCTTTTTTAAAATGTCATAAATCGTAAATCGCAATTTACCTTTCAAGTTTGTAGGGAATCTCAGCGCGCAAGTCTGAAACTGGGCAAGTACGACTTGCCCAATTTTTTAAAATAGCCATTCATCCATTCTGGTCTTAGCCCGTTAGCCCAGCCTGGATTATTTAAGCAAACTGTGCTTCGGACGACTGTCGTTGCATTTTGAATGACAAGTTTGGCCATTGGAAATAAAATGATAAACCAGATATTTACTCACCAAAGGTGGCCCTCATACTTACCAGAGTCAGTAAGACAAGACTAACACTGATGATGACTCCACTAATAAAAGTCACAGATTAATAATGAATAGTTTCTATAACTTGTTTCTCACTTTTTATTACAGGCGTGTACACCAAGGTCAGTGACTACATTGCATGGATCATGCAGCATACGGCAGATGGAATCCGATGTTCTTAATAAGTATTTTAGATAGTTCAAAATGTTATGTATATAAAAATAAATAATTGTAATAGTATTTACCTATTGTTTCTATTGCCTAAATTCATAGCATAAGCTTGACACGTTACGCTACTCAAGTCTGGGGCGCCGACTCCGTGGGTGCTCGGGGGCTCGAGCACCCACGGAATAAAACTCGCCGAAAACTCCTGAGAATAGATATCAAGAAACAGATCAGTAGTCGCCTTTTAGCGCAGTGGTTAAGAGCGCCGGTTAAGACGCAAGGATCGCGGGTTTGATTCCCGCACCAACACATATGTTTGTTGATGAAACAGATATTTGTGTCGGGTCTGGGTGTTTGTGGTATCTTGGTTGTTCCTGGTTTCCATATTACAAGAGAAAAACTTAGTTTGAAACCAGGACAATGTATGTGATGTCTCAATTTATCAACGATGCGGTTAACGGATGCCAGTTCGATCAGTGTGCTCAGTGTCTTCTCACACTTTGCTACTTTTTCAAGTCATCAAATGAGCATGAGCACCCATGAGGTTTTCTAAAAGCCGGCGCCCTTGACGCCAGTACTTAAACTTGTCGGCAGTTATATTCTTCCACTTGAGATAGATCTTCCTCAAGTGCCACTACAGCAATTTGACTCTACGAATTTAACATTGCAACATTGCTGGCTTACAGTCTCTATGCAAGAATGACTTTACTATTAGGTAGAACAATGTCTGGTTGAGTCGCAGCCATGCAGTGCTTTACGTGTCGCCCCACCCGGTGGCCGCGGGTTTAATACCCAAAAGTAATAAATATTATTTCTTTTTTTAGGGTTCCATCCCTCAAAAGGAAAAATACGGAACCCTTATAGGATCACTTTGTTGTCCGTCCCTACGTATGTCTGTCTGTCTGTCAAGACCTTTTATTTCGGGAACTCAGGTCTGCGGTCCCTTGAAGCTGTGAAAAAATTAAACTTCTGAGTCAACGAAAAAAAAGATTTATGTAGTTTATGTCGCAAAAACGTGTATTTCGACTCTCAGGGAATCGATATTCACAGGAAACTTCCCGTTCACCTAGAATCCTGAAATTTGGCTAGCCCAGTTATAGCCTGGATTATTTAAGCAAACTGTGCTGTCGGACGGACGACTGTCGTTGCATTTTGAATGACAAGTTTGGCCATTGGAAATAAATGATTACCCAGATACTTACTTACGAAAGGTGGCCCTCTAAAGTAAGGTCTCATAGCATAAGTTCAGGAAAATATCTGAAAACTGTATATTTGTAGTTACGTCACAAAAAACAACTTTTTTGCGATACGGAAAAATATTCGTAACTCAATTCGGGAATTCAACTGTTTTCATAGTTAAGTTTAGTACGGAACCCTTAGTGTGCGAGTCCGACTCGCACTTACCCTTTTTTTTAAGTAAGAGCAGTAAGTATATACCTAATTGATTATGATTAGTATGGTATAATTGTACCATGACTGATGTTCTAGCTGAAGGCGGATCGGGCTTGGTTGTGCGTGTAGGTTCACATACCTATCTTTTTTCATTTTCCGATGAAAACCTATAAAAGATGCCTGAACTTTTGAGGAAAGACCGGGGAGTGTAACTACTTCACTAACTACTACTTATGTGACTAAAGAGGCCTCTCCTACTAACTATGTTTTATAAAACATATCTTAATTTATTTTTGATAAATATACTTTATACTTTTGCATTAAAATAAAATATAAGTAGGTACAAGTTTTTGACGAAAATATTTTTTTCCGTAGCAAGCTTTTATAGCGCTGTATATACCTTTATAATTAATACTCATCAAGACAGTTCCAACATGCTCAAACACGATATACCTATCTTATTGCGCTTATTACAAGTTCCTATGGCCATCTTCCAGCTCCATCATCAGGCCCTAGTTACCATCTACCATCAAACTACTCGTCAAGACGGATCAAACGAGCCCAAACTCTATGGGGTTGTGTCGTTTGACTATCGAGTTCCTATGGCTATTTTCCGGTTCCATCATAAGATCAGCTCCATGTCAAAATAATTTTGCATTGTCATCTGATTTACACATACATGCGGGAAGTGGATCAAATTTAATTTGCAAGGTTTGATTACAGACAAACAAACGTCGCGACATGTGAAACTAAATAAAAGCTTGTAAAAATA
This sequence comes from Mythimna pallens, assembly GCA_961205895.1. NCBI lineage: Eukaryota > Metazoa > Arthropoda > Insecta > Lepidoptera > Noctuidae > Mythimna > Mythimna pallens. Next base: position 8,088,165 of record OY540835.1, on the reverse strand, counting down.
CTCTAATTTCAATCTTTACTATGAGTAAAATGAAACACTAATATGAATAGCTAGTTTTTGCCAACAGCTTCGCCCGCGTGAAAGTAGGTCTCCATACCAAATTTGGACCGTCGTTGCTTCCCCTTTTTTTGTTTTAAGGTGGGAAATTATCCAATGACTTCTCGCGCTCTGGGTGGAGCGAGAGGTGTGTGTCCTTCAGTTACCCTTTGTGTTCTTGAGGAACGCGTGGATTACTACGCGCTGTTCACGACTGGGCTTAGTCCGGTCGATTACTGGACGGTCAGACGGCGAGCTACCGATTGCTCGACGTCCGCAAGCCCTTGTCTACCGTGGCTGGTAGTCGGGGTCGGAATCTCGATGTCTGGGGCGTGAAGACTTTCCGTTCCGTCACGTGTGCCGCCTCCTCCTTCGCTAGCATTACTACTTCACAGAAGGAGGCGACCGCCTACCATTCCTCTTCGCTCCAGACCTTAGCCCGAACCAGGTCCCGGCGCGAGAGAACTTGCCATGTCCAGTGAGGACCTGCATCATGAGGAAGGTGAGGACGCCGTGTTGCCGCTCCAGCCACTCCTCAAAGAGGGGACTTACCACCGTGATTAAGGAGTGAATTTTAAAAAATCCTCTCTTATTCTTAGTCCTAGTCCCAGTAGTTTCGGCTCTGCGTTGATATATCAGTCAGTCAAATTCTCCTTTTTAAAGATATAGACAGATTACGAGTTGAAATACGAATAAATAAATAAAGTTGTGTTGGAAGTGAGTTGCTTGTTTATTTAAATTGAAATTGGTAGTATAATATATATTATATAGCTATTTAAAGCTTCTATCATACATAAATATTGTCCTTATAGTTTCAGAAGCTATCTAATGTATATTAGATATTATTAATAATATATATTAGATATTATTGATTATTATTATTAATATATATTAGATAGCTTCTGAAACTATAAGGACAATATTTATGTATGATAGAAGCTTTAAATAGCTATATAATATATATTATACTACCAATTTCAATTTAAATAAACAAGCAACTCACTTCCAACACAACTTTATTTATTTATTCGTATTTCAACTCGTAATCTGTCTATATCTTTAAAAAGGAGAATTTGACTGACTGATATATCAACGCAGAGCCGAAACTACTGGGACTAGGACTAAGAATAAGAGAGGATTTTTTAAAATTCACTCCTTAATCACGGTGGTAAGTCCCCTCTTTGAGGAGTGGCTGGAGCGGCAACACGGCGTCCTCACCTTCCTCATGATGCAGGTCCTCACTGGACATGGCAAGTTCTCTCGCGCCGGGACCTGGTTCGGGCTAAGGTCTGGAGCGAAGAGGAATGGTAGGCGGTCGCCTCCTTCTGTGAAGTAGTAATGCTAGCGAAGGAGGAGGCGGCACACGTGACGGAACGGAAAGTCTTCACGCCCCAGACATCGAGATTCCGACCCCGACTACCAGCCACGGTAGACAAGGGCTTGCGGACGTCGAGCAATCGGTAGCTCGCCGTCTGACCGTCCAGTAATCGACCGGACTAAGCCCAGTCGTGAACAGCGCGTAGTAATCCACGCGTTCCTCAAGAACACAAAGGGTAACTGAAGGACACACACCTCTCGCTCCACCCAGAGCGCGAGAAGTCATTGGATAATTTCCCACCTTAAAACAAAAAAAGGGGAAGCAACGACGGTCCAAATTTGGTATGGAGACCTACTTTCACGCGGGCGAAGCTGTTGGCAAAAACTAGCTATTCATATTAGTGTTTCATTTTACTCATAGTAAAGATTGAAATTAGAGTATTTTTACAAGCTTTTATTTAGTTTCACATGTCGCGACGTTTGTTTGTCTGTAATCAAACCTTGCAAATTAAATTTGATCCACTTCCCGCATGTATGTGTAAATCAGATGACAATGCAAAATTATTTTGACATGGAGCTGATCTTATGATGGAACCGGAAAATAGCCATAGGAACTCGATAGTCAAACGACACAACCCCATAGAGTTTGGGCTCGTTTGATCCGTCTTGACGAGTAGTTTGATGGTAGATGGTAACTAGGGCCTGATGATGGAGCTGGAAGATGGCCATAGGAACTTGTAATAAGCGCAATAAGATAGGTATATCGTGTTTGAGCATGTTGGAACTGTCTTGATGAGTATTAATTATAAAGGTATATACAGCGCTATAAAAGCTTGCTACGGAAAAAAATATTTTCGTCAAAAACTTGTACCTACTTATATTTTATTTTAATGCAAAAGTATAAAGTATATTTATCAAAAATAAATTAAGATATGTTTTATAAAACATAGTTAGTAGGAGAGGCCTCTTTAGTCACATAAGTAGTAGTTAGTGAAGTAGTTACACTCCCCGGTCTTTCCTCAAAAGTTCAGGCATCTTTTATAGGTTTTCATCGGAAAATGAAAAAAGATAGGTATGTGAACCTACACGCACAACCAAGCCCGATCCGCCTTCAGCTAGAACATCAGTCATGGTACAATTATACCATACTAATCATAATCAATTAGGTATATACTTACTGCTCTTACTTAAAAAAAAGGGTAAGTGCGAGTCGGACTCGCACACTAAGGGTTCCGTACTAAACTTAACTATGAAAACAGTTGAATTCCCGAATTGAGTTACGAATATTTTTCCGTATCGCAAAAAAGTTGTTTTTTGTGACGTAACTACAAATATACAGTTTTCAGATATTTTCCTGAACTTATGCTATGAGACCTTACTTTAGAGGGCCACCTTTCGTAAGTAAGTATCTGGGTAATCATTTATTTCCAATGGCCAAACTTGTCATTCAAAATGCAACGACAGTCGTCCGTCCGACAGCACAGTTTGCTTAAATAATCCAGGCTATAACTGGGCTAGCCAAATTTCAGGATTCTAGGTGAACGGGAAGTTTCCTGTGAATATCGATTCCCTGAGAGTCGAAATACACGTTTTTGCGACATAAACTACATAAATCTTTTTTTTCGTTGACTCAGAAGTTTAATTTTTTCACAGCTTCAAGGGACCGCAGACCTGAGTTCCCGAAATAAAAGGTCTTGACAGACAGACATACGTAGGGACGGACAACAAAGTGATCCTATAAGGGTTCCGTATTTTTCCTTTTGAGGGATGGAACCCTAAAAAAAGAAATAATATTTATTACTTTTGGGTATTAAACCCGCGGCCACCGGGTGGGGCGACACGTAAAGCACTGCATGGCTGCGACTCAACCAGACATTGTTCTACCTAATAGTAAAGTCATTCTTGCATAGAGACTGTAAGCCAGCAATGTTGCAATGTTAAATTCGTAGAGTCAAATTGCTGTAGTGGCACTTGAGGAAGATCTATCTCAAGTGGAAGAATATAACTGCCGACAAGTTTAAGTACTGGCGTCAAGGGCGCCGGCTTTTAGAAAACCTCATGGGTGCTCATGCTCATTTGATGACTTGAAAAAGTAGCAAAGTGTGAGAAGACACTGAGCACACTGATCGAACTGGCATCCGTTAACCGCATCGTTGATAAATTGAGACATCACATACATTGTCCTGGTTTCAAACTAAGTTTTTCTCTTGTAATATGGAAACCAGGAACAACCAAGATACCACAAACACCCAGACCCGACACAAATATCTGTTTCATCAACAAACATATGTGTTGGTGCGGGAATCAAACCCGCGATCCTTGCGTCTTAACCGGCGCTCTTAACCACTGCGCTAAAAGGCGACTACTGATCTGTTTCTTGATATCTATTCTCAGGAGTTTTCGGCGAGTTTTATTCCGTGGGTGAGGGAGGTGATTAAGGAGTGAATTTTAAAAAATCCTCTCTTATTCTTAGTCCTAGTCCCAGTAGTTTCGGCTCTGCGTTGATATATCAGTCAGTCAAATTCTCCTTTTTAAAGATATAGACAGATTACGAGTTGAAATACGAATAAATAAATAAAGTTGTGTTGGAAGTGAGTTGCTTGTTTATTTAAATTGAAATTGGTAGTATAATATATATTATATAGCTATTTAAAGCTTCTATCATACATAAATATTGTCCTTATAGTTTCAGAAGCTATCTAATATATATTAATAATAATAATCAATAATATCTAATATATATTAATAATAATTTAATTTGATAATTATTATCTAATATATATTATTAATAATATCTAATATACATTAGATAGCTTCTGAAACTATAAGGACAATATTTATGTATGATAGAAGCTTTAAATATGTTTTCAAGAGAAGAAATAAACAAATAAATAAAATTTAGAAAAGGACTTGATACACTGGATCCTACTCTCTATTGTGATTTCTCTCTATCACTCAATGGTTTGCTGGAAGAAAACTCAACTTTGAGTTAAGCTCGCCTATGCACATGAACGTTGTTATCTACCTATTTTATAAGTTGTTTTCGTGTACAATAAAGAATTATAGAATTAAAGAATTACTTTTTATTTTCTTTCATATACTTTTTATTCTCTACTAAAAAATATGATAGGTAAGTAAGTTACCTACATTATTTTTCTCAAAACACAATTGGAAACCCTAGCTGGCAGAGACAGGTCTTGCAATTCTGGCGACCAGGACCCGCCGCTCAGAGACCCCCTACCTGGGTCTCTGTCTCAATCCTCGAGCGTGTGCTGTGATGAATCCAAGTAACTGTCACAATGGTAACAATTTGTGGTGACTTCGCACCCAATCCTATAAGTAGGTAGGGCAAAACCAGCCTGTGCATAGGTTGGTAGCTAGGTAGCTACCAATCACAGTACAATAATTCATTTATGCTCTGATACCTAGATTTCTAATGCCCAAATTAGGCGGTAAAAGGGTAAGTAGTTTCGATGATAGGTATCATCAAGGTATCTCATTATGAATCTCAACAGGCTCTTAAAGATATCTACGAGTATATTCGGCACAGTTAAACTTACTTATTAAAATTAAAAATTACATAGTATACATTCCATTAGTGCCATTATCACAAACATCTGGTCTAGTGCTGGATTAGCTCCCGCGCACTGAGTGAGCCCACTTCCGGATTTTCCGTAAAGATATAATGTAGGCAACTGCCTATGGACCTATTGCTATCGAAGTGCGCCGTAGCCTGGATTTAAGGAAACCCCTTGTTAGAATTTGCAACAGGTCCCATACTGGATTAATCCAAGACTGCAAATATATACTCTATCCAATACTGACACTAAAGAATTGGGTACCTATTTTAAAAAGTTTCAAATAGAAACAATTTTTCAGATCCGTTCAATATTAAGTATGATAGAATCCTTTTAAACGTGGTGGAAGAGGAAACTGTGAAGTAACAGAATAAGGATGTGTAGCTTGAAATGTGACGTCACCGCCATTAGGTCACGTGTGTACAAAACAGATTACCCAGGGCCGGTTCTTACCATTAAGCGTCTCGGGCGAGTGATTCCTTTGGCCCCTTTATAATAACTAATATTACAAAAATGAAAGTTTGTAAGGTGTCAGGCTGTAGGTATGTTTGTTACACTCCCTTGCTATAACTACTGAACGGATTTTGATGAAACTTTACAGTAATATAGTGGGTCTGACGGCTTACCTACGTTCTTAGGCCTCGACTAAGGGGCTCCTTTGCGATTTCCAATTTTATTTCACTGGAAATAAAATAAAATTGGTGGAAGAAATCCTCCAATGACTTCTCCAGCTTTAGGGTGGAACAAGATGGTGGCAGAGATGACAGTCTTTTCCTGACTAAAACCCAACTGTGTCCTTCAGTTGCTCTTTGCATTCTAGAACCACGGTATCCTTTTCAGAAAAGTAGGGCCGATGTGAGCCGCTGGGAATTTCTACGCCCTTACGATTTTCTGATATCTCTTTGAGTCAGGCTTGGAACACAACGCGCCATCGTCCCAAACTCGCTCCCTATCAGACGGCAAGCTACCCATTGTTGGCCCGTGCCTACGGTGGCCGAGGATAACCCGGAGACTCCGGAAGCCTGGGGCGTGAGGATGTCCGTTCCCTCACGGTTGCATCTCCTTAACTATCACAGGTACTGCCTACCATGGCTTGAATCAGGGCGCGAGAAGTCGCTGCCACCTATCTCCGTCACGGGGACATGGCGGTGCACCGCCCAAGCGGGGTACACGTCCACCGTATGCTCTACCGTGTCCTTCGAGCGGTCCGCACAATTGTGACACCCAGATCTTCCTTCTGAATCCGAAACAGGAACCTACCAAACTTGTCATGTCCGGTGAAGACATACGCTATGCGAAAGTTGAGGACGCCGTGGTGCCTCTCCAACTACTTCTCAAAGAAGGGACTTACCCAACTACCAAAATAGCCATAAGAATAATCCGTAATAAGAGCTTAGACCAAAAAGGTTTATTATATCTGTCTTGGCAAAGATTGCGTAACTTATAAAGACACCCTATAAGACGCATTGTGCTTAAAGACACTTGTAAGTGTATTTGTTCTTACAAAAGCATTATCAAGATTAAAGTAAGATGAAAAAGCACATAATGAAACCATCATACAACTACTATAAGGGCAAATAATCTTACAAGGTGTGCCCATTTCCATACTTACAGACGTTTAGAAATGTGTTTTAAGAGACATTTTGCTAGTTTGGTACCGTCCCGATTGTACTGTACCCAGCGCTGGGTTGCGACAGTCCCTATCTCTATACCGCCATGAGGTCCCACCCCAACTCTGTCCGGGATCTGTTGCGGCAGTGCAGTTTTGGCCTGGTGTTGTACTTCCATACGCAAGTCGTGCATGTGTGCAAAAACTGTTGCCTCCAAATTCTACGGTGGCAGAGCGACTAGGAGCCTCTCTCGCCTCTTATATCTACGGGAGACCGTGCGGTCACCCACAAAGAGACATCTCTCCTATATATTTACACTCTTTGCATCTCTCATTTTTTCCAGTTTCCGTGGTAACCAAAGTAAATGACGAATCTGTCTACCAAATAGGCCTAGATCGACGGAGGTACCAGTTGATACCGGAGTGCTCTTCTTAATGCAACTCCAGCGCAGGGTATCAAAAGGTATTGCAGATGTCGAGAAACACCGACAAGACGCACGCGAATAGGATGAAACGAAGGGTTTGCATGCGATTAGTGGCGTCCACCGTAAAACACCCCCTACAGAAGTCGAACTGGCGTCCTCAAGATTCTATTCCACCAGCTCTAACGGCCTCTTCACAACTTCGGTCTTAGCGGCGAGCAGCGCGGCGAGTGGCGCGGCGAGCGCGCGGTGCTAGATATGAGTGGCGTCGCGTGGTGTGCTTCAAACATTTTCATACTTTTAATCTTACCACTCGCCGCCCCGCGCTTAGCTTCCGCTCACAGCGCAAGGTCATGAACGGGCCGTAACCACGCGACAAGGCGGTCTGCAATTACTCTTTCAAAGAGCTTGCCCACCTTGTCAAGCAGCATGATGGGCCGGTATGCAGGGCGCCCTGGCTTTCCGATGAGGTCCAGTTTTCCTGTCTTCAACGAAGTGGGAACTGTTAACTATTAAACTTGCGCAAAGGAGCCCCTTAGTCGAGGCCTGAGAACCTCCGAGGCAGGACCCAGGATTTCATAGGTAATCCGTCAGACCCTAGTGGGTCTGACGGTTTATGGTAATAGTTATTACTGTAAAGTTGCATCAAAATCTGTTTAGCAGTTATAGCATGGGAGTGTAACAAACATACCTACAGCCAAAATAAAATTGATTAAATAAAATAAAATTGGTGGTGAAATTAAGTTACACAGAAATTAAACAGCGCTACACATGTCTGTGTAGCGCTGTTTAAGACCCGTGGCACCTCGAGCGGCCACCCGCGTATATCTATTGAAAGATTCCTGCCACACACACAATCTTCCTTATATTATAGAACCCCTACATAATATTTAATTTATATAAAGATAAGTTTATATGTATTTCTACTCCCTTGCCGATTTCTGCTATACGGTGACTGGTTTCGGATTTATTGTAACTACGGGTTGCGATCATGTGCTCCAACATCCAATACCAGTATGTACAACAATGGTGTTTAAACTTGTCCACACTGTGCACGCACCTTTACAGCAAAAATAGGCTTTATTAAAGTTCTGTATTTTCTTTTTATTTTTTTATTAATTTATTTGTATAATTAAAAAAAAATTAAGAAATTAATAAATTGTTGAATTCCTGCCACTATTGGAACGTGGTTCACGTATTATAGTGCAACTAAATCAGAGAGCAATATGTATGTGTTTCTATTTCATCCGTTGTCTCTTTCTGTCGTATGAATAACTTCATCCCTTTGACGTTTATAGCGAGGCTGTAAACGATTTTTTAATTTATTCCTATAATTCTTCCTTTCTTTTGTTTGACGGTCGTTCACTCCACTCGCTCTCGTTGATTTGGCCGATGTTTGGCCTAGTTGCTAAGTTTATTAGATTTTAGTTCTAATTTTCTTAAATGTAGTGTTCAGTCCTACTTTTATTAATACAGTGACATGATTATGTGATACTTAAAATGCCTGGTATAAGGAAATATCGACGCGACACCAGCGAAGTCAGCTGTTGTTTGAAATATGTTATTTTTGGTGTGAATGTTTTGTTCTGGGTAAGTGGAGACCTTTTTTGTATCAAGTTTTGCAATTTACATATTAATTACGAAATTGACATTCGCTCAAATCATGCTTCACATGGTTTTTGTTATGGTTATAAAATATGGTATTGTAGAGATGTAGGTAATAAAAGTTGGTGAATGAGATGCATTGCACTCATATTACTTGTATTGTCTGAGTGGGTATTGATTTCATCTCACCTGTGCAAATTGTCTGGCAATTGGGGTCACCTTAGACTTGTTTAGAGGCACCAACATATAATTGTTCTAACTGTACTATAACTGTCTACATCCTGTCAATATACTGAGGATTTAATTCTTAGAGACTGTGATTAAAGTAGCCTTGAATTAGCACACAAGTTTAAACAAAAAAAAAATGCTAGGTGGTTTACTCATTCATAAGAACAAACAGTTTCCTATCTTATTAATTTGTAAAGAATTAACATACTTAAATATATATCAACTCATGAGGAAAAATAAATGATTTATAGTATTACTGTAATTGATTTGATTGATTTGTTGATTAACTGGAATATTTTGTAAAATTTACAAAATACAAATCAGTTTTTAAAAACTTCTGGAACTAATCATGATCATCAGGTCAGCATAGTCCTATAATCTGAATATCAGTAACATAATCAGTATAAACAATGAGAAGACAAAATTTTACAATATGATTACTGTGACAATATGATTATCAACACTAATATTATGAAGAGGTAAAGTTTTTTTGTTTGTAGGAGGTAAACTCTGAAAGTACTGGTCTGATTGCGAAAGAATTTTCACCAATAGAAAGCCACTTTATTCCTGAGTGACATAGGCTATATTTTATATATGCTTGTGAAGCAACGGACAAAAGCTAGTTCTAAATAAAATGATCGTATTGTCAGAACATTTATTAATGAAACAATATTAGTTCATTAAACCCCGAGCGAACGCCGGCGTTCACTTGGTCCTTGTCTTTCTATTGTGTCTCTAATTACGCTACTCAATAGGTTAATTAAAACATCAATACCTGCAATTGATTCAGTGTTGATGACTACCTCAAATTATTTTCCTGTTAGTCTAAAGTCTAGGTAATACATGAAATTATTAGAACCAGTGCATTAATATTGAAATAAGTACATTATTTTTATTATAAAAAACAAGGAAAAATACATTCATGATCTCAACGGGATATAGGATTATTAATAATTTTGTATGGAATCTCAATTTTTACCCGACTGCAAGGAGGGTTATATATAAATTAGGCTACAAGGAAGGAAAAAGGATTTAGATTATTCCGAATATGTATATAACTCAATATTGGAAAAAACGTTGTTTAGATTAATTAGTATAGGTATATAGCAATAGTGTATCATTTCTCTATAAAATATTTCTTTTATCTGTTCAATACACCAGAGTTAATATTTTACAAACAATTGATATTGCTTTACTTCATTTTATCAGTTTAGATAGTTAAGCTTGTATAAAAGATATAGCTTTCTAGGAGACTCACAGGTAGTTTGTGTTTAATATGATTCTACTAAAAAACAGCCAGTAGCGATAAGGTTTGTCCGTCCCCGGCTGTATCACTCGCAATATTGGTCACACCTCCGCTTCTGTGGGTCTTAGCATGATGTTATATAGCCTGTGTTGTTGTATATTCCTGCCTCTACCTCCTCAGGCAGTACCTTCGGTAGCCCTTCTGTTTCTCTCTGGAAGGTCAAGAGGATCTTGTGAGATTGACTATGCTATTTATTATAAATCTGGCTATCTGATACAGAAAAATTTCTTCTACTGGCAGTTCCAGCGATTAGTGAAAGAGATTTTTAATTTGTTTAAATGCTCTACAAATGAAAAATCTCATTCACCTTATTATGTTACTACAGATTTAAATTTTATTCTTCTGTTTGTTCATCTTAAATTCATCCATTTCAGTTCCTTGGTCTGATTGTGCTAGCTGTTGGTGTTTGGGCATGGACAGAGAAGGATACATTCAACAATCTGTCGAGGCTCACGAACATTGCATTGGATCCTGCTTTTATATTAATATGTGTGGGTGAGTATACAATATACAATATTGAGAATTGAAACATATTTATTTTATCTAGATTTAGATGTGCAATGAGTATTTTTTGTTTTTGGTTTGTTTGAGCTAACTAGTTGAATGACAAAAAAAAAAAATGTCACAACCATAGACACAACAAAGCATCAAGCTATCCATAGAGGACACATGGATGTCATCTATTTTTATAGGACATAAACTACAGTCATGTTTGGGACCAGTTGTCAAACAATACAGTTTGGTGATTTTAATTAATAATGTTTTTTTGTCACTCAATCTTTATTTCTGCTCATGCATCTATTGTAATTTTGATACACGATAAAATAATTTGGGTAGTCTGCCTGAAATAGATAGCTCAGTTATCTTCGTTTGAAACAGCACCAACTGTTCATTCCGTACTGTAAACATGACCCATTCATTGATCTCAGTTATCTTTGTTTGAAACAGCACCAACTGTTCATTCCGTACTGTAAACATGACCCATTCATTGATCGTTTAGAGTAGTTTTATTGCTGGCAATCAAAGGGATTTTAGTACTGTAGTGTAGTGTAGCCATGTAATTACGACTTTGGAGTGTGTGGGATGCACAAAAGGGCCTTATTTACAGAAGTAATGAAAGTTAATAAAATAATAGAGTAGGCTTGGTACTATCGTCCAGGATTGCAGGATTGTTTCAAAAAGGCCGTTAACACAAAGTACAACTGAAGGAACACAGGTGCTTATTTGTCATACAACTTACTAGCGTCTAACCAATGTATGTTAACAAAACAAACGGCTAAGGGAACAAGTGACAGTGTTTGTATAACTGTTTAAAACTGGTTAAAAGTCGATGTCAATCGCGCAAGTCCAATCACATACATTGTCCTGGTCCCTAACTAAGGTTTTCCCTTTTACTATGGAAACCAGGAACAAGGAACGTATCACAAACACCCAGACTCAACACAAATATCTGTTTCATCAACAAACATTTGTGTTGGTGCGGGAATCGAACGCGCGACCCTTGCGTCTCAACCGGCGCTCTAAACCACTGCGCTAAATGGGTCGTCGGGTAATGAAAAAACCCCATCCCTAAAAAGCGATTACTGATATGTTTCTTGATGTCTATTCTTAGGGGTGCTCGGCACCCACTGTTTATTTCTCATGGGTGCTCGAGCCCCTAGCACCCACGGATTCGGCGCCCCTGCTAATGCTGATGCAGATGCTGATGTAAAAAACTGCTGATAATTCGCGGATTCTGATGCTCATGCTGATATTTGCAACAACCCTGATGCCTACATCTGAAAATGAAGCTCCAATACTCAATGTCAAATTTTAGCTACATAAGTGATAGGTATGCTATCACTTATGTAGCTAAAATTTGACATTGACAGTGCTTGTATGTCGTACTGATAAGAGCGTTTTTCGTATACTTAGGTACCTACTTACTTCTTTTATATCACCATGGTGGTCTACTAGGATATGTGAACCTACAAGAGGAGGCATCTCTTTACCAATGATAATAATATGTATTTGATATAAATTTGTATAAAGGTACTATTTAGTGGACTTTTGGTATACTTCATCAGTGTGCTTTGTTTTGCTCTCTTACTTTACCCAGCGGCATGGTATTTATTGTTTGATGATATGATTGCAGGCACAATTACGTTTATAATTGGTTTCACGGGCTGCGTCGGTGCTCTACGTGAGAATACGTGCCTACTAGCATGCGTGAGTATTGCCATTTTTGTATTGGTGTAGTAGACACAGAGTAATTAGAGAATGGAGGGCTAATGTGTTTGGGAGAGTGATTATGTTAACCTCTATGCGACACTAATTCTTTATTTAACCGATTTTGATGAAACTTGATACATATGTGCAAGATCTGGGTATCTTGCTAGTTGAGAACTTTGGCAAAAAATATTTGAATGAGAAACGATTTTAAACGAAAAACTGTTTTAGACAAGTGTCTTTCACGGCAACAATTTTGTAATTGAAATTATAAAGTAGCTCCGGCTTCGTAGGGGTGCAATTTTTTTACACAAATCTTCCAACTTTATCTTTCTTGCTACTATCGAAAAATGCAAGAAAATGCGTTGCTTAGTTTAGAAGCAGTTAACGGATAAAGAAAGAAAGCCGCGAAAACGGATTTGTTTTATACTATGTAGCGATTTTAGATGCCTTCACACAATCACTCCATTTTCTTATTATTCCAAGTCGTTTTTAAAGTAATTTGATTATCATCATTTTGCTCGCATGTGAGGCTTGTTAATTTAATGAGCCTTCACTTAGATTGCAGAACAAAGGCATTTGTTGCCTTAGGTACTGCTCGAATATTTTAGACAATATGAAATATAATGAGCGTGGGATATTGTAGTTGGGTAATAGGTAGTCGACGTAGGCCATGTCTTATGAACCTGAATTCTTTGAGTAAAATAATACGATTTGACAAAACGTCTGTTGTGCGACCCATGAATGAAACTTCTAGTGTATTTTAATATCCTGGGAGTTTTCAGCAGTGGCAATTTGTAAAGAAAGAAAAGAAACAGAAAAATTTGAGGACTAGTCTGGAGACTGCGGGGACGCCCGAGCCCCCCCGGGAATGTCCATCGGGCCCTCTCGGCTGGTCGCCAACCAGCACGATGGCGCATTCCGGGATTTTTTGACAGTTGGCGGGGCAGCATTTCAAGTGTGGCTAGCACATTACTTGGGCCCCCAGATACCTGCGGTCGGCCAGCGGCAACCGTGCCTCGGATCCCGCTACCCTCCGCGACTAGCCTCCCGATTCTTCCATATCAGCACAAGCCAAGTTGGTCTGTTTGCTCTGGAACAGCTATTTCGACCCAACTCCTCTAGATTGGCTATACTGAGCATCATACCGGAACACGGCCAGGCCGTTTGCGGTACGTCTTTGCGCACTGACCCAACGGTCGAAACCTACCACCAGTTAGTGTCACCTGATTTGCACCACCCGGGGACTACGTGTAGGGACTTGCTTCAGGTATTCTCCTACGGACGCTGGTGACTCGGCCCCCAAAATATCCTATAATCCACCGCGCGGGCCCAGTGTGGGTTGATGAATGTCACATGTCTTGGAATTTTTGGTTCTAGGACATGCCGGTTTCCTCACGATGTTTTCTTTCACCATTTTGAGAGCAGTGGTAATGAAATAAATTACACAAAGTAATGCGCCTGGCTGGATTTGAATCCGCAACCTACAACTTGTAAGTCGGGGCCGTTACCACTTTATTACACAAAGATTCCCAAGTTGTAGCTATCAGGAAATACAGACTCCGGCAGGGAATTCCATTTCTCAGCTGTACCAAAAGGGCTGTACGACAATGAATGTGTTCCCAAAACGCTTTATCCGTTCGGTTGGGATGTAGGTACACCATGTACTGAAGGCGCATCGCCGCCGCCGCCGCCGCCGCTGCCGTACGTCTGCTAACGTTATTAACATACATGTTTTTTTTTTCAGTATGCTGTTTTCCTTGCTTTATTGCTGTTGGCGGAGATGACAACAGGCATCCTGTTCTTTGTATTCAAAGATTGGGTAAGTTTAAGTCACATGCAAGATTTTGAAGAAATAGGTATATAGCAAGGAATATATTATTTTTCAATAACTTATTTATTTTCTTAGCTTCGCACGGTTTGTGTTTTGGCGAGATTTGGTAGCAAATATCAAGCTTCGCGAAGGTAACCAATACTCCAATAAAATATTCTTCTCCATTTAATCCAGTTGTGTAGATACTTGAGATACAAAACTTCACCGATGCTACATTCCATTAAGGATCAATTTGTGAATAATTAAAACAGCCACTGAATTTTATTGGAAAAATTCCCGCCAAAAACTCCCGTTAGTAAACTTGTTTGTGAATATTTAATGTCTTTGTTTGTGAATAAACATCATGTGATCTATTAACACGGGTCACTGATTGGCAGGCTCTTAATTCAAAATTTTGTATTTGAAATTTAAATTTAGAATTCGATTTTTAGAATTCAAAGTTTCAAATAATAATTATGGTTTTCAAATAATAGGTATGGAACCTTATCTTCAGAAGCAGACGTCTTGCGCATATAAAGATAATGTTAGTGAGAAATATTTGTGAAAGCTTGCAAACCAAAGAAAAATCATATTTTAAACTATTTTCATTAAAGATTATTTCTTTTTACAGATAAAACAACAAGCAACGACTGGCTTCCAATCGTTCATCACACATTACAGAGAAGACCCTGATCAACAGAACTTAATTGATTGGATACAAGAAGACTGGGTAATTAGAAATACTATTACTAAATATCCCTGCTAAAAATACGTTCGCGTGAAAATCGAGAACCATCCAAAAGGATTATAAAATGGACCGAGATGAAAAGTGCTATGTCCTTATCAAGGCTATGGTTTATCCGTGTTAAGTTTCTACTGAGTCCGTTTGGCCATGAAGGCTAGACTGATTTACAAACATATAATGCGTTCCAAATAAGAATAGGATCGATTGCCATGTTGTGACGTCACGTCATACTGTGAAATCGCAAGAAATTGGGCAAAATTTAAGAAATTAGAGATGAGCAAAATTGATGAACTGGATTCTGATTTAACTTTTTTCGTTCACAGTTCGTTAATAAATTAGATTTTAAAAATTTCTTGTTTTAGTCACCATAATAATTCTTTGATTTGACAGTATGACGTTACGTCACAACATGGCAATCGATCCTATTCTTATTTGGAACGCATTGTACATGCAGGCTTCCATATCACACTTCACGCTAACATTGTAAAGACGAAAGATTGTATATATGACTGTATGGGTGTGTTTGTCTGCTACTCGCTTGCTCTGCTTCGCGCTTAAACGGCTGAAAGGAATTTATTTTTAAAATTGGATTCGAAATTTAGAACATGGGTAGACTGTCTTGGAATAGCACAAAAGTTACTTTTCCTCGCGGGAGTATTTTTCTCTTGGAAGAATTTTCTAAAATTACGTTTTCAGGTTTTCATGAAAACATTCTCGCGAATCTAATAGCGGGTAAAAGTGCTAGTAATAATATTATAAATAGAAAAAATATGTATTTTTGTTTGTAATGAATAAACTTAAAAACTACTAGACTGATTTAAAAACATCTTTCACCAATAAATGATAAATATATTTATTTTGCAAATAGGTTAAAAAAAGAAACACTTACACGTCAATTTTTTCTTCTTCAGTTTTACTAATACTTTGCTATTTTATCACTAGTGACATAAACTATATTTTCTAATTTCACGCGAGCGAAGCTGCTGTCAATAGCTAGTTTATAATATTAGTAAGATAGAAGAATAAGATTTATACTGTTGTCTAAATAATCATTAGCTTTTCCCAGTAAGAAAGAAAGAAAGAAAATATGTTTATTTGGCACACCATGATACATTAATAAAAAATTAATTGATTATAAGATTGAAAAATTAAAAGGAAAAGATTGATAGAATAGAAGATTGATTGAATTGAAAGATTAATTTTTTATCCCCCAATTGTGCTCCCATAAGATAGTTTTCTATTACCACGCAGACCAAGCCCATGTTAGAAACTAGTTTATAACATAAGTAAGATTGAAGGATAAGATTAATTCTGTTGTCTAAATGTTAAGTTATCATTTAACACAAAATAAAGTATTCATTTTTCCCAGTAATTGAAAGATTTAGATGTGATTATCCCGGGATATCAGATTCATTACCCAATTTAGTGTATGTATCAGTTAAATAAATCATAAAGCGTATTTACCAAGCAGTATAATGCATTTATTCTATTTTAGTATTTGATACCAAACAGGATACATAATAATATGCACTTCAGGATAAATGTAGATTTATAAAACAGGTTAATCACATTTTGTGATTATCAGTTCACGGAACAATTTATAATTGTAGTAACTACCGAGTAAATTGTGTTCGGTTTTCTACATAATCTTCCTATTAATTATATCCTGTAAATTCCCGCAGTTTTTATATACCTACTTTATCTTTAAATATTATTTATTTATTAAAACTATTAGCATAGCATAGCATAGTCGGCCTTATAACGTTCCCACTGTTGGGACTCAGGCCTCCTCTCTAGGAGAGGGAATGGGCCGTAATCCACCACGCGGGCCCAGTGCGGGTTGGTGGATGTCACATGTCTTCGAATTTTTGGTTCTAGGACATGCCGGTTTCCTCACGATGTTTTCCTGTTGTGTGTTTTGTTTATTAAAACTATTACTAGTGCATAAAGCACTAGTACTCGTAATAAACACTATACAAAGGCGGACTTAATGCCTTAGGTATTTTCTACCACTCGACCTTAGGGTTTTATGTTTAGTGTAACTCATTTTCTTTGATTGGGGCATTGTTTTACACGTAAATATGGTTAATAGGGATTTTGTCTCATACTGATATGGCCAACAGGCGACTTGTTTAATAGAAAAAAAACATGACAACATAATCTTGCAGATAAATAAAGTAAACTAACAAAAATTTTGGTCCGTTGAGACGCAGTGCTATCTAGTTTAGTCAAGAATTATTTGTACAGATAGCGGCACGAATCTTGAGCGCTCGGCGAAAGAGTGGGGATCGCTTTGCAAATCGTACAATATCGGCGAGCCAATCACTGTACAAGGATTTCACTCCCCGCCCCCGCATCTCTCTTCATACCACTAAAGGGACTTCTGCGTGCTTCTGCGCAAGTAGAACTGTAGAAGTCAGCACTCAAGATCCGTGCCGGTATCTATATTATCTATGCTGCAGATTCTCTAAAAAATCCTCAGTTAATTACACAGTTATATTATGATCATTTTACTACGAACATATTTTAGAAATCGAGTCGAATTTCCCCTAAGAAACTTAATGCAAGACGCAAGTGTCGAAATTTAAACTTTTTTCAATATCTCCTCACGTTCTGGGTGGGGCGAGAGAGAATGTCAGTATTTTGCTGACTAAAATCCATCTTGTTCCTTCAGTTACCCTTTGCGTTACAAGGCCACGGGAACTCTTTCGAACCTTAATGATACTTGAAATTGAGTTGTTTGGATTTTTTTTAGTTATTTCTTGCAATAAGTAGTGCATTTTTGTGATGTTCATGTTTGGAATTGTCTCCTCGAGCCCTTATTTTGAAATCTACTTTAAATCTTAATAGATCCTAAATAAAATAATTTCAAATGAAAAATGGCAAATTGGTAAATCAATTTAGTCATTCTGACACTCCCTCCTGCTCCACGTAGACCAAAAGAAGTTATTTGATGATTTCCCACGTAATAAAGGGGCCCCAGGGTCGTTGGTCATCTAGCTACGCCACTGGCTTAACATGCCCAATAGTTACAATAATTTCTCCATTTCCAGTTACAATGTTGCGGCGTGGAAGGTCCTCGCGACTGGGACCGCAACGCATACTTCAACTGCTCCAGCGGCGCGGTGGGCTCGCGCGAGGCTTGCGGCGTGCCTTTCAGCTGTTGTAGGAACAAACCACAAGATATCATCAGAAATAAGCAATGCGGTTACGATGTTAGGAAACCTACTTATGTAAGTACTAATTTGTTTTTAAGTTGTTTTTTTTATCATGTTTGACCACTATCTTACCTGATGGTAAGCGATGAAGTGGCCGACGATGGGGCACGTTTGCCTAGAAGTAAACTATACACTCTTGAATTAAAGACCCCTAGCGGCAATTCCGGCAGGCAATTCCACTCCTTAGCTATACGAAAGTTTGAATACGGAAGTATTCAATCTTTCACAAATCGGAAGCGTTCTAGCTATTAAACTGACTTGCCACTTTAGCAACTGAGCGAGCGAGTGATTCACGAGCGCGGCTGTATGGCGGCTGGCGAGGACTGGCTGCAGAGACACTTCGCGCCGGTGGCCGCATTGCTACTCGGTCCTCTAGCACTTAAGGTTTATTAAGAGTCTTAGTTAACACTGGCGTTGTATTTGCGGAGACGTTTTTTGGTATCTGGAAAAATGTAAATAAGATTCGCATTGGATAAGGCGAAAAGCCAAATAAATTAATTATTTTTACTAAAAAGACGACGTTGTTATCATAATGACCCGTGTTTTTAAATTCTTTTGTTTACATTTTTCCGATAATTAGTTTGTAAGTCTGGTAGTCCTTGCACATCATGTTTTTGGCTATGAATTACCTGCATATTTTGAAGTTCGTACATTCCTTACTACTTGCCATAATCTTTGCAAATAAAACGCACATAGTGCCCAAAGAATCCTGACCATAAGGAAATAAATAAATAAATAGATCTTCGTACGCGCAGGACAACACACAAACTAAATAAAATTGACTGCAGTTTGCGCTCTTTCAACGTCTGTTACAAAAGTCAGCTCCAAAAGCTGTTTTTACTTTCATTTATATCAATATATTTAAATCTTAAAGGAGAAACTGACTGACTAACATATCAACGCATAAGGGAAACTACTGGGACTAGAAGCGAGAAGTTTTG
The DNA here is from genome assembly GCA_961205895.1 of Mythimna pallens. Classification (NCBI taxonomy): domain Eukaryota; kingdom Metazoa; phylum Arthropoda; class Insecta; order Lepidoptera; family Noctuidae; genus Mythimna; species Mythimna pallens. The sequence continues at coordinate 8,069,139 of OY540835.1, read as the reverse complement.
CACAAAGCTTCCCATTCCCATTCCATTTCATTGCCATCCAGCCGAGTGAGGGGTGGTTTTGCACCGGCACCCACCTGTTAGCTGGCGCCTTATGCCCGCTATGACCTGCCGTGACCTGTGTTGTACTTAGTGTCGGTGGTGTCCCACTTGTGATCTTTTGAATATTTTTGGGAAAAAATATAACATGGCGTAAAAACTATTGAATCCATTCAGTTACTGGTTTCGCATAAACTAAAAATAATCTTTTGTATTTATAAAAGCGAAATACCACTCACTGATTAATCACGAAATCTCAGAAACTATAACACCTACAAACTTAACATTTGGCAGGTAGGTAGGTATAGCGTGTAGACATCCGCTAAGAACTAATTTTACGAAACTCCACCCCTAAGGGTTAAAACGGGGGTTGAATGGATTGTATGGAGAAACCTACTTTTACGCGGGCGAAGCCGCTGGCAGAAGCTAGTGTTGTATATTTGCAAATTTGATGTCTTGTAACAAGGAATGTGCAGTATCTAGCATGTAGTTGCCTCCAGTTGATGTTTTTCGTTTCTTTTTGTTCTAGCATTATGATAGAACAAAGATAATATATGACAAGGGCTGTTTAGAGGCCGCCGAGGAGTGGTTCGACCACAACCTGTTGATAGTTGCCACATCTGCTGTTTGTACCGCTTTTGCACAAGTAAGTTTTTGTTTGTAGATGCACTTGTTGTATGTATTTTTTGTTTGTTGATGTATTGTGCTTTTGTTACGCTTTTGAAGTATATGGATACTCTGTTTCATGAAAAATGAACATGTTTATCAAAAGAATTGTTTTTTTTAGGGTTCCGTACCCAAAGGGCAAAAACTGGAATCTATTGCTAACTTTCCGTCTGTCTGTATTATGAACGGTGATAGCTAGACAGTTCAAATTTTCGCAGATGATGTATCTCTGTTGCCGCTATAACAATATATACTAAAAACAGAATAAAATAAATATTTAAGTGTGGCTCCCATACAACAAACGTGATTTTTTACCGTTGTTTACTCAATATTAATATTTTAGTACGGAACCCTTCTTGTGCGAGTCTGACTCGCACTTGGTCTGTTTTATATAGTTGCGGTGGTTTAACTGATACATAATATTAATAATGCCAACTTTGTTTTTCTGCTTGCGTAAAGATAACCTTAGAAAAGACTGGAAGCATAGAGCTATATAAAACTGTAAATTATCATTTATATCAATTCTAAACACACTTTTGAAACGCTAAAAAGTCGATTAGTTTGTTGTAGATACTATTTAATTTTTTTGAAAATCCTTTCTACTAAATTTAATATTCATTTTTCGTAAAACAGTGTAGTAGTAAATCTGATAACATGCCATACTTGCAAAGATATTTTCGGTGATATATGCTTACTTTTTTTTTTAAAATGTGTACAGCCAGTCACTAACTATATCCATAATTCCTACAGATCTTAGGCATCTGCTTTGCTCAGAACCTGCGAGCCGACATCTTCGCGCAGAAGGCGAAGTGGCACTGACAATCAGCGTCTCCTGCCGCCGTGTGACGCGCTCGCGCCGCGCGACCACGCCCTCTCACGCACACACGCCAGCACACACTACTACCGGGGACTGTATGGAAGTTGATGTGCTGAACTTAATATGAACATAACACTCTTTTGACCTTTAAACATTATTTTTAGCACTATTTTGACCTTGGAAGTTTTTTGATTTTTTGTACCTTCTACTTTAGATTGTTGTTCTTGTGATGATGGGGAAGATAACGGACACCTTTTACTGTGTAAAGCAGGCGATATACGTAGTTACGACTTTGTAAGGAGTTTGTTGTTAAATCGGGTGATGTTATATAGACTTTATACTGTACTTTGTGCTATGCAATAAATAGGTCAACCAAGACCTTTTAATACACAAGTATTTCTGTAATTATGTCTGTCAATTCATAAAGCAGATACCTACTTAATAATTACAGACCTAAACAAAAAAAAAAATACCATTGAGTATCGAACAATCATGATTGTTTATGCCATTAATAAATGCTCCATAAAATAAAGTAAAAAAAACTATCATTTCGTTCTATGAGATTTAGTGAGGCGAGAAGCTGATTTCAAAAGCTCATAATACTGAGTAAAAGCTAGACGAATGATGGAATACTATTGTACATTATTATACATTTTCATAATACCTTATTATTTTGACGCAAGTTTTTATCAGGTCTTATTATAACGTCCGTACTTCCCCATAGTTACTCCCAAGTAAATATTTAAACTTCCGCACATCAACTAAAATAAAAGATGCATTTAGTTGCATAATAGTTTAATGTTTATGTCGTGCAGATTATTTATGTACACCACAAGTGCTCATCTTACTGTCCCTAGGCTTTCTGAGGATAACTTTCAAATCTACTATGACACAGAGTAGTAACGGTATGGAGTGATCATGAAAATTTAAGACATTGTCGCACAACTTACAATTGAGATGCTTTTACATTAGGTGAATGATTATCCACAAGCAGATGTCCTTTCCACATACTTTATTATATTTTAAAGGTTCGTTTAAACAATTATATAGTAAATGTAACCTACCCATTCCAACAACGCATTGTTTGTTCATATGCAATTAATCTATATACCTAATCAGCTTCGAGGCATATTTCAGTACTCTTTCAAGAACCGTTTGTGCTACAAATCAATAAACAAATTCAGCGCCTAAATTATTCTTTCTCTGTCAACTTTAAATAATTTAAAGAAATACAACGCGATTTCAAATTACCGCGGCGCTGTTTGCGGTCCAAGTGGGCCGAAGCATATTATGAGCACTCCATTTCCTCACTACTCTGTGTTTTCCTCCCACTGGCACTCTGTCATCTTTACCTCCAACTATCTTGGATACTCTTGAATCTCTGTCTTTGTAAATAACATTATAAGATGTTGATACTTGTTGATAGAATTATCCAATGCATGTCTTTGTATAGTGGAGTTAGCTTCGAAATATGGCAGCTGCTTAAATTTTTAGATTAAGCAGTTATTTATATTAGAATACAGTTCATAATTCATTTTCAACAGAGCCGTATGTTATAATACTTTGTCGTTCAATTTAAGATGTAATTTAAAATATGTTTTTTGAAGATAACTCCACACTGCAGGGATATTTTTAAATTGGCCAATTAGCCTTAACGGGAGCTGTGAGATGAATTTAGTATTGGAATATATAAGTATTAGAAGGTTAACAAGTTTGTTCATGAAAGTGAAGCTATTTAATTGTTGTATTCCTTACAGATATTAAGGGTTGTTACAAAAATGTGACCAAAATGGTTTAAATTCCATCCAATTTTCGCGCATTGCCCAAAAAATCTGGAACTAATAGTTGGTATGGTAACACTGGTTACTTAGTTTCATTTAAAAATGTAATGGTGCTGTCATCAGGTGGCAACCCTGTTGTGTTGCAGCTTGTAACTGAAGTAGGTGATGTCATTGTGTGCTTGACTGTTGTAGCGTCGTGTTAGGGTTGTGTGGTTTGCAGCAGGAGAATAATGGCTGACAATATATTTAATACAGAGTTTCTGAACAGGCAACGGTATTAACGATTTAGAATTATATTTTCACTCTATTTCGTCCAGTAATATTACCGGTAAATATAGTTTTTTAACCCTTTAACCGCTTGTGCCGGATTATTCCGACGAGCGTTTTGTCCTATTCGCTAGGGTCGTGTGTTTGCGACTGAGTACACCATCTCGTTTAGCTCTTCAATCCCCATAAGTGACAGAAGAGTTGACGAGATGTAGTATTTAATCCTGGTTGTGCGACCGCGGAATAAGCGCGAGAGTGTTAGTCGGATATATTCGACTTATGTGCTTAGAAGTTTAAAGTAATTTAGTGCTATGTACTTGCATAATATTATCATGGCAACTTTTTATACTGTAATTCGGTTTAGTACATTTCCACCGACATTAGACCGCTGCCTGTTCAAACTCTGCCCAAATTGTAACGTGTTAAGATAAAATATTTTATTATAAACTCAAATTAGTGATAAGTAATACTCATTTAGAAAAAAAAAACAAAATTATTATTATACATTACAAAATGATTTACTTAATCATTAACCAAAAGTATTGCATGTTTGAAAAAGAATATAAATCGCTTTTGTATTTGTTGAAAATCTCTTTTGAGGTTTTATGCACAAAATATTTAATTAGAAATTATGTATTACAAAAGTCTATGTTTATTATGGTTCTTGTTTTAGTAGGTTAGGAATTAACGCTGGTTTTATAGATGTCTAAGTACGTGTTCCTCATTGCGCTGACATTAGGATTATATTGTGTAATCTCACTCAGAATCATCATTCCTTATGTTAGAGCTTCAAACACGCGAGCGGCGTGTTGCCAAAAGCAGAGGTAACTGCAGCCGTCGACATGGGGCGGCAGCAGCCGTCGACACGTCGGCGGCCGTCGACATTCCAACTTTGAAGATCAGCGGCAGCCGTCGTGTGTGTTAAGTCAACAAGTGTCACTACAGGTCGACGGCTGCAGTTGCCTCTGCTGTTGGCCAACATGCAGCTTATGTGTATGAGGTCTTACTACAGTTGACACGTTGAAGTGTTACGTGCCTAAAAGTACATAGAAATATGTCTCGAATTGTTTGATAAAATGTATATTGATTAGCCATATATTACTGCCTTATTGACTGCGACAAAGTATTTGTTTGTATTTAAATGAAATCAATTTAGGTAGAGGTTTTCGGGTGCATTTTACTAACCGCTTAAAAGTATTTAACTGCATAGATTAAGACCTAATACGTTTATTTTTTGAATCTGTAATCATTTTTTAACGATCTTAATTTAGTTATTCTTATGTTACATACTTTAAGTGCCGATTTTTATATTTTATACTTTAGTTGCCAGAATTCAAATAGGTTTGGTTATGTGTTTACAGTACAGAAAGCTAGTCTTTGAGAAAAAAAAATATACTCGATTTTTTTAAAATATGTTTTGTTCCGGGTTATTTTTAGAAAAATATAATTATTTATTATAATCTCAAGTTCTTGATAAAATTATATTTATTTTATAGTGCTGTCTTATATTACATTGTAAAATTGAAAAAGTATTGAAGAGTCTGGTATTCTTTTATGATGCCAGATGTAAACTGTCCTTGTATTTATAACGTAGGTGTAGTATTTATGTAATTTTCAAATGACTTAAAATTAAAATCGATATTTTGTATGGAAATATAAGCATATGTACAAAAAATAAGATTTTTATTAATTAATCTATCTAAAAAATCTATCTTGTCGTCAATGGCCTGTAGTTATCCACGCGTGTTTCAAAAAGATGGTCAGCAAAACCGTAGAGGGGCAGTAAAGCCGAAGCCTGCTAGAGCGTGGTCCTAGTAGCAAAGGACAACTGGAAGACACAGGTGGGTTTTAGTCAGAAAATGTCTGATACACCCTTTAGCTCCACCCTAGAACAAGAGAAAACGTAGGAAGATTCACTACACAAAAAAATCACGTCATACCCCTAAAATTGTAGAGACGTCAGAAACGTGGTCGTTGAAAGTTGAACTGTTTACTGAAAAGCTGCCCTGGTCCATACAGCGTTATAATAGATAAAAATACCCAATTAACCTGATTGAATTTTGTGGTCATAGAGGCAACTTTCACCGAAGACTAGTGTACAAGTTTGAAAACACTGATGCGCTTATCCTTTACGGGATCGTTCGAAAGAGTTGGTCGTGTTTTATTGGGAAGCCATGGCCACAGTTATAATACTGTGGCCATGGCCGTGCAGCCAGATTGTGACGTCAAAAAATGTATGGTTGTCTGCGTGACTAACAGTGGTCAGTAGCCGTGGGCAAAATGTCATCTTTGTGATTGGAACATTTGCATCTGAATTACTGAAATTTTCTGAAACAGTAATATGTATCATTTGGAACATCGAGTCAAAAGATACAAACGGAACATTTGAAACATCGGCTCAACAGATACAAACGGAACATTTGAAACATCGGCTCACAAGATACAAACGGAACAACGCACAATGGCTCAAAAGATACAAACACAGACACTGACTGTTATGAATCGAGATCTCTTACGTTGCGCCATATATACCAACAGTTTTATTTAATTGAATTTTGATTTGAGAATCATTTAAACTTAAAGTATAATAATACATTTTTAGTTTAGTTCATTAAAATTTACTCTATTTACGTTTTAATTTGAATAGTAAAGAGTGTTTCAGTGTTCAGTGTGTCCAATTGTTCCAAATGATGCATTTAAAATATTACTTACTGCTGTTCCTTACTGCATCTTTCGGAACAGTGAGTTGGTTAAGTGAAGCAACGACACACGCCTAGTGGTCAGATGAGGTACACACAGAGCTACATGCATGCATATGTATGCACGGCAGCATGTATGTACGGCAGCATATATGCACGGCAGCATGTGCTGCGCGATCTGACAGCACCACCATGGTGATATGGTGAGGCACGGGTCTTAGGCAGCTTTTCCACCACAGATGCTAGAGTGCTATACTAGGTACGTTACTAAAGATGCGTTTGATATCTAGCAATCATATTCATTGGTCCACATAGCACTGGTGGATACGGGTTCAACTAAACTGTTTTTAAATTGATGGATGTGTCCTAGATTAATCACGAGTGGTGTAGATATGTGCAGAGCAGAGGACCTTTGAGTAGGCGCGCCTTTGTTACCGAAAGAAGACTATTACAGGCATTATCATAGCATACATCTTACTCGCTCCGCTAGGTTCAGTAGCATTAGTGGTAACGGTCACATAGTTTCGTAGTTTACCTACCATTTACATCCTCACAGCCAAGGGCGGATCCAGGATATTCATCTGGAAGGGGCACAAAGGGCGGACGGGCAAAAAAATCAACAATAACTGTCAAAAATAAACTTGAATGTATCATACTTCAAGTTTATTTTTACAAGTTCAAGTATCTATCGGTTTTATAAAAGTGTCAAAATAATAGCAAAATAAAAATTAAATGTTTAATAAAGACAGTTTTCTTTTATGTTTCCTGGACGTTTCCTGCTAAAGATGTCCAGCACTTCATTATCGTCCATTTTTGCCACAACGTCTTGATCGATATACATTAATAAAGCCAGTCCATTCAAAAGTTTTTCGGACCTATTGCGAAATATGACTAATAGAATAGAATAGAACAGAATAAAGCTTTATTGTACACCAAAATATTAACAAAAACTTTTAACTAACTTTTAATCGGTGTAGGTAAGGTGGAGAAAGGTCACTCGGCAGTGCTAGTAGTCACTGGAAACGTGCACAGCAATTGACAGAGTTCTAATATTTGACAGCACGACCACGCTTTCCCTCGAACGTACCAATCTCGCAAACGCTGATTTTATCTTTCATTTGCAAGTGCGTGGAAGGGCCGCAATGAACAAAATTCGTAGTTCCGTTCAGATTCTTGCACATTCTTCTCCATAGAGATCTACGCTTTGGAATGTGCAATTAGCATCATTTTTTTTTTCTGACTAACTGACTTCTTGACATTTCAAAAGTGCCTGTAAATGGTTTATTTGAAATAAATGCTTTTGAATCTTTGAATCTCTGAAATAGACAAGAGTTTCACTCATGTTCTTTATTGTATTTTATTCATATATTTTAACAACTCTGATAATTTGATTTGCTTCTAAGTAGGTATGGACTGTAATGGAATCTCCACAGTAGGTACACAAAAATACCGTCTGGGGGCGTAATCTGCCCTTGCTCACAGCATAACTGCATAGCATGTTTGGTGGAAAAGCACCCTTACCGTGGTTCTGGAACAGTTTTAGTCAGTTATATGACTAAATGACACTCCCTTTTGCTCCACCCAGAGCGGAAGAAGTTGTTTGATGATTACCTACCTCAAAAAAAGGATGCCCTCTCACTTCTCGTTCGACAGAATGGCATACTTCCGAAGAGAAATCAGGCGCAGAGCCATTTGTTTACTGTGGTATGACACGGCCTATTTCTAAACTAGGCTGTCACCGTGAAAAACCCAGTAACACTGCCCGGCCTGGGCGTTGAACCCACGATTCTACATTCAGCAGTCGCGTTTCAAAATGCGAGACCAACTGGGGCGTTACTGTGATGTGTTAAAAAGAGAAAGAGGGATGGAGCTATACACCCTATATGCTCCATCCCTTTAACAGTTCAGTTTAGGTCGTCAAATGGATCGCGTTAAGAGCTTGTAGTAGGGCCTCTGCCCCCCTAGCGAAGTTAAGACCGTTTTGTTTCGATTCTCTTGCGTCGAACGCCTCTAGTAGGCCACGCCTCCGATTCCTTTATTCTGACGTCATCTCAACGCTCATTCACGTGGTCAGAACAAAGGAATAGGAGGCGTGGCCAACTCGAGGTGATCAACGAAAAGAAAATCGAAACGAAATGTTTGTAACTTGGCTAGGGGGGCTGGTCAGTTAAAACGTATCGTCCCGCTACTTTTAAGAAAGACAGGCCCAGTTGAGACTATATTTGCCTTTTAGAACAAAAAGACAAAACGCAATAAATCAATACGCCGCCACCTTAGGCACCAACAAAGTACACACGTTGCCACCATTAAAACAAGATTTACAATCGCATTAAGGTTAGCGTACATTACTCGCAGTTGCAATACTCAACAGACTTAGTTGTTCGACACGTGGTCCACGTCTCGGGGGCGTAAACTTTAATAAGTTGGACAGATATGGTGCATTAGTTTCAGTTAGGACGGTCCGAATGGACTCGGACAAACCGAATTGTGACTTAGACGCCAGGGTACATACTGATTGTGGGAATGAGGGCTATATTGAAACTATAAAGAAAGGACAAGGGGTCAGACGCCAAGTGACTGTATTTTACTAAATATACTACTGGTTTGTTGATTGTTTTAATTTTTGGCTAAACGCTATGGGCACACCGCAATCACGGTGGATAGTCCCCTTTTTGAGGAGTGGCCAGAGAGGCTCTTTCCGCATGATGCAGGTCCTTTCAGGACATGGCCAGTTCGGGAAGTTCCTATTTCAGATTCAAGTGGAACAAACGCCCGGGTTTCACCATTGTGTGCACTGGACACTAACGGTAGGGCTGAAACCCGCTAGGGTTTATCATCATCATCATCATTTCAGCCGATACACGTCCACTGCTGGACATAGGCCTCCCTCAAATGTCGCCACAATGAACGGTCCTGTGCGTCTCGCATCCATCGGATTCTCGCAACCTTCACCAGGTCATCGGTCCACCTTGTAAGGGCCCTTTCAAAACTGCGTCTTCCGGTACGCGGTCGCCACTCCAGAACCTTTCAGCCCCAACGGCCATCTGTTCTGCCAGCAATGTGCCCTGACCATTGCCACTTAAGTTTGGCGATTCTAGTGCTATGTCGGCAACCTTGCTTAAAGGGCTATGCTCGGAGTTTCCTTGCTTGATCGAATCAGAAATGAAGTTATCCGCAGGAGAACCGGAGGTTACATCGAACAATTAAAAGAGTCACCGTGGGGTTTTAGTCAGTAAAAGTCTGACTAGCCCTGTCTCTCCACTCTAGATCGGGAGAAGTCATTTGATGATTTCCTCACCTCAAAAAAAAAAGAAAGAATTAACGCCATTATTAAATTTAATTAGACTTAGGTACAATACCTAAGGAACTAGCACGTGAGGTATTGTAATTCCTATCTTAACCTTTCGAAGATAAGAAAAGGTACCCAGAATAATGAACTTAATATATTTAGTGTGATACTAACTGTAGCGACATCTAGGTGCGCACCACATGGGAATTAGGAACATATAAAATACAAAATCCTGCATCGTGGTATTACAGATATCCGTGCGATTAGAACATACACAATAGCCCGAAATGAGAATATCAGCCAGTTACCCGGACTAGACACAAAATCCATCTGATCGGAGGATCTTTTCATTTTTCCTTCCCACTGTGCAGCCAATTGATCGAAGTTTGGAGCGGTCAAAATTAGTGTTGCAACAGAACTTTGCTTCCGCGTCTGCAGAAGTTCCGCGAGCTTTTTTACTTCCGTTTCCGTAAACTTTATAACAGAACTCGTAACAGAAGAATACAATGGATAGCGCGGGGGTGGGGGCCCGTAGACGACTGGACACGACGGAAAAGGCATGGCGGAGGGGGGGGGGGGGGGGGGCGGTAAACAAACGTGTTCACCGCGACTTTATTTAATTGAAAGAAAGAAAAAGAATTTATTTGGTACAGCACAAGGCACAAACACAATATAGGGTAAACACGAAACAAAAAATAAAAATAAAAAAAGAAGTAACAAAAAATGCATTTGTGTGCCTCCCGGCTGCACCAAAATAGGTCCAGTTCAGCATGAATGTCAGACAACTAGTGCCTGACGCTGATTTTCAACTGAACCTGTGGTTGTGACGCAACGGACGTAAAACTGTTTTGGAGTGTATAAATGTATCGGTGATGCATACTTAAATAATATAAACTATTCAAATAGTGTTGTGTTAATTATAATAAATATGTGCAATGTATGTAATGTATGTGTTTGTTTAAAGTGTGAAAAATAAATAATACACGAATAAAACAAAAATGTAACAAGAGAGAGAAAAAAAAAAAAAAAAACGGTAGAATAAAGATACAAAATGTGGGTAGATGGTAGATAAATCTCGAACGAGTCGGGATGCAAACTGTGTATAATTTACTCATTCCCCCCACACCAGTGCGTTGCATGCACACGTGCGACAGAGCGATTAAGAACGAGGTTTCACAATTTTTATTTCTTCTTGTTGCGAGTTGCATTGAAGGTGCAACAAAAATATATAGTCATTATAAAAGTTGAATGCAGAGTTGTGCCTAAAGTATTTTATAGATAAAAGAGGACTACAAGTACGGAAGGTAAGCGCAAATTTAATAATTGATATAATCATAATAATTCAATATAATATATGGAAATAATAATAATATAAGATGTCATTTAAATCTGTGGTGTATTATCTAAATGTCCATTTGATTTTTCAGTAATGTCTCAATATTGAGATGTACTTTCGGACTAGCCACCTTGATACTTCAACATTGCCAGGCTCCTTGTGGAAGGCGAATGGGAATGAAAGGCGCCATCCAGACTACGTGCGCCTGTCGCAAGCAAGTAGGCCAAAAACAGTGGGTACGTTGAAAAGGCAATGTTTTAAATATTATAGAGTTAAAAAAAATAGTGTAAGTAATGTATTGCTTTGTACTTTACAGGTCTTACACCCGCGACAGGACGCCACGCTGCCGTGGAAAAGCCCTCTCCTGGTCGAAGGACAAGGAACCCGAGCAGAACTAGTGTGAGCAACTCCCACCATTATTTAAAAGCACTTAATTAATTGTCCTTACTTGAAACACTAAATGATGTGAACACCAAGCACTAAAAAGTATTATCAATCAAAGGTACTTTATATAATTGAAATATTTTGTGCCACCATATCCAGCTTTCGTTGTGCATCGATCAGATATTGTCGCAAGCGTCTTCTAAACGTCCCCATCGTGTTAGTCACTCTAATAGGTGGCGGGACGTTATTCCACACTTTGGAAGATGCATAACGAAAGCTGCCCCTAAAAGCAGCTGTACCATAGGACTTGGTCGATAGTTGCTGTGAGCATTGCCTTCTTTCGCATTCTCGTCGGCTCGTAAGCCAACTCAGCTTATTGAATAAGTAATCCGGTTTTTTGTATTTAACTACACCGAACAGAAGGCAAGCTAAGTGCAGTTTGCGTCTGGACTTCATTTTCAGTAAAAAGTGCTTGTTTAGATAGGGTGTTACATGGGTTCTATGAGGAATGTTGTAACAAAACCAAGCGCAAGCATTTTGTACCCTTTGGATGAGCCGATCAGTACGAGCTAACAGGCGCGGGCCATATACCGTGTCTGCGTAGTTCAACCTAGACAGAACTAGAGTTTCTACCAGTTGCTCTCGCAATGTTTCCGACAAGTACGGTCGCATCTTGTATAAGACTTTCAGGCGATAAAAACAATTTCTAACTGAGTCTGCTACGTGTTTTTCAAAACGCAGGTCTTTATCCATAACTAGTCCTAAATTCCTCGCCTCATACACTCGCTCGATCTGCTCGCCCATTAGCTTTAGGTCAAATGATAAAGGTAGCTTCGCAAGCTGCTGTCTTGAGCCAAACACCAAATATTTTTGTTTTTTGTAGGGTTTAATGACAAGCAATTCTCTTCAGCCCAGGTGGCAATTCTTTGGAGGTCATCGTTAAGATCTTTAATGGCATCATCGTACTGGTCTGGTCGGAAAGATATATAAATCTGAACATCATCGGCGTATATATGATATTTACATTTTTGAAGACATATAATGACATCTGCACAGTACAAGATGAAAATAATTGGACCTAAGATGGAGCCCTGTGGGACTCCTCTCTCTCTACTGCAATGAGTGCCGATCTTAGAGTAGTGCCGTCACCCAAACGCAAATCGACAAACTGCTTTCTATTTGTGAGGTAGCTGCGGAACCACTGCACGGCGGTAGGGTCGAAACCGTAATAGTTCAACTTGGATAATAACAGCGGAATATTTATTGCATCAAATGCACGGGAAAAATCTAGCAAAACGAGCATTGTACACATTCCCTGATCCTGAGCAGCCAAAATATTGTCAGTAACGTCTAGTAAAGCGGTAGACGTACTGCGTTGCCTCCGGAACCCAGATTGTAAGTCAGGTAGAATATTATTTTGTTCCAAAAACTGAGTTAACTGTTGGCTAACGACTTTTTCCAATACCTTGGACAGGCATGGTAAAATGCTTATAGGGCGTAAGTCTTTCAACTCGGTTGGATTTGAATTTTTCGGTAATGGCCTAACTGAAGCAATTTTCCATTGTTCTGGAAACGTTGACGTCACTATAGAACAGTTAATTATTTCGGTTATAATGTTTAAAGTGTGTGGCAGAGTTGCGTTAATCATATCCAAAGTAATGTTGTCGTGGCCCTCGGTGTTACTTTTGAGATTGCTGATAATCCGCGAGATATCGCTCGATCCTACTGGAGTGAGAGTAAAAATAGCTTCACTATGTTTGTTTTTGTCATAGAACGACATCAGTGTGATGCTAGCTATAGGATTACCAGGGACTATCAGAAATTTCTTATTTATTAAGTCAGGATCTGTAAATTGCGACGGTAGATCTTGTATAGTTTTGAAGGGCAACAAAGTGGATTTAAGGTTTTTCCATAACAATTTTGGATTTTTTATTTTTATTATGCTTGAAGTACGCAACCTTTTCACTGTGCAATGAACTAACCACTAAGTGCTTTAGCTCCTTATAATATTTTATTTTCGACTCGGTTTTTGCTTTCCTACAGGCACTTAGTGCGTCATCACGTAAATGCATCATAAGTTTTATTGTATCGGTAATCCACGGATATGACTTTTCTTTAACGGTGCACGACTTAACCGGTGCGTGAGCATCAAACAGGTCGATCATTTGAGTGTTAAAGACATGTACCATGTCAGTAACACTGTCTAGCAAAGAAATATATTCTAAACCTAAAAGTGATAGATCTTCGTGCAACCTTTCTGTGCAAACATCCCTAAGAGGCCGGAATTTTATTAAGTAAGGTTTGAATTTGTCACGCTTAATGGGGAATTCACCTATCAAAATAGAATGGCCATTAAGAGAGCCAAGTGATTCTACAGATATAAATCTTGCTCTCATATCTGTACATAGAAGGTCGATGAGAGTTTCACTGGACGACGTGAAGTGTGTGGGAGTAGTGACCAATTGCGTGAGGTTGAGACAGTTGAGAAATTCGTTAATTTTATTTGTTTTTATCCCGCCTGTGTCCAGCAAATTAACATTAAAGTCCCCAAGCAGAATGTAGTGGTCGCAGTCTCCCAGTGAGCTTATAGAATCCGTTATGGCGTCCAGGAATAAGACCAGGTCAAGCCAGGGGGGTCGGTAGGCCGTACTCACTAATTATGACATTACCACATTTTATTGGGATCACGCGAACATTATGTTCATTGAAAAGTTGAACATGAATTAAATGTATAGGTGGTATAAGGCCTCAATAAACCTACAGCCTAATGATCTTTTTCTCAACACAAACCATCATTGGCTTTACGAAAAAAAATCGCATCAATTTCCACTCGTACTTTCCATTCCATCCAATTAGGGAACGTCAGCTAAATTCTAATCGGATCTCTTCAATTTGTTTTTTTATTAGATTTTATAGAAGTTTGTTGGTTTTGTGGTAATCCATCTGATGCTCGTTTGGATGTAGCGTTCAGTATCAGTTTGGAGTGATGATTTTATTCATCAAACCCCGAGCGAACGCCGGCGTTTTGTGTCTCTAATTACGGTACTCAAAAGGTATCCCGCCTGAGAGTATTAAGAGAACTTTATCAGTTGTCTATACTTAAGACTGATAGGATTATCATTAATATGATATATAATAATAAACACCAAAAATTTACCAAACTAATTTTCGCCCTTATAATAATAGGTCTTTACCTATGTAATTGGAGATTCTATAACCAGCATTTTCAGAATTAATTATCTGTGGATTGGCGCGCAATTCGAAATTCAAATAAATTTTATTCGAAAGACGTGTTAATTTAATTTCAATTTCAGTCATTTGTTTTTAGATAGTCTTTTGTTTTTGTGACATTGTGGTAGTTTTTGGCGCTATGGATAAACTGAAAATTCGTACAATTTTCGAATATGAGTTCCTACGTGGAAATACCGCTGCGCAAACAACACGAAACATTAACGACGGGTACGGGCATAACACTGCTTGCATAAACACAGTCTATTATTGGTTCAATCGTTTTAAATCTGGATATTTTGAGTTGAAGAACGAGCTTCGCGGTCGGCCGGTAACTATTGTCGACAACGACGAATTGAAGGCGCTAGTGGAAGCGGATCCATCTCAATCTACGGCTGAGCTTGCTGCGGGCCTTGGAGTTAGTGTCAAAACAACATTGAAGCACTTGCGTCAAATCGGAAAGATAAAAAAGCTAGATAAGTGGGTGCCACACGAACTAAGCGACCGACAGCGAGATTTACGCGTCGAAGCATGCATAGCACTACTGAATCGGCATAGAAACGAGGGAATTCTTAATCGAATTGTTACCTGCGATGAAAAGTGGATCCTGTACGACAACCGTAAGCGTTCGTCTCAGTGGGTGGACCCGGGTACAGCACCTAATCAGTGCTCTAAAAAAAAAGATTACTCATAGGAAGATGATGGTGACTGTCTGGTGGACCAGTGCCGGACTTGTACATCACAGCTTCTTACCGAATGGCACAACAGTGACGGCAGATGTCTATTGCCAAGAATTGCAAACAAAGATGGAGAAGCTCGCAATTCAACAACCAAGACTAGTCAATCGCTCTTCCCCATTGCTTCTCCACGACAACGTGCGAGCTCACACTTCACGACAGACCATCGCAAAGCTACAAGAGTTACAGCTGGAAGCTCTCCGTCACCCACCGTACTCACCGGACCTTGCCCCAACAGATTTCTACTTTTTTCAAAATTTAGGCAATTTTTTAAGTGGGAAAAAATTCAACACCCGTGATGCAGTACAAAACGCTTTCGCTGACTTCATCGCCTCCCGTCCGGCAGACTTCTACAGTAAAGGGATAAACAAACTGCCATCAAAATGGCAAAATTGTATAGATATTTTGGGCCAGTACTTTGATTAGCTGAAATAAAAAAAATACCAAAATTTTTATATTTTAAAATTATCATACAAATCTCCAATTTCATAGGTAAAGACCTAATATTAGAATTATTATGAAGGCGAATTTTGTGTAGTTAGGCACGAGTTTGTACGGTACCTACCTCACTCTCAAACGGTCCAATGGATTAGGATAAAAATTGGTACCGGGACAACATTAATCCCGGATTAACACAGGCGACTTTTGATTCCAGAAATGTGGAGTGTTCCCGTAATTATTGAATAATTTAAAAATATACATCTCAACTATTAAATATTACTTATAACTTATATTTACGCCGTTTGAGGTTTTCTGCACCTGCAGCAGCCGCCCATACCTAAGTATAAAAAAAAAATGCTTACTACTACTTAACAATAATATCTAAGTCAAGTGATAATAATCAGGGGCGCCGACTTTTGGAAAACCTCATGGGTTCTCATGCTCATTTGATGACTCGAAAAAGTAGCATAGCATAGTCGGCCTTATAATGTTCCCACTGTTGGGACTCAGGCCTCCTCTCTAGGAGAGGAATAAATGTCCTACTTACATACTGCGCACTTAATTACTAATTATGTTTGATAAAAATATAAAATAAAACCATTATATAAAAATTAAACTAGTTTTTATTATCAAGAAATATTATAATTTATACGTATCCTTAAAGACGATTACTGATCTGTTTCTTGATGTCTATTCTCAGGACTGCTCAGCACCCACTATTTATTTCTCATGATTATAACCATGGAGTCGGTGCCCCTGATACCAATATTGCTGCTCACTGCATTATTTACATTTTAACAAAAATGTTTTGTAATGAGTACCTCTGAAAAGATAATTAAAAAGTAATGAAAAATAATACAACCCAGTATTAAATATGTAGATTCAGATTATGAAATGTAATCAGCTAAGAATTTCATTACATTAAAAATAATTCTAAGGTTGAACTTAGAGTAAGAATCTTGTAAAAAATATCAATATCAATTAAAGTTCTATTGTGAGTAAGTATTAACTAGGGCTTGAATATCGGATAATTTTTCAATTCCAGAATTAGGTTTCATTATGCAATTCAGTTCCGGAATTCCGGAGTTTGAGGCTCCCTATGAAACTGTTATACATCAACTATAATTATTATCTATTTAGTGATCAACTAGGAAAAATAAAATCATTGAAATAGCGATTCCGAACTTTAATATAATAAAAAATTAAGATTAATCTACTTATTCTACGACTTCTGTTGGTGGTCAAATTTCAACAAAGGCAGTGCGTTTAAGCTGTTGTCCTTTATCGAAATTCATACACAATTGCAAATATAAGAAAATGCTGAAAAGGTGCGTTTAGCTTCGATACTATCAGGCGGTATTTTAAATATTGGAAGAATTTAGTAAGTAATTTTTTTTTTGGCACCGTCGTTTTAGAAAACTGCCATTTCCACTCTTATCTCCAAATGAAAACTGTTCACTCTCCCCTTACTTACGTAATACAATAATGCGATTTTTTTTCGATGTCAAATTCTGTTTTTGCTTACACCTATTCCGATATTACAAAAAATACTGAAATAAGTCGGAATCCCGGAATTTTGTTAATTCCGGATCTCAAGCTTTCATTCGACGCATAGGGCAGTGCAAACCAGAATAATTAGTTCGATAGCATATTTATAGCAAATTGGATACCTACCTGCACGAACACTGCGCTTGTTAACGGTGCGAGGGGCTGCATAGCATAACCTACTCGTAATTGTGAAATCGATTGAGTCAAAGCCGTAATGAATAATATACCTTACAGTACAGAGGCTTCCAGGAACTTACGTCTGGATTCTAAGGTAATAAGCTTGGTCTTAACCATTAATTAACAGGTCTTATCCAGGAAAAGTAAAATGTTTCCGTAACAAAAAAAAAACCCTAAAAGTTAATTCCTGCAGCTTTAGCAGGCAGCAGCCCTGCTGGGTCTGCAAAGTCACGATTTTAAACTGCGATACCGCAGTCAAATCACACAGAGTTCGGTTATTACCAAAGCAAAGTCAAATTGTTATCCACGTGGTAAGCGTACAAGGGCGTCGGTTTTTTTGGATGCTCTAGGGGCACGAGATCCGGATCCTGAATTGGCTGCTGGTGCAGTTGCAAAAGAATCTCGCGTCTTCTGGGATAGCCGCGACCTCGATCAGCGGTGGAAGAATATTTCACTCGGTGTTCAAGCTCCAGCTGAACCGTGTGACTGAGGAAACCTCCACAAGCAATATCAACGAAAGCAGTGCTCATGGTCATACAGCAGTACAAATTGGTCGTGTGGGTCGAATGCACGATGGTACACAAGCTCCATCATCAGTAGGCTTGTAAGACATCCGTGGCTATCAAATGTTGATTGGGGGTGGAGTGGTCGTCTTGCTCGTAGGTGACTTCCAGCCGGTCACCCGAGGGAGCTATCTACTGTAGCAATCCAGATAAACGTGTGTCTCAATGCTAACATGACAGTCCAGCTCTTCAACGGTCGGGATTCTGCATTATTTTCGTGATTACTCCAGCAACACTAGCCAAGATCTGCTATCGTTAACGCTAGTCGAAAACGAGTCAGATGTATGGGAATGAAATCATCTCAACGTAAAGTCACGTGGTCAGAACAATCGAATAGAAAATTCGTAGCAAGTCGTTGTAACTTGGCTAGGGGGCTGGAGGTCGATAAGGTATCGTATTGATGGACACAGAAGACAATTTAATTGTTGAGGTTTTTCCGAGCTTACAACAAAACCGAAGAAGTTGGTCGAATAATCACAGTGTTGATTTGTTGGATTAGTTTCTCATAATAATATTGGTAATTTGTTTGTATTTATTATTGTATTAGTTTTCTATTTGCTTGTTTGCCATTAAGTTGCACATACCATGTTATGTTTCTGCACCACCTTACGGTCGACTGGTAAAAAATGCCTAAGGCAAATAGGCAAGGTATTGCAAAGGCGGACTTAATCCGCCTTTGCAATACAGTGTTTACTAGTGCATAAAGTTTGAATAAATTAATAAAACCTAAGCATCGAGGAGTTATGCGTAACGAAAGATCAATTCAGTAATTATGGCGTCTAAATAAGTTAGTAGGAAAAAAAATTACCAAGTGCCTAGGCAATGAAGAGGAGCTCGGAGTTTTCTATCGTGATCGGATATGCGCAGGAGAATGGAGAATCAAGGTTACCGACATAGCCCGAAGAATCGCCAAACTTAAGTGGCAGTGGGCTGGGCACACTGCTCGCAGAACAGGTGGTCGATAGGGCTGGCAGGCGGCAACTATTAGGATATAATTCATCTTTAATCGATTGTTTTATGAGTTACCTGCCTATGTATTTTTTTTTGTTCGATGTTCTTGATATTAACGACACATGTCTTAACCTTTGCACCTTTCACTGCGTAGTTTTTCTTATTTCTTTGAGTAGGTGTACTATTAGGTAGGGTTCAGGTGTAATCCAATATTTTTCATTTAAATAATAATTGAATTGTATCTATCTATCATCGCTCCAACATTGATGCATTGCAACACGCCAAAAAAAATTCCCATTATGAATATTGCGACTGAAATCTCTAGAAATATTGTCATAGGTGGCAACTGTGGCACTGGCAATAAATAAGAGATTTCACTCAGCCGAAATTCGATTACGCGCGTGTCGTATCAGGTTCGCGTGACGTCGCCGCGTCGTTGTCACATCGGATCCGTTGCGTCACGTCACGTCGCGCGTCATTTGTCACGACAAGCGCGTTGCCCGATGGCAGATTACGTACGTGCCGATAAATGCATAGTTGGACGGTTGAGCGGAAAATGGGAACGGCGAAACAAGCGTTTTTCGAAACTTGTTAATGTGTCGATAAAACAGACAAGCCCGATTCGTTACAATCAATGTTGTTCTGGTTTAATTACTGTACCTAGGTATTTGTCATGTCTCATGTATGCTTGAACTGATGTTGATGGATAGTTACCTATAGTTAAGATAAATTATTTTAGCCAGGGAAAGCTTAGCACTTATTTTTACTGTGTAGCGTGCGTGTTTATTAGATCAGTTAATAAGTCTAAGTAAGAAAATTTTGTAGCATTTTAAATGACAATAAATAAAAATCTACAATAAGTCAACAACTTTAAAAAAAGAAACGATTAAGTGCGAGTCACACTCGCTCACTAACTGAAAGGCCCTGATTCTAATTTACGTGTGTAAAAAGTTCGATTCGAGGAATCGAGATTTTCCATGTCGCAAAAAAAAATCTGCTATAATTAATTACAAATTTATGGTTTTCATACTTTTACCTTTACTATGTAACCTTGTTTCTTGCCAAATTTCAGGACTTTAGGTCAATGGGAAGTAGGTGCCCTGTAAGTTTTAATTTTCTTGCGAGTGTCAAAGTATGTGCCATAAATGACCTTATTCTTAGATTACGTTGGCATAGAAGATTTTTTTTTCACTTCTCTAAGGGATACCATACCATACATCAGTATTTGAGTTTTAATTTCAGCTTAACATCTTCACACGTTCCTGAGAAAAACGATCTTAACAGACGAACAGACGGACAACAAAGTTTTCCTATAAGGATTCCGTTTTTGCCTACTGAAAATACGGAACAGAGAAAACTATTTCAAAAGTTCCTTAATCTTATCGATCATCAACTAATAATTTGTTGAGCGAAAGTTGGTGTACAAATGATGACAAGACCTCGTCAAAGGGTACAATGGGCGACAGATCACAAGCTGGTTGAGGGGACATAAATCATTGTTGTGCCACAATGACTGACGCTACGACTAACGACCTATTAAGCTGACAGTATCTGGATACAAATTAATTTGTTTGTCTGTAAACGAGAGTCAGGATTCCGTCGTACCTCCGTCAGTGAATTTTGGCGTTTATTGTGACTAAGAATGTCTGTTCTTCAAGCTTCGTAATCGTCGGTTAGGGTTAGATTTTGGCGGTTCGGGAAGGTTCGAAAGAGTTACTGTGGCCTTGAAACGCAGAAGTCATCTTCTTTTGGCATTCTCTTCGGTTGATATTCCTTTAAATATAGGTGGGTTTTAGGCCGCTATCCGCTCAACGTTGGCGCTGCGCAGACGTTGAAAAGCGCCAACGCTCGTAAAACGCCAGTGGGATAGCGGCCTTAGTCAGTAAAAGTCTGACACAGTATGTACACACAGTGAGGGGGTTCTCACACCACCCAGACTGGACGAAGTTGTTTGATGAATTTTTCATTAAAAAAAAGGGTTAATTGTCGGCCTCCTGTTGTAGTGTATCTAATCGTAGTTACTGGTGGCGCAGTGTTATAGACTCTACCTCTTAAGTGACCATACAAAAATGTAACAGCAGACCTTATCTGCTGTTACAAATCTGCTTTCAAAACTGAAGGCTGCTAGTACTGCAGAAATTGTCAAAAGAGTTATCGTGGCCATGAAATGCAAAGGGCAACTGAAAGAACACAGGTGTGTGATCCCATCCAAAAAAGACCTTGTGCTTTGACCATCATGCGTCCTTTTAATGTAACAGTTTTGAACAGAATTTCTAAAGAAGAAAAAGAAATTGATTAATATTAGTATGTCGATGTGATAGCTCTTTTTAGGGTCTAGGTATTTTCAAAATCCAGGATTCCTTTTAGGTTTTAGTATTCGGTAAATAATTTGATATAACTAAGACAGCTTTTACTTTGCTCAATAATATTGATTAGATTTAATATTTTTAATGTCGAAACTCCAGGACTATGTTAGGAATTTGTAATTTATTGCTGATTTCTTACCTTTGTGAACTGCCTAAAACTCGCTAACTACAATTAGTTTTCTAGCTTTTCGTTTGCAGGTACGGCTACTAGAAGTTTTTGCCCGTTTGATGATTCAGAAGTTTTCAACTTGTTTAAAGACTAAGTTGGTATAATCGTTGAGCATCTAGGGTACAATTTACAGCAGTTATGGACCACAGTCTAAGTTTTATATTAAAACTCGCCTTTACGATACCCACGGCAGTGCCCAGTGCAGTAACTCGATACGAAAATTTTATACCAAATAGTCGAATAGCATGCCTGCTAAGAAAATTCAATATAAGTAAACTTCTGTTATCGCGCACGCGGGAGCGTTTAAAAATATAGTAAACACACAACGTCGCGTGCTTCTGCGTTGGTAATAAGCAAACGACCAACCTAACAACAGCAATAAAAGAAAATGCGGTAAAACTTCGTGCAGTGAAAAAAGTAAGTGTAAATAGTAGGTATGTAGAATTACAAGGTACAGTGCTTTCAACTGAAATGTGCAGCGGAACGCCAGAGATTTTAACGTACCACTGACTGATTTTAATAGAGCCCTGGCCTTAGCTTGTGAGTTGTTGTTTATGAGTAGTTTATGCAGCTTGGCGGGTCAGGGCTGACTGGTCGTTGGTAAGACCTGAGGACGCGAGAAGTCCTTTGTCCGCGTCGCTCGGAGCGCCGAGGCCGTCGCTCATTTGCTGAAAGCCCCCCGCCTGAAGTGTCGACAGAAATCCGGCCATTTTCGTTTCGTTTTGTATTTCAAAAAGACGTTTCAAACTATTTTTTTGTAAAAAGAGCGAAGCCCATTTTGATTTAGGCTTCTTCTAAGAGATGAAGAAGAGATGCTTAATGAAAGAAGCTTTTCATTGTGGATTCAAAATCGTATTCCGTTCGAAAAAGTCAATGTAGCGCTCTTAGTCATTAGCCAAACGAGACACCACCGTAGACATCTTTGTTACTCTCGATATGTACATATAATAGGTACAAGATTTAACAATTCAATTTCTGTGAAGCAAAAAAAAAAAATAGAAAAATACTCTAGTTTACTTGGCTCGAGTTACAAAGTGGATCGAAGACTGTAGAAATTGCTAAAGTCTGGGTCACCCGGAGATTAGTTTGCATTATCCAATTCAACCGTAATTGGGTCTGACACGGTGTGGAGGCTAAGGGGTGATCTTTAGGGGTGGTTAGTTGCACTGAGTAAACTGAAGAATGTATGTTTTCGTAGTAGCTTTACATTAGCTTTTATGAGTCCTAACTTTTGATCATTTGAGAGCCTTTAGGCCTTCTAGATAAAGTAACATTCTTCCAGTGATAAAGACTAGCGGACAGTCAAAATATTTGGTACTAGTTTCTGCAAGCGGCTTTGCCCTCGGTAACGTAGAAAATATACGTATACGTCACTTAGTGCATACGGAGCCTAGTATTCCAATGCGAAAGAATTTTAAAAATTGGTGCAGTAGTTTTTGAATTTTTTTTTGAGTTCTTTATTAACAAAATAGAAACACATAATAATACAAATCTTTCCCCTTTATAATCTTTTTTTTTGGTGGGAAAATCATCTTATGACATTCCCCGCTCTTGGACGGAGCGGGAGATAGTGTCAGGCTTTTACTAACTAAAAACCTACTCCTGTTCCTGCGTTGCTTTTCGTACCAGGGCCAAGAGTCTGATTCTTCCTTTCAGAATCAGACTCTTGACCCCAGTAGGCTTCGACCCTGATGGGCTCCTACAGTAGCTGACATTTTTTTTTTCGAAAGTCTGAGAATGTGTTGGTTATTTTTTACTTTTCAACCCCATTTTTTCTTTGATAATTTATATGGCAGAACAACGTTTGCCGAGCCAACTAGTTTTATTATAGAAATATAAATTACCCACGTGACATATTGTAGCCCAAGTTGTTTCTCTCATTTTGGACTTCTTGAAAATTTTTGCCAACATAATATCACTTTGTTTAAAGTATTATAAAACTGTATAACGATTATTGATGAATATTTATTATTCTTAACATAAATGCCACCAATCACCATTGGAATTATGAAACCCACCTGTGTTCTCTTGCCTCCTTCTGCGAAGCAGTAATGCTAGCAAAGGAGGCGGCCGATCGCGTGAGGCAACAGCAACGGTCCTCACGCCCCAACCGCCGCCGGGATTCCGATCCCGATTTCCGGCCACCGTAGGCGCGGGCTTGCGGACGGCGAGCAATGGGTGGCTCGCCGTCCGGTCGTCCGGTAACCATCCGGACCGAGCCCAAGTCGTCGACGGCGCGTAGTGTTCCACGCGCGCCTCAAGGAGATGTCAGCAACCGTAGGGGCCCAACAGGGTCGAAGCCTACTAGGGCCATGGGTGATGCGAAAGTGACCCCCGGGGCCCTGGAAAAATAAAAATGGCAAAGAAGGAACAGGAGTGGGTTTTTAGTCAGTAAAAGTCTGACACTATCTCCTGCTCCGCCCAAGAGCGGGGGTTGTCATTAGATGATTATCCCACCCGAAAAAAAAAAAAAGACACTGTGTTCTCTTAGTTGTCCTTTGTGGGTGTATACATTGCATCTGCACCGTGCTCGTTGAGAAGAGAAGGTGTTATCATCATCATTTCAGCCGAAAGACGTCCTTTGCTGGATATAGGCTTCCCCCCAAGTGTCGCCACAATGTACGATCCTTAGCATCTCGCATCCATCGGATTCCAGCGACTTTCAACCAGGTTGTCACCCTCTCGATATGTAGTCGCCACTTCAGAAACTTTCGGCCTCATCGACCATCTGTTCTCTCAGACCAAGATTAAAGGACATATCCCAAAAAATCGCCAAATATAAGTGGCATTGGGCTGGGCACATTGCTCGTCTGCTTCAAGAGCAGTGTCGGCAAATCTCGTAGAGTAATTTTGAGCAATCATTCCGCTTAGCCAGGAGCCTCTCCATTTGATGACAACACTAATCCGCTTAAAAAAATTCGTTAAATTATATTTAAAAAAAAATCTTTATTCGTTTTCCTCAGAAGAATAGCTTTATTCGGAAAACGGTTTTATGGTTATGATGATAAAATATATGGCTTAGTATGGCTTGCGCAATAGTCTAAATAAATAGCTACTTGTTCATATGGAAACCTAGATGTCTATAGAAGAATGGTTTAATGGTAGGTATATTATAATGACGATAAAATAAACCTACCACAGTGTTGTCTTTTTTAACCCAAAGGTTGACTGGTAGAGAATACCTTGTTGCATTAAGTCCGCCTATGTACCATTACTATACATGAAGTTTAAATAAATAATTAAATAAAATGTGTACTTTAGTATAGCTTGCACAATAATCTAAAAGAAAACTAGTTCCTACAAAAATCTAGGTACAGGAGAGGGTTTTGCGCAGCGGGAGAATGTGCCAACCTTGTTAGGATTCGCGCATTTATTTCTGCAAGGCTAGCGGAGAATCAAGACAGAGCGAATTAGCAAGGAATGTGGTAGTTTTCTAGACAGTAAGAATGCGGCACTGTTAGATCTCGGGCAGATGATTGTATGGACGTGAAATTCGCTGTTGAACATTATTTAGAGCATTAGTACGGGGTATTTTAGATGAAAATTCTAGCCATAAATATATATACCAGTATATTTCCGGCCACCAGCAAGCAATGGGTGGCTCGCCGTCCGGTCGCCGACGGTGCGTATTGTTCCACGCGCGCCTCAGGGAGATGTCAGCAAATCGTAGGGGCCCAACAGGGCCACGGGTAATGTGAAAGTGAAACCCGAAAAAAAGAAGGAACAGGAGCGGGTTTTTAGTCAGTAAAAGTCTGACACTATTTCCCGCTCCGCCCAAGAGCAGAGATTTGTCATAAGATTATTTTCCCACCTAAAAAAAAGCTACAATATATATAACTAGCTTCTATTAGCGGCTTTAGCCTTGGGATAGTAAATCTCTCCATACAAACTTTGGATGTCCTTAGAAGATCAATGTTAAGAAAATGCTTTCTTATTATTTGTACTAGCGACCAGCCCCGGCTTCGCACGGGTGCAATGCTGATACCACCGCAACCGCATTGTCGTGTGCATGTCCTTGCATTTTAAATCTATAATATCTTCGAAAATATTCATTTTATTTCATAGTGTAAAGCGCCATATTATTCTATATTAAATGCATAATCTTTCTAAGGTAGGTACTTAATTGGATAAGGATTAATGCTATATCGTTTGAAATCGCTTCGTAAATAAGCCATTATTTCTCGTAAAATGTAAAGTATAAAAAACGGTTATTGTAGGTTATCCCTAAGAGATGGACATATATCATTGTAAACTTTTTTGTAGATCTTTTTAAGGTGTACAATACTTTAGTACATTATTTTGATCTATCTCGTAGGGTTCAGTCAGCGTTTGCAGTGTAAGCGCAAAAAAATTTGTTTATTTACGATATTACATTAGAAACCTCTAAAATCAGTGTTTCTCTGCTATATTATGCATGTATTATACACATAAACCTTCCTCATGAATCACTCTATCTATTAAAAAAACCACATCAAAATCCGTTGCGTAGTTTTAAAGGTCAAAGCATACATATGGATAGACAGCGGGAAGCGACTTTGTTTTATACTATGTAGCGATGATACATCATGAAAAGAACCTCTTTGTAAAATTTCAGCGTTCTAGGTTCAAGGGTTAAGGCTGGGCGTTGATGAGTCAGTCAGTGAGTGAGGTCTTTGCCTTTTATACAACATTAGTTTTAGTATATACGAAACCCGAAACACGTGTCTAGTATTTTGTAAAGAATCTGTGTACAAAATTTCATAACTGTACGATGAAAAATCACGAAGTTAATAAGCTTGTTATTTTACCTGGTTGGCCGCATAAATACATGACCGGGCCACCCGGTCGATTAAGGGGTTGTTTTACTCCCCGCATCCAGCTGTGCGCTAGTGTCTAATGTCCGCTATAACCTGCCGTGACCTGTGTTGTGCAACTTGTGACCTTTTTTAAATATTTTTGGGAAAAAATATAACATGGTGTAAAATTTATTGGAATCGATTAAGTTACTGATTCTGAACCAATTATATTCAGGTTTCGCATATACTAAAAATAATGTTGTATATACAGATGCAAGTATGTAATAATTCTAAGGAAGTATATACTCCCGGGAAATAAAGTATCTTATGTGCTATTCCAGGACATAGTCTCTTGTGCTAAATTTTATTAAAATCCGTTCAGCTTTTTGTATGAAAGAGTTATAAACTTATATATACTCGTACATACAAACTTTTGCTTTTGTGATCATACTCATATGATATACCCGGCAAGACCTGAAAGTTCACACTGCATGCTACTTAAGAGGGCCCTTACCGATCCATCTATCGTCATTCAGAATCTTGTTTAAATGTGCAAGGTCTCTATAGATATATTTTTTGACTTTTTAAATTTATCAGTGCATTATGCAGGGCCAAAGTTCATGCAAAATAGTAGATTTTCAGAGATCTTTACCAGATTAGTTTTACAAAAATTTATGATTTGATTTCAATAGAAACTTAGATAATATCCACAAGATATCTGTGATTACAAAGTATCTAATGAAAAATGTGTAATAACGTCATAATCACGTAAGAGCGGTTGTATGGAAATGTATTTCGGGTTGGTCGCTCTTAACATAATGATAATAAATAATAATAATAATTTATTTCACTATAAGACTTCCGTTACAAAATTCCTAGATATTATATGCAAATGTTTGTCAGGTATGGACGCTCTTAAACTAAGTAATCTTCATAATCATTCCACTACGGAAACGACTCCTTGAAAACAAAATACCTATCGAAAACAATACATATAACCGTCCTCAAATTGACATTTACAGAACAAAACATTTATTTATATCCATAACCTTTTACGTAAATAAAGCCTTGATGTCCTTCAGCTGCAGAGGAAGCCATTAGAATCGCAACAATCACGTTTATATAAGAATATCTCGGGTCTGTCCGGGACGTCATTTGCATAAGGTTGTGGCGACCGCGGCGGCTCCCCGTCGTGCGGGGTTAGTGCTGATAACTGTAGTGGCCCGGGAACGGGAACGAAACGGGATGTCAAAATGGACTATGCGCTGCTCCATTTTTTTTTTTTGGGTGGGAAAATCATCTAATGACAAATCCCACTCCTGGGCGGAGCGGGAGATAGTGTCAGACTTTTACTGACTAAAAACCCACTCCTGTTCCTTCTTTGGCTTCGTCCCAGGGCCCAGGTTTCACTTTCATACCCGTGGCCCTAGTAGCCCTACAATTTGCTGACATCTCCCTGAGGCGCGCGTGGAACAATACGCGCCGTCGACGATTTGGGCTCGGTCCGGACGGTTACCGGACGGTCGGACAATGAGTTACCTATTGCTCGCTGTTCACAAGCCCGCGCCTACGGTAGCCGGTAATCGGGATCGGAATTCCAAAAGAACACAGTTATTTAATCTATTCAGGCAATTTAAATAGACTGCTACTTAAAAGCGTATATGTATTATAGTGTTTTGGAAAATATACTTTTTTTATGGCGAGAAATCATCCAATGACTTCTCTCGTTCTGTGTTAAGCGGGAGGGCGTGTCAGACTTTTACTGACTAAAACCACATCTGTATCCTTCAGTTTTCCTTTGCGTTCTAAGACCATATATATGTATTTTATAAGATACTAGCTGACCCGGCAAACGTTGTTTTGCCATATAAATAATAGAAATTAAAAATTTTGTCTAAATAAATAAAATAAAAAATTTAGGGGTGGACTACCCCTAACATTTAGGGGGATGAAAAATAGATGTTGGCCGATTCTCATAGATACCGGATAAGCACAAAAAATTTCATCAAAATCGGTCAAGCCGTTTCGGAGGAGTATGGCAACGAAAACTGTGACACGAAAATTTTATATATTAGATGTAGCTCAATATTTAAGAATGAATCCATTTATCAATAAAAAGAAAACACTAAAGTTAAAAGCAAGTCTTTTCTTGATTTAAAAATGAAGATAAGTTCAGACGTCACCTACCCTTATTGTAACAGAACACCTGTATCATTCGCTGAGCAAACTAAGCCCGGTATATAAATCAGATTCGCTCCGGAAAGTCCCGGGAAGCCGGGACACTGGGCAGCAGTATCTCGGCTGCATGATGCGGCAGGGACTGGCCCTTTTTACGACACTTCATTGCCAGTTTCATACAATCCCGACCTTTTTTCCGAGTAGCTTCACTCTTACAGATTTAACCTTTTTTACCGTTTCTGCGATTTTTATTCAGAGACGAATTATTTTGATTGAGCTTTTTGATACCTTTTATAGATTTGAATATTAATAACGTGGAGTACCTTTTGGTTCGTTTTGTGATCCATACTTAACTGAAAAACGAAACGTTATTTACTCAAATAGATTAAAGATGCAAGCCTTATTGATCTCAGCAATCGAATATTGTTATGGAAATAAAGTAGACCCAATCTACTACTAAGCCTTACTGTGAAACTAAAACAAATACCTATTCAACAAAAAAAAAAACATAAATGTCCAACGCAGAATCGAACCTCCTTCCTCCGCCAACCTACGCAAACCCACCCCTTCCATATCAGATAGAAATTATAAAAAGGGGATGTGCGGCTTAACCCGGCAGTAGCGGCCAAGCCGGCTATAAATCCTCACCGTCCTCAATTCTATGTCCTGCTAGCTCATTAGTCTTAATAAACGGCCAAAAATGCGGGAAACATTTATATCAATTCTGGCTCTGCTCGCCGTGGCCCCTTGCACGAAATGCTCGGACATCGGCAAAGATGGCTTCAATTTCTATAAAGGTACGTTTTCTATCATTAGTTTTGTTCTTTTTGCGCTTGTTTCACAGCTACAGTGAAGTTTTGTTAGGACTTGGTGGTTTTCTTCGTATTTCATTATGATTAGTGTGACGTTGTGAACAGTAACTTACTTATTATAAATAATAGAACTTATTCATCTATCTATACATATAAAAGGGGAAACTGACTGAATGACATATCAACGCACAACTGAAACTATTGGGATTAGGTGCGGGAAATTTGTGCATAAGGTTTCCTTTTATGACGTAGGCGAGCACTAAGAATTTATGTAGGCTGTGGGAAGGTTCGAAAGAGCTTGACGCTGGAACGCCAAGAGCAACCTAAGGAACGCAGGTGAATTTTATTCGGTAGGTAAAGGTCTGATACCTCTCACTGCACCCAGAGCGGGAGAAGAGTTTTTTTTAAAATATATGTATACCAGTGCTTGACTGCGATGCGATCTCATTTGATGGTAAGCAGTGTTGAATTAGCCTATTTACTTGAAGACAACTTAATTATAATCGGAAGGGAAGACCGCAGCCGGCAAATTGTTCCGATACTTCGATGTACCCGGTATAAACGACGAGGTGAAACGCTAAGTCCGGCCCGTAGAGGTGTTAACAACGTAAGGGTGGACACTCGCCCTACTACGTAGGTACGTATTATATTTGATGAATTCCACCTCAAAAACTACATACTTATCTACGTGAAATAATATACGGCCACATTATAGTCAAGGTTTGATCTACAGTAAGAAAATTAAGAATTTATTAAACCAAAGTTGCAGAATTTGGGAACACTCGTTCTACGAGGATTGAGTGTTCTAGATAGACCTTCATAAAATGCAAATTAAAGATTAAAATCATTTTTTTTTTTTAATAGTTTTCACTTATTCAACACAATTATTCCACATAAAAATGTTAAACATATATCTAGTATATTTCGAGATACGAGAGTGTAGTATTTTCTCAGGTTAGCAGATTGAATGCTCCAGTTAATTGACTACTACTTTTTTCTCATCGATTTCGCAATTGTTTTATCTTCACCATGAAGTTATCACAATTGTTTCCTAAATCCTTCCTTGATTTCATATAAATACAATGAACTTTTAAAAAAGAACACTCAATCCAAACGCACACTTACTGCATTACTGCCATCAAGAGCAATAAAATTTGACACAAGTCTTACTAAGTGCTTATTGTATTGTGCAGGTCAGATTGGTAGTCGCTGTATGTAAAGCACTGTTGCTCATCTGTATCTGATTAGACTGCAAGCAGACCCTAACATAATTAGAGACTAGACTGTTTTTTTTTAAATAAATGATAGGCTCGCGTTTGACCACCATCTCACCTGATGGTAAGCGACGTTGTGGTCGACGATGGAGCACGCTTGCCTAGAAGTAGCCTATTCACTCCTGATTTAAAGACCCCTAAGTTGTAGCTATCAGGAAACACAGACTCCGGCAAGGAATTCCACTCCTTGACTGTACACACACTAAATGTGTTCTCAAAACGCTTTGTGCGTATGGGTGGAAGGCCAGATAATTTCTCTTTAATACAACAAAACATACCTAAATATTTATTAACATCACAGATAAATTTGTTTTATAGGTATGTAGGTTAATTTTAATTGTAACGCAGGATATCCTCTTTACGGGTCGCTTCATTCTTCGCTTCCATCGTTCAAAGGCGAAAATAAAAGATGGAAGGGGTTTATTATGATTCGAAGACTGTCCTTCAGCTTCGTAATTTGAAAAAAAAAATACCTTGTTTCAACGAAAATAAAGACTTGACCGAAAGGTTTCAGTTACCAGGACATAAAATCCCTTAAATAGAATGAATAAGTCTTATTTTTGATTTATTTATTCTTTTTTAGGGTTACTTTGTCCAGGGAGCTGAAACCTTTAGGTCAAGTCTTTATTTTCGTTGAAAACAGTTACTTTATTATCTAAGTACGAATTTAACACATTCTAATGTGTTTGTAGTATTTGGTAGCAAATGTATCGCCTTCAGTCAGCCTTCTTGGCAAACTTCACTGAAATAATAAAAAAAACTTAGCTCCCTTTTACTGAGACCGTGCCTGTTTATAATGATTCCAGTTAATAATAATAATAATAATTTATTTGTCTCAGATACAGCAGATCCATATTTTTGTTAGTAGATACTTAAAAAATTATGTTAGTAAGCTAAAAAAGTGAACTACGCACATTACTTATTCACATGCATCTG
Organism: Mythimna pallens; assembly: GCA_961205895.1. Lineage (NCBI taxonomy): Eukaryota > Metazoa > Arthropoda > Insecta > Lepidoptera > Noctuidae > Mythimna > Mythimna pallens. Next base: position 8,037,709 of record OY540835.1, on the reverse strand, counting down.
TATACAATGCTACAATTTCAGTTAATATGTGCGGTCCTGTTGTGTTGACACTTGAGATACAATTTACACCAATTTTACATGACAGTGCCCACAAGAATTAATTTGTCACTGAACTTTCCTCGAAAAAATCCCGCTTAGACTCCATTCCTAGTCGTGAAAAGTTTTTTCTTTTGTTAATTTTTGTCCAAACAAATTTGCGACAAACATGACACACTGGGGGGCATTTGGTACAAAAGCTTTGTTTTTAAAATTGTGCCAGTGCCTTCTCTTAGTGCATTTTATGAAGACGTGTCTATCATAATCAAAGTAGGCTAGTGCCGTAAGTAGGGCGGCGCCAGCGGTGCCCCGGCACACGGTGCAGACCCTGATGGGGCGCAGAAATGATCAAACCAAGAATAAGTTTTGTATCATTCATTTCATCAGAAGTAGGTTACTGTTTTCCATTCTCTCTGGCTTCCATGGCACTGGTACCATGGTGGCTCTGGTACCATGGCTTGAACCAGGGCCGTACGCTCAGGTCACCACCGTTGATCCACGAGGACGCTGCAGGGCTCCATCCAATTGGAGCAAACTTCCACCGTACGTGGTGTGAATAGTACATGCTTCATGTGCATGCACCCGAACGTTTGTTTGTTTCTGACAAATCTGAATCAGGTACCTTCCGAAACAAAATGTCCAGTGAGGACCTGCGTCTGGTTGATTAAACGTACCTTAAAGCTCAAAGTTTTTTTAGAGGCGCTACTTTTAGAGTTTTTTTAGAAACTGGCACCGGGCGTATATAAGGCTATTTACGGCACTGCTTATTATGAAGCAAGAATAGAATTCACAAGTGGAATTCCAGATTGACCGCAATAGTTCAGGGATTTGAATTTACAGAGTCCACTGCCGTGTTGGACAATTGTGTCGAACTAACAACCCGAAATGCTGATCAATATCTTGGTCAATTTTAAACTTAGTACTTGTCTTCAAGTTCTCAGTAAGTCTCAGTAACTTTAGTGACGGAGAACGGAGACAATGATGTAAATCCTACAGAAGTCTGCATTTTTATATAAAAATCTGTACGTATATTTAGATGTTTTTTAATCACTCCTCAACAGCCCCACGAATTAGGGAGAAAATTAGCACACAGGTTGACTATGATCTGAATGTTTGATCATCATTGGGCCATCTTTCTCGTTCTGTGTGACAGCTGTTTCTCATTTTCAGATTACTTGCGTGCACGAACGGATGACGTCATGTCTGAAGGACCTGCGGCTGGGGAACGTATGTTATGTAAGTACATAACTTTATAACTATCCTAATATTACAAGCTGTGCAATATTTGTATGTATGTTTTTTTAGCGCAAATCTTTTTTTCATCACCACTTTTGGGAAGGCTTCAGCCTCCCTAGCTAAGTTACGATCGTTTCGTTTGCGTTGAACGCCTCGAGTAGGCCACGCCTCTGATTCCTTTCTTTTGACCACGAGATGACGTCAGAACAAAGGAATCGGCTATCTTAGAGCAGCCTTCTTAGTAAGCTTCGCTGAGGTAGTCAATACTACAATAAAATTCTCAGCTCCATTTTACCGAGATCGCGCCGGTTTTAATAATTTTACATATTGTTTAGTTGTACACTTGGGATACAAAACTACACCAATTTTACATCACAATATACACTAAGGAGTCAATTTGCGAACAATTAAAACCACTGAGCCACTGAGCGTCGCCCGAATGAGGCCAGCCTCAGACTCAGGTATGTATGAGATAGGCAAAACCATAGATCATTTTTAGGGTTCCGTACCTAAAAATGAAAAAACAGAACCCTTGTAAGATTACTTTGTTGTCCGTCCATCTGTCTGTCAGTCTGTCTGTCAAGATCCTTTATCTCAAGCATACGGAGAGGTATTATCGAGTTGAAATTAAAACCATATACTAAGGTCTGCGGTCCCTTGAAGCTCTGAAGAAATAATCAAACTTCTAAGTTCACGAAAAAAAGATACTGCCGTTTATGTTGCAAAAAACGTATATTTCGATACTCTCAAGAAAATCTAAATTCATAGGTAACTTCCCGTTGACCTATAATCCTGAAATTTAGCATAAAGCAAAGTCTTGTATTATAGCACAGGTATAGAAATGAATCTGAAAACAGTAAATTTTTTGTTACGTCACAAAAAAAAAAAATATATATTTTGCCATTCGGAAAAATCTTCCAAACTCAATTCGGGAATTGAACTATTTACATTGATAAGTCTGTACGGAACCCACAGTGCGCGAGTCCGACTACCACTTGCCCAGTTTTTTTTTGTTTGTTTTGAAACCTATCTTTAGCCACTCTAAAAACTATTTGTTCTCTGACATTTAGTATTCACTTAGGTATATTAGCCTGTCAGTTGCTAAGTTATTATGTTAATTTAATATTATTGAATGCTACAAAACGAGCAAATTGCCTAGCCAACCAACCTTACCATCACGAGTTAAAATTTTAAGCGTGCGAGCGAGAGAGATGGAGCTATAATATAATAATATTCCACAATATTATTTTTATTAATATATACACCATACATAACTCCATCCCTTTAACAGTTCAATTTAGGTCATCAAATGGATTGCGTTAGGAACTCGTGGTAGAGCCTCAGCCCTCCTAGCCAAGTTACAACCGTTTCGTTTCGATTCTCTTTTCGTCGATCGCCTCAAGTAGGCCACGCCTCCGATTCCTTTATTCTGACGTCATCTCAACGCTCAGTCACGTGGTGTTCCAGAACCCAGCCTGTATAATTTAACAAAAACATTAATAATATTTATTTTAATATTATATGTGTTAAAACCATAGAGAACCTTTGTTAATTTACTTTATCTCACTGTGGTGAACTGTTCCCTTGAGTCGTCAATTAAAATAAACGTAACGTGTGTACGATATGCGGTCCACCACAGGCCACTAAGGTATTTAGTTACATTAAAGGCTCCATACACGGTACGATTTGTCTGTATGATTGGTCTGAAGCGACAGGCTTCAGACCAATCGTAACGACAAATCGATAGTGTTTGTCAAGTTAAATAACGTTAACGATCTTGACATAATAACGATCGGATCGTACAAACTAATCGTACCGTGTATGGAGCCTTTTAAGTATACCTAGAGTTGTCTATACTCGAGTGTTTATGGACTAAGTCAAACGTAAAACGTTTGACTTAGTCCCCAACCACCACCACTAGTGAATTATTAATACCAAAAAAGTGATCTGGATTTATCTACTTTTTACATTTACATAATCAATTTCGATATTTTGTAAAATGAGTTACAGAATGTCAATAGTGGAATAGGTGACTTTTAAAAGAAATCTAGATAATATTCACAAGATATCTGTTTTCAAAATATCTAGAGAAAGAGGTGTAATAACAAACGTAAGAGCGGCTGTATAGCGCCCAACACTCGGATCGGTTGTATGGAAATGTATCTCGATACATTTAAATACAACCGATCCGAGTGTTGGGCGCTCTTAAGGCACGAACATTAGTGCTGCTCTGATTCGCTTTTTGTGAGCATTAAAAATTAGTTTATAAAATGAAAGGCAATTCGTACAAGTACCTACTTCCTAATAAATGTGTTTCTTATTTTTCCAGACTTCTACCGTACTCCTTTGTCGCTGTATCCTGGTCTCCTGCCGGCAGTCGAGCAGGAGTACAGGAAGAGAACAGGGAATGCTTTTAAGAGTAAGTTACTATTTAACTAAGGAGATACAGACAACCATTAGGTTAAATAAAAAAAAAGTTATAAAAAATCTAAGTGTGGTCTACTGACTATCATGTGGATATAATATAATATATTATAATAATATAATATAGTCCCAAGCTAAGCAGAGCTTGTGTTATGGGTACTAGACAACTGATAAACATACTTATATATTTCTAAATACATACATATATAGATAAATTACAGCCAGACACAGAACAAATGATCGTGCTCATCACACAAACATTTGTCCTAGGTGGGAATCGAAGCCACGACCTACGGCATAGCAGTCAGGGCCACTAACCAATAGACCAACAGCCCAGTCAAAAATATCATAATAATATAATACATTAACTAATTATAATGAATAATCAATTTTAATTTATTAAGTTAAATCAATTTATTATTATTTTATATTTTACCATGATTTAATTAGTTTTAATGCAGTGATGGATCAATGGTTGTAATTTTATGTTATTAATTGTTTTTATTTATTTTATGAATAATTTGTACCAATAATTTACACAACTAAGCATTTCATTCAATTAAAATATATTATGATTTGTAAATATAATTTTAACTAATAAATATGTTTGTTGGTACAAACATGAAACATGATAAATAGTTCATGGACCTGAAATCTTTTTACCCAACATTTCCCTGCCTTGTTGTTACGTAGTTATCTACTATTCCAAAATTTTCCACCCAAAGCCCCAGCCGGTGGGGTAAACGACCTCGATATCTTTTTGAGATAAAGTAATAGCGTCTTGAAACAATATTCTAATAAAAAAATAATGAGATTGAAATGAAATTCTATTTTCGAGATATTTTATATCCGTTGCTTTTAGCTAAAGAAATGAATTGTTGAAATAATTAGACATATCATCTCCTCTAACACAGACATTAAAAGCATAATGTAGTTAATAGCAAGGAAATTCTGTGAATAATAGAGTAACAATTTGATCAGTTATTATAGCTCATCGGACATGGTAAGTTCGGGAGACTCCAACCCTCGTTTCACCATTGTGTGGATCGCCCGGAGGACACGGTGGAGGTGTGTCCCGCTTGGCGGAGTACCGCCGTGTCTTTGTGGGGACGATCTGCAGTAACGGCCCTGGTGATAGTTCGGAGCAAGAAGGAATGGTAGGCGATCGCCTCCTTCTGCAAAGCAATAATGCTAGCGAAGGAGGCGGCCGCAAGCGTGAGGGAACGGACTTCCTAATACCCCAGCCACCGGGACCCTGATCCCAATTTCCAGATACCGTAGGCTTGGGCTTGCGGACATTGAGCAATGGGTAGATTGCTGTCCGGCCGTCCGGACCGAGTCCGAGTCGTCGACGGAGCGTAGTATCACGCGTCGCGGAGATCCAGCAGGGTCGATGGCCACTAGAACGCATAAGGAAGGACACATGTGTGGTCATTAAAAGTCTGACATGCCCTCCAACTTCCTAGAGCAGGAAAAGTAATTGGATGATTTCCCACCACTAAAAAGTAATGTTCTGTTATTTTAATAAACAGGATGTTAGTAATGCACTACAGGGGCCTTAAAATAATGTGTTAAAAGTCAGTCGTGCGAGTGAAAAAGAAGGATGGAGCTATATAAGCATAGCATAAGCATAATCAGCCTTTTAATGTTCCCACAGCTGCGACTCAGGCCTTCTCTCTAGGAGAGGGAATGGGCCGTAATCCACCACGTGGGCCCAGTGCGGGTTGGTGAATATCGCATATCTTCGAATGTTTGGTTCTAGCATATGCCGGTTTCCTCACGATGTTTTCCTTCACCGTTTTAAGAGCAGTGGTGATGAAATAAATTACACAAAGTAATGCGCCTGGCTGGGTTTGAACCCGCGACCTACAACTCGTAAGTCGGAGCCGTTACCTATCGGCCACCACTGCTCTGCTATGGGGATGGAGCTATATAAGTATCCTATAATTATAGCCCTATCCCTTTAACAATTCAGTTGAGGTCATAAAATGGATCGCGTTAAGAGTTTGTGGTAGCAATGCAGAACAGAAATGCAGTCTGAACTATCGATATATATGTACTACGCACTAGATTACGCGTGCCGAACACTCACTTCAATCGATTCAGGTGTAGTGTAATCCATACACCTTGAACATTACACTATGTTGAACGAAACGCGTAAGTGCCACGAAATTCATGGCGCTTAAGACATTAATTTGGTCGCGAAGAAAGTCTAAAAGCTTTCTTAGCACTGTATGTTTTAATAGTTCTATTAAACGGCGTAATGCCAATGTAGTGCCGCAGCGAACTTTTGTTTTAACTTTTCAGTATTTTGACAAATATTTTCCATGAACATGCTTGTTTATCTCTAGAATATAAGTCGATGGTCTGGATACACACACACACAGTCTATTTGATTTCATGTCGATCTGTTACAACTTCAAGAACAAAATTTGAATTGAATCAAAGCGCAGCGCAGGTAGAAGCAGCGCTTGTATTAGATTTATCTTCCAGGAAATATTTTACAGAACTGATACTGAGAAACACGAATTCGAAAAATAAAAGATAATAAATATGACAGACTGGGAAAGACTAAACATGAAATGAGTCATGGACAACGTTTTTTCTACAAATGAATTTAATCGATGTGTCTGTTTGTATTTCAAATGTTTGTGTGTTTTCATCGAAGTATATTATTACATTGTGCGAAATTGACATTTGAGAAATTGACATTATGAGAAGTGGACATTCTAAGAAGTTGACAAAGTGAGGAGTAGACATTTTGCGACCGGTTGACATTTTGAGAAGTGGAGAATACGAGATACGAAAAATTCGTTCATTTTTTACTGTAGGTGTCTTTTTATTTTCTGAAATAGGAACCCGCGGTCCTAGAACGCAAAAGGCAACTGAAGGACATAGGTGTGGTTTTAGTCAGTAAAAGTCTGACACTAGCCCTCCTGCCCTATCTAAGAGCGGGAAAAGTCATTGGATCATTTCTCACCTCAAAAAAAAGCTAAATGTTATATAATATTTGGACGAAAATAGATGGTTTTTTTCTCTAGTTGCCTTTCACGGCTGCAGTGACTCTTGAACAATTCCGTAGCCTTAGAAAAATAAGACCCATAAAATCATCATTGCGGGCGATGTCCCAGGCAAAAGCTAGTCTTACATTTTATGCCTGAGAAATAATGTGCAATAATCAATGTTTGAACGTTTTAAGTACAGACGTTTTATTAGAAATGTGTTGGGAAAGCGCAGCAGCACAAGTCAGCATTTATTTGCTCCATTTATAAGTGTTGGCTTATGGTCCTGCGGTTTTATTTGTTTTATATAACTGTTTCTTTCCAGATTCGCTCTATTTTCTAGATTTTTCCACCTTAGCGGGATTGTGGGCTGCATTTTTAGGGGTTAGTTTAGCTTTCGGTCTTTAGAATTTTAAAGAAAAAAGGTATTTATTGAAAGTCTCAGCATTGCACCACAGCAAGATTTTTTAACAATATTTAAGAGAAATAATATTATTTTATATATAGAAACAGTAACTATTAGAGGAAGAAAAAACGGCTAAGTACGTGTTGAACTCACGTCATCGGTTTTGTACACGTACCTAAGTAAATAGTTCTATTACAAAATCCCGAACATTTTTCCGAATTGCAAAAAAGTATTTTGTGATCTAACTACAGATCTCTCAAACTTTTTTCATTACTTGTGCTATGAGACCATGTTTTTTGCCAAACAGGATTCTAGGTTAACGGGAAGTACCCTATCGGTCTTAGCTGTAAGCAAAATGAATGTGTTAATTATAATAGAATGTTTCGTAACTTCCAGATCATATGTTAAGTAAGGAGCTGTGGGCAGGTGACGCACTGGGCAAGCGCGGTACCAAGACTGCTATCTCGCTCATCATGCAAGGAAAACATCCATACTACGCGTAAGATAATATCTATTGTATTATTTATATACTTAAAGGTATTGGGACAGGAACATTCTGGCCGCATTATCATTACTAATAAAATAAAAATAAAAAAAAAGGAAATGTTTTTCGATACTTTTACTACTAGTGCAAATGTCTTTACGCATAAAACAAAAATTCAGTTATTATAATCATGTTGATACATAATATATATATTTTTTAATTGATACACCTGATGGTAAGCAGAGATGCAATCATTGATGGTGAGGTGCACTGGTTTATCCTATTCACTCTAGCCTTGAAGATACCTAAATTATAGTTGGACGGGAAGACCACAGCAGGCAAATTGTTCCAAATTTACTCATGTCCAATACACTCAGTCCTGGTTCGGTCGCATAAATTAATCAAATGCAACTAAAACAATTTGTTATACAAGTGTTGTCTTCAAAGATTTAATTTCTTAAATCCTGTAAATTTAATCTATTCGCTCAATAAACAAATTGTAGGTGCGCGACTGCTCGAAATAGCAAGATCCTTTATGATTTTTTTCCCGGCTTAGTCATCAGATCAATTGGATTTTCATCCAAAACCATTTGTGTAAAGGATCATGGTAAAGTCCCTAACAAAATTTTGCAGGCATATTTTTTTAGAAAAATATACAAAAGTATATAGATTAAATTTCAAAACAATTTTGTCTTAGACCTTAATATTAATAGAATCCTCGTATTAAAGATATTCCAGTTTAAAGTTGGTGAAATTACGTATATTCAATTCAATTCATGGCATCCTTTTTTCTGGTGACTTTGCTATACTCGAATTACACTACGATGCCATATGAGTCATTATAACCACTATATTCTAAGCACATACAGTTATTTTTATTATCTAATGTAGAAATGTAAACCATATTATTTTACTTGACCAAGATTTATATTAGTGGCAACATTAAAAGTTCAGTTTAGTCAAAAGTCATGAAGTCAAGCCAGCAAAAAAAAAAATTTAAGCCATGATTATTTACTATCGTAAAAAATCTAGTCAACTCAGTTTCCAATTATGAAGTTTTTTTTTGCGATACACGGACTGGCCATTAACTTGATTTGATGAAACGTAATAAATTATTTTGCCGGTATACATCATGGTGATATATGTAGACACTTAATAATTTCATCAACAATTTCCTCGCCGTTGTTCTTTGTTTCGTCATAGTCGCTTAGCTATTTTAATCGAGATATATGTGTGTGTTATTTATCATGATCGAATCAGAAATGAAGATATCCGCAGGAGTACCAAAATAACCGATATAGCCAGAAGAATCGCCAAACTTAAGTGGCAGTAGGCTGGGCACATTGCTCGCAGAACAGATGGTTGATGGGGCCGAAAAGTTTTAAAGTGACGACCACGTATTGGAAAACACAGCGTTGGAAGGCCTCCCACAAGGTGGACTGACGACCGGTATGGGTCGCGGGAATCCGGTTGATGTGAGACGCATAGGAGAGGCCTATGTCCAGCTGTGAACGTCTTTCGGCTTAAATGTTGACCTATGTGTTTGTAAAGTTCCATTGGTCATTTTAGGTCTTTTTCATTAGTTCCACTTCATCAAGTCAATACTTTCTGAATCCCTGTAAGTGTAAGAATTGAGGAAACTCTTTAAATATACATCCATATTAGTAAATCTGGATGTATTTGTTATCAAATAAAAAAGAGATTTCCAAATCGATAGCTTAAACGATTTTTTTTAATGATGGGAGTATGTTCCCTTGGGACAATGTTCTACTTTCACGCGAGCGAAACTGCTGGCTGAAGCTAGTAGCTAATAGATCTAAGAGAAGCTTCCAAAAATCATCACATTTTCTTTTTATATTTAACTTGGACAGACAAGGACCGTCTACCTACTTGAATGTTGAATCACACAAACACAGTCAGTAAAAGCTCTAAACACATTTGAGATACCGCTGCGTTCGTTGGTAACATACCGCTGCGTTTGTTCGTAACATTCTGGCATTGCTGCACGTTTGCACGACCAACTTCCGTACGGAACATGGCAGTGTATTGTTATCGCACTCAACAAGTCACTGGTAAATCGGCTAGCTTCGTCTGCTGAATATCTATGTACCTGGCGCTTAGCCGGGGTATTTAATTTTCTCTTAAGTTAAATTTACTTATGCCAACAGTTGTAACACGTTTTGATAACTTTTTTAGTTTTTATTATTGGGGCTATCTAACTATCCTCTCACTGTCCCAATGCTGGGCAAAAATCTCTTCGTACACGTAAAAGATATGAGAAGTCCATAATCTGCCGTCATTTTGTGTGCAATTATAATTTATAGATTGGTTTTTATGGTTTTAATATGTTTAAATAGATATTATTTTGTAAGATTATTTGTATAATTTTTCATGGCCCTAGTTGCCTGACAATAAAACTATTATTATTATGATTACAATTGTTGTTGACCACCATTTATGTGAACAACGGATTGCATCAAAAGATTTTAAAATTTGAGAAACAAAAACTAGGTTTTCTTAAGGAGAGTTGGCGATTATAGATTATATATGATGAGATATTTTTTGGTGTTGACTTCCTTGCGATGTTTTTCTTCAATGATGTCTAAAATAAACTTAGAAAGTCGATCCAAAAACCCTAGTAAGTCGGACACACACACATAACATTTCAACGTACGTAACATATCAATTCCCGAAGACTAAGAGCCTTAGGTCAATACTTGTTCTATTAGAGTCCAATATTTTCTCATAACTCTTGAAATTGAGTTAAAGAATTCTATTTTATCCGCTTTGTGTTGGTTTCAATTCTTAACTACAGGTTTATTTCCAAAGAAGCTTTATAAAGACTTCATTTAAAACTTCTTCAAAGCAGTGTATTCAAACATCCAACCTATTGTTGGCAACACTTATTGTCGTGGCAAAGTATGTGAAGAATAGAGGCGAAGAAAGCTGCTAAAAGGAACATTTTCAAACTGGCTCATGTTGCTAAGATTTTTCCGAAAATATTTATAATTCTGGATTTTACTTATTGCTTGTTATCGTATACATTGCAGGGAAGATGGACACTATTGTCCTTACGGCAAGAGGGGATGGTGGTGATAGGTAATTCTGACATTTTTCCTCAATTTTTATGTTGGTTGAGCGCTTTTGTGAGTCAGCTTTCTTAGAATTTATTTAAAAGATGGTGTAGACATCACGCCGTGCTTGCAGATGTATCGACTTAGTTATTATGTTGCATTCTAAGAGTAGGTACTAGAATGTTCATAATTATATCGGTATTAAAGCTTCAAATTAGTAAAATTTTTGAAAAAAAAAACGTCTGAAAACTAATTTGAAAATACAATATATAAGTTTAAAACGTTGAGAAAAATTAGCCTAAAACCTCGTAATGTTATATTTGTTAGCTTTTTTAAAAATAATATTGTTTACTAATGACTAACCAACCCCAGATATTGTCCTGTTTTAGCTATGAACTTTCAAATGCGCGATGATTAAATAGTCGTCAATTTTCTGTTTCTTTTTGTAATTATGTGCAAAATTTTCTTAATTTTTCTTTCGGTAAGAACCTTCAACAAAGTATTAGAAAACATAAAATAAACGATGAAAAAAAATCGGTAAAGTCGTTCTCAAGTTATGATGTGACCAAGGAAAATAGGAATTCATTTTTATATAAATAAATACTTTGATAGTAAGCAAAGGTTGCTGTCGGTCCAAAGGTTTATTTAAAAAAGTAAATAGTTAAACATTCCTAAAAAGTTAAATTAGGGACTGAACTACATTCATTTTATTACAAGCATATATGATCACTATAGCCATTTAAAAAAAAAAAAAATTAAAAACTGAAATACAAATGAACAAAACAGTAATCATGTGCTGTTTCTGTTTAAAAGCTATCTTTAACTCCAAATTTTACTTAAAAGCATTATCTGATTCAGTATCATTATTAATACAAAGCATTTACTTTATACATATTTTAGGTACTTAATATACCTTTTTATGTACTTCAAACATCTCATCCCTAAACATACCGCTTTGTACATCAACTTGAAAATGTTTTTGTATTATTTGTTTCAGTACTGAGAGTCCTCGGGGAGACACCAATTTGGAGGCCGTAGAATAAAACAAAGTATAATATATAATACATATAACTGTTATAACCTCACTTGTCAAACAATATATTTAGTAGATAGTAGCAATATAGAATATGATTTGTGAAGTAAATATAATTTCGACGATGTATGGATTTCAAGTTGTATAGTGAAAAATGTTGGATTAAATAAAATTCTAAAAATATAGCGTTTGTGAATCGGTATTTTTTCACCTGATGCCTTCTTTTTCATGTTGCGAATTTGAAGTGGTAAATTACTGGACTAGAATATTCATCATGATCCAATTTAGTACAATCTAGTTTGGTTTGCATCTCCTATTTAATTATAACGTTGCCATTATCACTTCACTATCAACCAAGTATGTTAAATACCTTTGTGATTTAGGGCTATATTTCACCAGGACACCATGGCGGCGTGACCAGTCACCGCTACCAACAAAATGTATACAGCCCTATAGAGAGTTACTCATCTGGTGTCCGTTTGTTTGCGCAACCAATTTGGCGGCGCGACTAACTTGGACGCGTGCACTAGGTCCATTTTGATACTATCTTAAAAATTGTATATTCAGAATCGGCTGCTGAAACAATTTCAGCCATTTTAAAAATAGGTTATTGTTTTTATCCTAAAATAGCCAAGAATAATTTTAAAATAAAAAAAACCCTTTATTATAAACCTTAAAAATTTCAGTGCTTGCTTTCATGATTGTAATTTAATTTTCTGATTGAAGTGTAAGAGGGTGTGCATTATTTTAATTACATCTACACTAATATTATAAAGAGGTAAAAGTTTATTTTTTTGTTTGTAGGAGGTAATCTCTGAAAGTACTGGTCCGATTGCAAAAATTTTTCACCGATAGAAAGCTGCTTTATTCCTGAGTGACATAGGCTGTATTTTATGTATGCGGGCGAAGCCGCGGGCAAAAGCTAGTGTTGTCTATGTAGACCGTATAATTGTTTATTCATTGCGGAAACCCACGACACGCATCGAAGCAGCCATTACACTACAATTGCTTAGGATGATGCGGGTGATAACCGTCGGATTTGTATGAATACGCTACCTATCCTTTTCTCTCATCTTAAAGATGCATATTATCATCCTGCTATCATCCTACCCATGCTATGCTTAGCTCAGTCACTACGGCAACCATTTCATTAAAATATGTAATCACAATAATAGAATTCTATCTCTTCAGCAATTTCAGCTTGTACCTTATTGAAACGCAGATGTCGGCCGCTTTGGCTCGGTCATAAACTATCTGTTACAACCATATAACTCGTCTTAAAGAAACATTGTAAGCATACAGCAATCTACAACAAGTCATAACAATGTATTTACAAGTACGATCGTCTGAAACAACTGCAGGCTTTACTTTGTGTTTGTACGTACACTTATGCATAAACTTGTACTATAAAAGAAAATGATGTTTAGTACACCGGGCATTGGGAACTGTTCGCTTATGCATTCAGACTCTAAGACAATGTTATAAAGTTTAGAGAGCTTGTTGAGCACTTTCACGGAGTTAAGCGGAATGAACGCGAGTTCTAGGTATTTGATTTGAGCGGAATTGAAAATTTTGTTGAACAAGATGGCGGGCTAAATTAAAAAAAAAAACGATTTAAATATTTTTATTTCACATAGGCCTACATAAGCACTTATAAAGCGTCAGAAGTTAGTGCTAAAAACTGTGGCTGTTGACGGCATGATTGACGTAGTGGTTTAGCGAAAGGGTGCTGTGGTTCGCAACGCAGATCCGAATCCGAAATAAAGTTATTTGGTATATTTTCATTTCAATAATATTAACAAGATATAATAAACGTGAGATATACCAACTGTTGATTTAATTCTTTACATATAAAATTTATATACTTTTGGAGGTAAGTGGAACAGAGAGTAAAGTCCCGCAAACCTCCGTCGAAAAGGGAGGATCCTCCAACCAGACGGGTGTTATGTCTGGTGGGCTACTACTGCCCGATAGATGATTTCGGGCTGTTCTATATGTTCTAAACGCGCGGAGAACTTTGATTGCGCGATGCAGGATTAGTTCTTATGTGACGTCATAGATGTCGCTACATCACTCCCCTCCGGAGATCGGAGATCGATGGTTCTTGATGCTTCTTGATGCGTGCCAGGCCAGTGGTAGGTTGGTTCCAGTGGGTCGGAACCGAATGCCGCATAGTTCTCGGTGAGTCGGAACTGTCTGCGGTGATGCCCCAGTGAGTCGGGGTGGTGCTATCCCAGTGAGTCGGGATGATGCCCCAGTGAGTCGGGGTGATGATGTCCCAGTGAGTCGGGATGATGCCCCAGTGAGTCGGGATGATGCTGCAGGCTCCAGTGAGTCGGTGTAGTGCTGCTGGCTCCAGTGAGTCGGAGCGGTGCTGTGCGATGTAGTGGCATGACTGCTTGCGTCGACCAGGAGAGGTTCTTCATAGCTCTTCATGTGACTGGCCGAAGGTGCGGTGTGATTAGCCAAGGTCGCTGATGAGGCTGAGGGTGATGACCAGGTATGACCAGGTAGGCATGCTGGTGGTCAGGATACCCTTTAAAGCCGTGGGTGCTGGCTGTATGGCTCGCTGCTCGAAAGCTTGAGGAAGTGATGATGACGTCACGAAGTAGTTGCTGCACGAAGGCTGCGCTGACGTTCTTTGTCGAGGGTCACCAGTTTGGAGGTAGACGGAACAGAGAGTAAAGTCCCGCAAACCTCCGTTGAAAAGGGAGGATCCTCCGACCAGACGGGTGTTATGTCTGGTGGGCTACTACTGCCCGATAGATGATTTCGGGCTGTTCTATATGTTCTAAACGCGCGGAGAACTTTGATTGCGTGATGCAGGATTAGTTCTTATGTGACGCCATAGATGTCGCTACATACTCTAAAATTTATTTCGTATAACGTTCATGGATATAAAGTTAATTTTATCGAAACGTTATTATAATATATAACGGCTTCGGAGCCTCGCGCCTGGATTAGGTCAGCCCCCCTAGCCAAGTTGTAATCGTACCGTTCACGCCACACGCTTCGAGTAGGCCACGCCTCCAATTCCTTTGTTCGGACCACGTGACTGAGCGTTGAGATGACGTCAGAACAAAGGAATCGGAGGCGTGGCCTACTCGAAGCGTTCAGCGCGAACGATACGATTGTAACTTGGCTAGGGGGGCAGGTTAGAATAGTGACCATTAGAACGCAGTGGCGATCGAACGAAGCAATCGTGTGGGCTAGGTAAGGTTAGAACAGTGACTATTAAAGACCAGATCGCCTTCTAGCGCCAGATCCCCTTCTAATGACATGTTAGTAAATCATTTGGGCTAAGTTAAAAATTGCACTTGGACTAGGTCAAGTTAGAATAGTGACCATTAGAATGCGATTGCGAGCAAACGAAGCGATCATGTGGGTTAGGTTAGGTTAGAACAGTGACAATTAAAGCGCCAGATTCCCTTCTAATGTAAGTGAATCATTTGGATTACGTTAAGTTAAAAACCATTATGATTTATAAAAAGCTTTTATTCTTTCATATTAGACTAAATAAGTTTTATGTCTTTTGAGTGGTATATATTCTAAAGATTTTATAATCAATGTATGTTAAATGTATAAAAACAAGTTATTTGAAAATTGTATCAAACGTTTATTATATTAACTGATCGTTATATCAAATAAAATTATAGTTTTTTTTTTTTTTTTTTTTTTTTTCGGTGGGAAAATCATCTTATGACATCCCCCGCCCTTGGGTGGGGCGGGAGATAGTGTCAGACTTTTACTGACTAAAAACCCACTCCTGTTCCTTCGTTGCCTTCGTCCCAGGACCCCGGGTTTCGTTTTCACACTACCCATGGCCCCAGTAGGCTTCGACCCTGCTGGGCCCCTACGATTTGCTGACATCTCCCTGAGGCGCGCGTGGAACAATACGCGCCGTCGACGACTTGGACTCGGTCCGGACGGTTACCAGACGGTCGGACGGCGGGCTACCCATTGCTCGCCGTCCGCAAGCCCGCGCCTACGGTGGCCGGTAATCGGGATCGGAATCCCGGCGGCGATTTGAGCGTAAGGACCGTTGCCTCACGCGATCGGCCGCCTCCTTTGCTAGCATTACTGCTTCGCAGAAGGAAGCGACCGCCTGCCACTCCTCCTCGCTACGGACCATGGCCTGTACCAAGGCCCGACGCGAGAGATCGCCGCCGCCGATCGCCCCCACGAGGACACGGCGTTGCTCTGCCCAAGCGGGGCACACCTCCACCGTATGCTCCACCGTGTCCTCCGGGCGGTCCACACAGTGGCGACACCCGGGCGTCGCTTCCGCACGAATCCGGTGCAGGAACTTCCCGAACTTACCGTGTTCGGTGAGAACCTGCGTCATACGGTAGGTGAGGACGCCGTGAGGTCTTTCCAACCACGCCTCAAAGAGGGGACTTACCGCCATAATTGTGGCGTGCCCAGCACTGGGTCGCGACAGTCGCTGCCGCCAAATTATAGTAAGTATAAGCAGGTTATAACTTGTAAATATTAGAGATTTTGAAATTATACCACAATATTACTTACTCAGCCTACATATTAGAGTCTGGGTGTCTTATGTATGTGAGTAGCGAAATAAAAAATAATAAACGTTTCACCACTGTATGTATAATTTTGTAGTTTGTTTCAAACACAATATGAATTAATTGAAAAGTTTAGACAAATTAAATAGAATAATATTGGGTACGGTGTACACCAGAGAGATTATGTTAGTGAACACACCCACGATACCCAATTATACGATAAACGGGTAACGCATGTCTATGATCTAAAATTAGTAACCGGGCAACCTTGGTTTCTAAATATCATAGAGAAAAGAAACAAATAATAAAGTAGACTCCGTAAATAGACCATTTTCTTCGAAATAATATAACTTATTTTCAGATGGCGGGATAAATGTAAATTGTGGAATATATTCAGAAAATAAAATATCCTAGATTAAACTCACAGCGAAAATTTTCTATTCCGCATTTTCTATTCCACGGTCGGGTGTATTTTCTCAAATATTTTCAATTCGCGGCTCGCAATAAGCGGAAATTTTGCTGCAAAGCTTTGGTATATAGGTAGGTTGTTAACAGCAATCAGTTTGGGCAGGATAATATCGAGAGTGGCTCGCAGTCTGCCAGACCCCGTAATTCTATCCCCCGAGATGTTTCCCAGAGGCTGTCAGCATCGATTTCCTCCCCCATCCACTTATCAGTACCTACACTTTTTTGGTTTCTTGATAAATTGGAGTTGGGGCCATGTAGTTAGTAAGTTTGGAATTCGCAGAATAATGTTTATGGTTTCCAAAAAAGTTTGAGAGTCTGTCTTTTGCAAGGTTTTTATTACTGTATATTGGAACTGATTGAATGATTTATTCAAAACACAATTTACGTTGTGTGCGAATATTAAAGCTTAAAATCTAAGAACACAAAGAGTAAGAAGTAATATTGAATTCCTAAAAATTTAATTATATTGTAATAAAAAAGAATAGTGAAAATTTATAATGTAAAAAAAAAATATTAAAACTTTATTTTTTTAAATTTAATATTATTTAATTGATGGATTGATCTAGTCCAACTAGGTCAATCGATATTAAAGCATGGGACTTTTCCCATGGTTCATTGCTCTCAAAAATACTGTTGATAGATCCTCACAAAACACCATCAAAATCCCAAGTTAAATAAAAGAAGCAACTTTTAAATTAAAGACAGGGTCCAACCATAATTGAAACTTAGTCTCGGCAAACAATTTCTCTAATTTGATTCTATTTCGTTGAAAATTAATAAAGGACGTGCGTCGCGTACAAACTCGCGCCGGTAGCCATGACGACTCGCGCTTTTCGTCCGGCTGTTCCCAAATTATAGCGCCTTATTAATTATAGCGGTTAAATAATTATAACGTGCCGCCTGAGAAACTTTCCTACCAAATTGCAAGACTTCGCAGAAATGAAATAATTACACTCCAATAAATTATCCCCAATGACAGCACCGAGTTTTGCTAAAGTTGAGTTAATAGTTGCCCGCTCGGCCACTGTCTTTATTAGAACAAAATAACGGAAAAGTGCCATTCAGCCACGCAGTTCACGTACTTAGTATTAATTTTGGGTTTATTGAATAATACGTGACCCACATAAGCAATCTGTACACACTATACTTGATAGAGGTTCCGCAAAATTGCGTCCACTCAACTGGATTGGGTCACTTATTCCTAATAGAAGGTGTTTCCCGACCTGAAGACCTTTTCCGAAGGTCTAGTTACATAATCACTGTCCACTTTAAGTGACTCGAACTGAAATTATATGAGTGGTACGTCGTGTATCGTGCAGAAATCGATAATGTTACTATAATAGCGGTACCTGGCACCTTCAGGAGACACAAAACGTGCGAAACAATTTTGTGTAATGTGAAAAATTTCGATGAGGGTGTTCGGAGTTTGCCTGTTGTGTACTTAATGACGTTAAGCGACCTCAAACGCGACAGGGTTAAAAGCTTGTTTCGTGAAAGCGTACCTAATGTCAAATAACAACAAGAGCCCTTCGTAAGAGATGAAAAAATAAATTGTGAAGGTGGTGGGAGCGTCGGCGCCCATTTTAGGAACTTGTGAAAACTCGCAACAAATGACGGGACAAGCGGCTTTTAACGATGGCTGGCGATCGACGAGCCCCCTTCTCCCCACGAATAGCTCCCGCTGGCGACGTCGACGCCTCTCCGCGCTACGCACATTACTTGTAATCAGTGGCGTAACTATACCATCTGAGGCTCGAGGTAAATTCATCGGATGGGGCCTTCCGTTACTGTAAAAAAGCTTTTTATTGTTGTTTAATTTTTATAAATCTCAAAGTTATGTAGATGCTTATGTATACTTATGTACCAACACTATTCCAGTTTTGATAAATTAAATATTTTTTTAATATTTAGTTACTAGGTCTGCCAACGGCTTCGTCCGAGTGAATGTAATAAAATGTCTTGAGAGAAAATACTCTCGGTATAAAAAGCTTCCTTGCTATTCCAAGACATGGTCTACTCGTCGGCCAAATTTCATCCAAATCTGTAAATCCGTTAGAGCGTAAAGAAGTAACAAAAACGGACACATACATATGAACTTTTGCCTTTATAATATTAGTATGATTTTTTATTAAAACTTTATGCAACACAAAGGTAAAAAGGAGAATCTACCATTGAACCAAGAGTGTTATAACATAACAGAATAAGTACAAGGTAAAAAATAAATAGATAATATTTAAAAAATACACGTGTAGTACACATTTAAAAAATAATATTTAGGAATATATGTAAAATTAATGTAATAAATACCTATAAATATTAAGTAATGGAAATGAGTTTTGAAACGACTCTGTTATTCCTATGTATTGAAAACATTTTCGCAACAAAAAAAAAAATAAACGTAGAAAGTAGGTAAGCTGTCTTCTCTGGCGAATGGTCAATATTTGAGTTTATATATCTGTAGCTCGACACATGGTCATATTTTCTCATTATTTCAAAGGTTTTGGACAGTTTGATTGATCGGCAGCTGGAAAAGCATCTATCACTTCATGACGCCCAATTTGGGTTTAAGCCACATTTATCCATTGAAACTGCTATTCTCTTTCTCAAACAAACAGTACTATGAAAGTAGGAAAACACCACACATGCATGTTTTCTGGACCTCTCCAAGGCTTTCGACCTAGTTTCTTACGATTGCCTATGGAGGAAACTATCTCATGTCACCAACCTTTCAAGCGATCTCATTGCTACGGCCTTGTATTGGTATAATAACTAATGCAATTATGTAATGTGAGCGGGTGTCCTGTCGGATGCATATGGGTTGGAATGCGGGGTGAGGTAGGGGGGACTCAGCTCACCCAAAATTTTCAACCTGTATGTAAACCAGCTGATGTGTGAGCTCCGCAATGCCAATAACGGGTACTCCATTGATGGGCACTGCATTATTAATATTGATATCGATGTTATGGTATTGCTGAGCCCATCGATTTAGACATCTCACTTAGGAAGCTTTTCCACATTTGTAAGGACTATGCGTTGGCCCATAGCTTCAGGTATAATACAACAAAAAGCGAACTTTTGGTTTTTAAGGTGGGTAATAAGTGTTACGACACAGTCCACCTGTCACCTTGGGGGGCGGCCCGCTTTCCAGAGTGACGCAGTTCAAGTACCGGGTGCATTGGGTTACCGATATGCTGTCAGACGATGTGGATCTAGAAAGGGAACGCAGAGCATTGGCCGTTCGATGTAACATGCTGGCTCGTTGTACAAAAGAGGTTAAAATCACACTCTTCAGGGCGTACCTATTGCCAATCGCGATAGTTCCAACACCCTAGTAACTATTGTAGCCGACAGGATGGACAGGCCGATAATGTGGCACTGCATGACGACTCACCGTACATCATTTAAATATATGAAATAGTTTTGTCGTTTTAATTTTTGTATGTTTAATTTGTTTGTGTATGTGTAATTTGTTGGTGTAAATGTAATTTGTTTCTATATGTGTAATGTGTTTCTGTATGTGTAATTTGTTTCTGTATGTGTAATTTATTTCTGTACATGTAGTTTGTTTCTGTGTGTGTAATTTTTTTCTGTATGTGCAATGTAATATGGACTCTGATTGATCGAAATAAAAAAATATTATTATTAAATACAATCTGTCGTCTGTGCAATTATAGACGGTTGGAATCCGTCGGGCGTGTGTCACTATCCGGGAGATTACATTCTCCACATTATTTCTGGTTGTTTTTGTCTAGCTAAGAGTACGGAGACGGAGACGTACGGTGAGTACTTTCATAGGCACAACCCTTTAGTCAGGATTATCCATTAGCAACTTGCTCTGAAATAATCTCTTGTGTAACTGGTAGGGTCCTAATTATAATTTAATTAAAAATAAAAGTTGAAATGTGAATAATAACTATAGAAAATTCATAAAAGGGCTGAACAGAACTGACTAACTTTTAATTTAAATTTCATTTTGTTCAGTGTGTATTAACTGTGATAATTTATTAGTATAATTCATGTATGTTCTTGAGTATAGTATCTGATATAGATTAAATAAATGTTTCTTTTATACATTTTGTAATAAATGTTAGGTTCTCCTGAGGCCGGGGACCCGGGGTATTTTCCCCTTTTTGCCACCCAATTGTTACGCCACTGTTTTTAATGCTAATTTCACCGGTCTTGTCTTTTACAAACTTTTGCATAACCCATTTTATAACGAATCATCATTAATATTTCAAATACAACTTTACCATAATTGAGGTTTGGATAGCTATTACAACCAATGTTTGTACAAACCCGTGCCTAAAAGCTTTCCTAGAAAAAGGGTAACCAATATCGTACCAGCAAAATATTAAGAAAACAACGAGTGGCTTACCAATGCCCAAATAATACGGTACCCTCAGGAGCTACTCCGTGTTGTTTATTATTCTCATCAGCATCATAAGTAGGGGGACATGAGGGCAAACGTCGTTTGACAAAATAGTTCTTTATCACTTTCCTCTTAAATTCTCTTTAGTCATTCTGTGTACGGAACCCAAAATGAGCGTCATCGAATTGAGTGGCTCACGTAGTCTGTATCAATTTGTAGGGACGTGCCCGAGGTGGCAATAGTGTGCCACCGACCAAATTAGAGCCTTATTCTTTTAGCCACGGTAATGATCGCCGTTTAATTAAACTAATGAGCTATCTGTAAGGCTTTATTAATTTCGGTACGCCATTTAGTAACCACTAATGGAGGGTAGGCCTTCTATTGAACGATTTGTTGCTCATTATATCGATGTATCGGATATATTTCGTCCGATTGCAGAGTTAAGTGCTGAGTTGTGTACATTTATGTTGTTAATGGGAATTTTGTGAGTTAATGTACACTGTAGGCCGATCGTGATTGGAATTACATCAAAATTGTTAATTTAGGAAATTGAAAATTTCGCACAAAATTTAATGGTTCACATAGCCATTAGCGTTTGTCATTTAGTATGGCTAATCAGAGTACAGCTACTGGTGCTTTGGTTTTCATGAATACATAATGAGGAGATTGTATTATTTTTTATTCTTATCTGTAGGTAGTAACTACCTATATATATAGTATAACTACCTACTTACTTTTAATTAGTACAAATACTTAAAGGGCTTATTAGAAAAGGTCTTGTTATTATTAAAGTCTCAACAAATAATATTCATCAACAGCAAACTTATTAAGCGTTTGTTTATATCCCAAAATGTCACTCAATTCGAATCACGATCAAAACGAAAAAATACTGCGTGTAGTGTTTTCAAGTAGCAATTTTTATGAATTATTGATTTTAATTATGAATTTATCAATTATGACTTTTCGTGGACAATTTCGGGATTTCGTTATTTTACTGTTGACTACACAAATATGAGCAGTAACGGGTACGGATAGAGCCCCATTTTTTTTGTACTATTTAAAAAATAGTGGTGTATAACATTATTTTTAGTATATTATATGCGAAATCTGAATATCGTTTGTTCAAAATCAGGAACTGAATCGATTTCAATAATTTTATATTTTTTTTCCCAAAAATATTTCAAAATGGTCACAAGCTGGACACCACCGACACTAAGTACAACACAGGTCACGGTAGGTCATAGCGGGCATTAGGAGCCAGCGCACAGCAGGGTGTGAGAGCAAAACAACCCCCGAGTCATCCGGATGGCCCGGAAACCATGTATTTGCGCGGACAATCCGGTAACATAACATTCTTCTTATCTTATAATTTTGTGATTTTTCATGAGTTATGAAATTTTAAAAAATACTTTACATTATAATTTATTTGAGTTTGATTATAATTTGGGTCTCTGCAAGGCTAGCGTGAATAGGTTCTCAATAAATTAGTGCGCCTCACCATTACCGATTGCTTTACTACTTACCATCAGGTGGGATCGCAGTCCAGCACTGGTTTATATCAATAAAAAAAAACATAAAATTACCACACATATGTTTTGGGTTTCGCATACATTAAAACTAATGTTGTATAATATACTGAACACTCCTTTTAGGCATTGGTAATTCTTATCAGAGTTTGCCGGATTGATCGGACAAGTTACCGCAGCCCTGGAATGCAGGGGTGCTACGACAGAAAACCTCCACGAGTGCCCGCAGGCTGTAGTTCCCTTGCGGATACGTCCGAGGTGAAGGCCAGTCTGCGGGACGGTGCACCCTGGGAGGCGGTCAACGACTCCCCTTGGGTACTTCTGCCTAAGGGGTCACGATGTCCGCCTGCGAATATTCTGTCTGAAGGATCACTTCAACGCGTGTCCCTCTGCTATAGCAGAGGGCACAGTGGCGAAGTAAGAGCGGGCTCGGTGTGCACTCACCCTGCCACCGGGCAGGCAGGAGGAAGACTTGCTCCTCCTTCTGCCACCGTTAGTCTCGTAGCCCCAGAGATTGTCCAAGGTCATGTTTCTGACTTTTGTTGGGGTCGAGGGTCTTGGCTTAACCGCCCGGGCCGCGAGGAAGACAACCTCTATAAAAAATCACCCCAAACCTCCAAGCGGCGGCGCACCGTGAGGGAGGTTGTTAGCTTGACTAATGGGTAGCTAAATTAGTCTCTAGTGCGAACCAGTATCTTGAGCCAGTACAAAAAGTTATTTACTCGTGGGAATCAAATGGAAAGAAAATCGAAATTTTTTAAAAATACCCCTATGGAGAGTGATGCGCGGTCGGAGTCCGACGCGACATCCGGAAGGAGCTCGGAGGGCTCGGAGGTTGAGGAGGTGGCGGGCGACTCCGGTAGAAATGCGAGTTTCTACCGAAAGCGCTCCAGACCGGGGGAAAAATCGTCCTCCGACGGAGAGATGGGCTCGGCCCGAAAAATCCCCACCAGCGGGCGGGGTGCAGGCCGAGCAAGTGGAAGAGGGAGGGGCCTCACTGCCCAGGAGTCTGCTAAGCGAGCCGACCGACTTGTTGCGGAGGGGCGTCACCCCGGAGTGGCCAGCGCTGAGGTGGTCATCTCGGGGCAGTCTGGCAGCGAGCGGGATGCTAGGGAGGACTCCGCTGAAGAGTCCCGTAAATCCCTGGGGAAGTTGGTCGTCGCCGCGTTGCGAGTCATGGGCCGGAAGAGAGAGAGGACCTCCAAAGAGAAGACGGTCCACCGGCACGCCGCCTCTATCGAAGAAGCTATCGATGCCTCTCTCGAGAAGAGAGTGGCGAGACTACGGGCCGAGCTCCGGACCGAGCTCCGGGCCGAGCTTGTGGGAGCCCAGAAAGTCGACGGCTGCCGGGAGCCGACTGGAGGGGGGCGCAAGCAAGGGCAAGGTCAAAGCCAGCCCCAACCGGAGAGCCAGCTGCTTACGCTGGTGCAGCGGGAGCTGGCTGCCCTCCAGCAGCAGTTGCAACAGCAGCAGCAGCAGTTTCAGCTGCGTATCCAGCAACAGCTGTTCCTGCTGGAGGGCATCGTGCTGCGCCCCCCGCTAGCGGCTTCCGGCCAGCGAAAGGCGGCGTCATATGCCGCCACCGCGGCCACGGCAGCTGTGCCCAAGGCGGGTCCGTTGAGGCAAGCCGGGCGCGAGGCCGTGGCGTCAGGGGTTGCGAGGCCAGCCCCGGCGTCCAAGCAACAGCAGCGGTGGAAGGATAGGACGGCGCCTGTCGCTAAACCGGTGGGACTTCTTGCCACGGTGGCGACCAGGCCGCGCCTGCCGCCTCCCCTGCCTGAAAAACCCTCGGCTGGCGTCGAATGGACAGAAGTCGGTGCCAAGAAGAGGGCGGGCAAGGCGGCTAGGACGGCCAAGAAGCGCGCGAGGCACCAGGAGAGAAAGGAGCGGGCCATGGCGGCTAGACTTCGCGCCCCGAATTCCGAGGCTGTAGTAATTACACTACAGCCAGATGCGGAAAAGAAGGGCGTGACGTACGACACCGTCATGGAGAAGGCAAAGCAGGCGGTGGTGGGCCACCTCAGCGAGTTCGGGGCCTCTGGGGGCTTCCGAATGAGGCGCACCGCAACCGGGGCCCGAATATTAGAGGTCCCTGGTGCGGACAGTGGCTCCACCGCGGACGCCCTGGCCGCAAGGATCAGGGCGTCCCTGGACGTCGAGGAGGCTCGAGTGTCCAGGCCCACCAAGTGCATGGACTTGCGCATCATGGGCCTGGACGACTCTGTCAGGGTGGACGAGGTGGTGGCCGCCATCGTCAGGACGGGAGGGTGCCACGCCGATCAGGTGCGGGCGGGCACCATCCGCGCTGACAGCACGGGCATGCGAGCCGTAACGGTGAGCTGCCCCGTGTCGGCGGTCAAGGCCATCACGGGCGAAGGCCGAAGACTCTTGGTGGGCTGGGTCTCCGCGCAAGTAAAACTGCTGGAGCCCAGACCTCTGCGGTGCTACCGCTGCCACGTGGGGCACCACGTGGGTGCCTATTGCGACGCGGAGGTGGACCGCAGTGACCGCTGCTTCCAGTGCGGTCAGCCCGGTCACAAGGCTGCAGAATGCCGTGCTACGCCGCACTGCTACGCATGTGCGGCGGCAGGTAAGCCGGCCGATCACCGGGCTGGGAGCAGGTCCTGCGACCCCCCCGCCAAGGCCAAGGGCAAGGTCCTCAGACAAGTCCACCCCGACGTCCTCTCCGCCGCAGCCTCCACTTTGGCTGCCGCTGCTGTCGCCGCCGCAACCACCGCGGCAGGGCCCTCACGTGGGGCTCGGGAGGAGACTGTAATGGACTGTCAATAACGGCTCCATTACGTCTCCTCCAGGCGAACATCAACCACTGCGCCCCCGCTCAGGATCTGTTGCTCCAGAGCATGGCGCAGTGGTCGATTAACATCGCCGTTGTCTCCGAGCCGTACTATGTCCTGCCCAGAGGAGACTGGGTTCAGGACTTGAACGGCTCGGTGACTCTAATTTCGTCGGCCGCCACCGGTACCCCGACCCTCGAGGCTATCACGAGGGGACGGGGTTGCGTGGCGGCACGGTTCGGGGACATTGCAGTGGTGGGCGTCTACCTGTCCCCGAACAGATCTCTCGGCGATCTCCACATCTCCCTAATGGAGCTGAAAGCCGTCGTCGCTGGGTTTGGTTCCCTCCCCGTGGTCATGTGCGGGGACTTCAATGTCAAGAACTTGGCTTGGGGTTCCCGGTTCACGAACCAACGGGGTCGGATGGTGGAGGACTGGGCTCTGGAGACAGGCCTGGTCGTCCTAAACCGGGGTTCTGTCCCCACGTGTGTGCGGATGCGGGGTGACTCCGTGGTGGACATCTCGTTCGCCAGCCCCGCTCTGTCACCGCGTGTCGTCGACTGGTGCGTCATGGAGGGGGTGGAGACGTACTCGGACCACCGGTACATCCGGTTTGACGTCTCCGCCCAAACTTCGACCGCGCCGGTCCGACAGAACCCTTGTGGTCCGCGATGGGCGCTGAGGCAGATGGACCGGGAGCTACTCCTGGAAGCCGCGACGGTACAGGCCTGGGTGCAAGCACCGGACAGGCCTGTCGATATCGACGTCGAGGCAGAGTGGTTCCGGGAGGCCATGTCGCAAATCTGCGACGCGGCAATGCCCCGAGTCCGTCCAAGACGTGCTCAGCGCCAGGTACACTGGTGGTCGTCGGAGATTGCGGCACTGCGCAACGCGTGCAATGCCGCGCGACGCCGGTATGCCAGATACCGCAGGCGCCGCATCCGTCCACCGGATGCGGAGGCCAGAGAGGCGGAGCTGTACGAGGGATACAGAGAAGCAAAGCGCACCCTCCGAGCGGAGATAAGACGGGCCAAGCTCGAGGCTCGCAACGTGTGGCTGGGGACTCTGAATGGGGACCCATGGGGACGCCCCTACAAGGTGGTGCGGGACAAACTCCGCCCCTAGGCTCCCCCGCTGACGCAGAGTCTCCGGCCCCAGCTTGTGGAGGGTGTGGTGAGCACTCTGTTTCCTGAGCGAGGGGAACACTCTCCCCCGCCCATGGCTCCGCCACCAGTGGTGTCCGACGCGGACCACGATGGCGACGACGACGACAATGCTCCAGAGGTGACCGAGGTAGAGATGAGAGTGGCGGTACGAAGGCTGAGTGCTAAAAATACCGCCCCAGGACCCGACGGCTTGCCTGGGAAGGCCTGGGTCCTGGCCATGGAGGCTCTCGGGCCTCGACTAAGAGGGCTCTTCAGCGCATGCATGGAGAGGGGCCAGTTCCCACTTCGCTGGAAGACAGGGAAACTGGTCCTCATCGCGAAGCCGGGGCGCCCTGCGGACTCTCCGTCCGCGTACCGGCCAATTGTGCTGCTTGACGAGGTGGGCAAGCTCTTTGAAAGAGTAATTGCAGACCGCCTCGTCGCGCACCTAACACGGGTGGGGCCGGATCTGGCGGACGGCCAGTTCGGCTTTCGCAGGAGGCGGTCCACGGTGGACGCCATCATGCGCGTGCGAGCTCTAACGACGGGGGATGCAGTGGCCCAGGGGAGGTGTGTCGTGGCGGTGTCTCTGGACATCGCCAACGCCTTCAACTCCCTGCCTTGGAGCAGCATTAGGAGGGCACTCCGGTATCACCAGACGCCCGACTACCTCTGTCGTGTGGTCGAGGCGTAGCTGTCAGACAGGTACATTATCTACCCTGGTCACCAGGGAGAGTGGGAACGTCGGGAGATGTCGTGCGGTGTTCCGCAGGGATCGGTACTAGGGCCGCCCTTGTGGAACATCGGATACGACTACGTGCTGCGCGGCGACCTCCCTGACGGGATCAGCGTGGTCTGCTACGCAGATGACACGCTGGTCCTGGGGCGGGGAGAGTCGTACCAGGCGGCGGTCGAACTAACGACACACGGGGTCGCGACAGTCGTGGGCAGGATCCAGGAGTTGGGACTCGAGGTGGCATTGCACAAGTCCGAGGCCATGTGCTTTCACGGACCTCGGAACACACCACCACCGGGTTCCCAACTAACGGTAGGAGGAGTCCACATCGGCGTCGGGTCGACGATGAAGTACCTGGGACTCGTTCTCGACAGCCGGTGGGATTTCGAGGAGCACTTCCGACGTCTGGCTCCCAAACTAAATCGGACTGGGGCTGCCCTCGGGCGGCTCCTGCCCAACCTGGGGGGTCCAGACGCCTCCTGCCGAAGGCTCTACGCGGGAATCGTTCGGTCCATGGCCCTTTATGGCGCACCGGTATGGGCGCCAGCGCTGCGGAAGCAGCCGGCGGCCCGGCTGAACGCATGCCAGAGGGTCATGGCCATACGGATGGTGCGAGGATACCGGACGATTTCCCGTGAAGCGGCGAGCCTCCTTGCTTGCCAGCCACCATGGGATCTGGTGGCAACAGACCTTGCTCACATGCACGATCTGCGCATGGAGATGCAACGCCGGGGCGAAACTCCGCTGCCGCGACAAATCGCAGCATGGCGGACAGAGCTCCGGCGGGTTCTCATGGCTAAATGGCGGCAGCGACTGTCGCGGCCCAGTGCTGGGCACGCCACAATTATGGCGGTAAGTCCCCTCTTTGAGGCGTGGTTGGAAAGACCTCACGGCGTCCTCACCTACCGTATGACGCAGGTTCTCACCGAACACGGTAAGTTCGGGAAGTTCCTGCACCGGATTCGTGCGGAAGCGACGCCCGGGTGTCGCCACTGTGTAGACCGCCCGGAGGACACGGTGGAGCATACGGTGGTGTGCCCCGCTTGGGCAGAGCAACGCCGTGTCCTCGTGGGGGCGATCGGCAGCGGCGATCTCTCGCGTCGGGCCTTGGTACAGGCCATGGTCCGTAGCGAGGAGGAGTGGCAGGCGGTCGCTTCCTTCTGCGAAGCAGTAATGCTAGCAAAGGAGGCGGCCTATCGCGTGAGGCAACGGTCCTCACGCCCAAATCACCGCCGGGATTCCGATCCCGATTTCCGGCCACCGTAGGCGCGGGCTTGCGGACGGCGAGCAATGGGTAGCCCGCCGTCCGACCGTCCGGTAACCGTCCGGACCGAGTCTAAGTCGTCGACGGCGCGTATTGTTCCACGCGCGCCTCAGGGAGATGTCAGCAAATCGTAGGGGCCCAGCAGGGTCGAAGCCTACTGGGGCCATGGGTAGTGTGAAAGCGAAACCCGGGGTCTTGGGACGAAGGCAACGAAGGAACAGGAGTGGGTTTTTAGTCAGTAAAAGTCTGACACTATCTCCCGCCCCGTCCAAGGGCGGGGGATGTCATAAGATGATTTTCCCACCGAAAAAAAAAAAAAAAAAGCCCTGGAATGCAAATGGGTAGTCCGAAAGGGAACCCCGGGGTCCTGGAACACTAGGCAAAGAAGAAACATGTGGTTTTAGTCACTAAAAGTCTGACATACAATCGAGCCGCGCCCAAAGCAGAAGAAGTTATTTTATGATTTGACAAAAAAACATCATTGGTAGTTAATAAAAATTGAAATTTATATGATTTATATTGTTAAAAAAAAATAATTTATTATAAATAATTTCATTTTAAAATAAGATTTAAAAAAAATTTATAGTTACATCAATTTTTATACTTTAAACTTGCAATAAAACAACATAATTTCCTACAGAAAATCTATAAGAAACGAGCGAAAGAAATCCAATAAATATCGAACAAAGGGACAAAATTTACAAAGGGTTGAACTCAAGACGAGTTTTCTTCGATAATAATCTTGACTACTTGAACCTGGAACAAACGAGTTCTAACCTAGGAACAGATAAGAACTTCCAAGTCTCTTGATATAAACTTTAAAAGCCATGACTCAAAGAAAATGGCCGGCACACAAAGACAAAGCCATAAACATGAATCTTGATAATAATATTATGGAACTTGTGACTTACAGTCGTCGTGGCTGTTAATAATGTTTACGGTATTTTAGGAAATTTTATTTTGAAACTAGGTTCGGTCAGCAACTTCGCCTGCGTGAAAGTTCAGACTTGTTCCTAGAAAAGAAAGAAAGCAGCAAGCAGCGCGTTTGTGGAACGCATTACCCTTAAGAGTTAGAAGTGAGGCGTGCCCAAACGCTACCGACTTTCAAAAAGATGGTGAAGGAGTATTCCTAGAGTATGCCTGTCCTGTAATAAGTTAAGGTGTGTAATAAAGAAAGCATATTTAAGTATATTTGGCACTCACAAACATACACAGTGTAGAAACAAGTAGGTATGCAGAAACTTTTATTAAGTTTAAAAAACTGGCTAAATGCGAGTCGAAGTTGCACATAAAGGATTCCATACTACAATACTAATATTGAGCAAAAAACGCCAAAAATCACGTTTGTTGTATGGAGGCCCCTGAGATATTTTATTTTAATAAAATATTTTATAGACGCTAGTTTAATATTATTAAAAGAAAGAATATTTAGTTGTATATTCACTAGAAAAAATATTTTAATCGAATAAAATAAAACATTTATTTTTAAAGTGAACATGCAACTAAATATTTTTCGTTTTTTAATTATATAAACTAGCGCTTGACTGGGATCCCACCTCACAGTAAGCAGTGATGCAATCGTTGATGGTGAGGCGCACTAGTTTATTAAGAGCTCTAGCTTACTCTAGCCTTGAAGACAGCAAATTACAATCATACGGGATGACCGCAGTGAGTAAATTGTTCCAGTCCGTGGATGTACGCAGTATAAACGACGAGACGAAAAGCCCAGTTTAGACCGTAGACGTGTTAACAATGTAAGGGTGAACACTCATGCAATTCATGAGGACGGTTTAAATGTATAATACATGCATATTATAGTTACATCCATGAAACTGACGAGGGTCGCTACGTACGATTATGTTTCCGATATCTGATACGGCAGCATTGTGCGTTTCTATTAAGACTACGAAGCTTTATAAGTCCATCGTTGTTCACCTACACCTATGTTTTGAGGAATAGGCAGCTCTTTCACACTCCTGGTTCTTGGTATTGTGTACCATTCTTTAACTTTAAGGTGACTGAGGCAACTCGCTTTTGGGAGACCAGTCCAACTCACACTTCGATCACACAACACTCCAAATATTGGGGTTGTAAAGCACAACAGTAAGAATGTTATGTTCTTTTTATGTAAACCTTTAGTATGTTATATAAATAAGTAGACGAACAATTCCCTTGATGGATTTATTGCTTCTTAATATAATTACATAATTATTCCACATAAATGCTATATTAAATACATACCTAAATATTATGTGAACTCATCAGTGTGACGTACAAACTAACACAAAGGTAATTGTACAGCGTAGCTCGTACGTACAGTATTACTAACATTAGGTCTAAAATCAAGAAGACCATCTCCGCATGGCAAAGTTTCCAGTATTAATGTTGTAATTAACACGAGATGGCGCTGCAGTCCACCGCCTTAAGGCCCTAGCTCCCGAGCAGCCCATAAAACAGTGACTTTCTGAAGCTTACTACTCGGTAACGGCTGGGTTAATAGATTTGAAAAAAATATATAGGTATTTATTACAAATTCATATACCTATAACATTATCAACATATTTTTTGAACCATTTGAATATAAATTAATATATTCAATAATTATGTCAAATATGAAATATTTCAAATTCAAATAATTAATCTTCTTAACTATTAAATATTATAACTTAATAAGTATATAAACAAACTGAAAATAATAATATATTGTACACGCGGGTAGAAATAAAACTCACAGGGCATCAAAGAATTCGTCCACATCGCAATGTTAATGGGAAAAGTGTCCAGAACGTTGGCAGCATTGCCACTCTGGATGGCAATGCTGATTTTTTGTATGACCAACAAAAAAAAAATTAACGACATGATATTTTCCCTACTCCTTTCAATCGGCTTTAATCTTTAGAAATATGTTTATACAAAAAAAGTGCAGGTTAAGTGTTCTTCAGAATGTACATATCGTTATGTAAATCAATCAATATTTCGCAAAGAAAATGGTTTTAAAGGTCAGCGGGGCTCAGGCGACAGTACGAGTAGGTATGTGTGCATTTAACTCCGGCCAGATGTTCAAGGGACTATACGCCTTAAAGCAAATATTTGGCTAAACGCGGTGGCAATTAATAATCACTGTTCGCATTAATTTGACTTAACAATACAAAGTTGGCGTTTTGAGTGACTAAATGGTACTATGAAGGGGCCTAGAGTAGAACCGGGAGGTTCTTTAATATGATTAATCATTGTCGTAGGTATAGTAGTTCCGATTTTAGTTAGAATGGGTTTTTGAGAACATAATAGATACTAAGGGACAGCTCAGGGGCAAGGAATGTCATTAGTGTAGGATAAGTCGTAGATTGGAATTTCAATTTCAATATGTGAGAGATAGTTTGCGCGCTTTAAATAAAAAGTGACTCAAATTAGATCTTTTTGATCTTTTACGGTCCGGACTAAGCACATTCGTCGTCGTTTATATCGCGTAAATCGAAGGACTGCGAAAATTTACCTGCAGTGGCCTTCCCGCCCGATTTTAATTTAGGTTGCTTCCAGGCTAGAGTGAATATACTAGAGCGCCTCACGTGATGATCATAAGCCTTCTGATCAGGAGATTGCAGTCAAGCAATAGTTTATATCATTTAAAAAAAAACCTAACATTTTCAAAAGTAAATTAAATTCAGCTTTTTAAAACACACGTTGTTACCGTATCCCCTTCCCAGTGATTACCTGTCAATCTGAACGGGGATGAGTGCCGCTTAGTGACACCGGCGACAAGGTGATTGACCACCCATCAACTAACCATGGTTTATTGCAGATTTCAGATCTGTTGGGTACGTAGGTGTGGTTTTAGTTCATGTTCTTTAGAAAATCGCTAACGATGTTTTTTACGTACGGGTCGAATACAGAACAAAATTTTTTGAAGTTGGTTCAAAATGGTCTTATGTTCTAAAACGATTTGCAACCCCATTTACTATAATTTATTATTTTTACTGTCTCTGAACAGAGTATTCATTATTATAACTAAACTTCTACACTAGTAATTTGTACAGACGCCTTTTATCTTCTCAACTACCAAGCTAAATACAGCTACAACTTTAGCGCCGTAATCTCTCCAGCTAGCAAAACTTTTATACATAGTCGGGCATTTAATTCCGTTCCTGTAACTAAATATATTTTTGCTCAGTAAAGAGTTTCCGTCTGCGATGCGAAGTAGTCGAATTGAACTGAAATCAACGTTCTCGTTTAATGAGTCCCGTTGTCTGCCCGCCATTTCGGGAATTAATTAAAAATAGTGGTTTTTGGACGCAGTTTTGAATCATCATCATCATCATCATCATTTCAGCCGAAAGACGTCCACTGTTGGACATAGGCCTCCCCCAAGCGTCGCCACAACGACCGATCCTGTGCTTCTCGCACCGACCGCACTCCCCCTCACCAGGTCGTCGGTCCACCATGTGGGAGGCCTTCCAACGCTGCGTCTTCCGGTGCGCGGTCGCCACTCTAGAACCTTTCGGCCCCATCGACCATCCGTTCTACGAGCAATGTGCCCTGCCCACTGCCACTTTAGTTTGGCGATTCTTTGGGCTACGTCGGCGACCTTGGTTCTCCTGTGGATATCTTCATTCTTAATGCGATCACGCAAGGAAAGTAAACAGTACAGCAGTTTTGAATGTTATGTCATTAATAGCGAAAAATCATTAGTATGTTTTCGTGTGTATAAATTGATAAACAGACATAATAAGCCGCCGTATATTATCCAGCAGTAGACATTCGGCTGAAATGATGATGGTGATGAATTACATATTCCAAAGCGTAGATCTCTGTAGAGAAGAATGTCCAAGAAACTCCATGGACACTCTTTTAAATCATAATTATTATGTACCTACTAGCTGACTCAGCGAACTTCGTACCGCGTAATAGTAAGTATAACGACATCTACTGGCTTTACCAAAACAGCAAATGACATTTTAATTACAGATGGTGTTGTATCCGGATATTTTTTTTCGCGATTTTTTCCATTTTTTCTTACCGTTTAAACCTTTGCGTCGAACGCCTAGAGTAGGCCACACCTCCGATTGCTTTGTTCTGACGTCATCTCAACGCTCAGTCACGTGGCCAGAACAAAGGAATCGAAGGCGTGGCCTACTCGAGGCGTTTGATGCAAACGAAACGGTCATAACTTGGCTAGGGGGGCAGCACCCCTAGCCAAGTTGATAATCTGCAATCTTTAACGCTAGTCGAAAACTAATCAAAATTTAATGTATGGGAATGACATCATCTTAACGTTAAGTCATGTGGTCAGAACAAACGAATAGAAAATTCGTAGCCAAGTTCACATCGTTAAAAATGATAGAATGAATTGTTATTGTTTTTACAATGTTCAACGCTTTTCCTTTGATATTGTAGAACGAGCGGCAGACTCAGGCGCGTCAACATGGCTACGAACTTATCGTTTTCTACAATTGCTGACACCGAGGCGTTACCGATTGGAGAACGGAATTCGACACGAAATGGTTGTAACTTGGCTAGGAGGGCTGCCTTTACGTACTTTCCGAGTCGCTTCAACTCACAAGCCCCTAGCAGCAACACAGCAATTTTGAATGGGAAAACAACCCATTAGCATTTCTTGCCTTACTTAAAAATCGAATTCAGGACCTCACGTTCAGCAGTCGCGCTTATAACTATGAGACTATTGGGGCAGTTACAATACACGTTACATGTAACATGACCGTAAAAATTTTTTTGTAGCAGTGTATTCTGTTTATTTTAAAGTTAGTTCGATGGAGTGGTTTGTTTCAATCGGAGGAGAGTTGTTTTCATGTTTACTTGCAACTGCAAGCAACAACTGTTATTGTATACCAGCTTTATTTTTTTGTCTATAAAATGTTGCCCCATGCTAGGGGTTACTCAAGAATCATGGATGCGTACGGAACCCGGAACAATTATCTGTACAAATATTTGTTCCGTGTAGAAACGATGACATGCAACGCAGTACCCACTGCCCCAACCCAATCGCAAAATCACTGTTAATATATTATTTTGGTAAGCATTTGTTTGACATACGGTTCTTCGATAAATGATCCGCCGACAAAACCGTTTACTTTTCACAGGTTGCCAACAAAATTATTCTTATTTTAGTGGCTCTCGATATATAAATCATCGTCGATTTGCTGACACAATTTTTTGTCTATCTCCGTGTTTACACTAACGCATAATAATAATAATATTTTTTTATTAGCACACACACAAGTTTGAAAGAAAAATATACTAATATGAAGAATGTTTATTTGTTAATAGAAAAAAGATCAGAGGTGGCCGGGGGCCCAAATTAGGCATAACCTGTACCTTGGCGGCCCAGGACTAATTAGTAGTAGGTATAGGCTAATTAATAACTTTTTATCATCTTACTGTCTAATAGAGCCTTTTAAGAGTCATAATTCCTTGTCTATTCTTTATCGATGCACATCATTTTTCTCAATACTTATAGCCCTAGTCTTACAAAATGGTAATGTAAGATAATGTACGGGTATAATAGCCGATGCCAGCTAACTTTGGCCCGTATTCGCGAACTTCCTAACAATTACAAATTAAACTCTTTGTTCTAACCACAGAGTTTGGAATCGACGCACCGGCAGCGGAAAGCTTTGACATTAAAATAAACGTTAAACTTTTTGGCGGCTGTGATGTACCAGACTTGCTGCGCAATTTTCATTCCTCACCCCCATGTTACACTTTTTTTTTTGAGATAGGGAATTATCAAATAATTTCTCTCGCGCAAGGGTGGAGTGAGAGGGCGCATGAGACTTTTGCTGCCTATTAACTTATCTGTGTCTATCAGTTGCCCTTTCCGTTCTAGGACTACGGTGAACTCTTGCAGCCCCAGCAGAATCTCTGCAGCTCAATATAAATTTTTGTGACAACATCGCTGCTGCGCAACTACTCGCCTCGTATATAGAAACACCATTCAGTTCGTATCGTT
Organism: Mythimna pallens; assembly: GCA_961205895.1. Classification (NCBI taxonomy): domain Eukaryota; kingdom Metazoa; phylum Arthropoda; class Insecta; order Lepidoptera; family Noctuidae; genus Mythimna; species Mythimna pallens. Next base: position 8,002,224 of record OY540835.1, on the reverse strand, counting down.
TCTGTACTATCTAATAAATATACGTGCTCAAACAATGAGTGCTAATTTCGGCAGTCATAACTATAGTCACAATTATCATAAGCGCTCAAGTTCTATGAGGTTATAAAAGCCACACGAATCTTTAAAGTTAAGCAACGTTTGCCTAAGTAAAAAAAAGCCTGTAGATGATACTGAGATTCCTCTGTGTCTTCGAGAGCTCTGAGATCTTGGACAGTCGTCCGAATAGTTAAAAAACAATCAGTTAAGTAGCCGCATCATCTGAAATACTTTAGATTGCATTCAGTTTTACTGGAAACCGACATCACCGACCCCAAAGGCTAGGAAGCTCGATTAGAAATTTTTTTGACTGAAGTGTGACACTTACGTTAAGTTGTATGGAAATAAAAATGCTGTGTTTTTTTTCGTACCCTGAAACTTCACTTCAAAATTAGTTGCCAGACAGCTGCTAAGTAGTTTTTTTTTTCTTTTGGCGTCGCTCATAGCATAGCATAACGTAATGTTCCTACTGTTGGGACTCAGGCCTCCTCTCTAGGAGAAAGAATGGGCCGTAATCCACCACGTGGGCTCTGTGAGGGTTGGTGGATGTCTCATGTCTTCGATTTTTTGGTTCTAGAACATGCGGGTTTCCTCACGATGTTTTCTTTCACCATTTTAATAGCAGTGGTGATGACCTATAACTAGTAAGTCGGGGCCGTTACCACTCAGCCACGGTGCTCTAGCACTGCTTCGCTCGTCTGGCATTATACTGAACTGGACCTATTTGGTGCAGCCATGAGATACACAATGTTATCTTATTTAAGTTTCTACATACTTTGTGTCTTCCTTGTGTGTGTTTGTGTGCCAAATAAACATGTTGCTATTCTTTCTTATTGCTGGTGCTTCCAGCGAAGCGTCTCATTGCTCTGTGGTATAACGTTGCAGTATCGCGGATTCAGCTATGCTTTGAATTTGTCTGTGTTATTTGGATTCCAAAAATGAACTATTCGTTCGACGTTACAATGAAACGCTGGCTCACTGTAATGATCGTTTGAGTTAATATTTTGTTAGGTTGCAGCTATAGTTTGAATTATAAACAGTTTATTTATATAGTAATTTCGAGAGAAATATAGTGAAATAGTGGCACAGCCGCAAACGAATAAAATATATGTACATTCAGTTAATATTGCATTTCTGGGGCAATTTTGAAACCGTCTTTAAAAAGGGTTATTACAATAAAAGATTTATAAACATTATCAGTCTTATAATGTTCCCATTGCCAAAACGCAGGCGTCAAGAGAGGGAATGAATCGTAATGAGAGTAATAGCGATGAAATAAATTACACAAAGTAATGCGCCTGTTTGGGTTTAAACCCGCTACCTTACTCGTAAGTCGGGGTTGATGCCACTGGGCTACCACTACTCTCTAACTAAAAGGTTTAGGAAGTCTTAATCGGTGCCTACCAATAAATGTTTACCTCTCTCTTTAATTAAACAAACGGCAAAGAACTCCCTCAAATGCGCCAATAATTTTGCGAAATATAAAACACGTAAGGAACCACAGACTTATTAAGTCTGTGTAAGGAACGTTACCAAGCGTTAATTGAACAACGACAATATGAACAGGATAAATATTTATAATAAATGAACGTAACTTTCCTAAAATGTCGTTATTAGTGGTACGGACGCAAGAGGACTGTGGCCTTTAAGGTGCCATGTTTAATGATGAGGAGGAAGATTTCACAGCATTCCTACAACATCACCTTCCGCATGACGCAGGTTCTCACCGAACATGGTCAGTTCAGGAAGTTCCTGCACCGGATTCGTGCGAAAGTAACGCTCGGGTGTCACCACTGTGTGGACCGCCCGGAGGATACTATGAAGCACACGGTAGAGGTGTGTCCCGCTTGGGTAGAGAACCACCGTGTCCTCCTGGGGGAGATTGGTGACAACGATCTCTCACGCCGGGCCTTGGTATAGGCCATTGTCCAAAGCGAGGAGGGGTGGCAGGCGGTCGCCTCCTTCTGCGAAGCAGTAATGTTAGCAAAGAAGGAGGCCGTACGTGCGCGCGTGAGAGAGCGTCCCTCACGCCCCAGCTGCTGGGATTCTGAACTCGATTTCCAGCCACCGTAGGCGCGGGTTTGCGGATGGCGAGCAATGGGCCGTCCGACCGTCCGGTAATCGTCCTGACCGAGCTCAAGGAGATGTCAGCAAACCGTAGGGGGGTCTCAAGGTTTGCTGACATCTCCTTAGCTTAGCTTAGCAGGGTCGAAACCTACAGGGGCCAAGGGTCTGCTTCTGAAAGGAAGACTCGGCCCTAGTATGAAAGGCAACGAAGGAACAGGAGTGGGTTTTTAGTCAGTAAAAGTCTGAGTAAAAACCCACTCCAGAGCGGGGTATGTCATTAGATGATTTTCGCACCGAAAAAAAAAACTTACAACATGTTCTTTTGAAATTAAATAATTCATTTTTGTATATTTTGTTCTTCTTTTGTAAATTCGATTCGAAGTTTCAACACAAATGTATGTTTATTTATGAAATGACTTTTTGAACTTGAATTTCGAATCGTATACTATTTACAACGGAAAAACCGAAACCAAAAGTTGGAATAGGTTGCTTTGAAATGTTTTTTTTTAGCCGAAAAAAGAAAAAAAAACCTAATTTCATCGAAAACTCAGAGCTGTTTAGAACTACAACACCGCATCACGTGTTTACTACTACAATGTTTACCTAAATAAAACAAAATAGACCGCAAAATCACTTTTTGTAGTACTCAACGCCATAAGAAGTACGCCAACAACCTTTTCCTTATGAAGTTATGCGTGAAAAAAGATAAACAAAAACGGAATAACATCCATATTGTTTTGACAGTAAAGCCAGGTGAAACTAAAGTTTTCCATGGCGGTGGATTTTGGCTTTGATTTTCCTGTAGTGGCTTTTGTTCAAAGGAACTCTTGAACGAGGGAAATCAAGGCTCACAAACGTCAATACAGTTTTGTGTGAGATTTGGTTTCGCTGCGAAAATTCATCAATCATGCAAAGCGACCGTTTTTATCGATTCAGTGGCCTAGTGTTGTTACTAAAACAGTTAACTCAATAACTTTCCTTATATAAGGTAGCTTAGCATAGTTTATTCTAATTTATTTGATAATATTATGTGAAATCATAATATTATCAAATAAATTAGAATGAATTAGAATAAACTTAAAAAAATTAATTTGATTGAATGTATTTGTTTTTTTTGATTAGTTTAATGTAATTGTTTCTAATTTAATTTACTTCAATGTACAACAATGACCCAAGGGCTGGCTTTTACCTCGGTCAGAGATTAAGCATTGCCATACAACATAGTAATGCCGCCAGCCTTTTGGGCACACTTCCAGTCGACAGCGATGCGGAGGAGTTTTATGACGCCATATTTTAGCTAGTAGCTTTTTCATTGAGTGTATATATAGTTTTTATTAGTTAAGTGTTTTTATTGAATTAATTTAAACCAAACGCAACGGAAAAAAAAACTTCAATGTTATTGTTTGATTGGCGTTATTTTAAATACATAAATCACCATTATTCTGGAAATGACAATGAGTGCATTTTACCCGAATAAAAATAATGAATATTGTAATATTATTATTATATAATATCATCTAGTGGACCCGATGGAATTGATTTGAGATCGGTGTAAATTTATATATTCTTTTTCTTCGCCTCTGTCAGAATTAATTAAATAAGAGGTTTCCCTCTCCAGTTGCATCATATTTTATACAATTCATGCATCGATTACTGGTATTGGTATTCCTCTATTCTTACATACATTCACATTGCCCATCATCTACCACCCCTGCCTTAATCTATAACTTGGGTCCGTACTCAACACGTTCTATTCTTTCACTTTTTTTTCTTTTCTTTTCTATTTCATTCATATATCTATCACTTTTTGCGTTTCTATTCTTATTCCATCCATATAAAAATATATTCTGCACTCTTATCTGTTTATTAAAACTAGCACTCTTCAACTGACGGTTGTGAAAGATCATAAGTGATGAGAACATTCGTGTCAACTATCTATGAGTGTAATAATTGGTGAATTTAATTACTACAAGTGGATGTTTTACTACTAATATATATTAAATAGCACAAAACTGTCTGGTTAAGATATGTGAGCAAACAAATTCAGTGCGAGCAGTTACTGAGCCAACCTCGAGGGAAATATGCGGCGATCCAATCGGCCATATACAGCTCATATTTCTGCATTACGTGCCTATGCGATATGTGCCGATTTTAACTGCAGGCTTTGTCGTGTTTGGCAATCAGGGACCAAACTCTGTTCGCGTTAATTGCTGTTTTTATTATGTACTTGTATTAGTATATTTGTTTGCGTTTGTGTGTGTCGAACTTAGTGTAGCACTGAGCCTAACCTTTCCACTAATTTACTACTAAATATTGGTAGCGTTTGAATATTTTGATATTCAAACGCTATCTACTGTGGCTCCTCAATCCATAAGGAAATGCTATTTATATGTATTACCAAGTAGTTTAGATTTTTTTTGCAGTCATGTTGCCTTAGATATTTTCATAGATGAAAATAAAATACAAAATTATCAATTTTTTAGTGCTCAAAAATTTATTTTTTCAGTGTTTTAAAAAAATCACAAATTGTAGTCTGATTGAACTCTGATAATTAAAACTAAATGGAAAATGTGATTTTGCAGTGCAGTAATAGATCTGAGTAAGAAATAAAAGGGATCGTAAGAGCTTTAAATATGAGGGATTAGGCAAAGAGCTCTCCTCCTACCCTCCAATTTATATTTATAACGTGCATTAAGTTCAGCATAGTTGATGTAAGATCACTTAAGTTTCAACGTTCTACCTACATGCCTCATGTTTTCGCGGAGCACTGGCACTTTATTATTAATTCTTATGACTGAACTTAGTTATTAGGTTCCATTTAAAATTTATTCCATCAGAAAATGGATCAAGTACATTGAAATGATGTTTTTTCCGAAAATGTTCGTCATCATCCGTTCATTATAGCCGCAGATATCTTGGTCAAGGATTTTGGTCCATAGCGAGCTCTTTACGGGTTGTGTATCTGAATTTGTTCACCAGCAGTTTTAAAATATTGGTAATGCATTTACTGGTGCTGCTGAAGCTTAAGCTGCAAACTGAAGTCAGCCCAAGCTCAGATGAGTATATCACGTTTGAGCTTGGCATGACTTTTTAAATTTTTCTTCCTCATCCGGTTTACTATCAAATAAATATTATTATTATTATAAAATTTTCTCTAGTCATCTTATAACCGTCATCCTTAAATTAGAATGAGCTTATCTGAAATTACTGCATATTTTTCTCTAAGCAACTTATTCCTCCTATATAAAGATTTCATCATCAATAAAAATAACACTGATAATTTATTTGTTGTTACGCTTACGAAACTACAGTACTAAATTAGAAAGTGACAAAGCTCTTACAAGTTAAACTTTAATTAAAATGTTGCCACAAAATGCTTAGCTAAATTGCCGTTAAAAGAAGTTCCTACTTTTGTAATGTTTCAAGTTCTTTAAAGGCTTTAAAGTTATATTTCGTATCAAGTTGCAGTTAGGAAAGCAACGCTAGAAAGCCGTTAAACTCAAACGTACTAAATAAAAATGTTTTTACTGACACTTAACGTCATTTATGCGGAGTATTTTGATGTGGTTTTGTTAAGAGATACATATTATAGTGAAAACGCCAATAGTGGCTGTTTAGATCTGACGGATAATAATTTTACATACGTTTTCACTCGCTTCACGCACTATTCATTTCGTGGAGTAGATAATGTGCGCCGCAATATATTAATAATAATAATCATTTTATTTTCAGACATAGTCCATACAGTATACACAAAATTAAAATTAAAATAAAACATTAAAGTAATCAAATGAGATGTCATTATACACATAAAATTAAATTTAAATCAAAATAAAATAAAATTAAAATACAAATAAAATAACACATTACGTATGTCAACAATAATTACAATAAATTTCACACACACAATGTCACAAAGTCAAATTATACGAGGGGAGCCGCTAACATGAAGCTGCATCCACCTCTGTATCAGGGACAGGTCCCACCGCTCGGACAACACCCTCAGGAGACTGTTTGAGCTGCTTCGTAGGCGACTTAATAGTGAAGCGCTCCGCTTCCATATCGCATTCGCATATTGAAGCCATTTTAATTTTCACGAAACACACGTTTATTACACGTCCATAATATTGATATTATACTGAGATATTTTGACCAATTTACTGGTTAAAATATTAAAAAAAATACGTTATTTTTTTAAGATGAAGTCTGTTCAATCAAAAGTGAGCAATTAGATATATTTTTCGACACTTAAAACTCACATATATGATTTAGCACCTAATAACATTCCTTTTTTAATATTCCGCGGTTTTTTGTGAAGATCTCTAAATATGTTTTTGTTGGTTAGGAGTATTCTAGCTTAAAGACGGCAGATAATAAAAGATTAATAAATATATAAGTTACTCCATAAAGAATCGTCTTTATTTTCGCAAGAATATAATATCAGTTTGATCACATTATTATTTTTTCCTCGGGGAACAAAAAACAAGTTTAACGTATATATATTTTTTTATTTGTATATAAAAGAACATGTTTCAAAATAATTGAAACATTATTCAAAGTTGTTTAATTAGCAACACAAACTACACAACAAGGGACCTTGTTTCCATGTCATTTGCGATATTAATATTCAAACACGACACAATTTATGTTAATAATTATTTAATGTTGATTGATCAATTTAACGGTACAACACAGGCTTGTCAGCCGCTAACTAATCATAAAGCAGCAAACCATTGGGCTTTGATTTACATTGTTGTTGATAAATCAGTTTTCTAGTGCAACATCGACGGATTATGCAAATTCACATGCGACCAAAAGCAAATTATTCATTATCCATTAACAGGAATAATAAGCGTCCACTATGTTCGCAGAAGCGAGAATCGATGGCTTTTATGCGATTCGAAGGGAAAAGACCGCTTCTCTTCTAGCACGGGTTCGCGGCAGTTCCAACCACGGGTTCCAACAGTATTCTGAAGGCGCTATCTGAGCAACTAAGGGCGGAATTCACCAATAAAGTTTAATCGCGTTTTAACGTTTGGCTCGCATAATCGCGTTTTGCCGCTGTCACTAGTGTCACTTGTCTGTATTTTTCTTTTATTGTATTTTTACAAATGACACAAGTGACAACGGCTAAACGCGATTATGCGAGCCAAACGTTAAAACGCGATTAGTTTTATTGGTGAATTCCGCCCTTAATGCCCCCAATGCTGAGACATTTTGTAAGTGTTTTGGTGCGGCAAGAGTAATTTTGTCGTTCATAATGTGTCCGTCCTTTGTATGTGGTTTGTTGTTTAGTTTATGTTATCCACTCGTAGATTAAGTTTATAGTAACGAATGGGCCTGTGTTTTCTTTATAATTTAATTATTATTATTATAAGCTACATCGAATTTCAATTCAGCTTTTAATATATTTCACTAATGGATGGGAGCTAATGACATATGCTTCAGGGTACTCCTGAGACGTTTGTATTATTTTGCTTTCAAAATAATCCCAAATTTTGCGACATTCGAAATTTACAAATGTAATATTGTAATTACATTTGTGGAAATTTGTATCAAAGGAAGCGATATTCACGTTAACGTTCGCGGTATGCAGGATTTCAGGAATTTAATATCTTGAGTCGAATATCAAGGTATATAGAATTTGTAAGTGGATGTTGATCACGTGTTTATTTATTTTTTATTCTTGGTCGGTGAGGATTCTTTAAACATGTTCATTTTTAAACTATTTGGATCAAAAACAAATTTTATCATTGCAAATCATAGCAGTAAATACAGTATAATGATATCGCTGGGATTCCGATCCCGATTTCCGGCCACCGTAGGTGCGGGCTTGGAGACGGCTAGCAATGGGTAGCTCGCCGTCCAAACGTCCGGTAACCGTCCGGTCCGAGCCCAAGTCGTCGACGGCGCGTACTGTTCCACGCGCGCCTCAAGGAGATGTCAGCAAATCGTAGGGGCCCAGCAGGGTCGAAGCCTACTGGGGTCAGGGGTAGTGTGAAAGTGAAACTCAGGGCCCTAGGACGAAGGCAAAAAAGGAGCAGGAGTGGGTTATTAGTCAGTAAAAGTCAAAGACACTACCTCCCGCTTCGCCCAAGAGTGGGATTTGTCATTAGATGATTTTCCCTGCACCGAAAAAAAAAATGAAAGGGGTCCAGAAGGGCCAATGCCCGCTAGGGCCACGGGGAATTTCTGAAAAGGGAACCCGTGGCCCAAGAACGTATGGGGCAACTGAAGGACACAAGTCTGCTACTACAGTAAAATAGCGCGTTCTGGTGTCGGATTGTCCTAAAATCTGTTATATTATATTTTGTGTCATTTGATTTGTTTTGTTAACACTAACATTAGCTCTTAAGTATTTTCGTGTTACTAACAATTTATATGTAGAAATCTGAAACAAATAACTACTATTAGTCAATAAAAGTTTGGCGCGCTCTACCCTATAGCGGGAGAAATCATTAGATAATTCCCTACCTCAAAAAAAAAACCATGAATATAAACGAAAACAACCTGTAAATAAATTACCTTTAGCAGATATCTATTCTAACATATAGTATAACCATTTCATCTCAAAGCCGTATTAGAATTATAACATAATACTACTCGTACCAGCACCAGATACGTAATAGATACTACAGAACGTGTACCGCTACTGCAATATACCTGAGAAATACCTCGGAATATACATTGAAGTATGTACTTCGAGTATAATCTTACTTCAAGGATTGTCGAACGTTCGTCCTGTATAATATTATTCTCTCTGGAATATTCTCTTAGCCTAATGAATGTTTATTTAAGCTGTGTGGTAGTCAATGGTCCTTTGGTTTGACGGGAGAGAATCGACTTAACATAATTTTATTGAAAATTATGAATTTTCTACTGTTAGTATTTCGCTTGTGATTTTTGCACTATCCCTTCTATTGTTTACCTGCTTTTGGGGAGCACAACGTTTGCCGACACGGTGGAGCATACGGTGGAAGTACCCACCTGGTTCGGGCTATGGTTCGAGGCGAGGAGGAAGGCGGCCGCCTCCATCTGCGAAGCAGTAATGCTAGCGACAGAGGAGGCCACACGCGTGAGGGAACGAACATTCTCTCGTTCCAGCCACCGAGATTCCGACCCCCGACTACCACCCATGTAGACGCGGGCTTGCGGACGTCGAGCAATGGCTAGCTCTCCGCCCGGTCGGCCGGTAATTGACTGGACCGAGCCCAGTCGTCAACTGCGCGTAGTGATCCACACCTCCACAAAGAGATGTCAACAAATCGTAGGGGCCCAGCAGGGCCGATGCATGCTAGCTAGGACTGCAGGAAATTTCTGAAAAGGAAACCCGTAGTCCTAGAACGCAAAGAGCAACTGAAGTATACATGTGTGATTTCAGTCAGTAAAAGTCTTACACCCTCTCGCTCCACCCAGAGCGTGAGAAGTCATCGGATGATTACTCAAGAAGTAGTTATTGGTGATTACACTTACTTAAAAAAATATATGTGGACAGAAAAAACTCATTTTAATAAGGTTGAACTAAAGAGGAAGCATTATGGAATACCCTTGCAAAACCCACAGCTCACATTCGTGTTGGTCACACAGCTGCACAGTAGTGGACTTAAATTGCTTTAAGACAGCAGAAAGCTATAGACTTTTATTCAGGCCTCCATGTACTCCAAAAATGCAATTTGCCAACGTTATTGTCGAAAAATTCAAAACACAGTTCGAATAATTCACAATTTGCCGGTGTAGACAGTGTTCTGTTGCATGAGATATTTTTAAATTACATTTTTGCAACCGTGCGCCCCGTAGCCGAGTACTCATCTTACTGCGTAAAGTTCCAAGGTGTTTCTATTAATTTTGTAAAGTTTTGATATTGCATGTCTGCGGAATAAAAACAACGTTTTATTATAAGCTGTGGTGTTTCATTAAAGTTTGTGGGTACTACAAATTGGAGTAGTAAAAATTTTTAGCTGCGACAGACGTCAAAAATGTATCGGTATCAGGCTGGGTGGACATTAACATATGAAGCATTGTCGTACATACTAGCAACACGCCCCAGCTTCAAATGGATGTAAAAAATCATTTAAATTCACACACACATATTCTACATCTTCCTAATGAATCATTTATTTGTTTTTGGTTTTTGTTTTTTGGTGAAAGCCGTATGAAAATCCGTTCAGTAGTTTTTGAGCTTATTGCTTACAGACACGGTGGGGTGACTTTGTTTTATAATATTTACTAGCTTCTGCCAGTGGTTTCGCCCGCGTAAAAGTGTGTTTTTCCATACAAACTTCCAACCCCCGTTTTACCCCCTTAAGGATGGAGTTTCATAAAATCCGTTCTTAACGGATATTTATACTCTATAAGGAACCTACCTGCCAAATTTTAAGTTTGTAGGTGTTGTAGTTTCTGAGATTTCGTGATTAATCAGTGACTGGTATTTCGCTTTTATATATAATTGTATAGATTTATGTAATAAAAATTTATGTACGAAAAACAGGAAACACAAAGGCGGGCTTAATGCCTTAGGTAGTCGACCTCAGCTTGAAATGTAAAGAAAGATTTTATACGAGACTGTAGTCTAAAGATTCATATCGGCAACAAATAATACAAAAAGCATTTTTTTAAAAATATGTCTTCCTTTCTCTGTAAATCGTGAATATCTGTACCTCAGCCAATTTAAATTTGAACCATCCATACTATTCGCAGTACATATCCTTTCGCATTTAAAATTGAATATCCGCATTTTCCCATATCCTCTTGCAACAGACAGTAAGTCAATATCATGGACTGTACACACATCAGGTTGCTGCGGATTCATCTCGTCCTTTTCACAGAAACTAACGTAGTTTCAAAGCTAACACATTTTACCAGTTTATTCATCTGTGTTTATTCAGTGGCTCGGCTTTGAGTAGTCCCCTAGACTGGTACTATCCTAATGTAAGCAACCATTTTGTGAGTTTATAATGTAACGTAAATTAATGGAAAGGTGCAGCTTTTGATGTTTTGTGAGCTTAATTTCTGTCTTTTATAAATCGCCACCTTTAGTAATGAAAGTGACCTAACTCAAAAATGGCAATTTACTGGAAATTAGCAAGAAAGTCTTCGAAATGGGTAGTGTTGATTATATTTAATAATTGGTCTCTTTATAAAGTCAGCAGGTACAGGAATTTTAAGTTAGAATACTTTTATTCTAATAAAATCATTTGTCGAAGACGTAAATTGACTAAACATTTTTTTTTTCATTTGAAACGTTGATTCGTTAAGATCGAACATCATGAACAAACAACTCAAAGATGATATCAACTTTTTTCGATTGTTCGATCAAATCAACGATCTTTGAGAAAAGCCGTTTTTATCCGATAGAGGATAAAGTAAATTAAATTTAGAACATCATGTGCACTAAGTTTGTGAATTCAAAACATCATTAAACCTATTTACTTCTACCTCCATGGTGCCAAATTTATCACACAATTTTTTTTAATCTGTTAAAAACTCAGACTCTGAACCTCCTTGGTGTACTTTTTTTTTAATTTCCATTGCACGCGCCATTTTCTTCTCACGTCGTATTGTTTAGGCCTTAGGTTGAAAACAAGTAACTTGAAAATAAGTCAAAAACCTAAAATTCTAGATAGTTAATTTACCTAATACAAAGACAAAAAGAGACCGCAACTTAGTCATTTGCAAGGAATATGTAATAATTGTTGAGAAATATGAAGCGTTACGCACGCCTAACACTCCAATCAATCGTTTTTTTTTACAATATCCCAACGGAAAGTGTGTCAAACCGCCTATGGCTGCTAATAAAATTGGCAGTATCCCACGAGAAATAGCAACTTTTCTTGAACTTCCAGAACCCCCGTTGTACACGGGTCATTATTTCCGACGAACTTCAGCCACACTTTTAGCCGATTCAGGAGCTGATCTCCCGTCTCTTAAGCGCAATGGAGGCTGGTAGTCTAATGCGGTTGTAGAGGGATACATAGAGGATTCCATCCAAAATAAGTCAAAAATATGTTAAGGTTTTGTAGGAGCCATTACACTGAAAGAGCCTCGGTCAGATCCTTGGACTGGCACTTCTACATCAAAAATGAGCCGTTACGAAACACCTAGCCATCGCCCTCTCTCGCCAACCTTTACACCAAGGGAATCCGCTGAATCGGTAAAAATATTAAGTATGACAGATAGTTTACCAAAAAACGGCACACAACAACACCAACACCCACATTACAGTACCAAAAAAAAAATATTGCACACAATTTAATTAACTAGCAACGTTAAATTCAATTTTTCTTAATTATATTTAAGTATTATTTGTTATAATTAAAGATTATTCTGTAATACTTACCTATCATAATGTGGTAGTTAATACCTAAACTGAAATAAAAATATAGATATTTCACCTCGTGCTCTTTTGATTCGCTCGCTACCACTCAGGGTTCTCATTTTAGAATCCTTCGCTAGCTCAGTCATCAAAATTGAGCATGCGGTTAAAAAGCAACTTTGCACTCTTGTTTAACAAATAAATATTTTCAGAGTCGCAATAAATATTGAATTTATTATCCCCAACTCGAAATTTGAATTTTTCAGTAATTCTAATTTCGAGTCGGGGATAATAAATTCAATTTTTTTTTCACATTTTATAGTAAAATCATATTTTATATTGATCTAACTCTGTACCCAGCTTTGTCTCAGCTGCTGTGGATTATTCAAAGGAATAATTAATAAAATAAATAATTTCTTTGAATAATCCGCAGCCCTCGTAAAAAGGGTAACTGAAGGAACACTGATGGTTTTATTTAGTAAAAGCCTGACACTCCATTCCGCTTCAGCCAGAGCGGGGGGGCATTTAGCTGAGACGAAGTTTTCTTTTTGCTATAAATGAAACTCCGGACTAGAACTAAACTAGAACTTCCAAATAAAAACACTAATGGAGCGAAGGTTCAATTATTCAAATTATTTACTTTAATTGTATATACTCTAAGGGGCGTCACTTAAAAGAAGCTCAAAATTAATTTCCCGCCGGTGTGGACCCCGTCTGAAGCGTCACGTGCTCCAAAATTTGGTGCTGTAATGAAAATAATAAATTCCTGGACGAAAAATAAATCATGCTAAGTATTATGGAGAAAGAAAAATGGCGACGGTACGGTGTGAAAAGATTCGGCCACCGTGTTTATGATGTGCTTTCTGTGCGACAAAAAAGTAATTTTATTTACATAGGAATGTGTTACGGTGCTGAGTTTGAAATGATTTGCGGTTATGGGTTTTGATAGAAACCTAATGTATAGTATAGTATGTTTTAGCTTTGTTCAAGAGTATACACATCATCATCATTTCAGCCGAAAGACGTCCACTGTTGGACATAGGTCTCCCGCAAGCCTCGCCACAACGACTTTTCTTTTGCGTCTCGCATCCATCTGCTTCCCGCGACCCTCACCAGGTCATCGGTCCACCTTGTGGGAGGCCTTCCAACGCTGCGTCTTCCAGTACGTGGTCGCCACTCCAGAACCTTTCATCCCCATCGACCATCTGTTCTGCGTGAATTGTGCCCTGCCCATTGCCACTTAAGTTTGACGATTCTTCGAGCATTATCGGTAACTTTGGTTCTCCTAGAGTTTCCTTGCGTGATTATATCAGGAGTACTACTATACGTATTAATTAGTTGCATCTTTTTGTTTCTTTACGATTATTTTTTACTCTTTTTTGGTTAGAGTTGGCTGAAACTCCAGAAACGTTCTAAAATCATTGTAATTTCTACCAAGTAGATTTCATACGACCAATTTTTAGTAAGTATATTATTATAGTCTACTTGGTTTCTAACACTGACCACTCTAAATTTCTAATCAATTGTTTTATGCTTTTGATGTAAACTTTGTCTGTACAGTAATTTTTTTCACAATGTTACCAGTATAGAACAGTTCGAAACTATCATTAGGACATCCAGAGCTCATATTAGAAATACTTCGGCAGAGCTCGTGAGAAGCCAACAAAACGCTAGTCTAGTACGTGTTGTCTTCAATTTAAGTGTATCACAAAAGAAACTGAGCAAAAATTGTGTTTTCAGAAAGTGCGCAACTTTGTATTTTATTGGTTACTTTAGAGATAGTTTTGAACTTTGTTCTAGGTACTTAATGTTGGCCTAAAATATTGTTTAATTTTGGTACTTCGCACTTAAAGATAGTTTGATGTTTCAAGACATTTTTACCAATTCTGCTGACTACTTAACTGCGGTAATTATTTAGCACAGTAATGATTATTATTACTGTGTTGCATAGCATAGCATAGCATAGTCGGCCTTATAATGTTCCCACTGTTGGGACTTAGGCCTCCTCTCTGGGAGAGGGGATGGGCCGTAATCCACCACGCGGGCCCAGTGCGGGTTGGTGGATGCCACATGTCTTCGAATTTTTAGTTCTAGGACATGCCGGTTTCCTCACGATGTTTTCCTTCACCGTTTTGAGAGCAGTGGTGATGAAATAAATTACACAAAGTAATGCGCCTGACTGGGTTTGAGCCCGCGACCTACAACTCATAAGTCGGGGCTGTTACCACTCGGCCACCACTGCTCTCAAGTATTGTCTCTGTGTTGAATAATTAGTAAATATGTTGTAGATAATAGATTTTTCAACTGGATTGGTTTTAATTGATGACATATTTAGCCAGTATATCGTAATTAGCCTTATAATGTTCACAGTGCTTGAACTCAGGCCTCCTTTCTAGGAAAGAGCATAGCTGTATTTATCACGCGGGCCCAATGTGGATTGGGGATGTCACCATATCTTTGTTTTTCAACATCACACAATGTTGCCAGGGTGTGAACCCTTTACATACGACTCGTAAGTCGGGACTGTTACCACTGAGCCACCACTCACTGCTCTCAGTATTGTGCTAATTAATTAATAAGCCCATTAGCCCCAAAGTCTATTGAATTATTTAATGTAAATCAAATCTTCATTGAACTTTTCTCAAGATGTAGCTAATTTAATTATTCATCAAGTTCTATAAAGATTGCTACAATTTACTCAAGCACATTAATTAGATTTTTAAATATTTTAAAAATCCGTGAGCGGACCATGGTGGATTGACTTGAGAGGGGGTGGGGTAAGAGGAGCCAATTCAATCAAGTAAAGTTTGCGGTGGGCCAGCTGAGATGGCGGTTATCTTTGCTCCAACTTTCGAAATTAATAGCAATGGCTGGAATTCCACAAAGATACCGAAAAGTTATGAAAAGAATACGCCATTTTTTCAACAATAAAAGAGCTCTTGAATTGGAAAATGTGTTTTCACTAAATTTAAGAACATAGTGGAAAATAAGTAGGTTATTTTCATTTATTTTATTAGGTATCGCATTGAATTTGTCTCAGTACCTCATTTTAGAAAAATAAAAAGGTTCTTTTAAAGGCCTAGGTCTGTTGAGACCTTAATCCAATTTCCGTTCATAGCTACTTACGTTGGAGTACCGTTATCAATTTAGTCCAGAGTATTGGGGACAAATGAAGAATTCGGAGGCCTCTCATGTGGAAAATACCCTTATTGTGTTACGTCTTGAGTACGTTGGGGGCGTGTTACCTATCACGCTGTTATCATATTAATGAGGGTGACGTCTCACATTTCGTATGATACCCTTCCATAACGTGCCTGGCAACAATGTTCCATTTAATTCTCGCTACATTTTCGTGACTTAATAAGCTGATATTATTTTATGAGTATGTGCGTGGACGTGATTCCATCACTTGGAGGCTAAACAATCAAACTCAAAACTTTTATTTTAATTAAGCCGTTTACAGGAACTTTTTAAATATCAAGGTCAGTGAGTTACAAAATAAATGAAGCTATTTCTATGTTCCAAAGCGTAGAGAAGGTGAACAACGTGCAAGAAATTAATCATCCAAGTACCTACACTTTTAAATCAATAAAATCACACTCATCATTACCATTATCATTTCAGCTGAAAGATATCCACTGTAGCCTCCCCAAGTGTCACCACAACGATGGACTTGCGGACGGTGAGCAATGGGTAGCACGCCGTCCGATCGTTCTGTAACCGGACCGGACCGATCCCAAGTCAACGGCGCGTAGTGTTCCACGCACGCCTCAAGAAAATGTCAGCAAATCGTAGGGGCCCAACAGGGTCGAAGCCTACTGGGGCCATGGGTTAAGTAAAACATAAACATAAAAATATTTTGGAGCACAAAACCGTTGACAATAATGACATGGATAACAATGGCAGCTGCAGCAGTTCTAAACTGTGTCGCAACTATCAACGCCCTGTAGGTGCCCAGCAGGTTCGAAGTCTACTGGGGCCAAGGGTCTGATTCTGAAAGGAAGACTCGGCCCTGGTACGAAAGGCAACGAAGGAACAGGAGTGGGTTTTTAGTCAGTAAAAGTCTGACACTATCTCCCGCCCCGCCCAAGTGCGGGGGATGTCATAAGATGATTTTCCCACCAAAAAAAAAAAAAAACTATCAACGCCCATTTTAATGTTAAGAAAACAATGTCCCAGACGTAAAAATAATTGTGTAGTATGTAGTGTGTGTATGTGTTGTGTGTGTGTATGTATTAATACTTTCTAAGGTTCCACAATTTTCCCAGTATCACTGTACCAAAGTATTTTTAACCAATCATTCAAATTCTTTTTAGGTGGTAATTATTGACGAGTAGTAAGTGAAAATGAACCCCGGGGCTCTGGAACGCAAGGCGTTAGTCAGTAAAAGTCTGACACAGCTTCCCTCTCTGCCTAAGGCCAGGAAAAGTCATAGGATGATTTCTTTCAAAAAAATAAAAACGCTAGCACCTGGCAAATGCGCCGCTAAGGTGTTTGATTGGGAAACCATGTTTTCATTAGTTTTAAAGACAAAGATTCGTATGAATCCATCAATAGGACCAAACACATTCTCCTAGTCTGTTTAGTTAATAGAACAATGTACCTATAAAGCAAAGAATTCTCGCAGAGTTATCTTTTAAATTAAATTTTTCGTGTACATAAGACTCGCTGAGTACCGCCGTTGCGGAAATCCCCACAGAATGGATTTGCTGGGACTCCGCTCAGGGGCCTTACTATGACGCCTTAATTCCATTGTGAAAGAAGGATAGTGCTTTTCGTCTTATATAGTTCTGTCTCTTTCTCACACTAGAAATATGATGGATTTTATACGTCATAGTAGGTAACCAGGTTGTTTGCATGATACGCTTGCACGCTTCAGAAATTTCATTTAAAACTCACTTCTCAGTTTTTACCGACTTCTTTGAAAGTACAGATTAGATTGAGATTCTTTGAATGGGTTTGCTATTTATAAATAATGTTGAATTATTCTTGCTTCTTTTAATAGAGTCGAAAATTATGTTGTTTGAAATTTTTTGTTTCGATTGCGAAGAATCCTTACCAAGACTTTTTTTTAAGTCAGGATTAATTTTTATTGAGGGTCAAATACCTCAGTACTTGAAACCTGGAACAACTATTTGCTGGTCAAACAAATATTTGTTCCGTGCGGGAATCACTCACGACACGCAGTGAAGCGGCCGATCGTTCAAGCTCTATAAGTCAAAAGGTTACTGAAGGACACAGGTGGGTATTACTCAGAAAAAATCTGACACGCCCTCTCACTCTACCCTAGAGCAGAAGACGTTATTTCACTTAACACCAACAAAAAAAAAATTGTGCAGTCTTACTACTCGATACCTGCCCCCCTAGCCAAGTTATAATCCTATCGTTCGCGCCGAACGCCTCGAGCAGGCCACGCCTCCGAAGCTTTTGTTCTGACGTCATCTCAACGCTCAGTCATGTGGTCAGAACAAAGGAATTGGAGGCGTGGCCTACTCGAGGCGCTCGGCGCGAACGAAACGATTGTAACTTGGCTAGGGGGGCTGTGCTGCTTTGGATTCAGACAGGTCACTACAGGTCGCGACAGGTTCCTACAGTTATTGAATCTCGACCGAGCTGCTCATCATCCAAAAAAAAAAAAAAACAAAAAAATTGGACGCGCCAAGGAAAATGGATAAATGTCAGGGCTAACCCCAGCACGACTTGCACCTACGAAAATGTAGTACCGTAGAAATATAGGCCAAATTCCTACAGTCGACACAGTTTGTCGGATCCTCAAGAATAAGTGAATGGAGAAGTGCAAGTCGTCTCGTAAGTAATTCTCTCTATGTGACTCTATATCTTTACCTATGTAAACTTATGTGGACTATTTCTTTGTGTAGGTATATTGTGACTCTATAAACTGTGTCCTGATTATTGTTGATTCTCATTGTGTGTTTACGTGATAAATAAGACTCGTTAGTGAGCAAAACTATGTACAAAATCAGTGATTATTGTAATAGACTAAAATCAAGACGTGTTTTAATGAACTATACAGTCCACACCCCACAACAATGTTGGTCTACAACATTTAAAATATGCATTTTCTATAAGCATAATTCGCCTTATAATGTTCCCACTGCTGGGACTTAGGTCTCCTCTCTAGGAGAGAGAATGGGTCATAATGACCATAAACACGGGCCCAGCACGGGTTAGTAGAAGTCTACGAAAGTTTGGTTCTAGGACATACTGGGTTTCTCACGATGTTTTCCTTCACCGTTTTGAGAGCAATGGTGAAATAAATTACACAAAGTAATGCGCCTGGCTGGGTTTAAACCTGTGAACTACAACTTGTAAGTCGAGACCGTTACGACTGCTCTCAACTGATTTTATATAAAGGTATTTGTGAAAGGACAACAACGTAATAACCCAATCAACAATCAACGCAATATCCCATTCTTAACAATCATAAAATTCTAATCTATTCACATTTCAAATAAACCTAATATTCCTAGCGTAAACATTATTTCGTCGTCCGTTTTACGAGTGCCTACATTTGAGTATTGTAAGAAGGATACTCTTTCCATTTATTTTGTGAAGATTTCGTGAGGCATTAAATTGGGTTTGCGGATGGCCGCAGATGTCTTCGGGAGTAACCGGGGATCCGGAAGCATATGGCCGACCCGCGAGGATTTGAATAGCCGGTGCCCCTTCGCCCCTGGCCGCCGACCGCCCCGCTTTATACTGTTAAAACGGTTCCATCTTGGATTCTTGGCATTATAAAATTGTGATTCAGAAATGTTTAGTTGGAAGTTGGTACTGCCTGAAATGGCTAGATAGAGGGTCACTACACAGTTAATAACTAGGAGGAAAGTAAGTATATATAATTTTATATCCATGTATTTATTTTAAATCCTTACGATCCATTCAAAGGATAACTGTTAGATATCGCTGTCATTTTTATTATAGATTTTCATTTTTATTATAGATTAGCCTATAGATTTTCGTTTGTGTACCTATAAATTATTTAGTCGATGGGAACGAAAGGTCCTAGAGTGGCAATCACGTACCGGAAGACGCAGTGGTGAAAGGCCTTCCACAAGGTGGGGACCGATGATCTGGTGAGGGTCGTGGAAATCGATGGATGCAAGACGTATACATATTATACGGTTTTAAAGGCGACGCTTGTCCATTCCATTCCATTTCTTTTTTCTGCCATTCTATTGTATTTCATTTATTAAGTATCAGGACATGTTAAAGATGTTTTAGGTTTTAATTGTTGAGTTTCTTGTTTCATTTCTTTTCATAGATTACGAAAAACAAGACGGGTGAAGTTCAATGATGCGTCTAGTATATTTGTTAAGGCAGTCGTAATATATAGAAATCTCATTCTAGATGTAAGCCCTAAGGGCAAGGAAATAACCCTCAGAATATGTGTTCGGTGTCCGTGATACCCTCATCTAGTTTTCATTATGACATTACGGCTCGTTTTATTTGGGATACGTCCTATGTCAAAGCTTTCGGTATATTTTGCTGTATATATACGATTAAGGGCACTTATTTAGATGCTATGGAAATGAGAAAGACGAAGTTATATCTAAAGGAGTGAACGTTGTGGAATTAGAGTCTGAAATATTTCGGTTGTGGTGGTGCAGATTATTTTGATAAAACTTAATAATGAACATGAATGACAGATGGTTGACGGGGCTGAAAGGTCCTGGAGTGGCGATGACCGCGTACCGGCTACATTATTTATAGATTTTTGAACTCATTTTGTGTTGTTGTTTGGCTTTGGCCTCTCTTTTGTGTTAAATGTACACAGGATGTTATGTATTCATAATACCTAATATTTTTGCTAAATATTAATGTTTGCGTAATATGTCTGTATAATATTTATGTAATTTGCATAGACCAACGACCTTACAGCCACTAGACGTCTAGTAACCGGCGAGGCATGTCTGTCAACACATATGATTATAGATCTGGTGTCTCGGACCAATTAAAACGTATTACCCCCCCAATTGAACCAATCGAATACTCCCCCGTACCAATCGAACCAATCAGAACCTAGTACCTTGGCTAGTTGACAGAATGGTTTTGGTGCGCTAGTTCAAGCATGAGGCATCTAGTGGCTGTAAGGTCGTTAGCATAGACATAGGTTAAATGTGGCGTTTCTTAATTATATACTCATAATATTTATATTATTTATAACATAAATGTATCCATATATGAAAATTCAGTTTGGAAGCTTCATTATATGAACCCTAGTGGTTTGTATACTATAAATAGGTACTTGGAGCTCTGCTGTGATGCCTTAAAATCATCATAATTCTGCTGTAGGATAGGGTTAGCGTTATTCATCCTCTATAGCTCCGTCCCTCTCGCACACTGGCAAAATGATTGATTTAAGACGTCATCGGCATAGTAGACCACTGGAGTCCTTTTTGAATAATTTAAAAACCCGTTTCAGAGCCTCAGGGATATTTATAGTGACTTGGTTGGACTGTTTTCATACTACAATGGGCAAGTGCGCCGTATTAACAGCCACACCACCAGCCATGGCTAGTCCTAACAGGGTTTTGAGCTGACAAAATGTATCACCCATATCTGCGATACCGGCACCATTAAGTGCCGTCTTTACATGTTTCACCGTGTGTTGTGTATCATTGTTTACTAACACTTAGGTTCAAGAATATTGTTACTAACTCTGGTAAAAGTTTTTGCTGAGTAAAATGTATTTCTATTTTATTCTGTACAAATATCTTGGTACTATAGAAAACATTCAGGAAAATGAAAAAACGAAGAGGTACATAAAAGTCGTCCGTTGCTACAAAAAAAACTTCAATTAAAGACGCAACAAGGAAGGTGTACACTTGACAAATTCTTTCTTCTCTCAACAAGTTCAACAATAATATTTATTAAGCGTTGTTTAAAACAAGATGAATAGCCCTTGACTTCCTTTTTCACGACTGCTCTTTTTTAATTATTTTTTTTGGCGTGCGAAAATTGTTAATAATAAACGGTGTTATGGTACTTCTGGAAATAATGGGTTAGAAGGTCAAAGAGTTCAGGCTGCTGGAATGTTCAAAAGAGTTTAACTTGGCTCTACAAAGCAACACACAGGTGGGTTTTAGTGAGTAAAAGCCTGACACGCACTCTCACTCCAGGCTCCATCACTTATGATAATATATATCTTTGAGGCGGTACACAAATCGCCATCGACTCAGACCTAGTCTTGACTAGCTACCTATTACTCTCTATCCGAAAGTCTGCCCTTGCGGTGGCCGAGAATCACCCTGCGACAGGCTGCCTCGCACTTCTTTAACTACTCCTTAAAGAAGAGAGTTATCGCTGCGCTGGCATGCACGGCACGTGCGTTGGGTTGCGACAGTCTCTATGCCACCATGAGACCTCGCTGGAGCTCTGTCCACCGTGGCGCGATTTATTGCGAGTTTGGCTTAACGTACTTTCTGAGACACGAAGTAGACTCAGTATGTAATTGATGGTATTCCATTCACGGACGGACCTCGGCGAGCATTGCTTAACATTAGAAATTGATCCACGTGGGCTGTTATTACTTCAGTCATTTTTTTTTAGGTGGGAAATCATTCAGTATCAGATTTTGACTGATTAAAAGCCGCTCCTATGTTCCTGCTAGGCCCCTACGGTTTTGCTAACATCTTCTTGAGGCGCGCGTGACTACTTCAGCCATGAGCTCCTGTTTCTGAGTTTGAATACAGGGTTTAATTAAATAAGTTAGAGAAACTTTGCAGACGTTCAGGGTATCGATATTTATGACAATAAAAACAAATCAAAACTTTTAATTTCATTTACAGAAAAGACTACGAGGCCAACGGCCGCTGCGAAGGTATTATACTTAGTCCTTTAGTTAGGATTGTTGTTTATTTTATCTTTATTTCAAAAAGTTATCTAGTTTAGACTATTATATGAAAACTTGCTTTTGCCCTTCGAAAATTTATTGCTTTATGCCCTACAAAGTAAAAGGCATGCTTGTTTAGAAATTCTATTTTTAAGTAACATTTACTTTTAAATATCACTCGTTTTTTGTTGTTTTTACGGTGTTTTTAATATCGTGCGGTTTCGAGCAAATGTTCATTTCATACAAGTATTTATTGTAATGCGTGGAAAACACACGTGAGACGCGTTTTTTGCATTTAAAAATTGTCTACATACGGGTTAAACCCGTATGCGTGATGAGATCCGCACGATATTATAAACACTGTTAGATTATGTTTAATTTTTTTTTTTCACTCATTAATTTTTATATGTATAATAACAACTTTCAGTGACTAAAAAGCACCGTGTTCCTTCAAGTCCTTTTACGCTTCTGGGCCAAGGTAACTCATTCAAATAATTCCGCAGCCTTTTGATCCTAGCAGGCCCCATCAATTTTGTAAAATTTGATAGCTCTTTGAGACGCACGTTAAGCTCAATGAGTTGTCTACCCTGCCTTAGTCCTTATCGGATAGTGAGTTACCCATTGTTCACCGTCCGCAAGCCAGCGTCTGTGGCGGATGGCGCATGACGATATCCTCCAAAGGCTTTCCACCACTTTCTTCACTCGCATTACTGCTTCCCAGAACTGCTTTCCATATCCTATCGTACTGTACCAGGGCCAGACGCGAGAGGGCGCCGCCATTAATTACCTTAATGAGGGCACGGCGGTGCTCCGCCCAAGCGAGACTGATCTCCATAATTTTATTACCCTACGGGTAACGCAGGTCTGCATGTTACGTTGTCTTTCAACTCAGTCGTGACTCCTATATGGGTACGACTGATCTTTTACACACATTGAGAGAAAAAACGACAAATTTAATTTTACAATAAGTCATTGTGAAAAAATATTTTAAACTAGCTTCTGCCAGGCTTCGCCCGCTTGAAAGTAGAAAATAAAAAGGATCGTATGTGTTATTTCAGGATATGGTACACCTATATAAATTCCGTTCAGGCGTTTGAGCGTAACGGAGAAACAAACACACATAAGTATTAGTGTGATGATGCAATACTATTTTTCGTATATTTTATTTTCAGTAAGAAATATAACATTATAATATATAATAAAATTTATTCAAGTTATACAGTAATTTAGTCAATATAGTTTTTTTTTTTAATCTATAACAAGTTCTCAACGTATTGTACGTTTGAACTAGATCATCCTGTGTTTCAGGCGAGAAAAGGTAAAATAAACAATATGAATAAATAATCAGAGTAATTTATATTACAAAAAGGTAATATTGACTATATTACCTTTTTATTATATTATGCAAAAAAGTGTAAACAGTATTACAAAAATCTTACTTGCTAATAAAATATTACTTTAATAACAGCTAACTAATCAAAATAAATAGTGCAAACGATCTTTATTTTAATACTCGTATAACTAGTAACTTCTCTGTATCTTCATAGGACAATTTTTATAAGGCTTTTATATTTAATTTTAATTAAATACTGTTACAAATGTACTTATTTACTTATTGCAGTGGTCTGCCATGGTCTGTCGCATGTTACGCGTCCGGAAAAATGTCAGCATTTTCCGCCAATCGCGTGTCCCGGAAACACAAAACCCCGGCCAACACCGTAGTTATAACAATGTAAAATGCATTTTTATGAGCGAAACACCGTCCCTTTGTTTTAAAACGAAACATGAAAATTTAATAAAAATATATTTCAAGGAATATTTTAATAACTCACCTATTTATTTTGTTTATGTGTCTGAAGCACAGTTGTGTTCTGAATTTGAAGGCACGTTCTCTGGCAGGATATTTGGGTCAAAATTGTATTTTTATATAAGCTTTTATGTAACTTGCAATTTTTGTATGTATCATGTTTGCTTGTTTAGGTTAAATCTTGGAAATGAATTTTGAAACTGTTACCCCTAATCGACTAGCTGAAATTTTACAGATATATCCAGTTTGGATGACAATGTATAATTAACTAAATGACATAATTCTAAATCATTAGATAACGGACTGGTTATTTTTTGTGCAAACCTATGATAATATATGGGTATCAATTAATAGGGTGAATCATAAGCATTTATTTTATTTATTTATTATTATTAGGAACACCAACGACATAATATACACAAGTGACGTTAGATTTAGGTAATTGTACAATAGTGTGCATACCTATGGTACAGTTATACACAGCTTGCACAATTTGATTAAATATAAATTTGATTTTAGATGTATAGAAATTGATTTGAAAATTACATTAAATTCAGTGGACAACATTTTTTTTGTTATTCTTAATCTTTTTTTAAATTAGTCGTGATTATTAAAAGCATAAGCAACGTTAATCGTCAATTTTATTCACCTGGAAAATATCAGGCCATTAAAATAATAACCAAGATTCTGAATAGTTTGAAATTCAAAGCCACTCCACCTAAATATACCAAGCTTCACTAAATCGGTATTCAAGCATAACAGTTACTTAAGAATGATTTGAGTGGCGAAACAATGCGTTGTCCTAGACTTAAAAGCGAGTCCCGGGGCCCGGACTCCGGGAACCCGAGACTCCGAGATTCCAAAATAGTTGCTTTGTGCTGCTATCGGTGATTTTAGAGTAAAGCAAGTTTACTTGCTGATCTGATTTATAGAGTGGCTGCCGCTGTTTGCTTGTAATATGGGAATGTTCCGGGAAAGTTTGCTGTGCTACTATCTTGTTGGTGAGATACTGTTCAGTATATTGTTATTAAGAACATATTGTCGAATCTTATCAACTAAAACATAAACTCAAACATATTGAACTACAGTCCATTCCAGGTTGCCTAGAAGAGATCGCGAAATGCAATAACGCTGCTCCTTGTATGTGTTTTAGATAATATATAATTTTTTTTCTATGTTTCCTGTTGTGTGTACAATTAAGTATATAATAAATGAATAAATTGTGAACTAGTTGCTGCCAGCGGCTTTAAAATCTATATATCGATGGTGAAGTGCCAATACCTTCTAACAAAATTACTTTTTAGCGCTTTTAATTCAAATGTGTGTTTCTACATGTTTTTGTGAAATCTCTGAAGCGAATATTTAGTTGGAACTGCACCAAATTAAATTGTGGAAACACTTCCTAACTAAACCAATATGTCAATTTTAGTATTGCCTCAACGTTTTTAAGACAAAAAAAAATGACTTCGACAGTTAGGAGTTCTTGTCGCTTCACCGTCGATATATAAAAATGAATAGCTGTTCGTTAGTCTCGCTAAAACTCAAAAACGGCTGGACCGATTTTGAGTTTTAGCTTGGCTAATTTTGGTCTTGAAATATTCGAGATAGTCCAGGGAAGTAATATTTTTTTCTCACCGTAAAGCAACGGTGAGAAAAAATGGAACATATCACGAAAAAATAAAAATCCGAATACAACGCCATCTCTAATTAAAATATCATTATAGAATGAATTATGCTGTTCTGGTAGTGCCAGTAGATGGCGTTATCCTTACTATTAGGGAGTACGAAGTTCGCTGGGTTAGCTAGTATAAAATAAAACAGTATTCCGCTGGTATCAGGAATAAAGTACTCTTAACTATACGAGCTGTGTCCAGAAGTTCTATTTTTTTAAATCCAGCCGTCTAACGAGCATCTTCTAAGTTATTGGTTGGCTCGTTTATTATTACATTATTGCCTACGGAACATTTTTCTACTAAGAAATGGCTTAGAAATTTTATTGCTGAGCTAGTCATTTAGGGAGGCATAACGCTTGACTGCAAAAAAAGTCAAGAGCAATAACTAGTCAACCCTCATAAATGTAAATAGATAGAACATTAAATTAATTAGCGAAAAACTCAAATATATAAATTAAGTAAAACAATACAGAATTCATATTGCTTTCTTGACATCTGTTTTAATTTAATTAACAAGAACAGCGGGTTGCGACCGTCTTTTATTGTTTCAATATTAAAAGAAATCTTACTCGACGAGAATATTCAAAGACAAAAGGATATTATTTCTAGCTCGACATTTTATGCATCAATGTGAACACAGAATCTTTTATTAAAGGATTGTGATATTCAACCCGCTGCGCACCACATTCAGCCTCAAGGCAATATTAGGCTACTGACTAACTAGCAAAAGGAATATTTCGTTAGTGGTTCAAACAAAATTATTCTCTCGTGAGGCAACAGTGTTTCACTCAGTTTAGTCTCCTGGGACTAAATGTTTTGCAAAATAATGATAGAATAAAACCGTTCGTAGTTTGAATTGAATTAGTTTTGAAAACAAAATTGTAGTAGTTTCATGAGCTGCTTAAACTTGGGTATTGTAAATAATTTGCAGTTCTGTTTATCTAGTTTATAATTGATGGCAAAGGCATTATTTGAATGATAGTAATTAAATCTTGCTAACTTCGAATTATTTAGTGAGACGAACGCTTGCGAGAGATAGACCAAAAT
The DNA here is from genome assembly GCA_961205895.1 of Mythimna pallens. Taxonomy (NCBI): domain Eukaryota; kingdom Metazoa; phylum Arthropoda; class Insecta; order Lepidoptera; family Noctuidae; genus Mythimna; species Mythimna pallens. The sequence goes on along the minus strand of OY540835.1, from coordinate 7,975,426 downwards.
TAAGTTCGGTGTAATAACGATTTGTAACGCTTTTATTTCTTTGTCAGCGATAATAGGATTAATGCTTAGTAATTTCATTTTAAATTAACTGAAAACAGTCAGGTTTATTCATTGAAATGTTATTTATTATGAAGGCTTACTGTCATTATTTGAATTCCTTCAAATAATGACAGTAGCTTGCGTTTGCTCGCTATATTAGACTTTTTTGTTGTTTTTCGTTCCACAAGCTTGGCGAAACTTCACAACATTGCACACATTCTATTAATTTTTTTTAGGAACATAACTAGCATTGACATACCTACGTCACAATAACTTTGGTGCCTAACTTTGAAAGCGTGAGAGAGAGAAGGTGTCGATGCCTCGGGCGTCGTCGAGAGTTGCAGGGTAATTCCAGGTCACCGTGAGCACGGACTTGGTAAGCAATTAGTAGCTTACTGTCCGATACGTACCAGATAGATAGATAGATAGATATATTCCACCACCACTACCGAACACCACCACCGACCACCACGACCACCGAACCACCACCGACCGTACCAAAACGTAGTTAACGGCGCATTGTGTTACATACATGCTTCAGTGTTACTGCCAATGACTGCCAGGGCTGTGACATTTTTTACTAGACTTACTGTGGCGCCTGAAACGCAAAGGGCAACTGAAGGAACACAGGTAGATTTTAGTCAGTAAAAAATTAACACTCGATCTTGCTCTCAGGGTCGAAGCTTACTGGAGCCATGGGTAGTCCGAAAGGGAACCCTGGGGTCCTGGAACGCTAGGCAAAGAAGGAACATAGGTGTGGTTTTAGTCAGTAAAAATCTGACACGCTCCCCTCCCCGCCTCAGAGAGAGGGAAGTTATTTGATCATTTCCTACGTAAAAAAGTAACCCTTTTCTGATTTCTATTGTGAAGTGCCTGTTCTACATAAATTATGATTAATAATAAGTAGCTTTCGACTTCAATGACGCCTACCTAATAATAAAATTAATGCCCACGAATCTCGACCGTTCTAATTGAAGATGGCGCTATTTAAAACCCTAATACAATATTAATAAGGCATTGACCTTTCAAGCTGTTAATTTTAAAACCCAGTTTTGGGACGTAATAGAAATTAACATTTAAAAATGTGCGTCATTACGGGCTGTGGCGTGAATTGGAAAGTTTATTATGCAAATTAGACATGTAGAATGAATTATTGAGTGAGTATAAATATTAAAATACTGTATTTGCATTATCAATAAACAGGAAAACACCCGGGTGTCGCCATTGTGAAGACCGCCTGGAGGACACGGTGGATGTGTGCCCCGCTTAGGAAGAGCACCGCTGTGTCGTCGTGGGAGCGATCGGTGTTGGCGATCTTTAACGCCGGGCGGTCGTCACCTTTTGCGAAGTAGTAATGCTAGCGAAGGAGGCAGCCGCACGCGTGAGGGAACAGATATCCTCACGACCTAGCTGCCGGGATCGCGAACCTAATTTCCAGGTACCGTAGGTGTAGGTTTGCGGTCGCCGTCCAGCCATCCGGTAACCGTCCGGACCGAGACAGAGTCGTCGACAGCGCGTACCTCAAAAAGATGTTAGTAAAACCGTAGGGGCCCAGGAGGGCTGAAGCTTACTAGGGCCATGGATTGACTTCTGAAAGGGAACCCGGGGGTCCTGGAACGCTAGGCAAAGAAGGATCGTAGGTGTGGTTTTCGTCAATAAAAGTCTGACAGGCCCTCATGTGCCGCCCTAGAGAAGTCAATGGATGATTTACCACATTAAATAAAAAGAATATTGGAGTAAGTAAATCATTTTGATGACTAGATAAGAGCAAGGAGTGCTGTTTTGTAAAACTCTCACGAAAACTTCGATGGCGTGCGTTTGAAGCGCGCTGTCACCCTTGGATCAACTGTATTGACAGTTCACTTCAAGAACACTCCAACAAGTTTTCACGGCAAGATATTTGCCAGCATATCAGTTTATTCTCTTAAAAATGTTATCGTAAAAATTTTGACAGGTACAATTAGCGATTTTCTATCAGTAAAAGTCTGACATGCTCCGCGGTAGAGTGGAAGCAATCATTGGATGATTTCTTTCCTAAAAAAAGAGTTTGAGAAGTTACATCAAAGTGAAATTTTTACAGAATAGAATATAAGACTATAGGGCCGGTAAGACTATAATATCAATAAAACAAAAGTGTACCCAGATTAACTAAAACAATCCGTTTTGTAACCGTGCCCATTTAATTCTGAAAACGATTACAGGAGAGGACATCTTCACGCCATGCATAGCTATCGCCGCCAGAGACGCCCCGGGCGTCTGGAGTTGCAGGGCGATTCCCGGCCACCGTAGACCGGAGAGTCATTTCATGATTTCCCAGCGAAAAAAAGAGCTTCTTGTCATATTGTCAAAGAAAGGTTATTTTAATGTTAAATTTTATTTGGTTCTTGTCGGCAACAATAACCAAACCGATTCCTTGACAGCTCAAAAGCGCCGGTAAATGCTCAAAAACCGAAATAACAGCTTAAGAGCGTCCTTTTCGAGGTACATTTTCATACAACCGCTCTTACGTAATTATAATGTTATTACACATTTTTTCTAGATATTTTGGGTACACAGCTATCCTGTGGATATTATTTAGGTTTCTATAGAAATCAAAACATAAATTTGTGTAAAACTAATCTAGTAAAGACCTATGAAAATCTGCTATTTTACGTGAACTTTGACCCTCCATAATGTACTCATATTTATTAAAAATATAAATAAGTACATCAATAGAAGCCTTGCACATTTGATCGAGATTCTAAATAATGACAATTTTTCTGAAAAACTTTTAGGGTTTAAAAAAAACAATTTCCTGGAAAAAGTTTTGTGAAATATTCGAGTAAATTACGGAATTATCGAATGCCAACATGGTTTTCAGGCGTTATATCTCTTTTTTGTATTGCCTCTTAAAACATCATGTTGAATTGCGTTAGATGAAACAACAATCTTTTAAACCGTGCTCAATGTTGCCGATAGGCGAGTAGAAAAGGACCCTCTTAAGATAGTACTAGTTTCATTCAGCCTAATCCTTTTAAAAGAATCACCAAAAAAAAACTTCATGGCAACGAGATTATTTGGACGTGTCTTCATTATACTAGTACATGTGTATTAAAAAAGCTTCCATTATGCGATGCATGTGTGTAGTCTCATAGAGTGACGAAGCTTTGTCTTTAATTCAGAGCACAGCGTGTTTGAATTCCACGTGATAGTCTCGAGGGCTAAGTGTCACTTGAACCGTGTTTGTACTGAAGAAGACGCTTTGTTTTACTTGAGTTTTGCCGTTTCTTAGTAAAGACGATCTAGTTTAGGGTATGGTATTTGTAAAGTATTTAGGAGCTCGTCACAATAATATTATAAAGGCAAAAGTTTGTACGTTTTTTAGGGTTCCGTACCTCAAAAGGAAAAACGGATCCCTTATAGGATCACGTTATTGGCTGTTTGTCTGTCTACCTGTCTGTCAAGACCCTTTAACTCGGAAACGCTTAGAGGTATCGAGTTGTAATTAAAAACTTAATACTTAAGTCTGCGATCTCTTGAAGCTGTGAAAAAATCAAACTTTTAAGTTAACGAAAAAAAAAGATAAGGCCGTTTATGTCGCAAAAAAATATATTTCAGCACTCTCAAGGGAATCAAAATTCATAGGATACTTTCCGTTGAGCTAGAATCCTGAAATTGGCACAAGCTTTTTTGCGATTCGGAAAAATCTTCATAACTCAATTCGGGAATTGAACTGTGTGTGTGCGCGAGTCCTTGCCCGGTTTTTTTTTGAGGCTTGAAATTATCCAATGACTTCTCTGTCCCATTGTATGTGTAGCGAGAGTGCGTGTCAGACTTTTACTGACTAAAACCCACTTATGTCCTTTGGTTGCCCTTTGCGTTCCAGGATCACGGTTTCACTTTAGCAATTCCCGAGGCCCTGAGCTTGTACGGTTTTGTTTTTGGCATCTGTTTGAGGTGCACGTCATCGAAAATTAAGTCACAATCATAATAAGATTCTTTAATATAATAATAATTTAGTTTAGTTTTTATTTCATTTTTTAATTTATTTATAATAATAACTTAGTTCAAATTGTTAAATTCTCTGATATAATCGTCATATATTAAAATTTTGGAGGAGGTATTATCAAAGTTTGTGAGTTTGTGAATGTATGTTTTTTTTACCTTTTCACGCTCAAACAGCTGAACAGATTTCGATGAAACTTGGTACGCGGGTAGACCATATCCTGGAATAGCACATATGATACTTTTATGTTCCCTTTGGTCAATTTTCTCTTATCACGCTTATAACAGCTATTTAGTTGGTTATAATATAAACAAAAGAAAAGATAAGAAGAAAGAAAATTAAAAAGAAATAGACATATCAAAGAAAAACGATTAAAATTATATTTTAAAGCTACTATAATAATACTTTTGTAGAATGCAGTAAGGTTGTGGAACTCTCTTCCGCCTCGCATTCGAGATTTGCAAACTATTTCACTCTTCAAATCTAAAGTAAAAGAGCACTATTTTTCCTCTCTAGTGTGATAATTATATATGTATATACATTATGTATTTATTTTTAGTATAAGGTATATAAGTATTGATTACTTTAATTTAAGATTTCACATACTCTTCATTTATTACTTCTACACACTATTGTCTACATTTCTTCCTATCTCTCCTTTCGCAAGACTGCTAAAAGATATTTCAGTACCTTTGTACAATTTTAAAAAATAGAAATTTGGATAGAGAGTAACAAAAAACTTTTAGACTAACATAGTGGTTGCATTTCTATCAGCGGTGTTAGTGTTAGACTAGACCAAATTCTTAGTTTATCAAGATCCTGCATCGCTTCGACAGCTTTAGAGGGAAACTATTCCAAATTCTGTGCCACTGTTTGACAAATCCTTGGACCGGATTTGCCAACCCTATTTGCTGTGGTCGCGGTGTGCGACAACTACGTTCTTCAAATGTTTGTCTTTACGTGTGCCAATGTCCTTCAGCGTTGACAACGATTCTTGGCGATACCGTGGATTTAAACCAGGTTTTGTAAAACCAATACTAAACAAGTATTTGTTACACATACTAGGAACGGTAGGTTACTACAGTTATTATTTATATATATAAAAATCAATGCCACTTTTCGTTGTAATTTTATAAATCAAGAACGGGCTCACCTATCCAAACCAAATGTTTAGGCTTTGTTCGGACTATTTAGTAGATGGTTTATGAGAAGGCAGAGTAGGGTAGAATAGGGTAGAGTAGGGTAGGGTAGGGTAGAGTAGGGTAGGGTAGGGTAGAGTAGGGTAGAGTAGTCAGTTGACGGGAGCGAAACCACGGCCAAAAGCTAGTCTATGTATAAAAATGAATAGCTGTTCCTTAGTCTCGCTAAAACTCAAAAACGGCTGGACCGATTTGGCTAATTTTGGTCTTGAAACATTCGTGATAGTCCAGGAAAGGTTTAAATGGTGAGAAAAAATGGAAAAAGTTACGAAAAAAAAAATCCGAATACAACGTCATCTCTAATTAAAATGTCGTTATAAAATGAATTATGCTGTTCTGGTAATGCCAGTAGATGGCATTATTCTTAATATTAGGCGGTACGAAGTTCGCCGGGTCAGCTAGTGTAGTAAGAAATACTAATTAGAGTTTTATGGAATCACTATTTTGTCATCACTATATATGAATTCTGAAAGATGAGTTTATCTGAGTAGAAAACAAAGATCTTAAAAAAACAATTTTTACGTATACATGAATGTTTTCCAGAAAACTGTTTCATCCTGAAATATAGCGTTGAAAAGACTTGAATTAATTATTTCTGATAAAATTCGAGTGAGGAAGCAAGAACCGGTTTAGTAAACGTTCTTGTAGTATTAGTTTAAGAAAGAATATTTAAATCACTGAGAATACTAGCGAAGTACTTGATATAGTTTTTTGTTTCCACTTGTAATATGGGGGCAGGAAAAACGTGAAATTAACTTCAATGTCCAATTCTTGATATTATAATTTGGAATAAATAATAATAATGAACCCTTTATTTCTCACTAATTGCATACATACATTAAAAAATCATGTACCTAATATATAAACAAAATTAGTTAAATAATAAACATTACCTGAATTTATTTCAAATTTTCTTTAATTAAATTATCATAATATATAACATCAGGAATCATATTTGAATGAATTTGTTCAAAGATTTAATCATTCGAATTTTTTATTTCATTAAGTATATTAATTATTATTTATATTTTTACTTTGAATAAGAAGTGCTTCTAAATAAATAAACCATTCATTTGTTTAACACGTGGTATGAAATAAACAGGACCTTTATTAAAGACCTCAGAATAAAACTTAAAAAAAAATGTATGTGAATTAAAATACAAATCTTACAGGAATTTATACACAATTGCTTCTATTTGCATGAATATTGATGAAAAAAATATTATCTTGTATTCACAAACCCATCAATTTCAATGCACTTTAAAGATATTTGAAAGACGGGCTCGTCTCGAGGGTGTTGTTCTAAAAGCTGAAGAGCATCCGAAGTGAAAACTAAAATCGATTTGAAATGTTATATTCTGAGTGAGGCAGATAAAACAAACCCCCGCTGACATAACACTGAGACGGGCGATACGAAATGAAGCTGTTACTTTGGTGCTTCAGAGCAATGAAATGATCATTGCTCTGAAGCACCAAAGTAAGTTTAGACAAAAGGAGTGTCGCGTAAAGTCTAATACGTCTTTCAGTCTTGTAAGTATTACGCGGTTGGTGGAATTAACCCCCAGATGCCTTAACTTCAACACTATTGTGAGCAAGAGCTGTAACAAACGTTGATAATGTTGTCCGCGCTCGCTCAAGGGAATGCACGGAATAGGCCATTTGCTAGTACGGCGTCGACAACGTGACAATATTCCCAAGAATGTGGCCAATAATGGGAAATCACGCCGAGCCTCGACGCGTATTGATTCCAGAATACGTGCCCAGCTTTATGTGAATGACCGTCGAGTTAATTTCTATTTTCAACGTCGAAATGCTTTTTGAACGTGACAGTTGTGGTTACTGTGAGTTTACGATCCCGGCAAAGCTCACGCTATTCAAGGTTGACCGTTTTAATAAATTATTATTTTATGACGCAGTTCTTGTTAAATGAAATGTTATTTTATTTTATAGAGTGTGCTGGTGGACACAAAATTCACGCCAAAGAGAGCGCTATTCAAATATCTTTATCTATATTTTGGCCATCTTTGTTTGTGTTTTGGGAAATGCATATTCTATATTCATGCCTCGACGTGTGCTCTTTATAAAATTGAGAATTGAATTTCGTGTTACAACGTGCCTCTTGAATTTTCCAGAGTTTTCATGAAGGGGAGAAAAACAGGATCGTTTAACTTACGAGGTATAAAAATGCCTATCTATTTTAGTGCCATCGCCAGAATGAAATTTTCAGACGTCTTAAAGTGGTCGTAAGATTAGGTGAGACCACGATTTGTTTGATGTCACGTCATTATAGATTTTATTATGGAGATTTCGCGACTTTAAGACCTGAACAGACGAGCTAGAATTATGCGAGGCTTATAAAACTGCCTGTCATTAAATGGCGGCGGTAGAGGTAGGGCTGCCGGATGGAGCTGATTCAGATATTCAATGGACCTTTTCAACTCAATATCGATGTCGAGGCGGGTTCTTGATTGCAATATCTTTTGAAGCAGCCTTTTTTACTTAAGTTGCTTTTTCACTTTAAGTTTTGGAAGTTGATTTCCTTAACTCAAAATTATGATGAGGTCGCTTCAGTGCTATTGCACATTTGGGACAGCTGGCATTTTCTTTTGTTTGGAATCTCATTTTCCCCACCGCTTTTCTGTTTTGTTAACCCTGGCTGTAGATGTTGTGTATGTGTGCGTAATGCGGGCGTATTTTAATTGAGGCGCAATTATGTTTGGCGCTCTTTTGTAAGTTGAAGCGGGAGCCGTGAAGTCGCTGCGACAGGACAATGGGGAGCAATGGCCCGCTTATCATTCCTCTGGCGGGTGTGGTGCCAGATTTTAAAAGTAATTACGAGGTCTAAAGACTTTATGAATTTTCGTCTTGTGAAGTTGCTTTGTAAGTTTAATTAAAGTTGTGTGTCCTAACAATATGGGCTTTCTTTGTGGTTAATTATAAAAAAAAATAATTGTGTAAATATTGACCTACTTTAAAGACAATGTATAAGACAAATGAATGAGATATTCTGACAAGTTAAGCTATGAAAATTTCAACTTATCATAGAAATACAAAATTGAAATTTACTTTCAGTACTTGATAGATAGAGATGTAAGATATTAAAACACGCATTATGACGTTACCAGAAACGTCATAAATATGTTATTATTCCTAGCCATTAGGTTTTTTTTTTTGGTGTGATATTAACCAAGATGAGATGCCGGGATGGCGTCTCCCGCTCGGAGACACCCTCCCGGCATCTCAAACTTCTTCTGACTAAAACCCACTCCTATGTTTCTTCTTTGCCTAGCGTTATAGCCTAAGTAGGCTTCGGCCCTGCGGGGCCCCTACGGTTTTGCTGTTATCTCTTTGAGACGCGCGTGACATTACGAGTCGTTGACGACTCGGGTACGGCCGGACGGCGAGCTACCCATTGCTCGTCGTCCACAAGCCCATTCCTACGGAGGCTGAAAATCCCACTAGGATTGATATTAATTAGTAAGTAGAAAATCAACGTCAAAAACCTTCAAAGAGCGAACTAATCTTTTCTTAAACTATTGTTCCAGAGAACTGTCTACAAAAATTAATATCGTTTCCGTTTTCAACGCTAAAAGGGGTTAGGTAAGTAGGTCAAATTTCAATAACATGAGTGTTACAGCTCTGAACTTAAGGATCCGCAGCAACTACCTTGCCTGAATAATATATAGCCCTGGAGAGTATTTAGGCTGGTGGCTTGATTGACCGGCCAGAGTTGAATTGTATGGCGTGAGAAAGGTATTCTACTTTGTGAAGATTGTCCTTTCAAAGTAGTGGTAAGTTCTAGGTTAAGATTTCGTTTGTTCAGAATTGCTACTTTTGATATATTATGAATTTTGTGTTTCTGTCCCAAAGAATGATAATTAATTCTTGATGTCTATTCTTAAGCTCTAGTTGGTGAACTAAACTTATTCGTACCTCATATTTTAGTTCTAAGCTGTAAAAGCTTTTATTTATCAACGCTTCCTATCCAATAACGCCCTATTGTATTAATAGATTTATTTTTGTAATCAAAATATTACTGAGGTCACTTGGTTTTATTTTTAAAGGTAAGTTATCATCAAATGAGTCTTCCCACTCTGGGTGGAGTGAGAGGGAACGTTCGATTTTTACAGACTAAAATGCGTCTGTATTCCTGCAGTTGTCCTTTTCGTTCTAGGGCCGCGGTAACACTGGTAAATAATAATCAACAATCCCGCAGCCCGAGGACACAAGCTTGTAATTTTCTTTCATTCTTTCGTTTTTTCTTTCTTTCTCTCTTTTTTCTCTCTCTTGTTTAACATCGTTTTAGAATTGTCTTAAGAAGATCAATAAAATTACATTACGCTGGCATGCATATGTCATTCTCTACGAAAAATAACATTTTATTTTTATTTAATTTAATTTGTTATTTTATTTTTTTGATTATTTTATTTATTTTAAGTATTTTATGTGATTTATTTATTTACTAAATTATATTAAAACACCTTTACAGACGCGTCCAAGACGAACATTATTATCTTTCTTTACTAAACAACATATACGAATCAAACTAAGTCGAGCGAATAAAACCAACAAAAATACAACAGCATCTCTGTAAAGAACTTCAAAGGATGTGAACACGCAGTAAAAGTATCATTACCCTGCACGCCGCACCACTGCGGAAGTGCTGAAATAAAAATCCAAAAACTGGCATCAACAACAATTGTTCGTCAAGCTTTTCATAGTTTTCAGGACGGTTTTTTTATTAAGGTGGGAAATAAAAAAAGTACATTTTGATACAAGTGGCGAAAGTTTGTCATTGCAACCGATGCGAAATTCACCCGAGCTGTACAGGTGAGTGTTATGGAGCCGAGTGCTGCAGTAACAAATCTCCACGTGTATCAAACGAAGGTTTTCAATACATTTACGAAGAAATATTTTTTCTGAAAATCACGACGCATTTTTGTTAATTTTGTACTAAAGAAAAGTTGCCATACATTTTAGTTTTGATTTAGATGGCAGCAGGCTATCGCAAGTATTTTTTACTTTAATCACAATATCTGGCGGCGTAACATCTAAAGAATTTTCTTCAAACCGTAAATTCGTTTTTTTTTTCACAAATGTGTATGTTAGTTAATAATATTTTATATACTTTTTTTCCGCGCTTATCCTTTGCAGGTTGAAGGAGTAACAAAGGTATCAAACCGTTATACATCCGAATATTAAAAATAAAAATTCAAATATTTTTAAATTTAGAACACAGATAATTGTTAATTTGTTGGCAATAACAAATTATTGTGTAAATAATCATATTTATTCATGATATTCTGTTGACCGTGGCGAATTAGGAAAGAACTTGTAAAAATGCCCTCTTATTGTGATAAATTAAAATAAATATGAGAGTGATATACTCGTACATGTCATGTTGAACCAAATCGTAGTGCGATAAGAGCCAATTTTAGAGGAAGTGTATTGAAAAATAATTTATCAGTGTCACTTTTACTGACTAAAAGCTAGCTGTGACCCCTTAGTTGCCCTTTGCATTCCACGGCTAAAGTAACTCTTCCAAGCATTCTTACAGCACGAGACGGGTAATTACCTACTGCCCACGGACGCGTAGCTTCATAGACGCGTATACGCTTCGTGTTCGCCTACGTGAAGCTTACATACAAAACTATGAAACTGCGTCGACGAAGCAGCAACGTCATGCCGTCGTGTCGTTGCCGCTTTGTCGACAGAGTTACAGTCAGGGCTATATTTCACTGGGACACCATGGCGGCGCGACCAGTCGCCGCTACCAACAAAATGTATACAGCTCTGTAGAGAGTTACTCACCTGGTGTCCGTTTGGTTGCGCAACCAATTTGACGGTGCGACCAACTCGGACCAGTGCACTTAAGGTACATTTTGATACTGTCTCAGTGTGGTGTAGCGAATCTATTGCCTGTATGGTGGTTAGGTATAGTCCTTAGAGGACAGTATGCCTACAGAGCCATGTAATGCGTGTGGTCCGACATACACTACTTCGGTTTTAGTCCTAAATTTTAGCACAGCTTATCTTAGATCGTTTTGATTGAATTTCTCGAAGGCGAGGAACAGTAATACACCTTTCGAAAGCATTTTATATCGTAATATTATAAATAATTTGTAATAATATAAATAAATTGTAATTATAATTCAAATTAATAGGTAGTTGCTTAACCTATTCTAATTCTAGATTAAGAGTAATTATTAAGTCTAACTGGGAATATAAATTAATTGTAAAATTATCATAAATATTGGAACGCCGACGTCTCCCTTTTGGAGGTGGGCGCTAATGGCTACAACACAGTTTTAAACTAACGTAGTTGTTAACGAACACTTAAAATTTTGTAAACAAGTTAATTGTTCCAATAAAATTATTATTATTATATTTTAATGTTAACGTGGTAAATTGCAGAATTTAAAACACTAACTGCCGAACTTAAACCCACGGTTTGTCGGACACGAAACACTTATTTTCATATCAAAATCTAATCCGAAAAGGGGGAAATAAACCCACGCCTAAGTCTAAGAGTGTTGTTCCCGTTTGAATACAGCGACCTTTTACAGAATTATTTCTGTAGGAATTTTCCATATAAATATTTATTATAAAATTGTTAAATACCCTTTAGATGAGACACAAGGATTCATTCTGTCATAATACATACGATAAATAAATTTCAACGCTCTAAAATCATACAAAAATTAAATACTAAGTTAAAATGCAATTATTGCCATCAATTTTGAAATTACTCACACTTTGGCTGTTATTATTTTGATAAACTACTAACCGCTCAATAATGGAAGTGGTAACTAACACATAAAATTAAAAATAATACTTTAAAAAATTATAACTACCCTCAATTGTTTTGCTGTACTCAGTTGAGTACAGAGGCTTTATATAGATTAATAACATAAAGAATCAAGATTCAAAGCATTTTATTTCAAATAAAAATTTTCAGGCAATTTTGAAATGTCAAGAAATCATTCAGTCAGATAAATGATGCTAATTGCACATTCCAAAGCGTAGATCTCTATGGAGAAGAATGTGCAAGAAATTCCATGGACACTCTTTTCAATCATGTTATGTATTACAAATATCTCGGTTACATATTTGACGCAAGTGAATAAAACTACATACAATAGCATCCTTGTAAAGAACTTCAAAGGAGATGAACAGGTAATAATGGTATCACCACATTTCCTCCAGCACACATGTTAAGACGTGAAGTACTTCATACACGGTCGGAAATTTGAAAGAGCATGAGGGGCTAAGTAGTTTCATTCCATTATCTCACGGCTGCAGTCTGGTAACGACATCTGTGCGGTCGCCATGTTTTGCTTTGAAATTGGGATATTTTTAAATAACCTATCCTATTATTTCATGTTGCAGAATAAATACAATAAATAAAATAGCAAAAGTCGGTCTTATAATGTTCCCACTTTTGGGACTCAGGCCTCCTCTCTAGGAGAGGGTATGGGCCGTAATTTACCACGCGGGCTCAGTGCGGGTTCGAGATGCCGTTTTCCTCACGATATTTTCCTTCACCGTTTTGAGAGCAGTGGTGATAAAATAAATAACACAAAGTAATGCGCCTGGCTGGGTTTGAACCCGCAAGCTACAACTCGTAAGTCGGGGCCGTTGCCACTCGGCCACCACTGCTCTCTAACATAGACACTGTAAATTTCTATATCTAAAAGGAAAAACTGACTGACTGACATATCAACGTACAGCCGAAACTACTGGTATTAGGAACATGAAATTTTGCACAAGGCTTCCTTTTATGACGTAGGCGAGCACTAAGGAATCAGCATAAATAGTAACATAAGCAAATAATGAAGTTTGTCATTATTTGTTTTCAGAACTGTTGCATATACATAATTGTATGGTGATTATGGTGTGATATATATATAATAATTTATAATATAATATAATATAATATTCCACAACTATCACACAACGCAGTCTAGTCCCAAGCTCAGCAGAGCTTGTGTTATGGGTACTAGACAACTGATTAACAGACTTATATATTTCTAAATACACACATATATAGATAAATTACACCCAGACACGTGTGTGATTAATTCTTTGTGTACCGCCGGTCCGAGCAGACGTGTCCTTTTTTTTTTGTTTTAGGTGGGAAAATCATCTTATGACAAATCTTGCTCTTGGGCGGAGCGCGAAATAGTGTCAGACTTTTACTGACTAAAAACCCACTCCTGTTCCTTCTTTGCCTTCGTCCCAGGGCCCCGGGTTTCACTTTCACACTACCCGTGGACCCAGTAGGCTTCGGCCCTGTTGGGCCCTTACGAAGAAATGCCCTGGGTTGCATCTACAATGCATTCCAAATAATAATAAGATCGATTGCCATGTTGTGACGTCACGTCATACTGTCAAATCGCAAGAAATTGGGCAAAATTGAAAAACTCAGAGATGAGCAAAATTGAAAAACTGGATTCTGATTAAAATTTTTTCCTTCACAGTTCGTAAATAAAATAAATTTTAAAAATTTCTTGCTTTGACGTGACGTCACAACATGGCAATCGATCCTATTCTTATTTGGAACGCATTGTACTTACTGATAATTGTGTATTATTATTATTAGTGTTCGGAGCGAGGAGGAGTGGCAGGCGGTCGCCTCCTTCTGCAAAGCAGTAATTCTAGCAAAGGAGGCGGCTGCACCCGCGAGGCAATGGCTCTTGCGTCCCAGCCGAAGGATTCCGATCCCAATTTCTGGCCACCTCTGCCATCTGGGTAGCTCACCGTCCGACCGTCCGGGAACCGTCCAGACCAAGCCAAAGCCATCGACGGCGCGTAGTGTTCCACGCGCCTCAAAGAGATGTAAGCAACGGTAGGGGCCCAGCAGGGTCGAGGCCTACTGGGGCCATGGGTGATGCGAAACAATGGCAAAGAAGGAGTGGGATTTCAGTCAGTAAAAGTCTGACACGCCCTCTCGCTCCGCCAAAGACCGGGGGATGACAATAGATGATTTTCTCACCTAAACAAAAAAGGTGAGTTTTATTCAGTAAAAGTCTAACACTCCTTCTCGCTCCACCTAGACTGAGAAAAGTGGTTAGATGATGTCCCATCCTCAAAAAAAATGTCTGTATTATAAATTCTATGTTATTATACGTGTAGGTAATGTACGTTACAGATGAAATTTAAAAGATATTTTTCCTAAAGCTTTGATCTTTTTATTTATTTATGGACACACAAACACTTAAAAATTAAAAGAATAAAAGCAGATAGAAGAGCACAAAGGCACTGCTTATTTCAAATGAAATTTCTTCCAGCAGACCTGCGACAGGAGAGTTGGAAGAGAAATGTAGACATAGTGTATACAAATAAGTTTGTAAATATATTATATTATCTAAATCAGATCATAATACATAATTATATATATCAACAACAGTATATAAAACACATAAATAGATACAATAAATAAACTAAATTATAAAAATATATATTATCTATATATATAAAAGGAGAAACTGACTGACTGACATATCAACGCACAGCCGAAACTACTAGGACTAGGAGCGTGAAATTTTGCACAAGGCTTCCTTTTATAACGTAGGCGAGCACTAAGAAAGGATTTTCCAAAATTCAGCCCCTAAGGGGCTAAAAAGGGGGGATTTCGTATGTATGCAATTTTTTTTTTCGTGGGCCTATTAACTCAAAACTTAGTACAAATATTAACCTAAATTAGTTATAAAGTTTACGATATTTTTTTTTTCAGTACAACCCCCCAGTGCAAGATTTAGGGGGTGTTAAAGTTTGTATGGGAGAATCTTATTTCTTGGGTTAATAAACTTGAAACTTTGCACGAATATACTTTTAAATAAATAATAAAGATACGCATTAGTCGTTTTCCAAAACTACCTTCAAATTACGGTTTAGGGTCGAGTCAAGTGGTCTTTATCGTGTTCAGGATTTTTGAAGTCTTACTGCACATCCTAATTTACTCGCAACTCGGTGTTAGAAATTAGAAAAACAAGCTCTAACAGAGCAAATAGCGATTATTTATTTTACGGAAAGATTTTACACAGTGGTTTATTTTACTCAAAAATGTGGGTAAAAAAATTAATTTAATGTAATATTTTCTCAAACAGTAATACAACATTCATTCCTGTATTAGTGAAATGTTATCATCCATGTTTGTATAAAATATCTTATTCTTTTTCCATTGTGATAACCTAATCCTATAATAACGTATCAATTATGTGATTTATATACGTACAACGACATCTACTGACACAAATTGGTACAAACGGAAACATAAAGTTAATTACAAAACAATATTTTTTAAACATTCTTACGTAACATTTTGAATAATAATAAAATTAAGATAAGTAACTGGATGTAAGATTTAGTTGGTATGGTATTTTCGAAGTTTATCGTAACGGTGAATTGTATGTAAATGCAGGTACTCCAGGTTGCCCGATAAAACGTCTTCGCTTTACACAAAATGTTTCAAATGGTCATTTCGATGCTTACTTTTCATATGAAGAACTTAATCCTACAGGCGTTGTTAATTCTGACGAGGAAAACATAAATGTGAAGAAAACGAAACATGGTGAAGTACCTGATATTGTGTCCCTAAATTCCTTAGATTCATATTCAGTCATTTCTACGGACATTCCTTCACAGTCCATGACGGCATCACAAAAAAGAGGACCAGATATACAGACAAAACAAGGAAGATTCAAGTTAGACGAGCTCAGAAAATATACTCAGAAAATAATTCTTTGGCACACTGGAAAGCTGTATGCAATTATCAAAAAAAACACACCGAAATGCCAAATGAAAAATAGCCGCTGGAAATTACCAGCAAGCGCATCCTGAAGTACACAGAGCAGCGCAGTCCCGCTTCAATATGCGTGTTGGTACACGGCCATGGAAGATCAAGTATCTTTTAGGAATGTATAAACCTGAAATAAATTACGAATTTGATAATGTAGTTTCAATTGATGATATGAATCATAAATGTTGTTGGTGTAATGCGTTTAAATGGAAGGACGAAACTCCTGAGATGTGTTGCAGCAGCGGTAAAGTTTAACTCAAATTATTGAGTACACCTCCCGAACCCCTTTACAGTTTGATAATGGATCTCCATCCTGATCACAAACATTTTATTTCGAACATTCGTAAATACAACAATTGTTTCCAAATGACGTCGTTTGGTGGGAAACAAGTTGGTGGAGATGGATATATGCCAAACTTCAAAGTACAAGGGACAAGTTTATCAAGTTTAATTGGCAGTTTATTGTCAGAACCCGGTCAAACAGCTCAGTTTTTACAAATTTATCGTGGGTGAAGATGAAAGAATTAGTAATTTCCCGCAATTAAAACCAAATTTAATAAAACAACTGCAAAAAAATGTTGTACGAAGTCAATCCTTATATCAGGGACATGAAGAGTACCATTGACGGAATTCCTTCCTCCTGTAAAACTTTCAAGTTAGTTATACATGCCGAAAAACAACGACCACACAAATGAATTAAGTTGCTTTGGTGTTATTAGATCAACAGTTCGAGCGTCGCGATATAATTAGTGAAATACATCGCTCATACGATGCTTTGCAATATCCTGTAATGTTCAGCCGCGGAGAAGACGGTTATTCAATTGCTATTCCACAGCGAGACCCGAAAACAAAATTACTTCAGAAAGAGACTGAATTTCATTAGAAATAAGCAGGCAAAGTTACGCTCCGATAGCTATATCCACCTTAAGGACGCCATCGGTAGACAAGATGTTGACGTTCATCAGCTGGGTCAAATAGTGGTATTACCGTCCTTTTTCACCGGTGGGCCGAGATACATGCACGAGCGAACTCAGGTCACTATGACTTATGTACGTCATTACGGTCGCCCAGACTTATTTGTCACCTTTACGTGCAACCCTCGCGGAAAAAATTAAAGAAAAATTGTTTCCAGTTCAAATGTTCTTTTTAGATGCACCAGGTGGGACTGGTAAAACATACCTTATCAATTTAATTTTAGCAAAAGTAAGAAGTAATTGCGGAATCGCTTTGGCGGTCGCGTCTTCTGAGACACCGCCGCACATTATTAGTTATTGGAAGGTGGTCGAACTGCACACTCTGCTTTGAAATTGCCCCTTAATTTATTAAATGTAGAGAAGCCAATGTGCAACATTTCCAAGCAAAGTAATCTTGCCCAATTGTTACGTAAAGCAAAAATAATAGTCTGGGATGAAAGCACAATGGCGTACAAAAGAGCTATTTAAGCATTAAATAGAAGTCTACAGGACAAACGAAGCAACGACAACTTAATGGGTGGTATGACAGTATTGCTGGCAGGAGTTTTTTTTTTTCGCTAAACGTTACCAGTTAAAAACGTTACCAAAAGGGACACGAGTGGATGAAATGAAAGCATGCATTAAAAGGTCTCACTTATGGCCCTGTACTAAAATTCTTGAATTAACGAAAAATATGAGAGTACATCTCAGAGGAGACGTCTCTGCAGGAGAATTTTCAGACCTTTTACTCCAATTAGGAAACGGCAAGTACCAAGAATTAGATAGGGTTATAGTCATACCTAAAAAATTATGCGCGGTAGTAAGTACAGTCGAAGTGATGATTGAAAAAATTTCGAAAGAGCTATATTGACGTTCAATAGACACGGTGGTAAATGCAGACGAAGCAGTCCACTATCCGGTTGAGTTTCTGAACACTATTAATCCAGCCGGCCTTCCATACCGTATACTTGCACTGCGTGTGGGCAGACCCGTGATGTTGCTTAGGAACTTGAAGCTTCCGAAGTTATGTAATGGTACTAGGATGCAAGTAAAAGCATTGCATCGCAATATTGTTGAGGTTATTATTTTAACCGGGTCTGCCCAGGGAGAAACAGTATTCATACCGCGGATTCCATTAATCTCGAACGATCTTCCTTTTGAATTCAAAAGACTACAGTTTCCTTTGAAAGTTTGCTTTGCGATGACAATAAATAAATCACAGGGCCAAACCCTTAAATTTGCCGGAGTTGACTTGCGCCAACCCTGTTTCTCGCACGGGCAGTTCTACGTGGCATGCTCGCGCGTGAGCTCACCTTGCAGTCTGGTGATTCTGGCAGCGCCCTCTAGAACTACGAGGAATGTTTTTTATAAAGAAAGCTTATAAAAACCTTATCTCATTAAATTGTGATAAACTTTTCTAATCTACTCTTTAAGTTTGGAAGTGTTTTAAGGGTTGAAGTCCAAACGCGATGTGCGCGGACGTAGTCGCGGGCAAAGTGCTAGTCTATATATATAAAAGGAGAAACTGACTGACTGACATATCAACGTACAGATGAAACTACTAGGACTAGGAGCGTGAAATTTTGCACAAGGCTTCCTTTTGTGACGTAGGCGAGCACTAAGAGAGGATTTTTCAAAATTCACCCCCTAAGGGGATGAAACGAGGGTTCAAAGTTTGTATAGTAAAACCTATTTTCACGCGGGCGAAGCCGCTGGAAAAAGCTAGTTATCTATAAAATACTTTACGAGATGGTAGAGAGGTAGTGTTCTTTGACTAGCTTCTTGAAGACAGATACACTTTTAGCGTCACGGATCTTAGATGGAAGTAAGTTCCACAGTCCATCCTTATTTATGACAGAACTTATATATGTTTGTAGATACCAAACAATATACGAGACAATCTGTTTTTAATGACACTCAGCGACAGAACCTACTTATATCAAAGTAAACGTCGGTAGTTTCCATTCCTGAAATATTTTACTTACAATTTTGCTTTTGGGTATTTTTACGCATCATTTGACTGTGGGTTCGCAAAGGAAGTACATTAGGCATCGTTTCAGTTGCCGAGAGCCTACTTTGTCAAATTGCCAGACGAGAAAATGTTTTTACGTCATATTAATGGTACCTATCAGTCTTGGTTATACCTAGCAACTCTGGAGAGCACTTTATCTACCACTATTATTCGCTCGCGTATTATTATTTTAAGTCTTTTAATATTGATAACTACTATGAATGAGATGGATAAAATATCTCATTGAGACTTGGCCGTTAAATTTTAGTAAGTGAAACTTATTTACATAGGTCCTAGGTAGGTACGTCAAATAAGGTGTAACAAAAATTGGGTACACCTTGTACAATTAAGCTTATATTAGGCATGCATACATTAGAAAATAGTTGAGTGAATTGCCATTTTTACTCTTAAATAATAGCTTGTAGTGATAGTTTGGGTAAAACATAACTTTAAAATCTACTTAACATAATTGGAATAAAATATTATAAAAAATAATCATTAGTTTTGTCAAGTAATTAAATTAAATTACATAATACGTAGAGCAGTGGTGGCCGAGTGGTAATGACCCCGACTTACGGAGTTGTAGATCGCGGGTTCAAACCCAGCCAGTCGCATTACTTTGTGTAATTTATTTCATCACTCAGGAACTCGCTCAGGAAAATATCGTGAGGAAACCGGTATGTCCTAGAACCAAAAATTCGAAGACATGTGACATCCACCAACCCGCACTGGGCCCGCGTGGTGGATTACGGCCCATTCCCTCTCCTAGAGAGGAGGCCTGAGTCCCAACAGTGGGAACATTATAAGGCCGACTATGCTATGCTATGCTACATAATACGTTTTCTCACTAAAAAAGTAAATTAAGCCGCCACCGTCATATTTTCTGTAGGTTTCATTTTATATGGATTCGCCGCGCGGTTGACGCCGGTGGCCGTGACACGCTACAAATCGCCACTGCTCGCTTCTTGTGGCCTGACGTCATCTCAACGCTCAGTCACGTGGTCAGAACAAAGAAATCGGGGGCGTGGCCTACTCGAGGCGATTGGCGCGAGCGAAACGATTGTAACTTGGCTAGGGGGGCTGAACTGGCCACTAAACGCCGATACAAAACGCCGTCACACGCCACTCGCGCATTTAAACCTTTCAGAGTTGTTAGTTTGTCAGAGTCCATTATGATATTTCGCGTATGTGTTAAAAAAAAGTAGCAGCCACCGGCCATTAGTGTCTGTCGCGCACTTCAGCTTCCTTTGTGGCCGCTTCTAGCTTAAATTATATTATATATTAGAAATAAAATTAAAATTTACTAAACAATAATCTTATGTGTTTTCAGAACATGCTACGGACAAGTGAGCACTTGACCGGTTTTTCAGGACCTAATTCTAATTAGCCTTTAGATTAAACAGTTATAATCAGGACAATTCTTCTCTCATCCACAAAGATGGCCACCATACACTTCCCGCTAAACTTCCACACTCACATTGTCTAAGATTCCAGATAAAAGACGTTGTTTTGTATTATTTAGCTGCCATCACGAACTCGATAAGGATTTACTGCAGTATTAAATTGTTCTATTTTAAACCTCTTAACGGTCTGCTTGCTTCAAATTCTAAAACAGTTCAAATTCTTTTCAATACACTTACTCGCTTTTAGACACGCCATTCATTGTTTTCGCACTAGTGTGGAAAAGTAGGCAAGCTCGCCTTCGCCATTTATCGTATATTTATCGTATCAGGCTTGGCGTTAAGCGACCTCCAAGAGTCGCGTGTATTGAAAACCTCATTTAATACACGTGGAACTTTACCATTGCAGCAGTTGTATGACATCCTCGCTTCAGGTCGGGCGAATTCCGCCTCGGTCGCAATGACAAACTTAATTTATATCAAAAGGTACTATTTTGGCACCCAAATTAATAACAATACCTACGCGAACAAAAATAATAATATGTTAAGTTCATTAGCTTTTCAAAGACGTCAGATCTATTAGTGTTTATTATTTTAATTACGTTTTGAACTTAGTGTATCAGGGGTTGACGAGCAACTCGTGGGGTTCACTTAGCACCCAGCCTGATATGATAAATGTAAAAAATTGCGGCGGGGACGAACTCGCGCCTTTTTCCGCACTAGTGCGAAAAACAGTAAATTGTATACCTAAAAACGGCAGGAATAAGAGCGGGTGTTTTACCAAATGTATTGAAATATATATAATTATTTGCAACATTCCATTGAAATAAACATATTTTTCAGATTTATTTAAATTCAACTACATAATTTACCATTCATCCTTTTTTCAAATTCGGTTTCGATGAGTAATAGTTACACAAAATTATTTTACTTAGAAATTTCCATTTAGTGAATATGAATATTGGTTGGACTTAAGGCGCTACAACAACTCCCATATCGTGACTATGTCCTCTACGACACTAATGCAAATTGGTGGTCATATTTTAGACAGGTACCTACTGCTTTTTCATGCGGGCGCTTCTGGCTAAAAATAAAAGACCTGCTTCTGTCCATGAGGCAATATAATAACAGTCGTACGGCCTGATCACCAAAGTTAAGCAATGCTTGCGCGAGGTCCATCCACAGATGGACAACTATTATATTGATATACTAAGATTATACCGTGCCTTGAGAAGCAAGGTAGGCCGTTAGTTCCTGGTGTCATTTGTAGATCTTTGACAGTTGTTACGGAAAGTCAGAAGTTTTGACAAGGACGACCCAGGGTGGACCAGGGTGGGTGTTACCCAGTTACTGGGTTGTGTAGGTCAGACAGGTAGTTGCTCTGTGTAAAATACTGGTGTCTATTCGGTTTCACTGAAAGCCGACCCCAACATGATAGTTGGAAAAAGGTTGAGCCTAGCTCATTGATTGTTTGCTTCTGCCCATTTAAATGAACAACTTTCTTCATGGAAGTCACAGTCAATTCCCAAAAAAAAAAAAAAAATTACTTCAGTTACGTATTATGCCCGCCCCGATGTCATCATTGTGCAGACCACCCAGAGGACACGGTGGAGCATACTGGGGAGGTGTGCCCCGCTTGGGTGGAGCAACGCCGTGTCCTCGTGGGTGCAATCGCCGACGGCGACCTCTCGCATTGGGCCCTGGTACAGGCCATGATCCGGAGCGAGGGGAAACTGGCGGCGGTCGCCTCCCAGCAGGGCTGAAGTCTTAACTGGGGCCATGGGTTTATTTGCAAAAGTCTGACATGCACTCCCACTCCAGCCTAGAGCGTGAGAATTCATTAGATGATTTCCCACTTTATAAAAAACGTACGATTAGCTGATCAAAATTCATAAGGGAAGTCCAATTTTATAGTAATATTATAGTAAAAATTATGTGAAATAATTCAAAGTTTGTGAAATAATTTAATGTGTACAGAGCAACTGAGTGCTTTAAAATTAAATCTCATTTGGATGCGGGTTTGCGTTTTCATAATTTCAGCTTTCATTGCGACTGGTCAAAACTTTACAGAATTTTGTTTTTTTAATAAACATACTGCGCAAAAGTTAAATGCCTATTTGTGAAAACATGATATTTTTTTGTATACATACATATGTGAGTGTGTGATATGCTTTAAGGCCACCCGTTGTACGTGTTTTAGACATAAGTTTTTCTTTGTTATGTTTCTTATAAGTACCTAAAGTAAACTATATAATAAATAAATTAATATATGTTTTTGTACATATTTTATGTTTACAACATGTAACTGGAATAATGCACTTATAAGCACGTTTAATTATAGTGATGGTAACGTAAGTTATATAATTAGATTATATAATAACATAATCTGAGCAGTGAAATTTTAATGCACTTAGGTAGTGTTTTAGTAAATTAGTTATCCTAATTTAATGTAGTCGTCCATATGGTATTTGAAAGTAAAGAATAACACCATCCCATCTTCCCATGGGTGTCGTAAGAGGCGAATAAGGGACATACCAGAGAATGGGCAGCAGCATCCTCTGTGCATTACAACAACCACACTGCGATCGCCAACCCGCCTGCCAAGCGTGGCGATTCTGGCAAGCCCCTCCCAAAAATGAAAACCAAAACAAAAAAATGGCCCCTAGTGCCCGGCAGCTCGTCTACCCTTGACTGCGGTAGTGGTCAAGGGTAGACGTGTGTGTGGCAAAGTAAATCCGGTAACCTGCTCTATTTCCGGGAGGGTGACCAGCAGTCCCAGGGTGGTGTCGGGTTTTTCGACCACAGGTCCCTTGTGAACAATGTGATCGAGAGTATGTCGACCAGGGTGGCGTACCTTATACTCAGAATATCATCTAGATATTCGATTGCCCCAACCTTGACACACCACGACGATGAGGTAGAGACCATGTATGAGGATGTATCCAGACCCATGAGTGGTTATAAGACTTACTTTACCGTGGTCATGAGGGATTTTAACGCAAACTAAGCAAATGAGACGGTGACGTCGGAATCACCGGGGACACCTACTGGCTAGTTTTATGGAGAAGGAGGGCCTTACATGATAAACTCCATGGCTGAAACTACGGAGGAGCTCAGTACAACGCTTGGTGACCTCAGTAGAGCTTCCGAAAGTGTGGGACTTAAAATGAACATGAATAAACCAAAATTATGGTTAACATCTATGTAGCACCCACTCCTATCAAGATCGTAGACTATACACTCGAAGATATGGACGACTACGTGTACCTGGGACAGACAGTCTAGTTGGGTAGGTGTAACTTCGAGAAAGAGATCAATCGTCGTATCCGACTCGACTGAGCAGCGTTCGGGAAGCTGCGCGGTATCTTCTCGTCTAATAAACAACAGTGTCTCAAAATGAAAATATATGACCAGTCCGTGTTGCCAGTGCCAAGGCTCCGAAACATGTTTGCTTACAATGGGCCTCCTCATCAGAAGACTTAAAATCACCCAAAGGGCAATGGAAAGGGTTATGCTCGGAGTTTCCTTGCGTGATCGAATCACGAATGAGGATATCCGCAGAAGAACCAAGGTTACCGACATAGCACGAAGTTTTTCCATACTTAAGTGGCAATGGGCAGGGCACATTGCTAGCAGAACGGATGGCCATTGGGGCCAAAAGGTTCTGGAATGGCGACCACGTATCGGAAGAAGTAGCGTTGGAAGATCTTCTACAAGGAGGACCGATGACCTGGTAAGGGTTGCGGGAATCCGATGGATGCAAGATGCACAGGACCGTTCATTGTAGCGACACTTGGGGGAGGCCTATGTCCAACAGTGGACGTCTTTTGGCTGAAATGAATGATGATTATTGTAGGCAAATAATACGGGCATCGACGCACTATCTACCTATATTGGCAGCGCATTGGTATAGGTACGCACGCATATACAAACACGTTAGTGACTCAATCAAGGTATCATAATAGATAATTATTCTTTCTTAAAATAATCAAGAATTATTTTGGGATAAAAAATAACTACTTTCACGGCTCAAAAATATAACTTCCGACGAGGTTGTTATATTTCCGCCGCTTGAGGTAGGTGTCGACACAGGTAGCGTCCCACACTAAAGGCCTACCCATCTTCCACGGAAATAAAGACATACCGTCCGGTCTCTTACCATCGTCGCGTGCCAGGCCATGAGGTTCCAAAACAGCCGGAACGCCGACGGTGACAAGGGCTCGTCGGATGATGTCGTTAATATTCGCGTGCCGTGCTATCCGTCCCGCGCTTCGACTGCATGACAGGCCGTGGTGGCCAAGGCTGTTGACAACTTCGCCACAGTGGCAGCAATGAGGAGAACAGCAAGGAGCGCCTAGGCGTAGGGCAACAGCTAGGCTATTCGAACAGTGCAAAATTCGAAAAGGGCAGTGCGTGAAGCCAAAGACCTGACTCCCGGTTCATCCCACCGTCTCTGGGAGGTAAGGTTGTCAGGCGGATTTGTATTCGGGCAAGCGATTCTCCAGGCATTCATAGCCTCGGTGAAGCGCGGCACTTCAAAAGGAATCAGTGTGGAAGTTAGAATGTTCCTGATTAATTTATCAGTGCTGTGAACCGAAGATATGAATGCCGGTAAACTAATACTGGTAATTTTGCGGACGCCAAGGCCTCCCATACGGATGGGAAGAGTAACTTGATCCCAAGCTCGATCGTCCAAGGTCATATTTAAAATTAAAGTAAGTGTATGTCGGATAATTTGGTCCATTTTTTCCAAAAGGTGCTTCCATAAGTGGGAAGCACGACGGAAATATATTAATTTAGGACCGAAACAACAATAACGAATTAGGGTAATGGCTGAATGCATGTTAATTTGGAGTAGTCTTTCTGAAACGTCATTGAAATTTTGTATTTTTTCCTCCACATAACTGGGAAAGGAATCCTCAAAGATTGGGGACCCAAGGAGACGAAGAGAACTTTTATCGATAATTTTGATTGCAGGGGCTATTGCATTGAATTTTGGAAGAGTCAGATGTCTGTCAGTACTGTCAGAGAGGAATAATTCACATTTAGAGAAGTTGAGATTTAGTCCTATAGAAAAGAGTTGGTTTTTTAAAAATTGTAAATCATTTAAAACGGTGTCTACATCGCCTCCCAAGGTTCCATCATCGAGGTACCACACGTTGAATTTAGAATTTAGTTTTCGAATGATTGGGTGTATAGCTAAGCTAAAGATCACTGGCCCGAGTGGGTCACCTTGTTGACAGCCAACAGCGGATTCTAAAAGGTTGCCCCGAAAGAGTAATTTAGATGGTTGTCTATAACATTGCCAAAGAAAACTATAGATTTGAGGTATTTCTTTTTTAGTTTCTGCCAGCAAGGTGTCCCTATTAACCGAATTAAATGCATTTTTTATGTCAACCTTAAGGATAGCCTCTCCTTTGCCAGAATTTAGATAGGTCGACAACGCGTGTATGGCAGCCTCACAGCCCCCTTTGGAGCCGTAACCAAGCTGAAGGGGCTGAAATTTTTCCGAAACGGCCTCACCATAAAATTTGCAACAACTTGGTGCTGCCGCTGCGGCTGCGAAGAACCTCAAGCGGCGGAAATATAACAACCTCGTCGGAAGTTATATTTTTGAGCCGTTTGGGGTTGAAACTCTTGGGTCGTGGGGTCCGAGTGCTCATAAGCTTTTCAAAGAACTATCCAGACGCTTAGTTGACACTTCGCGTGACCCAAGGAGGGCTTTTACCTCGGTCAGAGATTAAGCATTGCCATACAACGTGGCAATGCCGCCAGCCTTTTGGGCACACTTCCAGTCGACAGCGATGCGGAGGAATTTTATTTTATATTTTAGCTAGTAGTTTTTGTCTTTAGTGTATATATAGTTTTAATTAGTTAAGTGTTTTTTATCAATTAATTTTAAAATTAGATACACAATGTATTTAAGGTACTTAATCAAATATTATAACATTATTAAATTATACTACTTTCAGAATACGTGTTCATTCGTATCCGATTCTGAACATATTTACTACTTTCTGAATCCATGTTTATTATGGTATCTCTATGTTGTATGTTTGTAAAAAGGAATTTCTGAAAATGCTGACCTGATTACGATTTTTTTTCACTTATAGAAGTCTACCTACTATATTTATATCACCGAATGCTTCTTTCATGCTACTTTTAAATCCGTTAAAATGCACAAATACTGCGGGAAAGGTCAAAGCAAAGCCGTGAGGAATAACTATCTCCCATGCTTGTAAATGCTACATTGATTTCACTATACCATTAACATTATCATTATGTTTCCACTTTATTTTAAGCATCAAAAAATTACCGTTACTGCAGCACTAGTTTGTCTCCAGAGCCTTTTTCATTAGTAGTTCTTGTTCTCATCGTCAGCTACTTGTACGACAGTTACTGCAAAGCTGTGCCCGTTGCCACCGCCTTTTGTTAATACCTGCTTTACAGAATTCTAATATTATCAAATGTAGGGACAATGTTTATATTTGTGACGAGTTATATAGTTGTAAGTGTGCGAGCATAGTATAGGTGTGTAGAGGTGGCTGCGCCCGCCTCCTAAGTTCAGTTGCAATTAAATGCAGTTTACGAGAACACGTTATTACTTTTATTATTTGTATCTCTGATACAGAAGGTGACCTGAAAATAGCCCTCACTATTACCTAAAGTGGTGACCCCGACGTGATTGAGCTTCCAATAGTATTATTAGTCCATTTAATATAAATATCTCGTATCAAAGTGTTTCCTATCGATATCCTCCGAAACAGCTAGATAATATAATGTATGAAATTTTTTGGGTATATTTGTTAGTCTAAGAATTATATATAGGTCTTAGGCTGTTTTTTACCCTTCTACCAACACCCTATTATTTCTTTTGAGTGAATTTCGTTCACGCACGATATTAAAAACACCATAAGATGACGCGATAGTAGGACGGTGAGCAATGGGTGTCGCACCGTCGGGTAAGGACCAAGTCTGTGAAGGAAAGAGCTGTTAGCAATATTGATGGGATTTGCTAGGGTCGTTGCCTGCAGGGTTGACTGTTCAAAAGAGTTACTGTTGGAACGCGAACGGCAACTGAAGAAATGCAGATGGGTTTTGGTCATTAAAACGTCTGACGCTCCCTCTCGCTTCACCTAGAGCGAGAGAAGGCATTTGATGATTTTCCATCGTAAAAAGGTGTCGCGGTATAGTAAATCACATTTATTTCTCTACACCTTAAATATTATCAGTACTATTTTTCACTCTACTCAAAGCATCACAAGTTGGTTAGCTTCATTAGCAGTACTTGTCCTCGTTAGCTACTTACGTCAGCTACTGCAAAGCTGTGCCTACTCATCACTGACTTTTGTAACCTGCTTCGCTCACAAATTAGCGAGAACAAGGCTGTAGAGAATTAAAATTGGTTCAGTTTATTGTTTTGTGTTGCAATTTTAGTGTTGAAGAGTCTTTGTTTAGTTGTTATTGTGCTGTTTGTGTACTGAAACAGGGGCAATGTTATTTAATTTTACTATTCATTTGCAATTATTCAGTGATTCTTTCTAAATAATAAAGAGAAAAAGAATAAGGATGATCAAACAACAAATGAAGCGCGTCATCATTGTCATCATTTCAGTTGAAAGACGACCAGTGCTAGATATGATTCTCCCAACAACCAGTCCTGTGCGTCTCATATCAATCCTTCATCAGGTTATCGGTTCACTCTGTAGGAAGCCTTTTAACGCTGCTTCCGGTACGCGGTCACCATTCCAGAAACTTTCAGCCCCATAGAACATCTATCCTGGCCTGGAGATCGTAACACAGGGTCTTCCTAGTATGGACTCCAGTCTCTCGCAAAGGAGCTTCTTACTCATTTCTATATAATAGATTACTTAGTTAAACAAAACCTTTGTGAACAGAGAACCATGAAATTTTATTATTATTATTTATCCGCGAACGTAGTGCTTTGCCCATTAGCACTTAAGTTTGGCGATTCTTTGGGCTACGTCGGTGAACCTGATTAGATCACGAGCTTAGAGATCTATCTCTCCATTGCCCTTTTGATGACTTTATGCCTTGTGAACGACCACATAGTCATTTTTCGGTGCTCATGTAATACACCAATTATTCCATCGACCCAGCTATTAAAAAAAATATTTTTTATTGTTGCCGTGTCGCTCATCTCAGTGTGGGCTTTACTCTAAAAAGGAAAAAGAAGAATTACAATCAAAAACTTTATTTCAGTAGAGATAGAATTTCCTCAATATACGAGTATTTAAACAGCTAACAATAGTCTCAATTACCCACTCCTATCTGTGCCGTCACTATTATTGTCTCCTGTCTCCGGCAGCTGTCTCGTGTGACCGCTAATTTGCCCACTGAGCATCTAATGTCCCTAATGCGACACATTTGGCGCACATCAAGCCGTTCACTCGAACGCCCGGCACAACGGAACACGGGTGCTTATCTACCAGTGATGTGCGAGGTAGCTAGGCGGAGCGAAGATATGTAGCGGCGCTGTGAAGTTGTGTGATTGTTTTCACTGAAGCGATATGAAAAGTTTGCGTGGTATGAGAATGCGTAGCGAAGCATTAAAACGGAGAGTAGCTGAGCAGTACGAGGATACATTGTAAACTAAAGAATTGTCTACGCTTGTGTTCCTTGCATAGATTTTTCGTAAAATGTGGCGCTGACACTGACACTGACCCTTTTCTGCCTTAGCTTGATTTTTGGGTCATTGGTACATTTCTCCTCGCGCACCACTAGTTCTGTACCTCGTACATCTCTTGTGAAAAAGGACCCTAACCTCGCACGGATTGCGACGGAATTGCATACTTAGTATTTATTGTTCTTTTCTGACCCTAAAGTGTTGAAGTAGTAGTTTCAGCAGCGTCTTGTTATTAGTTTTTGTTGAATGGCTGCTTTTGAGAATATGCTGTAATAGGCTGTTAGTTTTAAGGTTTATTTTTCGTAGTACGCCAAAAGTTTTTCTTTCTTTTAAGTAACATACACATTATTAATAATAGGTTACATAACTACTATTTATTTACTTCAAACAAAAGCTCTTAAGAACGTCCAACCTGAAATACATTTCTACTGTTTTTCATACTACCGCTCTTACGCGATTGTGACGTTATTACACATTTTTCATTAGATATTTTGGAAACAAAGATATCATGTGGATATTATCTAGGCTACTATTGAAATCAATATCTAAATTTGTGTAAAACTAATTCAGTAAAGACCTCTGAAAATCTGCTATTTTGCATGAACTTTGACATTATAACTCTGTATTCTGTACTCAAAAACTAAAAAAGTCAAAAAAACAATATACTCGTAACGAAAGAAACCTTGCAAATTTAATCATTCTGAATGAAGATAATTTTTTCCAAAAACTTTCACAGTTTTTAAACAAAACACGTATTTCCTGGAACAAGTTTTGTGAAATATTCGAGTGAATGACGGTATTATCGAGTACCAGCAGAGCTTTCAGGTATTATCTCACTGTTCTTAAACATTGCGTTGGATTGCGTTGGATGAACCGGCAAACTTTTAAAACATGTTCAGGTTGACGATAGACGAGTGGGAAAAGGCCCTCTAAATATCTTAAAATATGGCGTCGAGAAATTCCTCCGCATTACTGTCATGAAGAAAATGTATCCATAAGGCTGACGGCATTGCCACGTTGTGTTTAGCATCTGGCTACGAGATTGTTCGAACGAGTTAGCACGGTCCTAGAACATAAAGGGCATCTGAAAGAACGCAGATGGGTTTTATTAAGTAAAAGTTTGACACTCCCTTTCACTTCTCCCAGAGCGAGATGAGTTATTTGATGACCAAAAATAAATTGGTCTCCTGAGCTAAATTGTCAATGTCTGATGAATTGGTACATTGTGGACATTGTTTGTAGAAAACTCGTCTGGGAATAGCACCTAATGAAATCCACGTTTAATAAACTTAATTTTATAGATAATCTTTTTAGATGCATTAGTCAAAAATAAAGTCACATCCCCATGAGAGATAACTCTTAGCTTTGGTAGCCAGCACAAAGTTAAGCTGGCAAATAATGTTTTCCTTTATATCTCCATTCTCGACAAATAAATAATAATATTACCAGACTGAGAGAAATAAATGATAATAATTATTTATATTTGCGGTCTTAACCACTACTAGTAAGTCTTGGTGGGAGTTTAATGTCCCTACATTAATTTTGCAGCTTGAATGATGTAGTCTAAAATAAACTCCTTCACAATTTTAGTAAAAGCAAGAGTTATTGTTATAACATGTTATAATTTCACAGAGAATATATTTTAGTTGTACTTAAATGGCAGGCTTAATTTTGATTGCATTTGTGTACCTAATATTAAATGACTGGGTAATTAATTTGAATAAACATGTTTTAAGTTAACGTTATGTTTACTATACTATAGTGTATATTTTTTAAATTCTATTGTAATTTGTTTTGGTGTAAAATAAAGAATATATTTATAGGTATTTTATTATTTTCTGTTCTATGGGAAGGTGTAATTAAACATTGAGCTGATGAGGGTCGCGGGAATCCAATGGATGAGAGGCGCACGGGCCTGGTCTTTAAGGTGCTACTTGCACTTACTTACTCCAGCAGTAGACATATTTTGGCTTGAATGACGCCGATCAGGGGCGCTGACTCCGTGGGTGTTCGAGCCACTCATGAAACAGATCAGTTATCGCCTTGTAGGTTACGTATAAATTATAGAATTTCTTGATAATAAAAACTAGGTTTTTTTACATAATGGTTTTATTTTATATTTTTATCAAAAATAATTAGTAATTAAGTACGCAGTATGTTAGTGTCCTACTTACATACTGCGTACTTAATTTCATTTTTTATTCATTAAAAATATTTATTTATTTGTCGGTCGATCAGTGTGCTTTTCTCTTCTCACACTTCGCCATTTTTTCGAGTCCATCAAATGAGCATGAGCACCCATGAGGTTTTCTAAAAGCCGGCGCCCCTGACGCCGATGATGATGACTTATCATAGAACGTAATAAACTGAATAAAAATATAACAAAAAATATACATAAATCAAGTCTCAATCAAGACTCTCCGTTTTCATTTGCCAATATTTGAGCATTATTAGCTCCAAGTAGAGTACCGTATTCATATGCATAAAAACGTATAAGCACCCATCAATATTTACACTCTGTGCCAATAAATGATTTGAATCTCAACTTGTAAAAAGCAATTTAAATTTGTTGGTACAGCCTTTCCCTTCTTATAAGCTCAAATAGCTATTGACAAGACATTTATTTAAAAAAAAAAACCAGTCAAATGCAAGTTGAACTCGCACACCAACGGTTCTGTAGCCAGAAACGGCAAAAAAAAAATACGTTTGTTGTATATTTTATATTTATTTTTATTCTGTGTTTAGTGTTTGGTGATATAGCGGCAACAGAAATATAGCATCTGTCAAAATCTCAACTGTCTAGTTATTATAAGTTCATGAGATACAGCATGGTGAGAGACAGACGGATAGCGGAATTTTAGTAATATGGTCCCGCTTTTACCCTTTGGAACCCTAAAAAAGTGCTTTTATTAACTTGTTTATTTTTTTTAGTGTTGACGTTTATTTGAACTAACGTGTACGTAATGTCATTTTCGTTTTCACTGCAGCCGAGCCGAAAATATATAAAAATGCAAATAGCATTACCAATACGCTGAAACATTGTTTTGATAATTCAACTATTTTATAGGTTTCCAATTGAAATATAAATTCAGTTATTTGATTTGGAACCAATTGGTGTTTTTGAGTAAGTACAGTCAAGCATAACTATGTGTAACAAAGAAATGTATTCCATAGCGTGATTTAAAACCTGCTATGTACCTACATACCATGTTACATGTTACAGTCAAAACTATCTTTGACTGTAAGAATTGGTCAGATTTACTTTTGACCAGTTAAAACTTCTTTTAAACTTCAAACATTTATTGAGAAATCTGTTAGGTTAGTATTTTTTTTGTGACCATTTATGAGTGTGATTTTAGATAAGTAGCCAGCATCACTGCAAAAACGTTTTGGTATGTACAAGTATGTATATAAGTATATAATAAGTCCTAAGACTTATTTACTATTGATAAATTGTATTTACTCTATATGTTAGTCTGTAAGGTATGTATCTATGGGTCAGGATGCCTGATAATAAATGATTTATTATTATTATCATAATAAAAGTTTCGTATTTTTGAATATAATAATAATGATGCCTTTTAACATAATAATTATGTTAAAACGCATAATGAGGCCAGTCAAAACTAGTTTTAACAAATTTACATTAGGTGTTTATAGTTATGTCTTTATGCCTCTCTGCTGGTGAATTCGCGTGCCCCGTGTGGCACCGATCAGTACACGCAAAACAAGTAGACATCGCCTTGAATGAGACGTGTCGAATTATATCGGGATGCTTTAAACCGATTCCGCTTAATAAGCTTTATCCGTTGGATGGTATTGCTCCACCTACTCTACGTAGGGATGTCGCATGCGCGATTGAAAAGAAAATTCAAGAATCCGATTCCCGACATCCCCTCTTCGAACACAAAACAGCCCCAAGTAGGCTTAAGAGTCGGAAGAGCTTCCTGCGTAGCACACAGGCTATCGATGACCCGCCTCCCAAAGAAAAAATAAAGATTTGGGAAGAGCATCACCTACCTCCATCTGACTTCTTGAAACCCCAAGAACATCTCCCGCCTGGGCGCGATTTGCAGTGGCCTGTATGGAAAGCACTAAATCGGTTGCGAACCCAGGTAGGCCGCTGCAAACACAACTTGGCAAAATGGGGTTTTATAGACCCGTCGGATATTCAATGTGACTGCGGTGCTCCTGTTCAAAACATGAGCCACATACTAGAATGCCCCAAGTGCGTAAAATAGTGGTCGTATTCACCTGCAGTCTGGAGGATTTAATGAGTGCTACCGATGCTGCTATTAATGTAGCCACCTATTGGGCCCAAACAGTTTGACGAGTTTACCATCGAATCGAAAAGAAGTAGAAGAAGAAGAAGATGTTATGACACACATTATTATGAAACTTTCATAATTTATTCACCTTTGCTTTTTATTTATGTAGACACTGATCAGTTCAGTGATTATAATTTTTTTTTTTTATTATAGTTGTTTTTTTTTCATCAAATAATGGCAACACGTTAAGGTTTGAAATAACAACTATGCCAGTATATTTCCGACCACTGCTAGTCTCGAAAACCTGTAGCGACTACCAGAACAGCAGCAATATAATTTACCTATGTATGTAGCTTGACAAGCTACGGATAGACGAATTAGATCAATCATCTATTCCTGTTATCGTTGACCGTTTCTCCTAAAAACTTTTTGTCAATCTTTACCCCATATTTCAGATGAAAGACGCACACTGTTGAACAGAAGCCTCACCCAAGTATCGCCACAACGACTAGTCTTGTGCGTCTCGCATCCATCGGATTCCCGCGACCCTCACCAGGTCATCGGTTCACTTTGTGGGTGGCCTTCCAACGCAGAGTTTTTCGTTACGCGGTTACTATTTTAGAACCTTTCAACCATTCTTCGTGCAATGTTCCCTGCTTACTGCCAATTAACTTTGGCGATTCTCCGGGCTATGCCGGTTACTTTGTTTAATCTGCGTATATTTTCATTCTTGATTCGGTTAGACAAGAAAACTTCAAGCATAGCACTTCCCTTTGGGTGACTTTAAGCCTTCTGATGCGACCGACTGTGAGCGACCACATTTCGGAGCCATATGTCGTCATTGGCAGCACACCTTGGTCATAGACCATACTAGGAATAAGTTCTGTATCGCAGGTACGTTTCCAAGAATATAAACTTAGCTACACGGATATAAATTAGTCAGTAACAGCTGAGGAGTAAGAAAGCCTGTGGGGTTGTCCAATAGAGTTACCGTGGTCCTGAAATACAAAAGGAACAATGTAGATTTTAGTCAGTAAAAGTCTGATATTCCCTCTGGCTCTACCTAAAGCGAAAGAATCTCCAATCTTAAGTAAAAGAGCAAGTAAAGCATCGTTTTAAAATAGCAATAGGTACTTTTAATAGTTCAATAGAAACAGTTTTTCCATAATGGATTCTTTTCCCTCAACATGGTAATTGACCTAAAATTAATTGAGGAGGACGTACCTGCTTCAGATTGTAAACTACCTATTCCATGAGCTATCCAAGTTATTGTACTTGTAACAATAGTGGTCCTACAATTGAATCGAATCCGTCGATATTGAGGCTTTTGAAGAGCTTGATAATAAAGATCTAAATAATGACGACCCTTTTTGACCTTATTATCAAAATATTTTAGCAATCCGTCAGAAAATCCATTCGTTCGTTCGCTAAATATCTTTCTGTCTACTTCATAATAAGATTGTCTGATGCCTTTAATGTTTTAGTTCTAGTAAACGATGATCAAATTTAAGTAGCCTTAAAAGGGCTGCTCACCCTAATATATAAAAGCTTGATTTTAAGATAATGATTCAATTTGGAATCTTAAACAGTTTTAAAATTTTATTTCGACAGTTTATGAATAATTTTTGATGATGAAATTTTTCTACTAACAAAACCGACTCGGTCGACTGGTAGAAAATGCCTCAGGCATTAAGTTCACGTTTATACATTTTTATTTACTAGTGCATAAAGTTTTAACAAATAAATAAACTAACTAAAAACATAAAAATTTTACACTAGTGTAATTTATATACAAATAGATTTATAACAAAACAACAAGGTACCCATTACCTGAAAAAAACTATAAAATATGTAACAAGTAGTTTAGAAATTCAATAGCACGATTTATAGTAGTTTTTGTAAAAGACAAAACAATAAATTAACAATTGCGTTTTCTCGCCGATTGTACCAGCTCTATTCGCAAACAAGTTCGTAAACTGTCGTTGAAACAATTTAATACATTCAAACCTTCGGCAATAAAATTGAAAATGACAGAGGTATATTTGAACACAAAAGTTTACTAAAATCGTTTTCATTTTACGTCTCGCATACGATACGCCATTTTATATTTACAACTCGGTAGTAAAAAGACGAATAAAAAATCTTATTTAGGTATTATACAATTTTGATCTGTTCCTTCTACATCCTGAAAAAAAGGAAAAAAGAAAAAAAGGCTCTGTTGTTCAATGAAGTTACTAATTTATTTTATTTATATCTTCTTTATATTCACAAAAGTATAGAGGCAAACTAAATGCCTTAGGCTTACAAAATATCCGATATTAACTGAAAAATTTCGTCGAGAAGCTTATATGGCAAGCCAATGGTAGTCTGCAATGTACTCACCGCTACGCTACAGAGAGAGGGGCATATAGCTGTAAGACAAAACAAAAAAGTTATCAGATTAGACCACGTACGAGTACATCGAAGGACTGGAAGAAATTGCCTGTAGCGGTCTCCCCGTCCGATTATAATTTAGTTGTCTTCAAAGCAAAAGTAAATAGGCTCTTGCACCTCACAATCAACGGTTGCATCGCAGTGAAGCACTATTTTATACTATTAAAAAAATACATTATTTTTGTTTTCTTACTTCCCTATAATCTAACGCCATTAGTATAACAGAGCTGTCGAATGCACACAGCATTTTAATCTTTAGGGGCCATGTATCAGTTCTGACAAGGGTCCTGTTTTGTAGTCGAGTGCCGTACCGTCCGTCCGGCAGTTAACCGACCTATCAAGCCTTGTTCGGGGTGAATGCGCGGTGATAAGAGCAGATGTTGTAGCGGGCGCAGGTTATGTTTTCGGCGAAAACCTCGGTTTCATATTATGTTTAATACTTCGTGCCCGCCTTAGCACTCATGCTGGCTCCGGGCCCTGGTACAGGGCATGGTTTGGAGCAAGGAGGAATGGCACGTGGTCGCCTTCTTCTACGAAGCCGTAATGCTAGCGAAGGAGGCGACCACACGAGTGAGGGAAAGAACTTCCTAATGCCCCAGCTGCCGGGATCCCGATTCCAATTTGCAGCCACCGTAGATATGGGCTTGCGGACGATAAGCATTGGGTAGCTCACTGTCCAGCCGTCCGGTAACCGTACGAACCAAGACTGAGTCGTCGACGGCGCGTAGCGTTCTACACGCGCCTCATAGAAATGTCAGCAAAATCGTAGGAGCCCAGCAGGACCGAAACGTGCTGGGGCCATGCGTTGTCCGAAAGGGAACCCCAAAGTCATTGGATGCCTTCCCAAAAAAAAGCACTCGCGCAAGCTCCTCACTCGGTCCGGAGTCTCTAGCACCGGACGCCGCCGAACACCGCTTGATGTATCGCCACCTTAGCAAACTGTACTATAATGTTGCTTTTTACGAGGAAAATGACAGCATGATGTGGCAAATATTGGCAATTTGGTTTATATTGGATGATGATTTTGAACTTTTTTGCGTGTAAAGTTTTATAATTGAAGTTTTATGTGTGTCAAAGTACGACTTAATAAAAAAAAAAAAACTGTGATCAAGAAGCAATTATAATTATTGCACTTGTCTAATGTGTAATGTTACTAGGATCTCCCCTGTCGATCGTCACTCACATAATCTATTCATTATTATTATTGTACTATATTTCAAATAAATAATAATATAATTTAATAATTGTAGCACTATTATATTCGTCTCGTCGTTTATATCGTGAACATCGAAGGACTGGAACAATTTGCCGGCTGCGGTCTTTCCGTCGGATTATGTGTCTACAAGAGTAGAGTGAATAGGCTCTTAATAAACTAGTGCGCCTCACCATCAACGATTGCATCGCTGCATACCATCAGGTGGGATTGCAAATACGAACTAGTTTAAAAAAAAAAACTATTTATTTTCTGTTTGTCTATTTATTAAGTTGCATCTGCCATGTTAAGTTTCTGCACCACTCTAAGGTGGACTGGTAGAAAATGCCTAAAGCATTAAGTAATTTGCTTTTGTGCAATGTTATTTACTAGTTTTAATAAATACATATTATGGCATTCCAGTACCTTGTGCGTCTCAAGTGTTTTTTTTTCAATATCTCCCTTTGGCATCGTCTCCAATTACAGTTAAAGTTATAACACAAATAAACCCATTTACAAAGTACATCCATAAGTAACACTCTCTCTCTCACAAAACTTTACCAAAAACGATAAACAAACTGAAAATCACTAACAACAATTTCAAGAACTACAATGGCTATAATCCTCCACCCAACTAATCGTGCAATGTATCCCTAAGGACTGTTACGGCGTATATGCCGCCGCCATATGCAAAAGGGGCGCATCTGATCAAAACATGATTCGAAAATAGAAGAATTTCAACGGCGTTTTCTAACGGCACGGCTGGCGTAGTAATTGAGCGATTGGCTACTTCGCTACATATCACGTGTTCGATTCTCGCACGGAACAAATGACCTACAGGTTTCAAGGACTGGGTGTCTTATATATGGGAGTTTACATGTTTGTGTTACTTGCACGTTCTTCTTCATACAGATCTACGCCTTAGAACGTAGGTACTATTTACATTCACTTTTTTGACTGACCAACGTTTTCACAATTTAAAAGTCCCTGTAAATGGTTTATTTCGAAAAACGTTTTTGATTGATTAATTGTGTTTACGATAAAGTAATTAGTCCTAGTGTGGGGCAAAGTTTTCTTTTTTTTTAATCCACCAAATATGTGCGAGGTAGCTAAACCAATGGGATCACTACATTATCCTTGTTCTTAACGTAGCTCTAGTGAAAAAGGGTTAGCGGAACTAGGTATTTGCATTTGAAAAAAGTCTGCATCGAGAATGCGTACATTCTCGCCTCGCTCAGCTAGATGCTGTTTCACAGCTTTGCTGCTCATTCTCGCACCGCACATGCTCCTCGCACAGTTTTAGTGAAATGAATCTCACCACACAAACTTTTTAAAAAAAGTTGTATGATAAATTTGGCACCATGGAGGTAGAAGTAAATAGGTTTAACGATGTTTTCAATTCACAAACTTAGTGCACACGATGTTCTAAATTCAATTTACTTTATCCTCTGGCGGATAAAAACGGCTTTTGCACTCAGATATC
Organism: Mythimna pallens; assembly: GCA_961205895.1. NCBI lineage: Eukaryota > Metazoa > Arthropoda > Insecta > Lepidoptera > Noctuidae > Mythimna > Mythimna pallens. Next base: position 7,937,015 of record OY540835.1, on the reverse strand, counting down.
TAAGAGCAAAATATTCTTTTTGAGATGGGGGATGATAAAATATTAGCGTTTTCTTTTCCTGATTTTGATCAACTAAATAATTACATCAGTCTATCCAAGGACTATCGTGTTGCCCAGTAACTGGGTTGTGGCGGTCTGGTAGGTAGTCGTTCCATGTAAGACTACGGGTATTCAGCCGTATCCAGTTAGACTAGAAGTCGACCCCAAGCTAGTTGAGCTAGAAGGTAAAAGACTAGGGAGGTGTTGATTAGCTAAATAAAAACATTTTACAGATGAGCCCCTTTCTCTTTAGACGGCAGTATTGCTCACATATGCAATTACCACTTGAACGTTCTGTTTATTCGCGAAGCTGTGACTTGCTCGTTTATGGCCACAATAAAATGGCCGATCGTAAAACTTTAGGTTTACGTTTGCTTCGGTGCTTTACAAGCCGCTTACTATTGTAATGAGGTTGGTGGTCCAGTGGGAGGTTGAAGAGATGGGAAAGTTTTGTTTATAAAAAATGAAAGACGAAGAACATATAAAAATCATTTGAAGTCTTAAAAAATATTGTTCGATGTCTTCTGGTTATGATATAAGGACCTCTGAACCTCTTACATTGAATTTGAATTGAGAATTATTCGAAAGAGTAACCATGACCCTGGAATGCCTTTACATTCCTTTGAACACGGTTTGGTTTTAGTCTTGTTTCCGACCCACTGGAGAAGTAATTTGATGATTTCCCGCCCTCAAAAAAACCTCTTGCAATAAACAACAATACTTCCAAATTATTATTTTTTTCCAAAAGTGCAACTTTGTATACTTGAATACGAGTATCTAACCAAAGACAAACAATAGAATTTTGCAGGCAAGTGTAAAGTCCCGCAAACATCCGTTGAAAAGGGAGGATCCTCCGACCAGACGGGTGTTATGTCTGGTAGGCAGCTGCCCGATAGATGATTTCGGGCTTTTCTTCACGTTCAAATCGCGCGGAGAACTTTAATGGCGTGACGCAGGATTAGATTTTATGTGAAGCCATAGATTTAGCTACAGAATTATCTACAGTGATTTCGTAGAACTCAAATTAGTGTTATCTTTTCAATCGCTTTCTAACTAGAATTGTCACACCGAACTAAACCAACTTTAGCTCTGTAGTAGCATCTTATTATAAAGTCAGTTTACCAAAGGAATTCTACACACAATACCCGACACGACTAAGGTAAATATCTAAAACAAATAAGCGATAACACAGAAAAAATAACAAATGTTTACATACAACGAAATTGAATTTCATTGAAAAGGACAAAGATTTTGCAGATTCCCTGAGGTCGGATTTAGAGAAATACTTAAAGTGGCTTACAGTCCGCGATTGCTTGCGATAGGCAAATCCCACGTTCGTCTTCCGAGCAATATAAAATGGGTCTAAATACGGACATGGATGGTGAGGATACACACTTGAGAGTCGCGATAGCGGAGCTCGTGTCCCTTACTTGTTCAATTGTATTTTTTTCAATGAGAATTATTAAGAATTGCTGCACACTATTCACATACCTAACTATATTTTTTATAAGTATCCTACATTAAAAAAAACTTAAACTAACGTCGTAGCTTCTTCGAGTCAAAAGTTAAACTAAATGGAAATCTGGAAACGCAGCAAAATTACTTTAAAATGGCTGTGCTCCCTCCTCCACTGTGCGCGATGCATCGCAGTCCTCACTTAGTGTACCTATCGAATTCCTTGATCCTTTTTATATTCTAGTGGTGTAATTAAATTTTGGTTGGAGATGATAGATATGCAGCTACAGCACTAAACGCTATCCCCCGATTTTGTTACCATTCTTTTTTTAATTGTCTCCTACTATAAAGGTAATGTTAAAGAAGTTTACGTAAAACTCACTAAAAAAATAAATAATTTAAAATATGTGTCCAAAAACTCCTCAATATCTCTGCCGATTTGTAATGTGTCAAGAAGTCTGACGTCATTGCCACTTTTAATTAAGTTATGAGTTGCTGGTTTATTGAACACATAGAAGCGATAAAAGAAAGGAATGTAATTAATAACATTACATAGGTAAGTACCTCTTTTTTTGGTTTTCGAGGGGAAACCTTCAAAAGGCGCCCGGACTTTGGGGATAAGTCTGGGGAGTGTGGGATTTTTACCTCATTAAAACCACCCCGGTGATTACCATCAGCACATAGAAGGGGCGCCGTTACCTCTTAAAAGACCATTCCGGAATCCCCTCTGTGCAACGCCTGTTAGGGTATATCCTTGAGTAGAATGTAAAACGGTCTGCTCTGAGCCTCATTATGCACGGCAGCACGTGATCACTGTGATCACCTTCTTCCTTGGAATCAATCAATGGGTGGACAGACTCCCCACAGTGAGCGCCCATGGTTCCAAAGTTCCACTTGCATTGTATAATATCCAAGCAGGTTTTCGGCGTGTTAGGCGTCGAGGCGGTTGCCTCCTCGGCGTATTTTTCTCCGAGTGGGATCGGCACTCTCACGGTCCCGCTCGGCCGCCTCTTTCTGGACCATTACGGTCTCACAGAAGGAGGCAACTTCCTTCCAGTTTTCTGGCTCCGTCAGCATAGCCCTAAGTAGGTGCGTACCTAGTAAGATACATAGGCATCAATCGTAGGTTTATTTATTTTTCAGTTTAAGCAAAAAGCTTGATGCTACTACAAATCTGTGTGGTAAATCCAATAATGGGATTTTTGATTTTATTTTACACACGTCGCTGATACAACGTCAATTTGTCTTATGTAGAAATCACATTAATAAGTAAAAGGAAGAACCAAAAAAACTAAGGAAAAGTTTGTATTCATGTGTGTATTTGTGTGTGTATGTTAAGTACTCCTTCGTGTTTAAACGGCTCAAAGGATTTGGATGAGCTCATAGGTGGACCTTATCCTGGAATATAGCAAAGGATATTTTTATCATAGGATTATGCTTCCTTGGGATAATTTTTACTTTTGTGCGGGCAAAACCGCTTTCAGAAGCAAGTTATTAATAAAAGCTCTCTAAATATAACAATAAATATTATTATCTTTATTTAGACATAAACCTTGAACTTGACTTAAATAATAAGTTGATAATAAAATATTTTCAATTCTGAACCCGCTGATTTCAGTTCTTTAGTAAAACCTTTAGATTGACATCCGTTGAAACTAATTTCCATAACCCGTAGGCTTTAGCAATCTGCGTTTCTTTACTCAAGAATAAATCCTCTAAAATAACATTTTTCTTTCAAGTATGAATAGGTACATGAATATTTGCTTTCATCATAAACTAAATTAATTTCGTTTCTAATGAAAATAGAATAGAACTTGAATTTATTCAGACCTGAGGTATTTAAAGAGTAATATTTATTTGCTAAAGGAAACAAGAATTATTACACGCATAAATGGATAGATAAACAGATATTTCTATTAGATAAAATCTGGGATTGACCTGCGAACAATGCGGCTATTCAATTAGAGTAGTGAAATATTATGGCTCTAAATATCGCTGAGCAGTAGGCTTAACTCTATACCAAAAGGACCATTCTATTCAAAATACGATATTAATTCCCATAACGCTGCCTCTAATCACTTAGGAAATCTATAAATTTCAACTAAATTGCATCGGGTATTTATTTGAATGTATATTATCTATTGCTTTTGGAGTGTTTCCAACCAGGCTGCTCTTAGGACCAGAAATACTTATTTAGTGCTTGCGTATTCAAGGTTCTATTAACGTGGCCTTTTAAAGTATAAAGACTATTTCCATATGGTCATAAAACGATTTTTATAAGTGTGCAGTTAGCTTTAGTTTGGTTTTTTGTTACTGCTGGTGTAATAAATTTCATTTTATGCGTCTAGCAAAATGAAGCTTTTCAGTGTCTATAAAATAAACATCACTTTTGATAAAACTACAATCACAATTTTATTTGTTTAAAAAAAACCTTGCTCCACACTAGGAATAACTTCCGTATCATAGATGCGTTCATAAACATGTAAATTCATATTAAGAAGATTCCCAGACCCAGAACACTTATCTGTATCACAATCACCCTTAGTTGAGTGTCTGTATTAGTCAAAAGCAGACCTAATGTCTATGTGGTATTAAGTCTGCTTTTATGCTTTTATGATGTAATTTGCGATAGTACTCTACCGTGATGGAGTCTATCAAATACTCAGTCAAGATGTAGATATCAGTTTTTCTCACTCTCACTTAATCTCACTCACGCATAGTGTATGTGTGAGCGAAATTAAGCAAGAGTGAGAAAATTATTCAAACGTACGTGACGTAACATTTAAAAACAATACCATTTAACATTCATAATTAAAATGAAAACCATTCTACTGCAATAGTCATAAAAATAAAAAGACGCGAGTACTGCAAATTACAACAGAGAAATTTTCTTGTTCGCTCACATTAAAATTCTTTCCACACGAGACGTTGCTATAAAATGGCACCTGAATTCCTTAATGTTTTACAGGAATTCTGAAAATAATTAAAACAGTTATGAAAGCCATTAATCGTTGTAATAATACCAGTCATACGTGAGCCAAAATTAATTACTTTACTATGTTCAGAAATATTTTCTGTTTGAGTATTAAAGTTGGTATTTCGGTCTTGTTCAGTCATGTACTTGTTTCTATTTTGTTGATCTTGGGACCTCGGGCTCCTGAGGCGGAATAACTGAGTGAAGTTAAATAACGAAGAAACAAAACCAGAAACACCGACTTCCGAAATTAAATATATTGGAATTTTTGGTCTTTTTAGGGTTCCGTACTTCAAAGAGAAAAAAGGGAACCCTTATAGGATCATTTTGTTGTCCTTTCGTCTGTCTAAGAAAGAAAGAAAGAAAAACTGTTTATTTGCGTGACATTACGCAAGACTCTATGATGATGATGAGTCTATCTGTCAAGACTCTTTATCTCAGGAACGCATGTAGGTATCGAGTTGAAATTAAAACCATATATTCAGGTCTGCGATCTCTTCAATCTGCGAAAAAATCAAACTTCTTAGTTAACAAGAAAAAAAGATACGTCCGTTAATGTCGCAAAAAACGTGCATTTCGACACTCTCAGGGAATCAAAATTCATAGGGTACTTCCCATTGACCTAGAATCTTGAAATTGGCATGAAGCAAGGTCTCATAGCACAAGTATAGGAAACAATCTGAAAACATTTAATTTGTAGTTACGTCACAAAAAAACTTTTTTGCAATTCCGAGAAATCTTCGTAACTCAATTCGGGAATTGAACTGTTTTTATACGTAAGTTTGTACGGAACACTCATTGCGCGACTCCTACTCGCACTAGCTCGGATTTTTTTTATTAAGTTGATTGTATATTTTTGTAAAAAGTTTATTATTAACCTTTAAACAGTTAGTACAATTTGGCGCAAGAAAAAAAACTGCCACATAAACTTATAGAGGGGGTTTACTGGTAAGTGATGCAATATTTTATGTTAAATCGTTTTTGAGTTTTGAATAAAGAATTGAAATATTATTTATTTATACTTCATGCGCCGGCAAGGCGGACTTATGGCAACAAGGCATTTTCTACCAATCAAGATTTGGGTTAAAAGACTACACTGAGGTAGGTGTGTACAATAAATAAATACTAAATATTTCAAACAGAATGAAGTTTCATTAAAATTAGGTGCAAAAAATACAAAAAAAAACACATATATATGCAAGATAATATAATATATGGTATAATAAAATACATATAGAATTTAAAATTATCCTCATTTTGTCCTTATCATTATTTTATTGGCAAACGGCCATGGTAGAATACATGCAATAGAATATCTACTAGGAACGCGATTTTTAAATTACGAGTCAAATAAGGCGGTTAAAATATTCTCTCTTTCTGTAAAACGACTAAATAGTTGTTAACAGGTAGTCAGTAAGTTTTTAATTACGTAATAAAAGAATGTTATAATATGTAATGGTAATATTGCACCTAGCACAAGTTGTCTCTGCATCACCCAAACCAAAGGTTGACAGGTAGAAAATGCCTTAAGGCATTAAGTCCGGCTCTGTACTTTTTTGTGCATTAAGTATAAATAAAATAAAATATAAAAAATAAAATAATTTACGTTTGATCAGATATCTCTTGATTACATAAGATTGACTTCAGTACCTATGTATTTTGTGACTCTATCCAGACCTGGAGAAGTCATTGGAAGATTTCCAACTTTCAAAAAAAATCTCATCAAAACCTACGAGTATCTTAACTCTCACTGTACGTACCTTTAATTCGTTTGCAGCATTAACGAAACTGGTCGAAAAGGCAAATTGATTTGTTGTAGATACATATGTTAAGTGATTCGCTTTATCGATGAAAATTCGATTAAGAGTCTAGCAGATATCGGCGTAAGTTGAGTGTAAACTTTAATTACTAAAGTGAGTAGGTTTAGTTAAATTTAATATGGTTTATGCAGAGTAGATTGTTATGAGTCTTGATACTATATTATTAAAACAATCTCAACTTGGATTTTACAAGTATTGAATCTCACTCAGAATATTTTGAACCGAGTTCATAAAAAGAGAAGGGTTTTTTTTTAATTTGTTTAATTAAAAACATCCGAATGATCCTATTTCGCATTAAAAATCTTCTCAAAAACTGAAATCAGCCAAAAAAAGAACAAAAAACTTGGTTCATATCTTTTGATTGGTTCAAAACCATGTTTGTACAGTTTCAAAATAAAACAAAGAAAGAATTTCAATCATAAAATTAAAAATCAACTCGGATATAAGAAAACTCTGGAGACTGTTTATCGTATTTTGTTTTTGCAGACAGGTGTTTGTTTTCGATCAACTTGGTAATTGAAAGGAGAGATGTCACCGGTATTGACGATCTGAAGCCCGATTCTAGTAATCAAAACCGTAACGATATCGTAGCGACTTAGTCGTTTAGACCATTATCGTATTCGCATCCATCAACCGAGTTTGAACGACAACGATTCTAAAGTCGTTCGATCGAAAAGTCGTTGACGCGTATTCAGCTAAGACAATCGTCATTTAATCGTTGACTCGAAGCGACTCGAAGGTATTCTCGTAAAGAAACGATGTTTGATCGGGTCGGATGCCAACGACTTAACGTCAAATATTGCGGTTCAAATGTCGTTGAACAAAAGTTAGTTAAAACTAACTTTTAGTATCGTGTAAATCTCATTTATAAGAACAATACATACACAAAGTTATTGTAATTATATAGAAAAACGAGACACCACTTTTTTTAGGTCGGAAATCATCCAATGACTTCTCCCTCTCTTGGGCGGAGCTAGGGCGTATCAGACTTTTACTGACTAAAACCCACTCCTATGTTCTTTATTTGCCTTGCGTTCCAGGGCAGGGATTTACTGACATCTCCTTGAGGCGCGCGTTTAACACTACACACCGTCAACGACTCGAACAGTTACGGCCGGATGGCGAGCTACCCATTGTTCATCGTCCGCAAGCCCACGCCTACGGTGGCTGGAAATTGGGGTCGGGATTCCAGCCGCTGGGGCGTGAGTGAGTCCGTTCTTTCACGCGTGCGGCCGCCTCTTTCGCTAGCATTACTGCTTCGCAGAAGGAGGTGACCGCCTGCTATTCCTCCTCGCTCCGAATCATAGTTGTACTAAGGCCCGGCGTGAGAGGTCGTTGATTCCGATCGCCCCCACGAGACCACAGGGGTTCTCCGCCCAAGTTAGGCACACCTCCACCTTGTGCAAAGACAAACAGACTAAGGTGTTCAAAATGGGATGCTTTTGACGTTGACTAAAGTCCTTGTCCAAGATATCATCGGCTGACCCATTTCAAAACTTAGTAAGGACTTAAAACCTTTGACAGGAGAGCTCATAAACGTAAAATAGTCAGGTAGTAGGCATAGGACCTATGAAAAGAATTTAATTTAGGTAGAGAGAGGAGGCCTGAGTCCAAGCAGTAGGAACATTAAAAGGCTGAGTATGCTATGTATGTTATGCTTAAAAAAAATGCTATTATTTATTTATTTGTTTATTCTCACATTTCCTTCCCTCTTCCTTTCCTTCCTTGCAGCAATTACACCAAAGGAGGTCAATTAGTTCAGAATATGCTACTTTCTAACATTATGTGCGCGGTGGAGTTGTAGTCATCAAAGGAGCGGCGCGGTTTGGTGGTGGGTCACGTACGCTCTCTTACGAAGTAGTATTGATAGTAAAAAATACTAAATAATGAGTGCTACCAACATTTAATATAATAAGTGTATATTACATATTTACCTTACTGTGATAATTGTCGAGAAATAGTTTGCCTCATATTGCAATTCGTTTCAAAACATAGTAAGAGCACTTTCTAGGTTTTGTTATGGTTTATGCATAGCATATCTCATTGACTAAATTCTAGTAACTGTATAGGGTGTGTAAATAAAATAATGATTAATTCAATAAATCAGTTTATTAGTTAAAAACCAAATAAAAGTTGAGCTTATGTCGGCTGCTAAATCTATTCGGATGCAGACAGTTGCTTATCATTTACCAAATCAATAGACGAGTCATTGACGAGTAAATTTTGAACTTTCTTGTCTTGGGCATCAGGCATACCAATTTATTAATAACTAGCTGAAAGCCAGCATGTAGTATATATTTCGATATAGTCAACCGATTGTAGTCAAACAAAACCTAAGTAATAAATAGAAGTTACAATTTTAATGTATAAAAGTTATCTACATCGATTTCGTACATTTTACGTGATGCGCGCACCAAATAAAACTTCTGCAGATTTATCATATGTATAGATTTCTTCTTTTTTATTTTGTTTTAGGAAGCACAGTACAATCAATTGTTGTATGGGTTCATCAAATCTGAAAAAATAAATTGAGTTCATTTTTCATTTGATTATCATATTATTATAGTTAGCCCGTATTGTTCTACTGCTGGGCAAAGGCCTCCCTTCTTTCTTTCCAACGATCACGGTTCATTGCTGTCTCGTTCCAATTCTCCCGTCGTCCCGCCATTTCTTCCGTGGTTTGCCGCAGCCCCGCATCGCTGTTTTTGGGCACCAATCCTACGTTTTACGGGCCAACAGCTCGTTAGAAAAGCGGCAGACATATCCTGCCCAGTCCCATTTATGTTGGGCAGCCTTTTGAGACACATCAATGATTTGCGTTTTGGTGCGCAGTGTTGTGTTTCGAACATGGTCTGTTAATTTAACACATAGTATGCTGCGCTCCATAGCACGCTGGAAAACCTTTAATTTGGACTTTGGGATATTAGTCAAAGACCAAGTCTGGCACCACAGTTCAGAATGGGAAGAATACATACGTCCATCAGTTTACGCTTCAGTGACATGGGCAAAGTGCACTTAGTTCTTCTGATTATGCGTCCCTAAATTATCTAGACCAGCTTCGGCCTTCAAATTCAAATGTGGGCAGTTCTGCACGATGCTTTTATTTACACTTCTCCACTACTTACTCGGTCCACAATGCTAAGGGAGAACCCTTAGTAAGCACAATCAAGGAGTGAATGGTACACTTACCAGGTATCGGTATACTTAATAACATATATTTGCTTTTATAAAAGTTTAAACCACTGGTGTTTTTGTATTTGGTAGGGACTTATTAGATTAACAAGATTATGTAATAAAACGATTTTTGTAAAATGTGTCCCCTAGATTTTGAAATGACAATCTGATGATTGACATTATTTTGACAGATAATGCAGAGACAAATATTTAAATATATATAGACTTTACTTTTTAAACCACAATTTAGCAAATTTCTAGGTGAAATTTATATTTTGAGTAACGATTTTCATTAAATGGTTATAAACATCGTTTTTAATTCTATTTTTTATTCGTTATGCCGTCAATAGAATTTCAAAAAAATAAAATCTGTATTTCATTATCCTGGTAGAATAAATAATTATGTAACTGGCAGTATATTACAAAGTACTCTGTGGTAACCGGCAATAAGTCGTTGATAGATCGTTTAGTTTCGAGTCAGTTCAATTGTCGTTCTATCCAATCCCGATTAAGGAACACGTGAATACCGATTTTGGATAGGACTACAATCGAACGACTATAAAACTTCAACGATATTTGACTTGTTTGATTTTACGTGAATCAGGCTACTGAGAGGTAACGTACGGTATCTTTATTATAATATATACATATACGAATACGTCTGTTGACAAAAAATTAGTAACTAAATTAGTAACTGTAACACTCAGTTGAGAGTAGTGGTGGCCGTGTGGTAACGGCCCCGATTTACAAGTTGTAGGTCGCGGGTTCAAACCCAGCCAGGCGCATTACTTTGTGTTATTTATTTCATCACTACTGCAGCTCTCAAAACGGTGAAGGAAAACATCGTAAGGTAACCGGCATGTCCTAGAACCAAAAATTCGAAGACATGTGATATTCATTAATCCGCACTAGGCCCGCGTGGTGGATTACGGCCCATTCCCTCTCTTAGAGAGAGGAGGCCTGAGTCCCAGCAGTGGGAACTTTTACACATTGCCCCCTTGCCAAGTTACGATCGTTTCGTTTGCATCGACCGCCTTGAGTAGGCCACGCCTCCGATTCCTTTGTTCCGACCACGTGACTGAGCGTTGAGATGACGGCAGAACAAAGGGATTGGAGGCGTGGCCTACTCGAGGCGTTCGACGCAAACGAAACAATCATAACTTGGCTAGGGGGCCTGGACTACTTTCTAAAGTTTATGAACGAAAATAACAAATACAACTAGAAGAACATAAAAGTGCTGCTTACTTCATAAGATTTTTTTTCAGTAGAAAAACGACAGGAGAGTTGGGTGAGAGATGTAGACACAGTGCGTATACGATTAAGGTAACTAAACTTAAAATAGATAATAATAATACATACATTTATTAAGACACACTGCATATTACACGTTAAACACAACAATTAAAAACATCACAAATATTCTTAAGACTAAACAACTATTAGTGCAATAAAGTAGCCCTAGACCCCACACTAGGATACCCTGTGTCGTGGGATCTAGTTTTTTTTTAGATTATAATACCTTAACTAAATCATACCATTTATAATATTGAATAACAGTAGATGTATATTAAAGGCCAGGCCAGACAAAGGAGGCCTATGACCAACAGTGGACGTCTTTCGGCTAAAATGATGATGGCGTATAATTTATACATCTATTGTTATTTAGATTTACTGTTAATATTCAAGTGTTATTATTAGTGATTCTTAGTACCTTTGTAAAAATGTAACTATATAATAAGTCTTTAAGCTTTCGATAAAAATAAATAAATTTAACAAAGTGAAGTTTATTCTTTGCTTGTTTTTTATATTGGGAAACTTGATGTGGCCGAATTTTCAATCTCTAACTTTCTCAGTGATACCGACCGGACCAGCCACTTGAGTGCGCATAGCTAGTTCTAGGATCTCTTTGTATGTCTTTCATTACCAACATCGTGCAAATAACACTGAAACGGTATTTTCCTTTCTGTTATTAGATTTGCCCTCATAACTGGATCCCTGTCTTAAGCAAAAGCTTTCTCTCAGTTTTGTTTTTGTTCCAAATTCAAATGGTGGTTACTTTTGCTGAAATCTCTAAAGGTAACGGATTTTATTTAAATTTATTTCTTGCTTTGACAACATTATGTCCATCTCATTTTGTTTTATAACCTAGTAAGTCTCGTAAGCTTTTATCCGCGATATCGCTCGAGTAATTCAGGTTATTGATCGATATAGGAAAAATATATGTTACTACAGTAGAGTTATTTTTAAAAGATTTACTAACCGTACCTATTACTTCTATTTAAAACACACTATTGAAATTTCAATACTTTAACTCAATTCAAATTCCAATGATATAACCTATATATACCTCCCCAAATATTAGAACTCCATGAAACGATATTTAAATCTTGATTGAAAAGAATGTCCATGAAGTTTCTTGCACATTCTTCTCCATAGAGAACTATGCCTTGGAATGAGCAATTAGCATCATTTTTTCTTTTATGTTTATTTGAAATAAAGTGCTTTAAATCTTTGAATTTAGTGCCATTTGTCGTCCTAAAGCAATTGTGACCGTTGAAAGTTTTCGTTCTATCTTTCGGGATCAGTACTACTTTTCCGGATGAACGGTATATCCTTTTTTGTACTCCTGACAACGTATATACAATTTCATAATGATCGGTACAGTGGTTTAGACTTAAAAAGGTAATAACCAAATAAATTTTATACTTTTGCGTCTGAAATATTAGTTTGTAATGATGCTGCCGACCTCTGTTTTGGCTTCCGTAACTGTGGAAGCTCCACACGCATCATCATTAACACACGTTTCTGTGTCTGTTATCGCTTTATTTATAATAGATGCGATCGGAAGTTTACACGGTACACTTTTCATAAAACGATAATAAGATCGGAAGTTTACACGCTATTTTTCATAAAACGCAAATAAGATCAGAAGTTTACGCGGTACACTTTTCATAAAACGATAATAAGATCGGAAGTTTACACGCTATTTTTCATAAAACGCAAATAAGATCAGAAGTTTACGCGGTACACTTTTCATAAAACGATAATAAGATCGGAAGTTTACACGGTATTTTTCATAAAACGTAAATAAGATTGGAAGTTTACACGGTACTTTTCATAAAACGATATTAAGATCGGAAGTTTACACGGTATTTTTCATAAAACGTAAATAAGATTGGAAGTTTACACGGTACTTTTCATAAAACGATAATAAGATCGGAAGTTTCCACGCTATTTTTCATATAACGCAAATAAGATCGGAAGTTTACTCGGTACTTTTCATAAAACGCAAATAAGATCAGAAGTTTACGCGGTACTTTTCATAAAATATAATTTCAAAAAAACGCAGTAACGCTTAATTTCAAATATAAAAAATAAAAAATGTAAAAGAAGATTATTTTTTCATAGTCTACACTTCAGCTTTTGCATCAATTCAAATGCAATGACATCTGTTTCCATTTCTGCATCCATTACAACACTTCCATTTCATGACTATTAGTTAGTTAGAATGAGGTTTTAGTTTCCTAAATATTTTATACAATATAAAAATGAGAAAAATATTAAAGAAAGTTTTAGGGTTAAGATATACCCAGAGCTTAAAATGTACGGTCCAAGGATCCTTTTGAAAACACCCACCCACTCAGATTATCACTTGGACGTGGGTTTTTGATCGGCTTAGAGGTTAACCAACGTTATATGTATTTGGTGCTTATTTTCTAACTTGCTACTGCCAGCGGCTTTGCTTGCATGAAAGCAGAAATTGTCTCAAGAGAACATACTACCAGCCCCCCTAGCCAAGTTACGATCGTTTCGTTTGCGTGGAACGCCTCGAGTAGGCCACACCTCCGATCTTTGTTCTGACCATGTGACTGAGCGTTCAGATGAAGACAGAACAAAGGAATCGGAGGCGTGGCCTACTCGAGGCATTCGACGCGAACGAAACGATTGTAACTTGGCTAGGGGTGCAGGACCAAAAGTATCCTATGTGCTATTCCAGGATATCGTGTAACCGTTTGCTAAATTTTAATTTAAGTAGTTCGAGCGTGAAGAAGTCATGAATATCAGACAAACTTTCGCTTTAAAATGTAAGTGTGATTAGAAGTAGATAGGTGTGAAATCATCCAATATCTTCTCGCGCTCTTGGGTGGAGTGAGAGGGCGTGTCAGACTTTTACTGACTAAAACCCACTCCTGTTCCTTCTTAGCCTTCGTTCCAGGGCCCCGGAGTTCACATTCGCATAACCCATCGCCCCAGTAGGCTCCTACGCGTGGAACACTATGCCCCGTCGACGACTCGAGCTCGGTCCGGACAATTACCGGACGGCCGGACGGCATGCTACCCAATGCTCGCCGTTCGCAAGCCTACGCCTACGGTGGCTGGAAATTGGGATCGGGATCCCGGTTGCTGAGGCGTGAAGGCCGATCCCTTACACGTGCGGCCGCCTCCTTCGCTAGAATTACTGCTTCGCAGAAGGAGGCGACTGCCGTGATTAGAAGTAAGTCAAGTTTTGTTTAGCAAGTAGGATAAAACTCAGTAAAAAAAAAAAATATTAGCGCTGTAATAGGAAGTTATTAACATACTACATAGAGAGTTTCTTTGTCATTATCATTAAATAAAAATACAAGAGATATCCTACGATTGCCTTTTTTGAGGTAAGAAATCGTTAAATAACTTCTGTTATTTCTTGAGTGGACGTCTACTGACTAAAAGTCACCTGTTCCTTCAGTTGCCTTTTGCGTTCAGGGGCTTTTTTTTCGGTGGGAAAATCAGCTAATGACATCCCCCGGTCTTAGGTGGAGCGGGAGATAGTGTCAGACTTTTATTGACGAAAAATCTACTTCTGTTCCTTCGTACCAGGGCCGAGTCTTCCTTTCAGAATCAGACCATTGGCCCCAGTAGGCTTCGACCCTGCTGGGCTTACGGTTTGCTGACATCTCCTTGAGGCGCGTGGAACACTACGTGCCGTAGACGATTTGGGCTCGGTCCGGACCATTGCTTGCCGTCCACAAGCCCGCACCTCCGGTGGCCGGAAATCAGGCCTGCCTCGAGCGTGCACGTGCGGCCTCCTCCTTTGCTAGCATTACTGCTTCGCAAAAGGAGGCGACCGTCGCGTTCCAGAGCTGCGGTTACTCTTTCGAACCATTTCGCAACCCTGAAACTTATGTATGTCTTTGAATATTATATTTTCTTAAATCAAATTCCTTGTACCTGAAGACACAGCGTTTGAAGACCTCTCACAAGGTGGACCAATGACCTAGTGAGGGTTATAGGAGTCCGATGGATGTTAGACGAACATGACCGGTCGGTGTGGCGACACTTGGAGGAAGCTTACGTCCAACTGTGGACGTCATTTATCTAAAATGATAAATTCAAATTAATCTTCAAAATTAGCCAGAATCTATATATACATATAAAATGAGAAACTGTCTGACTGACATATCAACACACAGCCAAAACTACTGGGACTAGGAGAGTGAAATTTTGCACAAGGCTTCCTTTTATGACGTAGGCGAACACTAAGAAAGGATTTTCCAAAATTCAGCCTCTAACAGGAGGAAACGGGGGTCTAAAGTTTATACAGAGAAAACAACATTCACGCGGGCAAAGCCGCTGGCAGAACCTACATACTAATAAATAAAAATAGCCTACGACATCTGACGTCTTTTTATGATTTTTTTTGCCCTTAGCTAACATCCTTAACAAAATAGTTATAGAAAACAAAAATTGATTTAGTTATTGATTCACTAATTAAGAAAATTAAAATAAAAACGATATCAAATTATTAAGGAATTACATGGAAAGGAATTTAAAGGAAATATTAGGTAAATAAAATGATCATTTGCTCTGATTTAACTTCCTTTTATAATTATAATAATAGCTATATATGCTATAATATTTCTTTATTTTAGGATTCTAGCTACTGGTTTGTATTTTTTGTTTATTAATTCTATTAGTACTCTAGAAGTTTTCAAACTTCAAAAATGACTCTGAAAGTAAAATAAAAAAAAAACTCTGTTTACATAAGTGAACATAGTTTAAATAAAATCCTGTCTAACTATTTAGATAAGAATATTTCCTAATTTTATTGGTAAATCACATGTTTTTACAATAAATCATTAATGGATATATATACGGGTTTGAAAATCATGGTTTTTGAGTCTAATAGCGCGTAATTTGGAGTTAAAGCTGTAGTAAGGTTACGCAGTTCAGCAACCTCCACGGTACCAACGTATCAAAATAAAATTTTTTCATCGTAAAATATGGATGCCGTGCTGCAAGTTGCCAGCACAATTGGCAATGGCACCCGGCTGCGTTTCTTTTTAGTGAATTTACATTTATATTACCTGAGTTTACTTGCCAACGCGCTGCATGCAAAACTAACAGGAGGCCGCCATTTTCCACTACCTGCACACTAATCGAAAACACATTTTACGAAAGAAACATAATACTTATTTAAATATAGTATAGCTTAAATCATAATTAGGCTTTAAATCCAACACGTGGGCCCAGTGCGGATTGGTAGATGTCACAAATTACGTCATCGAATTTTTAGTTATGCAGGTTTCTTCACGGTATTTTCCTTTACCATTTTGAGAACAGTGGTGATTACAGAACAGTGGTGATACACAAAGTAAAGCGCCTTCCTAGGTTTCAACTCAGGACCTACAAATCGTAAGCCGAGGCCGTTACTTCTGGGCCAAAATGCTCCACTAGACCACTACTGCTCTACTAAGTTACTACTGCTTTATTATAACATTTAAACAGAAAACATTAATAATACTTTCCCATTTCGAAGGTATCGTATGATGCGGCAACGAAACGTAATAGGAATTTTGATTAACAATTTCTAGCAGATTGATTTACTTTATCTGAAATTAAATGAGAAAATATAA
This sequence comes from Mythimna pallens, assembly GCA_961205895.1. NCBI lineage: Eukaryota > Metazoa > Arthropoda > Insecta > Lepidoptera > Noctuidae > Mythimna > Mythimna pallens. Next base: position 7,920,660 of record OY540835.1, on the reverse strand, counting down.
ATTCAATCGCTCGGGTTTCTCAAATTTTCCAAATTAATGTTTTAAGATTATAAATGAAACAAGGTAGAATAAGAATATTTTAATACTAAAAAATTAAAAAAAAAAAAAAACATATCCAGAGTGTCAAATTCAATTTCTCGATTCATTTGATCTTTTATTATTTAAAATTAAGAGGATCATCAGAGCCTCGGAAAGTACTAAGTTCTTGGTAAAACATTTTCAATCTGACTTCTAAGTAATTTCTTATGTAAATTAAGATTTACTAAGATATAGTGTTCAGGGTATTATTAACTCATTATATTTTAATAATTTTGTTTTAACTTTAAAGTATAGATACGGAATGAAAATTTTCATATCTTTACATGTATCACAAAATACCTGTGAAAAAATGTGAATACTTTACATAAGTACGTACTCTTTTGGTTTGTACACGTACGAGCTAAAAAAGTTCGTACTTGTACTCGTGGTTCGTGGTTGGTACAATACTCGATGGGCTGCGGGATCGTTCGAAACGAGTTACCGCAGAAACACAGACTCTGTACGCAAAATGAATTGGTTTACAAAACGTTTTGAATGTGTGGGAGGGATGACCACCATATACCAGAGCCAAGCCATACAGTCCCCGAAATGTAAACGATAGAAAACCGACTAGTTACTCGGCATCGAAGCTCGAGAATTTTTAGTTTTAACTCGACATGTGCGTCATTGCCGCACACGTCGATTGTGTTCGACCCGATACAGGATCGAACTTGCGTTTGATAAAGGTTGAGCAGATGTTCCGGCGTGAACGAACGTCAACGAAGTGTGTTGACAATTTTACTTCGAGGTCTTTTTACTCTTATACATAACATAATTATGTTGTAGTAGTAGGCGAGTACTTACCGATACTCAAGTGCGAGGAGAAACAGCAGGCGGTTGCCTCCTTTTACTAAGTTGTAATGCTAGCGAAGGCTCACGCCCCAGGCGCCGGGAACCCGACCCCGATTTCCAGCCAAACGTAGGCCTGGGCTTGCGGATGACAAGCAATGTGTAGCTTGCCGTCAGGTCGTTCGGTATCCGTAGGCTTGCGGACGACAAGCAACGTGTTTTTTTTTTCGTTGGGAAAATCATTCAATGACACCTCGCGCCCTTGGGCGGAGCGAGAGGGTATGTCATACTTTTACTGATTAAAAAACTCCTGTTCCTTCGTTGCCTTTCATAACAGGGTAGAGTCTTCCTTTCAGAAGCAGACCCTTGGCCCCAGTAGGCTTCGACCCTGATGGGCCTCCGGATTTCCGGCCACCGTAGGCGCGGGCTTGCGGATGGCGAGCGAGGCAGCTCGCCGTCCGATCGTCCGGTAACCGTCTGTACCGAGCCCGAGTCGTTGACGGCGCGTAGTGTTCTACGCGCGCCTCAAAGAGATGTCTACAAAACCGTAGGGGCCTAGCAGGACCAAAGACTATTTGGGCCATGGGTTTACTTTTGATGAGTGAATGATGGGAATGATGACAAACCTGGGCTCCTGGAACGTAAGATAAAGAAGACACATAGGTTTGGCTTTAGTCAGTTAAATTCTGATACGCCCTCTTGCTCCGCTCTAGAGTGAAAGAAGGCATTGGATGATTTCCCAAATTAAAGAAATACCGCCACTCAGGTACAGAATTTCTAATGCTTTCAGGACAACAAAGAGACATTCCAGTTTAACCGCGAGCAAGGTTCACAGCTACTCCTGCATTATTCATCCTCCCTCATAACTTTCCAACAATCGAAAACATCGGACTCTACGCGATACTGCAAAAATACGTTTTATCTTCAGCACAAAAAAATAATTATTTAATTTGCTTCTTTTTATTCAGTTATCCGCATATAAAGTTACCGGATTTATTTTTTATTACGAACAAAGACTTTTACCTTTTTTAACGTGATTTATGTCAAAATGTTCATTCGTTATTTTATGAAAATGGTAAATGAAGTTAAACTGTTGTGATTCCGGGAAGCGGTTGATGTGAGAGTGGCTTTACAAAAAGGGGGGGAAAATGAGAGGGAACTCTGATGGCAGTAAAAATAACAACATCACGGGCTCACGGTTAGGAACTTATATTTATATTGTTGCATTTTTAAAGCGAATGCCGATTAGCGGAATTGTTTGCTGTCTGTTTGTAAACGTTGATGAATTCTATTGAATCCAACTCAAAGAGTGGAATGCCTGTCGGAAATGTTTTGTGTGGAGTTTTCAATCATTCCTATCAACATGTGCGGGATAACTGTGGATTTGAAACTGTGAGGCATTTATTGGAGTGAATGCACGAGCATAACTATTTGTAGAGATTTAAAGGCATATAGAACGTTCGAAAAGGGCCAACACATGCTGGAAGGCAGGAGTTGATATGCATGCTTACCTAAAAATGGGCCAATAATCTGATGAAGAAATTCGCTGGATGCGAGGCGCATAGAGCAAGTCGATGTAGCGGCGACTGTGGGAGATCTGTGTCTAAACCTAAACGTCTTTTGGACTGATGATGATAATGAGTAGGTACTTCAGATACGTCATGACAGGCAATTATAGCCTAACCGCTAGGTGGTGAGATTGACGAGTCAAAGGCCGTTAGTAAGAATGCCGTTGGGAAAACCAATACTACATATTAATATTATAAAGGTAAAAGTTTGTTAGTATGCGTATGTGTATGTTTGTTAGTCCAGTAGCGACATCTATGGCGACACATAAGAACTAATCCTGCATCGCGCAATCAAAGTGCTCCGCGCGATTAGAATATATAGAACAGCCCGAAATCATCTATTGGGCAGCTGCCCACCAGACATAACAGATTTTGATAAAAGATACATTGGTAAATAAAACATTGGATACTTTGTTGTATTCCGAAAGTATGTCCCATAGAACAATTTTCTACATTCACACAGGTGAAAATTCTTGCAAAAGCTGATACTACATAGACAAGAATAGTACATTGAAAATCGAAACACACATTTTATTCGTATCTAAAAGCTAATAAAACGTCTGCCTTCCATATTATGTTACGAACATTCCAACTATCTTCGGCAGTTCGCCTTTCACCAAGACCCAGATAGCTGTCAGGGCCCACGCTCGGTAAAAGGCGAGTTTGTGCCAGTAATTGAAAAGGGATCGCTGGCCAGTTTTTTCTCCGCTGTCAGATTGACGTTTAGCTGCCAAATTGACAGACTCATTTGTCTTGATAAAGTTACTGAATGTGTGCCTTTGTGTAGGTAGTTGTGTCTATTTAAAGGTATTTATTTTATTATTTATGCACACACATAGAAAGCGAAGAAGATAATAGGTGCACTATAAAGATACAGCTTTATTTAAAAAAACACCAAAGAAGAAGAAAAAATAACTAATATTATAATACTTTTGTTAGGTTTCTGAATGGAAATGGCAGTAGTTTTAGTAGCTGTCTCAATAATTTCTTAACTATCGCACCGGTGTGGGCACCGGCGCTGTGGAAGCAGCCGGCGGCCCGACTGAACGCATGCCAGAGGGTCATGGCCATATGGATGGTGCGAGGATACCGGACGATTTCCCGCGAAGTGGCGAGCCTCCTTGCTGACCAGTCACCAGGGATCTGGAGGCAACAGTCCTTGGACACATGCACGATCTGCGCATAGAGATGCAACGCCGGGGCGAAACGCCACTGCCGCGACAAGTCGCAGCATGGCTGACAGAGTTTCGGCGGGATCTCATGGTGAAGTGAAGACAGCAACTGTCGCGACCCAGTGCTGGGCACGCCACAATTATGGCGGTAAGTTCCCTCTTTGAGGCGTGGTTGGAAAGACCTCACGGCGTCCTCACCTTCTGTCGTGCCGGGCCTTTGTACAGGCCATGGTCCGTAGCGAGGAGTGGCAGGTGGTCGCCTCCTTCTGCGAAGCAGTAATGCTAGCAAAGGAGGCGGCCGATCGCGTGAGGCAACGGTCCTCACGCCTCAACCGCCGCCGGGATTCCGATCCCGATTTCCGGCCACCGTAAGCGCAGCTTGCGTACGGCAAGCAATGGGTGGCTCGCCGTTCGACCATCCAGTAACCATGCGGACCGAGCCCAAATCGTCGACGGTGCGTACTGTTCCACGCGCGCCTCAGGGAGATGTCAGCAAATCGTAGGGGCCCAGCAGGGTCGAAGCCTACTGGGGCCACAGGTAGTGTGAAAGTGAAACCCGGGGCCCTGGTACGAAGGCAAAGAAGGAACAGGAGTGGGTTTTTAGTCAATAAAAGTCTGATACTATCTCCCGCTCCGCCATAGCGGGATTTGTCCTAAAAAAAAAGCTAACGTAGGTGTGGGCTTGCGGACGACGAGTAACGAATAGCACATCGAATTTAAGTTTATTTGAATTGTTTCAAGATGCTCTTTGGCTATAAAGTACCAACGAACTGATCTGATTACGGAGCCAGAAGATGGAAGGTAGGCACGGGAACTCTGTCATAAAACTATGTATCCTAGCCGTATTTTTGCTATCAACACTAACCTACGATGCTCAGAGATGGTCGCTCATCGAGTCCCAAAAGTTTCGCCTAGAGGTTTGCCAATGAGCAATAGAGCGCAGCATTCTGGGTGACAAAAGCGCCGACAGAATAAGAAACACCACGCTGTGCTTAAAGACGGGGATCATAGAAATAGAAAAATGGCTGCCAGTCTATAATGGATTTGGGTGGGTCACATCGGGCGCGTGCACACTGACCGTTGAGCAAGGGTCTCCATAAAGTGGGTATCTGAGGATGGATGACGCTGCCGAAGTCCACATGGGAAGAGGTGGTGAGATGACCTGGAAGAATTTGGGGAAGGCCTTGGCCCCGCTGTAGGAAAGTATAGGCTAAATAAAAAATAAATAAAATGAATGAATTAGATCCTTATGGATATTTAATCGCAAGCACAAAATTATTAGTTATGATCTATATTCGTGCAGTTTTATGAACTTGAAGCGGATGAAGTTGTGGATAACAGCTAGTAATACAATAAAATTCCGATACCTATTGTAGCAAAATTCCAGCTAAGATATTGCTATTGATCCTTATTGTTCTTTTCTTTTTTCCATCTCTTTGTATGAAATTGTGTAACTTATAATATGTATAATATATATTTACAATATTTATATGTTTATATATTGTCTTTTATATATAATAGCTGTATTATATCTATGTATAGTCTATTACATAATTTTAATCTAGTATTTACGAGTATTTTATTAATTTGCAGACTACCCTCTTTTTCTATTTCAATTGCTTACAGTCCATCCTAAGGTTCTCTGGTAGATATCGCCCTATTTTTGACCTTTGCCTTAAATATATAGAGATTTAAGTTACCTAGTGTAAAAGTTTTGTTATTATTTTGGTGTACAATAAAGTTTATTCTATTCTATTCTATTCTATATTCTTAGATTTTGGCTGAAAATTCCCACAACAATGCAGATGTTAGCAAAGAGCAAGATCTTTCGAATTGGGTGAAATTGTTTCCACCAGAAGCGCATTTGGTTATGACGGCTCTTGGTCCAGTTCAGCGAATATAATTTTAGCTGTTTTCTTTAGCTACTGTGAAAATTAATTTGTACAATTGTATTTTACGCCTGCAAATGGCAGTTTTAATAAAATAAAGAGGGAGAAATAAACTTTTGTTGAAACAGGCCTGTAATGTATATTGCACTACTACTTAAAAATAAGTTTTTGTCATTAAGACAATAATAATATAGTGAATTATTGTAAGCATAATCAGCCTTTTAGATGATCCCGCTGCTGGGACTCAGGCCTTCTCTCTCTAGGAGAGGCAATGGGCCGTAATCCTCCACGCGGGCCCAGTGCGGGTTGGTGAAAGCCACATGTCTTCGAATTTTTGGTTCTAGGACATGCTGGTTCCCTCAAAATGTTTTCCTTCACCGTTTTGAGAACAGTGGTGATGAAATAAATTACACAAAGTAATGCGTCTGGCTGGATTTGATTCGTAAGTGGGGGCCGTTACCACTTGGTTACCAATACGGTATTTTACAAGAATTTTGAATTGTTTAGATCCAGTAGTTTAGTCTAGTAGACCATGTCCTGAAATAACACACAGGATACTTTTGATCTCGGATGTATATTCCATTGGGATAATTGCCTACTTTATATGGCTACTAGGTAAACGATACATATAAAAACACATACTTGAAATCAGTTTTTTTTTTATAATTCCACATGTATCACACAACGCCGTCTAGTCCCAAGCTAAGCAGAGCTTGTGTTATAAGTACTAGACAACTGATAAACATACTTATATATTTCTAAATACATACTATGGATAAATTACACCCAAACACAGAGGCCATGGGTAGTGTGAAAACGAAACCCGGGCCCTGGGACGAAGGCAACGAAGGAACTGGAGTGGGATTTTAGTCAGTAAAAGTCTGACACTATCTCCCGCTCCGCCTAAGGGCGGGATTTGTCATAAGATGATTTTCCCACCTAAAAAAAACCCATACACAGAACACACATTTGTCTTGGGTAGGAATCGACCCAAATACTTCCAGTATAGCAGTCAGACCCACACAGCTAACTGCTAGACTCACACAGTCAGTTAATTACAAATCAACGCAAAAGTCAAAATATTTAAACAAACTGTAACTGCCAAAACAAAGGACGCAAAAAATATGATTCATGAATAAAAAAGTCACATCAATGCAAATTGCCTAAATTAATTTCAGTCTCCCTAATCCTATTAAAGCTTCACAATTCGTCAAGGTACGTAAACAAAAATCCATTTCAGAAAATATGATGCGGTTATTTTTGAGCAATTAGTTATAACGAGCATACAGGGAACGGTAAAACATATAAACGTTTTCCAAATCGCGCTTTGGTTTTAATATGATTTTGATTAGCTGAGACTAAGTAATTTTGCAACGAAAATTAATTTAGACGGGGTGAGATTGTGGGTAAGTGGGGTTGGTTGTATACCGAGATGTACAAACAAAGTTGTGTCTGTCTGTCTATGCGCGATAAAGTCAAAAACTACTGAACGTATTTTCTTAAAATTTTTATCAATAGACACAGCGATTTATGAGAAAAATTTAGGTTTATATTATATTCTAGCGGTCCCGGCAGATGTTGTCCTGCTCAAAAGTTTTTTTTAGGTGGGAAAATCTTCCAATGACATCCCGCGCTTTTGAGCGGAGCGCGAGGGCGTGTGAGACTTTTACTGATTAAAAACCCACTCCTGTTCCTTCCTTGCCTTCGTCCCAGGGCCCTGGGTTTCACTTTCACACCACCCGTGGGTCCTGCCCAAAAGCTGGTTTTCCGTGAGACATAAAATTGAGAACCCAAATGCAGCGCTTCCTGCCTGATTATTTTTTTTAAAACGATCCAGGGATCCACTCAAATATACACACAAAATTTTATCCAAATCGGTCAAGCCGTTTAGGAGGAGTTAGGTGACAAACACATGTACAGAAAAATTATATATACTCGGATATAATTCGTATGCAAATTATAAAAGAGAAGAGTCGCAAATTAAGATTCTAACACCCGCGTGAAGCTGGGGCGTGTCTAACTAATAATCTTATAATAATAATATTCCACAACTATCACACAACGCCGTCTAATCCCAAGCTAAGCAGAGCTTGTGTTATGAGTACTAGACAACTGATAAACATACTTATATATTTCTAAATACATTTACTATTTCACGTACCATGTCTTCATTCTTTGACAGCTATCATTTGACCACAGCCCACGTCAGTAAAGCCTGCGCTGTACGTAACTGGAAATGATAACATGTATTATACAACCAGTACAACCTGTCTGTACTAAGTCTTTCTGGGAAGTAGTAATGCTAGCGAAGGAGGCGGCCGCACGCGTGAGGGAACAGACTTCCTCACGCCCCAGCCACTGGGATCCCGATTCCAATTTCCAGCCACCTGTGTGGACTTGCGGACGGCGAACAATGTGTAGCTCGCCGTCCGATAACTATCCGGACCAAGCCCGAGTCGTCGACAGCGCGTAGTTTTCCACGCGCAGTAACAGCAAAACAGTAGAAGCTCAGCAGCATGGGTTTACTTTCGAAAACGAAACTCGGGGTCCTGGAACGCAAGGCAAAGAACAAATTTAGGAGTGGGTTAGTCAGTAAAAGTCTGACACACCCTCTCGTTCCCTAGAGCGCGAGAGGACATTGGATGATGTCTCACCTAAAAAAAAATCTGCATGTAGATACAAATAAAACTTTATAACTGTGTTCTTACACAGCGTTATTAAAAAGTTGAAAATATGGTTAAAAAATTAGAGTAAGTACTTACCTTTTCCGCCCTATATTTTGCCCAAGTTCAAATATTTTGCAGTCGTTAATCGTTACTAGGTACATTTATGAACATAGTTCCTCAGTTCGGAGGATGAACTTCCTAAAACCTGATGTTCCGTACAATCGCTACTTCAAAGCAAGCGTTTAGCGTCCAGTGAACCGATATTGCAAAAAGTTTGAGATTCTTTCGACCATATAGAAAAGCCGACGTGGTTCTAGTTTTAATTTATAGAGGCTAAATAACGTAGATATTGTTTTATCAAGTGCTCAGGAAACATAAGTTAAGGAATATGTTTTTTTTTCTTTTTTTTTCGGTGGGACGGAGTAAAAGTCTGACACTATCTCCCGCTCCGCCCAAGGGCGGAGCGTCAGAGCGTCAGAGATAGTGTCAGACTTTTACTGACTAAAAACCCACTCCTGTTCCTTCGTTGCCTTTCGTACGGGGGCCGAGTCTTCCTTTCAGAATCGCCCCTACGGTTGCTGACATCTCCTTGAGGCGCGCGTGGAACAGTACGCGCCTTCGACGATTTGGGCTCGGTCCGGACAGTTACCGGACGATCGGATGGCGAGTTACGGGTATGGGTAAGTTTTTTTTGTGACTTAACAATAAATTCACTGTTTTCAGATTTATTCCTGTATCTGTGCTATGAGACCTTGCTTTATGCCAAATATCAGGATTCCAGGTCAACGAGAATTTTGATTATCTTGAGTGTCGAAATGAACATTTTTTGCGACATAAATGGCCGTATGTCTTTTTTTCGTTAACTTAGAAGTTTGATTTTTTCGCAGCTTTAAGGGACCGCAGACTTGATTAGGTATATGGTTTTAATTCTAACTTGATACCTCCACATGTTTCCGATTTATAGGGGTTTGAAAGACAGGCAGACGGACAACAAAGTGATCCTGTAAGGGTTCCGTTTTTTCTCTTGATGTACGCAATCCTAAAAAAAACGATCCAATACCCTTAAAAAATCAGCTCGTCAGATTTATAATCTTTTGCATCTAGAGGTCTTGTCAATATAATTCTAAGAAAATTGGCCTTCAGATATTGTTCTACGATATCGCCTTTGATGTACCAAAAAAGGGCAACAAGGAAAATAATTTAATTAATTATCTATGGGATGAGGCATGTGAATTTTCCGGAAACACAGGACAAATCTTGGAATTTGTTAATAAATGGCTATGAAAGTTAATGACTATCGTGATCTCTCTTGAAAATAAAACAATTATAATAATAATGTCCTCTTGACAAAATTTCTGTCACAGCGACCAATGTTTTAGGACATTAGCCTGGTAGGAGGGAGATATTATAGGGCATTAGTGTGTGCTTACACGCAGATGCACTCTCTTCATTGATCTTCTTAGTTCTATGGGTAGGCATGTACCACGAACTACTTTTACCTGTATCTTTTCACCATCTCTATCAGATCCATCCAAAGGCTGCCCATAATCGCTTTTAGCAATAAGACCACCCATTGTTACACTTAATTTATTTTAAGGGCCTACTTTTTATGGTGTAGGTACAATAAATAGTACTTCTATTTGTCTATTATATCTACTACATGACTGCATGCAGGTGCAGGATCAACTCTAAGTCTCAGTTAACTGTATGTTACTAGACCAACTCGTTCGAACATATCTCCTTTTTTACATAAGAAGTCATCAAATAATTTCTCCCACTCTGGGTGGAGCAGGAAGGAGTGTTACACTTTTACTGACTAAAACCCACAGTATTCTTTCAGTTGCCATTTATTGCAAGAGCACTTCTTTGAACAATCCGCAGCCATGGCAGGCATCGGCCCTAACTAGCCAGTGTTGGGAGTAGTTAACTACTATTTTTTAATCAGATTACAAATTACGATTAAAAGTAGTTAACTACAGTAACCAAACTACATGAAATAGTTGTTAATTTGATTGCTGTAATCTAGTAGTTATAATTACTGATTATTTGAGTACTAAGAACTTGTGTTTTGCATTTAAATAAACAGGTAATGTGTTGGAATTAATGATTTATCAATACTGATCTGGATCTAAAATTTAATTTAAAAAAAACGGAAACAGATTATATAAAAAAATACGTATGTTTAATTTCATGAATAAATGAATACAAGACTTAAAGTCGTAGACATAATCATGTAGGTACTTATATTTATTACGTTTAACTATTGCGTTGATTGACAATTAATTAAAAATCAACCTTACAATGTGTAGTTATAAAAAATAATCTCGTAATCGTGATTGCAACTACAATTTGTAGTTAGTAATCAAAATGTTTAACTACGATTATTTAATGTAATTTGTAGTTATGATTACCAACTACAATATGTAGTCGTAGTAGTTAGATTACATATTGTCCAACACTGGCCAGTATTTAGCGGCCCTAACGTTGACAGTCGCTGAGACGACATTACAACTTAAATTTTAACGTTTTTCGCTTAGAAAGCAAATATACACAGTCTTTTGTTTCTCTCAAAGTATGAGTAGCTTAGCTCTAAAGTCTAATAGGAGAGACGCACGGTAACGAGCCGGGGGCCTGAGTGACGTCACTTGACACCTGTAAAATTGTTAGCTTTGCTCCGTTGTGAATACGTTAGGCAGACGTCCGTAAGGACACTGAAGCTCTTCTAGGACACATTGTTTTGAACTAGCTTAGTGAAACCAGGAAGATTTCGGTGAACGAGTTTAACATTATTAAGCACAGTTAAGTGTCTGGCAGTAGCTGTAACGTCACAGGTTCTTACGTAATTATTGTTCTGCATAAGCACATTGTTAATGAGGTGATAGGAAGTAAAATTATATAGTGGCTATCATTTCATTTACAGAGTGGCATAATATATAGCTAGTCTATACTATCCCACGGCTGGGCGAAGACTTTTTCCTTATTTTCCATTTTCTTGATTATTTGTTACTTTTGCTGCCGTCGTAATTAAAAAGGGTGCAACTAACATTTTTCGTTTTTCAGGGTTCCGTACCTAAAAAAGAAAAAACGGAACCCTTATAGGATCACTCTGTTTGTCCGTCTGTCTGTCTGTCTGTCAATGCCCTTTATCTCGGGAACACGTGAAGGTATCAAATTGAAATTGAAACTATATACTCAAGTTTACGAATCCTTGAAGCTGTAAAAAATCAAACTTCTGAGTTAACGAAAAAAAAGATACGGCCGTTTATGGCACAAAAAACGTGTATTTCGAATTTTCGACAAGGGAATACAAATTCATAGGGTACTTCCTGTTGACCTGGAATCCTGAAATTTGGCATGAAGCAAGGTCTCATAACACGAGCACAGGATTGTAGATACGTCACAAAAAAAAAAAAACGGAAAAATCTTCGTAACTCATTCGAGAATTGAACTGTTTCCATAGATAAGTTTGCAAAGAATTCTCAGTGCTCGAGTTCGACTCGCAATTGCCCAGTTTTTTTATTAAATATATTTTCGGAATCAGTTTTTTTCTGATTCCGAATATGTACTTATTTAAATCAATTTCTAAAAAAAAACTTATTTGTGCTCTTTTTTTTAATTACGACTGCAGTGTGTTAGTAGCTAAGTATTAGAAAAACAATTGTTAGGGAGATAAAACTATCTAATTAACCTTCAGTGTCCCACGGATGAACGAAGCCAATGAGCTTAATTATATCGCGTAAATAAAACTAAGTTGACAGTTTAAAAAAACCAGACCGCAAAAGACAACTAAAAACTTCGAAGCAAGCCAATTTAAGTAGTCTGATGTTGTTAGTGAAATTGATTTTAGTTCAATCATAGATTTAACGCCATCATCTGTATCTGACTGACTGAAAAAGTATGAAACAAGATTTTCAGGATGCTGAAATAAAAGGTTAGTGGAGAAACAAGAACAGAACAAAAAGAAAATCCGTAGTCACACGTTAAATAGGTACCAACCCACTTTAATATCGTGTGACTACATACTTTTTTAGCGTCGTTTTTTTTGTCAGACGGGTTTTATTTTTTGTTACTTTTTATTATTTCAACTATTTTGGTCCTTTCAAATGATACAAAACACGACGCATTTATCTTTTTTTTTATCACAATATTTTTTCCGCTAGATGGTGCCACATTGAGTTTTGTGACACGTCACGCCTATGTTTAGCGGACGATTATGATGGTTCTAACGACACCTCATTTATCGAGTTCCGATGACTAGTTTAGGAGCTATGAAGGAACAGATGAATATACACACACGCATACATACATACATAGCCAGTCAAAATCATAACCCTCCTTTGGCTTTGCCGTAGTAGGGTAAAAAGAAGCGTATTTTATTGCTATTATTTCATCATTCAGAGCCATGAAACCACAATAAATACCGACAAAAGATACAAGAATGAATGAAATCCATCAGTGTATTGTTTAACTTATCTGCTACGCATACCCAAGTGCGGTCTCATTGTCTGCATGTATTTCCATTGCCAACAATGTCATCGTTCACAGAATTCTCATTTTAATTAAATACTTCCAAGCCAATGAAATGCTGCATTTCGAAAAATCCGCATATTGTTTCCAATAAATTAATTAATTTATGAACATCGTTCTGCCTGCGGTTGAGAACTTAAAAGTAGACGCAAAATACGATCTGATTATTCTATTATGTTTCGATAAACAAAGGAATGCCGTGGTACTTCATCATTATGCCAGGGGCTCTAGTCTGTTATTTTTATAAATTCGTCATTCCAACACGATTCCATTGTCATTTTGCTAAAAGTTCGTAATCTGTTAATTCATAATGGCCGATCATTGGTCGGCCAGTCGCCTCGTAATAGAATTGTGGTAAGAGCTGTCTTGTAACGAATTAACAGCAACGACTGCACAATGACGTTCTGATGGTAGGTTACTGATCAAAGGAAATGACAAAATTTTAGCAGATTACCGCATAAGTCAGTTATTCATTTGTCATTATGTACGTGATTACCATCCTATGCATTTCTTTCAATGGAGTGTCAGTGGTTGATCATTGGATAGTCATAATGACGCCATTATATTACCAAACTTGTCAAAATCAAGAATTATGAAATCAATGATAGACCATTGTAACAGCAGACTTGAGTACCAGTATCGATGATATCAGCACTTTGCCAGCTACTTCGTTCGCAAGACTGTTTTTTTAAAAACTAACACGCTTTATACAGTGTTTTAAGAGGGTCCTTTTTCACTCGCCTGTTATCAATATCGAGCATGGTGTAAAAGCTTGTTGCTTCATCTAACGCAATCCAACGCTATGTTTGATGAAAAGCAATGCAAAAAAGAAAGATAACTCCTGAAAACTCTGTTGGTATTCGGTAATTCCGTGATTTACTCGAATATTTCACAAAACTTGTTCCAGGAAATATGTGTTTTTTTTTAACCGTGGTTAAATACGTGGTTTAAAGTTTTTCAGAAAAATTGTCGTCATTCAGAATCTCGATTAAATGTGCAAGGCTTCTATTGATGTATTTTTTTTGTATTTTTAATATATGAGTACATTATGGAGAGCCAAAAATCACGTAAAATAGCAGATTTTCAGAGGTCTTTACTAGATTAGTTTTACGCAAATTTATGTTTTGATTTCTATAGAAGCCTAGATAATATCCACAAGATAGCTGTGTATTCAAAATATCTAGAGAAAGATGTGTAATAACATCATAATCACGTAACAGAGGTTGTATGAAAATGTATCTCGAAAAGGACGCCCTTAAAGGGTAGTTTTGAAAAACTAATTATGACTATCTTTATTTTTCAATTTGATTAGAATTGGGGGAAAATTTCATGTTCCTAAACCCAGTTGTGCCTGTGCGTTGATACGTCAGTCAGTCAGTTCCTCTTTTAATATAAAGATGTGGAGTCGCTTTTTTTAGTTATGAGAACAGTGATGGAATAAATTCAATGTAATGAGTCTGGCTGGGTTTAAACTCGCGACTTATTTTACTCGTAAGTTGGGGCCTTGACCACTACGAGATAAAATATAATTTAAAAAAATTAATGAAATTTAAAATATATTTTTTTTTGTGCTGAAAATTGACACTGTAATTCCGTAAAAAAAACACAAAAACAATGTCAAAGCATGGTGCTATTTATATAAATAAATAACCTCTCGCAAGGCTATAGTGCTCGGAATGCCTGACTGTACAAATATTGCATAGAACCAACTTCGTCCAATAACGTTTTGTTGTGAACCTCGCGATTAACTTTGTTGCGTCGTTCGTCTGCTTTATTTCTTGCTACATACGAGCATGAAACTGTTCTGTTTATTTTTTTTTTTTGGGTCAAAAAGTTCTGAAGTTGATACGAACGTTGTTTTTTTTATCGTGAAAGTTTTTTAACGGATGTGCAGTGTCTTTTGTATGTTGGTAGTAATGTTAGACGGTGTATGGTAATTTTGTCACAAATGTAAGATAAGATATAACGTTGTTCATCAACATACTGTCTAGTCTATTCTCAAACATACAGGTGTCGCCTTCATTACATGAAAAATAATTAAACAAAAATACAATGAAAAAAAAAATAGATTTAGTTCATTTTTTTTTCTTTTGAGGTGGAAAATAATCGAATAATTTCTCACACTCCAGGGTATCAGACCTGTATCCTTCACTTGCCCTTGCGTTCTTGGAGGTTTACTTTTCAGATTTTTCTCGCGGCCTCAGCGGGCATCGGACCTGCAGGGCCCCTACGGTTTCGCTGACATCTCTCTGGGGCACGCGTGCAACACCACACGTCTTCTTCACGATTTGGGCTTCAGTTCAGACGGCTACTGGACGACCAGACGGAGAGCTATCCATTGTTCGTCGTCCGCAAGTCTGCGCCAAACGTGGTTATTCATTTTAGTTACGGTTTTACTACCACCAAGCTTCATAGCCTGACTGCTTATTTAGACAAGCAGTCAAATGCTTGTCTAATTAAGCTGACTGCTTAATTAGACAAGGCTATGCACAGGCTGTATATAGGCTGGGTATTAGATACTAATATCTATATCAGTATATATTACTCAGTTACTGTGTAAAACGATATCTGCTTGCTTCCGGAAGATGCAGCGTTGGAAGGCCTCACACAAGGTGGACCGATGACCTGGTGAGAGTCGCGGGAATGCGATGAATGTGAGACGCACAGAACTGTTCGTTGTGGTGACACTTGGCCTATGTTCAACAGTGGACGTCCTTCCTTCGGCTGAAATGATGATGATATCTGCTTGCTTAGCCTTTTCCCAACTGATTTTTTTTTATGGTGGGAAAATCATCTAATGACAAATCCCGCTCTTGGGTGGAGCGAGAGATAGTGTCAGGCTTTTACTGACTAAAAACCCACTCCTGTTCCCTCTTTGCCTTCATCCCGGGGCCCCGGGCTTCGCTTTCACACTACCCGTGACCCCAGTAGGCTTCGACCCTGCTGGGCCCCTACGGTTTCGCTGACATCTCCTTGAGGCGCGCGTAGAACACTACGCGCCGTCGGCAACTTGAGCTCGGTCCGGACGGTTACCGGACGATCGAACGGCGCGCCACCCATTGCTCGCCGTCCGCAAGCCCGCGCCTTCGGTGGCCGGAAATCGCCACGTAAGCGGCGGTAAGCCACTCTTCAAAGAGGGGACTTACCGCCATAATTGTAGCGTGCCCATTCCCAACTATGTTGGGGTTAGCTTCCGATCCAATCGACAGCTGAATACCGGTATTTTACATGGAGTGACAGCCTATTCGACCGACAGAACCCAACACAATTTGGGAAACATGTTTTCCTTAGCAAGGTTAGTGTCAGCTTTTTCGGCATTTTGTTTTTAGGATGCTGTTGAAACTGCCCCGTTTCTGTAGTGCGTCGGAAATGTGTTCAGAATCGAACTGACGGCTTCCATGCTGTGATTCGCAAGATAGTCGCATCATTGATGCACAGAACGCCTGTGTGTGAGTGGCAATAGCATCCTGAAAAAATTGGCTAAGAGTCCTTACTCTCTTGTTCTGAGGCACTATGTGGAGGGAATGGTCAGATTGTTTACTCCATGCCATATCGTTCTCTGCACATCAAGATGTGCATTAAGGCAAGCCTTAGACATACATTTGACTGTATGTTTTTATTTCTTTGTTTATGTACTACTAAAACTAATTTTTAAATATTTTACTAACAAATTGGACCATATTGTTGTCTTATTCTAAACTAGTTTCTGCCAGCAGCTTCGCCTGCGAATAAGTAGGTTTCTCTATACAAACTTTGGACCCCCATTTCATCCCCTTATGGGGTGAATTTTGCAAAATTCTCTCTTAGTGCTCGCCTACGTGCAAAATTTTACGTTCCTAGACCCTGTAGTTTCGACTGTGCGTTGATATGTCAGTCAGTCAGTTTCTCCTTTTCTGCATATATATAGATAAAATTAATTAATTAATTTGATTATTCGTAACGACTATCAAAGGTCTACAAATGTCAGCTGAGACCAAGCCTTAACGTGTTTTCTGAAGCACGGTTCCTCCATCTCGGTATGTAAAAATGGTCATCCATACACAGACCGACCTCGATAAACATATAGACAAACTAGCTTCGCCCGCGTGTAAAAAGCTTTCTCCATACAAACTTTGTACCCCCGTTTCATCTCCTTAGGGGGTGAATTTTGGGAAATCCCCTCATAGTGCTTGCCTACGTCATAAAAGGAAATCTAGTGTTTCACGTTTCTAGTCTCAGTAGTTTAGATTGAATACTTGTATTACTTGTAAAAGTCTCAAAACTGTAGCTGCTGCAGGCAAAGTCAAAGCAAGTATATTTCTCAAGCCAGTCAAAGGTTAGATTCACATTGCTGTGTAGCTGTAGACAGTCTAAGATACATGTTGTTAGCACGCCACCCGCTGTAGACACAGTCACGTAGCGTCGCCTTCGCCTTGCGACGGTATAAGGTTCATTTTTAAATAACAAGAAGAACAAGCATTGCTACAAAAAAAACAACATAACTTTCCATAAAATGCAGACGAAAATGAAACTTACCGAAATTGAAAAATAGTCCATAAAATCTACACGAATTTACGTTAAACTGTAGCATAATTATTTGAATACGGCAAAGTTGCAAACTTTCCTATCCAAATATATTGCGTGCAGATAAGCGGTATTGCGGTAATTTATGAATAGATTTACTGAGCTCCGCGGCGTGCATTGAACGTGCTATTGCAGGGCGCTTTGCTTTGCCAATTTACATTTTTATTATCCACCCCGTGTGAGCTGTTTGCACTGTGACAGTACAAACATTTTCTGTAGCTTGTGTCGTTCCAATTTACGATACACCAAAGGTTTCAAGCCTCTGACCAAACTAGTGTGTTTTTAATTTGAAAGCGTTTGGCTTGTTGCTATCTCGGTTGGAAGAATTAGAAAAACGAAGAGATTTTCGTGTGTTAAGTGAGCATTTCTATATTGGAAAAATGTTGTTGCTTTGTTCCGGTGCGCGGCTTTTATTTAGCAAATGTTGCCAGCTTGTGAAACAGGCGTTGTCTTTTTTTTGCACTTCGTTAGAATATTGAAAAAATATGGACTTGATTTTTGGTAAATTTCTAATTGGAAAAGAAAGTTATTTGGTTAGTACCTTAACGTACTCGTAAATTGAAGGTAAATACCTAAAGTATAATTTATATTTCTAAGAACTTAACTCTCTATTCCTTTTTGACATCAAATTGAAAATCACATTCATCAAATTTTCTAAAATATCCTGTAAACTGACTACATAAATTTCTAGGTAGATAAATATTCCTAGTATTCAACGCATGTGGCTGGCTATCTCAAACATCCTTCGGAGATTGCGACTGGAGCTTCAATATCCGGACGATGTACCGATCGCTTTACCTTCATATTACATGTAAAGGTGTCCATCAAATTTGTATCCGTCTTGAGCAAGATTTCTGGATTCAGGTAGCACCTACAAGTTCTAGCTTGGAGATTGATTGATTGTTTGGCTTGGCACGATATGTTGAATATGAATACCTATGCTGGGATATGGTTATGCTATTGATACTATTGAAATTTGAATCTCCATTTACAGATTGTTCTAAATATGATAGCTGGTTATAAGGTTCTGGAGTGGCAACCACGTTCCGGAAGACACAGCGTAAGGCCTCTAACAAGGTGGACTGATGACCTGGTGAGAGTCGCGGGATTCCGATGGATGCGAGATGCACAGGACTGCGCTGATACTGGGCGATACTTGGCGAAAGCTTTTGTCCAACAGTGGACGTCTTTCGGCTGAAATGATGATGATATCGCTTTTGGAATCAGGAAACTAAAGATAGTACATAAAAACCGACAATCATATGAAAAATGTTTTCGAAATTCAAACATTTAGATGCCATTGGGAAATTGTAACAGCCAGTACAGTTCATATAAATCTAGTTCACGAGAAAACTTTTCGAATTCAGAATCCAGTCACTTTTCAGAGAAGCAAATAAGCGTTGGATTTTTTGCAATGGCAATGCATCGGGGACTGATTAACGAGGGCACGTCGCGTTTCACGTCTCCTGACGTTATAAATGCTACTCTCGTTTACCGCGTCACTGAGAATACGCGCCACGTTTTGATTTTACCTTCCGCCTTTTGTTTTTCCTTCCCCTTTTTTGTCCATGGTAGGTATTTGTTTTCACCTCTAGGGTCTTTGTACGCTTGTCGTGTAGTGACATATTTTCGTTGTTCATTATGGTTGGGAAAAGTTTTATGTGTACGATTTTTGAACGGTTCAAGTATTTTATCGTTTTGAGGCGTGTATAATTGAGTTTTAATACTTAGCGTGAGAGTCCAGTGGTAGGTACCCGCTTGTCATGCTTGAGATTGCGGGTTCGAAACTGCATAGCATAGCATAGCATAGCACAGTCGGCCTTATAATGTTCCCACTGTTGGAACTCAGGCCTTCTCTATAGGAGAGGGAATGGGCCGTAATCCACCACGCGGCCCCAGTGCGAGTTGGTGGATGTCACATGACTTTTCGAATTTTTGGTTCTGGGACATGGACATGCCGGTTTCCTCGCGATGTTTTCCTTCACCGTTTTGAGAGCAGTGGTGATGAAATAAATTACACAAAGTAATGCGCCTGGCTGGGTTTAAACCCGCGACCTACAACTCGTAAGTCGGGGCTGTTACCACTCGGTCACTGCTGCTATTCGAAACTGAGCAAGTACAAATGTGAACTTTTCAATTCATATGTACTTTTCCAAGTTTATTTATGACATTACTGACACCCGGTACCTCGGAAAGCACGTATAGCCATAGATCCCGGTTGCCATTCGTAGATCTTTGACTGTAATTACACGTAGTCCGACGCCTGACCGTCTGACCATCAGTCTATCCAGGGAGTTATCGTGCTGCCCAGTAACTGGGTTGTGAAGGTTTGATAGGCAGTCGCTCTATGTAAAACACAGGTTTTCATCCACATCCGGTTAAACAGAAAGGCGACCTGGAAAAAGGTATATCCTTTTTCCAGGACGCCTTTCAGTTTAAGAGATGATGATTACTTGGCGTGAGAAACTGTGTACACTACAGCCTCATTTCATACGAAACGGAAAGCAATAATAAAGGAAATTCATTAATATGTATCAATTATAATAATAACAGCCGGTAACATAATGCTGGCATAAAATTAACCAGCGGTATTCTATGCCAATTAGCAATAATGAATTATAACGAAAAGACAAACTTATTGCAGCGATTGAACCGCACCAAATTATGTGCCTTCATTAAATTGAACACGATAATACTCTACGACGACCACAAAGAGTATTGGAGCATAAAATCGAAGCGAACAATGTTTACCAATTATTAATGACAAGCTTCAACGGACCAGAATCGAATTCTGCCCTGAATATGATTCTGGCCAGAATGGTATCCTGACCAGAAAGCAACGAATGGTGGCGAATGCAGAGACTACATGCCAATTGATTTAATAGAAAAGTAATTAAGCTGATCTTTAAAGCGGCGATCAATTTATTTTATCGGGCAGCGGGACGAGATGGGGAATGAACGTGTCCGCCGCGGGAATTGTAGGGTTAACTATCTGCTTCTAACGTTACTTTTAACTGGCAGAGAAAGATTAGCCCCGATGCGGACCTCGATAGGGGATTGTTCTTAATCGAAATTGAATCTGGCGAAACTTATTTGTAACTGATCTATAGAGGCTTCTTATAAAAGCGTCAATATTATTCAAATTAAGCTTTTAACTACTTTATATTCTTAAGCACTCATAACAGCGTTTGTTTTTGAGGTGGGAAGTCGTCAAATAGTTTCTCCCGCTCTAGGTGGCGTGAGAGGCAGTGTTTGACTTTTGACTACTAAAAGTTGTGTTCCTTCAGTTGCATTTTGCGTTCCAGGACGGTAACTGTTTCAAATAATCTCGCAGCCCAAGCAGGCAGGCGCGTAGTGTTCCACGCGCGCCTCAAGGAGATGTCAGCAACCGTAGGGGCCCAACAGGGTCGAAGCCTACTGGGGCCATGGGTGATGCGAAAGAGATCTTCGGGGCCCTGGAAAACGAATGGCAAAGAAGGAACAGGAGTGGGTTTTTAGTCAGTAAAAGTCTGACACTATCTCGCGCTCCGCCCAAGAGCGGGGGATGATTTTCCCACCCGAAAAAAAAAAGCCCAAGCAGGCAAGGCACTGTGTTTATCTAAACTTCAATCTAAAAATATTAAAATTTATCTTTAAAAGGTATGTTTACAAATTATCAGTTTATTACTTAGCTAATAACTTAAAGGATTCCGGATTTTTTACAAAAAGAGCGTAAAATGTTGGCTTAAAAGTTTTCCTTGGGTTTGCTAAAGTAGGGTTTATCTGATAGATGGTAGGTTGCAAGTGGCTTGTTTCTTTCTTCCTCAAACATGGCCACCCCGTCTTCCCATAATTGACTTTCCTTGTATTCCTTCAAAAGTTATTCTAACACCAAAGGCGAGCGCTGAAACTCTAGTAAAATAGTATATAAGAACTGTTTAAGTAGCTAGAATGGAAGTGTTAAGAAATACGTTACAAGCAATCGTTTCATAGAAGCAGGATTTAAACTTAAGTTGTGTTATAAAAATGCTAGACGTTTTATGGAGGAGTAAAATTTTTATTCATGTGTTTAGCAGAACGTTTGAGCAGTCTACATGCTATAATATTTTTATGTGTTCAAATAAATATAGCCGTCCGTTTATGAAAGGTGGAAAATTTAAAGTGCTACTGATTTATACAATCTGGTAAGCTGATTTTGTTTTTTTTTAATGGGGAAAAACATTATTAGATCCCCCAAAAATGAGAATTCACGCCCCAGCCGCCGAGATTCTGACCCCGACTACCAGCCACGGCTGACGGCAGACGCGGGCTTGCAGACGTCGAACAATGGGTAGCTTGCCGTCCGGCCGTCCGGTAATTGACCGGACCAAGCACAGTCGTCAACAGCGCGTAGTGATCCACGCGCGCGCGCAAGGAGATGTTAGCAAACCGTAGGAGCCCAGCAGGGCCGATGCCCGCTAGCTAGGACCGCGGGGAATTTCTGAAAAGGAAACCCTCAGTCTTACAACTCAAGGAGCAACTGAAGAACACAGGTGTGGTTTTAGTCAGTAAAAGTCTGACACGCCCTCCCACTCCGCCTAGAGCGTGAGAAGTCATTAGATGATTTCCACACTTAAAAAAAAGCCAAGGAGAATTTTACAAAAGAGTTACCGCAGCTCAAGAATGCAAATGGCAACTAAAGGAACAGGTGCGTTTCAACCAGTAAAAGAAGAGGTGGGTTTCAATCAGTAAAAGTCCATTTCGCTCCACCTAGAATAGAAGGAGTTATTTGAAGATTCCCCACCTCATGAAATGAAGAGACATAGGTCCCCTAAATTGGGTTGCGGGTATGTTTAAAAGGATCACCGTGTAACTCCCGTGGAGTGGCCCTGGAACGCAAAAGGACCAACTCAAGGAACACTGGTGGCTTTTAGTCAGTAAAAGTTTGAAAAACTTCGCTCTACCCAGAGTGGAAGAAGTTACGCGATAATTTCACAGACAAAAAAAAAATTGGATCCCTATATTCATAACTACACTAACTATATATTCTATTCCCTAATCTTGCATTCACACAACAAACTAAGAAGCTAATCTCCACTACGGTCGAGGCACGTATGCCAGTGACGTTTAAATAAAACTTCCGCCATATTTCGGAGTATACTCTTGAATGGTAATACAAGCGCGAGTAAATGGCAAGAGTTCGCAACTCGCCCCGGGGCTGTGCTAAATAGGGAAAGTTTGTGTTAATATGAGATATTTTTATACTGTCATGTCCCTTTAGTGTCGGGAGAGACCGTAACGATGGAAATATCGTATTATCTTAATAGTTTTTTAAGTGGGGATCGTGGATGGTTTTGCATTTCCTCACAAAAGTTTTGCTGAAAGTTGTTGAACTGTCTTTTTTGAGACAAAGCTAATCCAGACGTTAAAAATCAATATGAAATGATCCCCTAAACAAGTCCCAAGCTCCTAATAAACCAAGAAAAACGAAAAACAAACCGAAGTTAAATCACGCTTTAAAAAAACAGCACATCTCGTTACGGTCGACTGAATGCGCTCCAAGGCGTAGAGCTTACAAATTATGAGGCTCTCCCTGCGGCCGTTTAAATAATCTTGGGGTGCAATAAAAGCCGTCCAGGCTATATATTGCAAGTACACCGAACCCATTAGAGGGCGCAGTGCAAACATCCTCGCAAACTAATGGCCCGGCCATGGGTAAACTGCGTCCTGACGTACCAAGGAACACGATCTAAGAATCTTAAACTGTGTGCATTCCACTTGATTATTGGCGATTAGAACTAGTTGGTAAACATCAGTGGTGGAGTTGTTTAAGCTCGGTTTCTTGAACGATAATGTTTGCAAAATTATTAATTATGACTTTTGAATGAGATGGAACGGAGAGGAGCAGTGGTGACCCTGGCTTACGAGTTGTAGGTCATAGTTTCAAACCCAGCCAGGCACATTATTTTGTGTAATATTTTTCGTTACCACTGCACTCAAAACGGTGAAGGAAAATCTCAACAACTAAAACAATTTAACACATGTGATATCCACCTGCACTGGGCCAGCGGGGTGGATTACGGTCCATTCCTTCTCTTATTGAGAAGGCCTGACTTCCAGCAGTGGTAACATTAAAAGGTCAATTATTATTATGCTTATAAGAAAGAAAGAAAGAAAGATAGAAAACACGTTTATTTTGCACACAGGTACACACAATGGAATTACAATTATAAAGAAATTTAAAAACTAATTACCTTAAAAATATTAAATACTTAAACTAAACTTAAAATACATCAACATTGTGTGTCTCACGGCAGCACCAAAGCTACCTATGCTGACTTTTTAAACGTCCGTTTACTGCTACATGTGTGTGTGTTTAATTGTGCGTGTAGCTTAAGAACTTCTTGCCGGAGTCTGTGTTTTCTGATAGCTTCAACCTTTAACACACCCGGTCTTTAAGTCAAGAGTGAATAGGTAAATTCTAGGCAAGTGTGCTCCATCGTCGACCGTTGTTTGTCGATCGTTAACCACATCATCGCTTGCCATCAGGTTGATAGGCAAGTGTGAGCATATAAAAATGTCACGATGCTTAGGGGACGTGTTTTGGCTGAAATAACGATGATGATGCCAATTGAAGTGGCAATGGACAGGGCACATTGCTCGCAGAACAGATGGCCGTTGGGCCCGAAAGGTTCTAGAGTGACGACCACGTACCGGAAGACGTAGTGTTGGAAGGCGTCCTTACAAGGTGGACCGATGATCTGAAGATCCGATGGATGCGCGACGCACAGGACCGTTCATTGTAGCGACATTTGGGGGAGGTCTGTGTTCAGCAATGGGCGTCTACCGGCTGAAATGATGAATGATGATGATGTTGTATTCGAGTTGCAGGTTATTTGTGAATGGACGATTATGTATTTTCAGAAACCGGGGTTTATTCACTAGTTGTTTGCTAAAGCCGTGATGGTCCGTTTACGTATGTAGATTAAATAAGTTGCTCCAACTTTTTCGTTTGATCCCTTTTTAGTTAACATACAGATTTAGTTCATGGACGATGTAGTTGTAAGCCTTGTGTGTTTTGTGAATAAGAAAAATATAAACAGTTGTTTTTTACGGTCAGCTACTAAATCTATCTGCGCTTATTTTTGGTATGTAAAATATGTTCACAAAATTCAATGTGGAGAATGGACATAGTAATTTATTTTTTGACATATACTTTATATACCTACACAAAGAAATTAATAACACTTAATACGTACATAACTATGTACATATTATTATAATAAGTGTTAGTTATAACATCGCCTTGGACTAGTCTATAAAGGTGTTATAATGTAATAAATAAATAAAAATAAAAAATAAAATAAAAATTAATTTACATAATGAAAATTTTAAACAAATAAGTTATACGATTACTGGTCTAATTACACTTCGCAATTTCTTCCAGGAACTCTGGAATGGGCAGATAATGACTGGGCATAAAATGGGGTTGCACTTGGTGAAAATATAAAATTAAACTGAAAAAAAATATTTCATTCTAGAATAGTTACATAAACACATAGATACGAAACATTGCTCCGAGAAAATACGTGACGTCTAAAAAAACAGCTAAATACGAATATATTATCAAAGTGACAAGTAATGCTTATTTTTTCTTTATAAATATTTTAATCATACGCAATAAAGAAAAATGTTTCGGTATTTTTATCAAGTAATTTTCTTTATTTAGAAATGCCAGTCATTTAGAACTGTTTAAATGTACGTGAACCATTAAAAGTAACAAAAAGAAATACCTAAGTAAAAATAAGAAAAACTAGCGTCCACTTGAAACAACGAAACCTTTTTTCTTCACAGCTATTACATTTCATGCCACGGACATTCCATTTTTAAACAACTCATTACACTTACTAGCTTCAAAATTGACCAAAAATTGGCCAAATGCGAGTCGGGCTCGCGCACGAAGGGTTCCGTACCGTCAATAGCAAAAACATATCACGTTTGTTGTAGGCATGGACCCCTTAAAATATTTTTTCGGTTTTTCAGTCTTTGTTGTTATAGCGGCAACAGAAATACATCATCTATGAAAATATCAACTGTCTATCACGGTTCATGATATAAAGCCTGGTGACAGACGGACAGACAGCGGAGTCTTAGTAATAAGAAAGGAGACCCTCCGTTATACCCTTTGGGTACGGAACCCTAAAAAGGTACACATTATTCCCCTACGCATAGCTAGTCAGACACACTGCTTATTTGTCTATTTTCTAAAGCAAATGGCTGGCAGGTGGCTGGCTTATTTCGCCATGTCGTGCACTTAGATGTTTACAGCTGCCCCCGGTCACTTGAAACTAATATTTGCGTACAACCCCGCCGGGATTAAGCTGTGAAAACAACGTTATAATATAAGTAAGAATCTTTAAAATTTTAGTGGTCGTGTCGGGCGCGGGTACGGTTTCTTCGGCCAACGTTGTAAAATGAAAATTATAATAAAATGTTAATGTAGTTGGTGTTTGTTTACGGTAACTGTTTTGAACTTCCTTACTGCTTTAGGGTGGCCAAAATATGATAATGCCATGGTATGGTATAAATGTGTGTTGCTTG
The DNA here is from genome assembly GCA_961205895.1 of Mythimna pallens. NCBI lineage: Eukaryota > Metazoa > Arthropoda > Insecta > Lepidoptera > Noctuidae > Mythimna > Mythimna pallens. The sequence goes on along the minus strand of OY540835.1, from coordinate 7,894,849 downwards.
TCTATGTATAGATTTTAAGCACGTGAATAAATATGAATGCGTACCTATTAACTATGTGATGAAACAAATTAACTGCTGTTTGAATGTGTGGTTGAAATTCTCATTATAATTTATTTAATAAAAAAACGATAGTCAAAAACTATTTCAGATTTAAAATTTTTAAATTTAATTATAATTTTTTTGTGAACTACATCGGGATAATTCGAAAAAGTCGTGACCCTAGAACGCAAATGTCTTTTGTATATTATAATTTAAGTAATAATCTGACACTTTCTCTGACTCTACCCAGTATAGAAGTTATTAGATGATTTCCCACCCATCTCAATAAAAGCGAACTTGCGTCTTATTTTATTCAATTCAATTTCACAATTCATTTTACAACCAATTTCGCACCTATTTCTCCAGAAGTTATACTAAATGGTATAAGAAATTTACGTTCAAACTATTTCTAACAACTTCAACTTTCACATGCTTTAACAGAATATTCAAAAAAATTCCGACACCGTCCTTTCAAAGTCAAAGTAGAGATGCCACACTCCTGCTTCTGAATATTTTTCTAACGACCTGTGGCTGAAGGCTTTGCGAACGCCTTAAGTACTCATAGATACTGGACACGTTATTTGCTGGTATTGAATATACCTTAGCCTCATATTTTGTTCGTAAATATGGAACGTAAAATATTGGGGTTATTTTTTTGAGTACAGTTTACACGTGGCGTGGTTTTCTGATGGACCTTTTGTGTATATTTTTTGTACTTATTCTCTTTTTTATTTATAAAAGTTTGGGACCTTCACTCACTTTTTGGGTAGAAAGGGTGAAAAGTTCTTTTTTTATTTGGAGTAGAATCTGTAAATGTTGGTAAAATAAGTAATAATATAATATTCCACAACTATCACACAACGCCGTTTAGTCCCAAGCTAAGCAGAGCTTTTGATAGGGGTACTAGAAAACTGATAAACATACTTCTATGTTTCTAAATACATACATACATAGATAAATTACACCCAGACACAAAACAAATGATCGTGCTCATCACACAAACATTTGTCCTGGATGGGAATTGAACCCACGACCTCCGGCATAGCAGTAAGGCCACTAAGCACTAGACCAACAGGCCAGTCAAATGTGTGTAATGTTGGTATATTTTTTTGGTGAAAAATCATCAAAGAAATTCTCCCGCTCTGGGTGGAGCCAAAGGGGGTTTCAGTCTTTTTTCTGATTTAAGTTTACCCGTGTTCTTTCAGTTGCCATTTGTGTTCTAGGATCGCGGCGACTTCTTCGTACAAACATAACCAGTGACTGTGTGTTTAGAGCAGTACCTACAGAATAACAAACTTTTCACAAAAAAATGCAACCGACTTCAATGTTTAAAATAACACCGAAAAGTACAAAATAACTTTAATTTCGGAAGTCGGTTGTATTTTTTTTTTTAGTTTTTTATTTTACACCTTTTAGTTATGGTACCACCATTAAAAAGTACCCCTTAGCCAAACTTAAATACCTAATAGCCAAAGTGCGTCTCATGACAATTCTAATAATCCCAAACACGGTTAGATTACATTAATTTATTACAGAGTTCCGGTGCCTAACTTCAGGCTTCATCATCAGATTAGTTCGATATATTCCCCCTCTTTTTTCAGTCAGTCATCGACTACACGTATAAACAAAGCAATTTTACTTGTTACGACGATTCTGCTGTGATCCTATGAGGAGTTCTGTTCCATATCTTCGAAGATCATGATCAGATTATTACAATATTTCTATGGGACCAACTCGGAAGTATAACCAGTCAATAAAAAAATTAACATTAAAATCGGTCCACAATTAACCGAGAAATCGGTGAACATACATAAAAAAAAACATACATACTCAGCCGAACATATTTTTAATTTTTGAAGTCGGTTAAAAACACATTCAAAATAAAATAAAAATGTCCTATCGGTTTTAAAAGACCTTACTTTACAGTAACTGTCTTTACCCGTAGAATACTCGGTTTGTAACTGCAAGTATACCAACATTCCGATACAAAATGGTCCTGTTGAGAGTTTCCAGCTGAATCGTTAACTGTAACTTGCTTCAATACAGTTTTCTTTTCCAGACATGTTTGTCCTAAATGTCCAATTCAAATGCCTTTATTTCTGTAAATATGAACACAGTTAATAGTTCGAAAATGAACTTTAAATTCACTTAGTTAAACTTACACAACCGTGAAAATGGAACTTGCAATTTCAATTCTGCTCTATCTATTTCTCGATAGAATTCACAATAACATCGCCTCACAAACAAAGCAGTAACTTCTCATAATGCTCATTGCGGTCCACATTCTTATTGCAAAACACATTGTGGCGCTTAGCAAATGTACGATAAATCGATCGTTTGGATCCGAAACGGCGTAGGGTAGTGCTATTGCTAATGCCAGAGCATTGTGCACGGGTAATAATCGCTGCATTGTCGCGACTCGGGCTACGATCTCGGATTACCAGTGCAATTGCCGTACTCAGCAGTGCGGCTCAACTCTTCGTACGTAACCCGTAGCTCCAGTATGTATATCGCCCTATATTGATGCCCGCTAATCTGTTAAGCTGCGATCGTGAGAGATACACCTAATATACGGGTATTTACAGTATAATTAGTGGAGTCCGGTCCAGCTTGATTATGTGGAAGTAGATTGATGTGGAGAATAAACCAATTCAGTTCAGCGAGCCGGGATTATAGATATCTGCACGTATTAATGAGGGTCATTCGGCGTGACCGTTAAATTTTATTGGTGTTTTCTGCTTGTTCCTCTTCCTTGTGTTTTCGTTTCTTACTTATAGGATTTTATTGGGGCAGGTGGAGTTATGTGGGTATCTCGTGGGCGTTTGATGTACTGTAATGGAGTCATTTTTCACGGAGATCAATGAGTCGAATGTTTTTCTATAGCTCTTACATTGAAAATCTCTGGTGGATTATGGTTTAGTCCATTTCAGAGAGAGGAAGCTAGTGTCCCAGCTGTAGGAACGTGAGGGGCTGATGGATTACGATGAAAGCGCAAAACTAAAGTACAGATAAAATCTCTGTCCATGATAAAACCTAGATCATTGCTAATGGCTGTCCACTATTTTGAATTGACTACCTTGTCAAATTTGTATAAAATAACACCGGGGGCTAAGACCCAGGCCATGGTAAGCCATGACTTGTTAAATTGTCAAGCGTGCAAACGAAAAAGAGGGATGGAACTATACACCGTCTATAGGTCCATATTTATTTATTTAATTAATCTTCATGCAACATAAAGTACAAAGGCGGACTTAATGCCTTAGGCATTCTCTATCAGTCAACCTAGGGTCCATACCTTTTACAGTTTAGTCTAGGTCGTAAAATGGATCATGTTAAGAGCTTGTGGTAGCCCTGCCATGAGCCCAGAGGCTCCTCTGGGCAAGGTACAGTAATGTCAAAGTTAGGTACCCGTATAACTGATTTCAATGAATTGAATTCAATGCTACAGACAGTTCCATACAATATCATCTTTCACTGACATGTCTTAGGCCGTATTCAATGTTCACCATTTATAGTATTGCAAACACAGCATGTACAGTTAATCAAAAAAGTTTTCTGACTACATTTTTTGCAATACCATTTTCAAAATTGATAGAGTATACTGGTATATAGGGTGACTGGTAATTAGTGTACGATACTTAAACACGTGATTGTGCTCATGATAACCAACAACTTTTACCATGGGAACAAACCTGAAATCGCGAAAAAAAATCAGCTGTTCAGTACATTTATGTTTGCCTAAGGTACTGAACAGCTGGTATTTTTTTCACGACTTTGTCTTTGCTCCCATAAAAAACTTGAAACCTACCCATTTATTGAAACTCAATAAATGGGTAATATAATATATCTATGTTTTACATTTTATCGTTGCAATATATTAGAATTGACTGTATATATTTATTGTCGTCTCCAGTTATGTATTGCGCGGGTTTTATGATGGAGGCTGGTCTATGGACAGCTATCAGGGAGCGAAGATGTAGTGCGTGAACTAGTGAGCTGATATTATTTATATTTAATTGTCTAGTATACATAAGGATACAACAGCACCTACTTAGTTTTCTCAAGTATAAACAGTCTTGTTAAATATCATCAATGTGAAAGTTGTTTAGATGTTTGTTTGTTCATAAATCACTTCTCAACAGATGTATGGATTTGGAAATACATGCTGATGAATCATGACCTGGTTTGGGCCGTAGCATAATTTGCGTCCTATTAGTTTTATTCCAACGAAATCGTATGGGGATGATTTTCAACTGTCACGCGGGCGAAACATCAAGTAAAAGTTGAATTATTTTTGTTGTGAATCGAAAACTTTATAAATGTTTACATAAATTTAAATCTTACATAGATTCTCAGCTATCGATGATGAGCAGCGGAGAGCTCACCGTCCGACCGTTATGTAAAGATCGAGCCCGGGGTGTCGACGGCGCATAGTGTTCTACGCGCGTCTCAAAGAGATGTCAGTGATCAAAAGGGCCGATACCCGCTTGGGCCACGGGACTTTTTGAAAGAGAAACCGCGGTCATAGACTACAAAGGGCTACTGAAGGACACATGTGAGTTTAAGTTAGTAAAAGTCTGATACGCCCTCTCGCACCACCATAAAGTGAGTGATATCATTTGAAGTTTTCCCAACTCAAAAAAATAAAAAAAACAAACCACTTTTGGATCGACAGTACACATGTTGTACATAGGCAGTCGAAGAAAAGGCTCGCATATGGGGAGTATTGATCTGCCATGTGTCGGGAGTATCGGTCTAGACGGGAAATGATAGAGACAACCAACTTGCAATAGTTCTCGTGACGTCATAGCGTGTTCGATGCACAGGATATTGTGTGATACTATAAATGGTCCATGTTTAATAGCTGGAAGCATGTTATGTGGTAACATTTTCATAGCTTTAAAATGTGAAAAAAAAACTTGGTGTTCTAGACTGAAAAAATTAACCATTTAAATGGTCATTTAAACCGTCTACATCGGCCTATTATGTTTTTCCACCAGGATTGCACATCCACGACCAAATACTCCACCTTGTCAGCTCTTCTGTCACCTATGGCGATTAAAGAGCTAAACGACATGAATTACCCAGTCGCAAACACAGGACCTCGGTAAACAGGAATTGAAAACCCTCGTCGGACAAATTCGACGATCCGCAAGCAGTTAAGGGGTTGACATCTTATTTGAAGCAATTTGATAATTGAATTTATTGTGGGGAAAATATTTTACAAAATGATATTAAAGCAGACCACACCAGTAGTGATAGGTAGTCAGTAATGAGTAGTATTGATGAGGTGTGGTCTGAACTATCAGACCACTAATACCTATTTTAAAAAGGAATTATTTCAGTAATCACATATGTTGGATTCTACGAATAATTTTAGTTACAGTGGCAACGGTTTTTTAGGAATATCACGTAAAAGCAAAAACCACGTATTTCAGAAATCCAGTTTTTGCAGAAATTTAAGTTAAAAAATATCACTTCAAATACAACAACAAATAAAACTCAATGCCTGCACTCGTTCACGGTTGACATAACGTATACTGGAACTGTATTGAGCAATCATGATGTGAAATGTCTCGGATCCGCCCGTTTCTCATTTACTCACTACACCGACGATACGTCGCTACTCTTCCCGGAGAATGTTGCCATCTTGAAGTGTCGCAGGATAATTGGAAAAGTGTTTTTGTAAAAATTCTAGGATTTTTATTAAACTCCAGATTAATAATATGGGTACTAGACAACTGATAAACATACTTATATATTTCTAAATACATATATAATTAGTATAGATAAATTGAACCTCGATACAGGAAAAATGATCATGCTCATCGCACAAACATTTGTTCTAGGTAGGAATTGAACCCGGCTAGCCATTAACTATTACACCAACAAGCCAGTCAGAATGATTGGAAACTTAGAACAATTTTTGTAATAAAACAAGCTAATATCAAGATTTGCGCAGTAAAGCTAGTCTGTTTAGAAAAATTTTAAATAGCTTTTTTATAGTTGATAGAACGACGTAAGCATTTGAGAGCTAAATTATAGAACTTTTAAGCTCTTTAATCTTATAGAACCAAAATCTTTTAAAAATCTTTATAGTATAAACAGACACAAGTTTATGGTTACTGTGATGTACAGTATACAAACACTAGACTGGCTGCTAGGTGGCGGGGATAGTCGGCCCTCAGTTGTTAGCTAGCCATCGAGTGGGTCGGACGTGTCAACCTCTGGCTCCGGACATCGTAATAAATATAAAGTATAGTGTGTGTTCTAAAACATCACAGTTACCATTAATGGCCTGCTATATATATATATATATATATATATATATATATATATATATATATATATATATATATATATACAGTTTGGTGATAAAACGCTTTGGTTATAGAAGCTTTTGTTACGTGGGTAATAAAGTCGCCGTCAAAGTGCTAGTCCTATCATATTAAAATTTGTAAAAAATGATATTACCAATTATCCTGCGACATACCTATAGTATATTAATCGACAGTTTCCAGTACAAACTGGTCTCGCTTTGTACATGCAGTCTTTATAATGCAAACTACAGTTCTTGTAGAGACAAGGACGAAATTTCTTGTAGTGACTAACAATTGACTCGTCATCCCGAGCAAAGCGAAAATGAAGGCATTAAGTCCGCCTTTGTACAGTGCATTAGCTTGCATTTGCGCATTAAATAACCATGATAGTTTTCGGATTTATGTGTGTTTGTATGCAATAAAGAATAGCAATAATCAACCTGAAATCTTAATTCATCCCTCCTCACCAAAAAAATTACCATGATTTTTTACGGCACAAAATTTTACAGTATTACCATTTTTCAATATTTACGTGTTTGCACGTAGATAGGTTTCAACATGACGGGACGTTTAAAACGATTGTGCAGTTTTTACTATTTTGTTTGTTTTTTATTAATTTTATTTTATCATAATGTTTATAATCAAAATATATTTCAAGATAATGGATAAAACGTAAATATGAACATTGAAATAGTTCCATGTATTTCATGATCTCTATGTTTATCATTAAAATAACAGTTTTACAACCCGATATAATTTCAGGTTCATACACTATAGTAAATTCATTGAAGACTTTTTAAACATTTGGCTACTCTATTTTTCTTATATTTCATTAAGCATGCCTAATAATACATTAAATTTAATACAATATTAAAAAAAAAGCTTTTAAATCTGATTATTTTCTTTTTCATAAATCGGCAACAATCAGCTTTTTATCCCTAAAATTGAAATCCTAATCCGATACCCATCGAAATTTTTTCGTGACTTATTTCTTATAAAACGCTTTTATTCGGTGTTAAACAGACAAATCGGATTCCAAATGGATTAGCTTGTCGCTATAAATCTTATTACGGGACTCTGTAGGCTTATTTGCATGGTTTAAATTTGGATAGTAGTAGCGGAATGAGTAATGAGCACTTAGAATAAATTGGCTATGATGGAAACCAAAGTATTTTTGTTATTTCCATTAGGTTGAAATGGGTGCTTGCTGGTGCTAGAGCAGTGGTGGCCAAGTGGTAATGGCCCCGACTTACGAGTTGTAGGTCGCGGGTCAAACCCAGCCAGGCGCATTACTTTGTGTAATTTATTTCATCACCACTGCTCTCGAAACGGTGAAGGAAAACATCGTGAGGAAACCGGCATGTCCTAGAACCAAAAATTCAAAGACATGTGACATCCACCAAACCGCACTGGGCCCGCGTGGTGGATTACGGCCCATTCTCTCTCCTAGAGAGGAGGCCTGAGCCCCAACAGTGGAAACATTATAAGGCTAACTATGCTACTATGCTGTGGGTGCTGCTTTGGTTGCTATTTTAAAGTTTTACATACGTCCAATGGGATTACTCATCAGGAAAAATAATATTATACACCATAATCATGAAGTGTTACTAACATAGTCCTTAGTTTTATTTACCATAATTAAGTTGTATTTACTTTGAATATGTTAGCCTTTAAGATAAACGAGTACATCTATGGGCCAAGATATCTTGTAATAAATGATTTATTATTATTATGTTAAGACAGCAATGTCATAATCACTTATGAAACCTAAGCTACCTTGTTCCACCCTCTGCCCAGTAAACCATGGCATACGAGGGAGAAGACCTTTTTGTATGGCATGATGATGATGCGCAAGTAGATCAAGGTCCAGGTCTCTTTTGCTATCTTATTATGTCTGCCGGGGCTACGGGATTATTCAAAAGAGTAATTGCAGCCCTGAAACACAAAGTGCTATTGAAGAAGCTCAGGTGGGTATTAGTTAGTAAAAGTCTGACACTCTCTGGCTCCAACTAAAGTGACAGAAATTATTTAATGATTTCTTAACCTCGAAAAAATATCTTAACATTATTGTTGTATCTATGTCATAGCAATTTGGGGCAATACCGTCCGGTAACCGAGCCCAAGTCGTCGACGGCGCGCAGTGTTCCACGCGCGCCTCAAGGAGATGTCAGCAACCGTAAGGGCCCAGCAGGGTCGAAGCCTACTGGGGCTATGGGTGATGCGAAAGAGATCCCTGGGGTCCTGGAACGAGGGCAAAGAAGGAACAGGAGTAGGTTTTAGTTAGTAAATTTCTGACGCAAAAGGCAGGAAATATCATTGGATGATTTCCCACCTTACAAAAAAAGGGTCATAGGTTTACTTCCGAAAGAAAAACCGTCCTGGAATGCAAAGGCAAAAAAGGAACATAGATGTGGTTTTAGCCAGTAAAAGTCTGACACGCCGTTCCGTTCCGCACTAGAGCGAGAGAAGTCATGATTTCCCACATTAAAAAAAATGTCATAGCTATGAGCTTGATATTTGTGTGTACATATTTTATTGTAGCTGATAAAATATTAATCCTTTAACCACCCAAGTCGGATTGGTCCGACGATTGTTTTCGCGTCCTATTCGCCAGGGTCGTGTGTTTGCGACTGGGTAATCTATCTTGTTGCGCCGACACCAAATAAAACGGGACAAGGGCAGGAAGATGATGATGGATGTTTTTTTTTCTGGTGGGTAAATCATCTCAAGACATCCCCCGCTCTTGGGCGGAGCGCGAGATAGTGTCATACTTTTACTGACTAAAAACCCACTCCTGTTCCTTCTTTGCCATTTTTTTCTAGGGCTCCGGGCATCTCTTTCGCATCACCCATGGCCCAAGTAGGCTTCGACCCTGTTGGGCCCCTACGGTTGCTGACATCTCCTTGAGGCGCCGTCGACGACTTGGGCTCGGACCGGACGATCGGACGGCGAGCCACCCGTTGCTCGCCGTCCACAAGCCCGCGCCTACGGTGGCCGGAAATCGGGATCGGAATCTCGGCGGCGGTTGGGGCGTGAGGACCGTTGCCGTTGCCTCACGCGATCGGCCGCCTCCTTTGCTAGCATTACTGCTTCGCAGAAGGAGGCCACCGCCTGCCACTCCTCCTTGCTCCGGACAATGGCTTGTACCAAGGCCCGGCGCGAGAAATTGCTGCCGCCGATCGCCCCCACGAGGACACGGCGGTGGTCTGCCCATGCGGGGCACACCTCTACCGTGTGCTCCACCGTGTCCTCCGGGCGGTCCACACAATGGAGGCACCCGGGCTTCTCTTCTGCACGAATCCGGTGCAGGAACCTCCCGAACTTATCATGTCCGGTGAGGACCTGCGTCATGCGGTAGGTAAGGAATGATGATGGATGTGTGGCCCAGGCGGAAAAACTCAAGTGTTCGTCGGATATATTCGACCTAGGCGGATGAAGAGTTAAAGGATTTTTCCTTCTATTTAATTTTAGAAAAAAAAAAAACAATTGCATGTTTATTTTTATTCTTCCGATTTTGCGTGCTTCCTGTGTCTTTGTTTGTAGACTGATTCTTCGTTTTGATTTGTGTCCTTTTTCTTGTCTCCATTGCAGCAGTCTGTACAGCAGTCCATTGATTGGCTACCTTTCCTGAAATCAAGGAGACAGTTTCTTAATCTGGTGCATATAGTAAAACGTAGGAACAAGTTTATTATAAATACGCTATATTATTTGTCTATGTATCTTAATTAATCAGTACCTGACTTTATGTTAGCGAAAAGCCTTGGTAATTAGATTTTACAGCAACTAATGTTTGATTTTTGTCGCGGTTGTGGATATCGCATATTTAAAAAAAAAAAAAACTATAATTCAACATTTGTATAAGTGTCTCGATTATCTGTATCAGTAGCTAAGTTTCTGTTGGCGAAATTCCTTGGTAATTAAATTTTACAGTTACAAATGTCCAATTTTTGCAATTTTTTTTAATCATAGTAATTCAATTTGTGTGTGATTTTTTAGAATTCTGTGTAACTTATAAAGTGGGAACTTTAAAAAATTAAATACAATTAAAGTTTTTATTTTTTTATTATTAACTCAAATTAATTTTTCACTCTGTGTTTTCGCGGTTTTTTTGGGTCTTCACTAGTGCAGCATTTTTGACAGCAATTCCAATCTAAATTCTTTTCCCTGCAAGAATAAAATGATAGTTTTCAAACATGTAAACTACAGTTTTTGGAAAAATATCTTTAATCACCAAATATAAAATTTCAACCAATTTTACTGCTCATTGTTACCTAAACGCAATTAATCTTGGAGTTTAAAATTGTAATTTGTCATTCTGTTACAATGAAAGCACTTATATTCTGTCTATCTGTACTTTTTGTACTAGTCATCTTAAAATTTACTTAATTCACACTTTTCAAAACTTGAAATAAGTTTAAGAATAGAATAAATTTTTGTGAACGTACACCAAAAATACCTTCGCGAAAATTTGTATCTTAACTTTCACACAAACCTAAATCTATGAGTACAATGGCGGTCTTTTTGCTAACAGTAATATCGACCATACAACCTTTAAGAACTTTTAATGAGAAAAGAAAAAAAAATCACTTAAGTTAAAGTAAATAAAAGACTACCTTCTTGCCAGCGAGTTCCACAGCATGAAATTAGAAAATATATAACCTACGGGTCACTAAGTGCTATAGTAGCATACTACTGGTAAATGAATTTTAAAATAATAATAATAGTAATAATAAGGGGGACCGCAGCCAAGCACTAGTATATATACATCTTCATCATCATCATCATCTTCTAGTATATCACTAGTATATACAAACTTTTTGTTTTTTTTTATGTAAGTACCTAAATGTCTGCAGTGCTACGACGAGCTTTTAACGCAATTCATTTTACGACCTAAACCAAACTATTAACCGGATGAAGCTAAATAAGGTGCAAAGAGAAGCCCTCTTTACACCTTACATAGCTTCATCCAGCCAAGTTGATAATCTACAATCCTTAACGCTAGTAGAAAACTTCAAATGTATGGGAATGACATCATCCATCATCTCAACGTTAAGTTACCTGGGGAGAACAAAGGAATCGGAGGCGTTACCGACTGTAAAAAGAGATTCAAAACGAAACGGTTGTAACTTGGTTAGGCCTACAACTCCATCCCTCTTTCTTGCTCGCATGAGTGACATTTTAACACGTCATGGTAACCAGGCCCCAGGACCATTGTTGTATCGGAATGTCGAGTATTCTACGGGTGAAGACATTTACAGATACCGGGACGGATCTTGAGCGCTGACTACCACTTGCGCAGAAGTGAAATATTGGGTCTCTAGTGGTATGAAGTGAGACGCGGGGGCGGGAGTACAATCCTTGTACAGTGATTGGCTCGCCGGTGTGTCCGTTGCGGAAAGCGATCCCCGCTCTTTCGACAAGCGCTCAAGATTTGTGCCGGTATCTTCTTCGGTTTTTAGAGTTCGGTACCTCTAAAGGAAAAAACAGAAACCTTACAGGAACACTTTGTTGTCTGTCTGTCTAACAAACCCTTTATCTTGGGAACGCGTGGAGATATCGAGTTGAAATTAAAACCATATAATCAAATCTACGATAACTAGAAAAAAAATACTAAAAAAAAGATACGGCTGTTTATGTCGCAAAAAAGTACATTTCGATACTCTTAAGGGAATTAAAATTCATAGGGTACTTCCCGTTGACTCAGAATCCTGAAATTTGGCATAAAGCAAGGTCTTACAGCAAAAGTATAGGAATAAATCAGAAAACAGTAAATTTATTGTTACCTACGTCACAAAAAAAAATACTTTTATGCAATTCGAAAAATCTTCGAGACTCCATTCAGGAATCGTAGTTTGTACGAAACCCTCAGTGCGCGAGTCTTACTCGCACTTGCCCAGTTTTTTTTTTTTATATACATGTCTAAAACTTGAGCAAAAGCGGATAAGAACAACCATAAAAAAACAAGCTTAAAGAACCTGTCGCATCATCGCGTTACATCTTGAAATTATGCGTAGTACCTGGAAGCGAATTTTAAAGTATTTTTTAATATAAAAAACTGTAAAACGAGACCACAAAACCGACAGTAATTGACAGTGTCATGTTGATAAACCGCTGTTTTTATTTTAATACACTGGCAGCTTTGGTGATGCTTATTTTAAAACATATTCTTGATAAGGTGTCTTTGAAAATATTGGTGATTTTGTTGAGTCTGTAGATAATTTATTTGAAAGTTGGGGCCTGCATTAAGTTGGTTTTTAAAGTTCCGTACCCAAGGGGTAAAAATGGGACTCTATTAGAAATTAGACGGTAGAAATTTTCACACACGATGTATTTTTTTTTGTCGCTATAACAAAAAACAGTAAAAACAGAATAAAATAAATTGTGTTATAAAAAATTATATAGTACGAGACCCTTCGTGCGCGAGCTCGGCTCGCACTTGGCCGATTTCATTCTAATTTTTTTGGGTTAATAATTTTAGCCATGCTTTACATATAATATATGACAAAATAAAGAACTAGGTAAACTGTAAGTCATGTATACCATGCCTAAAAACTGTTATTAAATAAACTACTGCATTGAATTTCACAAATTTAAAACCACCCCTCCCAAAAAGAGACGCAAACATCCCATAAAACGCAACACACCCATTCGAAATCCTTATATTTTCGCTAAAACATTACCGTAACTGAATCGGAAGATAAGATCCGCTTAAAAAATCGCTGCTCTTGATCGAATATCGAAATAGGACGGCGATGTCGATCGACGTCACTCACTCTTAGCGAAGCGATCTATCCACTGTGACGAGCTAAGACAGTCTTTGCCGGCGGCTGCCACGCTTCTAACCATACACAGAGAATGGACTGAGCTCTTCCTATCCCGATAAAAAGTGAATACGGACAAAAAAAGTTTGAATGAACAACTGCAGCATCTTTAGAATAGAATAGAATAAACTTTATTGTACACCAAAAAAGAAACACAACTTATACATCATCACCATCATGACATCTTGTCATCTTTCTCTAAAATTTAGATCATAAGTTTTAAAAGTGAAATATAACAGTGTTAAAATGTCCAATATGAATGAGATTAACCAACGCTACCGAAAATCACATGGATTTTGTCTAAAGCTAAGGGCTATGTTTTTATTTAAATTGATATAAACTAGTGCTTACGTAACTCATGTAGCAGTCTTGCAAAAAAAAAGTCTTGCGATATCAAAGTCGTCACTATGTCCTTACGACCAACAGACAAGGGACAGGTAATCACTGCACAGTGGGTTTCTCTCTTTTTAACCGACTTCAAAAAGGAGGAGGTTATATGTTCGGTTGAATGTATGTTGTTTATTTTTGTTTTTTTATGTATGTTCACCGATTTCTCGGTCAATTGTGGACGATTTTGAAAATTTTCGATTGAAATTTTATGCTTCCGAGTTGGTCCCATAGAAATATTGTTATGATCTGATCATGAACTTCGAAGATATCGAACAGAACTCTTCATAGGATCAGAGCAGAACCGTCGTAACGTAAGTAAAATTGTTTTGTTTATACGTGTAGTCGATGACTGACTGAAAGTAGAATATATCGAACTGATCTGATGTTGAACCCTGAAGTTAGGCACCGGAACTCTGTAATAAATTAATGTAATCTAACCGTGTTTGAGATTATTAGAATTTTCATGAGATGCACTCTGGCTATAATTTCGGAAGTCGGTGTTAAATAACGAAGAGACAAAACTATTATTGAAACACAGACTTCCGAAATTAAAGTTATTTTGCACTTTTCAGTGTTTTTTTTTTACTTTGAAGTCGGTTATATTTTTTTTGGAAAAGTTTTTTATTTTTATTGATAAAAAGTAAGGGTCAGTCCATTTTCTATGTCAATGCTTCTACTCGTATTTGAGATTTTTCATGAAAAGAGGAGGAAATAAAATTATATGACGGTAAACAGGCAGTCACTCTGAAGCTAGGCAGAACCTTACCTCATTTTATTTTATAGTACCTAGTACATGGAATAGTTACACAAATATTGACTACTTAAACTTTATTAATATAGTTTTGTGCGTTTTAAAGTGTAGTTTGAAATATAACGAATGTAGAGTAGTTTTGAAATGTGTGTAACGAGTTGATAATATTAGTTCATGTTTATGAGTTGGTAAATTAGAAATGGAACTCCATTTCTAACAAACTTGTTTGCGTTTTACGTAGAGTTTAAAGAGAACTGTTATTTGTTTGTAAAAAAAAAATATATACATACGCGTTGAATACGCGTAGTTGTGATAGTCATCATGATCATCACTTCAATCGAAAGACGTCCACTGTTTGAACATAAGCCTCCCCCAAGCGTCGCCACAACGACCGATCCTGATAGTACTGACTGAAATATACTTGATCAAGGTTTTGTAGTGCTTTGAACCAATTACAACGGTTTAGGAAAATTTATTTTATTTATTATTTATTCAATAAAACTTTATGCACTAGTAATGAACACTGTACAAACGCGAACTTAATGCCTTAGGCATTTTCTACCAGTCGACCTTAGGTTGGTGCAGAAACATAACATGGTAGGTGCAGCTTAATGGTAAAGAAATAGAAAAGAAATGCAATAATAAATATATACTTAGATACATACAAATTAACAATGTAATTATGAGAAACGAATCTAACAAATCAACACTGTGATGAAAATTCCGAGTAATAAGTCTCTGCAGTGATTATCTAATTAGCGTATGAACCGAACTGATTGATTGTTTATTAAGAATAACGTGCAAGTTTACGTTTTAGTGCGGCCTTAAACTAGAAAAGAAATAGTAAAAAAAATAAACAGACCTAACCTGAAATAGGATAAACCTCAGGTGTCTTAAAAGCTAATAATATTATCGTAACTCACATTGATGTGGACCATGGACTAATTAAACGCAGTTTGAGTATTTTTCGACTTCCGCTAATGGCCTTAATTTGGTAATGTTCGTCAAATCGTTGAGCTCTTTATAGCTCTAAGTTAAGCTAAACGATATCTTATAAATGCTTGCACAATTTGGACAGGTCTACTCAAATCTTTGTAGTTGTTTCTTCAAAGACCAAACTTAACATTGAGTTAAGCTCGCCTATGTACATGAACTCTGTTATCCACATATTTTGTTACTTATTATGGTGTACAATAAAGTTTAATAAAGAAGAGCACCTCTGACATTAACATTCATGGGTCTCAAATGATTTGCCCATTACATGTTTTGTAGACTTTAAAAAAGAATTTGACCTCTAAGTTTGGTTCGGTGTTTCTTCTTAATAAGCTAGAAAACACTGTCCTCAGCTAGTTAAAATTGATGGTTTAATTATGAATAACCAATTTGCTAAACAAACAAACATGACACGACTTTTATTGCATGACTTGATTCCACTATCTCCTTTCTACCATCGGATAACCTGACGTACAGCGGGTATTCACCCTTGCGTTGAAGAAACTTCAACGGTCCGTACTAAGCGTTTTGCTTCGTCGTTTATACCGCATACATCGAAGGACTGGAACAATTTGCTTGCTATGGTCTTCTCGTGCAACTATAATTTAGGTGTTTTCATGGCTAGAGTGAATAAGCTCTTAATAAACTAGTGCGCCTCACCATCAATGATTGCATCACTGCTTACCATCAGGTAGGATCGCAGTCTAGCCCTGGTTTTAAATAACGATAAAAAAACCATTCAGCAATACGAGAAGTTGCCACGAATTTTAACTGGCCAGGTGGAGAGATTGAAACTGTCTCACACTTGCACACTTAAGTCTGAAAGCGACACCAATCTGCATTGTCTCATCACGCCTATGTGTGGGAACCTTTAGTATGTAGTGACGCTTTCTAATATTAAAGTTATGAAAGTACAACTCACGGTAAGTTTTCAACGATCCAAGAGCAGAAGCAGTTCATCCTCATGCCAATGGCCACGTGGTCTCCATCACACTGCGCCCCACCCACGGTCACCGCTACTAGGTGTCCTTGACGAACAGCCGGTGCCCCCGAGTCGTCCTGAATGACAAATGATAGTTGAATATTCTGTGGAATGTATCCCAACTAATGTGAACCTTTCTACGAGTCCGATTCGCAACTGGTCAGTTTTTATTTTTCGTTTTTATTTCAGATTATTGGTTATTTCTCAAAGATACAAAGATGATACTCACATCACTTATGTAATGCTCCTCTGCTGCGTAACAGACAACTTCTTTCGTATCTGTTGAAAAACACGCCAAAATGAAAAAAAAAAATCATAGTTACCTAGTTTGTTACTTCAAGATATTTATCAAGACGTTATTTTTGTTACTTTAGTAATAATAATAATAAATCGTTTATTTGGACCAACAAAATTTTACATATTCTAAACCCACCAAACGGCGTAACAGTTTGTCGGCGGGATTAGCGCTTGTTTGTGTGGAAAATGCATTTAATTTTTTAGAGGATGTATCCATTGCCTAAACTACCCCTAAATAAATCTGAAATGGTAAACCTGAAAGCCTCAAATTTAGATTCTAGCTGTAGTATGATAGAAACTTTGACAATTAGCTCAAGCACCTGAAACAGAAAGAGCATATAATCAAGGTGCTCAATCAAATTACTTCCTGCCTCTGTAACCTAACCACGTGACTGAGCGTTGAGACTGATCAGAGGCCGATGGATCACAATGTCTCAAGCCATCAGGCTGCCGGTGTCCTCCTTGTCGGCGAGTATTTGACGCTCCCTAATAATTTGTTATGTAATAGTTAGTAGAAGTAATTAGGGTATAATTCGTATTGTTATTGTAAGTAACGGGCACTAACTTATTGCAAACTCCCGTGGCATTGCCTTATCAACAATCTTCTTGCAAGTCTGCACGTTCACGAAACCGAACGACTCGATAGTTAGTTTATTTTCCTGTAATCAAAAGGAAAATGATTTAACTACTAAATAAGCACTATTAACAATCATTATTAGCCAAAAGATGTCTACAGTTGAATCAAGGCCTCCCCCAATTGTCGCCACATTGAACGGTCCTTTACGTCTCGCATCCATCGGATTTCTACGACCCTCGCGAGGTCAGCTTGTGCGAGGTTCTCCAACGTTGCGTCTTCTGGTACGCATCACCACTATAGAACCTTTCGGCACTATTGAATATTATTTTGTTCTGCGAGCAAGTGCTCTACAGTCAATCTATCCAGCCAACTAAGGGTCCAAACACAAAACTGCGGTGAAACAACGCATCGTAAAAATCTAAGAGCTTGAACGACGCGTCGCCAGAAATTGCACTCTTGATCTCTCTCACTGATTCGCATCGCGTATTGTATAGTCATTTGAACCGATGCTTTGCCGAACGAAATCGCATCGCATCGCAGTTTCGTGTGGAGAGCCCTAAGGTGGGGCTGGCTTCGATTTTAGCCGCATGCTTAATCATTATTTTTGGAAGTTAAAATACATTTAAATTATTATTAACACTTTGCCTTCTTTTAAGGTGACAAATGACTTTTTTCGTTCTGAGTAGAGCCAGAGAGCCTATTAGACTTTTACTGAACTAAAACCCGCCCCTGTTCTTTCAGTTACCCTTCGTGTTCCAGGGTTGTGGTAACTCTTTCGAACAATTCAGCAGCCCTACATAATAGCAAAGCATAGTCGGCCTTATAATGTTCCCACTGTTGGGACTCAGGCCTCCTCTCTAGGAGAGGGAATGGGCCATAATCCACCACGCGGGCCCAGTGCGTGTTGGTGGATGTCACATGTCTTCGAATTTTTGGTTCTAGGACAGGCCGGTTTCCTCACAATTTTTTCCTTCACTGTTTTGAGAGCAGTGGTGATGAAATAAATTACACAAAGTAATGCGCCTGTCTGGGTTTGAACCCGCGACCTACAACTCGTGAGTCGGGGTCGTTACCACTCGGCCACCACTGCTCGCCACTCCCTGCCCACCACTGCTCGCCCTATATAATATCCACCCATAAAAGCTAATAATTGTACTATTCAATACCTTAGGATTTTGCGATTTAGATTTTCTTCGCCAATCCTTGAAAAATGTTTTTAATGCATCTTCCTGAAAAATAAAAATTCGATATAATTATCGTATTTATGTCATAAAACAAGTTGAAGTAGTATTATCGTCAATATGCTAATATTTTTTTGCAGTCAGTCTGTTCTTTTAAATACTTCTGCCAGCTGCTTCGCCCGTGCAAATATGCCTAAGACACTCAGTGATAAAGAAGCATTCTACTGGTAAAAGAATTTTTAAAATCGGATCAGTTTTTTTTTTAATTATTCATTTCAAATAAAATTACCAAGCTCTGGTATGGTGGTCTGGCTCTGGAGCGAGGAGGAATGGCAGGCGGACGCCTCCTTCTGCGAAGCAGTAATACTAGGAAGCGAAGGAGGTGGCCGCACGCACGAAGGAATGGCCCTCACGCCCCAACCAGCTGGACCCCGACCTCGATTTCTAGCCACCGTAGGCGTGGGCCTGCAGACGGCGAGCAATGGGTAGCTCGCTCCAACCGTCAGAACGTTTCACGCGCGCCTCAAGGAACTGTCAGCAAAGCTGTAGGGGCCCAGCAGGGTCGAATCCTACTAACTGCTACATAAGTATAGATGACTTTACTTTTTAAATATACCTATTCTAATTTGATACCATTATGCTAACGTCGGTATTTTGTTTCATACTACACTTACATATATAATCAGCCTTTTAATGTTCCCACTGCTGGGACTCAGGCCTCCACTCTCTAGGAGAGGGAATACGTCGTAATCCATCACGCGGGCCCAGTGCGGATTAGTGAATGTCACATGTCTTCGAATTTTTGGTTCTAGGACTTGACGGTTTCCTCACGATGTTTTCGAAATAAAAGGTATACTTAAAATTATTCGCCGGTATTCTGTTAGGATCCGCTGTGACACCACGTACATAATCACGTTGAATGACTAACCAAAATTAAACAAAAATTACAAAATATTTAAAAAAATGGACTATTATTGTGTGCCTTATGATTCAGTAATATTTTCCGACATGATTATTATGTAAAAGTTATACTTGCAAATAAAATAAATACGTACCCCATTAAAAGAAACGTTACTTCCACTTTTTCGGTCCACAAGCTGTTGCTTCTGTAGTGACGTTTGGTCCTTAAATGAAATTAGTTTTAATATTTCAATAAATTCTATTTAGCATATTCTAATCCTGTATAGGATGCGGGATGCGAATGTGCGTGTCGTTTCAACTCCTCCAAAGAATTTAGTTGACGTTATCGTCGCAGTTTCGTCCGAATCCTGCGTGGGATCTGCATCAGTATGAACAGAGCTTTACTTTTGTTGGTAAAAAAATTAAAGAAGGCAAATTGATAAAACAAAAAAAGGCTAATCGATGAAATGAAAATGCCTAATAAATATAATAAAAAAGGCTAATCGATTTGCTTTTTATGAGTTTCTATAGTGAATAGGCTCTCGCAGTCAAGCATTGAATTATATTATTATAAAAAAAAACAACCCATTGACCAACAGAAATTCTGTCGTTCTACATTTATGGTCTATTAGACCATAAATGTTAATGTTGCATAGGTTGTAAATGTAGGTATTAAATAATATCAGCAGTAAAATTTGGAATTTAAAAGTGACAAAGAAGTAATAAGTGTAACACGCGACGCCACAATAGTGACAATTGAAACACGTCGTATGTACTAATCGAAATAGTAATTAAGAAAAAAGGATGAAACTGAACCTGCATCGCACAGCGTACCGTGAGGTTCCGTAGAGAAGATCTAAGTACTTACTAAATATTTGAATTAAATATTATTGTTCCCAATGGATTATTTTTTTATAGGATATCTATTCATAATATTTTTTAAATGTATTTTAAAATTATAAGAAATAAAAGTTTCAGTAGTTTTTTGTGAATTGCGTATTGTGGTTTTCATTTTCTCTCATCGCCAAGGCTCTGATTTCCCAGAGCCATCCAGTAACAAATATTGTTATTGGAAAACTCAAGTATCACACACATAACACATCACACACACACATCACACCACACATCACATCACATCACATATCACACACACATCACATTCAAAATTATGTTTTTATACAACCAGAGGATTAGTGTAGTCGAAATCTAAATAAAATGCTTGATAACGTATTGATTTAGTTAAGGAACTGGATTTAATCATTTTCCAAGTTCAATTTTTTGTCGGAGTTATAATATATTGTAGGATGCTTAAGATTAAGTTTCACCTTTGACTGCCTAAAAATAAACTGACTTTAGAAAAAACACTATTATGAACTAATCTCATTTAGGAGAAAACAAAGACTATGTTATACGAGGCCTTTCTCATTCACCAAACGGAATCCTAAAAAGAGTAAGCACTAACTTTAACGAAGTATAACTGTATGATTAAATGGCTACTTCCCGCTTCGTCAACTAGTAAGAATTTCTAAAAAAATAACTGGCATTTTTTCACTGCTTAGATTTTCATATATTAATTCCCGTTTTAACTTTGTAAAATGGCTGTATCCCTTTTGTCAATCTTTTGTTTTGCAAGTACAGTCAAGATTAAAAATAAATACCGCTTTTCATACTGTATATCTACTTATTTATTAGTATTTTATGCTTAATCTAAACTTTAACTATTTTGCTTTTTATTGTTCAATTCGGAAGACAATAAATGTTATTATATTAGATACAGTTACTGTGATTATGAAACGCAAGTACAATTTTAGTCAGCAAAAGTCCCTCGCGGGAAATGTTAATCACTGAAGAAAATAAATATAAACGACTCCACTGTACATACTTCTACAACGCAAATAATAATAATAACATCAAAGTAGAGACGAAACGCCAATTGTGTTAAAGAGCCTATTACAACACTCGATATTCCGACAGTCTTAGTCTATGTATCTATTTATTATATCTATGTATCTCATCGTTCTGTTTCATTCCATTAGTCGACATTGCCGTAAGTTGCTTTTTTTCTTGTGTGACGCTACATAGGCTAAGACTGTCTGAATATCGTGTGGTGTAATAGGCCCTTTAGGTGTTTAATAAAATTAAGACATGTTGACGAATCGGGAATGTGATCAAACGGGAAGTAGCCGAACCAATTAGTATAGTGTTTTATTGTCACGAATTTGTATCACGCCTTGTCGAGTTTTATTTCGTGATTGAAAAACATTCGCCATTGTAGCTGATTTTTATCTTATTTACCTACTAGTTGGACCATGCATGTTACTTTTTCTATAACTCTTTATTTTTATCAGCTGAGAAGTGTAACCTATATTTGATGAATAATATACGGGTAGGTAATGTTATTTATTTATTTATTTATTTATTAAAACTTCATGCAACATAAAGGTACAAAGGCGGACTTAATGCCTTAGGCATTCTCTACCAGTCAACCAAGGGTAGTGAAGAGAAAAACATGGCAGGTGCATAAAAAAAAGGAAAGAATAATGAGAAAACAAGGGATCAAATGTATATATACATAAAATAAACATACATACATATTTAATATAATATAAACCTATATATATATATATATTATTTATATAAGGAAAAATGAAAGGATTTTTGTTTTTTGTCGGAGGTATAAAAACATGTATATGTATATACAATTTTTTAAAATGCTCGAGAAATTAATTAAGAAATTAAATAGGAAATAGTTGAAGACTTTTAGAAGCATTTTGAAGGTTTAACAACACAGACGAATCAATTAAATCCGAAACATAGTCATTTTAAAAGGATTTTAAGATTTCTCGAAATAGATGAATCGGTTTAATTTGAGGCTGATAATGTCATCATGATGTCATTATTCTTTTTTCTGGTGTGAAATCATCAAATAACTCTTTCAGGCCTCGATAACTCTTTCAAACTATCCCGCAAATAATCCTGCCCACATGGTTGTATCTAAATGGTTGTATCTTTGCAAATAGTCTTCATTAGTTTATTTATTAAAACTTCATGCAGGTATTCTCTACCAGTCAATGAAGTAGTTAAACGAGAACACCCGGAAATAATATTGATGTTTTCCCTGTCTCGGTGGCATGCCCTTTACAATGCTTTTATAGTAGCTAAAACCATTGTACAGACAAAATCCGTTGTTTATAATTATCGGGGGGCACGGCAGTGCCCCCGCCAAGGCGAGCGCGAAGCAAACACTGCCGTACCATCCTTTAATGGAACCATTTCGCCGCATTTTCAGGCCCCTATTTGAGAATCTCTGGATAAGACCAGAACGCAGAAATTTTCGTCATCCAGTAAGCTATAATCACATACTTAAAATCCAAAATTTCTAGTCTGTAGGTCATTTAATTCCGAAGTTAAGCGAAAGCAAAGTTTCGCATTTATGACACTCACTCACTCACTCATGATCATCAGGATAGAACTAGTAATTCCCATAAACTCAGAGAACTGAAATTTGGTACAGAGTTAGGGTTTAATGGCCATATAAAGGAAAAACTATAAAAATTAGGATAATCGAAGATCTGGAGTACCTGGTGATCCTGATTATAAAACGCAAGAGCCCAACAAAACCATTAGAGATCGACATACCGCCTTTACAAAAAATAAACTATTCAACTTGGTAGGCCGCTTCATTTGATGTCAAAAATCAAAGGTCAGAAGTATCTGATGAAGAACCCTCAGCTGGTCTTAGCTGTATTAGAGATATGGTAATGCCCCCTTCTACTATTGGTACATAAAAAAATCGACTGTCATTGCAAAAATCCTGCGTAGTGGGCATCTTCTAATTTAATCTAGCCTATAGCGTCCCACTGCTGGGCGAATGCCTCCCTTTCTGCTTTTAATACGCATATAAATAAAATTAAAGGAAAACTCTGGATAAGATTAGACTGGCTTTTATACTTATACTTACAAGTTTACAAGAAGAAATAGTCGAACGATTATAATTATAATAGTCGAACGATATTCTACTCGAACATTACACAAATTAAATAAACAAATGACACTAAAATATCAATTTCGCTCAAAATTTGGTCAAAATATTGGACTAAGAGTGGCGGTGATACCCGCACACGTCGCTAGATGGCGCTGACTGTATTTTAAAACGCGCTTACGTTTGTTTTTCCGATAACCTTATATGGCAAAGTGGCCCCACTATCTGTGTTCCCACGTTGTCGTCGTGGTGGGGCTTGCGTGTCTCTGTGATCTTGAGGGCTATGCCGGTAGAGCTACTCATGCCGGAAGGCCTCAAGTGAGGGACCAGACCAAGAGGAACACACACAGGCGGAGTCCAGACGGACCGCCACGGAGGGTGCACTGTCCAGAAGCATCGGCACCAACAGCTGCTGGTGTTTTTGCACAGTGGTTCTGGGAGAGTGGGTTCGCCTCAGGTACGCGTCTGCTTATCAGACGTGACCAAGATGGCGAACGTGGTTATTGGGGACCCCACCCCACAAAAAAGGCAAAGCTGAGTTCAGCACACCATGGACGCGACTCAAAAAAAATTATTACCCCAGGAGGGTACCGCCTGCACCGCAGGAGGAGAATCCCTCCCCGAGCAGAGCTCGGGCTGCCCCTCGTATTCTGGGGGGGGGCAAAGAGCGCGTCAGGTCCCCAAGGGACCTGTTACCGTCCTTCGTGGATGCAAGGAGCCAGGGTGGCTCACCCACCGGTAGCGTGGAGTCCCTGGGACCCGTTCCCAGCACGTCCGCTGCGCCGGTGGGTACTACAGAGGCCAGCAGGTGCTTCGGCCTTAGAGAGGTGAGTGAAGACGCGGCGTCGGACTCAGATGCCGCGTCTTCGCTCAACTCGGAGAGAATGGAGGTAGATGAGGCCACCTCCAGGAAGAAGAGGAACAACCAATTCCTCAAACGCCCCATATCCGGAGACGGTCGGAGGACATCCTCCGACGATGAGCGTGGAGCTTCTGCCCGCAAAATTTCCACTGCTGGTCGGGGTGCAGGCCGAAAAGGAAAAGGGAGAAGGCCCACCGCTGAGGAGGCGACCCAGCGGTCCTCGAAGATTGCCAGGGAGGGGCGCTATCCCGGGGCAAGCAGTGCCCAGGCCAGCCCCTCAGAGCCGGAACCTACTGGCAGTGAGCCAGAAGGCATGGAAGAGGCGCTTGCCCAATTCAAAGGGATCGTCACAGCCGCCATAGATGGAGTCGCCATAAAGAGGAAGGGGGTCTCCAAGAAGAGGTCGATCCCCCAGGCCACGACCTCAATTATAGAGGCACTGGGGATTGTCTTGGAGCCTCTCAGAAGATCCCTCTCCAAGAGGATTGAGCGGCTCGAAGCGGACCTGGCCGGTCTCCGAGGCACTGGCCCCGAAATGGCGCCGAAAGGGGGGTGCAAGCAGGGGCAGTCCCAGCCCCTGCCTCAGCCGGAGAGCGAGGTTCTGGCCCTGCTGCGGCAAGAGCTGGCTGCCTTCCGCCAGCAGCAGCAGGAGCAGCAGCAGCAATTCCAGGAGCGGGTCAGGCGGCAGTTCTCTGTCCTGGAGGGCATCGTCCTGCGCCCCCCGCTCGCGGCCTCCAGACAGAAGAGGGCGGCGTCGTATGCCGCCGCTGTCGCAGCTACGGCTGCTGCGCCCAAGGCGGGCCCGTCGGGGCAAGTCGGGCAAGGGGCTGTGGCATCGGAGCCTGTGAGGCCAGCCCCCGCGGCCAAGCAGCAGCAGCGGCGGGAGAGGCCTGCTCCTTCCCTGAAGGGCAGGGCGTTGCCTGCCGCGAAACCAGCAGGACCTCCTGCCGCGGCGGCAACAAGGCCGCGCCTGCCGCCTTCCCAGCCCGAAGAACCCTCGGCTGGCGCCGATTGGGCGGTTGTTGGCGCCAAGAGGAGTGCGGGCAAGGCGGCTAGGGCGGCCAAAAAGCGCGCGAGGCAGCAAGAGCGCAGGAAGCGAGCCAAGGCGGCCAGACTTCGCGCCCCGACTTCCGAGGCTGTAGTCATCACGCTACAGCCAGAGGCGGTAAAGAGGGGCGTGACGTATGACGCCGTCATGGCAAAGGCGAAGCAGGCGGTGTTGCCCCATCTTGGCGAACTCGGAGCCTCTGGGGGCTTCCGCATGAGGCGCACCGCAACCGGGGCCCGAATACTGGAGGTCCCTGGTGCGGATAGTGTCTCTGCCGCGGACGCCCTGGCTGATAGGATCAGGGCGTCCCTAGATGTCGAGGAGGTCCGAGTGTCCAGGCCCACCAAGTGCATAGACATGCGCATCATGGGCCTGGACGACTCCGTCAGGGTGGACGAGGTGGTGGCCGCCATCGTCGGTGCGGGAGGGTGCAACGCCGATCAGGTGCGGGCGGGCACCTTCCACGCTGACTGCACGGGCATGCGAGCCGTAACGGTGAGCTGCCCCGTGTCGGCGGCCAAGACCATCACGGGTGAGGGCCGAAGGCTATTGGTGGGCTGGGTTTCCGCCCAGGTGAAGATGCTGGAGCCCAGACCTCTGCGGTGCTACCGCTGCCACGTGGGGCACCACGTGGGGGCCTACTGCGCCGCGGAGGTGGACCGCAGTGACTGCTGCTACCAGTGCATTCAGGCCGGTCACAAGGCCGTCGAATGCCGTGCGCCGCCGCACTGCTACGCATGTGCGGCGGCAGGCAAGCCGGCCGACCATCGGGCTGGAAGCAGGTCCTGCGACCCCCCCGCCAAGGCCAAGGGAAAAGCCATGAGGCCCATCCCCGCTGATGTCCTCACCGCCGCAGCCGCCTCCTTGGCTGCCGTCGCTGTCACCGCCGCACCCGCCGTGGCAGGGCCCTCACGGGGGGCTCGGGAGGAGACTTTAATGGACTGTCAATAACGGCTCCATTGCGTCTCCTCCAGGCGAACATCAACCACTGCGCCCCCGCTCAGGATCTGTTGCTCCAGAGCATGGCGCAGTGGTCGATCAATATCGCCGTGGTCTCCGAGCCGTACTATGTCCTGCCCAGGGGAGACTGGGTGCGGGACCTGGACGGCTCGGTGACCCTAATTTCGTCGGCCGCCGCCGGTACCCCGACCCTCGAGGCAGTCACGAGGGGACGGGGTTGCGTGGCAGCACGGTTCGGGGACATTGTAGTGGTAGGCGTCTACCTGTCCCCGAACAGATCTCTCGGCGATCTTCACATTTCTCTAATGGAGCTAAAAGCCGTCGTCGCTGGGTTTGGTTCCCTCCCCGTGGTCGTGTGCGGGGACTTCAATGCCAAGAACTTGGCATGGGGTTCCCGGTTCACGAACCAGCGGGGTCGGATGGTGGAGGACTGGGCTCTGGAGACAGGCCTGGTCGTCCTAAACCGGGATTCTGTCCCCACGTGTGTGCGGATGCGGGGTGACTCTCAGGGGGGGCAGATAGACCGGGAGCTCCTCCTGGAAGCCGCGATGGTACAGGCCTGGGTGCAAGCACCGGACAGGCCTGTCGACATCGACGTCGAAGCAGAGTTGTTCCGGGAGGCCTTGTCGCAAATCTGCGACGTGGCAATGCCCCGAGTCCATCCAGGACGCGCTCGGCGCCAGGTATACTGGTGGTCGCCGGAGATTGCGGCACTGTGCAACGCGTGCAATGCCGCGCGACGCCGGTATGCCAGATACCGCAGGCGCCGCATCCGTCCACCGGATGCGGAGGCCAGAGAGGCGGAGCTGTACGAGGGATACAGAGAGGCAAAGCGCACCCTCCGAGCAGAGATAAGGCGGGCCAAACTCGAGGCCCGCAACGTATGGCTGGGGACTCTGAACGGGGACCCATGGGGACGCCCCTACAAGGTGGTGCGGGACAAGCTCCGCCCCTGGGCTCCCCCAGCTGGCTAACGCAGAGTCTCCAGCCTCAGCTTGTGGAGGGTGTGGTGAGCACTCTGTTCCCCACGCGAGGGGAACACTCCCCCGCCCATGGCTCCGCCACCAGCGGTGTCCAACGCGGACCACGATAGCGACGACGACGACAACGCTCCAGAGGTGACCGAGGTAGAGATGAGAGTGGCGGTACGAAGGCTGAGTGCCAAAAATACCGCTCCAGGACCCCACGGCTTGCCTGGGAAGGCCTGGGTCCTGGCCATGGAGGCTCTCGGGCCTCGACTAAGAGGGCTCTTCAGCGCATGCATGGAGAGGGGCCAGTTCCCACTTCGCTGGAAGACTGGGAAACTGGTCCTCATCGCGAAGCCGGGGCGCCCTGCGGACTCTCCGTCCGCGTATCGGCCCATTGTGTTGCTCGACGAGGTGGGCAAGCTCTTTGAAAGAGTAATTGCAGACCGCCTCGTCGCGCACCTAACACGGGTGGGGCCGGATCTGGCGGACGGCCAGTTTGGTTTTCGCAGGAGGCGCTCTACGGTGGACGCCATCATGCGCGTGCGAGCCCTCACGGCTGGGGATGCAGTGGCCCAGGGCAGGTGTGTCGTGGCGGTGTCTCTGGACATCGCCAACGCTTTCAACTCCCTGCCTTGGAGTAGCATTAGGAGGGCACTCCGGTATCACCGGACGCCCGACTACCTCTGTCGTGTGGTCGAGGCGTACCTGTCGGACTGGTACATCATCTACCCTGGTCACCAGGGAGAGTGGGAACGCCGGGAGATGTCGTGCGGTGTTCCGCAGGGATCGGTACTAGGGCCGCCCTTGTGGAACATCGGATACGACTACGTGCTGCGCCGCGACCTCCCTGACGGGATCAGCGTGGTCTGCTACGCCGACGACACGCTGGTCCTAGCGCGGGGAGAGTCGTACCAGGCGGCAGTCGAACTAGTGACACGCGGGGTCGCGACAGTCGTGGGCAGGATCCAGGAGTTGGGACTCGAGGTGGCATTGCACAAGTCCGAGGTCATGTGCTTTCACGGCCCTCGGAACGCGCCACCACTGGGTTCCCAACTAACGGTAGGAGGAGTCCACATCGGCGTCGGGTCGACGATGAAGTACCTGGGACTCGTTCTCGACAGCCGATGGGATTTCGAGGAGCACTTCCGACGTCTGGCTCCCAAACTGAATCGGACTGGGGCTGCCCTGGGGCGGCTCCTGCCCAATCTGGGAGGTCCAGACGCCTCCTGTCGTTCGGTCCATGGCCCTTTATGGCGCACCGATATGGGCGCCGGCGCTGCGGAAGCAGCCGGCGGCCCGGCTGAACGCATGCCAGAGGGTCATGGCCATACGGATGGTGCGAGGATACCGGACGATTTCCCGCGAAGCGGCGAGCCTCCTTGCCTGCCAGCCACCATGGGATCTGGAAGCAACAGTCCTTGCTCTCATGCACGAACTGCGCATGGAGATGCAACGCCGGGGCGAAACTCCGCTGCCGCGACAGGTCGCAGCATGGCGGACGGAGTTCCGGCGGGTTCTCATGGAAAAATGGCGACAGCGACTGTCGCGACGCACGCCACAATTATGGCGGTAAGTCCCCTCTTTGAGGCGTGGTTGGAATGACCTCACGGCGTCCTCACCTTCCGCATGACGCAGGTTCTCACCGAACACGGTAAGTTCGGGAAGTTCCTGCACCGGATTCGTGCGGAAGCGACGCCCGGGTGTCGCCACTGTGTGGACCGCCCGGAGGACACGGTGGAGCACACGGTGGAGGTGTGCCCCGCTTGGGCAGAGCAACGCCGTGTCCTCGTGGGGGCGATCGGCGGCGGCGATCTCTCGCGCCGGGCCTTGGTACAGGCCATGGTCCGGAGCGAGGAAGAGTGGCAGGCGGTCGCCTCCTTTTGCGAAGCAGTAATGCTAGCAAAGGAGTCGGCCGATCGCGTGAGGCAACGGTCCTCACGCCCCAACCGCCGCCGGGATTCTGATCCCGATTTCCGGCCACCGTAGGCGCGGGCTTGCGGACGGCGAGCAATGGGTGGCTCGCCGTCCGATCGTCCGGTAGCCGTCCGGACCAAGCCCAAGTCGTCGACGGCGCGTACTGTTCCACGCGCGCCTCAAGGAGATGTCAGCAAATCGTAGGGGCCCAACGGGGTCGAAGCCTACTGGGGCCACGGGTAGTGTGAAAGTGAAACCCGGGGCCCTGGGACGAGGGCAAGGAGGGAACAGGAGTGGGTTTTTAGTCAGTAAAAGTCTGACACTATTTCTCGCTCCGCCCAAGAGCGAGATTTGTCATAAGATGATTTTCCCACCTAAAAAAAAAAAATAAAAAAATATGGCAAAGTGGCAACCGACCGCAGCGGCCGCGGTGGCGGTTACTGTCGTTTACGACATTCTTCTACTGCGCTTGAAAACGTTTGCTAGGGATTAGGAGGGATTGAATATGAGACAGCTGGATGATTCTACGTTTGTAGAAATGTTAAAAAGAATCAGAGTAGGAGTGACAACTCAATCAGGCAGAGATATACTGTCTAACTGATTGATACCTCTGCTCTCGCATTCCAACTAAGGAAGGTTAATGTAAATAGCACAATGTTTGAGGGACTTACCAGAAGATGCTGTTTGTTTACTACCGACTAGAAATATGTGTATGCAGTTAAATAATGCTATGTTAAAAGCGATTCCGCACTCCGAGATAAATTTAATTGCTAAAGATTCCTTGGATTGTTCAAAATGTATGATAACGAAAGCCCGGGCGTGTTTACAAAAATATGAAGATGATGTGTAAATGACTGCTGGACTGGAAGAATCTATAATAATTAAAGAGGGAGCTAAAGTAATGCTTAGGAGAAACATTGATGTTAGTTTAGATTTAGTGAATGGGTCGATAGGCGTTGTACAAAAAGTGAGGTGGGACCCGGAAGACCAAACAAAGCCTAAAACAATTGGTAGTAAAATTCGCTAATAATTTGATTCACGAATTATTGCCTATTAAATCAAAATTTGAGATCATACCTCGGGCATACGTGTACAGAGAACAATTCTCAATCTGTATGGCGTATGCCCTAATAATTCAAAAGAGCCAAGGTCTAAGTCTAAAAATGCCTTCATGGATATTGGCACCTCCATATTCTCTTGTGGCCAAGCCTACGTGGCGCTTTCATGCGAGCTTTCACGATGAATCTTCATGGGGCGTACCTCATAAATGTCGACTTCAAGAGTAAAAAAGCTCAAGCTTCAGCGATCACCGAATACAACCGGCTTAGGCGTAAATACCGCGCTGATCTTGCAGAAATTAAACCATCTAAATCGTTTAAAAGAATGAATAATGAACGCGAATGGGAAACAAAACTGTTGCTACTGTACAAGAATCAGAACCGGAAAAAGAGAAAAGAAAGATTTGTAATAATAAAAAAAATACTCCTAAAAAGAAAAAGAAACTGTGTCAATTAAAAGAATCTAATAAAATTAATCAATATGCCCACATTTCTACAAAAAGAAGTGAAATCCCACCAAAAACATTCTGTAAAAAACTAGCCAAGTCTCGATGGAGCTGCTTGTTTATCTCTAAAAAGTAATGAAATCTAGACAAAGTCGTGCCAAGTCTAAGGTTCCTTACTGCGATTTCTTTATTAATATAGTTGATGTTGTGTGACTTGGCCGTTGAACATTCTTCTATTCTTGGTGGGATATATATTTTTAAATATATTTTATTTATACTGTCATAAAGAAGTATTTATGAGTAATTTCACAAAATTCTACTGTTACCAACTTACCTTGACTTTAATTATTGACGCTTTTCGATTAGCTTTTAGATCTTGTTGGCGTTTTCGAAGTCGTCTTAAAATGTTTGTTAAATTATCTTTTTTCTGGAAAAACAAAACATCTCCTTAATAATTTTCACCCTCCACACACACCAGTTAAAATATGTAATTGCCGTTTTCAAAACGGGTTATAAGAAGACTCGCATTATTTTGTAATATGAGTTCTATCGTGGAAACAAAGGGTCTCAAACGGTATGCCATATTGATGATGTATATGGACTTAAAACTGCTAATGAATGGGATGTGTATTTTTGTTTCAATCACTTTCACGTGAGAAATTTTATCTCACGAATAAGTTTTCTCCTCAGTGCGGCAACAGGACAAAATTACCAAAACGAAAACTATTAAACCAAGAGCACAAAGTTCTTTTGTTAGAAGAAAGTTGTAGATATACGTAATTGATAGTGCTTGCCCTTTGCAATGCATAGTTACTACGTTGAAACTTTTAATATGAAAAAAAAAATATATTAGCTTTCATGGTTATAAGAATTGAAAATACAAAACACAAAGAATACAATAAATACCTAATTTCGGAAAAAGAATAACGTACCTTTAATATAAAGTTTATTTGAACTTATAATTCTAAGTCAATCCTATAGATCTATCACTTCAAGGCAACCAGATTTAAAAAAACACCAAATTCATACTTTATTAACCCCTATTATGTCCATCTTTTTTTATATGAATAGATAAATATTTGTATCATGTTTCAAGTTTATTAACTTAAGAAATAAGATTCTCCCATACAACTTGTAACACGCCATAAATCGTTTTAAAGGGATAGTTTTGAATAATAAGTACCTAATAACCAGTTGCCGCTTGCATTCCAGGGTCAATTTTTCAAACCATCCCGCAGCCGTACCAGGCATCGATTTGGTGGACCTCCGGTGTGTCATTTTGTTGATATGAGGCGCACGTAGAACAGAACGCGTTTAATCCTTTACCGGATGGCTAAACAACGAGCTGGCCAACTAAAACCCCACAGTTTCTATCTGTACTATGAGTCCGGAGGCTGCGATTCAAGTAAAATTCACGTACCTGTATTTTTAAAAGCAGTTACAAAATGTACCTTTGTGAATGTGAGTTTGTGGCGCTACCGGCTTGAACGTGACGAAAAGAACAAAAAAGTCTTTTAAAACTACTCAGCAATATACAAAAAAAAATAAAAATAACACAACGTGTTCAGAATATCTATAAAATCAAATCATCAAACAAGTCGAAAGCGACGTGGGAAATCATTAATCGAACAAAACTGAATTTGCCTAATAACAACTCAATTGGAAACATTAAAATAGGAAATAAAAAAGTAATACACCCACAAGATATAGCAGAAGCTTTTAATATACTTTTTTGTAGACAAGACAAAACCAATCAGTAATAGAGGCATACATACAAGTGACATCAAGAATCTCAAAGTCAATTAACTAGATGTTTATAGCACCAAGTAATTCAAATGAGATCAAAGACATAATTAAGTCTTTAAAGAACACAAATAGTGTAAGTAATCATGGAATACCTACTAAAGTGAATAAATATGTCACAGACTGTATTAGTGGACATTTGAGTTATATTCTCAATCTGTGCATAAAACACGGTACATATCCAACTAGTATAAAAACAGCGGTGGTTAAACCATTATTTAAAAAAAACCGACAAAGAATTAATAAAATCCTATAGACCTATTGCATTGGTAACGATAGTATCGAAGGTATTTGAAAAATACATATAATTTTGCACATTTTTTTTAATACCTAGATAAAAAAAGATATTTTGACTGAGGAACAGAAAGGCTTTCGGAAAAATAAAACCATTTACGACTTCTTAAACAAAGTAATTACGAATGTTGTGTGCTCTATTTATTGCGATATGAATAAAATTCTCATTAAAATCTTTGACTATGTGGATCATAATATTTTAATTAAAAAATTAAATTGGAAAACACACACGGAGGAGCTAATTAAACGAATTAGTAACTTAGCTACTAGCTATGGGCTATATAAGCTTACCTTAGAGATATGTAAGGATGCTTTAGTTACGGCATATCATGGCCTGGTTGGTGGGTTTAGTATTGAGATATGGTGTTACATTTAGGGGGAAATACAACCAGTAAGGAAATAATCTTTAAATAACAGAAAAGGTGTATTAGGATAATGTTTGGGTTGCAGGTCATTGATACATGTAAACCCATCTTTATTAAATATAAAATATTGACACTTCCCTGCTTAATACTTTCGAAGTAGCTGTATTTGTTAAATCCAATCTAAAACTGTTTACTATGCTATCAGACATTAATAACCAAAGTCGACGGGATAACACTAGCTTATGCGTAAGAAGGTTTCATACAGCATTAATGTATAACAGTGTATTTTGCATGGCACCAATCACATTTAACCACACACCACAGACAATTAAAGAATTAAATCTAAATTTTTATAAACGACTTCAAAAAAAGAAGGAGGTTATCAATTCGGTTGTATTTTTTTTATTGTATCGAAGTGATCTGATGGTGATGATCCATCATCTGCTGAAGATAGGCACTGGAACTACGAAGAACGTTCTAGCTGTGTTTGGGCTTATTAGAATTATCATGAGATGCACTTTGTCTATAAGGTACTATTTTTTTTTAATAATAATAATTTTACTATCGAACTAATGTGTATGATGATGGAGCCACAGGAACTTGATAATAAATCAATGTAACCTAGCAGTGTTTGGGTTAATTGGAATTGTTATGAGAAATAGGCACTCTGGTTATAAGTGCAACTAAAAAGTGTGAAAAAAATAATAACTGTCTTCACTAAAAAAAACACTAATCTATACAATACCCAAAAACGCCGAATTCCAAAATTAAATTTGTTTTGATTTTTTTTTGTAATTCTTTTTTAAGAAACTGCTAAAATCTTTGCTTAAGCTTATTCCAGTATAACAGAGTTTTTGACAGATAAAAATCTAATTGTGATATAATAATAGCACGGATATCGATGGATATTAGATTATTACTATAAAAATGTTTCTTTGACATAATTATTTCTTAATTTCTCGTTTGTTTTTTATCTTTGTATTTGTACTGACATTCTTTTATTTCTTTTATGTATTTTTTAGTTTTTTTTTTTTAAGTCAAAGTAATTGTTGACATATTAATTTACCTACACATAATTTCTATTATTTTTAAATATTACTGACTATGATTAAAGTTATAAATATAATACCTACATTTGTACGCTCTCAGGCATAACATAGCGAGCTTATTACCTATTTTAAGAAAGACTATTTACCTATGTTAAACAAATGATTACTTAAATGATTATTGATTATACCACTTACTTTTTCTTCATCTGCCCTCAAATAGTGACTTTCTATTGATAGGTTCTGGTTATCCGGGTCAAAGGTTAGGTCAAAATCACGGCGCGGTTTGGCCTCTTTGCCCTCTTTGGACTCTTTGGATTCTTCAGGTTCGCTGATTTGCGGCTGTTTATGCATATCTATAGGTGCGACTGCCTCTGGAGAGTGGTGCGAGGTAGCATTTACCGAGTCCATCTTAGCAGTCGGTGCTGTGTCTGTTTTTTCTCCCCGAAACGTATGATGCCGTGATAATTCACGGTCTTGCTGTAATTTTGGACTAGACTTAGAAAACATATCCGTTGTTGATTTCTCTAGAAGCCTAACAATAATCAAAATATGTTATAGTAGACATCGTAAGAATTTTATCAAAACTTCTGCAACTTTGCAACTGAGTAGTGCTTATGATTTTTCTACCTATTTATTCTACCTATTTATATTGTGCAAAACATAATCTATGAATATTATTCATTTAATCGGTGTTGCATATCTGCGGGTGATTTTAAGCCTACTTCAAATTTTTGCATCGATTGAGTAGCGCATTTCTTTAATGTGCCACTGCATCGTGTTTAGCTGTCTGTTGCATTTTAAAAACTCAGCTACATCGATACAAATAACAACTTCAACTGGTGTTCACAGGTAGTCGCCACAGCAAACAAATGCATTGATGCTGTATTGTGACTGTATGTATGCTGTATCACGATAATAGCGATACGGTTTCGTGGTTACTTATTCTAAGTTACACCAGCGACAGCATCGCGATCGTATCGTGAGCTGTCCGCGATTATATCGCATCTAGATGACTGCATAAGTCGCCATGGGCAACCTCCTTTACATTTTCTTGTAACCTTGCGTTGAACAAACAGTTTTATACAAAAAAGGTCGTACTATTATTTTTAATTATTCAAAAATTTCTGTTGGAAATAGATAATATCGTTATGAAAAGAAACTTACCTCATTAGTACTTCGATTTGCTTCCTCTGACCCGGAACGCCCAGCTTTACGCGGCTTGTATGTGGTTGGTTCGCAAGAGTCCTAGCAACACAAAAATTATTACATTGATAAGTATGCTATGTATGATCATCTAAAATACTTGGTGCAATAAGGTAATCAAACGGCGTTGAACCTCTCTAATGTTTCTGCTTGTTTGAGTGCGCGCGAGTCCCAGGCCTCATTGTAGGTACGCCGCAATTTTGCAGAGCAATAAATAATTCGAAGTCTGCGCACACTCGGATGGTCAATGACCTTTTGATTCTACCTCACATATACAAAAATATCAGCTCCTCAACGATTGTTTGTACTTCATTCATTGCCTTATGCGTTGAACTGATTTTCGCTCACTCATCTTATACCTTCCTTCCCTTCGTCAATGCGGTAGTTATTATAGGATGTCAGTAATTAAGAACTCACATTATTCTCTTCAGAAGATACACATTTTCGTTTCTTTTTTTCGATTGGCCATTTTGTTACCTTTAAAAGTTTACAAAAAGTTTATTAATAACTATATTTACATAAATAAGATAGCGATACGGAAGATATATAAGATAAACAGTTACTTTAAAGGTTTTTTATTATTATTAATACGTTCTTGTTTGACCACTGTCTCACATTATGGTAAGCGATAATATTATAGTCGACGTTGGAGCATGCTTGCTTAAAAGTAACCTGTTCACTATTGATTTAAAGTTAATGGATTAACAGACTTTGCATCAGAGGTATTACTTTAGTCGATAGATATCCTTCTCTCAAGCACAAGCCACATCATCCTGTCCTTTGCATCTAAAATCCAGCTGTTTAAAATTGGTTATTACGAGCTTTTTATTATCAAACTTATTATTATCTACGCTTTGGAACGTGCAATTTAGCTTCACTTCTATTTTTTTTTTTTGACTGACCGACATTTTTACAATTCAAAAGTGCCTGTAATTGGTCTATTTGAAATAAACGTTTCTGATTTCTGATTAACTTGCAAAGTTCATGTGTATGTTTATATAAGACGAATTTTCAAAACAGTTAACCTCAACCTATTTAACTGAAATTTAGTATACCTGGTCTATGTAACGTAAATGACAATGCATTAATATTACCGTGGACCTGGTCTGATGATCAAGTCAGGTAGTGGCCATAGGAACTATTGAGCGCAACAAGATAATCTCAACGTGTTCAAGCTCTTTCGAACGTCGAAAACCCACACGAATACATAAACAATCATTTAATACTTACAGTATCGTCGTCAGTCATACAACGGCCCCAACTAAGGATAGTAACATTAGAGTCAACGGGAGTAGATGAACCCTCTCCAATGAGTGGAATAACGTTTCCTGGCTTATCCGTGGTCATCCCGGCAAAGGTGAACACTAGGGCAAGGTTTGCCGTCCATCCTCTGTACCTGGGATGCGTTATAATCCTCTCTATTGGTAAGTAATTCTCGTATCCAGTATCGAACATCTTCTTCGTCCCGATGACTACAAATGAACCTGACATTTCAACATCTGCGTAGCCAGGACCGTGAGTTAAACTGAGAACATTAATAATTATTGCTATGGTCAATGCAAGTCTTACTCTAAAGTTATCATCCTGTGGGGCGATAGACAACAACCCCTAGATTTAGGGTGTTTTCGTTATCGTGCAGATTGCATCTCGCATGCTGGATTGCTCCGCACGCGTTGCCCCCCAAATGTCCTTTTCATACAAGTATTTATTGTAATGCGTGGAGTACGCACGCGGCATGCGGAGCGTGATATCGGGCAGCAGTTACGTGATAAAAATCCACACGATATTTAAAAACACCCTTATGTTTCGGCATTTGGGGATTGAGTTTCAAAAATATTTTTCTATTACAATATTAATTTAGTACTTAAAAATCTCGTGTCAGTGTTTGTTGAACTTCTCCGAAATAGCTTAACCGATTTATCATGACTTTTTTGTTTACTTTTGATAGGTCTGAGAATAGGTCGTAGGTTATTTTTATAACCTCAGGTGGTAAGTCTACTATCACACAAGCGAACCCGCTGGTAACAGCTAGCTTTTGAATATTTATTGATAAACTTGTTAGTTCACATTTTTTTTTCATCTATTTTCTCAATACTTTCTGTTTTGGTCCAGACTTTCTAGGAAAGTAAGAAAATGTCAACCTAAAATAAATTGTAATACTTCCATCAAGCCTAAGGAACGAAATCGTAACTAGTATCGATTGTCTGTAGGCATTATTAATCATTAGTACATAATTCAGGGATATAAATCACTCCTGTGTTTCATACGGCCCTTGTTACTTATTGAGGAGGGCGGTTTCTAAAGGGACTACTGTTTTCGAGCTTACAATCATGTAGGTCAAATTTGAATTATTTGTGACATTATTCACGTCTGCAGCATAAAAAATTAAACAGTATATTAGTGAACGTTTCCATGCTTCTCAATTCTTTTCCTGTCTATGCTTTAGTGGGACTTTTTTATATAAAAATTACCACTAGATATCAATAATTTATTTATGTGTACATGCATGACATTGCATGTCAGAAACCGTTATGTGAATATATAAAGTTTAAGTGTATAACTTTATTACAAAAATTAAAGCAGTATTAACTATACAACTTGTAACATATCCTGAACCCAGCAATAGATATATAATAAGACAATAATTTCAAATAAACGCACAAAAATACAACATCTGATATAGGTACTTATAAGAACCACAAATTCTGTTGAAGAATACACATCAGAAAATATTGTGATGTCGTAGGAGTTCGTATGAGTTCATGACTAGTTGCGCGGATGGCTAACTTCAATGGGGTTGAGTGGACTGTATTTTGCGAAATTTATAGGTATCTAAAATAGATGAGTGATACTGCAATATTTGATGGATCGTAGATCGAGCCGTTGTTGTAAGGCATAGTATAGACCGCGAAACCAGCTCGAAGTGCAAAAGGACAAATTGCGGGAACCTCCGGATTTCAGGATGCCACGCGGTATCCGGCTTTCGTCCTGGTTTTTGTAGCTTCTGGATTGAGAGGTGATAAAATATCGGGCTCACCGTACTACAAAATTCACACGCACAAATTGTCAGCGTTATAAAGCCTATAAAGGCGTTCAGATCCAAAGATTATTAATTTTCGTCGTCTACTTCTTACGGAAACCAGCGTCACATAATTGACGCGTGTCTGTTGCGAGGCAGGTGCAGGAGCCCGATAGAAGACAGAATATGTGCAAAGTGTCATCATTGCTTTAAAAAATTTAGCAAATTTCAACACAAATCTTTACGCAGCAATTACAAATTGATATCGGCGCAACCATTCCCCGGTTTTGAAGAGTTACCTTCAAAAAACAATAGCAAAACTAAATCTTATTACTATATCTAAACTATCAACTCCTTTCTTGCATCAATGCTAGGTAGCGTTAACAAACTATAACTACTATCTAACTACTGCTGATTAGGCAGAAGACCGAGGCTATCCAGTTGCGGTTTTAACTTTTACGATTCCCGTTATTCCGTTGCACTACACCAAGAGACCAGCGCAGACGAGACGCACTCTCAGTTTTCAGTATCACCACAGTACCTACGGTGACTGGATCTGAAGGAGTGGTGGTTAACTTTTGACGCAACTGCAGCGTACGTAAATAGCCTGTTTTTTATCGCTTCCAAAAGGACTGAACTAAACTAGATGGTTTATGATTTACACGGCGTGACGCGTCTGGAGATGCAGTTGGTCACTCTCGACATCTTAAACGGGCAAGCACTTAAGCGGAGTAGTCGACAAGAAGTGAGCCGTCGTCAATGCTAGCGGCTTCGACAGATCACTAGAAAAAGTGCGACACAACCGACGCGTATTCA
Organism: Mythimna pallens; assembly: GCA_961205895.1. Taxonomy (NCBI): domain Eukaryota; kingdom Metazoa; phylum Arthropoda; class Insecta; order Lepidoptera; family Noctuidae; genus Mythimna; species Mythimna pallens. Next base: position 7,855,811 of record OY540835.1, on the reverse strand, counting down.
TCACCGTAATCTATCTGAGTAAGGACGGTACTCAACTCCTTAACGAACTAATCTGTTCGCCTATAATACGAAACAGGTGCGACTTAAGGCTTTTAATATTCACCTCCCCATTTTCCACTAAAATTGCTAGCCGCAGGCGTATTAAAATACCATTCAATGCGATTCACAGCTTGAACATGAGCGAATTCACTTTTGTAGTACTTGGAGCGTAAGAATGCGTGTATTTCCGAAATACTGCGTCGTGCTCCAAGGTTCATGCCTTATAAAAATAAGTGTTTGAATTTGATAGGATGGAAAAAGATTGTTTTCTAATATCAGAGGATAACTTCTCTAACTTAACAGATAGCTGTCAAGCTGCTAGACCGATTTTTTATTTTTATTATATAATAATATTAAAATAAAATGCTTCTAAGAAAAATACGTAGAAATTTAAAACACAGAAGCCTTTCATTAAATTTCCGCCTCTACAGTATCAAAAGACTAACTCTGCCCCCCTAGCCAAGTTACAATTGTATCGTTCACGCCAAACGCTTCGAGTAGGCCACGCCTCCAATTCCTTTGTTTGGACCACGTGACTGAGCGTTGAGATGACGTCAGAACAAAGGAATCGGAGGCGTGGCCTACTCGAAGCGTTCAGCGCAAACGATACGATTTTAACTTGGCTAGGGGGGCAGCTGTATTTTAAAAGATACTGAAATAGATGAATATAAACAGTGAGCACTTACAAGCAGTGGGCAGCGGTGATTACAGCATTATCATGTATGATAGTACCAGTGCACGTACGTTTTGTTCCATCTGTGAAAAGAATGCTGAAATAAAGAAAAGAGTTATTTTAAAAGAATAGAAGAAATCGTGAGAACAGGAATTGAAATTGAAATGTTATTATTAAAGTTGTAAACCTAGCTTGGATTTTCAATCGTAATACACTGAGTTTGATGCACGACCATCTAAATAGAGAAAGACTCCATATGTCCTTGGAGGTATGCGGAACAGAGAGTAAAGTCCCGCAAACCTCCATTGAAAAGGGAGGAACCTCCAGCCAGACGGGTGTTATGTCTGGTAGGCAACTCTATATGTTCAAGTCGTGCGGAAAACTTTAATTACGCGATGCAGGATTAGTTCTTATGTGACGCAATAGAGGTCGCTACAGGTCTTGTAAAAGAAACTTAGAGATCGTTGGACTAGTACTGATTCAATTAAACAATATCTTCATCCAGAGGCTTCACTCAGTGATAATTAGACATTCTAATGGTGAAAGATTTTTTAAATCAAAATTATAAAAATGTACTTTATAATATTTCTAATTTATAGACTATATTTCTGTAAATTATACTCGTGTACCAAATTTTCCCAAATTTATTCCTGCTTGACTGAATATCGTAACTATAATAAAATCATTTTGTATGAAGACAATATTACCTTCCTATACTTTTTACTGAGCTTAAGAATCCCCTCTATAATTATATTTATTATCAACCTGAAACCATTCTGTTGACTATGACAATTATGTTTATGCAACTGGGCTTGATCCTTGGTTACTCTCTAATTCTGTTTAATTCAATTTTAAATAAGAAGGCTTTGAGGCCTTCGATAGTAATAAAAAAAATATGTTAATTACTCAATTAAAGCCACAAAGGAGTGGTTTTCCAATGGAGGTCGTTCCGTCTTTTCTTCTTTTTCTTCTCGTTCCTCTGTCTTGTCATCTATTTAAAGACATGATTAGTAAATTTTATGTTTTAGTCAAGAAAGAAAGTAATAAAAAGAGTTCATAATGTTCCCAAGCTGGATCCTAGGCCTCTTCTTTAGGAGAGGGGATGGACTATAATCCACCACGCGGGCCCAGTGCGAGTTGGTGGATGTCAAACATCTTTGAATTTTTGGTTCTAGAATAAGCCGATTACCTCTCGATGTTTTTATTAATCGTTTTGAGAGCAGTGGTAATGAAATAAAGTACAAATTAAAGCGCTTGCCTAGGCTTACGTCATCAATGTTCGACTCGTAAGTTGGGGTCCACTGAAGATTTCAAAAAGAAAATACAAAGAAAAAAACAATTGACATTACTAATATCTATGAAAAGTATTCATCACATCCGTCTGCTAAACATTAATCGCTCAGCATTATGCTGCGATGGAAAAAAGAAACAGAAACAATGATGACGATTCTGAAATCGTATCGTATTCGTTCTTCTTTACTAAACAAGATAATATAATAATATTTCACAACTATCACACAACGCCGTCTAGTCCCAAGCTAAGCAGAGCTTGTGTTATGGGTACTAGACAACTGATAAACATACTTATATATTTCTAAATACATACATATATAGATAAATAACACCCAGACACAGAACAAATGATCGTGCTCATCACACAAACATTTGTCCTGGGTGGGAATCGAACCCACGACCCCCGGCATAGCAGTCAGGGCCACTAACCACTAGACCAACAGGCCAGTCAAAGATATAATAATAAAAAGATATAATAATAATATTAATAATTTTATTGCAATTAATACACACAGCAAATACACAGACAAAAAACTATTTTATATATTTGAAATGCTAATGTTGTGGAATTCTGGTACCCAAATTAAGATTCAACTCGTGTTTAGAGTACCAGGGTCCTCGTTCTTGTTCTTATTGATCTATTACAAATTTATTTGTTTAGCATCTGAGTAAAACATGTTCACGTAAGTGAAGTTTTAAAAGAGAAAAAAATAGGATTAAAAACCAAAACATAAGTAAACAATATTAGATGTAAGGCAAAGGTGTCATGTGGTGTGTGTGTGATGTAAGTGGCTCATCATCACTCCACGAATGTACGAGGAAGGCGGCCATTAGAGAGGAGTAGCGGCGTGTTGTGAAGCTTGCCACCAACACCTGAAGTGATGACCACGACCACTCTGTCAAGAGTGATATCGACAAGGAATAAGAAAGGTGTGGTCATATTTTAAAATCAGCTTATGCCTAACGAAACGAACAACTTTCTTCAAGGAATTAAGTCAATGCTTAAATAATTCCATATTAGTATGGAAGGTGCAGTTTTGATCATCAGATGATTTTACAGAAAGCCCGTATTTTTTACAGAAAGCCCATATTTTTTACAGACAGTCCGTATTTTTTACAGAAAGTCCGTATTTTTTTACAGAAAGCCCGTATTTTTACAGAAAGCCCGTATTTTTTAGAGAAAGTCCGTATTTTTTACAGAAAGTCCGTATTTTTTACAGAAAGCCCGTATTTTTTACAGAAAGCCCGTATTTTTTTGGCCTACACAATAAAAATTGAAAACCGATCTACAATCGGTTTTTAAATACGAGTATAACCACACCCTTTATTACATCCCAGTAGGTGCTTAGCAGGGCTGATACCCGCTAGAGCCAGGGGGCATTTCTGAAGGGATACCGTGATCCTGGGACGCAAAGGGCAACTGAAAAACACTATCTGGGTAAACATGCGACGTCTTGAAAATTCAAAAACACCTGTAAATGGTGTATTTGAAATAAATGCTGTAATTGAATATTTTTTTATATAGAGTGACTGGCAATTAGTGTACGATACTTAAACACGTGATTGTGCTCATCATCATCATTTCAGCCGAAAGACGTCCACTGTTGGACATAGGCCTCCCCCTAGCGTCACTACAACGACCGATCCTGTGCGTCTCGCATTCACTGCATTCCCGCGACTCTCACCAGGTCGTCGGTCCACCTTGTGGGAGGCCTTCCAACGCTGGGTTTTCCGATCCGCGGTTGCCACTGTAGATCTTCTATTAATTATACCTATTTATAAAACGTGCTATGGAGCACAGTATACTAGGTTTTAAAATAACGGATTAGCTTTTGAAACACAGTAGGTACTGCACTCCTATACGCAGATCATTGACGTGGCTCAGCAGGCTGCCCAGCTTAAGTGGGACTGCAGGCCTAGCCAAGTTACGACCGTTCCGTTTAGATTCTCTTTCATCGATCGCCTCGAGTCAGCAACGCCTCCGATTTTTTTGTTTACGAACAAAGGAATTGGAGGCGTTGCTGTCTCGTGGTCAGCCACGTGACTGAGCGTTGAGATGATGTCATTCCCATACATTTGAAGTTTTCTACTAGCGCTAACGATTGTAGATTATCAACTTGGCTAAGCCCTCTGGGCTGGGCATGTCTGCCGCATGCCGATCGAGCGGTGGATCAGTAAAACACAAAGTTGGTGCCCTGAAATCGCACGATGGGGTCGCGGCAGACCAAGAAGGAGATGGCGGAATGACTTAGATGATCTTCCCTAGAAATTAGCAAGAAGTGGCTCAGAGACGGGAGCAATGGAAGCAATGGAAGGAGGCCTTAGCCCAGCAGTGGGACAGTATAGGCTAGATATATTATAACTAGCTTCTACCAGCGGCTTCGCCCGCCTGAAAGTAGGTTTCTCCATACAAACTTTCGACCCCCGTTGTGGGGGTGAATTTTGGAAAATCCTCTCTTAGTGCTCGCCTACATCATGAAGAAAAGCTTTGTGCAAAATGTCACGTTCCTAGTACCAGTAGTTTCGGCTGTTCGTTGATATGTCAGTCAGTCAGTTTTCCCTTTTATATATATAGATAATTGTACTAACCATCATCACAGGCAACAAAAACATTATTTATCACCGAAGTACAAACGAGCACAGCAAACACAATTTTAGTCAAACACATTCCGAAATTACTTCATATCGAGACGTTGTAATGTTTTGAGTAACATTTTTAATTAAATTGATAAGCCAAGTGCATACCATGCTCAGACCATAAAACTGATATGAAATAATATGTATCAAATGATTTATATGGAGTAATTTTATGTAAGTATTTCTTTACTTAATAACAATTTGACAAAAAATAAACTTTTTACAAAAAAAATACAACCGACTTCAATGTAAAAAAAAAAACACTGAAAAGTACAAAAATAACTTTAATTTCAGAAGTCGGTGTTTCTATAATAGTTTTCTTCGTTATTTAACACCGAATTCCGAAATTGAAGTTATTTTGCAATTTTCAGGAGTTCCATGGAGTTTCTTGCACGTTCTTCTCCAAAGAGATCTACGCTTTGGAACGTGCAATTTAGCTTCACTTGTATTTTTTTTTTTTGACTGACCGACATTCTGACAATTCAAAAGTGCCTGTAATTGGTCTATTTGAAATAAACGTTTCTGATTTCTGATTTCAGTGTTTTTTTACATTGAAGTCGGTTGTAATTTTTTTTGTAAAAATTTTTTTATTTTAAAATTTTTAGTTATCAGCCATACTTAAATACCATATAGCCAGAGTGCATCTCATGACAATAATTCTAATATTACCAAACACGGTTAAATTACATTAATTTATTACAGAGTTCCGGTACCTAACTTCTGGCTTCTTCATCAGATCAGTTCGATAATATATTCCCCCTCTTCTTTCAGTTAGTCATTGACTACACGTATAAATAAAGTAATTTTACTTATTACGACAGTTCTGCTGTGATCCTTTGAGGAGTTCTGTTCCATATCTTTGAAGTTCATGATCAGATCATAACAATATTTCTATGGGACCAACTTGGAAGCATAACCTTTGAAACAAAATTTTTTTTTTCAAAATCGGTCTTCATTTGACCGAGAAATCGGTGAACATACATAAAAAAAGACATGCAGCCGAACAGAACCTAGAGCTACTCCTACATGAAAACTGGATTTGCTACTTAACTGTACTCGCAATAGTCTGATTAGTCTTATTGTTTCAAATAGAAATGCCATATTTTTATAAATATTTTGAACAATAAATCTTGCTTTTCCAATTAATGTTTTACTTTTGTATGTATGTATAGAGTAGTTATTTCGTTTTTTTTTTATTCCAGTCATTATCATCCTGCCCTTATCCTTTTTTAAGTCAAAATCTCTTAATCGATTGCGCCCTAGCAGGGTCGAAGCCTACTAGGGCAATGAGTCGACTTTTGAAAAGGTTACTTGTGGTCATAGAACGCCATGTCAACTGAAAAAACATAGGTGTGGTTTTAGTCAGTAAGTATGACACGCCCTCACGCCCTACCCTAGAGCGTAAAAAGTCATTACATGATTCCCCATCATAAAGAAAAACATTGATAAATTTTTCCTATATTTTTAACAATGTTGTCCCATCCTCGAACTCCAGCACAAGGGGTCCGCTAAAATGTAATGCACATAGATTAAATTGAAGAACTTGGGGTCCAAACTGACCTCTATAGTTAGGTCACAATGCAGCGATCCCAAGTCAAATAAGCCCTCTCAAGAGCCACTGGAGGACTTCGAAGCCAGGTCAAGAGGACTGGTCCGGGAAATATTGTCGAGATTAGATGGCATTTCGTGTTGACAGACACTTTAGCACGTATATGTCTACATGAGGGTCCGATATTGCGTCAACTTATGTTTCTTCTGCAATGGATACTTTCAGGATTGGGTCGGAAATTTTTCTTGGGTTACCTCTTAACCCGGTGCGGTCTGATAAAAATGTTATTCTTGTAATATCACTTGTAATGACGAAATCATATCAGCTTCTAAATTTCTGATGTCGTTTATGCTGCACCAATCATTACGCTCGGCATGATTGATTGCTTGTATCAGCTAATTATGTTGTAATTAGCATCAACAGAGGACGTAACTGCCCATCCCTTTGATGACATAAAACGAGAGATCCAGTAGTGGTTCTTTACTCACAAAATATTAAAACTTACAACAAAACAAATAATTTCACAAATGTAATCACTTTCAGACACCCCTTTTCTCATCGGTCACTAACTTTAACGATGACTAGGAAACCAGTTTTATTTAGCGGAAATTTTTCAGTCAGAAAATAAAGAAAAATCTTGGTACACAGTCGGTAACCGCTCGTTTCAGCTATTAGCGCAGCGGCGAGAAAAGAATTGGCCATAGAAGCGACCATTATGCTGCGGATTGTTACCGAAGCGATAGTCCCTTAATCCCATGTAGGTAAGGTTCGTACGTACTTCCACGGTTAAACATATATAATATTGACATTACTTCCTCCTTAAACTTTGGTCGTAACTACAGTCGTTATGTTAATGTTGGATGTTAGGCAGTTTATCATTGATGTAATAAGATTTACAGTTAAAGACATCAGAGAGCTTGGGAGTTGTGTATGTTGCGTTGAAGTCTGTTGGGACAAATGTTGGTAAGTTTAGGTAGCATAGTTTCATGAAATTCTGCTATTGCGTTAGTTAATGTGTTAGTGTCAATTTTGTGTTATTATGGCTTGGTAGTGAACGTACCATCACTAAGACTTTAACTGAATTAAGATAATTAATTCAGCGTACATGTAAGTTAAGTTAAGGCTGCGAGAACGTTTGAAAGAGTTTCCATAGTTTGCAAGGAGCAACTGAAAGAACACAGATAGGTTTTAGCCAGAAAAAAATTGCCACGTCTTCTCGCTCCATCTTGAAGAAGCGGTAGAAGTTATTGGATAATTTCCCATTTAAAATATTAAGTTTATGTTATGGTTATTTCCAATGGTCTGACAGATAGATAGACAGGCACTAGTTTATAATATTAAAAAATGTTTACGTTCTAAGACCTTGCGTGGTAATGCTATTGTAAATTACATAGTCTGTTATACTGGGAGGCTTTTTGTGTGTGTTGGGATTACATCATTCTAAATTTCTAAATGTACATGAAATATAAACCACTTTGAGTTAAGAGCTCTAATCTAAATATGCAACGGCTTGACCGATTTGGATCTTGTGTGTATATTTCAGTGGGTCCCAGGATGGCTTGAAAATACAATTGAACTTTATGCAGAGAGTTCAACGAAACAGCAATACCAACAGGAAGAATTTTCGTCATTTTCATACCGGTATACGAACGCCATAAATAACCACGTAGTTTGCAATCCTCACATACATCAAAACAGATTAACTCGAGCAATTCCGAAATAACTGGCACCGAGAAAATGGCGGAAAAGCTATGCTTTATAACCACTGTTGTCTAGGAAGCGGAGCGCTTAACTGAAATAATTTGTAGAAAATAAGCACGAAATTTACTGCGCTCGGGAGTCTCTCGACTTAAATTTATTGTACGCAGCGCAATTGTGGAATTTTAAACAGGCTGCCCGCACTCCGCAGTGCAGGCGGAAAGGTTCTGAGGTTGTATTACGTGCGTCCCGCGTCGAGCAAGGGACGAACTATCGTGCATATCGTAAATTTAGCAACAATGCGTAGTACATTTAACATTGCTGAATGTAAAGGTTCTTTTTATTTGTGGTTTTTGTTTTACACTTTAGTTGCCAAAGGGAACTTTAAAAAATGTTACTAGATCTTCACCCACTTTTTGGTTATTACGTAGGAATAAGGCCAAAATGGGTGTCAACAGACGGCTTAGTTACCCAAAAGGGCAATAGAAAGGGCTAAGCTAGGAGTTTCCTTGCATGATTGTATAAGAAATGAAGATATCCGTAGGAGAACCAAGATCGCCGTCAGAGCCGTCGCTGAAGATTCACTAAACTTAAGTGGCAGTGGGCAGAGGACATTGCTCGCAGAATAGATGGTCGATGGAGCCGAAAGGTACCGGAGTGGTGACCGCGCAACAGAAGACACATCTTTGGAAGGCCTCCCACAAGATGGCCCAATAACCGGGTGAGTGTCGCGGGAATCCGATGGATGCGACCGTTCATTGTAGCGACTCTTGGGGGAAGCCCGTTTGTCTTTGCCTGAAATGATGATGATGAAGACACAAATAAGCAACTGTTTTAAACATTAATAAATATTGACTGGCCTGTTGGTCTAGTGGAGTGACCCGGACTGCTAAGCCGAAGGTCTTTGGTTCGATTCCCACGCAGGACAAATGTTTGTGTAAAGATCACAATCATTTGTTCTGTGTCCGGGCGTTTATTTATATTATATTGTATGTATTTAGAAATATATAATTTATGTTTATCAGTTATCTAGTACTCGCAACACAAGCTCTGCTTAGCTTGGGACTAGACGGCTTTGTGTGGTAGTTGTGGAATATTATTATTATTATTTCTAATGTGTGTGTAACTAGTTACTGCACAGTGGTTTCGTCCGATTGAAAGTTAGTTTCTTCATACAAACATCGGACCTCCGTTTAATTCCTTTAGGGGGTGAATTATGGAAAAATATTTCTTGGTGCTACGTCATAAAGTAATATAGCATAATCAGCCTTTTAATGTTCCCACAGCTGGGACTCAGGCCTCCTCTCTAGGAGAGGGAATGGGCCTTCATTCACACGTGGGGCCCAGTGTCAGAGTGATTATTTGTTCTGTATGAGCTCATACTCATGTATGAGCTCATAACACAAACATTTGTCCTAGGTGGGAATCGAACGCACCACCTCCGGCATAACAATCAGGGCCACTAACCACTAGACCAATAGGCTAGTCAAAGTTGAAGTAAAATATATAATCTCTTACGCAAATACTAGTTGTTTTTGTAACAGATTTTCCATTTTACAAAGTGGAACAATAACATTCAGCTGATTAAACAAAATTATTTCGTTAGTTCATTATAATGTAGTTTAAATTTTGTTATGTTAATTTAATAGTAGGAGGTTTGTGTGGGCTCCAAAACGACCAACTAACGAGCTAATTGGATTAACATAATCATTAAAATCCTTTCTATTGAGGTGGGAAATTGTGGAGGAGTGGCAGGTGGTCGTCTCCATCTACGAAGCAGTACTGCTAGCAAAGAAGAAAGCCGACCGCGCGAGGTAACGGTACTCTCGCCCCAGCCGCCGGGATTCCGATCCCGATTACCGGCCACCGTAGGCGCGGGATTGCGGACAGCGAGTAATCACTGTCTGACCGTCTGTTAACCGTCCGGACCGGGCCCAAGTCGACGACGACGCGTATTGTTCCACGCGCGCCTCAGGGAGATGTCAGCAAATCGTAGGGGCCCAGCAGGGTCGAAGCCTACTGGAGCCACGGGTAATGTGAAAGCGTAACCCCGCTGGGATGAAGGCAAAGAAGAAACAGGAGTGGGTTTTTAGTCAGTAAAAGTCTGACACTATCTCCCGCTCCACCCAAGAGCGAGATTTGTCATGACATGATTTTTCAACCTTAAAAAAAAGATGGAAAATCATCAAATAACTTCTCTCTCTGGGTGAAGCGTTGGCGTGTCAGACTTTTACTAACTAAACCTGTGTTCCAGTGCCACGATAACTCTTTTAAACGTTCCCATATCCTTATCCTTACATATTATAAAAAGAAATCCTCACCGCGTCTGTCTGTCTGCGAAAAACTCAAAACTACTTAATGGATTTTCACGCAGTTTTCATTAACAGACAGAGCAATTCATGAGAAAGGTATTAGAGAAAAGTCGAGAATATTAAGGGTTCAATCAAACACCTTTTTTTAGGTGGGAAAATCATCTTATTACAAATCTCGCTCTTGGGCGGAGCGCAAGAGCGAGATATATAATAGTCAGACTTTTACTGACTAAAAACCCACTCCTGTTCCATCTATGCCTTCGTCCCAGGGCCCCGGGTTTCACTTTCACACTACCCGTGGCCCCAGTAGGCTTCGACCCTGCTGGGCCCCTACGATTTGCTGACAAATCAAACACCTATCATTATCTTGTTGAAATTAACGAAAAAAATGTCGTGTAAAAGTGTTATTTTTAATCTTTTTGCAAAATAAACATCATTTATCATTTACCCGTGCGCAACTACACAGTAACTCAACTTTATACACTAGTGAACACTGTACAAAGGCGGACTTATCCAGCTTACTTAACAATTATGTCCTATTTATAAAGGAAGTATAACATAAAGTTAAGGAGATCAACTCGACATACATTTTCACTGTTTTTCATACAAGTGCTCTTACGCGATTATGACGTTATTACACATTTTTCATTAGTATCTTGTGGATATTATCTAGACTTCTATTGAAATCCATTTATAAATTTGTGTAAAACGAATCCAGTACCTAAGATTAGACACAGTAGTAGTAGAGACAGTAGTAAGACCTCTGATTTTATTTATTTTTTGCTATTTTGCATGATTTTTGACACTTCATAATTTACTCAAAAAATTGAAAAAATCAAAAACGTATAACAATAGAAGCCTTGCAAATTTAATCAAGATTCTGAATGGCGACAACTTTTTCAAAAACTTTTCAGTAGAAAAAAAACACGTAGGTATTTCTTGGTCAAATATTCGAGTAAATAACGGAATTACAGTTTGCGGCTGTTATCTCTCTTTTTTCGCGTTGCTTTTTCGTCAAACATCGCGTTGGACTGCGTGAGATGAAGTAACAAGCTTTTACACCATGCTCGATGTTGACGATAGGTGAGTGAAAAAGGACCCTCATAAATAACTGAGACTATACATTTAAAGTTACGTAGAAACTCTGGACATAACTTAAACAATGCTTGGACAGAAATTGCGTGAGATTCAACAAGTTGAAACTCGTGCATTGGCTTTGCCGTTTTTAGTTTGGCAGAGTATTTGCGATGTGTCAGGATACTAGTTTAAGTTCTGAACAATGTTCGCGCTTATCATCATGCGGGAAGTTTTGACACCCCTTCAGTTCGCCTCGGTTGAACTTGGGAGGGTAAATGTAACTTAAATCATGGATCTAAATATAACACATGAGTTATGTTTCTACTAACTTGTGTGACCTGTTAAGATAGCTAGAGGCTAATATATAATTGTCAGCATTTAAAAGTCTATTTATGAATATTTCTGTCTTTAGTGTATTTTCCCTTAAGGTGCCATGGAGCACGTATATAAAAACAAATAAAGGTTTGGTAGAATTTCAACCTGAGCTACTAAACTAACTACTACTAGACTGACTGCTCTGAATGTGGAAGTGGTTTTTCATATCGTAAAAACGAAGTAATTTATTTAATTCGCAGTCCGCCGTAATTTATAATATTCATTGTATCAGGAAATTCGCGAGATGCCTCACAATAGTTTGCTACTAAATATCATATTTATAAAGTTTTTCTTCTTTTTCACGACTGTGTTGAAAAACGTCGTATGATACACGTGAACATTGCAGTTTCTCGGCCTTGCCTTCGGCTCGGGCTTGTATTTCGCCTGGATAGCAACATTAAAGTTGGCCCAAGAGCATTAAAATGTACAGTATGAGATAACTTGTGAAGACAAACTAGCCATGAAATTAACTCTGATGAAAGGAAGTTGGATGAGAAACTAGTTGGCGACATGTTACTCAGCATTTTGAAAGTTGGTAATCTTATTTATTTAGACATTAATGTACACTAAGATAATAAACAATACAATTCGAGCCTTTAAAAAACATACAATTAGCAGCCATATCACAGTCCGTAATCTCTTCTAGGCAATCTGGAATGGACAGAGATTGCCCCGACACAAAATAGGGTTGCACTTGTGCATATCCTTCTTTGTATAACCTGCCCCCCTAGCCAAGTTACAACCGTTTCGTGTCGAATTCCGATCTCCAATCGGTACCGCCTCGGTGTCAGTAATTATAGAAAACGATAAATTGGTAACCATGTTGACGCGCCTGAGTCGGTCGCTCGTTTTACAATAACAAAGGATGTAGCGTTGAACATTGTAGAAACAATAATAATTCATTCTATCATTTTGAACGATGTGAACTTGGCTACGAATTTTCTATTCGTTTGTTCTGACGTGACTTAACATTGAAATCGTCTCATTTCCATACATTTGATTAGTTTTCGACTAGCATTAACGATTGCAGATTATCAACTTGGCTAGGAGTACTGACTAGTTTATAGTTTAAAGTGACCTGACGTACGGCGCGTGTCCACCCAACATTGTTGATACCTTTACGGTGTGGACTAAGCATTACGCCTTGTCGTTTATACCGAGTACATCGATGGACTGGAAAAATTTGTCTGCTGCGGTTGTCCCGTCTGATTTTAATTTGGGTGTCTTCAACGCTAGAGTAAATACGCTCTTAATAAACTAGTGTGCTTCACCATGAACGATTGCATTACTACTTGCCATCACTTGGGATCGCGGTCAAGCAGTATATGTCGGCGCAGGATGCCGATCATCATTGAAGCTCCGTCCAGGTACTTTGTTTTGTGGGCGTTGGCTGGGTATCGAGCAATAAACAATCTATTCCTGATCACACCACTGATTTATTATGATGCAAGCTTTAGGTATTCACTTTACAGAACGAGCCGTGAGACAGTCCCCGAGACTAGACGCACGGCTGCCGACAGAGGAAAGAGCCCCGGACCTCTGCGGTTGGCACTTTTATCTGCTCGGTTCGTGCAAACGTCAGCGCGGATTCTGTTAAAGTGATATGAGTCACTTTTCACTTAGCTCGTTTATTCATTCTCAAGCTTCCGTACTATTGGCTTCACTGCCATAATTATATCAATTGAAAAAAAGTTATTTATTTACAAAACTGTTATTTCTTGACTAAATTTACCAGTACTACACTGGTAAATTTAGATTCAGCCCATAGAGACTGTATATCTCCAGTAATAAATTTTCTAAGACAGATACGTTAGACAGAAGCGAACGCTCTTCATCGTATGGTGCCTTTGATCGCAACCAGCCGGCATCGTACCAGCGGTAACAGTAGGTATAACATACATCACTCAGAATACAATCAAATCTTCGTCACTCACGAAACATTCCCCTTCGCAACGGTGAGGGTAACGCGTTTTAGTGCCATTAAATAGATTGCTGTTTTTCGCACATTTCCTGCTTTCTGTCGTATGTATTATGCTATAGAGGGATTGGATTGCAAACAATAAAATTAGACGTCACTGAAATTGGGACGGATTTTGTTGGATGTCGTATTTTAGAAGAGGTTTTGTTTAGATTTTAGATACGCTGCAACTTGAAAACTTTCCTTCCTTCTTTCTTCTTCTTGCCTTGATGTTTATTTTTGGAGTTTTTTTTTGGTGGGTTATTATCATATAACTTCTTCTAAGCGGAGCAAAAAGACGTACCTATTAGACTCTTGCTGTCGTGGGTCCAGGGGACCCACCAATTTTCAAATGAAAATAAAAATCATCCATATTATTTTGTATTTTTTTTTTCGTGTTGTTAATTAATCCTTATTTCTTTGGAGGACCACAATAATAACTTTTTTTAATGTATTTATAAGCTCTTACAATTTTTTTTCTTCATTGCCCTAATTTAATAACAATTAAACGAAGAATATTAAAAAGAAATATTTTACAAGAGTTAGAATAAAAACAAAGCATTTCTTCTTGTATAATGAAAAGCACACAGTACTCAAATAGCAAAAACAAAACCTGTACATTCCCAAATAAAAATTCTGACCCTTGTTCATTTTTGTCTACTTATACACAAAATTTGCACAGTTTTTGTCCTCTTGCCAGGCTAACAGAATGAATACTTTTTCTCTTATTTATAAGTAATTGGAGAAGATCTCCAGGTTGTGGTGTTGCATGAGGAACACCAAGGGCAATCAAAATACGCGGACAAAGTTTTGTAAATAATCTTCTTTGATTGTAGCATATTTCTTTCATGTAAGTATAGGTTTCATGAAGACTTCGCAAATCCTTTTAAACATAGTTGACTAAATTGCCATGACTACAAATCGAAATGAAATATAAAATCATATAAAGTAAATTAAACCAAAAAATAACGTATCTATTATCGTGGGTCCATTGGACCCACGCAGCCGCGATATGTACCTTTGGAGTTGTGACCGAAACATGCCTGTCTCACAGCAGGTTCTTTAGTGTACAGCAGAAAGATACTGAGAAGTGTGGGAAGCTACGCCGCTCACATCTAATTATACAGCACTTTAGAGATTCAACATGGGTCCAATGGACTATAGTTAAGGGTTAACGGGGTTTAGCACCAAATTTTCTTGCTCAACAATGGAAGCTCAAAACTTCAAAATCGTAAATAATAATATACGTAAATGAACCTAGAATACTACACAGTTAGGTTTATATTGCCCTAATAGATTTGACACCAGACGGCTATAACCCAGTGAGGGTATGTCGACAAACATTTCAGACAAGCCACAGTTATTCGCTTTACAAAATTGCCAACGAATTTGTCGAAAATTATTTAAATATTACGTGCAAGCTTGGGATTTGTAAAGGGTAGGATGAAGGAATCCATTATTAAGGTAAAAATAAGTGAAAGTAATAGTAATATGATTTATTATTTCAATACGGAAACCTCAGAGTGCACTGTATGAGGAAAAACTAATAATAAAAATGAATTGAAATGTTAATTGAAAAAAAAAATCACAAAAAAAAATAAGTCTTAAAAAAAAAAATCGGGTGTCGGTGTTAAATAAGAAACAAACAATACCGAGAAACACCGACTATCGAAATTAAAATTATTTTGATCGTTTTAGTGTTTTTTTTTTTTGTGAATGCGGTTATTTTTTTTTTGTACAAGGTTTTTTATTTCACACTTTTTATTTGCGATACACTTATAACCATAGTGCCTATTTCTCATGACAATTCCAATTAAACCAAACACTGCTAGGATACATTGTTTTGTTATAAAGTTCCCGTGTCCACCTTTCACCTTCCGGTTCCATCATCAGATCAGTTCGATAGTATCTTACAGCCAAAGTGCATCTCATGACAATTCTAATAAGCCCAAACACGGCTAGGATACATTGATTAATTACGGAGTTCCGGTGCCTATCTTCCGGCTCCATCATCATCATCAGTAAAAGTCTGACTAGTAGAGTCGCTTAACTATCTTCATTGTGATACGATATATCTTCACTGTCATATGTGAGTATGAAGTTCCGTTGGCCATTTCTGGTCTTCTTCATTAATTTCAATTCATTAAATGTTACTTTTTGACTGTAAATGCTTAAGTCCTTGACGAAAATACCAAAATCTTATATGGTTGCCTATAATATTTGAGGAGTCCCATCGATTCCTCATGAATCCCATCATCAAAACTGGATTTTGAAAAAATTGCAAACAATCTGGAAGCATATTCTATATGAGAATTTTTTTTTTTTTGCAAATGGTCCATAAACAACGGAGTTCTGAGGAAACAAACATAAAAAAATACAGCCGAATTGATAACCTCCTTGTTTTTTGGAAGTCGGTTAAAAAGAATATAACAAATAAAACTTGCCAAGGTTTTTACTTTTGCCGTTTTAGTTGCCACTCAGATGATAATACAAAGATAAGAAAAAAACCCCAGACAGACACAAGACGATCTAAAACATTATTTATAACACTGAAATGCATTTAATTTTTAACATTTTGTTTTGTAATGCAACGCTCTCGCGGGAAGTGATGCAGTTCCGTTATTTTATTTTTCAAGCGTATCTCAAGTAAATTTAAATGAAAAGGAAATCCGTTCGGCAATTTAAAACGCAGAAATGGTATTTCTTATTGTTGAAATTTGTATTTATTAGTAGACAACAATGACTGTGTTCTTAAAATGAATATTGATTTACTCAAAAATGTATTACTTTGTGTTAAAGAAAAAATCAAAGGGTAGTTTATTCCTTGCAAAAATAAATAGATAGCATATAGCATAGTCTTTTTAAGAGCCTATTCACTCTAACCTTGAAGACACCCAAATTATAATCGGATGGGAAGACCGCAGCAGGCAAATTGTTCCAGTCCTTCGACGAACGCGGTGTAAACGACGAGGCGAAACGCTTAGTCCAGACCGTAGATTAAGTTATTACTAAACAATTTTTGAAATTTCCATGACTGTGTGGACGATACATACGGCTACATCACATTTTATTGCGCTAATCAGTCGTTAATAGAAAAGATGTTCATCCCGACTACATAATTAAATTAACAAGCACAAAAAGAACAAAAGTCCTCTGCCCCAGCAAACGTCTCTTCATAACATTCCTTACTTTACTACAGGTCTTAAAAAAGTACCCACCGAGCAAGTTTTAATCAACTTGTCAGTCGTACCTGTAATAAGACGAGCACTGAAATTTATCGTGCTCAATTAAAGCTCGAATTGTGAAGGGTCATATGTAGGGAGCCTAATATTCTCGAGCCATTTCAGCAGGTATATGGCCTGAAATACGAGGTGTTATTTGTTCTGTAACAAGTTAACAGAATAGGAGGTTTAGTTGGCTAGTAGAGATGGGGAATTTGTAATGGGCTAACTGCTTTGTGTGAGCAAATTAGAATTTGCTATTATACTTTATTGTTGGAAAAAATATAAAGCCATTTTTTTGAGTTTAGTGTGGGAAGGAACGTGGGTGTTTTAGTTATTAAAAGTCTGATACTCCATCTCGCTCTACCTAGAGTGGGAGGAAATGTATAATGATTTAGTACTCCATAAACTAGTTAGTAAACAATACCGGGGCCAAGGGTCTGCTTCTGAAAGGAAGACTTGGCCCTGGTATGAAAGGCAATGAAGGAACAGGAGTGGGTTTTTAGTCAGTAAAAGTCTGACACACCCTTGCGCTCTGCTCAAGAGCGGGGGATGTCATTGGATGATTTTCCCACCGAAAAAAAAGCCAGTAAACAAGAAATTATAACCGAAGCTAGAAAGAAAAAAAAATTATAACCCTTTTCCGGCCAATCTAAATACGTAATTTTTCACAACTTAAATAAACAATAGAATTATTTCAAGTAACCATACTTATACAAGTTATTCGGTTAGATGGTTCTAATAACATATTCCTTTTTGTTCTCATTGATTAAGAACAAGAAGTAGGAATTGATTACCTGGGACAGACGGTCCAGTTAAGTAGGTCTTCAACAAAAAGGTCAATATTTTGCTGAAGCAGAAGCTGTTCAATATTTATCATTCGACATATCAAAGTGCCTCAAGACGAAAGTCTATGACCGGTGCGTGTTGCCAGTGTTGATATTATGTAACTCTGAAACGTGGTCGCTCGCAATGATTTTCACCAGAAGGATTAAAATCAACCAAAAGGAAATGGAGAGGGCGATGCTCGGAGTTTCCTTGCATTAACGAATCAGAAATGAAGAAATCCACAGAAGAACAAAGGTTACCAACATAGCCCAAAGAATCACCAAACTTAATTGCAATGGGCAATATTTTTTACAGAAAAGATGGTTGATGGAGCCCAAAGATTCCGGAGCGGCAACCATACCGGAAGACGCAGTGTTGCTGGAATTCCTCCCACTAAGTGTTTTTTTTTTTTTTTCGGGTGGGAAAATCATCTAATGATAACCCCCGCTCTTGGGCGGAGCGGGAGATAGTGTCAGACTTTTACTGACTAAAAACCCACTCCTGTTCCTTCTTTGCCATTGTTTGTTTTTTTTTTTCCAGGGCCCCGGGGGTCACTTTCGCATCACCCATGGCCCCAGTAGGCTTTGACCCTGTTGGGCCCCTACGGTCCCACTAAGTGTTGTGGGAGGCATTCTACAATACTTACAATACAATGCGTGACCCTCCCTGGTCTTCGGTCCACTGACCGATGAACTGGAAAGGGTCACGGGAATCCAATGGGTGCCAGACGTATAAAACTAGTCGATGTGGTGACGCTTGGGGAGGTCTAAGTCCAGCACTGAACGTCTTTCTACTGAAATGAAATGATTATAATGAATCGGGATCTACCAAATTTCATTCCACTAAATATTACCGTTGAATCGATAAAAAAACACATAATTATATACAATAGTTTTAGTATATGCGAAACCCGAAACACGTGTCTAGTATTTTCATGTAAAGAATCTATGTGCAAAATTTTATAACTATATCATGAAAAATAACAAAGATAACTTTGTATCTGTAAGCTTCTTATGTTATCTGGTTGTCCACACAAATACATAACCACCGGCCCATCTGGGCGATTGAGGGGTTGTTTTGCTCCCGCACTTAGCTGTGTGCTGACTCCTAATGCTCGCTATGACCTGCTGCGACCTGTGTTGTACTTAGTGTATGTGGTGTCCAACATGTGAACTTTTTAAAAATATAAAAAAATAATATAACACGGTGTAACAATGATTGGAATCGATTCAGTTACTGATTCTGAAAAAAACTATATTTAGGTTTTGCATATACTAAAAATAATGTTGTATACATAGCATACAAAACATACTATCCATTACATCCTAATATACATATCAGTGGTAAATATATATAGCAATCAATTTGAAACATATCTGCGTAGATTGCAAGACGAAACGGCAAGCGTCTGATGTAATGGGAGATTGGCGTTTGAGTTATAATCTGTAATCAACGAACAAGGATGGTATACACGTGATATAAACTATGATAGTTCGAAAAATTCCTTTACAACTTGGAAATAGTTTTATTCTTTTATTTATCCAATGTGCCAATATATGGACATAATTATCTGATAATACTTTTTCTATCATTTATTCAATTATTGACAATCGCATCAACATCCGTTATACAGTTTGAGAGGATAAACTTATAGCTGATGCTGTCGGTAGATCTGTACGTGAACAATTACCTGTTCACGTAAAAATCTGGCTCATTACACAAAAAGGTAGGAAGGGACTGTAAAACATTATTTTTGTTCTATCAATTAATTTCAAGAACCAAGGCTACTGAATTAGCCCGAAGAATCGCGAAACGAAATTGGTAGTAGGTAAGGCACATTGCTTGCTGAAAAAAATAATATACGATGGGGCCGAAAGGTTGTGCAGTGCAGGCAACTTTGTACCTACCACAAGTCGGATCGACGACTTGGTGAATCTATCTGATAGATGATCAGATACCTGCGACATTCACCAAGTCAATATGCGCAGGAACATGAATAAATTATCGTTAAGTTCCCCTGATTTCTATGTATTTCAAAGCTGTTTTTCTTTGTGTGTCTATTAAAGTGTGATTTTGTTAGATAAAGCGCTATTAAAACATGTGAACGGCAGATTTGGACTCTTTTACACGTAGGTCATGAAAAATTGTAGACGCATTAACTTAAAACTTTGTGACTTTAAAACGTTAAATTACCCAGCCAAAATGTTTAAAAGGCCGTTTAATTAAGTAAGAACTTGAAACATTTCTTGACTTGTCTAGTCACTTAATTTTTTCAAACGATTTAAAATAGGTTTTATTGTCATGAAGTTAAGAGCGTGAGCATAACTTGTTACAAGAATTTTCCATTAAGGTTATACAACTTTAAAAGTACCCTCAAGTACTTCACTTATGTTAATTGAAACCCAGGCTCCTGTAATCTGGTGAATTAATGGAGAAAATAATGTGAAGTCAGAATTAAATGCTATTGTAATCTAAACGGACGTGGAGGTGTTCGTGGCTAAATCTATATTTCTATACGAATGTTATAAAGCTTGGAAGTTTATTTGAAAGCGATAATCTCAGGAATTACTGGTTCGTATTACACAATTATTTTAGTGTTGGATAGCCCATTTATTATAGCCTATAGCTATATAACATCAGGCTACGATCAATAGAAGCGGAGCAGTAACCGAAGACGCGGTTGAAACCGTCGTGGCAATAAGTCACACTAATATTATAAAGACGAAAGTTTGTGTGTGTATATGTGTATGTTTGTTACTTCTTCACACTTAACGGCTAAACGGATTTGGATGAAATTTGGCACACGGATAAAAAATGTCCTGGAATAGTTCAGAGGATACTTTTTATCCCAGGAATATGTTTCCTTGGGATAATTTTCTACTTTCCCGCGGGTGAAGCCGCTGGCAGCTGCTAGGCCTTTTACCTGAACTGTACAGTCCAGCGAAGAAGTGATATGATAACACTAAGTAAGGCTGACTATCACATAAAAAAAGAAAGAAGAAAGGAGAGAAGGAAAGAAGAAAAGGAAGAAAGAAAAGGAAAGAAGAGAAAGGAGGAAAAGAGGAAGAGGAGAGGAAGCGAAGGAGGGTTTTGGCCAAAGGGTGTCGTGTATCGACGATTTCGTGGTAGGATACCGACCTCGCAGCGGAACACGACGCCCTCACTTCGTGTGCAATGTGTGCAATAGTATAGTTTAGTAATTGTTATTGTTTATTTTATACATATGTCATCATCATCATCATCATCTTCCTGCCCTTGTCCCGTGTTATTTTATACATATGCATTAGTTTATTATTTTGTAAGATTATTTGTGTATTTTACTTATGGGCCATAGTTGTCTGATAATAAAGGATTATTATTATTATTATATAGATGCCTACCAAGTTTCATCGGAATCCGTTCAAGTAATAACGTTATTCGCGTTATTCGGTTTCGTGTTTCGTTATTTCTTGAACGAATTAATGTGTGTACATTATCTCACACTCAGAAACTTTCACCTTTAATATTAGTGTGATTATATACCCAAGCCTGTCTGTCGGTTTGACAGCCATCCTAATCTCATCGGACAATCTTCTATATCTAAAACTCGAATTTGTGTTAATTTATTTTATTTAATGAGAAAGCTCTAAACCCTCTAAAGAGGTACAGATGAGTCTCTACAGTATCATGTAGGTAATTATTTTAGGCCAAAATGATCCTTTGATAAACGTATGCATATTGTCTCTCATCGTTTGCTACGGGAACGATGATTGAATGAGTTGTTTTGTTGGTATTTGGTTAGGTAGCTAATGGTTTGCTTAGATATTCCGAAAATGGAATGTGCACAGTTAAACTTCGTATCTGAGATTACAGCTTACGAGCATGAGACCGCGAGATGCTCTGACAAAAGGTCCCCCAACATGACAAGCAACGCTAAATCTATGTGACGGTCCAACGTTGCCCACAACATTTTATAACGCATTCACGTGACACAGGATATTATTAAATAATTTGACGTTGCGCGTCACTAGGTAAAATTACTCCTGTATTACGGGTGCAATCACAAACATGTAAACTCGCATTCACGAGACAGTTATACCCGAATCAACCATTTAGTCGTAGTAGGCCATACAATTTTTGTTCCGTGCGGGAAGTGAACCCACGACACGCAGCGCAACAGCTTACCGTTCGACCACAGTACCAACTGTGGCGTCAAAATTATTTACTCATTTAAATATGCTTTCGTATCTCGTAAAGGGTTGCTATATTTTGATACCTATCAGTGGAAACATTGTTATCTATATTCTAATTCCAATATTCGTCGTGGTTGCAAAACTATACATTGCTATAGAAAGACCGTGAATGTGTCAATGAATCTGTGATTTACTTGTGCATATCGTGAATGGATTTTAGGATATACCTTATGCCGAGAAGCGCATATAACGCTTTCTGTATAAGTCAGACGTTCACAGTATGTATTAATCTTTGTGTTATCCTCATGTATTTCGTGAGTGGATGGATTTATCTATATAAAAGCAACCTGTGCGAAGATACACCATCGTGAGAATGATATAGAATTATTATCTACTAGCTTCAGCCAGTGGCTTCGCCCGCGTGAAAATAAGTTTCTCAATACAAAATTTCAATCCCCGTTTTACCCCCTCAAGGGTGGAGTTTCGTAAAATACGTTAACCTACCTGCCAAATTTTGAGTTTATAGGTGTTATAGTTTCTGAGATTTCGTGATTAATCAGTGAGTGGTATTTCGCTTTTATATGTATAGATAAAATTTTGAACATCGTTTGTGGATACAATGGTACAAAGTCCGTTACCATGTGCGCAACGTACACTTTGCAGGTGTTTTACAGAGGGGGTAGGGTTTTTAAGAGGTCACAGGACCACCTCTGTGTGCTACTGGTGAAAACTAAAGGGGTTTAATTAAGGTAAAAATCCCACATTCCCTGGTCTCTTAACGCTATGTCAAGGTACCTTTTGGGGCCATGGGTGATGCGAAAGAGATCCTCGGGGCCCTGGAAAAATGGCTAAGAACGAACAGGAGTGGGTTTTTAGTCAGTAAAAGTCTTACACTATCTCACGCTCCGCCCAAGAACGGGGGATGTCATTAGAAGATTTTCCCAACCGAAAAAAGGTGCCTTAGAAAGGTTTATCTCAAACATAAAAAATAAACCGGCCAAGTGCGAGTCAGACTCGCATACGGGAGGATCCGTAGGGCCATAAAACGAAAAACTCGACAAATTAACATTACCTTTAACATTATTTTTTGTAATAAATCTACGAATTAATAACTTTCGGACTATATCCTTTACTTTTGCTGTGAAATCTTGCTTTTAGCAAATTTAATTATTCAATTATTCTAGGTGAAGTAGATTTTGATTCCTTTGCGAGTATAAAATTATGTGGCATTAATTGCCGTATCATCTGCTTGCGCTGCCTAAAAAGTTTTTGATATCTTCACAGCTTTAATGATCTGTAGACACTACATATATGATAATAATTTCAATTGCATACCACTACGCGTCCCTGAGCAAAAGGCAGACAGACAGACAATGAAGTGATCCTATAAGGGATTCTGTTTTTTTTTTTTGAGGTACGGGGCCCTAAAATGGTACTTGATGGTGAACAGACACACTCGCTGAAACATTGGCTAGCTGCGGTTTCTTTAGAAAGAAATATTTTATTTGGCACACGTACACAGATACACACACGCCGTGTCCTCGTGGGGGCGATCGGCGGCGGCGATCTGTGGCGCCGGGCTTTGGTACAGGCCATGGTCCGGAACGAGGAGGAGTGGCAGGCGGTCGCCTCCTTCTGCGAAGCAGTAATGCTAGCAAAGGAGGCGGCCGATCGCGTGAGGCAACGGCAACGGTCCTCACGCCCCAATCGCCGCCGGGATTCCGATCCCGATTTCCGGCCATCGTAGGCGCAGGCTTGCGGACGGCGAGCAATGGGTGGCTCGCCATCCGACCGTCCGGTAACCGTCCGGACCGAGCCCAAGTCGTCGACGGCGCGTGCTGTTCCACGCGCGCCTCAAGGAGATGTCAGTAACTTCGACTAGCAGGGTCGAAGCCTACTGGGGCCAAGGGTCTGATTCTGACAGGAAGACTCGGCCCTGGTACGAAAGGCAACGAAGGAACAGGAGTGGGTTTTTAGTCAGTAAAAGTCTGACACTATCTGCCGCCCCGCCCAAGGGCGGGGGATGTCATAAGATGATTTTCCCACCGAAAAAAAAAAAAACAGATACACACAATGTAGAAACAACATGTAAACACTTATGATAAAAAAATAAGAAAATAAAATAACTAACATTGTGTCGCCTGCACCAAATAGGTCCAGTTCAGCAAAAATGCCAAACAACTTCGTGGTAGTTCCCTGACGCTGGTTTTTATAATCTTTATATAACCTTTGGTTCAATTTCTGCCATAACATGAACACGATATAAGTTTGTGTACTTTAATTAATTTTATCTACAAATTATATCTACGTAAAAATACAATGATCACATTTCTGCTCAATTAAAATTTAAAACCAAGTTTAACAATACAATGACTATTAACATTCGATTAAAGTTTCACAGAATTAAAATTCCGTTAAATTTTACACAAATCGACATCGCAATGCATTTACCAAACTGAAAATATATAAATAATTTTCATGTAAGCCAGTGTCCAATTAGTAGAAAACAATGTTGTAATTTGATAGCTATTAACTCCGTCGGATGGGGACTGACGTAATTATTGGAACAATCGATTAAACAAAGGTAATTTAAATCGATTCTGCTTGAGGTTGTAATAATATTTGTAATTAGTATCTCCCTGCGGCTTCATCTGTGTGAACGTGGAAAATTATCCCGAGAAAACTTTTTTTTTAGATGGGAAAATCATGCAATGACATCCTCCGATGTTGGGCGGAGCGCGAAGGCGTGTCAGACTTTTTCTGACTAAAAACTTACTCATGTTTCTTCTTTGCCTTCGTCCCAGGGCCGAGTTTTCCTTTCAGAAACAAACCCCAGTAGGCTTTGATACTGCTGGGCCTCTACGGTTTGCTGACATCTCCTTGAAGCGCGCGTGGAACAGTACACGCTGTCGACGACTCGGGCTCGGTCCGGACGATTACCGGATGGTTGGACGTCGAGCTACCCATTGCTCGCCGTCCGCAAGCCCTCGCTTAAGGTGGCCGGAAATCTGGATTGGGACCCCGGTGGCTGGGGCGCTCCCTCGCGCATGCAGGTGCGGTCTCCTCCTTTGCTAGCATTATTGCTTCGCAGAAGTAGGTGACAACCTGCCACTCCTCCTCGCTTCGGACTATGGCCTGTACCAAGGCCCGGCACGAGAGATTGTTTCCACCGATCTCCCCCACAAGGACACGGCGGTGCTCTGCCCAAGCGGGGCACACCTCTACCGTATGCTCCACCGTGTCCTCCGGGTGGTCCACACAGTGGTGGGTGTTACTTTCGCACGACTTCGGTGTAGGAACTTCCCAAATTGACCATGTTCGGTGACAACCTGCGTCATGTGAAAGGTTAGAACGCCGTGAGGTCTTTCCAGCCACTCCTCAAACCTTACCCATATCAGGGGACTTATCTCGTTAAAGGATTTGATGTATAAACATCACAAAAAAAACCTTTCTGCAAAATATCAGCTTTCTAGGTTCGCAAGGGTCCAGACCCTGGACCTTTGCGAACCTAGAAACCTAGAAACCTAGGCTGGGCGCTGATGTTTCAGTCAGTGAGTCAAAACTTTAATGTATAAACAGAAGACTCAAATATAGATTACGTTAAAAGATTTTAATATCCCATTACAGCCCTTTTGGAAGAACTTCCCAATAAGTATAATTTCCTAAGTTTGCATGGCTCCCAATACACTAATCCCTTCCGTAACTCCGATCAGATCACGTCCGTCGAATATAAAAAGTAATGACCCGAAAAGAAAGTCATCCATTCTCAATAATTTGATTTCCCTATAGGAAACCAAAGGAAGTTCAAGAAAATAGAGAAAGAAATATTAAGTAATTTTATTTGTGAGTCGCACATGACAAACGACGAAATAAAAAATATTTTTATCGATTCATAAAACATGGACTAAAATAAAATAAAAATCATAAAGACTTACATATGTGTATATATGATAAAAAGAGTAAAGTATTTCTGAACAATTATGTATTTAAGATAGAATGCAGGTTTTTATAGAATAGTAACACTATGCTCCAACTTGGTACGAGGGTTTTGGTCAGTCGTACCAGGGTTGTGGTTCGTCACTACCAAGGTCAACCGTGGACCAGTGTAATTAGTAATAACACACGTTCGAATTTGATACGACCACGGTACGAGGGACCAAACTCGTTGTACCGAATTCGAGCGTGTTGAATAATCGTGACGATTCGTGTTTAAAGAAAGAAAGAAACAAAAGGTATTTATTTAGCTCGAGTCACCAGGTTCACATAACAGAAATTGAACAAAAAAATACAGTTATTTATAGAAACTGTGTGTGCCTCACAGCTGCGTCAAAAAAAAGACTCGTTTCAGCAATGTTGCCAGAGGGATTCTGTCTGACGCTGATCTTCCAATGAATCTTGAGTGACGAGTGACTGAGCAAACGGTTTCAAACAATATTCGATAAACAAATATTTTAAATATTATACTCGTGATAATAATAATAATTTATATAAATAAAAAAGTTGTTTACACGTCAGAAAAAAAATATTGGCATAGAAAGTATTGTAATTAATTAATTTATTAATAATTTCAAAACTTTTGAAAACTTTATAATTATTGCGCTGCTTTAAAGTTGTCGGAAATTAAATTTTCTCCTGAAAAAAATATTCAGATTTATTCCAAGAAAAAAAGATCGATTAAAACAGCTTTTTATACCTTATTCTTGTTGACATACGTAATGTGTTATTTTATTTGTATTTTAATTTAATTTTGATTTGAATTTAATTTTATGTGTATAATGACATCTCATGTATGTGTATGTGTATTTGATTTGATTATTTTAATGTTTTCTTTGATTTTAATTTTGTGAGTAATGTATGGACTATGTCTGAAAATAAAATGATTATTATTATTATTATTATACCACTTTAACTCTAAATAATTCAAGCGGACTAACTGAATTAGCTTGAACTTCGTATTAACGAAAAATATCTCTATGATCCAAAAACTATTTCATATCTTTTTTCTTCTAACAATCTACGTTGAAACGGGTACTTGATATACTTGATATTCTTTATTACTCCACTTCCTTTTGTTTCAGTAGCAAATGGAAATAAAATCATGAGGGAATAAATAACAATCCGAGCTGAGACGAGGCGCCCTTGAGCCGGTTCCGTTACTTTTGTGGATCTGGAACATTCTTCGTGTTATCCAACGATGCTTGAGTTTATCTGCAACCGAAATCTATTCTTGATCTGGGAAAATATGCTTTGTTTTGTTGTTATTGGGTTTAGCATTGTTTAAAACAATACTTAGGTGTTCTGATAGGTAAGTTTATTTGGAGGACAAAACCAGAAACTACGAAAAAGTGCACATGACGGTATTTTTTCTTTTTTACAACACCCGCTCAATAATACCCTTTTATATGTCATACAATCCCTAAAAGCACACTACGGTAAGTGCCCTGTAAGTCTTTAAGGAGTGGCTGGAAAGACGACATGGCGTCCTTACCTTCCGCATGACGCAGGTCCTCACTGGACATGGTTTCTTTCGTAGGCCTGGGTGCCACCATTGTGTGGACCGCCTGGAGGACACATGAAGCATACGGTAGAGGTGTGCCCCGCTTGGGTAGAGCACCGCCGTGTCCTCGTGGGGGCGATCGGTGGCAGTGATCTCTCGCGCTGAGCCTTGGTACAGGCCATGGTCCGAAGCGAGGAGGAGTAGCAGGCGATCGCCTGCGAAGCAGTAACGCTAGCAAAGGAGGCGGCCGCACGCGCGTGAGAACGGCCCTCACGCCCCAGCCACCGGGATCCCGATCTTGATTTGCAGCCACCGTAGGCACTGGCTTGCGGACGGCGAGCAATACGTAGCTCACCGTCCGACCGTTTGGAAACCGTTCGGACCGAGACAAATTTGTCGAAGGGAAAGTGTCAAGAGAAAATTTGCGCTTAAAGAGATGTCAACAAAACCGTAGGGGGGCAGCAGGGTCGAAGCCTACTGCGGCCATGGGTGATGCGAAGAAACAGGAGTGGGGTTTTTAGTCAGTAAAAATCGGACACTATCTCACGCTCCGCATAAGAGTGGGAGATGTTATCGGATGATTTTCCCACAGAAAAAAAAAACCTAAAAGCACACAAAAGTTATTCTGTCCCTAGGAATTGAATGTAGGTTGGGCAATCCCTAGGAAATAATGAGATTTGAGTTTGGAACGTCAATTCGGTTTCTTCGTCCTACAAAATATCAGACATACAGTTTTTTATTTAATAAAAATAACGCCTGATAACAAACTATAGCAATATACTAAATAGTCTCTAACTTCGTTTAGTTACGTTTGGTAGACATAATTAATTTTGCTAGTGATTTATTATACAGTTTTTTAAGATATGGCAAGTTTAACTTTAGGCGAAAAGAAAAAAAATACATGCCAGCCATGTATGGGAAAAGTTTAATTCCCCTTTCTTTAAAAAATAATAAAAATAAAATATCCATTCAAACACGTGGAGCCGGTAATAGAATCTGTTTGAAAACTCCAAGGCTAAGGGAACCTTGTGAACTTCAATCGTGATGATTAACCGCTGAGCTAACTGTGAAGGAAGTACTCTGGTTTGTAAATACCAACTTTGTATAACTCGCCCACTTAAAAGCACTTAATTTACGCTATTGAAATGTATTTTGGTCTTAATTAACAATCATAAGAAGTTTTTTGAAGTGTGGAAAATCACACTAATATTTTAAAGGTTTGTGTGTGTGTGTATGTTTGTTAGTTCTTCATGCTCGAACGGCTGCACCGATTTCGATGAAACTTGATTTTTATTTTTTTTATGTTCCATAACTCTAGGGTATGATTCTTTGATATGGTCTCACCATATCAAAGAAATCAACTGGCTTAAGAATTATTTTTCAATTATCTTTTTTTTGTTTCTATTTTCCATACAAAATAATTCGATAAATTCACGATTACTCGCCTACGTCATAATAGGAAACCTCGTGTAAAATTTCATGCTGATATTCTCAGTCATTTCGGCTGTACGTTGATTGATATGTCAGTCACTCAGTTTCGCCTGATGTAAAGATAAGAATATTGCAACCCGTGTATGCCAACCATACTTATATTGACTGGCCTGTTGGTCTAGTGGTTGGTTGCCCTGACTGCTATGCCGGAGGTCGTGGGTTCGATTCCCACCCAGGACAAATGTTTGTGTAATGAGCACGATCATTTTTGTTCTGTGTCTGGGTGTAATTTATCTATAATATGTACGTATTTAGAAATATATAAGTATGTTTATCAGTTGTCTGGTACCCATAACACAAGCTCTGCTTAACTTGGGACTAGACGGCGTTGTGTGATAGTTGTGGAATATTATATTATATTATATTATATTATATTATATTATATTATATTATATTATATTATATTATATTATATTATATTATATTATATTATATTATATTATATTATATTATATTATATTATATTATATTATATTATATTATATTATATTATATTATATTATATTATATTATATTATATTATATTATATTATATTATATTATATTATATTATATTATATTATATTATATTATATTATATTATATTATATTATATTATATTATATTATCTATACATTTATTTTCTCAAATGTCACACGATACCACATAGATTTAAAAAACAAAACGATTTATGTCAGCCGAATACCGTAGGTTTTACCTTGACACTTAACACGTTTTAAAATAGGTAAAAAAATAGACGCTCAAGGGGAGCCAACTGCGCGACAGCGATTACGGTATCGATACTTGCCAAATAATTCCCGTAACAGCCTTAACTAAGAACAAACCTACCAATAAACGTAATTGTAACACTAGTGCGCAATTTTTTCTCTCACTCCAGTGATTGGCGTTAAACCGAGCTTCAGGCGCCTATAAAATAAAACACAGCACTTAAATGAGCCCGCTGTAATAAAGGTGAACCAGGCACCGTAAAATTAGGCGTGTGTTTCTTTTGGGAACGTTAAATGTGAGATATATTCGTATATTGTGTGAAAACCTTTCGAAGGGATTTTGTGATTCTGGCAAAATTTATTTCGATCACCTGGGTTTTGTTTTTTTTACATTTTATGTCTGCTGAGCTGGTTTGATATGTGGAATTAGGACGCCATTGGGAATGAAGATATTATTTTACGCGTGGGTAATGTAATGTTTAATTAGATCACCTTTGGGAATTGGAACTGTGTTTATTTGTTGAAATAAAACATGTAGGTTAAGTTGAAATATAATTTTTCACGGGACGAAATTTAAAAAATATATAATTATATTTATAATTCTCTAATTAATAATATTAACGCTTTAGTTGCTGTATATTTGAGTAATAAGGTAGATAATCATCATCATTACTTCAGCCAAAAGATGTTCAGTGCTGGACATAGGCTTCCCCCAAGTGTCTCTACACGGCTACAACAACAGTTTTGTGAGTCTAGCATCCATCGGATGCCCGCAACCCTCACCAGATCATTGGTAAATCTTGTGGGTGGCCGTCTAATAATGTTTGTACTTGTATAAACTGTTCTGGGAGTAATATACTATAGCCTCCCGACTAGACACTATTTAATTTTAGAGATTCTTCCGTTTATATCGATAGCCTTGATTATCCTGCGGAAATCTAATTTTCTCTCAATGCAGGTACAAAAACATTGTTTCGTAATGCCTATTTTATCTATTCCGTACCTACAAATAACTTTCCACAAAAACCACTCAAAAACATTTGACTGTCTACCAAATTGAAACCAGTTTCTTGGGAGGCAAAAACACAATTCCTTTTTCAGAGATAGAAACACAAAAACTGTTAAATTCAATATAAAAACTTTTCGGGAGGTATCTTAAAAAGATACAGGAAATTCTGTGAGGCGGAGCGGCCTTATCTCCGAGGCAGGAAAATAGTTTTTTTGCAGATACCCTTTTGAATGGCAATCAAATTCGGCCGGCATTTGCCATATATTTATTTTGTTTCTTGCTTTTCATGTTCGGTAGTGTAAATATTTTTTCCTTCGTGAAACACTCATAATTATAATATAACTAAGCTAGTTTCAGGAGCTCTTAAACTAAAAGTATATATACTTTACCTACTTAAAAGGACTATCTTTTACGAAATATCCGCAAGGGTAGTTTGCAAATGACAATGATGACAACATGTGTGACAACGTGGATGGGTGACTCCTCCACGTTTTATATGCATGTAAATCTGATTGTTTAAAAAAAATTCTGCGGCACTGGAAGGCGATGGACTACTAAAGGAATACTGGTGGGTTTTAACCATCGTTGGTTTTAGCCAATAAAAGTCTAACACTCTCTTATATGTGGATCTTTGACAGCCGTTTCGCATAGTGTGTAGTCAAGAAATCTGACAACAGTCTTGCCAAGAGATATTTGTGTCACCCAATTACTGAATTCAGGTAGGCAGTCTCTTCATAATTAGAATATACACCGTGTCTTTCACATCGACGCACAAACGAATACCATGGATCCAGTACATAATACTGCACCCCCCAATGGTGGAATTTTTTATCAGCTTCTTCCTAATCTAATGTACTTTTTTAAATTTAAACTGTATAAAATCGTCATGCTAACCAACCCCGATGATATTTTTAGTAAAAAAAAATATTGTTTTTAAATTAAAAATTAATTAAATACAAAGTCATCGGGGTAGATAAAATCGTTATTCTAATCAACCCCGATCCCGCACTGGGCCCGCGTGGTGGATTTCGGCCCATTCCGTCTCCTAGAGAAGAGGCCTGAGTCCCAACAATGGGAACGTTATAAGGCCGACTATGCTAATCAACCCCGATAACATTTAAAATCACAAATTAGAATAACGATTTTAAACAGTTTAAATTAAAAAACGTTTTTTTTTTTAATTATTAAAACATCGACAAAAGTTTTTTTTATTAAAAATTATTTGATAAAGCCAGTTATAGGGGTTGATAAAATCGTTATTCTAACCAACCCCGATGACATTTTTAATTTTAAAAGCAATTTATTAATTTTGTCTGTTTAAATTAAAAAATGCAAATGTTTTTTTAAAAAATATTTTAGGAAGAAACAAACAATTTAGAATATAAAAAGTATTCAGTGTAATCATATTTCTGTAGAATAAATATGCGAAGCATTGGCCGCTCGATCAAACAAACATTTGATATTTTGAACAGTGAACGTATTGAGTGTTCGATGTATATTAACCATTCGATATTATGAACGTTCGATTATTTAGATGTTCGATTTAAAGTGTTCGATCAATTGATATTCGAAAATTTTAAATTCTATTTGGCATAGTACACCCTGGTTGGAGGATCCTCCCTTTTCAACGGAAGTACAAGTATGTGGGACTTGTGTATTATACACCTTTACATATTTGTGAACGTACCCAAGATACAGAAAATATTTCTAGCGTGGGGCAAACTTTAAAAAAATATTGGTGTAGTAACAGTTCTCCAGAATATTTGAAATAAACCGAATTTTAACTACTTATTTGCTTCATCAACTTTCTACTTTGTACTGAGTTTGTACAACACTGAATAATAAATATAGGTACTTACGTAAGAAATTTCAGTATATTTTCTTTTCGACAGCCTTTTCGATACTTTGATCTTAACTTTTTGTTAGTTTCTTCGTAGTTAGATGAACGATTCCTTTTACATAACATCATTCGAATTTATTTTCTATATTTTGATAATATTGGCATATTGATGAAGTTTGTTTGCTTAAATAATATTCTAGTCTACTTTTTTGACTTGTATCCTTTTTTTGTGATAGAAAATCACTATTAACTTTTAATGATATTCGACACCCGCAACGAACAAGGTTGTAACATTATTCCGTAATTTTTCAAAATGAACCTAAAAGTGATAGTGCCATGTTTGAATTTTGTTTGGACTGTAATCCAAGATACTGCCTTGTTCGATGCGGATGTCGATATAAATTTTCGCGCTCTGAGTGAAGAGAGAGGGAGTGTAAGAACTTTACTGACTAAAGACCACCTGTGGTCCGTCAGTTATTCTTTGTGTTTCAAGGCTGCGGTAACTTTTTATTTATTTATAATTTAAGTATAAGAAGAAAATCAAAGAAAATAGATTCATTTGGTACAACACTAGACACACAAGTTCAAGTTACATAAGTACAGTCACGAATGAAACCGTAAGCTATAGTTACGTATTGTATTTTATTAAATAACAAGTAACACAGTTTTAGTTGCAAGCAGTATTCAATAACCGTGAACTCGATTGAATTACGCATCGTCAAAAATGGTGAACTGACATACAAGCTTTCATTATCCACGCGTATTTGAGATATGTCTCTTAGTAGACACATTTTTGAAAATACCTCCTATGATCACTCATTAATTACGTAAAGATGAAGCACTTTTTTTTTCAGTGGGAAAATCATCTAATGACATCACCCGCTCTCGGGCGGAGCGTGAGATAGTGTGATATATACATGACAAAGTAAAATGTGTCCAGCACGCCATGGTAACGATTACATGACAGATTAAGGGATGAAAGCTTCGCGCCAAGAGGAGGTTTTTGTTTTTTGACGGGACGGTCAAAAAATGTTTTCTGGTTTAAGAACTTTATTTTTTCATCAGGATTAACAATAATTCACTCACTGACAAACTAAACAATACAATATATCGTACCCTTATTGCAAAAACTAACTAAGTGCACCAACATTTTTGTATTATTATATTATGTTATTGCTATTTTAGTCAATCTTTGTAGGTTATTTACTTTTTGCCGAAACCATATTTGTAAATAAATGTCGCGTAGCTAATAACCGGTTTTACCTGTAGATTCATCTTTATGAGACGAATGGATGAATGGATTTAACTTTAATTTGGGTAAAACTTGCAGATAGTTGGTTTTTGCAATAAGGGTACGATACATGTTGTTATGAACGTACAAGAACAAGTCAACGTCATTTTTTACAAAAAAAAAAAAATAATGTAGGTAGGTTTTTTTTTTTTTAGGTAGGTGGTCACAAAAGTGTTTGTCACATCAAGAGTACATAGTAGATTTGTCATGCAATGTTTTATCCCTAATTAGTCCGAAAACGCATTCCTTTTTCAAACATTCCCATGTAACAAGCATTCAGTCTATGCAACAAATAAAGTTATTGCTAAGTATATTACACAAAAAGTACAAATTTTTCCACATTACGAAGCACTTCGTAAAAGACTATTCAGTCGTGAAGCTTTGTATTTCCCAGTCCCGTTCAAAAGCATAATCAGGTTATTGGCTAAAAAGTCAACAATAACTTGATGGATCGAGTCCTGATGGATCTATCCAATTTCGTAGCTGCCCTATATTTGGCGCTAAGCATTGAAGCTTGTAGGTAGTTCCTTGTTCGAAATTGTTATGTATTTCTAATTTGATGGATTTATGAGTTATTTTCTTAGGTAGGTTGTAAGTGCTATCAATACTTTCACTGACAAGCACATTTGTATAGACAATATGACAGGGGAAGCAAGTCGTCGGCACACGGATAAACTATTCAACTCATAAACTTTTACAATTAATCATCGTCACTATCATTTTAGGCGAAAGACCTTTACTGACTATGATTTATATTAAAAAAAAAAAAACGAGAAGCTTTACCCAACAATATGGGTTAAAATACTGATATGATGTTGTTTCGTTATGTACAACATAAAAAAAAAATGCAGAAAAAGACAAAAAGAGGTAAAATAATTCTCCCTATATACATATTATATAAATATATGGATATGGTGACCATGCCAAACATGGAAATTTAACAACACAATTAAAAACAAAATAATAACGTGTCAAAGAGGAATAGAACGCAGCATGCTAAATATAAAGAAAATACAAAAGATAACATACAAAAGACACACAAAAATTAGAAAATACTCGAAATCAGTGGATGGGCTAGCGTACTAGCCTCTAACACTAAAGTGGAGATGGCCCGGGCATGTTGCGCGTCTACAAGACCACAAGTGGACTAAAAAGGTAACGGCATGGCAGGGCCCCCAAGGAAGATGCAAGAAAGGGAGACCCTTTACTATATGGGAAGACGACATCAAAAAGATTGCTGGAATGAACTGTATGCAAATAGCCCAGTCTAGAGAAAACTTTACATCTTTGGAGGAGGCCTTCACCAATAGAGGTGTCACCTGTTCTTGCAGATACATACCTAGTATTTTTTAATGGGGTAAGGTACTTAGGATTAAAATTAGAATTAGTACACACTAACATACAGGTAGATATAAAAGTACTAACACCTAGTTTAAGATTTATTATTGTAAGTTAATTTTGTTGCAAGAAATATAATTTTCTTATTTTATTTTATTATATGGTGACCAATCAATCCCAGTATCAAATAGCGGCATTGCCATACAAGGTGGCAATACCGCCAGCCTTTTTGGCATATTTCCTGTCGAAAGCGATACGGAGGAGTTTTATGACACCATATTAGACAGGACAGTTATTTTTAAAAAGCGCAGAACCACTGACCTTACTCTGGTCAACGGTTCTGCTATAGCTATAGCGGAATATATTTTAAACCAAAGGCAATGTTAAGGAATTTCAGCAAAATTAGAACAAGTAAAACATTTCAAAATAATATTTTTTTAATAACATAGATTCTACTTACAATGTTGTCCCTCCAAAAATCGGCATCAAAGTGAGCTCCGCGCTCAAGTTGCGCCTTTTATCCCGTGGTAAACGTCACTTACAAAATAGATTACGTTTGAATTTAAATACTAGGTTTTTAGCTATTTACAAAACAGTTTTCCAAAAATTCAATTTAATTAAAAATAATCACAATTTAATTTTAGCATCAGTTATCAGGTCTAATTAGTCACAGTCTTGACATTATTTAATGTCAAGATTTATTACCAACCAAATCCAAGATTATTTCCCTACCAACATAAAACTATTCTACACATTGGTACTGATTAAACATGTTTGTGATTTTTAATTAGGTAATTATTTTATAGTTAGTCAATTCAATTAGATTAATCAACCAGATAATCTTCGTGGCGACATATATAATAATATAAAGTTTTAATTAGTTAAGTGAGTTTGTCATATATTATTTTTATGTAGTAGTATTACGAGTTAGGAATGTATTATTGTTAAGTTAAGTATCTGTATTATTATTAAATATTCTATCTGTAAATAAAGCCTATATTATTTTATTTATTACTATTATTCTTGACTCACTCCGACTCAGAAATTTCATTTAAAGAAGAAGTTTATTTATAGTAGATAACTTTTCCGTTCGCAATGAAAGTTTATCTGAGGACCTCAGAAACCAAGCATTAGACTGAAGCTATCTCAGGGGTTGCTATTTTGGTCTTTAATATAAAGTAGTACGCCTTTATTAACTGCTTTTCAAATATATCTCAAAAACAAACGCAAACATTGACATGATCACTACAGAACTAAGATTTTCATTAGAGCAGAGAGTAGAAAGAAACAGTGGGTAGGTAGATACAGTGAGTACATGCAAGTATTGCTTAAAACTCCAAGTAATATAAATGTAAATGCGATGAAACAAAGCGACGGCGGATCAAGTCGCGTCCTACTACTTACTTGATATAAGGAGACTTGTGCGTGATAGTGTGGAGTGCAGATGTAAATGAGACTTCTAAAATTGTATTTAAAATAAATAATTTTCTTTAAACTGAGAAAGATAGAAAGAAAGAGAACATGTTTAATCTGCCTGAATAGACGCACAATTCGTTTCAAAAATACAAAAACCAAGTTCCCTGACAGGCCATGTGGCAACTTAGATCTAATAAACTTTGCGATTGATTAGTCGGGATCCCGGCGGCTAGGGTGTGTGGGCCGTTCACTCGCGCGTGCTGCCGCCTTCTTCGCTAGCATTATTACTTCGCAGAGGGAGCTTGCCATTCCTCTTCGCTCCGGAACATGGCCTGTACCAGGTTCCGGCGCGAGAGGTCGTTGGTGCCGATCGCCCCCACAAGGAAACGGTGGTGCTCTGCCAAAGCAGAGCACACCTCTACCGTATGCTCTACCGTGTCCTCCGGGCTGTCCACACAATGGTGACGATGGTGCGTTTCTTCCGCACTAATAGCAAAAACCTCACGAAAGTACCATGTCCAGTGAGAACCTTGGTACTTGGCACTTGGCAACCTGGTTGTGGTGCATTCTGACGTCCATGAAAACATTTCGGACTTGTGCAGAGCCAACTCGAGTTCCAATTGTCGGATCCTCTCCATGAGTGTTGCGTAATGCTAGCAAAGGAGGTGGCCGATCGCGTGAGGCAACGGTCCTCACGCTCCAACCGCCGCCGGGATTCCGATCCCGATTTCCGGCCACCGTAGGTGTAGTAGGCGAGCAATGGGTGGCTCGCCGTACGACCGTCCGGTAACCGACTGGACCGAGCCCAAGTCGTCGACGGTGTGTATTTTTCCACGCGTGCCTCAGGGAGATGTCAGCAAATCGTAGGGGCCCAGCAGGGTTGAAGCCTATTGGGGCCATGTGTAGTGTGAAAACGAAACCCGGGGCCCTGGGACGAAGGCGACGAAGGAACAGGAGTGGGTTTTTAGTCAGTAAAAGTCTGACATTATCTTCCACACCGCCCAAGAGCGGGATTTGTCATTAGATGATTTTCACACCTAAAAAAAAAACCCCCGTGTGTCATTAATTCGGCCGACGCATGGTTTGACTCCCCTAGTATTAATAGGTATGAAAAGACAGTGTAGACCAGCCAACAAAAGTGGATCGAAATCGGAAATAATCCATGATACCGCGCAGTCAACAGTGTTCGACTGCTACATCCACCAATTTAAGTTTGGAAAAACAGCCAGTTTGAAAAAAAAGTGTAAAAGTAAAAGAAGTGTTTTCCGAAATTAAAAAAAAAAAATTGTGAAATGCGTACATATGTGTCATCTATATTGGTTTTAACATTTCCAAGATTTTTGTCCTGAACTTTTTTTGAAAGACCGTGACGCGTAAATATATGATAATATTTTAAAAAGAAAAATCATGACATGTGGTCCGATGTTCCACGTAAAAACATGTGTATTTCTGTTCAAAAGCGAAATAACATGAAACATATAGGGTGTTAAATTTTGCGCAATCACTTAGCTCGCAGTGAGAAACATTACTTAGACGATTCTACAGGGGCTACTATTTTATGCATTACTTCATACATTTTTTGTCGGGCCTGCAGATGCCACGATAACTAATAAAAATGCAAATACACAAAAAATTACAAAGTTTTTTCGTCTTTTGGAGAAAAGAATGACAACAACGTATTGGATATTGTTGGTAGTAAAGTAATTTGATTCAAAGTTTCTTTTGTAACAATTTTACACGTGAATACTTGTCCAAATATTTAATTACTATATCACAATGTGATTCGAGTCCCCCTTTGGTGACTGTACCTGAGTACACATGGAACACCTGGAACAGCATGAATCTCAACTAATCACGTCGTTTTATGTTCAAAAGTGATCTTGGTTTGCCACAGATATAAAATTAAATCAATATCAAAAATGACTGTTGCAATACACAAATAAATAAATGAAATAATCGATGAAAGCATTTACAACAATGGCGCTCTAGGGTGGAGTGAGAGGGCGTGTCAGACTTTGCTGACTAAAACCCTTCTATGTTCCTTTATTTGCCCTTTGCGTTCTATGGCCATGATAACTCTTTCAAACGTTCCCGCAGCCTTCGCAGGCATCGAACCTTCGGTGCCCCTTAAGGGTCAGTTCACACTGAGACGCGACGCGACGCGACGTTGCGCGAAAAGCGATTCAAAATATAACTTTATTTACTACACGAAAAGATTCACATTTCATTCTCATTTATTTACCGCTTGTTGGTTTAAGGCAACGATCCCTTAAACTATTTAAAAAAAAAAAATAATAGGTTGATTGCTCTCTGATCTACGTATTCTATACGATTTATTCTAATTTTTTAAAACCATCGCTTAAAGAAAACCTGGATTTGTCATGTCACACACTGAGTTTACTCATTACATTCGGCTTTTAATTTTATTTACTCTGTTATTCACTTATTTAACTTGATAAATTCATTTTTGCCAAACAAATAAATAATGTGTTGTAATTAACCTAACTAAATAATTGTTAACAAACAAATTCGGTAGGTTTTTAACCTAAGCAAATGTATGAGTTTATTCGTTAATTATTTAGGTCGTGTGCGCTCGTAATTATTTACTTATAATAATTTTTAGTTAATAATTTAGTAATTGGATTTTAAATCATCATCATCATCTTCCTGCCCTTGTCCCGTTTTATTTGGGGTCGGCGCAACATGTTTTTTTCTTCCATTCTGCCCTATCACTCGTCATGCTATCATTAACTTCCTTTTCTTTCATATCACTCTTCACACAATCCATCCATCTTTTCTTTGATCTACCTCTCCCTCTCCATCCATCTACATGTAAACTCATAACTCTTTTAGTAACATGCGCTTCGTCCCTCCTCTTCACATGACCATACCAAGACAAACGATTCCCTTTCAATTTTTCAGTCACTGGCGCCACTTTCAAACTTCCCCTAATATACTAATTTCTCACTTTATCCATTCTCGTCACACCACACATCCATCTTAACATTCTCATCTCCGCTACGTGCAATCTTTTTTCATCCGTCTTTTTCAAAGCCCAACATTCTGATCCATACAGTATGACCGGTCTTATCACGGACTTGTAGATTTTACCCTTCAACTTGAGGGGCATCCGTGGGTCACAAGTTGTTCCCGTGACCTGTCGCCATTTCATCCATCCTGCGTTGATCCGATGTGTTACGTCCCGGTCTACCTCACCATCCCCTTGGATTGGATTTTAAATACAGTTTTGAATTTGTAGTAGGCATATATACAGTGTGGAAAAATAAGTCGGGCCCTGGAGGGAAACTATCTTAAATCCTTAAGTTGGCTCATGTCCATTTATAGAGAAGAGGTGTTGAAATAAATTGCGCAAAGGAACGTGCGAGCTTCCTACCTACATTATAGATCTTGAGTTAAGTACTATTCTTGCTCATAAATTAAGAAAGTCACAGAACATACTCTCTCGAGATGGTTTTATACTTCCACACGATAGTTAGAGGTACGAACAGTCTGAATTAGGTGGATTTTGAGGCAATAACTTAACAAAGTTCAATAAAGTGGATTATCCAATTTTCGCAACTTGACTTAATAATGCTTCCATACACTAAGAACTAAATTAACTAAAAATTTTGAGTTCAGCGCCATCTAGCGAGAATATAGACACGCTCGAATTTGAGCCGATTGTACATACATCTGTACAACTTGAATGACCTTGAAAAACTCTTAATTGTCGTTTTTACGTTTGTATGATTTTTTTTTGCCGCAAATTTTGGTTTCTATATTTGTGTTTTTCCCAGAAAAATGCAGAAAGTTTTTTTTTATTATTTTTGATGATTACGTAAAAACGCGCAATGACGTAATAATAATACCCCCGGGACGCCTGAGGGGGAGCACCCAACCCAACACACATTTCCATACAAGCGCTCTTACGTGATTATAACGTTATTACAAATCTTTTTTAAGATATTTTTGGAAACAGATATCTTGTGGATATTATCTAGGTTTCTATAAAAATCGAAATATGAATTTGAGTAAAACTAATCCAGTGAACACTTCTAAAAATCTGCTATTTTGCGTGGACTTTAGGTCTTTACAATGTACTCATAAATTAAAATAGTACCAAAAATATATTTACAGAAACCTAGCGCACTTAATCAAGATTACGATCGAGAACGGCAAAAAAAAAATCCAAAACTTTTTAAGGTTCAAAAGCGTGGAACAAGTTTTTTTTTTAAATATTCGAGTTAGTGACGGAATTACCGAATGCCAACAGTATGTTCAGGTGTCTCTCTTTTTTCACGTTGCCTCTTTATCAAACATTTCGATGGATAAAACAACAAGCTTTTAAGCCATGCACATGTTAATGAAAGACTGGTTGGGAAGGGTGACTGATCTGCCCCCCTAGCCAAGTTACAACCGTTTCGTTTCGATTCTCTTTTCGTTGACCGCCTCGAGTCGGCCACGCTTCCTATTTCTTTGTTCTGACCACGTGACTGAGCGTTGAGATGACGTTAGAATAAAGGAATCGGAGGCGTGGCCTACTCGAGGCGATCGACGAAAAGAGAATCGAAACGAAACGGTTGTAACTTGGCTAGAGAGGCTGGTACCCTTAAATCAGCCGTATTTCACAACACAATTACTGGGTAGGTAACACAATATTCTTAGTCAAGACTGGTCTTTAGAATTCCGTGCTTCTACTTCTGAGTATCCGCAACGACTGCGAAGTAATTATATTTTGTAATATCTATGAATTAAAGCATTATTAATAGGATGTGATTCATTTAGCTCTTGAAGGGTTTTACAGACACTTTATGATGGTAATTAAAGTTGCACCATTTGCAGAGAACTTGGTAAAGTTTTCATGAAATATTATTTTTAACAAGAATAATATTAATTTTAAAGGAAAATGTCCATTAAAATATCTTAAATTCAATAACTTTTTTAAAGTAATTGAATAAAGCAATAGTTTTTTATACACAGTTTAAAAAAAATCTATATAAAAATATTATCAACATTAAAGTAAAGATCATTTGGCTTGGCAACTAAAAGACCTTAGCCTAAGTATCCATAGACAAGACCAGATAAAATAAATTGGCCCACGGGCCACAAACGAGGCTAGTAACTTATTCACTATACTTTTTTTTAATAAGGCGCTGGCTAGAATGTTTTTTTGAAGGGTCTTAATTTAATATAATTGGCGAGAGAAGAAAAATGTCTTAATACCTACAGAGTCGTTTATATGGCCCGGGGGCGGTAGTAAAGTTTCGCCCTTGTCACTCACTTGTCCCTAACAGCCACGCTGTATTAGCATGCAAATTGATGGCCCACGATTTATGACCTTTTAAGCCTTATTTTTAAGGACGGGGTGGAAATGTTCCTTGTTTATTATTGAGTACGTTTTCCGGGTAAAACGGTTGTGTCTTGAATTCAAGTTCGTTTTTTTTTCAGAGACTAATAAACGAAAGAAAATAAAACGAAGCTTTTTATACAAATTCATTGAACTGCGAAAACGTTGGAAAGACAAAGCCGTAAATGCTTGAACAAAAAATGCTAAAACAAATTTGTACACCGTTTGTCAAAGATTTTGAACTAACAAACACTGTCATAATATTTAAACTGAACACATAATGCTTTCATACAAAGAATCACCAACAAAATTATACAGGGGCTAACATATCCAAAAGCTAAAATGCTTTCGACCGGAACACTTAAACCCTTTCAAGTTGATCCGCTGAAGGGGCAGACCGACGCACAAACACAACTTTACAATTTTCTCCATTTATATTTCATCACAGCGTTCGGAACTAGTCGGAACTGTTCGGGACAGTTCGGAACTGTTCGCCATAAATTACCTTCATTTGTCTGTTGGAAAAGTTTTAATACAAATTACGGTTGTGTTCATGTGTCCTAAATAAATTGGATACGTTATTGCTACGAATATAAATTCAATGAGAGGGTTCTGATTTGATGTGTTTTGTTATAATGGCTTTTATAATGTATTCATTCTGTTAATTATTTTTTAATTAATGGAGTTTGCAAATTGAGTTGGTAATATTGTTCTGAATTAATTTTTAAACGTTTTTTGTTTATATCTATTTCAATGTGAATTGTCAGAAACATCTTTGTCAACGAGAGTTTTAGTGTAGTCTTTTATATCTGCACATCTATTCATTAAGAATCACCGCGGCCCTTTAATGCAAAGAGCTACATAGTGGGTCTTAGTCACTAAAAGTCTGACAATCATGAAAAAAAAAGGCATTACATACTTAAATTAAGACCTTACTATACCTTTAACATTTTAAGGTCACCACCACGTCCGTCACCACCCGAAAAGCTGCTACTCTAAAGTGGGATTGGGCAGGACATGTCTACTGAATGTCAGATGGGCTGTGGGCTAAGAGAGCTACTTATTGGCTCCCCATTACACACAAGGTGACATCTCAGCAGACCAAGGCGAAAGTGGAGAGATGAGCTTGACAACTACCGGAGAGACTGGCTCATAATAGCTGAGGACAGACGAGTGTGGAAAAGGGTGAGGGAGGCATTCGCCTAGCAGTGAGAAATAATAATATTCCACAACGCCGTCTGTTCTCAAGCTAAGCAGAGCAACTGATAAACATAATTATATATTTCTACATACATACAATACATATTATAGATAAATTACACCCAGACACAAAACAAATGATCGAGCTCATCACACAAACATTTGTCCTGGGTGGGAATCGAAACCACAACCTCCGGCGTAGCAGTCAAGGCCTACTAACCACTAGACCAATAGGCCAGTCAAATAATAGGCTGACTAAGTATATCTAAACCAAGTCAGTACCACGCAAAGCTACGGTAGCAGCAAGAAGAATAAAATCATTTTGCGGAGCGCATTTAGAATGCAGCTGCCGTCATAAGTTGAAAGGAGTTAGTCTTAGAAATAATGTCGTCGTTTTGCAATTGCATTACCATTTTACGGACGCAGCGAGCGCGATAGAAAAATAATATTTGCTCAAATGCTTGCAGTGATGCAACCGTGGATAAGCGCATATTTTGAAACTAAAGTTGTAATTGAACAGTCATCTGAAATAGTCAATTTTATTGTTGTTTATTCATAGCATTTTTATATTTATGAATAATAACATATCAATATGTAAAAAAAAACTAGCTGCTTCCAGCGGCTTCGCCTGCGTGGTTGTAGCAAATCGTGCCAAGGGAATCTCACTAATATACTCCTGAAATAAAAAGTATTCTATGTGCTATTCCACGAGATGGTTTACACGTGTGCCAAATGCGTTCATCTATTCAAGCATGAAGAAGTAACAGACAAACTTTCACTATAAAAATTATGTGATAGGAACCTATTGGTATCAGAAACCTCAGCCAGTATAGCTTGGACTA
Source organism: Mythimna pallens (assembly GCA_961205895.1). Lineage (NCBI taxonomy): Eukaryota > Metazoa > Arthropoda > Insecta > Lepidoptera > Noctuidae > Mythimna > Mythimna pallens. The sequence continues at coordinate 7,812,002 of OY540835.1, read as the reverse complement.
AAATTAAGAGTCAATTTGTTACTTCTAGGAAAGCATGCTCCATCGTCGGCCATATAACCGCTTACCCTCAAGTGAGATAGTGGTCAAACGCAAGTCTGGCAGACTTGCAATGTCTAGCCCGCCCAGTATTCTGACATCATCTCAACGTTCAGTCACGTGGTCAGAACAAAGGAATAGGAGGCGTAGCAGGCTCGAGGCGATCAACGAAAAGAGAATCGAAACGAAACGGTTGTAACTTGGCTAGGGGGGCAGAGGTCTGTTTAATACTAGCGTCTGCCAGCGACTTCACCCACATTAAAGTAATAATTTATCCCAGGGAAATATGCTCCAGGAACAAAAAGTATTTTATGTTCTATTAGAGAACATGAGTAGACCATGTTCTCTAATAGAACATAAAATACTTTTTTGTGTGCCATATTTAATTCAAATTCAATTAGTTAACTGAGCGTCAAGGAGTGACAAACGTACACACACGATTATACACCCAAACACATATATATGTCGTGGCCATATCGTAGAACTGGTCATTTCATGATGGCTGAGTTTAGGTTATGGATGGTGTATCAGCTCCCACAATCCCCGGTCCAAGTGTGGGTCCCGGTCCAATCCCCTTCGCCTGCCCCAGGCGAAGGACATCCATGAGGATTTTCCACCCCGGCAAAAAACAAAAAAAAAGGTTAGTTTTGAGGTAGCCATTTCATGAAGTAGCTAACCTAACCTAACTCAACCATTCTGTGAAATGGCCGACTACATCATAAAATAGCAAATTTTATGATTTGTGATACATACATTAATATAGTGTGATAACCGATGTTACGACGCAGGTGACAATCTGTCAATTTTGTAATACGTTTACTCAAAACTGTTAAACAATTTGTAAGTTATACCACTTTTACTGTCCCGGAGGGACCTGGTAGCCTGTAATATCGGTACTTGTCACAAAAATAAATAATTATGAATTAATATGTACCTGTCGGTGATTATGAAAATTTTGCGATAATAAGGCACTCGATTGATTCCTTAATACCGGAGTGGAGTGAAACGCTATGAAATTGTAGACGAATCACGTGAACGGAAGCATTTGGAGAATATACGTTTACGGACGACAGTCTTGGTCGAGTAGTTCGGATGCTCCTAATGAATTTATTGGTTCTCTCTGATTATGATACACCTAAGTTTTTAATTACCAAATTATATCTACTGTGAAATAAAAGTGATTGTGATATGAATTGTTATTTTAATTCTACATTATGAACCTTCTATCAGAATATCTTACCAATGATGACTGTACCGCTAATTTATCGTCGTCGCCTTCATATAATATTGCGTTGCCCTGGCCTTATCAATATAACCAAAACAAAACAAAACAGAACGCAAAACAAAGCTCTAAGAAGACACCTGTCAAAAGCGCTTACTTAAGCACATAAGAGCAATCGCTACATTAGAACGGAGCTAAGGATTATCGCGTCGCTGCAACTCATGCAGAATAATCCTTTGCATTTCATTTAATTAATTTTACGGGTCCTTGGACGGAAGACGGCTCTCGTTATGTTACGTCAGGCTCCTTACTCTGACATGCCAATGCCATGATAATTCAATTGTAAGAGAGAGATGGAGCTATATCGTGTCGGTAAGGCAAGCTCAAACGCTAACAATTTTTAAAAATACGATTATGGATCACTACCTCTCCTCTTGAATGTCATTAAGTACAATTTTTTTGCGTTCATATGTAGTGTTTGTTTTATATGTATTTTATTAGTTATGTATTGTTTATATATATATGTATGTAAAAAGTGTATTACAAACTACCTGGGTATCTTTTTCTCCTTCTCTACCAAATCCATCCAAAGGTTGTTTGTAAAAAATCGATTTTAGCGATAAGACCGCCATTGTGACACGCTATTAATTTTAAGTTTCCACTGTATTTTTATATAAATGGTGTACAATTAGAGTTTATCTAGATAGATATAGCTAATCGTTTATATAGATAGATATCTATGTATACAAAACGAATAGTGCTATCCTTTTTTCACAACGGATTCATGATGGAAATGACACGTGATAGTAGGGGGCAGTGAGTAAATTACGAGCTCTTCAGGGAGCGAGCAATGTGCGATACAGTCGGGGGCAGTAAAATGTTACACGTTTTGTTCGTGGGTGTTTCGTTGTGGTTGAGTACTTTGTTAGTGTTTTAGTGTAGGTTAGTGTTTTATTTAGTAGGTTAATTGAGAAAGTGAAAGTAAATGCGTAAATTGTTATGTTGTAGTCAAAAAAGAAAAATAAACATAAACAGCCTTAAAAATATTCTCACAGCTGGGACACAGGCCTCCTATCTAAGAGAGAGAAAAGGCCGTAATCTACCACGCTAAAGCGGATTGGTGGATGTCACATGAGTTCGAATTTTCAGTTCTAGAACATGCTACTTTCCTCACGATGTTATCCTTCACCGCTTTGAGCGCAGTAGTTATGAATTCAATTAGGTACACAAACTAATGCGCCTACATTATCACTGCTCAATAGGAAAATGGATAATAGTATTAATGTCGAGTATTTTATTTTAAACGAGTCATTTATTACATACCAACCCTAGCAGGTATCGGTCCCAACGAGTCCCATCAATTGTGCTGACATCTCATCTTTAATAAAAAATCGTCATCGACTTGAGCCTCGCCCTTATCGGGCTACTAGCTTTTGCCCGCGCATATGAAATATAGCCTATGTCACTTAGAAATAAAGCAGCTTTCTGTCAGTAAAATTTAGCAATCGGACCAGTACTTTTAGAGATTACCTCCTACAAACAAAAAAACAAAAAAAAAATAATTAAAAAACAAAATTTACCTCTTTATAATATTACGGACGGACGGACGATGAGCTTCCCTGAGCTCAACGTCAGCAAGCCTTACCTACGACTCTACTAGGTGACTCTACTAGTCCACTCGTAGGTAGGCAGTCACCTGCTTCCCATGTATTTTAACTCCATACCATAGGCTAAATGCCCTAAGGCATTAAGTCCGCCTTTGTACTTTTGTGTGCATAAAGAATTAATAAATAAATAAATAAATAAATAAATCTACATGGTCGCCGATCCGATTTCCTCTACGAGAAAACGGTGGTATACCGCCCAAGTGGAAAGACCTTCACCGTTTCCTCCAGGTAAATTATAAAAAGGAACCTCTTGAAACAACCGTATCCAAAAAGGAACTTCATCAGGCAGAATGTGAGGACGACGACGTGGCGTCTCTCTAATTCAATCATAAAAGAGAGTACTTATCACCGAGATTCACACTATTTTAAAACGGAAAAAACTTTTAATAAACAAAAAGTCATCTAAATATCAGAACTCCCAGACATTCCCGTTTCCCCACACAATAATATTCATTATTTCAGTACTATTTTATGAAATTAACAAAAGGTTCGAAGCTTGTGCTCAATCATTCGAGTTAAATATTGTAGTCGAAAATATTAACAATAAGTTATTATTATTGGAAAACTGAGGTAGAATGAGAGTCTGTATACCTACTGTTATAATAATATCATATTGTGCCGTAGATGGAATTCAGTATAATAAATCTAGAAATAATATCCAAGTCAATATTTAATAACTATGTGCGTATAAAAGTATATTCCTATCTCGTGGTAGATAATTACGAACAAGAAAGTAAGATATGACAATTTTTTGAAAATCTCTTTTTCGTTTTAATTATTGACTCAAATGACTGGACTTAAACTACTTACAAAATCTGATGGAGTTTTGGTAGATCGATTGTCATTTAGTAATTTTAACGTATGTCTGGCAGTTGATTACTTTATGCGTCGTATACAAATGTACTTTCCTTGGTATTGTTCGTCAAGTCTTTAAGCAGGCCTGAGTTGAGCTATACGAATAATGACAAATGGTTGCACTGACTGGAGTGGTCCACTCAAATCTATGTGGCGCTTTTCTCAAAAGATCATCTCAGATACTAATCTGCATGGTGCTCATATCATTTGGCCATTACATAAAGAAAAAGAAAGAAAGAAAGAAAAATATTTTATTTGGCACACATGGATTCACACACTGTAAAAAACAAAATTTAAACTAAGAATAAAGAAAAAAAAAAAAACAATGTGTGTCTCACGGCTGCGCCAAATAGGTCCAGTTCAGCAAAAATGCCAGACAACCACATGGTAGTCACTGGTAGTTGCCTGACGCTGGTTTTCAACTGAACCTTATTGAGAGTGAACGGCAGTTATTTACACGGTTGTAGTATGGATTTTAACTTCTGAATTTGTTTCGGTGTTCAGGGTACTCAGCCAGAAAATACCGGCCTCATCTAGTTTAAATTCACGAAAAAGTTTACGTGTAAAAGTGCGTATGTTTTAAAACCTAATTGCAAAATAAATATAATTTCTCATTCAACTTATCTTCAAATTAAAAGCGAATATGTCTGCATTGACTCTAAACTACTTTTATTTTTTGTACATAGAAAAAAATCACAAATTTGTTTATGATAAGCGCAATTTCTAAAAATCAACGACCACATTTGCAAAATACACACAAAATATTTTATATTGTTCACTTCATTCAAGTTGAACAAACGCTTTAAAATATTTGTTTACATTTAATTTTATCGTTGCTGGTAGCGTTTAATTTTTTCTGTGTTTACTCAGTGTTGGATGGGGCTGAGTGTACAAGCTAAAGTCACGTAGCGAGAAGAGAATTTCACTTTCTTAGCCCTTGCACATTTCTGCATAAATTTGTCAGGGCGTGTGGACCGACTAAACACAGTGCCATGGCTGACACGTTCCTACGTGACATGGGTGCTGCGTTTTTGCATTATTTGATTTGTCATAATTTATACCATGGAAATATCAGACATAGACGTTCTGTCGTCATTTTCCGACAGAGTGGTAGTCTTTTTAGAGGCAATCGAATTTAAATCTGCTCTGAATAGCGAAATTTCTGATTTTAAAAAAATCGAACAGTAGAATAAAAGACGTTATACAGACTTGACAGAGCTTTATTGGTTTGAATATTACCTAAAAGTAAAAGTTTTTTTTTAACATTGTGGTAGTTCTTTGATGAGTTAATATTATTGGTAGTACTAACGTATCACATATCTTAATGAAAAAGAAATATATGGTCACAGATTGGATACAAACATCAAGAACTGACGACGTGTTAGGCTTAAAAGAATATAGCGAGGCGAATGGCACTAAAACCTTAAATAATGGGCGTAAATTGGAAAGAAGTGTCCCAACGCTGGGACACTATGATATATTTGAGCGTATTATCCAAAAACTGGGATGTGATCACAGTGAAGACTTTTCCCGCTGTCCATGACTAAAAAGATCTGGTACAAAGCTGTAGTACTTAATACTGATGACCACAAAAATGTATGGGAAGGTAAGAAATTAGCTCCACAGGCACTTTTGTTGGGCTCTTCACGGGCTTGTTTTCGAGCTCAGAATTCGCCAAATTACCGCCCCCGCTCTGGGTCGAGCGAGAAGGAGAGTCAGACTTTTAATGACTGTGGCTCTTTTGAACTATTTCGCAGCCATCTCTTCGTGGACCTGGTGTCGATTTATTGCCGTATGTGGCCTGGCTAAGTTTCGACGCACTTTCGGGGAAACTGAAGGTTTTGTCTGTGCGATTATGGATGAAGTTATCTTGACGAATAACTACCGGAGGCAAATTATGAAGGACGGGACGGTTGACGTGTGTCGGGCATGCCATCGTCTGGGTGATTTTCTTTGACATATTATTATCTTTGGTTGTTCACGTCTGACTAATGGCGAATATACGTGCGGGCATTAATAAACAAGTAGCCAGGATTATTCACCAGCAACTTCCTTTACATAAAAACCTGTGGATTCTGAGGTACCGTAATTCATGCACGTGCCTAACTCAGTTCTCGAAAATGACTACATCACGTTGTACCGGGACCGGTCTAAAATCACGGACAGGACTATGTTTGCTAATATAGTGGAGACAGATCGACAAGTGCGCCGCAGAACGATTAGTCGATGTCAAAATTCTTCATGATAAACCTTGTGATAGCAGAGAAAGAGAAGCAAGTCAAATATCTTGATGATTTGCTTCTGATTCACATCTTGATCTACATGTTGTCAACATGTGGAATGTGGGCTCAGCTATCATAGCGCCAATTGTCGTTACCGTCATCAGCTTGATGACCAGAAGCCGCGACAATCACTTGTCGAAGCTGTTAAGCTTGTCGGATTATACAGAAGGCATTAATTAGTCTTCGATAGGGTTCGCATTGTGAGGCGGTTAGTGTTACTGGAGCCTTAACCAGCGGTAGATTGGACCCTGCTACCGATACACGCGAATAAATAGATAAAAAAAAATTAAGATGTATTTAAAAAATAAAATCAATAAGTAACCAAGAAGAATGCCATACAATGTGGCAATGCCACCAGTCTTTTAGGCACACAGTTCCAGTCGTCAGCAAGGCGGAGGATTTTTTTGACGACATATTTTAGCTAGAAGTTATTGCCTTTAGTGTACATAATATAGTTTTAATTAGTTATTTGTGTTTTTATATTTCTTGTTTTAATATTTAATTAGTTACAAAATAAACGGCATACTTTAAATAAACTAGAATAATAAAAAGATATTTTACTAAGTCGTTGTTGTTTTCTCGACAGTAACCAGTCCTTTTTCAAATTACGATCTCATATATTCACAGACTTGTTTAGAACAAATATGATGTTGTTCTCATTTTGGACAAACATTACCATTGTTGTAATATATTCTTGTTTTGAAAACATAATTGTACATAAAGGTATTGTTAGCAGTAATATGTCTAGACAATGTAAAGTGCCTATAACATCGTTATAATGCTTAGAATCCTCTTTTTTTAGACTGAAACTTCAACCTTGGAGTGACATTGAAGGTGCCATTCGAACCTCGGCTGCAGGGTGCAGGTGCAGGCTGCGAATGCAGGTAGCACACGCATAACACGCAGCTTTTGCCTACATCGGCAGCCGGGAGTGATTCCGAGGCTGACTGCACGTGCTGCCAGTCGCAAATCTACGATTCAATCCAATATGAGCGCTATCGGCTCCGAGTAGCGATTATTTCAGACTTGTCTAAACCGGTTGGAGTGATATAACTACGTGCGCATCGACTTGCGGCCGTAGCACTACCGGTTTGCGATCGGCTGTGGCTGAAGTCGCGGCAGCACTCGCAGCCAAAGCTCGGCAGCACGTGCGGCCGCAGCCACGTTCGAATGGTTTTCACAAAAATCTATGTACTGTTACATAGAAAACCAGTCGAGCAGCTGCAGCCGGCTTCGTGCAGCCGCTGCATGTGCTGGATGCATGCGCAGCCTGTAGTAGAGGTTCAATAGCACCTTGAAGGTGTGATGTAATGTCTTACACAATACACTGTTGGGTTACAAATACACTGTACTATCGTTGGTTACAATTATTATGATGTGCTAAAAAAAAAAAAAATATTTATTGATTAAAAAATAAGGTGTCGTCAATCGTAGTGTGCCGTCAATTAAGCTTGCTATGTATTATTATAATAATATGAGTGACAGAAATAATCGTAAACTGGTTGTAAATTTCTTTTAAAGCGTTTAAGAGAACTTTGTGAGTTTGTTTCGAATAGTCCTTAAGTATGACTTGTAAAGAGTTTAGCCGGAAGGCACAATGTAAATTGTAATGATTTGGACAATTTCCTATTTTGAAATAAAATATTTGATCAACATCATCGATTAAACTTTGTACCAGCAAAGTTTAATCGATGATGTTGATTTTTGATTTTCATCTCTTTCCCAGCTACACTATGTTTCCCCACCATCTGTGTTCCCACGTTGTCGTCGTGGTGGGGCTTGCGTGTCTCTGTGATCTTGAGGGCTATGCCGGTAGAGCTACTCATGCCGGAAGGCCTCAAGTGAGGGACCAGACCAAGAGGAACACACACAGGCGGAGTCCAGACGGACCGCCACGGAGGGTGCACTGTCCAGAAGCATCGGCACCAACAGCTGTTGGTGTTTTTGCACAGTGGTTCTGGGAGAGTGGGTTCGCCTCAGGTACGCGTCTGCTTATCAGACGTGACCAAGATGGCGAACGTGGTTATTGGGGACCCCACCCCACAAAAAAGGCAAAGCTGAGTTCAGCACACCATGGACGCGACTCAAAAAAAATTATTACCCCAGGAGGGTACCGCCTGCACCGCAGGAGGAGAATCCCTCCCCGAGCAGAGCTCGGGCTGCCCCTCGTATTCTGGGGGGGGCAAAGAGCGCGTCAGGTCCCCAAGGGACCTGTTACCGTCCTTCGTGGACGCAAGGAGCCAGGGTGGCTCACCCACCGGTAGCGTGGAGTCCCTGGGACCCGTTCCCAGCACGTCCGCTGCGCCGGTGGGTACTACAGAGGCCAGCAGGTGCTTCGGCCTTAGAGAGGTGAGTGAAGACGCGGCGTCGGACTCAGATGCCGCGTCTTCGCTCAACTCGGAGAGAATGGATGTAGATGAGGCCACCTCCAGGAAGAAGAGGAACAACCAATTCCTCAAACGCCCCATATCCGGAGACGGTCGGAGGTCATCCTCCGACGATGAGCGTGGAGCTTCTGCCCGCAAAATTTCCACTGCTGGTCGGGGTGCAGGCCGAAAAGGAAAAGGGAGAAGGCCCACCGCTGAGGAGGCGACCCAGCGGTCCTCGAAGATTGCCAGGGAGGGGCGCTATCCCGGGGCAAGCAGTGCCCAGGCCAGCCCCTCAGAGCCGGAACCTACTGGCAGTGAGCCAGAAGGCATGGAAGAGGCGCTGGCCCAATTCAAAGGGATCGTCACAGCCGCCATAGATGGAGTCGCCATAAAGAGGAAGGGGGTCTCCAAGAAGAGGTCGATCCCCCAGGCCACGACCTCAATTATAGAGGCACTGGGGATTGTCTTGGAGCCTCTCAGAAGATCCCTCTCCAAGAGGATTGAGCGGCTCGAAGCGGACCTGGCCGGTCTCCGAGGCACTGGCCCCGAGATGGCGCCGATAGGGGGGTGCAAGCAGGGGCAGTCCCAGCCCCTGCTTCAGCCGGAGAGCGAGGTTCTGGCCCTGCTGCGGCAAGAGCTGGCTGCCTTCCGCCAGCAGCAGCAGGAGCAGCAGCAGCAATTCCAGGAGCGGGTCCAGCGGCAGTTCTCTGTCCTGGAGGGCATCGTCCTGCGCCCCCCGCTCGCGGCCTCCAGCCAGAAGAGGGCGGCGTCGTATGCCGCTGCTGTCGCAGCCACGGCTGCTGCGCCCAAGGCGGGCCCGTCGGGGCAAGTCGGGCAAGGGGCTGTGGCGTCGGAGCCTGTGAGGCCAGCCCCCGCGGCCAAGCAGCAGCAGCGGCGGGAGAGGCCTGCTCCTTCCCTGAAGGGCAGGGCGTTGCCTGCCGCTAAACCAGCAGGACCTCCTGCCGCGGCGGCAACAAGGCCGCGCCTGCCGCCTTCCCAGCCCGAAGAACCCTCGGCCGGCGCCGATTGGACGGTTGTTGGCGCCAAGAGGAGTGCGGGCAAGGCGGCTAGAGCGGCCAAAAAGCGCGCGAGGCAGCAAGAGCGCAGGAAGCGAGCCATGGCGGCCAGACTTCGCGCCCCGACTTCCGAGGCTGTAGTCATCACGCTACAGCCAGAGGCGGTAAAGAGGGGCGTGACGTATGACGCCGTCATGGCAAAGGCGAAGCAGGCGGTGTTGCCCCATCTTGGCGAACTCGGAGCCTCTGGGGGCTTCCGCATGAGGCGCACCGTAACCGGGGCCCGAATACTGGAGGTCCCTGGTGCGGATAGTGTCTCTGCCGCGGACGCCCTGGCTGATAGGATCAGGGCGTCCCTAGATGTCGAGGAGGTCCGAGTGTCCAGGCCCACCAAGTGCATAGACATGCGCATCATGGGCCTGGACGACTCCGTCAGGGTGGACGAGGTGGTGGCCGCCATCGTCGGTGCGGGAGGGTGCAATGCCGATCAGGTGCGGGCGGGCACCATCCGCGCTGACAGCACGGGCATGCGAGCCGTAACGGTGAGCTGCCCCGTGTCGGCGGCCAAGTCCATCACGGGTGAGGGCCGAAGGCTATTGGTGGGCTGGGTTTCCGCCCGGGTGAAGATGCTGGAGCCCAGACCTCTGCGGTGCTACCGCTGCCACGTGGGGCACCACGTGGGGGCCTACTGCGCCGCGGAGGTGGACCGCAGTGACCGCTGCTACCAGTGCGGTCAGGCCGGTCACAAGGCCGTCGAATGCCGTGCGCCGCCGCACTGCTACGCATGTGCAGCGGCAGGCAAGCCGGCCGACCATCGGGCTGGAAGCAGGTCCTGCGACCCCCCCGCCAAGGCCAAGGGAAAAGCCATGAGGCCCATCCCCGCTGATGTCCTCACCGCCGCAGCCGCCTCCTTGGCTGCCGTCGCTGTCACCGCCGCACCCGCCGTGGCAGGGCCCTCACGGGGGGCTCGGGGGGAGACTTTAATGGACTGTCAATAACGGCTCCATTGCGTCTCCTCCAGGCGAACATCAACCACTGCGCCCCCGCTCAGGATCTGTTGCTCCAGAGCATGGCGCAGTGGTCGATCAATATCGCCGTGGTCTCCGAGCCGTACTATGTCCTGCCCAGGGGAGACTGGGTGCGGGACCTGGACGGCTCGGTGACCCTAATTTCGTCGGCCGCCGCCGGTACCCCGACCCTCGAGGCAGTCACGAGGGGACGGGGTTGCGTGGCAGCACGGTTCGGGGACATTGTAGTGGTAGGCGTCTACCTGTCCCCGAACAGATCTCTCGGCGATCTTCACATTTCTCTAATGGAGCTAAAAGCCGTCGTCGCTGGGTTTGGTTCCCTCCCCGTGGTCGTGTGCGGGGACTTCAATGCCAAGAACTTGGCATGGGGTTCCCGGTTCACGAACCAGCGGGGTCGGATGGTGGAGGACTGGGCTCCGGAGACAGGCCTGGTCGTCCTAAACCGGGGTTCTGTCCCCACGTGTGTGCGGATGCGGGGTGACTCAGTGGTGGACATCTCGTTCGCCAGCCCCGCTCTGTCGCCGCGTGTCGTCGACTGGCGCGTTATGGAGGGGGTGGAGACGTACTCAGACCACCGGTACATCCGGTTTGACGTCTCCACCCAAACCTCGACCGCGCCGGTCCGACAGAGCCCTTGTGGTCCGCGGTGGGCGCTGAGGCAGATGGACCGGGAGCTCCTCCTGGAAGCCGCGATGGTACAGGCCTGGGTGCAAGCACCGGACAGGCCTGTCGACATCGACGTCGAAGCAGAGTGGTTCCGGGAGGCCTTGTCGCAAATCTGCGACGTGGCAATGCCCCGAGTCCATCCAGGACGCGCTCGGCGCCAGGTATACTGGTGGTCGCCGGAGATTGCGGCACTGCGCAACGCGTGCAATGCCGCGCGACGCCGGTATGCCAGATACCGCAGGCGCCGCATCCGTCCACCGGATGCGGAGGCCAGAGAGGCGGAGCTGTACGAGGGATACAGAGAGGCAAAGCGCACCCTCCGAGCAGAGATAAGGCGGGCCAAACTCGAGGCCCGCAACGTATGGCTGGGGACTCTGAACGGGGACCCATGGGGACGCCCCTACAAGGTGGTGTGGGACAAGCTCCGCCCCTGGGCTCCCCCGCTAACGCAGAGTCTCCGGCCTCAGCTTGTGGAGGGTGTGGTGAGCACTCTGTTCCCCACGCGAGGGGAACACTCTCCCCCGCCCATGGCTCCGCCAGCAGCGGTGTCCAACGCGGACCACGATAGCGACGACGACGACAACGCTCCAGAGGTGACCGAGGTAGAGATGAGAGTGGCGGTACGAAGGCTGAGTGCCAAAAATACCGCCCCAGGACCCGACGGCTTGCCTGGGAAGGCCTGGGTCCTGGCCATGGAGGCTCTCGGGCCTCGACTAAGAGGGCTCTTCAGCGCATGCATGGAGAGGGGCCAGTTCCCACTTCGCTGGAAGACTGGGAAACTGGTCCTCATCGCGAAGCCGGGGCGCCCTGCGGACTCTCCGTCCGCGTATCGGCCCATTGTGTTGCTCGACGAGGTGGGCAAGCTCTTTGAAAGAGTAATTGCAGACCGCCTCGTCGCGCACCTAACACGGGTGGGGCCGGATCTGGCGGACGGCCAGTTTGGTTTTCGCAGGAGGCGCTCTACGGTGGACGCCATCATGCGCGTGCGAGCCCTCACGACTGGGGATGCGGTGGCCCAGGGCAGGTGTGTCGTGGCGGTGTCTCTGGACATCGCCAACGCTTTCAACTCCCTGCCTTGGAGTAGCATTAGGAGGGCACTCCGGTATCACCGGACGCCCGACTACCTCTGTCGTGTGGTAGAGGCGTACCTGTCGGACAGGTACATCATCTACCCTGGTCACCAGGGAGAGTGGGAACGCCGGGAGATGTCGTGTGGTGTTCCGCAGGGATCGGTACTAGGGCCGCCCTTGTGGAACATCGGATACGACTACGTGCTGCGCGGCGACCTCCCTGACGGGGTCAGCGTGGTCTGCTACGCCGACGACACGCTGGTCCTAGCGCGGGGAGAGTTGTACCAGGCGGCGGTCGAACTAGCGACACGCGGGGTCGCGACAGTCGTGGGCAGGATCCAGGAGTTGGGACTCGAGGTGGCATTGCACAAGTCCGAGGCCATGTGCTTTCACGGCCCTCGGAACGCGCCACCACCGGGTTCCCAACTAACGGTAGGAGGAGTCCACATCGGCGTCGGGTCGACGATGAAGTACCTGGGACTCGTTCTCGACAGCCGATGGGATTTCGAGGAGCACTTCCGACGTCTGGCTCCCAAACTGAATCGGACTGGGGCTGCCCTGGGGCGGCTCCTGCCCAATCTGGGAGGTCCAGACGCCTCCTGCCGTAGGCTCTACGCAGGAATCGTTCGGTCCATGGCCCTTTATGGCGCACCGATATGGGCACCGGCGCTGCGGAAGCAGCCGGCGGCCCGGCTGAACGCATGCCAGAGGGTCATGGCCATACGGATGGTGCGAGGTTACCGGACGATTTCCCGCGAAGCGGCGAGCCTCCTTGCCTGCCAGCCACCATGGGATCTGGAAGCAACAGTCCTTGCTCTCATGCACGAACTGCGCATGGAGATGCAACGCCGGGGCGAAACTCCGCTGCCGCGACAGGTCGCAGCATGGCGGACGGAGTTCCGGCGGGTCCTCATGGAAAAATGGCGACAGCGACTGTCGCGACCCAGTGCTGGGCACGCCACAATTATGGCGATAAGTCCCCTCTTTGAGGCGTGGTTGGAAAGACCTCACGGCGTCCTCACCTTCCGCATGACGCAGGTTCTCACCGAACACGGTAAGTTCGGGAAGTTCCTGCACCGGATTCGTGCGGAAGCGACGCCCGGGTGTCGCCACTGTGTGGACCGCCCGGAGGACACGGTGGAGCACACGGTGGAGGTGTGCCCCGCTTGGGCAGAGCAACGCCGTGTCCTCGTGGGGGCGATCGGCGGCGGCGATCTCTCGCGCCGGGCCTTGGTACAGGCCATGGTCCGGAGCGAGGAAGAGTGGCAGGCGGTCGCCTCCTTTTGCGAAGCAGTAATGCTAGCAAAGGAGGCGGCCGATCGCGCGAGGCAACGGTCCTCACGCCCCAACCGCCGCCGGGATTCCGATCCCGATTTCCGGCCACCGTAGGCGCGGGCTTGCGGATGGCGAGCAATGGGTGGCTCGCCGTCCGATCGTCCGGTAGCCGTCCGGACCAAGCCCAAGTCGTCGACGGCGCGTACTGTTCCACGCGCGCCTCAAGGAGATGTCAGCAAATCGTAGGGGCCCAACGGGGTCGAAGCCTACTGGGGCCACGGGTAGTGTGAAAGTGAAACCCGGGGCCCTGGGACGAGGGCAAGGAGGGAACAGGAGTGGGTTTTTAGTCAGTAAAAGTCTGACACTATTTCTCGCCCCGCCCAAGAGCGGGATTTGTCATATGAAGATTTTCCCACCTAAAAAAAAAAAAAAAAAGCTACACTATGTCATGAGGGATTTGACATCGACTAATCATTGTTCGGCGCACTAATCGATCGATCACCACTATATTGACAACAACAGTCCTGGCAGTGATTTTTTTTAGGAGGGAAATCATCCAATAGCTTCTCTCGCTCTAGAGCGGAGCGGGAAGGCGTGTCACTTTTAGACGTGTGTGATTTTTACTGATCGAAAACCCACTCTCATGTTCCTTCTTTGCCTTGCGTTGCTCAGAGAGATGATAAATGATTCTTGAGAATTCATCAAAGAACTTAACTCGTTTTGATAAGAGTGAGCTCGTTTCTTAGGGGCTCTTTACGTTCCCAGGCGGCGGTAATTCTGTAACTGTAAGAAAAATTAGGACTTTAAAGTCGCACACTCACGCTTGACTATAACAAAAATTAGGACTTTAAAGTCACGTACTCACGCTTGACTAGAAAAAAATAGGACTTTAAAGTCACGAAATCACGCTAGACTATAATAAAAATTGGGACTTTAAAGTCAAACACTCACGCTTGACTATAACAGAAATTAGAACTTTAAAGTCACGCACTCAAACTTGACTATAACAAAAAAAGGACTTTAAAGTCACGTACTCAACTTGACTATAACAAAAAAAGGACTTTAAAGTCACGCACTCACGCTTGACTATAATAAAAATTAGGACTTTTAAGTATAATTTCGTAAACGGAAAGTTCAGTGGTTCAGTTCATTTATCAATTTTATTGAGTATAGTTTCAAATTATAGCCAAAATATAACGAGACATAATAAGTGCTTTTATTTTTCAGATCCAAAATGAATGGGGGAAATGTGCAAGCACAATGAACAAAGGACCTGTTTTTAATCATAGAGGCTTGTCCCGTTTGACTGTAGGAAAGTGATTGCTTTAGCCTGCTGCATAAAGCGGCTTTTTGTTTACGTTTTCATAGAGTTACGGCTAAAATGATTTTTGCAAGCAAAATCTTGCAAAAAAATCACGCTATGATTCAAGGGAGCGGAGCAGTAACTAAAGGCGTGGGTGGAGTCGCGAGGGACAGCTAGTCACTGATAGAAAGTTGCTCTACCGTGGAGTACCACAGATAGACTACTTGTATCAAAATTATAAGGTCTCTGTGGAATGTACTAAAGGAGCAAAGCAGAAAATAAAGTTTAACCCTAAAACAGTACACTAGGGTACAAATTAAAAAAAAATGTTGAAAATTTTTTCGATAACTTTTACGTTTCTCATTGGATTTTTTCGTAATATAACTAAGTCGTATTGATCGTGGTCGTGGTAAGACATGCGTGGAGTACTCCATCACCTACTACACAACTAGGTACGGTTAAGGTAATTATATAAATTACTTTGATTTCAATGTTTTTATGAAATATTCCGTGTCAACGTGATGTTTCCTACATATTTTTTATTATTTACATAATAACCTCTGCCATAACTTTTTCAAAAAAACAGCGTATTTTTAATGATATTAATACTTTTGGTTTACGTTAGTAGTATTGCATTTTATTGCATGCATTCATACTTTTTTTTAATGGTTTACGACAAAATCTAACACAAAATGTAATTCTAAATCTACTTCTGAACACTATCAATGAAGAAGAGGTATTTTTTGGGGACGACTGTAACTTTTAACCAACTAACTTTTATAAAACTCTGCCTTTGGGGCAAAGTTACAATATCAATACAATATATATTAGGAAAAAAGTAGTCTTATGATGCGTCAGCCCCTTCAGAATCCAAATCTGGAAAATGTGTATTTTGGCTCAAGTCACAAAACCATAAATCACGCACTCGATGTGAAAAATGTAAAAGTTGTTTATGTTTAAAGCAAATAAAGATTTGTCAAAACTGTTAAAATAAGTTTTTTTTTTTATTTGAAACTAATTGCATTATGCATTAGAAGCAGCATGATGAGGGCAGTAGTGGCCGAGTGGTAACGGCCCCGACTTACGATTTGTAGGTCGCGGGTTCAAACCCAGCCAGGCGCATTACTTTGTGTAATTTATTTCATCACCACTGCTCTCAAAACGGTGAAGGAAAACATCGTGAGGAAACCGGCATGTCCTAGAACCAAAAATTCAAAGACATGTGACATCCACCAACCCGCACTGGGCCCGCGTGGTGGATTACGGCCCATTCCCTCTCCTAGAGAGGAGGCCTGAGTCCCAACAGTGGGAACATTAAAATGGCCGACTATGCTATGCTATGCTATGCATTATGCAAGACAGAAACAAGTGTCATAAAAGTGTATGTAAGTTGGTTGATTATCAATATTTTTTTATTCTCATGTGAAAAATATGTTTTATTTACTGGGGTACTCCAGCACCACTGGGTACTGTTACTTAAAGTTTAATATAGGTACGGTTCTAGGGTTAAATAACCGATATAAAAACTTACTGTATTATTATAAAAAAGTCGCTTTTCGTGTGTCCGTGGGACAACGTTCTTAGCGTCATATACTGTACTAGTTCTCCACTTCGGTTACACCTGCGTCTCTGGTTACTGCTCCACTTTCGTGGGTCGTAGTGTGATTTTTTCAACACTCTTTTTTTTTAAATGTGATATAAACTAGTGCGTAACTGCGATCCCAAAAACTGAAAAAAAAACTCACTCACTCGAACACTCGCTCTTACGCCTACCGCTTTGAGACATGCAATTCGCACTAGTGGGGAAAAGTGAGGTAATGAGCCCGTGCCACAATTCATTACATTAATCGTATCAGGTTGATCGCTCAGCAGCCTCTGCGATCCGCTGGGCAGCCCCCATTTATTTATTTATTTCTAAGTGTATTAAAAAACGTCGTTTAACAGGTGTGGAAACTTGTCCATAGCACTCCATAACACCCTCGCCTGTGGCTCGGGTGGAGTCCACCTCAGTCGCAATGAATTTTTTTTTCTACTAGTATCAAAATGTACAGTTTCATATGTGATTGGTAGTTTCACAGATTGGCACGTTTAAACCAACTAAATAGTTGAAAAATCATGTGAAACAGGGGCAGATCGCTAATTATCTATTAACCACTTCATACCAAATGATCAAATTCAAACTTCAGGCATTTTCGGGCTCATTTACCTACTGATAATCAAATTCAGTTCACCCCTGACCCATAAACCTATTATCGTTTATTCGATGGACGAACAAGAACATAATATGCTTTTAGCAAACTCCTGTATGGAGTTTGCTAAAATGAATTTTAGTTATGTCTTTCTAAATTCGATATTGCGGGCTCCTGAAGATGGCAGACCGTGCATAGAGACGAATAAAAAACAATCAATAAAAAAAGGTTTATTGAGAAGAACACAAAAAAACCTAAACTATCATAAATCCAATATTTATTTATTTATTTAAAACTTTATGCACTAATAAACATTGTACAAAGGCGGACTTAATGCCTTAAGCATTTTTTACAAGTTGACCTGAGGGTGGTGCAGAGACATAACATGGCAGGTGCAACTTAATAGAAGACTGACAGAGAGGACACAAGAAAAATAATAAATATATACTTAGATACATACATACAAATAAATAATGATATTGAGAATAAAAAACGAATACAACAAATGAATAGTGTGATGAATCTACCAACTTCTTGCGAAAGTGTTCTCGTGCTTTCATTTTAAAGGACAACCTACTGGTTGCCGTCCTGATGTTCAGAGGGAGCGCATTCCAAAGGGAGATCGCCTGGACTAAGAAAGAGGAATGGTAAAACCCAGAGCGGTGTGTCGGACATCGTAGAAGACGATTATTTGTAGATCGAAGATTTATATTGTGCCGAGAGCAAAGAAATTTAATTGTTTTTTTTTTTTTAATTGAATATGGTGGAAAAAATATTAAAGTATGTTTTAAAAATGTTTTACTTGCACAGTTTCAAGGAATTTGATTACTTACATAATATGGACGATACGGTCTGGAATAAAGTATTATTTTATTTTTGCTGGTGAGAGTTCACCTAATAACTTCTCCGCTCTTGGTGAAGCGAGAGGAAGTGTCAGAATTTTACTGACTAACCAACCCGTGGTTCTTAAATTGCCCTTTACGTTTCAAGGCCGCGGTGTTATGTATACCGAAAATAAAAGGGCATACTGAAAGTCTCTGGATCTGGTCACTTACAATAAAGGAATGAAAAAACAATTATAGAATTCGAAAATGGAACTCCTTGCGAGCATGTTACTTTTTAATTTGCGAGACTGTCATTTGTTTTTTCATTGTGGCGTCCTTTCGAAGATTGTATGTCGCTATCAAAATGTGTTTAATCGTGAACATTTTCGTTCAATGATTTTTTATGATTTTCGTTGTGCCTTATGTCAACAAGAGAGTCGCCAAAGGCTTCAATTGAAATTTGGTAATGAAGCACCATGTCACAGCTCTGTGTATTCGTGGATTGGAGAATTTAGGCGTGGACGTGATCATCTCTATGACGCGGTACGTGAAGGTCGGCCGGCGACCGCGGTTAGACTCGAAAATTGACACCATACGTCAACTTATTGAAACTGACAAAAAAAAAATACTTTTCAGCAAATTCGTGCTTTGTTGGGCATTGGATTGAGCCAAGTGCAAAATATTTTACATGTGCATCTGAAGGTTCGGAAGCTTTGCACTCGATGGATACCACATGACTTAACGGAGCATCTACCTGAAACGACTGCATGTTTAGTGGTGCCGTAGAATGATAAAAAAGTTTAATGGAGGACAGTCATTGCCTGTCTATAATATCGAGATAGGTGACAAAACCTGGGTGTACTGCTTTGAACCCGTAAGAAAAAGCCAGTCGCCAGAGTGGGTCTTTCCTTTTGAAGATTTGCCGACGAAAGTTAAGAAAAGTCGAAGTGTTCATAAAGAAATGGCTGCTTCTTTTTTCGGTAAATCAGGGCATTAAATTACAGTATCGCTTGAAGATAAAAGGACAGTGAATGCAGATTTGTACGTCAATACTTGCTTGCTCAGTCTTAGAAAAAGTTCGAAGAAAAAGAAGAAAAAGAAAAAGTTCGAAAAGCGTTCTCGAAGCAAAGTACTCCTCCACCACGATAATGCATCCTCACATTTCGCTAAGGTAACAGAAGCCTATTTGAAGGCTTCAAATGGGAAACTGATGACGCATCCGCCTTACAGACCAGACCTCACACTCTGCAACTACTATTTGTTTCCAAAAAATAAAGACAAACTTAGCACACGTTTTACGAGGCCTGAAACGTCGGTGAATGCTTTCCATGAAGCCATTGAAGAGGTCCCTAAAGAAAAATGGTCCAGCTGTTTTGTATAGTGGTTTCAACGAATGCCAAAATGCATTAATTGCGAGGGAATATACTTTGAAAAATAATATATGTGTCGTAAGTCTTATAGCACGTACCGGAAGACGTAGCGTTGGAAGGCCTCCTACAAGGTAGATCGATGACTTGGTAACGGTTACGGGAGTCCGATGGATGCGAGACGCACAGGACCGTTCATTGTGGCGACACTTGGAGGAGGCCTATATCCAACAGAGGACATCTTTCGGCTGAAATGATGATGATGATGTCTTATATCTTGGCGTATTTATCAGAAACCAGTAACTTTCAGTATGCCCTAAGTACTAACGAACAATTCACAGCTGCAGGATATAAAACTGTTCTAAATCGATAATATTATTACATAAATACCGTTCTGAAAGTATTCACGTAGATTTTCATACGTTAACAAAATTTACCGCCACCTAATGTTTGGATAACACACTATTTTGTGTATACGTACCACTTGCCAAGTTTTAATAGTTTTGGCTCGGATAACGGAACAAAGTTGGACCACTTATCGAAACAGGTGCTTGTCAAATATTTTACTGATATCAACCCCGGCCCAGTTTATGTGAAAAGTTAATTTAATTATTAAACTACGCTATGTTGGGCACACTTTGGTGTCC
Organism: Mythimna pallens; assembly: GCA_961205895.1. Classification (NCBI taxonomy): domain Eukaryota; kingdom Metazoa; phylum Arthropoda; class Insecta; order Lepidoptera; family Noctuidae; genus Mythimna; species Mythimna pallens. Next base: position 7,792,186 of record OY540835.1, on the reverse strand, counting down.
TTGGCGTTTTTTACGTCAAACTAGTCGGTTTTACGTCCGATTATTTTTAATGCTTTTATTTTATGACGCTTAAGTTTTAGTTTTCATAGCTCTGGGAATGTTGCAGTGGGCAAGGCACATTGCTTGTAGAACAGATAGTCGATGGGCCAAACCAGAGCATCTTCATATCTTTTGTTGACCTTGTCACATAGAACTGCTGCATTCTGTGGCAGTTTCAAATTCACTGCTATCAGAATCTGGAATGACTTACAGCCGCTTTTTCGTGCTATAAAGATGGTTGTTACTTTTAGTTAAGTATAAACAACATTTATTACAAATCCAAAAGGAGACAACTACGTAAATTTCCGAGAGTCTGAACGGTTTGTATTGGTGACATTTTCACTCGTACACAACACCTGGTTCTTACTTCCAACACAACAAAACATTTACACTTCATAGTTAAACACAGTATCATTTTAGATACACCCGAATCACTTTTAAAATAGACATACATAATAATCCTATATGTTTACGTACACACCTTTTGTTTTGTTTTTCTTTTCTTTTGACAGTCGATTCACCGTACGCTCGCGTTCTTCCGTTTGTCTATGGTAATGACAAATTATATATTTTGGAGCGTCAGGCGCCGATCGATGCCGATGGCTTATTATTTATTCTTGTATGCACTATTTTTTAATTTAATTGTTTACACATAAATATAAATTCACGAATTTTATTTGTGTCTTCATTATTTTTTATTTTATTTCGATAGATTATTTAACCTCCGTAAGTGTGTTTGTGGCATTACAGCGGGCCCTAACAGAATACCAGCGCTGCGTTATTTATCGTTTTAGACAACGCAGCATATGCTGAGTTAGGTGCCTTTTTGGCCTTGCACTGATTATACCTTTTCTTCTCATTGTAAATTTTTAGTTTATACGATTGTGTGAGGCACGAATAATCGTTTGTTCTTTCTTTCTTTTTATGGGGACAAAAGGTTCTGAAGTGGTGACCGCGTTCCAGATAATGTAAAGTTGGAAGGCATTCTAGGTCCTAGACCAATGGACTGGTGAAGGTCGTGGTAATTCACTGGATGCAAGACGTACAGCAGGTCGTTATGGCGACATATGTCCAGCTGTGGTTTTCATTCGGCTAAAATGATAACGACATAGGTAGAGTTTCCAGCTTAATGACTATTTAGTTTTCAAAAATGTAATTTTAGATTTTCCACTATTTAGCTCCCGCGGTCTACGACTATTAGAGAGATACTAAGCACTTTTCCGGTAAAAAAATAGTTTTAGATGGTTTTCAGTTTGTGAAGATGTCTTAAACTGAAAAATATCGAATGTAAAAGCCAATGCAAGATATTGGCATGATTTGCTTTTTGCTTTTCGCCAGAAATGAAACCTAGGTTATAAATTAGAGGACAATACGAGTTAACAATAGCAAAAAGAACCAATTCTTTAAACCGTAATCGAACAAGGATACTTATAGAAGCATTGCTAGTACTTTTTTGTAAGGCGTTATCTGTTTTTTTTTTTTTATATTATAATTAGAATGACTTAAGGACTCGAGTTCTTTACAATACTAAACGCCTTCTACTACATAGCTAGTAGTGGTAGTTATATGCTAAAACGAGGGACGCAGAATAACACATCGGAGATACCTTGTAGTTTTTTTTTGTTGGTTGGAAAATCATCTAATGACAAATCCCCCTTGCTCCACCCATCTTGGGTGGAGCGGGAGATAGTGTCAGACTTTTACTGACTAAAAACCCACTGCTGTTCCCTCTTTGCCTTCATCCCGGGACCCCGGGCTTCGCTTTCACACTACCCGTGGCCCCAGTAGGCTTCGACCCTGCTGGGCCCCTACGGTTTCGCTGACATCTCCTTGAGGCGCGCGTGGAACACTACGCGCTATCGACAACTTGGGCTCGGTTCGGGCGCTTACCGGACGATCAGATGATGAGCCACCCATTGCTCGCCATCCGTAAGCCCGCGCCTACGGTAGCCGGAAATCGGGATCGGAATCCCGGTGGCGGTTAGGGCATGAGGACCGTTGCCTCACGCGATCGTTCGCCTCCTTTGCTAGCATTACTGCTTCGCAGAAGGAGGCGACCGCCTGCCACTCCTCCTCGCTCCGGACCATGGCCTGTACCAAGGCCCGGCGCGAGAGATCGCCGCCGCCGATCGCCCCTACGAGGACACGGCGTTGCTCTTCCCAAGCGGGGCACACCTCCACCGTGTGCTCCACCGTGTCCTCCGGGTGGTCCACACAGTGGCGACACCCGGGCGTGTCTTCCGCACGAATTCGGTGCAGGAACCTCCCGAACTTACCATGTCCGATAGGATTTGCGTCATGCGGTAGGTAAGGACGCCATGTGGTCTTTCCAGCCACTCCTCAAAGAGAGGACTTACCGCCATAAGTGTGGCGTGCCCAGCACTGGGTTGCGACAGTCGCCGTCGCCATTCCACCATGAGATCCCGCCGGAGTTTTTCCCGCCATTCCGCGACTTGGTGCGGCAGCGGGGTTTTGCCCCAGCGTTGCATCTCCACGCGCAGATCGTGCATGCGTGCAAGGACTATTGCCTCCAGATAACATGGTGGCTGGCGAGCAAGGAGGCTTGCCGCTTCAAGGGAAACCGTGTATTTAACACTGAGAAACTTAAAATATCAAACACGGTGTATTTTTATTTAAGAAAAATAACGCGTGATAAAAAGCAATAGAGATCTACTAAATAGTCTCTAACTTTGTTCGGTTACGGTTGATAGACATAATTCTTTTTGCTTTTGATTTCTCATATAGTCCTTTAAGATATGGTTTAGGTTTCAATTAATGGCGAAAAGCAAAAAAAACATGCCAGCTATAATGTATGGCAAAAGTTTCATTTCCCTTTACGGAGGATACGTCCTAAAACAATTACGATTTAGATTTAGTTATATTTTTTTAATAATGTTTTAAAACCCTAATAATTACTCTTTTAACGTGAGTGCGTTAACAAACATATAAACTCACAAACATAGGACACCCAGACCCAGAACAACTGTCTCTAGGCCACAAAAATATTTGTTGAGCTCTAGAAAGGAACCCGCAAATAATCGCAGTACAGCAGTTAATTGCTTAACTACTGCGCCAATCATGTTGAAGTAGGTATTTTTTTAAATTATTCGATTAGACTAACTATCTATGCTCGTGAATTTTCCCGTCAGACAAGTATCCAATGCCACTGGGGAGTAATTTATTTTAATATGTCATTTTTACTCCACCGCTTCATTTTCGAAACAGCGCTGCACTAATCAGTATTATTCAACAAAAAGTAATCTTATTTAAACAAAAAAAAAAGTCTCCATTTTGTCTAAAAAATAGCCGGGGTCAAAGCTAGTAGATAATAACCACTGCGTCGCACAGGCCCCATCCGTCTCCCCGACAAAGCCTCCACAGGACTTAACGAGAATTACGCTTTTTTGTTATTTTAAGCTAAATTATTTTTGGACGAAAAAGGTACAATATTGGGGTGTTGGGGCGGGTTTTACAGAAGAATTTTCGATAGATTCAGAACTTATGTAGTTTAAAGTAGGCATATTGACCGTAGTATCGATGACCTGTTGGGACAGAAGTCTTCTTAACGTCACGTAGAACGAGTTCGGATTAGGTGTTTTTTTTAGGTGGAAACTAAGGAGTAAGTATGAATTCTCTGCTGGAACTTAAATCAAGAGTTAATATATTATGCCTAGAAAACGTGCTTCAACGTCGGCCACATCATCGCTTGCCAAGTGAAATAGTGGTCAAACGTGAGCCTATCAACAATATTAAAAAAAAATCAAGCTTCCAGCAACATTTTGAATGCGCGAGTTCAATTCATTAAATATTTTATAGACATACTTGTGGCGTCATCTCTCATCATTTCGACCACGGTGCGTCTCTCGTTCGTCACGTTTTTAAGAGGTCTTTACTGAACGGATATTGTTTCTGTGGCGTGCGGTGGATACAAGTACCACAAGGAAATTGGCAATGTTGTTCACGTCACCGTCTTAAAATCAAGTGGTCAGCTACAGCACATCGATCAAAATAGTCAAACAGGCGTCTTACCATGACGTGTCAAAATGTTAAGCGTGTAAGCGAGAAAGAGGGATGGAGAAAAAAAGAAAGAAAGAAAGAAAGAAAAACATTTTATTTGGCGGAATAAGGCGCAAGTTTAGAACTAACAAATTATAAGTATATTATGAGAAAAAATATGCGCCACATCCGCGCAAAACAGCCGAACGCTGTATCAGTATAATGCCGTGACCACACGCAAAATTCGATGAGTCTACGGCGCTGTTTTTAAGCGTGGGCCGGTAACGCTATCAACATAAAGACGTCAGCACGGTATTGTGTGCTAATAGATTTGAATAAATAGATAAATAAAAAAAATATTGGATAATAATTGGAGCTGTACACCATATAATCTATCTCCACCCCTTTAACAGTTCAGTCAACGTCGTCAAATGGATCGTGTTAGGAGCTTGCGGCTTTGCTCAGTTTTCAGAAACAAGAAATAGATACGATATATTATTATGGACTAGGTTAAGTTGCAGAGAGGAAAGTTGGTAAAGATGGTCTACAAAGAAATTTGACACAGATGTTTTAATTTCATGGCAATCTTTCAAGGGTGCAAACTATCAAGAATATGATCATGTATGAATCGAACCTCAATTCATGAAAAAAAAAGTGCTGTTTCTCACCTTTTGTCTAGTTGTGATTTGTACCAAATAACTGACTTGAGGACAAAGTATCATAAACGTTATTAAAAGTCATAACGGTATTTTCAACTTCTGAAATATTGTTGCTTCGGATTGCTCGAAAGAATTACGCAGTTCTAGATCGCAAAAGGCAAGTGAAAGGACACAGGTGAATTTTAGTCAAAAACGTCTGACACTAGTTACTACAATTTATTTGTTGAATTCCTAAACAAAACAGAAAAAAAAAACATAGTCACAGCAAAAACTTTTATTAATTAAACGATATTCTTACTTTCTTTCTTTCTTTCAATTATTTTTTTATGTTTCACAACTTTCACATTACGCCATCTAGTCCCAAACTAAGCACAGCTTATGCTGAGTACTAGACAACTGATAAACATATTATAAATAAATTACACCCAGACACAGAACAAATGATCGTGATCATCATAATTATAAACATTTGTCTTGGGTGGGAATCTAACCCACCACCTCCGGCACCGCAGTCAGGGCCACTAACCAGTATAGGTCAGTCATCAAAGTATTATTAGGAATACTACAGACGGGACTATTATTCGTCTCCATCACCCATCATATCTATAACAGGTCAGTCAAAACGGATATTGTGCCAAAAGCCCCAAAGATAAGTGGCCGACATTAAGACGACCAGGAAATTACCAATGTTGCTACACGTCGCTTGGTGTTGCCTTCTCAAAAAACATTCCCCTCTCTCGGCCCTCTGCGGAAATGACGTCAATTTGTGTCACCGAATTAGGTTGGTGGCGGAATTTTAGATGACATTACATGATAATTTGCGAATGAAAAAATGCTGTTTAGCTGAAGGAAATTGGACTATTAAAGTTAACTTGGAATTTCATGAATTAGATATAATACTTTAACGTAAACTTTGAAAGAACCCTGGTGGTTTAGTGGTAACGGCCCCGACTTACGAGTTGTATATCATTGATTTAAACCTAGCCTGGCGTATTATTTTGTATAATTTTTATCCTCACCGTTAGAAAAGTGCATGTCATAAAACAAAAACTTCGAAGACATGTGACATCCACCAACCTGTACCGGGTTCGCGTGGTGCTAAAGTCTCATTACTTGACTAGAGAGGAACTCTGAGTCCCAGCTGTGAAAATATTATAAAGCTGGTATTTTTTAAGGCTGGTTATGTTACAACAAGGTAAAATTCTGATACGACACTTCCTTCTATGGTTGTAGCACAAGAGAGTGTCAGACTTGTAATGATTAAAACCCACCTGTGTTCTTTCTGTTGCCTTTTTTGGTCCGGTGTCACTCAAAAAATCCCGTAGATAAGACTATTAATTATTGTATTACTTATCTATTTGTTTGTTTAACATTAAGTTGCACTGTTATGTTTCTGTACTACTAAGATCGACTGGTAGAAAATGCCTATAGCGTTAATTCAGCCTTTGTACAGTGTTTACTAGTATATAAAGATTTGAATAAATAATAACTATCTACAATGTTGCTTAGTGCAAAGGACTGCTTTATTATACCGGAATGACGTACGGTTCTAGTAAGATAGGTCACAAGAGCAAAGTCATGAAAAAAAGCTAAATAAAGTACCAGCAATTTATTGGTTTCATCTGACACAGAAATAGAAACCAGTTCAAGTATCTTTTTCTAAATTCAGCAGTTTTATTGAACATATTTTTTGGTACTCTATAAAAGTGAGCGTCCTGTCTCAACATGTTTCTCCAAAAACAATATAAATTTATAATATCCCTCACAGTTGCAACCCCGAAACTTAAGTACTCTGCAGCGTGGGTGTTGTTACTACAGATCAAAAGCACACACATTTGGACTTGAAACAAATATGTGGGCAGTACATACAAATGTTTGTTCAGTTCTGATGTGGGACGGAACGCAGCTTTGAGCACAAAGCTGGATACATTCTATTCATTTCCTTTGTTAAAAAGTGCTCGAACTTTTAGAGTTTTGTCAAGATTATTGTATGACGAAAATTGTTAGTCCCACACACACTTGTTTTCTTTTTAGGTGGGAAAATCATCGAATGACAAATCGCACTCTTGGGCGAAGCGGGAGATAGTGTCAGACTTTTACTGGCTAAAAACCCACTCCTGTTCCTTCTTTGCCTTCGTCCCAGGGCCCCGGGTTTCATTTTTACACTACCCATGGCAGTTCCACACACACTCAAGCTTTTACAAATAGGTAGGTACAAAATAAAATAGGTTATTATTCGAATGAAGATTATTGTATGTGTCTAGAAGAATTTGTTTGAAAAATAAAAACATTTGTAAGTATTAGTAGATTAACATCATATTGAATGATTGTCTGCAAGATTGCTCATTTAAACTTTTTTAGCAAAATCTTATTAACATGAGCAACGAAAACGAATCCCAGTATTAACAAATAAAAAACTTTTCAAGAACTCATAATAATATATATTGTAGGACAAGGTTTCGCAACTAAATTACATCAAAGCTGATTACGTATCATTATTTTTGTATTTACTTTCATAATACAATCATTAGAATAGTACATTATCGGGGAACGGATTCAGCAAACTGGACCTTATAGCCTCTCATTTTGTGGTTTATAAACTAATGTAATATACAAGCGGGCCCCATGTCGCCTCCTCAAAACATATTTTACCCCTTGTTACCCTTTAGGGGTCGAATTTTCATTACTAGACATAAATGTTTTCGGTAGAAAAGCAATATAGAAATTGAAATTCACGTTTCTACAAGGGTTTTGGCCTAATATAGGCTAGAAAGTTAAGGGCTATTTTTAGTGGTCCGAATGTGTTTGAGGTTAGTTTATTTTTTGCGTGGCATAAAGTCATATTCAGGTAAAGGTCAGTCGTAGAAGGGGCCGAATATCAACATTGTTATCTTTTAAGAATCTCGTCGGTTTTAATTGCTACGAAATGCTTATTTTGGAGTGTCACGCAGTAGTGACAAGGACCAAGTACAGGGATTGCTTTTTGATCTCGTGGAATGAATACACTATGAGATATAGAAAAGCAGTGAAGGTTTTAAAAATAACCTGGTAGGATATCCGCAGGAATTAAGGTATGATGGGGATGTCGTATTTGCCGCATCACCAGGTCTGAATTTGTACAGTTTTGCAGTTTTGCTGCAGAAATCATGACCACAAATGTGGCCTACAGAAATGTCATATCGTATTTTTACTTTAGAAGACCAGAAGATCGAAACGCAGCATTGGAAGGCCTCCCAAAAGGTGGCCCGACGACCTGGTGAGGACGCAGGACACCGTCCTGGTCATTGTGGCGATACTTGGAGGAGGCCTATGTCCAGCAGTGGGCGTCTTTTGGCTGAAAGGATGATGATGATGATGATGATCTACTTTATCCATGGATTAGCCACGATTCTTACATACTACTTTTGCATCGTTGATATATTTAAAGGTATATCTGCTCTTAAAACATACCATATACATAACATCTTTACCAAATGTAATTGATATTGTGGCCGTTTTATGTGAAAGTAAAATAAATGAATCGCAAGCACGGATTGATTAGTTTATACCAGTTGTGATGGTGGCACTTGTGCAGTTTTACAAAAACTAGTAGTATATAATATTTCTGTAAACCCGATAAAGTATCTATTGAAAATTAGAGCACAAAATGAAAATTAAACCGTATAGTATAGTCGGCCTTATAATGTTCCCACTATTGGAACTCAGTCCTCCTCTCTAGGAGAGGGAATGGGCCGTAATCCACCACGCGGGCCCAGTGCGGGTTGGTGGATGTCACATGTCTTCGAATTTTTGGTTCTAGAACATGCCGGTTTCCTCACGATGTTTTCCTTCACCGTTTTGAGAGCAGTGGTGATGAAATAAATTACACAAAGTAATGCGCCTGGCTGGGTTTAAACCCGCAACCTACAACTCGTAAGTCGGGGTCGTTACCACTCGGCCACCACTGCTCTAAGGTGTATCATTATTATTTGCTAAAACCTCGTGTATTATTATTATTTACTGAAATTTTATACACGTTCCATACTAAAGCAATGACTAGCATCACTATTTAACTACTAACTTTTATTTTTATTACATTACCAATTTAAAATTACAAATTATTATATTAAATGAGGAATGATTTTCCTATATCTACCCACGCACTCGGATCACAGAGCGGTCAAAATTCTATTTATGGATCCATTTTAAAATACAAATAGCTACGAAACACAAATACAAACAAATTTTCATTTCCAGCTACCTACTCAAATTGGCAAATACAAATAAAATGAAGCTAGTGCAGAGTCTCGAAAATTTTGGTAGAAAAGGGAGTTACGGCCCGCTCACGATCTTGCAGCTGTAAGCGGTAGCTAAGCGCGGGGCCGCTCGCCGCCCCACGCTTAGCTCGCTAGGATCAAAAGTATGAAAATGTTTGAAGCACGCCACGAGACTTCGCTCATAGCGCCACGCACCCGCGTGCCGATACCACCCCGCTCGCCGCGCCGCTCTCTGCTAAGATTGAAGTCGAGAACAAGCCGTAAGTGATAGCGTACGGTTGACAGGATAGGACGAAATGCGATGCAGGAACTTCTCGAACTTACCGTGTTCGGTGAGAACCTGCGTCATGCGGAAGTTGAGGACGCCGTGAGGTCTTTCCAACCACGCCTCAAAGAGGGGACTTACCGCCATAATTGTGGCGTGCCCAGCACTGGGTTGCGACAGTCGCTGCCGCCATTTCTCCATGAGAACCCGCGGGAGCTCTGTCCGCCATGTTGCGACTTGTCGCGGCAGCAGAGTTTCGCCCCGGCGTTGCATCTCCATGCACAGATCGTGCATGTGTGCAAGGACTGTTGCCTACAGATCCCATGGTGGCTGGCCAGCAAGGAAGCTCGCCGCTTCGCGTGAAATCGTCCGGTATTCTCGCACCATCCGTATGGCCATGACCCTCTGGCATGCGTTCAGCCGGGCCGCCGACCGCTTTCGCAGCGCCGGCGCCCATACCGGTGCGCCATAAAGGGCCATGGACCGAACGATTCCCGCGTAGAGCCTCCGGCAGGAGGCGTCTGGACCGCCCAGGTTGGGCAAGACCTCGGCCTCGGACTTGTGCAATGCCACCTCGAGTCCCAACTCCTGGATCCTGCCCACGACTTTTTTTTTTGTTGCCGGGGTGGAAAATCCTCATGGATGTCCTTCGCCTGGGGCAGACGAAGGGGTCTGTCAGACTCTTACTGACTAAAAACCACCTCGGTGTTCCCTCCCACACTTGGACCGGGTATTGTGGGAGCTGATGCGCCATCCATGATCCCCGGCTAGTGCCGGCCCGCCTACGCGGGCCATCTCAAGCCCGCGGGGAGTGTGAGGTGTCCTCCCCCCGCGACGTCCAATAGGGGCGCGCGTGGAACACTACGCGCCGCCGCCTCGGGTCTTGCTGGATGGGGGACGGCGGACGACCCCGAGTCCACCGTCCCTCCGGACCTCTTTATGGGGGCTGGAAGAGGGCGTTGTCTGCCCTCCGCCGACGCCCGGTTCGCCTGCTGCGGCACGGAAGAGTGGCCACGGCCTCCCTCTCCCTCTCCGCAGCCTCCTTCTGCAAAATTACGGCTTTACAGAAGAATATCACCGCATCCCACGACTCGACGCCTCTGACCATCGTACGAACGACGGCCGGCAGCGACAAGTCGGGGCCCACTTCAGATACTGAACCTGCCCACGACTGTCGCAACCCCGCGTGTCGCTAGATCGGCCGCCGCCTGGTATAACTCTCCCCGCGCGACAACGTCGACGACAACAAAAAGTTTTGTACTAACACTAACGATTGTAGATTATCAACTTGGCTAAGCCCTCAGTTTAGACAAGTAGAATCGTGTTGCCGGTAACTGAGTTGTGGATGTCTGATAGGCAGTCGCTCCATGTAAAACACAGGTATTCAGCCGCATCTGGTTACACTAGAAACCAACCCAAAACTAGTTGGAAAAAGGCTAGGAAAAACGCCCTAGCGCTCCGCCCTAGACGGGAGAGGTTAGTAGATGATATCCCACCTTAAAAAAGGCAGATGATGATATTTAATCTAGATAAATACACCCCTATTTTTTTATTAGTCCAAAAAAAAATGGGGCTCTATCTATACCCGTTACTGATAATATTTTTGTAGTCAAAAGTAAAAAAAAACGAAATCACGAAATTGTCTACGAAAATTTTGTCATAATTCGTAAATTCTAACAATTGCTAGTAGAAAATACTACGCGCAGTGTTTTTCCATTTTGATCGGCATTTATTCATTTTTATTCAACCTGTACAATATTTCCATAAATTGAGTGACATTTTGGAATATAAACAAACGCAAATATTATTTATTGAGACTTTACTTAAATAATAACACGACCTTTTCTAATAAACCCTTTAAGTATATTTATAAATATGGTACCTAGTTGAGTTTGACCTTTAATGGTGAGAAATTGACGACTATTACAAAAATAAAGCATTAGATAGCATTAGATAGCATTAGATTGCGCGTAGCACATTGTGCGCTTTGACTACACTTTTCTCTCTACTCAACTCTCCCACGCCTCCATCCTATTTCATTAGTCACTTTCAATACCTATGTTCTTCACACGCAAGGAATCTGCGTTCTTCTAACAACCTCCTACTGCTCTGTCCTTCCATATTTTGTCCATTCTTCCTTCTATCTACAGTTCATCCTTCTATGAAATGTGCTTCCTCTCGATATCAGGACGGCCGAAAGTCGATCTATGCATTTAAGCGGAAGTTGCGGATTCATTTGCTCTACCAATAGCAGAATCGTCTCAAAACTTCTTTCGTTATTTTATATTAATATATATGTACATACATTGTATTAAATATAAATATGTATGTGTATTTTAATTATATGTATACGTTTTTACTCTTGTTTTTTGTGTATATTTTTTTTTTATGCACGTACCATATTGTCTCTTCACCACCCTAGGTTGACTGGTAGAGAATGCTTAAGGCATTAATTCTGCCTTTGTACTTTATGTTGCATCATCATTTTCATTTCAACCGAAAGACGTTCACTGTTGGACACAGGCCTCCCCAAAATGTCACCACAAAGACCGGTCTTGTGCTTCTCACATCTTGCTTATCATTTTTGGGGGGGTTTGCCGTAATCGCCACGCTTGGCAGGCGGGTTGGCGATCGCAGTGTGGTTGTTATAATGCACAGAGAATGCAGCTGCCCATTCTCTGATGTGTCCCTTAGTCGCCTCTTACGACACCCACGGGAAGAGATGGGATGGTGCCATTCTTTACGTCCGAACACCATACGGACGATTATATTGCATGAATGATTATAAATAAATAGATCCGTTTTCATGACTACAACTCACACAGCTCACTCGTTCGACTCAATTTACTAAAACTAAATGCACTTCTAATAGAACACTTTATTCAGGTCTAAGTAATATCAGTTTACACAATCTCATCTTGCTAAGTAAGTAACAAAATATTTGCAGAACCCTTGTAACAAATACGACACCCTATATGAAATTACACCTCCATCCAAGTTTTACATATTTTAGAAATAGAAGACTAATTAAATTTTGTGGGTCTGATTTAGGTAAGTCCTTCAATATAATACTAACAGTTTGCCCGCAACTTTGTTCACAAAAATATTTTCACCAAAATTTTAATATCTCGTATTTTGAGGGTAGTTTTGAAAAACCGAGTAAATGCGAGTCGGACTCGAGCACTGAGGGATTCGTATAAACTTTCCTATGAAAACAGTTCAATTCCCAAATTGAGCTACGAGGAATTTTCCGAACTGCAATTTTTTTGTGACTTACTACAAATTTACAGTTTCCAGATTTTTTCCTATACTTGTGCCATGAGACCTTGATCAATAGGAAATACCCTATGAATTTTGATTCCCTTGAGAGTGTTGAAATATACGTTTTTTGCGACATAAACGGCCGATTTCTTTTTCGCAGCTCTAAGAAACTGCAGACTTGAGTATATGGTTTTAATTTCAACTTGATATCTCCACGTGTTCTGGAGATAGAGGGTCTTGATAGACAAACAACAAAGTGATCATATAAGGGTTCCGTTTTTTCCTTTCGAGGTACGGAACCCTAAAAACTAATAATGACAGTTTTTATTATAAATTTTATTTAAAATTTGTGCAAAGTTTCAAGTTTAATAACCTAAGAAATAAGAATCTTCCATACAATTTTTAAACCCCTTAAATTATTCGATTGGGGGTAGTTTTGTAAAACAAATTGTGATAACCTTTATTATTAACTTAGGTTACTATTTGAGCAAACCTTCAAGAATATTGGCTCTCAGAATAAGATTTTACATACAAACAAAATTTCCCCTTAAAGGTTGAATTTCTAAAAACCCCTCCTTTGTACTCGCCTACGCCATAAAAAAAGCTAGTAGTAGTAGTAGCCAGAGTGAAATTTTGTATAATTTCACGTTCCTAGTTCCAATAGTTTCGGCTGTGCGTTGATATGGCAGTCAGTCAGTTTCTCCTTTTATATATATAGATTATGGGATTTCTCATGAGTATAGGGTGTGAGATTTGATATGGGAGCCGATGTGAAAAGAGCTGTTGTTGTAATAATTTACTCCCGTCTTTTATCTGGAAGCGTTTCAGATGTAGGGGGCAGGGGAGGTCAAAATATATTGGTAGAATGTCTGATAAGTATTGTAAGCCAGTGAGGCTTTGTCGATCCTCCGATCCCGGTGGGCTTAGGCCGCCGTCAACATAAACAAAATGCTATTATTGCTGGTATCTTATCTCAAGGAAAAATATTGGACATTGCTACGAAGCCCGTTTTCATTTATCGATATTACTCTGGTCGTATTTGTGTACGTACGCGCTTATAAAAAAGGTGTAGCCCTATTCCCAAAATGTTATCTCATAGTTTAGGATTTGCCTGAAGCTGTTTCGGTTTTTTATTGAAATTGCTGAATTTTACGGGCTGTTCTGTTTGGATTGAATGCAATACATGTTTTTTTCTATATTCAATTTTGTTTTGTCTATTTTGGATATTTATAGTAATGTACTACTAATCTTGAGGAACTCAAAACTCAAAAACGACTAAACTGATTTTATTGATAGGCATATATCTTCTACTATCACTCAGGCAAAATCACTGACAGAAGCTACTAAAATATAAATCTGGCATTTATAAAAAGTTCTACTTTGTTGAGGTAATTATTTATTATATTGTGTATTTTAATAATAACTGTTTTATTTGCACGTTTCTTTTTTTTCTGTTAATTTTACTCGCGGTGTCTACTTATCTTTTTTTTATACAACTCGCCTTTTGCAGGTAAGTTTTTTTTTTTCGCGTGGGAAAATTATCTCGTGATATCCCCCGCTCTTGGGCAGAGCGCGAGATAGTGTCAGACTTTTACTGACTAAAAACCCACTCCTGTTCCTTATTTGCCATTTTTTCCAGGGCCCCGGGGATCTCTTTCGCATCACCCATGGCCCCAGTAGGCTTCGACCCTGCTAGGCCGCCGTCGACGACGTGGGCTCGGTCCGGACGGTTTCCGGACGATCGGACGGTGAGCCACCCATTGCTCGCCGTCCGCAAGCCCTCGCCTACGGTGGCCGGAAATCGGGATCGGAATCGCGACGGCGGTTAGGGCGTGAGGACCGTTGCCTCACGCGATCGGCCGCCTCCTTTGCTAGCATTACTGCTTCGCAGAAGGAGGCAACCGCCTGCCACTCCTCCTCGTTCCGGACCATGGCCTGTACCAAGGCGCGGCGCGAGAGATCGCTGCCGCTTTGCAGGTATGCTGGAAGAGATATCTGTAGAAATAAACGTCACCAATTTGCTGTTTACTACTTTTCAATTATTATAATAGATATGTGTGTACATGAATTGTTAAATAAATAAGGATTGTATTTTGTATCTATATCGTAAGTCTATCGTAACTTTTGTAAAAATGGTTAACGTTTCTCAAAAATAAGGCATTTCCTGTTTAAAAAGTAAAGAAAAAAATCAACTGAAGGAAAAGCATAATATTTTTTAATAAGTTTTTGCTGTAAAGCCACCGTAAGTAAGTTTTCTTGTTCCTCTCTGTCGAGGTAGAAGCTATTGCAAAAACTAAGGAACGACTCAGTAAAGACTAGTACACACTTGAAGCCTAGATGCTAGCAAACTTATTAGGTCAGAGTTATAAAAACTCAATACACTCACCGTACCAAAGCAATATTCTCCAAATGTATAGATAGTGTATCTATTTTAGTCTTCACTGATGCGATAAATAAATAAAAACCTTTATTCTAGCCTTAGAAAACAAAATAAAATAACTTATCCGAGGGAAGAAAGTTGCCCAATTTTGTCCGAATTCGCTAATACCCTCAATGTAGCAACGCCCTAATATTGGGTTGAAAATTAAATTATCTAAGAAATACGTTTCCTGTGGACTTTCCCGGCGTGTTTTCTTTATATTTGATGGAAGTTGCACGGATGCCGAGTAAATCGATAGAGTCGACAGCGAAACTAGGTTTTTTTTAGGGTTCCCTACCTCAAAAGGAAAAACGGAACCCTTATAGGATCACTTTGTTGTCTTTCTGTCTGTCTGTCTGTCTGTCAAGACCCTTTAACTCGGGAACGCGTGAATGTATCGAGTTGAAATTAAAACCATATACTCAGGTCTGCGGTCCCTTGAAGCTGTGAAAAATCAATGAACTGAGTTAACGGGAAAAAAAGATATGG
Organism: Mythimna pallens; assembly: GCA_961205895.1. Classification (NCBI taxonomy): domain Eukaryota; kingdom Metazoa; phylum Arthropoda; class Insecta; order Lepidoptera; family Noctuidae; genus Mythimna; species Mythimna pallens. The sequence continues at coordinate 7,776,802 of OY540835.1, read as the reverse complement.
CCGTTTATGTTGCAAATAATTTGTATTTCGACACTATCAAGGGAAGCAAGGTCTCATAACGCAAGTATAGGAAAAAATCTGAAAACTGTGAATTTGTAGTTACGTCACAAAAAAACCTTTTTTTTGCATTCGGAAAAATCTTCTTAACTCAATTTGGGAATTGAACTGTTTTGATGGAATGGTGGTTTAATGAAATGGAACCCTCAGTGTGCGAGTCCGACACGCACTTGCCTAGTTTTTTTTTATTTGGCTTCGTATTTCAATCTATGTAATAAACTTAGCTACTTTTTAAGAAAAAAATTGCTCTTTTAATTTTGCGTTAAAAATATTTAATGCATTTTACTCGCGATCTCCTTGATCGCGAGTTTTATGTTTAATTATTCAAATATTTCATATTGAACACATAAATTTTATTAAAAATTCAAATATTGACATAATAAGTATTAGTATTAGATACAAGTTATAGCCTTATTGACACGATAAAGAAATAAATTAATTTGATTTATTTAGAGCTTAAAAATTCACAACGAGTTTGGCTTTATATTTTTTTCATATCATAAATATTATTTAATTCCACATATGTTACCGTTATGATTTATTCATCTGACTTTTTTTTTGTCTTATATATCTTGAGAGCAGTGGTGTCCCAGTGATAATGGTCCCAACTTTCAACATGTAGATCGCAGGTTCAAACTTAGGCGCATTACTTTATATAATTTATTTCATTACCACTGCTCTAAAAATGGTGAAGGAAAACATCGTGAGGAAACCGGCATGTCCTAAAACAAAAAAAAACGAAAACATGGGACATCCACTAACCCATACTGGGCCCACGTAGTAGAATACGGCTCATTCCCTCTCCTAGAGAGATGATCTGAGCCCCAGCAGTGAGAACATTACAGGGTTGATTATACCATGCTTAAGTATTTACAAAAGCGATGAGCTTCCAGTTAAATAAAATATCAACAACGCAACTAATTACATTAAAGTCAGCACAGTACACATTGACTAATTTAATTAAAACGAATAAATTAATTACCGTTCACTTTGTTTGTTTAAATATTTTACAGTCGGTAAGTGGGACATCATAATAATTAATAATATAATAATTTGTTTGATGTCACATACTGGTCGTGATTGTGATTGGGGTAAAAAAAAAGATGTTTTCGTTCGATGATTTTCCTTATGTACGAGTATAACATCGGACGGGCTGAAGTTTAATTTTGTATCTTATTCCTGTTAATATTGTGTTCTAATTCTTAAAATGTAGACAAAGTAACAAATTGCGTAGTCTTTACAGAGCCATACTCAACAAAAACTACGAATAAGTTTGTGTAGCTACTGCAAATATTGCTACGCGGCTACAACGGACACTACGAGCCCTCTACGAGTCTACGAAAAAAACTAGTCATTCGCAGAACGTGAGTGGGTACGTAACATCGAAATATTCAACCAAAAAAAAACTAACAATGAATGTTCCGAGTGATTTATTAAAGTAACCTCACTACAGATATTTTGAGGTCAAATCCTGAAAACACGTAGACCCGCATAGCGGAAATTTATCCACACCAAACGACGGTCCCCACTTTGCGTGTATGTATACTGTATGTATAATAAGACCGAGTAAATGACAATTTGAATTTCAAAAGTAGGTAGATAAGTTAAGCCCCGCGTGACTTGCGCATTTCACACCGTTCTTCGCGGGCTTGCCGGCGTTCACGTTGACGTGTTTCAGTATCCTTCTGTGCGCCGTGGGGGGTGGTCGTTCGGCGCGCGAAATTACGACCCTGACGTATTAGTACGCGACCGTTCATTATATAACCGTGTGCTGTTTGTTTTGTGAGCCAGCCCTATTGTGAACATCGGATGTATTGAACTTTATAAAGGTAATTCTTTGAAGTATTTTGGTTAATTACTGCAGTTTGTTGAGAGTAATAATATTACGTTAATGGTTTCGGTGATTAATTATCCGAAGTTTTATGACTGTCATTAAACATTCTGAATAGTCGTTGATCCGTCTTGTTGAGTGTTTTAGTGTGTGTTAGGTTGTAAGGTTGTAGGCGGGGTTTTAAGGTCTCGTAAATAATGCAGAGGGACCTTTTTGAAGCGTAAAGCCTCGTGCTGGAGGATGATGACGTGTTGCAGTTAATTTGATCTGTTATTTTGTGAGTGGTAACTGAGTAATGTTATGTTTATAGCTCTGTCTGTGTTTTGAACCAATCGAGAATATGAAGGCGTTATAGTATTTGAATTATTTCCGTAGAAAAAAATGTTTTTTTTTCCTTATAGTGCCGAGTTTGGGTATCCACGCCCACTTGTAAAATTTACTCTGTATAGATTTAGATACCAATGACCGATAAAATCTATACTAATATTATGAAAGCGAAAGTAACTCTGTCTGTCCATTACGCTGTCACGGTTCAACTACTGAACTAACTTTAATGAAATTTGGTGCGTAGGAAGCTTAAAACTCAAGAAAGGATATAGGATACTTTTCATCTGGCTCTGACTTCGACTTCGTGTCCGACAATCACGTGAACAGAACCAAAGGTAGAAGATAGTAATCAATAAAAGAGCCAAACTCCATCCAATTTTCTCGATTCAACGAAATCCTTCATCACTCAAAGGACCTTAAACAAATCATATTTTAATAAAATTCTGTACCTTGTTATGCGGCTGTACATCTGTCTTGTGCCTCGGGCTTCTCCAAAAACAGATTCGACTGAAATCCGGTGCGCTGTCGAATCGAACGAATTCAATAATATTTACATTTCCCACGACACAAGAGAAATGTTAGCGAAATAGAAAAAACTCGCAGGAGCAGCCTTTTTATTTATTGACAATGAAATATAGAAAAATACTCCGATTTGTTTTTTTTTTTGTTTGAGGATCTCTGTTGTATTCACTAAAATTTTTTGTTAAATGTGTTTTCGTTAGTTTATAGTTAGTTATTGATGTTTATTTTTAATATGCATAGGCTCGCGTTTGACCACTAAGTCCTCTCCATCACTCACCTGATGGTAAGCGATGATGTGACCAACAATGAAGTACGCTTGCCTAGAAGTAACCTATTCACTCTTGACATAAATATCCCCAGGTTGTAGCTATCAGTAAAGACAGACTTCGACAGGGAATTCCACGCCTTAGCTACATAGTACCTATGTATATTAACGCATTATAATATTACGCCTCTTGTTTCTATATCATATTTCGAAGTAAAAGCCCAAACAACGAAAAGATTCCTGCAGCTTTGTAACAGGTTGGTTCAACAAATCATTTTTCAAGAGAGTGGGTGTATCTAAACAAGCGACGGAATCGATAGCGGATCAAAATAAGCACTACAGAGATAGCACTTCGGTTGATATTGGTAACAGTGCCAATATAAACTGGTAGCTTCCATTACATTGCTAGAATATTTTTTTATAAAAATAAGAAGTTGGTTGAGAGAGAAAAGAATTCAATTTACTGATCAGTATTTGGTAAGGTAGACACTTATCTACCCTACCCTAAACGTAATTTAATTCTATTGAAAACTCTGGAAGAATACAATGATATTGTTGCTTTATTAATTGCAGACATTATTCATGATTTCATTATTACAATCTATATCTATACTAATATTATCAATGTGAAAGTAACTCTGTCTGCCTGTCTGTCTGTTACGCTTTCACGGTTAAACTACTAAACCGATTTTGATGAAATTTGGTACGGAGTAAGGTTGACTTCCAAGGATGGACATTGAACATAGGTTATTTTTTATTCGTCTTCGACTTCACGTCCTCAATAACCAACATTTATGAGATCGGAACCGCTGGCAGAAGTTAGTAAATAATATAATACCAAAATCTGAAAACATTACTTTTCATTGAAATGAGAATCACCTTAAGACGTGAAAGTAATACAACTCTTGACAGGATTTTCTCGAAAACACACCACCTGCTCTACCGAAACACGTAAGAATTCATTTCGACGTGTGAGAATTCTCTTGAACATTAATACCTGAAGTTACATCTTTGAGCACGTCTTAAACAACATTAGCATACATTTACTGCGAAAAATTGTTAAAATAGCGACGTGTGAAGGTCACATATGAATCGGAAAATTTTGTGAGCAGTTCATAACTCAAAAGTCGCAAAGTAGTTAGTGATTATAGAATAAATAGAATAGTAATAAATAGAATATAACTTTATTGAACACCAAAAAAGTAACAGAAATTATAAATAAACTTAAATCTATGGATACAATGGCAGTCTCATCGCTGACAGCGATATCTTCCAGACAACTTTAGGATAAATCTTAAGAACTTCAAATAATACAGGGGGTAGTCTGCGGTGTATGATAGTTTTCTTAAATTATATATCACAAAACGAATGTACAGACAGATGCATTAACAAGGAGGTAACCAGTTGTTGACGCTGTCCATATAATCATACGTATTAAAAACTAGTTTTTGCCCGTGGCTTCGCATGAGCACATAATATATAGCCTATGTCACTCAGGAATAACGCAGCTTTCTATCGGTGCAAAATGCTAGCAATTAGACCTGTACTTTCAGAGATTATATTTTAGATTATTACAAACAAAAAAACAAAAAATTACCTCTTTATAATATTATGTAGATAAACACAACACAATATATTAAATTTGATGTGAATCTAATTCGCACATGTCAATAAGCCACTTACTAATAATACAATCGTACCAATTTTCCATAATTTTGAAGAAAAGTTATATGAAAAATAAATCGTTGTTGATGCCGCGTACATCGAAGGATTGGAACAATTTGACAGCTGCGGTCTTCCCGTCTGATTATAATTTAGGTTTCTTCAAGGCTAGAGTGAATAGGCTCCTAATAAACTAGTGCGCCTCACCATCAACCATTGTATCTCTGCTTACATTCAGGAGGGATCACAGTCAAGCACTAGTTTATATCAATTTAAAAAAAAAAGAGTAGTATTCTATTTCTGAGTTTAATTCTTAATAAGGCTATAGAACCAAGAACAACATTTATTTCGACGAATAGAGTTAGCAAATGAAAGTATACGATATATGTGAGAAAAATATTACGTATAATATATTAATTTGACTGTGAGGCAGGATGTAGTACTTCGATTAATTAAGTGGCTACTACTATAAAGGATTCTAAAGTTAACTTTTTCTATAATTTCGAGAGAATCTATTAGAGCTTTTATTAATTTAAACAAAAACATGCAATCTAAAGGTTTCGTACGTACTCATAAAGATGTCATTTTATAATGACTCAACTAGAGTTACACGAGTTCTGACTACGAGATTTGCTATATATATAACTAGCTCATACCAGTGACTTCGCCCGCGTGATAGTAAAAAAATATCCCAAGAAAACATACTATCGGGGTAAAAAGTATCATGTGCGTTCAGGACATGAACTACCCGCGTGAAGGAGTAACAAACATCAATACATCCAAACATACAAACTTTCGCGTCTATACTATTACTATTATATTTCCTTTATTCATTTTTCACATATAAATTAAAAAAAATTAAACAAAATCATACTAAAAAAAAACATTAACAAAATTAAAAAATAGTACCCCATCGGTATCGGGAACAGGGTCCAAGCTACCAGCGGTCAGGGCTCCAGAGCAAGAAACCTCCTAACAATACGAGCCGTGTCCAGGAGTACCGCTTTCTGAATCAAGCCCTTGATCCAGCCGCCTAACGCGAGCTTCCTAAGGTGTTGATCAAGGCTCTTGGCAATTAAGCCATTGCCCGACACGACTATCGGTACAATGATCGCCGAGTCCACATCTCACATGTCAACAACCTCGCGAGCCAAGTCAATATTTGTATTATATTATTATTACAATGCTTTACGAGGAAAGACGAATTCAGTTGTATTTTGGGCTGAAGCCTTAGTAGCAATAAGGAGACGTATATAACTCTCATAACGTAGACATTATTTTTACATTGTATTCACATATTTTTGTTCTTGAAAGCCATGTTAAGAGATATTTTCCAATATACGTATAAAAATCCTGGGAGTTTCATGCTTGTGCTGTTCCACGGGTTCCAAACTTTAGGTCAATTTTTTTTTTTTAATTAGCACTTAATTTCTGCGTTTGACTTTGCAATTAATTTGAGAATTCATTAAAACCTACAATTTTTTTTTATGATTTACTGCTTCATACAAAAAACCTTGTAAAACTGTAGAAGGTTTTATGGGCTAATATATTTGTCTTTAAAAATAAATCCATGTTCTGTGTCAGACATACGGCATCGCTACTATAATAAATCAGAAAAAAACACGTTAATTTTTATGTGTCCATAAAAATAAACACATTTGTTCTGTTCGTAAAATCAAATATTCTTTTATACTGTTTACGACTTTACCAGAATGTAATTTTTACATAAAATATATATCCTACGACAGTCGGAAAAAGTGTGGCGTTCTATAAGTTTTTTTTTATCGCATCGTTATATCCTTCACCATTATTTTCCAAGCGTCGCTACATTGAAAAATCCTGTGTTTCTCGCAAATAAAAATTCTCTTCTTGGTCTTTTTTCTCAAAATAAAATACTCTAATTATTCCAATGAAACATACTCATAAAAATTCCTATGTCGTATTCCAAGAAGTCTACCCGTATGCTAAATTACTCGTACATTCAACTCCATTCAGCCGTTTGAGTGTGAAGCAGTAAGAAGCATGCATACATACAAACTTACGCCTGTATCAAATTTCTGCTTTAATAAATTACTTACAACAAATTACGACAACAACACACAAACACACAACACACAACTGCTTTACTTTCTTTGATCTTCTTAACTATTTTTTTTTTAATTATATGTTAATTCTCCCAATCTGGAGCGAAAGAGAATGTCAGATTTTTACTGATTATAACCCACCTGTGTTTCTTTAGTTCTTCACTCTGTGTGTGAGGTAGATCTTACAAATTATTCCGCAGCCCATCATCTTACCCACCTAAGTTCACGATGTTTACTCTTAAACGCAATCCAGTTGCATCATCCATTATATTCCCTGTACCCGTCCTACAGCGCCACTCTCAAGGCAAATTAGATTTCCCAGTATCTAGCTATTAGTGAACAGTGTACTGGTATTCAGATGTCTAATAATCCCTTAGTTGGCTATTACGTTGGTTATAATATCTTGGTGTAATGGCTTCTGGGCACTTTGCTTATGACGTGTGATGAGAAGATTATCGACTTTCATTGGTGAATATTGGAATAATTTTGGCTGAACTGTGGTAAACTGTTATTGAGATATTGTTGTGCAGATTGGAAGTGAATAAAGACATTTATATGAATAAACTGGTTGGTAAAAGTTGAAGAAGATTTTTGCCTGAATAAAAAAAAAAGTTTTAGGGCTATTTTTTTTTATTCACTCCGACCCCGACTACCAGTCACGGTAGGCGTGGGCTTGCGAACGATGAGCAATGGGTAAATCGCCGTCTGCCCGTCTGGTACCCACCCGGACCAAGCCCAGGTCAACGACAGCGCGTTGTTTTCTACTTGCTCCCTAGAGAGATGGAGCAAACCGTAGGGGCCCAGCAGGGCTGAAACCTCCTGAAAAGGAAAACCATGATCTTAGAACGCAAAGGACAACTGAAGGAACATAGGTGTGGTTTTAATCGGTAAAGTCTGACATACCTTCCCGATCTGCCCTAAAGCGAGAGAAATCTTTAGATAATGTTTATAATAATGTGCAGACAAACCGACAGTGTGAAATTTTTTTTATTACTGACTAAAACCACCTGTATTCCTTCAGGTTCCCTTTATATTCCGCAATACCATTGATAAAGAGAATTATTTAAAAAGCAAGTACCTACCATACGTAGAAGTTTCATGAACCATTCGAAATATTTCTCTAGCCTACGTGTATGTATATGAGTATTCTAATCGCCCCACAGAGCTCGCAAGTTAGAAAATGATTTTGATTTTGACGTGAAAATTCAATTACTTCCTCATTCAGATGAGTGCTTCCCCTATGCCGTTTTGCATCATATGAATGTGTAATAGACTTTTAGCCGGTTAAGTTTGTTACATTCACCATATTTGTTTTAGTCGGCTTCAATGTATTCAAATTGACATCGTTTATGAAAATGTTAGGTACTAGTTACTAATTTGTGTTGTGTCAGATGTTTATGGGGGAGGCCTATGTCCAACAGTGGACGTCTTTCGGCTGAAATGATGATGATGATGATATCTTTATATATATAATGAATTTTATATTCATTTAAATCTAATAATAACGGAATTAAAACTAAAAAACCATTCAGCGTGACAATGCCGCCAGTCTTTTTGGTACATTACCAGTCGACAGCGATGTGGAGGACTTTTTCGATGCCGTACTTTAGATTGCTTTTTTTAGTACTTTAGGGCTTTTATTTTTATTTTGTAAGTTAGTTATATATAATGATCCTGAACGTGTATTTGTCACCTAACACCTCCTAAAAGGCTTGATCGATTTGGATGAAATTTCGTGTGTATATTTGAATTAGTCCCTGAAAAGTTTGAAAATACAATTGAACCCGACAAATGCCACTGTTATTGGGTTCTAAATTTTTTATTTTCTAAAGAACGTCAGCCTTCAGGCAGGAAAACGTCGGCTGTGACCACTCGTAATATTACAAGTATAGTTCAACTTTTAATAGAAATGAGATGTCATGTGCATAAATAAACAAAATTCGTGTCTATATAAGAACAAAATGATAAATAAATTTAATTTTGATCAAAAAATACGCTTTAATCCTACTCGAAGGCTACTTCTATACAGAAACCATCTCATTTACAAAAACCTACGCATTGTCCATTTATAAAATAAATTTGAATAATAATATACTCTGATTATTATTAAAGAAACTTAATCCTGCTTTTGTCCATTCATCATCATCACTTCAGCCAAAAGAGGTTCACTGTTGGACATAAGTCTCCCCTAATTGTCGCCATAACGAACGATCCTGTGTGTCTCGCATGCATCGTATTCCCGTAACTCGATCCAGGTCACCAGTTCCCCTTGTGGAAGGACTTCTAACGCTGCGTCTTCCGGTGGGCGGTCGCCACTCCAGAACCTTTCGGTAACATCGACCATCTGTTCTACGAGCAATATGCCGTGCCCACTGCCAATTAAGTTTGGCGATTCTTCGGGCTATGTCGGCGATCTTGGTTCTCCTAAGGATATTTCCATTCCTGATGCGATCACGCAAGGAAACTCCGAGCATAGCCCTATACATTGTCTTTTGGTTGACTTTAAGTCTTCTAATGATACCCATAGTAAGCGACCACATTTCAGTGTTTTTGTCCGTTCCATAACTTTTAAACAAAAAAAAAAGCTCTTTAAAAATTACTACAGCTTTTCCAATATACATTAAGCCCAGCTGCATACATGCAGGGGTAGGCACCACATGGTAATGCCGTGATTAACATATTTTAATATTAACATGAAAGGTTGCACATTCCGCTCTCCCCCAAATTACATATTGGCATATTTCAAATATTCAACGGCCACAAGCGCGATGTAGCCACGATTTTAACCACAACATAAATAAAGTAACGTTTTGTTTGTTGGATAGTCAAGTTCATTTTACATGTGAATGAACTTTAAATGAAGCTTTCTGAATAGCGTTCTAATGTTTAGTCATCCTCTGAACATACAACATTTAACATAATAAACTCACATCCTGAAAACAGTATATTCAGAATCGGGTATTGAATTGATTTTGACTGTTTTAAAATAGCAATTTTTTATCCTAAAATAGTTACCATTTTTTTTATTGATTCTTGGTTGTTTCACCATCATGTTTGTGTGAGTGTGTGCGTAGATACCAATACCGGTGCACTGCCAATTTAGTGCGTCTATTCCCACATTATTTGCTTACAATTAGTATAACTAATTTCTTTAAAAAAGACACTAGGTATATTGGAAGCGTGAATAAGAGGATTGAAGCAATTTTTTTTTGCCTAAATTATGATAAAGTAAAAATAAATAAGGGTGTGCATTACTCTAGTTACAAGTTCTGTGTGTAAAAAACTACTCGTATCTTTGCTTTAAGTTCTTCAGTTTAAATATTGTTGACTTGCTTTGCGTTTTGGTGCAAACTGTGAGTATGGAAAGCAATTGTTTAGTAAATAAATAAGTATACCAGGTACAGGGAGGTACCGGTAGGAAGCAGTGGTGGCCGAGTGGAATCGGCCCCGACTTACGAGTTGTAGGTCGTGGGTTCAAACCCAGCCAGGCGCATTACTTTGTGAAATTTATTTCATCACCACTGTTCTCAAAACGGTGAAGGAAAATATCGTGAGGAAACCGGCATGTCCTAGAACCAAAAACTCAAAGATACGAGTATGTGACATTCACAAACCCGCATGCCCGCGTGGTGGATTACGGCCCAATCTCTCGCCCAGAGAAGAGGTCTGAGTCCCATCACCGGGAACATTAAAAGGCTGATTATGCTATGCTTATGCTAGAACATACATAAAATACACATTTAAATAAAACACAGTAGGGAATTCGCATAAACAAAATGTTTGTTATCTAAGCAGTGTGACAATTTACATGCAAAAATAAAATAAATTTCTGAAATCTAAATCAAAATTGATTTTATATAAATTTTGATTTACAGCAAGAGCGTTAAATAAATTTTTGGCAAATACGAGTATATCTGTCTCCACCGCAAAAGCCCTATTTTCTATGGCGGGCGTGACGGACTTTGACGTCTGAGTCTTTGTTGGATTTCCTTTTTTAATAATCAGTTTCAACTTTGAAGTTTTATTATAACGTCATTGTTGATGAAGATGTTTAAAAAAAAAACATAATTCACCAATGGAAATAGGTATTTTGTGTAGCATTTAAAAAATATATATTTCCATTTGTCATTCTGCTAATTCAAAAAGAATATAGGTATTTATATAACTGACTTGCCTGTTTATGTACTGGTTAGTAGCCCTGACTGCTATGCCGGATGTCATGGATTTAATTCCCACCCAAGACAAATGTTTTTGTGATGAGCAAAATCATTTGTTCTATGCCTGGGTGTAATTTATATATATTAACTATATACGTTTTTAGAAATATATAGGTATGTCAGTTGTCTAGTATTCATACCATAAGCTCTGCTTGGTTTGGGACTATATGGTGTTTTGTGAAAGTTGTGTCCAATACAACTTGTAGCAAAGCCCAAAGGTATATACTAGAGAAATGTATATTAAACTTAGTTAAGTGGGTTACCTACATAGTTGTTCTTTGTACCTTTAGGCTAGGAGCTAGCACTTCACTACTTTCGTAGAACTACGGTATGACATATTAAAGGTATATTATCGTCGTAGGCGTATTATTGTAGTTGGAATGAAGACAGTGATATTAAAAATGTATGATATATAATTTAATTAACCTTGAAATATAAGGGTCTAAGTGCAAAAGATAAGATGGATGAACTGTTTAGTCTTTCATGAGTTATGAGCCTAAAGTGATTGGTACGCATTTAGGTTAAATACTTTCTATCTATTTATTACACGCCAAGTGTAAAAATTACCAAAAAAATTACTTGGGTTATGGATAGGTCCAAGTGATTCTTTACGCACATGTAAGTAAATTATTGTAGGTACTATGTGAACAGTTATAAAATTGTTCAAAGATTCAAAGCATTTTATTTCAAATAAACCATTTACAGGCAATTTGAAATGTCAAGAAGTCAGTCAGCCAGAAAAAATGATGCTAATTGCACATTCCAAAGCGTAGATCTCTATGGAGTAGAATGTACAAGAAACTCCATGGACACTCTTTTCAATCATGTTTTGTAATTACAAAAATATCTCTGTTACATGTTTCTTGTCACTATCATGTGAGAACAATGTCAATAAAGTAAAAATAAAAACTAAATATAGGTATTAAAATAGCAACTGGCAGCTAAGAGATGACCAGTCTCAACTGACAGCGCCCGTTCACGGACATGACGCGAATATTAGCACCACTCAGCCCAACTGTTATAACTTTCCGCTACTTTTTCTGGTTAATAAATTTTTATTGGATTTTAGACGTCACGTGTAAGTTTGTCTCTATTTTTAACCCTCAACCACATATATAGCAATAACGTGACCTTTTCCTCCTTCACAAAAAAAACGAAACACTTTTTATTCGAATTCCGTATTATTTTGCTATGACCCCGTACAAATTGAAATAACGTTTACGTAGGTGCAGACTTAGTGAGTTATGTGACGTAAAATTGCGTCGTCAGAGAAGGGTTAAGGATTTATTCCTGCCGAGTGGTTTAGGCTGGAAGCTGACGAGCGGGAATTTATGTTGATAAGTCGCCTATCTGTTTGATAAACGTGGCTTTTTCGTTGTGGCTTCCTGAAACTACTGTTGCGTTCAATCGACGTTTTATTTCACTAAAAGTAGATTATAACATAATATAACACAAGCTCTGCTTAGCTTGGGACTAGACGGCGTTGTGTGATAGTTGTGTAATATTATATTATTTTATACATATATTATATTATATTATATTATATTATATTATATTATATTATATTATATTATATTATATTATATTATATTATATTATATTATATTATATTATATTATATTATATTATATTATATTATATTATATTATATTATATTATATTATATTATATTATATTATATTATATATTATAGCGAGCATAAACTCTTATAAGGAGTTACCAACTAGATTTTTTCGCAGTGTTCCGCGCGCGCCTATAAGAGATATCTGCAAACGTTAAGGGCCCAGCAGGGTCGATGCCTGCTAGAACCATGAGGAAAAGTATGAAAAGGATACTCGAAGTTCTCGAACGTAAATGGCAACTGTAGGAACATAGGTATGGTTTTTAGTCAGTAAAAATTTGACACGCCCTCCCGCTTCACCCTATAGAGAAGTAATTAGATGATTTTCAAAAATACCTAGATATTTGCATCTTGATGATAACTGCATGAAGCAGCCTAAGCCAACTAAAATAGGTTTATTTTTTAAATGCACACCCAATAAAATTCGAATATATTTAACTAGCGACCTGCCCCATCTTCGTAAGGGTTAGTTAGAAATCTTTGATATTTCCGCCCAAGAGCGCGGGATGTCATTGCCAGATTAACCCACCTAAAAAAAAAATTAGACCTAGTTTTGAAAGTTTACGAAAAACACCGATCGCAGTTTTTTAAAATTAAGTATCAAATAACTAGCTACTGAAAAAAGAGCTTTTCTACAAAAAATATAATCTCTATGTGAATGTTGAAGCAACGTCTTTTGTTTCAAGATTTAATACTGTATTATCTGAAAGTTCATTACATCTCACTCTAGATGTTAATCTTGTTATTTATCGTTTCAGTAAACTTTCATAAGACAGAATTTATTTTCTAAGAATCGACTCTTGTTTTTTTTTTTAAGTTTTTTTGTTGATAAGATTAGTGTTTCAGCTAAGATTAAAAAGTTTATGTACGACATTTTTAGTTAAAGAGTTTCAATTTTATTTTGAATACTTTTAAGACCATAACCACTGAATTAACTTCAGTTATTGATTATAAAGTGTCTACACTTTATATATTTCTAAATACATACATAATTTTAGATAAATTATACATATGCTCATCATACAAAAATTTGTCCTGGGTGAGAATCGAACCCACGACCTCCGATATAGCAGTCAGGGTCACTAACCACTAGACCAACAGGCCAGTCGCCATGGTCTACTGATGTACCAAATTAAGTTGTAAAAGGTTGTGTAAATGTAATACTTCCTTCCGAAGAACCACTTACTCCCAAAATATAAGCTTGACTTAGTTTGGGAGTTATTAGATCATTTACTGTGTGCTACTGTACAACCAACCAGTGAATTGTATCTTTATTTATGTACACTGATTAAGATTATTGTACTTTTGGAGTGAAATAAATTATTATTATTATCAGTTTTTCTATTTTTACTATTCTTGCTCGCGTTTGACCTCTATCTCAACTGATGGTAAGCGATGATGGCCGACGATGGAGCACGCTTGCCTAGAAGTAATCATATTCATTCTTGACTTAAAGACCTCTAGGTTACAGCTATCAGGAAACACAGACTACGGCAGGGAATTCCACTCCTTAGCTGTATGCATAATGAATGTGTTCCCAAAACGCTTTGTACATATGGGTGGGATGTCCACCATCCATTACTCGAAATCCGTTCAGCCCTTTCAGTGTGAAGATGTAATAAACGTACACACACACACTCACTCTATAATACTTGTGTGATAACATATGAAATTAACTTAGATATTATTTCCAAAAAACATCTGCTTAGTAACAAAAACAATAAATACCTACGTGATTATATTCCGTATAATTTTCAATCAGTTAATTAGTAATTAAATACATGATTGGCTTTAGTACTCGTAAACTGTATGTAGCGAGCCATGAATAAAGCCAAGTAATTAATAATTAACATGTTCAAATATTTATTCAGTTCTAACGAAATGTGAAATATAATACTTTGTGTATTATTTATGAAAAACGGTTTTCTTTCATAAAACTGTAAGAAAAACACCGTGAAGAAACCGGAATGACCTAGAACTAAACTTTGAAGACTTGTGACGACAACAAACCCGTCCTGGGCCCACGTAGTGGATTACGGCCCATTCTCTCTTCTAGAAAGGTGGCCTGAGTCCCAGCAGTAGGAACATTAAAAGGTTGATTGTGCTAGATGCTATGCTATGTATAATTTCATCATCAGATCAGATTATTTCAGCTGAAAGACGCCCACCATTGGACATAGGTCTCCCCAAGTGTCGTCATAATGACCGGTCCTATGCGTTTCGCATCCAGGTCATCGGTCCACCTTGTGGGAGGCCTTTCAACGCTGCGTCTTCCGGTACGTAGTCGCCACTCCAGAACCTTTCGTTTCCATCCAACCATCGACCATCTGTTTTGCGAGCAATGTGCCCTGCCCACTGCCACTTAAGTTTGACGATTCTTGATTGATGTATAATTTATTTGATCTGAAATATAGCTTAAAATTATTTTTATTATTTTTACGTAATTATTTGTCGTAGCTTAGCTTTTCTAAAAAAGTATTTCTATGTTTAATCGATGCCCACTGCCACACTAAGAATTACTCGTGTATCGTAGGTTTTTTTTTAGGTGAGAAATCATCCAATGGCTTCTCCCGGTCTAAGGTGGAGCGTGTCAGGTTTTTACTGACTAAAACCCACTCCTATGTTCCTTCTTTGCCTTGCGTTCCAGTACCCCAGGTTTTCCTTTCAGAAGCGAACCCATAGTCTTGGTAAGCTTGGGCCTACGGTTTGCTGACATCTCCTTAAGGAGCACGTGGAACACTACGCGCCGCCGACGACTTGAGCTCGGTCCGGAGAGTTATCGGAAAGCCGGACGGCAAGCTACCTATTGCTCACCGTCCTTAAATCCACGGCTATGGTAGTTGGAAATCGGGATCGGCATCCTGGTTGCTGGGGTGTCTAGAAGTTCGTTCCCTTACGCGTGCGGCCGCCTTTTTGTAGGCATTACTGCTTCGCAGAGGAAGGCGACCGCCTGTCACTCCTCCTCGGTCTTGATCATGGCCTGTACCAGGGCCCGGTGCAAGAGGTCGTTGCCACCGATCGCCCCCACGAGGACACAGTGGTGCTCCGCCCAAACGGGGCACACCGTTACCGTATGCTCCAGCGTGTCTTCCGAGGTGTCCATACAATGGTGGCACCCGGGCGTTTCTTTCGCACGAATCCGGTGCGGAAATCTCCTGGACTTACCATATACGGTGAGGACCTACGTCATGCGGACGGTGAGAACGCCGTGACGCCTTTCCAACCACTCCTCAAAGAGGGGACTTACCGCCATCATTGTGGGTGCGTTTATAAACGTTTAAATTCATATACACAAGATACGAAACAACTATCTGTAAGCCATACAAAAACATTTGCTCCGTGCCAGCATCGACCACTTAACACAGCAGCCAATCGTTTAATCAGTGTGCCGACCATGCTGTCATAAGTCAATTGTCTCACTCATATTATTTGTATTATTAGAAGAATAAACTTTACTTATACACATACTTAAACGTCTTTTTCCGTGGTAATAAGCAGAAACTTTAATGTTAACCAAAATATATAAAGTTTTCGATTTTAGAAATTGAAAGTTACGCTTTGTTACAAAAAAATAAACTTCCGAAATCAATCGAAATGCAATACGGCGACTCTTCCTTTGTAAAGGTACATTCACGAACAAAACTGCTCAGTCCGACACTCGTACAAAATTACAAACGTGTCTATCACTCATTAGGCTTTGGACATAGTGAACACGCGATGACAAGGGCGGAAGCGGAAACGGTAGCGGGAACGACTAGGCAACTACATGCCAATAAGTATTTTACGTACAAATAGTCATTGACCAGAGACCACCTAAATGGTTGCAGTTAAATATGTTCCCTTTTTAAAAATCATATAAATTTGTGCTTGACTGCAATCCCATCTGATGTTAAGCAGTGATTGCAATCTTTAATAGTGAAGCGCGCTAGTTTGTCAAGAGCCTATTTACTCTAGCGTTGAAGACACCTAAATTATAATCGAACGGGTAGACCGCTGTAGGCAAATTAATAATTAATTGTTTCAGTCCTTCGATGTACGCAGTATAAACAACGACGAAACGCTGAGTCCGGACCGTAGATATGTCAACAACGCAAGGGCAATACCAGTACTCTAGGTAAAACAATAGACGATCCTACCTCGGTTTCCCCAATATTATTGCTAACTTGCAAAAATCAGTGATTGACGCAAACACGATTCCGAATTCATCAATAATTATAATATACAACACCTTGATTTCTTTTAAACAATCAGTTCTACTATAATCTGAAACAATTTGCTGCCCAGTAACGGCCCTGGTTTCTGGACACCGGCTGACATTCAGCAACTAATCTAGAACGTGGTACACTCCCAGCTCTAAATCTACCCTTGAGAGGCAACGCGCTGTTGAGTACAGTTCAAGTGATATCTGTATAATAAATTTAAGTGAAGTCTATCAGTGTGTATTATTTACTTATTTATTTATTTATACTGATTTTGTGTATGTATAATTATCAAGTTTTTTTTGTAAGTGCCGAGATAGTCACTTTCACAGATCGCTCGCCAGCAAGGCCAATCCATACCGTCGCGCAAACACCCACCATACTTTAGTTTTTATATTCCACGCCCGCTTTAGCACATGCTTTTCACCCTAGTCAAGGCTTTAGAAACCAGAAAATTCTGGCCCCAGTTAGATTGCGCTTTATAGTCAGTGTTCCAATCGCCCCACACCTCCCCAAATGAAAGTTTAACGAACTCGAAATGTAATCTGATTTGTATACGGCTTTATTTTGTTCGCTGATGAAAAAGGAAAATGGGGAGCGGATTCATTCCTTCTTAATAAATACGTTTCAGTTTTGAACGATGCGATATCGTGTGAATTTTTATGTTGGTACCTACTTGCCATATTCGGAATGTAAATATGATTTGAATGTCGAAAAATGTTTGATTACCGTTCTGTTTTTTAATGTTGGTATATGATTTCCATATTTTATGAATCGGTGAATTTGAGGGGTTGTTTATTTTCAGTGTGTTTTTTTTCGTACCTTCGTTTATTTCGGTGATTGGTATTTATGAGGAGACTTGCTAAAAGGCATAGGTTTAGGCCCATGTTTAAAAGTACACTTTAAGGGGATAAAATTGAAATAACTGGCTGTTTCTCGCCCATGCCAAGAAGACGATCAGTTTTTAGCGATCATATAAGAAGTTTTATATTAGGAAAAAAACATAATGGGGAATATATTAGTACTCCTAAAGATTAAACTCTACAAACAAACTTAAAAACAATGTTATTTCTATCCCCTTCATTTGAGTTTTATTAACTATTCAAATTGAATAATGATGGTAAAGCGGCTAAACTCCAACAGTATCCTAAGGCCGCGTTCCTACAATGTCGTAAAGGTTAATTTATCGTCGGACGACTATCGTCTCTAGCTATACTCATTGTCACAACTATTTGTCGTGGCCGTGACAAATAGTCGCAACAACGACACAAGATTTACCGTCACGGTTTAATTCTGACAAATTTTTATCGTTTTACGATTGTCGTGCTAGACGTTCCTACTGTCATGACAATCTGTTGTCGCCGCAATAAAACTCGTAGACGACAGTCAATTGTGTCGTCTTATATATGTGAACCTCTCCATTTAAATATATAAGCCATGACACTTAATACGACATTATTATCAAACAACAAAGACAAAGCCGGAACGCGACCTAAAAGTAATATCGGACAGACTTGACGGTTCGTTTTTAGACAGTGAATTGCACTCCGCGTGTCAAATTTTTTTTTTTTTTGTGTTTACTCCATAGTTCTTCAGTACTTACTAACATAAATATATCTAAAATATACAGATGTGTGTGTATACAGGTATATTTTAGATTAATGATCCGAAATAAAGTTGTTATTATAATCAAACAGGGCATCCATTCATAGTGGATCATAGCTGAAGTTAGAGGCTTGTGATGTTCGTCGATGAGCTCAAAATTTTGATCATGTTATCCCAACTGTTTCATAAAGGTTCATTTAACCAGGCCGTAGCAGGCAGGCAGCTGCCTGTAAACATGTTACCGGACTCTGCATTTAGTTTTCAATTTCGTTGTCGTCGTATAATTTTGTATGCAACTTGATTTCGTGGCAATTTTGACATCTAATAGATGGCATACATTAAGACAAATTAAAAAATAGTTTGATGTAAGATAAACATTGTAAATAACCATATATTTATTGAGTTAGGATCTTCAATTTGTTTAACAATTTATTAACTTAGAGATACCTACATAGAATAAAATGAAGTCACTGTCTGCCTGTCTGTTTATTTAGTGTCGCTAATTTTTCCGAAACCACGCAACGGAATTTGATGCGGTTTTAAGTAATAGAAAGAGACGAAATAGAAGAGAGAGAACGAGACAAAACTTTGTAAATAATTTGGACCCGTGTGAAGCAAGGACGGGTTGTTAGTAATGAATATAGAAACAAAAAATAGGTACTGATAGCTGCATCAATTGGGTATCCCTCTCACTTTAAAATATGTTAGAAAACGGGGTAATCAGTTAATGATTCTGTCCATACAATGTTGAAACTTATTTATAAAGAAACCGATGTACCGTAAATGACAAATAAAAAAGTATGACAAGTATAAAAAGTATACATAATTATATAGGCTGCTTGTGTAGTTCATCATCTCTCTTTCAATATTGTGGTTTTATAATTATGTCTTTACAATCTCGAGGAACATTGGTATAATAATTGATTGACAGAATAATGTCTATGTCGTGGCCAGATCTTAGGAATTGATCACTTCATGATACGGCCAAGTAAAACTGGCCAGATCATTTTAAACGTTACAGTTTGATGGTATTTCAATCCACGTTTGGCCTACTTTCTTTAGACCTTTTATTATCATAGAAATCCAACATCAATGATATGGTCAAACGAGGATTGACATTATCATCAAATGTTAGCGTTTAAACGATCTAGCCAGTTTTAGTTGGCTATATCATGATGTGACCAATTCTAAGATCTGGCCACGACATTTACATAAACATAACAAAATTTAATCAGCTTTATAATGTTGCTACTGCTAGAATTCAGGCTAGGAGAGGAAATGGACCACAATAAACCACGTGAGCCCAATACGGGCTAGTGGATGACACATGTTTACTTTCAAAGGCCATGGAAACACAAATGTTCTCGAAGCATTGATCCCGCCATTTACAATTCTTCAAGTAGAGGCCATTATTACCACTGGGCATAATTTAAATAATGACAAATTAAAAATGTATTAACCTAGACAGCTGAAAACCCAAATCATTATTATAGTTTTGTATTACTTAGTAATGTATTCATGAATTCGTGTTCTGAAGCATAATCATTAAGTCGCTCTCCTTATTTATTTAAGTAAAAGCTGAAATACTTAATGATTCAACTTTAATTTTTTTTAAATGAAAATGATAATTATATTTTGCTATCTTAATAATAAAAAAACTGGACTCGTGCACTGAGGGTTCCGTAGAAACTCTATGGAATTAGTTCAATTCCCGAATTGAGTTACGAACATTTTTCCGAATCGCAAAAATAGTTTTTTTTTTGTGACGTAAAACAATTTTACAGTTTTCAGATTTTTTCCTATACTTGTGCTATGAGACTGCTTCATGCCAAATTTCAGGATTCTAGGTCAAAAGGAAGTACCCTATTAATTTTGATTCCCTTGAGAGTGTCGAAATATACGTTTTTTTTTACGACATAAACGGCCGTATCTTTTTTTTTATTAACTCAGAAGTTTAATATAATGAAAAAAGAACTCATTTACAGCTTCAAGGGTCCGCAGACTTGAGTATATGACTTTAATTTGAGACAGATAGACTAAGGACAACAAAGTGATCCCATGGGGTTCCGTTTTTTCTTTTTGAGGTACGGAACCCTATAAAATCTGTATATTTGTCTTTCGCTACTTTAGAACTTTTCTGCCCCATCAACCATCTGTTTTACAAGCAACGTGCTCTGCCCATTGCCACTTAAGTTTGGCTATTCTTCGCTCTTCTCGAGGAATATAATTTTCAATCCTCACGCGGGAAAAGCCACTGGCCGAATCAAGTTCAAAATATCCATGTATTTCTCGTTCTGGGAAAAATGTCATTGGGGTTCTAACATAGAAATTTGAAGTAATATAAATTTGAACTGGTCCCTGATGAATGCCAATAGACTTACTCGCTATTGCATGAGACAACGAAACAACCCTCCACAGTTCATAAGTGTAAAAACAAATGTTTTTTTATTATTTAATGTTAACAACCAACAACGACAAAAACAATAACATTATAACAATACAACAACAACGGCATTATAACAACACACACATAACAACATTACATTTTTTCCGTTTTATAATGCTTTAGGAACTAGAGCACGGTTCCATTTTGTCATTTTCTATGAAAAAAAAAAAAACAGACATTTAAGGCCTTAGCAAATCTTTTTTTTACAATATTAATAGGTATGAGAGGACAGTATAAAGTAGCGAAATAAGTACATCATCATCTTCCTGCCCTTGTCCCGTTTTATTTGGGGTTGGTGCAACACGTTTTTTTTTCTTCCATTCTGTCCTGTCACTCGTTACGCTATCACTAACTCCCGTTTCTTTCTTATCACTTCTCACGCAATTCATCCATCTTTTCTTTGGTCTCCCCTTCCCTCTCCATCTCCATCGCCCTCTCCAGTACCAAATAAGTACAATGAATCGAAACAGAAAATAATGCTGCGGAGTCTACAATGGTCACATTAGAAAAAAGAAGATTATACATAGATAAAATAAATAATAACAGTGAAATGTGGGTGTAGTAAACAGTTCAGTCGAAACCTTTATTTTAATGTTGAAAATAAATAAAGCCTGTTAATTGAAATGCCCATTTCAATACAATCTAAAATAGCTTGATCTTTAACAGCTGGTAGCGTGGGTGAACTGAAAGCATAACCCCGTTAGTAAACAATTCTGCTGGTCTATTGGGCATTGTTAACTTCCCTAATATTAGAGCTTGGTCCAAAATATTGTGTCACTATCGGTTTGATTGTGCTAGAATCAAGATATTTGTCAATAAGAAGATTGCGTTATTCCCGTAAATAGTTAGTAAATAGTAGTTTATCTTTCTTTTTCTCTTTAGATTTTCGAACTAGCTTTATTCAAATGATTATTTTCAAACTAGTATTGAGTGTGTGATCTTAAAGTGAGTTCAGTTCAGAATCAGCTTGTAGTTGTACCATATCAATGTCCAATTCTCCACAGGTTCGCTTCTGAAAGGAAAACCCGGGATCCTGAAACGCAAGGCAAAATATTTAATTGGCAAGGCATTGTAGTGGGTTTTAGTCAGTAAAAGTCTGATACGCCCTCCTGTTCCACCCTAGAGCGAGAGAAGTCATTGGATGATTTCCCATTTTGAAAAGAAAAAACCGTAATAATGTCAGCCTTTTTTATTATTGCACCACTGTTTTTTGGTCTCGTAATTTTTAGTAGCTGAACATATCAAAAGTAACAATAATGTAATTGTAATATTTTTTATAAGCTTTTTAAACATTCTGTAAATGAATTTTAAAACAGTTATCGCTAACGGATTGAACTAAAATTTTACAGATATATTCAATTTGGATGACAAAGCATGCTTAGCTAGGTGACGTTATTATAATCCAATATGGCGGACTTCTGAAGAGGGTGGACTAGTTATTTTTATGCATAGCCATAACAAAGAAGAATGCGAAAAAAATCTACATCACAATACATCCATTAAGGCGGATAATTTTCTAAAAGCTAGTCTTTAAAAATGTCTTTGCAATATTATCTTGTTACAAAATACTTTTGCAAGCAAATAGCTTACTTTTTTGCTTTGAAACTATCAACCAACACAGCCGACAACCGAGAAAGATAAAGTAACTTCAAGGAAGTAGATTACCATCACTTCTTGTCCATAAAACATAGTATAAAATAAAACGGTGCTTAAAGACGTCAATGTGACGTGGTGTACCCTAGTAATGGTTCTAATTTAACGTGTGCGGCACGCCAAATACTTCCCCAATTTCAAAATTACCTCTGCCGTGTCAACAAAAGGGGTTAGCTGGTCGGCCCTAGGAAAGTTTCTGCTAACTTGACGTTTATAGCTAAAACCTTTTCCGTATTTTAGGGGTCGCCTTATTTCTTGCGGAGGAAAAAGTTCAAGTACCTCATAGATTAATCGTACAGTTATATTTTGAGTTTAACTTTTGTTTAACTTCGAGAGGAGAAGTTCGAAATGATTTTAAGTAAGTATATGTTTTGTTTTCGAAGCAGGTTAAACCTGGGTGAGACTGGTAAGGCCAATTTTTTTTTTATGGATTTTAATGTTGTTGGTTATCCCCCGCTCCGGAACGTATGCAGGGGTCTTTGACTTACTGATTAAAGCCACATGGAGTTCTGCTGCTACCTTGTGAGGCTACTGGAGTGTTTACGTATTTTATGCCGCTCCCCTGGGCCGATATTGGCCCGCATGTATGCATGCAGACCCCGTCACAAACTGCGGCTGCTTTTCCTCTAGAGAGGTGTACGCGGAACACCGCGCCGTTCTCTCAGGTCTTTCATTATTCAGGCAACTCAAGTCTAATGACTTAACCATAATTATCAATGGATCATAATGATATCCATGAACATGAACGTTCAAGTTGTGAATTGAACACGTATATTATAGAATCGATAGTTTATGTTATGTGTGTATGTGTAAGTTTGTTACTCCTTTAAGCTCAAACAGCTGAATGAATTTGAATGAAATTCGGCAAATGGGTAGACCGTGTCCTGAATTAGTTTATATAGTACTTCTATCCCGGGAGTATGTTTGGGTCCTTACAGAATCTAAAGGAATATATAATACTTTATTGAATACTAGCGTTTGCCCATAGCTTCGCCCGCGTACATAAAATATACACTATGTCACTCAAGAATAAAGTAGATTTCTATCGGTGAAAAACTTTTAGCAATCAGACCAGTACTTTCAGAGATTACCTCTTACAAACAAAAAAACAAACTTTACCTCTTTATAATATTTTAGTGTAGGCTAGCATAATCAGCCTTATAATGTTTCCACTCTGGTACTCAGGCCTCCTCTCTAACAGAGGGAATGGGTGGTAATCCATACCGCCGGCCCAGTGCGGATTGGTGAATGTCACAAGTCTTTGAATTTTTGCTTCTACGACATGAGAACAGTTCTGGTAACGGACAAGACTAACGAGTTGTAGATCGCGTGTTCAAACCCAGCCAGGCGCATTACTTTTTTTAAATTTATTTCATCACCACTGCTCTCAAAATGGTGAAGGAAAACATTGTGAGGAAACCGGCACATTCATAATATTTTGGATAAAATGATGGTCTTATCACTGACAGTGATCTCTTCCCAACAATCATTAGTTGTAGTTGTCATACCATTATTCAAGAGTAGCAAGACCACCTTTCAGGAGCGAGGTATTAATGTTAATGGCTGTCGTATATTATTCATCCTATAATCATATCTAAACCTACACGTGTCAAGCTAACCTATTTTATGGCAGCACTTACGCGGGTTTTATCTTTATATTATAGCATTATGAGTTTATTAGGAATTAGGAACATCTTTAGTAGTAACATTATCATTAAAACTGAGAGCATGCTTGAGCTTGAAGACTTCAGTAGATTTCCTGATTGGGACAGTGTTCTTCTATCTTCTATATACAACATACAACGGGAATAATGTACACCCTTATTATTATGTCATATCTAGCCTATACTGTCCCACTTCTGGGCAAAGGCCTCCCTCCATTCCTTCCTCTGAGCCACTTCTTGCTAATTCCTAAGGAAGACATCTAAGTCGTCCCGCCATCTTCTTGGTGTGCCGCGGCCCCGTCGTGCGATTTCAGGGCACCAACTTTGTGTTTTACTGCCCGCCGCCCACCGCTCGATCGGCATGCGGCAGACACACAAATTAGAAAATTAAGTTGTAATCATAACTTAAGTACTGATTTTTATTTCAATGTACTTAAGGCCCTAACTCCCAAGCAACCATGATGCAGTGATTTTCTGAAACCTACTCCTCGATATCGGCTAAGTCAATAGGTTTGAGAAAAAAAAAAATTATAGATTCTTATAAAACATGATTTTACCAAATAAAAAAAAAATTACAATGTGATATTTTTAACTTGTTTTCCCTACTCCTTTTAAACGATATTGATCTTTAGAAATAATTATGTTTACACAAAAAATTGCTGTTTAAGTGTTCTTCAGAATATACATAGCTGTAATTAAAAAAAGAAAATGGATTTAAAGGGCAGCAGGGCTCTATGCAGGCGCAGGCAGCAGTACGATTATGTGTGAATTTACTCCAGCCAGATATTGAAGGTATTATACGCCTTAAGTAGTATTTTCTTAAGAAACTAGTTATCTTAATTTTACGTAAATAATACGGGCATCGATTAACTACATTGGTAGCGTATAAAGATTTGTAAAGAATTTATCAAAATAACTATTTTTTAAAAACTTTCATGGGTGTTTTCACATTGTTTAAATACTGTTTGCAGTATTTAAGTGTAGTAAGGAATATCGTGTTGACCAGTAACTAGGTTGTGGAGGTCTGATAGGCAGTCGCTCTGTGTAAAACACGGGCAATCAGCTGCACCCGGTTAGACTGCAAGACTACCCCAAGCTAGTTGAGAAAAGGCTTGGGATATGATGTTTGCCAGATTTAACTACTTCATTTTATTAATCTGTGAATCTTAAAAATTGTGTTTGATAAATCAGAGAAGATTTATCGCCATGATTGTGGCGTGCCCAGTGCTCGGATGTGACAGTCGCTGTTTCCATATCGTCATGAAATTTCGTCGGCGCGCTGTCCGCCGTGCCCCGATTTATCGCGGCAGCAGAGTTTCACCCCATCGTTGCACTTTCACGTGCTACCTGTGCATATACGCAACGACTTTTTATTCACTCCTGCATGAATAG
The DNA here is from genome assembly GCA_961205895.1 of Mythimna pallens. Taxonomy (NCBI): domain Eukaryota; kingdom Metazoa; phylum Arthropoda; class Insecta; order Lepidoptera; family Noctuidae; genus Mythimna; species Mythimna pallens. Next base: position 7,751,257 of record OY540835.1, on the reverse strand, counting down.
AAATCTATTTACCCAAGAGAACCGTCATCATAATTTCCAAACTCAAAGACCCCGTTTCCCTGTACAAGCCGCCAGTCCCTCACCATATCTTTACACGTTAAAACAATTTTCAACCGTATTGGAATAAGCATGTTACCCGTCTTGCACACCTATATCGATTTTGATGACAACCGTCCCTACAGGAATAGCCCGTCTCGAATATTCCAATTTATTATCCGTTCCCAATGGAATTCTGACGGTTCTAGATTTTGTAATATACGGAAAATTGTTTCGAGTTTCAGTAGAGAGTTACTTGGAACTGTTTCGGAATTGCGAACCAGTTTCAATACTCACTACCAAGCGGTATGTTTTCGTGGTTGGCTTTAGTAATCTGTTGTAACTGTGTATTTCAATCGAGGGTTCAGTACCTACCATCGTCTTAATCTGCACTAATATTATAAAGAGGTAAAGTTTGTTTTTTTGTTTGTAGGAGGTAATCTCTAAAAGTACTAGTCCGATTGCGAAAATTTTTCCACCGATAGAAAGCTGCTCTGTTTCTAAGTGACATAGACTATATTTTATGTATGCAAGCGAAGCTGCGGGCAAAAACTAGTCTTAACTAAAATTATAAAGTGATGAACGAGTAATTATCGTTCATCATCATGCTAATCAAATCATGCTACGAGTATTATTATCATGCTATTAATGATGCGAGCAATGTGCCCTGCTCATTGCCACTTAACTTTGGCGATTCTTCGTGCTATGTAGGTGACCTTCGTTCTCCTGTGGATATCCTCATTCCTGATTCGATCACGCAAGGAAACTCCAAGCGGGAGTCCGATGGATGCGAGACGCACATGACCGTTCATTGTGGTGACACTTGGGGGAGGCCTATATCCAGCAGTGGACGTCTTTCGGCTGAAATGATGATGATGATGATGATGATGATGATGTTGATGTTTTGAATGAATTCATGAATTATTTTTAGGAATATAAAATCTATCTTATCTCGATCAGTCTGTCCAAAGGTTTTACGTAGTTTATGTAAATGTTAGTCTTGGTTTTATTATGAGGTGTACAATAAATATCTCTATAGAGGTTCAATATAGTTAAGGATACATCAAATATAAGTAAGATTACGTTGCTATTCTGGAATAGTCAAGTAACAGGGCAAACCATACAATTTGGACTATGATTTGTAAGTGTGAAGTGTGTGTATATTATGTGTGTGCACCAACTGTTTTTTAAATGTTATGTGTGTATTGCTTTCATATGTTGTGTGTGCATTGTTTTTATATGTTGTGTGTGTAAGAAAATTATAATTGATGTTGTATGATCCATGTTGGTCGAAATAAATTATATTCCATTTATTAAATTTATATACATATTGATAACATTTTTAAATACAACTAAAAAAACACATTTAAAAATTATATTATTATTATTATAATGACCCCGAGTCCTGTAATTTTTAACTACGAGTATTTTGAAGATACTTGTCCGAAACGTCATTATGTAATGAAGGAGAAGATTAAAGGATTTTTTCAGGAAACTAATCGCATTAGTGCTGAAAACCTTTTCAAAGGATGTAAGAAAGATGGCGTCTACCGTATAGAAAGTAATTGAAAGCCGAGAAATGCCACGAAGTAGATACCTGGAATCTGAAATGGAGACCTGTGGGTTTTGTGGTCTTGGATAATGTAGAACCCACTACTTCATCAGACTAAGTATCCTGGCAATATACTAGTTGCTTACAATGTATAGGTATGTATACATGAAGATATATAGTACCCCTTTATGCCTCGATTTTCTCAATATGACTAATTAATACCATATCAATTGCCAAATATTCATTACATGGATAATAATCTGCCATACACATATGTAATTTTATTTAGAAAGCCACCCCGCGCCTTCACTTCGCCTCATATTATCTTCTATATCTTGATTTTAACTCTCAAATTTACTCTGAGAGCAATATGGAATTAGCATGAAAACAATATTTGTTATCTAATCAGTTTATTAATAAATATACAAAAATATAACTAACTGAGAAAACAATATCAAAATTGGAAGAAAAGTAAATGTTAAATAATAATTTTAAATAAATATATATCTGTCTCCCTCGCCATGAAGGTGTTTTCTATGGCGACCGTACGAGCGTAATGAACTTTGACGTCAAAGTCCATGGTCCATTATGGACATGACAAAGTTCGTGTTGGACTTCTTTTTCTTATTAGCAGCTTTGAAACTTTATAACTATATTGTTAATGAAGTTTTTTTTTTACATATTTGTTTATTAGAACAAAAAATTATATACACCACTATTTTCTAATTAATACAAAAAAATATGGGGCTCTATCCGTACCCGTTACTGATGATATTTGTGTAGTCAAAAGTAAAAAAAAAAAACGAAATCCCAAAATTGTCCACTAAAATTTGTCTTAATTGGTAAATTCATAATTGATCAACCATTTATAAAATTTGTTACACTAGAAAATAATACGCGCAGTGTTTTTCCATTTTGATCGCCATTCATTCACTCATAATCAATAGCTTGAATCTATTAAATAAAATATTTCCATAAATCAAGTGACATTTTGGGATATAAACAAACGCTTACTACTTTACTGTTTATGAATATTATTTATTGAGACTTTACGTACATAATAACAAGACCTTTTCTAATAAGCCTATTAATTATTTGTTAATAATTAAAAATTTGTGGTATATAATTAAGCAAATAAAACAGTTGCATGCATTTTCTCTATTGACTCCAATAGCGCAGTGTCGTTAACCTCTATTAATAGTTAAGCCACGTTATCTGCAGTCAAATTAGTTCAGAAAATCGTTTAAAAGCTGAAGTAAAACGCTCGCTGAGTCACGAATTAAAGTCATTCTAGAAACCTGATTGTATATTTTAACTAGTGGATTTCATAAAATGTGGTATTTAGTGCCCATAAATTCTATTTTAATGGGAAACGCGTGGAAGAAATCGATATCCCTACAGTCGACATACGAAATAGTACCTCTAAGGGTTTTTTTCTAAGATGGGAAATCATCTATTGATTTCTCCCGCTCTAGAAAGGCGTCTCGGGAAGGCGTGTCATACTTACTGACTAAAACCACACTTATGTTACTTCAGTCGCCCTTTGCGTTCTTGGTCCACGGGTAAACTTTTCATACGTCAACCCATGGCTCTAGTAGGTTTCGGCTCTGCTAGGCTCCTACGGTTTTGCTTTGCGGTTTTGTCTTTGAAACGTGCATGGAACACTATACTGTTGCCGACGTCTGTTAGTCGATACCGACTTTTTGCGTGTGGACACGGCATTATGCTGATCGTTCGGCCGTTTTGCGTGGACGTTGCGCATATTATTTTTCTTCTAAATCTGTTAATTATGTTAGTCTTAAGTTTACGTCTTTTCCACCAAAATAAATATCATTTCTTTCTTTCTTTCTACTACGCGCCGTCGATGCCTCGGGCTCGGTCCGGACGGTTACCGGACGTACGGACGGATGCTTGTCATCCGTAAGCCCAACCTGTGAGGGTAAGATACATTTAAAATGATAAACTGTTTTCATATTCAATTTTTGTATCGAGTTAAACAACCGAAACTGAATGATCGATACAACACAACCACGGAAAGTCTACTCAAATGTGTGTTTTTAGGGCCTAGCCTAGCCTCCACTATCCATCCGTCTGTCTGTCTGTCCGTCTGTGTTTTTTATCCTTCCTCCTTCCAAATCTCTATGTCCTAGGGCAAGCTCTGGGCAAATGTACCCCGCAAACATGATCAGATCGTCACACCACCTTTGCCGCGGTCGACCACTCACTAGATTCGTTGTCACTCACTGGATGCTTGAGGAAGCGTCCAGTAAGCGACAATCCTCGCCCATCTGTCCAGTGGCATTCGTGCGACGTGGCCAGCCCACAACTCGAACTCAATAACAAGTAATAAATTTGAAAATAAAATTAAAGGGATTCCCATACAAAAAACGTTACACATAGTTACGTTTATCGGCGTTTTTTTGTTCGATTTTTTTATTATAATACGAAACCTTTAAAGTGTGATCTCAACTTGCACTTGGCCAGTTTTATTGTGAGCGCGTCAACATCAGCATAAAAATGAAACAATTCATATATACGGTTTTGCTCGTACAGTATCAAACCAGCAATGGTATTTAAATTAGCAACATACAATACATTGTCTATAATAGTCAGAAAATAGGAACCGCTCTAATTACCTTCCTCTCTCTGCTAAATCCTCCCACAAAGACGACGTCAAGCCAAGCACGGCTAGCTCATTAACGCATACGTTAACGTTCCCCGCTCATAGATAGGTCCGCTTACCGCTGTCAAAAACGCAACTCATCGTCCATTGTTGCTTACGGTCTCCGATTAACTGGGTTGATTTATTATTAAACGGGCCTTTACAAACATTTGGGTAGATATGGTTGCTAAACGCACAGAATATTTAGGTGGATTAGGTTAGCTTCTAACTGTGTGACCATTCTCCTACTTTTCGTCCACTTGAACATAAATAGTTAAGAGTAACTTCCTTAATTGTTCCACCTGTTTAGATAGAGGTTCTAAGTAAATGGCTCTTAGAATAACAGTTAGGAATATTTGAGTGTTTCTGGGAAGGTTAAAGGGTCCACCGTTTGTAAGTTTGGCCCTTATTGTGTGATGGTAATGTTAAGTGTTCTTAAAGCTGTGACTTCCAATGTGCGTCCTATCTGCTTTATTGTGTAGTTAATGTATTTCTTACATAATACTGTGATTACAAAAAGTAGTGAAGACTCTGGTTCCTATAGTATGAAACATTTAATACTAGTTTAGGGACCAAAGGATTCACACACACCTACATATATGTATATAACCTTTATTACTTACCTCTGACCAAGTCTCTAGGACCTGGTCCTTGTGTTTTGGAAAGGATATGAGGGGCTGAAGCCCACACGTGGAGGCCCCTAAACACTTTTCATGGAACATTCAACTAACCGACGCGGCGACGGCGACGATCATCCCTGTACGCGCTATGCTCTGCAGTTAAGGACAACTCCCGGTTGTTGGGTTGATATATCAAATAACAAATTAACAAAAACTAATAAAAAAGTGCAGTGGTAATCCGGTGGAAACCACCCCCGACTGACGAGTTGTAGGTCCCGGGTTCAAATCTGGTCAGGCAAAGACGTGTGACATCCTTCAATCAGTACTTGGCCAGCGGGGTGGAATACGGCTCATTCGACCCTTTCCTAGAGAAGAAGCTTGAGTCCCAGCAGGCATAAAAATATTGGCGTCAAGATAGTGAGTTCCAATTGAAGAAAAGCTCTCACTTACCAATCATTCTGAATCCCTGAACTCATTTTGAAACATGCGAGATAAGTACTATTAAATTAACATTTCATGTCAACATGTCATATTTTGAGTTAAAGTCGTTAACAACTAAGTGTATTACACTAATAAAGGACTATTTACCTTGTTAATGAAACGTTGGCATGTTATGTACACACGGAACATAGATATTATAGTATTGTGTTACTAAATTTAATTGATGCTTAGCGTTTTGTTTTGATATTATTATTTACTAGCTTCTGCCAGCAGCTACGCCCGCGTAAAAGTAGGTTTCTCCATACTAACTTCCAACCCCCGTTTTACCCCCTTAGGGGTGGAGTTTAGTAAAATCCGTTCTTAGCGGATGTTTACATCCTATAAGGCACCTACCCGCTAAATTTTAAGTTTGTAGGTGTTATAGTTTCTGAGATTTCGTGATTAATCACTGAGTGGTATTTCGATTTTACACTATATATAGAGAGGGCCACAGGGAATTTGTGGAAAAGAAATTGTAGTCCTAGAACGCAATAGGCATTGCTAAAAGACACAAGTGTGGTTTCAGTTAGTAAAAGTCTATCACGCCCTCTCGCTTCACCCTAGAACAGGAGAAGTCATTGAATGGTTTCCTACCTCAAATAAGGCATTCTTTATCAGTCTACCTAGGGTGGTGGAGACACAAAATGGAAGGTGAATAATAAAAAATAAAACGCTGTGTTATATAAAATCAAGATTTTTGGAACACAGTCAAAGTCAGTACAGTACCTACCGTCTTCGCTGTGAAAGCGACCGGCGGCCCAGCTGAACGCATGCCAGAGGACACCGCACGGTTTCCCGCAAACCGACAAGCCTCCTTGCTGGCTTGCCACCATGGGATCTGGAGGCCACAGTTCTTGCACGCATGCACGATTTGCGCGTGGAGATGTCTCAACGGTTCGTTTAAAAAACGTGGTGTGCACAGGTCCTTACAGTTGGAGAAGAGACCTTCCCAACTCAAAAAAAAAAGCTAAGCTAAGGTCCTTTTTTGTGGGAAATCTCTTTGTCACACGCCATATCATAGAATATCATCAATAGGTCCACTCCACCCTAAAGTGGAGAAAAGATTTACCACCTATAAAAACGTCTTTAGCCTTTTTAAGGATCGTTGCATCATGTCTCAGTGTGAGCTGGCCCTTTGGCTAACTACGACGGCTTATGACCCGAACTTCAATACTATAATATTCAAGGTGCTTATAAGACCTTAAGGTGTCTATTCTACCTCCAAGGAGTCACCTTAGGTATCGTTAAGGATAATGACGGTCGAAGGATAGGTGTAGAAACTTTACACGAATAACGTAACCTTAGACTGTTTAATTAATAACTCTTACTTTGAGATTAAGGGTTTTCTATTATTATAATATAAGTATAGGTAGAGCGGTTATTTTAGAATGTTTGACGTCATTTTAGGGTCACAAGGAGAAGTTGTAAAATTGAGATAGTTAATTGGTCATTGTGCTGAATATTAAGTTTAATGACGCTAATTTTGGAAATTCTTGTTGACTTCAGCATTCTTTGCACTGCTAGGGATTGTTTAAAAGAGTTAGTGTGGCATTGGAACTCTAAGGGCTACATAAGGAACAGAGCCGTAGCATGGACTAATTTAGACATAGGTAAAGCTGAGGTCTATTTCTTTCATAAATTTAAGAACGAGACAGCGACTGTCGCAACCCAGTATTCGACCATATTGTCACTTACCATCAGGTGAAATAGTGGTCAAACACGAACCTACTAATTATAAAAAAACCCTTCGTTCTTAAAGGGCCCCTTTATTTATTTATTTAAGGATCACCAGCGAGTGCTACAAAATAAAAATAAAACTTAGAAAAAAAAACATTAGTACATGTAACCTAGTCCTATAATGCAGACTCAATTATAGGCAACCACAGCTTATGCATAAACGAGTGAACATGGCTCTAAATAATTATGAAAATATTAAATAAAAGTAATTAGCATGATAACAGCCACTTTGGGTGCGAGGCCGTGGGCGAGGGCCCACTTCACCTACGCCTAACTACGGCACTGATAAGGAACACAGTGGGTCTTAGTCAGTTATAGTCAAATACTCGTACTCACTCTACCCAGAGCGGGAGGAATCATTTGATAATTTCCACCGGAAAACAAAGGCATGCCATGTAAACTGCAAGTGCATATTTTTTAACCAGCAATACCAAAACCAAATAATATATTATTCTACCAGATAATAGTAATCATTTTATTTCAGTTAATATATACCTATATTGCAAGTACCATAAAGGCTAACAGAAATAACTATATTAAATTATTTTTTTAGTAAATATGATTTAAAACTATGTTAGTGTCACTTTAAATTGTTCTTTATTGTCTTGGTGCAATCCTCTGGTAATTGTTCATGGAAGCGACGGAATATCACGTCCTATGGCCAAGTCTTCCTACATACGCTCCACAAACACCTTAAAATTGACGTTCACGTGCGACTTCGGGAACTTGCACCCTCGGTGTGTACTTTAACTTTTGGCGTGTACATTCGAACATGTCCTCTTGTAGCGACATCTATGCCGTCACATAAGAATTAATCCTGCATCACGCAATTAAAGTTCTCTGCGCAATTAGAACATATAGAACAGCCTGAAATCATCTATCGGGCAGTTGCCCACCAGACATAACACCCAGGTTTGCGGGACTTTACTCTCTGTTCCGCCTACCTCCAAACTCTGCTTTGTTGTTTACTTAAGTCGACATCAACATATTGGGTAGAATCGTGCTTTTATTATGACATCAATACTTTTACTTTTCAAAAATGTTATTTTTTCGTAACATAAATTAACAGAGTGCTCTTAAACATACAAGTGAGAAATTATTGTCACTGCTATATATTTGTATGGTTTGCATTTTTGTCCACATTTTCCAGGCAGATAAAAATATTAATTTCAACATATTAAAAAGAATTTCATGTGGAAATAAATGCTCCACGCGCGTTCGTAATTGGATCAATTTATTAAATAATAATGTTAAAATAAATGAAATTGAAAAACTAGCATCGTAATTGTGATTGATAGTAGTTAAATACCATAAAATGGAACGTGCCACTTTATGGATTTTTTTTTTTCAGGTGGGAAAATCATCTAATGACATCCTCCGCTCTTGAGCGGAGATAGTGTCAGACTTTTACTGACTAAAAACCCACTTCTGTTCATTTTTTAGCTATTTTTCTAGGGCCCCGGGGATCTCTTTCGCATCACCCATGGCCCCAGTAGGCTTCGACCCCGCTGGACCCCTACTGACATCTTGAGGCGTACGTGGAACGCTACGCGCCGTCTACGACTTGGGCTCGATCCGGACGGTTACCGGACGATCGGACGGTGAGCTACCCATTGTTCGCCGTCCGCAAGCCCGCGCCTACGGTTTCCGGGAATCGGGATCGAAATCCGACGGCGTCTGGGGCGCGAGGGCCATTAGCTCGCGCGTCCTCGTGTGGCCTCCTCCTTTGCTAGCATTACTGCTTCGCAGAAGGAGGTGACCGCCACTCCTCCTCGCTCCGGACTATGGCCTGTACCAAGGCCCGGCGCTGCCATAAAAGGGTTATGTTTTTCGCGGTGGCCACTTTATGGATTGCAGTAGGTATATACCTCTGTACTTTCATACAACGCCATCTAGCCCCAAACTAAACAGAGCTTGTGCTATGAGTACTAGACAACTAATAAACATACTTATATATTTTTAAATACATTTTGTAGACAAATTTATTACACCCATAATAGTATAAGTAAAGAGTGAATAGATTACTTCTAGGTAAGCGTGCTCCATCGTAGACCACATCCTTGCTTACTATCAGGTGTAGTGGCTAAGCGCGAGCCTATAAATAAATTTAAAAAACATCTATCATTCCTAGAAAATAAAAAATAAAAGAGCGACGAAAAAGAGTGAAAAATATAAAAAAATCTTTCCTAATTCTATACGTGACGCATGATGGTTACAAATCTAGTAATCAGATTTCTGAGAAAAATAACAAGTTTTTTTTTTGTTGTTTAGTGCTATTTATTTAAAAATCCTTTACAAAAACAACATATCTCCTTGTTATTTTTATAACAAAGGGTACGCCGTCCTTGGCTTAACTTCTGTAAAACAAGCGCCAAGGTTAGAGATTAGGAGAAATAAGTTTGTAACATTCTAGAAAATTGTTTTTAGTGAATTGCTCTGAAGCATGCGACGAACGGTATCAAAATCTACTTAGTAACATCACGCTTTGAACGTTAAGGCTTTTTACTTACAAGGTTAAACAATGGAAACATTTAAGTTGTCATGAATAACTTAACATTTACCAGTAGATAGGTATGTAGTAGTAAGAAAGACTTTTTTATGTGGGAAATCATGCAATGATGTCTAGTACCAACATCTCATGACAATACCAGTTAGTCCAAACATTGCTAGGGTACAGAGGTTGGAATTAGGTGGAGTTATTTAAGTACTTATACCGATTTCATACAGCGAAAGAATAAAATGGCCTCAAATCCCGAAATTAATAATTTTAAAGAGCAGAATTTTTTTATGACTCTATCAGAAATACCTACAGCAGAATTTTTTTTTTATGCATTAATGACGAGGAGGAGGAAGTGTATAAATTTGTTAACCTCACCTCAGTCGACGTAGGGAGATCTTTTTCAATTAAAAATACTAATAAAAATTGTATGTTAATTATCTTTATTTTATTTGTCTCGAACTCTGAGGTTTTTATTATTATTTATTTGTAATAATTGTTGACCACACAGGATTTTTCATTAGAAATTCCGGGAAGATCCATATTAATATCAACATTTCAATGTAAGTACCTGAATAACTCTACCTAATTCCGACCTCTGTTTTTTTTTATTATTATTGATAGGCTCGCGTTTGACCACTATCTCACCTGATGGTAAGCGATGATGTGGCCGAAGATGGAGCACGCTTGCCTAGAAGTAACCTATTCACTCTTGATTTAAAGATTATGATATTCACGTGCGTGCCTAGCTTCCACCTTCTGGTTCTATCATCAGGGGACTTACCATGACGTGTTCAAATGTCAGTCGTTCGAGCAAGAAAGGGATATAACTTATATAGCTTCATCTCTTTAACAGTTCAGTTTAGGTTGTAATACGGATCGCGTTAAAACCTCTTACTAGCACTGCAGATCAGTTCGATGGTACTTTATCGCCAAAGTGCATCTAAGGACAATTCTAACAAGCCCAAACACGGCTAGGATACATTGACTAATTACGGAGTTCCAATGCTTACCTTCCGGCTTCATCATCATCAGATCAGTACGAGGTACCATTTACAACATAATTATTCAGAACCATTAATTCGTATTGTCATTTTGCTTAATTATCTTCATTTTGATATCTATATGAGTATTAAGTTCCGTAGGCCTTTTCTGATCTTCTTCATCAGTTCCACTTAACCAAATTATACTTTTTGACTATAAATGCTTGAGTTCTCGATGAAAATATCAAAATCACTATTGCCTATAATAATGGTGGATTTTCCTCAATACCTCATAGATTCCGTCATCAAAACTGGATTTAAAAAAAAATGGGACCAATTTAGAAGCATAATAATATCGTTTTAAGCAAGGCAAAAAATTTGCAAATCAATCTATATGTCGTGGTCAGATCATAGAAATTGATCACTTCATGAAATGGCCAAGTAAAACTGGCCAGATCGTTTTAAACGTTAAGGTTGTATAATATTTCAATCTTCGTTTGGCCTATTTTCTTTAGACCTTTTATTATCATCGAAATCCACATTACGGAGTTCTGAGGTAACAAACATAAAAAAAAAACAACCGAATTGAGAACCTCTTCCTTTTTTGGAGTCGGTTGAAAATTCAACCAAAAAGCTTTCATCAAAGGAATTGTATGCATGTAATTAAGTACCCATGTTACAGATTCCATTCCTCTCTATCGCATAAAATCTGTAGCGATCTAAAACGCGCTCTGCATTTGTAATGTCTTCGTACGTTCGTAATTAAATTCTAGCTGTATAGCGATTAATTATTTATTCATCTTCTTTATAAAACAAGTCTCTATTGAAAAGCAAATTGTTTTAATTTTCAAAACAGCTACTTTATTTATAAATCAATTTATTTAATTAGAGGTACGGGGGTAGGTTCGTGGGGGAAGGGGAGTACTGGATGGACAATAATGACATTTTACTTGGAAAACAAATTTAAATATCATCTGGGGAAATTCATAAATAGGTGAACTTACTTATATAAACGTATCACTTTACGAGTACTTCTTTAATTTGGTACCTAATTAAAAAGATATTGAGTTACAATGTTTCTAAGGTGGGAAATCTTCTAACGACTTCTCTCGCTCTAGGGCGGAGCAGGAGAGCATGTGAGACTTTTACTGACTAAAATCACACCTATGTTCCTTCAGTTGCCTTTGCGTTCTAGGACCAAAGATCACCTTTTCAGAAGTTTAGCCATGGGCCTAATAGGCTTCGGCTCTGCTGGGCCCCTACGGTTTGGCTGACTTCTATCATCTGACTTTGAGGTGCGCATGAACAACTCGTCGACGACTCGAACTTGGTTCGGCCGGTTACCGGACGGTCGGACGGCGGGCTACCCATTGCTCGTTGTCCGCAAGCCAATGTCTACGGTGGCGTAGTTGGGGTCAGGATCTCGGTGGCTGGGGCGTGCAGACCTCAGTCTCTGTGCCCCGGTTGCAGACGAAAAACCAAGCTAAGTTAGTTTAGATTAGCTCATCATCATCATCTCACCAAAAAGGCTCATCTCACCAAAAAGGCTCATCTCACCAAAAAGGTAAACAACGTAATCATATTACTGTACCTTCGCTACTGGTATGACTGTCTGTAGTATTTTTTAGGGGAGGTATACACACGCTGTAACGTGTGTGTATAATAAAAAAAACTGGGCATGTGCGATTCGGACTCGCGCATTGAAGGTTCCGTATAAACTTACCTAGGTAAATAGTTTAATTCCCAAACGGAGTCTCGAAGATTTTTCCGAATCGCAAAAAAATGTTTTTTTTACAGAAGCCTTGGTGTGCCAGTCCGACTCGGACTTGGCTGGCTATTTCATACTTGCACGGTTTAGTCAGCTTAGTTTGTTGTTTGCACACAAGTTTCAAATATTTTCCTCAGCTTAGCGTGTTAAGCAACTAACTTAATACTTAGTTAAGCTCTGGGGATGTAACTGGCTTTAAAATGTAACAATGTTTAAATCAAATGACGGTTGGACATTGATGACATTCTCCACTCTTGGGCAGAGCTCTCGCTCTGCCCTCTCGGGCGTGTCAGACTTTTACTAACTAAAAACCCAATCCTGTACCTTCGTTGCCTTCCGTACCAGGGTCGAGTCTTACTTTCACAATCAGACCCTTAGCCCCAGTAGGCTTCGACCCTGCTGGGCCCTTACAGTTGCTGACATCTCCTTGAGACACGCGTGGAACAGTACACGCTGTCGGCGACTTGGGCTTAGTCCGGACGGTTACCAGACGGTCGGACGGCGAGCTACCCAATGCTCGCCGTCCGCAAACAAATGACGGTTGGCGCTGTGGTCGAATGATTGGCTGCTGCTCTGTATGGCGTAAGTTCGTTTTTCACATGAACCAAATATTTGTATTGCCTACTGATACTTGTTCTGAGTCTGGGAGTAAGTGTAAGTGAGTTTACATGTTTGTGAACACACCCACGACACAGTGATATACTTCTACGAAGCAGTAATTCTAGCAAAGGAGGCGGCCGATCGCGTGAGGCAACGGTCCTCACGCCCCAAGCGCCGCCGGGATCCCAATCCCAATTTCCGGCCACCGTAGGCGCGGGCTTGCGGACGGCGAGCGATGGGTAGCCCGCCGTCCGACCGTCCGATAAACGTTGGATCAAGCCTAAGTCGTCGACGGCGCGTACTGTTCCATGCTCACCTCAAGGAGATGTCAGCAATTGTAGGGGCGCAGCAGGGTCGAAGCCTACTGGGGCCATGGGTAATGGGTAAGAGAACCCCGGGGCCCTGGAAAAAATGGCAAAGAAGAAAAAGGAGTAGGTTTTTATTCAGTAAAGTTCTGACACTATCTCCCATTCCACCTAAGAGCGGTGATGTCATTAGATGATTTTTCCACTCAAAAAAAAAACTAGGCAAGTTCGATTCGGACTCGCGCACTGAGGGTTCCGTACAATCTTGAGAGGTAAATTGCGGTTTACGATTTATGACGCATTCAAAAAAACTACTTACTAGATCTCGTTCAAATCAATTTTCGGTGGAAGTTTGTATGGTAATGTACATCATATATTTTTTTAGTTTAATCATTCTCTTATTTTAGAAGTTACAGGGGGAGCACACATTTTACCACTTTGGAAGTGTCTCTCGCGCAAACTATTCAGTATAGAAAAAAATGATATTAGAAACCTCGATATCATTTTTGAAAACCTATCCATAGATACCCAACACTTACTTATGGTACACTTACGTATGGGTTTGAAGAAAAATTTCTTTTGAGTTTCAGTTCTAAGTATGGGGAACCCCCAAAATTTATTGTTTTTTTCAAATCTTAATGCGCTTTACAGAATACATCTACTTACCAATTTTCAACAGTATAGTGCTTATAGTTTCGGAAATAAGTGGCTGTGACATACTGACGGACAGACAGACAGACATGACGAATCTATAAGGGTTCTGTTTTTTGCCGTTTGGCTAAGGAACCCTAAAAAAGAAATAAAAACCCCGCATAAGACTAACTTCTGTATCGTGGGTGCGTTCATAAATATGTGAACTCACATACACAAGGCACCATATTATGTTAGAATGCCATCCCTAAAGTCAATACTGAAAGCATGGCTCAAAGTTATGACAAGGTATAAAGTCTATCGGTAAATTTAAGGGCTGTCAAACTGAGTTTACAGCCAAAGGTGATGTAGCGATGTAAAATGACATATATAAATGCCGTAAACGGTTTACAGGGACTTTTCATGAGTCATTACACGTTCAAGTTGACTAATTTCGTTATGATTATGGCAAAGGATTTTGGTTAAGAATTAGAGGTTTTGGTTTGTGTATTAAATCAGTTTTAAGTTTAGAAAGGATATTTATTTTTGATATAGAAAACAGTCACTTGGTTTTCTATAACAGTGCAGTTGTTGTAAAAGTTAAACTATCAATTTAATTTATTATTATAGAATATTAAAAGGGATCCGATAATGACTGATTCATCCATCAATACACAGCTCATACTACTGATTGCGCTGAAATTCGAAAAGCAGTTTATTTTGCGCTAAGAAAGAATTTTCTAAAGTTCATCCCGTATGAAACGAGGCTTCAAATTTTATATGGCGAAGTTATACTTTCACGCAAGCAAAGCCGCTGGTAAAACCTAGTTAAGGAATTTTTGGCTTATTCAATTATTTATTAAATTCATTTTTAAAATGAATATTCATTTATTTTCTTTAAGCACATCTTAATTTACAATGGCTTTACTCGTATTACTAAACTAACTTTGTAAGAAGTTTCATAATAATGCCTACATGGCATGTAAAAGTTTTAAACGAACCAATTTATTCTTAGTTGAACTTATAAATGCTTTGTGTGCAAGTCTAAATGATTACAAGAAAGTGTGAGTGGTTATATTTTTATCTCGAAAAGGATATAAAGGTCATTCTCATTAGACTCAACCCAAAACTTACGAAATACGTACATAAGGCGGGTTTTTTCCAACTTCTCGGTTATATATTAAGTATATATCTATACTATATTCGTTCATTGTAGTAACTTTTTGCAAACGTAACGATTTTATGTGTTCTTACATGATTTAGCTCGGAAATCTGTGGGAATCTACCAATGGTACTGTCGCACTCTGCGACGGTAGCTGAGAGTTTTGGGATCTTCAATGAAATGCTTTTGCAGTTTTATACTTCTATTATACTTTTCTTCAATATTAGTACATCGCGCTACAATGGTTATGTCCGAACTTAAAAAAACTAGACATTTCTTTGTTCTATTCAATTTTCAAACCTATTCTAGAACAACTAAATCCTTAAAAGTATATTTTACATGCCAGTTCGTTAAAGTAACTAATGCGATCTCCTTTCGATATCACAGTACACATTAATCGTTATTAAAATACAATTACTAGTATTAAAAAACCAAACTGTTATTTGTATCATGCAGTTAATAATTAATTACTACATGATACTATTTACATGTTTAAATAAGTAATTATTTAACCCTTTAACCACTGGCGTTGGATTATTCCGACGAGTGTTTTCGTATCTTATTTGCTAGGGTCGTGTGTTTGAGACTAGGTCATCATCATCATTTCAGCCGAAAGACGTCCACTACTGGACATAGGCCTCCCCCAAGTGTCGCCACAATGAACGGTCCTGTGCGTCTCGCATCCATCGGACTCCTGCAACCGTTACCAAGGCATCGGTCCACCTTGTAGGAGGTCTTCCAACGCTACGTCTTCCGGTACGTGGTCGTCATTCCAGAACCTTTCGGCCCCAACGACCATCCGTTCTGCAAGCAATGTGCCCTGCCCATTGCCACTTAAGTTTGGCGATTCTTCGTGCTATGTCGGTGACCTTGGTTCTCCTGCGTATATCCTCATTCCTGATTCGATCACACACGGAAACTCCGAGCATAGCCCTTTTCATTGCCCTTTAAGTTGACTTTAAATCTTTTGATGAGGCCTATTGTAAGCGATCACGTTTCAGAGCCATATGTTATCACTGGCAACACGCCTGAGACCGGGTAGGTACTCGATTTTGTGTAGCTCCTCAATTCCTGTGGGTGACAGAAGAGCTGACGAGTTGGATTATTTGGTCGGAGATGTGCGACCCTGGTGGAATAAACGCAAGAGTGTACTTACGGTGTGTCGGATATATCCGATGTAGGTGGTTAAAAGAATATAATTATATTATGGTTGGTCTAGTGGTTAGTGGCCCTGACTGCTGATGCTGGAGGTCGTGGGTTCGATTCCCACCCAGGACAAATGTTTTTGTGATGAGCAGGATCATTTTTTCTGTGTCTGGGTGTAATTTATCTATAATATGTATGTATTTAGAAATATTTATATAGGTTTATCTGTTGTCTAGTACTCATAATACAAGCTCTGCTTAGCTTGAGACTAGACGGCGTTGTGTGATAGTTGTGGAATATCATTATTATTATGGTCAAAATGGATAATAGGATGTCTTAGACATTTCTTTGCAATGCGTGGCTTAGCGTGCCATGGTTTGAAAAATGACCACTTTGAAACAAAATCGAGTTTTATTACCTCTATTTTTATTATTTTCTTTCATCGTTATATCGATAAAAAATAATTAGTACTTAAATTAACTGAACTTTACAATATTAATAATCAGACTCATAATTTATGATTTTTAGGGAGACGTCCAAAGCCTCCTAGTTCTTAGTAATCTAAATCCTAGTTAAACTTTAATACTTAAAAGTCTTTAAGACTTAAAAGTTAAACTTTTAGACTTGAAAGTTAAACTTTTAGACTTGAAAAATAAAAATGTTGGATTAAAAGTTAAAATGTTGATAAAAGTTTGGATACAATTTTTTTTTAAAATTTAATTTAATTGTAACCAAAGTTTTAAGAACAGTTAAACTTTTAATATTTTATTTAAAAAAACGGGTATTATGAAAAATTCCCTAATTTATTATTTGGTCCATAAGATCACCAAAACAAAAAAAAAAAAACTTGATATAACTAAAACTACCTAAAAACAGTCTAAGACATGGTATCAAAAAACTCCTCTTCATTACAGTACCTAATGTGCAATTGTTAAGTAAAAGTAACGTAGAAATTTTATAGTTATTAGAATTTCTGAAAAGTAAAGTTAAAGTCCATTGATCTCAAAAATCTGAGCCAATAAGCCCGGACCAATAAAATCCGCTTTTTACAAAGGTTCAGAGTATATCCAATTACTTTGTTGAAATTCAGGTAAAAATGTATTTGTACCTGTATACAGTCTAACGATAAAAAACTGGCCAAGTGCGAGTCGGACTGGCGTACGAACGGTTCCGTACCATTATCTATAAAAAACGGCCAAAAAAAAATCACGTTTGTTGTATGGGAGCCCCCTTAAATATTTATTTTATTCTGTTATTTAGTATTTGCTGTTATAGCGGCAATAGATTTGTGTTCTAAAATTTTCACAAAAAAATTTCAACTGCCTAATTAGCACGTGTTCATGAGATACAGTTTGGTAACAGACGGACGTCGAAGTCATCGTCTTTTTAGGGTCCCGTTTTACTCTTTGGGCATGGAACCCTAAAAAGATACAGATAGACTTCTACGTGATATTGTGAAAGTTAAAAAGTTCATTACAAAGGCGGATTGGGAACTTTTCTACTTTTTGTACGAATCGTTTCATGAAAATAAGTTTCAAAATGTGAGAACATGTTGCTCGTGTACTATTATTAGGGTTTAATGTGAGCTACGAATGGAGAGGGTGGGTATTAGTACTTTTAAAGGCTAGATTTGTAGGTCTAATGCCTTTTTTGTTTCGTTTTCGCAAGCGCGACTGCTCAGCTTAAGGTCCTTAGTTCCATGATCGGGTTGTGCAAATTATATTAAGAATTACTTTGTAGCGGTCCGAAGTTGCACAGAGCGATCGAACACAGGTGGCTTTAGTCAGTGAATGTCAAGTGAAGGCTTTGTGTGAGAAAATAAAAACCTCTAAATTAAATAAATATAAGCTTAATCAGCCTTTTAATGATCCCACTGCTGGGACACAGGCCTCCTCTCTCTAGGAAAGGGAATGGGCCGTAATCCATTACGCGGGCTCAGTACGGATTGGTGAATGTCACATGTCTTTGAATTTTTGGTTCTAGGACATGCCGGTTTCCTCACGATGTTTTCCTTCACCTTTTTGATGAAATAAATTATAGAAAGTAATGCACCTGGCTGGGTTTGAACCCACGACCTACAACTCGTAAGTCTGGGCCGTTACCATTCGGCCACCACTGCTCTCTATATAATTAAACTAGCTTCTGCCAGCGGCTACGCCCGCATTAAAGTCGGTTTCTCCATACAAGATTTAGACCCCTGTTTCATCATTAGGGAGTGAATTTTGAAAAATCTTTCCTTAGTGCTCGCCTACGTCATAAAAGGAAGCTTTGCGAAAAATTTCACGCTCCTAGTCCCAGTAGTTTTGGCTGTACGTTGATATGTCACTCAGTCAGTTTCTCATTTTATATATATAGACAAGTAACTAAGCAAAATAAGGTATTTAAAGAAAAATTGATTTACTATGATAATGAATCATCGTCTCAAAACGATGAGGAATCAATTTTTCCCTTTTTGCACAATGGTATATTGTAAAGGGTCACGTGAAAAATGTTCCTAGACTGCAAAAGGCAATTGAAAGAATATAGTTGGGTTTCAGTTACTAAAAGTCTGACACGTCCTCCCGTTTCACTTTAAAACGGGAGAGAGAAGTCATAAGATTATTTACCACCTCTCGAAAAAAACCTCGTCAAAAGTACGTTGTACTTTTTTATTTCATTTCTTATTCGTCATTTATTATGCGTACAGCCATGGAGTGGAATTCCTTGCCAGTGTCTGTGTTTCCTGATAGCTACCACTTAAGGGTCTTTAAGTCAGGAGAGAATAGGCTACTTCTAGGCAAGCGTGCACCATCGTCGACCACATCGTCGTTTACCATCAGGTGAGATGATCAAACGCGAGCCTATCATTAAAAATTAAAAAAAAAATACTTTACAGTAAACTTAAGACTATTCGGCTATACTTTCCATTACCTTGAACTGTGATAAGAGGGATGTGTCTACTTGTAGTACCGCTAATCCTACTGATCTGTTTGTCTATTTGCTGTTACGCTGAGCCCTGTTAAGTCACTGGCTTTATCTTCTTCTTTGAAAGTAAGTGTAACAGATTAGGTAATACTTACGTTTTAATTGGAAAATCTTTAAAGTAGACGATGCCTTTGACAATAATATAGTCTCACATAGGCTCTTAATAAACTAGTGCGCCTCACTATCAATGATTGCATCACTCCTTACCTTCCGGTGGGATCGCAGTCAACCACTGGTTTATATGAATAAAAAAAAAAATACTTTTCACTATCGTTAAAATACTTGAGTTCTTGATGAAAATACCAAAATCAGGATATTGATTAATACTGAGACAAGATCTTCATATCGTGTCTATAAACCGGCTAAACATGAACTCAAACCGTCCTAATCGAAAACACGATATTATTACTAGGTTCAAACCATGACTAAAAACAAAACTTTATTTATTATATAATTTATTATACACCTCATAATGTGGACAGGATAAACATTATAAAAAAACAAAGTATACAAAGGGTGGTCTTATCGTACAGGGCAATCTCTTACAGACAACCTTAGGATAGACTGAATGAAAGGAGATAGATTTGGGGAGTCAGTGTACAAAAAATTATAAATAATATTAGCATATATAGCATAGCATAGTCGGCCTTTTAATGTTCCCACTGTTGGGACTCAGGCCTCCTCTCTAGGAGAGGGAATGGGCCGTAATCCACCACGCGGGCCCAGTGCGGGTTGGTGGATGTCACATGTCTTTGAATTTTTGGTTCTAGGACATGCCGGTTTCCTCACGATGTTTTCCTACACGTTTTGAGAGCAGTGGTGATGAAATAAATTACACAAAGTAATGCGCCTGGCTGGGTTTGAACCCGCGACGCGCGACTCGTAAGTCGGGGCCGTTACCACTCGGCCACCACTGGTCCCTCTGCAAATAATATTAATTACACATAATAACAAAAATACATATAGGGTGACTGGCAATTAGTGTACGATACTTTAAACACGTGATTGTGCTCATGATAACAAACAATTTTTATTATGGGAGCAAGCCGAAATCGCGTAAAAAATATCAGCTGTTCAGTACATTAGGCGAACATAAATGTACTGAACAGCTGTTTTTTTTTTCGCGATTTCAGGTTTGTTCCCATAGTAAAAGTCGTTGGCACTAATTACCAATCACCCTATACAATATCCCTTCATAAATATGCTAATAAATATAAAATTAAGCAAGGAGAATAAAGAAATATTACAGTGAAAGGTAATGCTCCTTCACCATTGTTTTAAAGGTTAGTAGCGTTTGAGTACGCCTTACTGCTATGGGTGATGCATTCCACAGAAGAGCTGCTTGAACAGTAAACGATTTGTCAAAAAAGGAATCGGAATGTTTACGAATAATTAATTTAAGATTTTCCGATGATCTCAAGGACCTAAAATGTGTGCCTAAAAGGAACTGAAAGCGTTCTTTAAGATAAAAAGGAGTAGAAGAATTAAAAAGCACATGATAAAGCAAAGAAAGTATATGTGCATTCCGGCGAAGGCGAATAGGAAGCCATTTCATACAAAAATGGTTATAATTAAGATAATACAAAAAAGACAAAACACAATAGACACCAATAAATACTTAATTTCGAAAAAAGAATAACGTACCTTTAATATAAAGTTTATTTGAACTTATAATTCCAAGTCAATCCAAAGATATAAAACTACAGAGCAACCCATTTTAAAAAACGACAATTTCATTAGGTAAAGACCTAATAAACAAAGATACAAATCACAATCTCTCTAGCAATATTCAATTTAATTGAATAAATTATATTTCAATTACTTTCTCAAAATGCCATTGTTTTTAATAAATCTCCTGTTTCTTTTGTTTATCCTCATTATTTTTATTTTAGAAATTTTATTTCGATGAGTTATTGAGTTATTAATAGATCTACTTTATTGAAAATCAAATGATCTTTAATTTGAATCAAAAAGAATACGCAGAAATTCGAACAAAGATATTTTTTTTACAAGATAATTAAGCTAAATATTCCGATCAATCGTTAAAAATAAGGTATTGAGCACAGTGTGTTGAATGAATATTCAATAATATCAAATTATTCGTGCTGCTCTTTTAACAGTAACTCTTTCAACCCATCTTTATTCGGCGATACAAACACCTTTCACAGAAATCTATTAACTCGCTTCAATAGACTTGTTACAAAATTAGGTTCATTCGGTAACGATGTACAAAATATCATTAAAACTTTTAGCTGATTCAATCAATTTCGCATCACACACAGTGAACCTCAAAAGAGTTAGGCCGCTATCCAACTGGCGTTTTTCTAGCGTTTGCGTTTATCGAACGTTAAAGTCATGACACGAGTCTTTTGTAACATGTACAATCACGCCGTCTGAGTCTGACCGTTTTATAGTCAAAATACTCGTATGTTTAACAGTCTGTGGATGCGCAACGTTAACGTCACTTCTATGTAGCGCTGTCGCTGTGCAGACGTTGCGTAAAAGCCAACGCTCGTAAAACGCTAGTGGAACAGCGGCCTTATAGTTAAAATATTTTTAACAGTCGGCGGATGCGCAACGTTAACGTCATGTTTGTGTAGCATCGTTGATATGCAAACGTTGCCTAAAAGCCAATGCTCGTAAAACGCTAGTAGGATACCAGCCTTAGAAACTCCATCAAGCAAGGCAACAATTTAACTCCTAACTGCGTAATCTGATTAAGTATCAACAAGAGTTCTAAGAAAACGTTACTCTAAACAATTAAGATTTATTCTCGACATAGCAAAGTTATTAAAACTTGGAGTGTATACAATTAAGGGTGCGTCTACATTTGCGGTTGGGTATGGAATGGAGGATACGCAGTTTTAGATTATGCAACCATGGTTGCGGTTTTCCTGACGCATATAAAGAGGAGGATAATCAATTTATTTGGGTATTTGTACGTGGTGTGTACTTGTGCAAACTATTCAGGTATCTTGTAATAGATATATAGGCCTAACTGCCAGTTATAGTAGTTGTAATATACTTATCGTAGTGCATATTCTTAAATTTTTATTACAACCCATAATGTACAGTCAGGGGTCAAAAGTGCAGTTGCACCTTACCAATGCTAAAATATCAAAAATTTCTTTGTAGAAGAGGGTAAATGGTTCATGACTTATTTAATTGGTAGTATAGAATCTAAAGTATTGAATAAACTAGTTGTGGACTATTGAACTTCTACAACAAAGAAGTTTTAGACACTAGCATTGGTAGAGTGCAACTGCACTTTTGATCCCAGACTGCATATTTACAGATGTTAAATATTATTAAAAAATGAGAACAGCTATAGACCCTGTTAGCGACAGCAAAATATAAATTAGTAGGAGAGAGAAACAGAAGGATTTTTTTTTTTTGGTATTTTTTAGTTTCTTTTACATTTTTTTTTTTTATTTAGCCTATATTTTCCCACTACTGGGCAAAAACTTCCCCCAGCGTTTCTTCGTTCTTTCATATTTACTTTATACAGTTATTACCTATAACCATTCACTTAATATTGCTGTTTAAAAAGTTCGGAAGGCCTCGCTCTAGTTTTGTACGATTAATCAAGATGCAATTAGTTTCCTCAAGTTCCTAAGCATTTGCAAGTTGTTAGAAAGACATTCGCGCCAACTGCTCTCCAGTGCATACAAAGATGAGAACACCGCCTAACATTTGAGCAAACTGGCAGCAAGAAACAATTTAGAGGCAAGAAACGGCATGAGGGCAATTAATAGTGCGGCAAACGAAACAGTTCGGCATTAAGACGACGGCGACGGAAGGTAGTTAAATGTGCGACATAATGAAACAGTCCTTGTAATTACTTTTACTTGAAACACTTACTTGTTGAGTTTCTTGCGACGACGTTGAGTAAAGTTTGACGGTGCACCTTATTTGAATATGTTACTATGTAGACTTAGCCACTCCGTTTCTTCGTGTTTTTGATTGACTTTTAAAGGTTTCAAGTTTACAGGTTCACACCTATAAACTTGAAACCTATAAAGATGAAAGTTTGAATTTTGGCCCACGCTCAAAACCAGTGCTGTGGTCTCGTCGCGTTATGCATGAGGCTTTCGACGGTCGACGATCCCGGGAGTGTTTTGGGATAATTTTCTATTTTAACTCTGGCAAAACCGCTGGCAACAATTAGTTAACATAATAAGTATAAAAAAAATTAAGTAAAAAAAAAATGTAAATTAGCATAATTCAAGAAATATTATATAGGATAAATATTACTCCTGAGTGACATAGGCTATATTTTATTTATGCGTTTTATATTTTATTATAATTCCGTATATAAATACGTGTTACGGCCGCCAATCATGTTTTAATCAACATACATTTTCTTTTAGTTTTAAATTATTTATTGATTTTATTTTATCTACATATGCGGTTCTGGTATGAAAGGCAACAAAGGAACAGGTGTAGGTTTTTAGTCCGTAAAACTCTGACACTATCTCGCGCTCCGCCCAAGAGCGAGAGATGTCATTGGATGATTTTACCACCGAAAAAAAAATGTACATAAAAATCTTAAATATTAACTAAACTAAACTGTTAGTTACGTAACTAGTAGTTAGTACATAATACTGACCCGCAAAATGCAAAAACACAAAAAATTAATTTCACTAATATCATCCGTAACCTTAAAGAAACTGGATTTATAATATACAGTTTTCAGAACCAAATTAATATTACAAAGTCCTCTTAGTAAATTTAGGAAGCGATTATGAGTGACGACTCTCTAAGATAATTTTTGATTTGCAAAAGTAGATACTCGTCTAATTGAAATAAATGATTAGGGCCTTTGACACTGAGTGATTTATTTCGTAATGGCGTTTAAATACCGTCTATCTTCTTGTTTTTTAATTTTACAAAGGTTACGTGAGTTGTTTAAATTGTTTCCAGTATAAACAATATCTAATTGAAATAACGGTCACTCTTAAATATTCCAATCAGATAATTAAGTTACAATCATAATTTAGCCCTGCAACCCACACTGGGCCCGCGTTGTAGATTACAGCCCATTCCCTCTCCTAGAGAGGAGGCCTGAGTCCCAACAGTGGAAACATTAAAAGGCTGATTATGCTTATGCATAATTTAGACACTGAAAGTTTAAGCTAGTTGTCCTAATTGTACGCAAATAATATGGGCAATGACGCACAATATGCAGAGGTAGCGCAGCGGTATTGGTATCTATGCAAGCACACACAAACTTGCAATTATCGCAATCAAGACTTATTAATAACTAGCTGACCCGACGAACTTCGTGCCGCCTAACAGTCAATTAATGTAGTATATCTTTCGATATATTTAACCGATTGCCATGAAACCAAGCCTAATTAATATATAACAATTTTAATGTATAAAAGTTATCTACATCGATTCCGTACTTTTTAAGTGATACGCGCACAACTAAAAACTTCTACAGATTTATTACATGTATGATGATTTATCTTAGAATTTTATTTTTATCTATTTTAAAAATAGATGAAATCGATTTAGTATCCAATTCTGAACATACTAATTTCAGGATGTACGACTTCACGTTACATTCCACTCAGAAGCTAAACAGCAATGATAGTCAATCAGAGCGAGGGCTCTGATACCTTTAACACAAGTTCAATCTTAATTTGGGTACCACAGTTCAACAAAATTAGCACTTCAAATTCATGAAATAGTCTTCTGTCTGTCTATGTTACATATTGTAAATGTGTTTTCGAAAGAGTCACCGCGGTCCCGGAATGCAAGTTCAACTGAAAGAGCAAGAGTGGGTTTTAGTCAGTAAAACTCTGACAGTCCCTGTCGCTCCACATGGATCGGAAGGAATGGTTTGATGATTACCCGTCAAAAAAGAGCGGTACGTCATCATAGCATACGCATAGCAACAACATAAAAGGGATGAAAATATAAATAAATTAGACTATTCTTAGCCCGAGTAAACACGACCCAACAACACAACAAGCTAAAATTCGTTGTTTCGTTTCAAGGTCAACAAAAAAGGCCCACTTAAAGTTAATTAAAAATTAAATCCCAAACGGGAAGTATCGTCGAAATAACTTTACATTACAAAGTTCTCGTGATTGATTTTGCTTGAAAAAATAGAGGTAATTTTTGGGAAAGCAATATTTCACGTAAATGGGCCGTGCGATGTTGTCTTGTTACGCTGGCTTCCCCTTAAGGCTGTAGGGGCAAGTTGATCAAGTTCATAGGTCGCTCCACTGAGCTGGGGTCGGGTAACAAATTACCCATATTTATTGTGAAACAAGTTCGCCTATCAGCAATTTGGTAAAACCATTATGCAGATAATAGTCTCATTTCAATGTAACCGCACAATTTCGGTGTGGCGATAAATTTTGTTTAGAAGAGGTTGCAGAGGTTTGTTCAATGTAATAAGACTGTGACCGACCCTTTGGAGTTTGTGCAGTTTTATTTTTAACCCTTCAAGCGCCTATCTCATTATAGCCAACGCAAATAAGCAAGGTATTTTGAACCAACTGCTTATAAACCTACGGTGTTTGGCTGATATTTCGGGCGTTTTCTCTTATGACCCTATGATGATGAGGTGTTAAGAGAACCTTCACAGATTGTATGTTTTAAATTAAGAATTGTGTTAGTTAACACGTTCAGTGCGGAACGAGGTCTAATATGCCTCGTATGTAACTTTCTTGCGGTGTGGCGAAGAAAAACATAGTCTTCTCTGCCGTGCAGTGGTGAATATTTATCTAAGATGCCCTATTAAAACAGAATGCAGTGGTGTATCTACTTTAATACGGGGTCACTTTGACCTCGTACCACACTTAGTTGAAAAAAACATTAAATTTAAAAAAAAACTAGTTTTAAAGTAGCTTACTGTTATAATTTATTTAATATAAATAAGTCGGTTCTGTTCCTCCCCTAGCCAAGATACGGTATTGTTTATTTCGTACGTTTATGTCTGAATTGTGCCCCCTACTCCCACCTAACCTTCGGTTATTGTACCATCCCAATTAGGATCTTCGATATTTGATCTTTATTGTTATTATGCTATTTTGAAAACAAATATTTCCTTGTTGTCTCTATACTGTTTCAAATAATTTGTACAAAAGACATATTTTGGTAAAAGATCCACCTACTTAGACAAGGTTTCAAGTAGAAATACTCGCTACAAATTAAGTCAATTTACAACGACGACCCAAGGAACAATATACTGCGCTATTTTACACACAGGATTTTAGTCCTTGCGTCTGTTATAATAGAGATAGTTTTAGGCTCTCATGAATGGAGTGGAGGCTGAAATTAAGGAGCTTTGCATACTTTAACTGGAGCACTTCTGATGTTTTGGGTCATATTTACGGTGTTTATTTTCCAGCATCCGAACTAAGAACTTATGTTTTCCGGAAAATGTTCCTATTAATTAAAATGTTTTAATTAAGAGGCACTTTCGAATTGTGTTTCGAATTTAAGTTTATAGTCCTTTGTTGAATGATGTATACCTATGTGTGTTTTATGATAAGTTAATTGAACTGTTTCGCTTTGGATGCTAAAGAAATTATAATGATCGTGTTTTTTTTTAAGGTGGAAAAATCATCTAAAGACAAATCCCGCTCTTGGGAGATAGTGTCAGACTTTTACTGACTAAAAACCCACTCCTGTTCCTTCTTTGTCCTCGTCCCAGGGCCCCGGGTTTCGCTTTCATACTACCCGTGGCCCCAGTAGGCTTCGACCCTGCTGGACCCCTACGATTTGCTGACATCTCCCTGGGGCGCGCGTGCAACAATACACGCCGTCGACGACTTGTGCTCGGTCCGGACGGTTACCGGACGGTCGCCATGATCGTGATCAGTATAAGTTGATTTTCTCTTCTTTAAAAAAAGCCTGTATCTCGAGCAGTCATATGCTAAACAACATTTTATATAGAAAGAAAAAATACATAAAATCACACAACACAAAGTGTATTCTAACAAGGAATAAGTTCATTACTTAACAAACATGCGAACTTAAATGACTAACTAACCGTGCTACACTATTTACTACAGAAACTCACTTCAGAGCAAAAAAACGGTCAAGTGCGAGTCGGGCTCGAGCACTGAAAGTTCCGTACAAACTTATCTATGCAAATATCACACGAACGAACGAACGAAAGAGATCGCATTAAAAATAGCTCTATTGTACTTGCCAACTGGCTAAACAAATATACTTTTAAAGTTTACGCAAATGTATAGTTTTTATTGGGTGGGAAAATCATCTTATGACAAATCCCGTCCTTGGGCGGAGCGGCAGATAGTGTCAGACTTATACTGACTAAAAACCCACTCCTGTTCCTTCTTTGCCTTCGTCCTAGGGCCCCGGTGGCCGGAAATCGAGATCGAAATCCCGGCGGCGGTCAGGGCGTGAGGACAGTTGCCTCACGCAATCAGTCACCTCCTTTAGAAGAAGGCGACAGCCTGCAAATGTATAGTAGGTGTTTAATTCTTGAATCGAGCCCCGAAAATTCCACATCACAAAAAAAAAATACTCATGCATGCACAAATGCACGGTTTTCTGACTTTATCCTTAACTTAATGTAGAAAGAACTCTATAGGTTTGGATTTCCTAGCAAGTGTCAAAATATGCTCCCAACCGGAGCATCTGGGACGAAGGCAAAGAAGGAACGGGAGTGGGTTTTTAGTCAGTAAAAGTCTGACACTATTTCTCGCTCCGCTCAAGAGCGCGATTTATCATAAGATGATTTTCCCACTTACAAAAAAAAAAACCCAACCGGAGCATAAACAGACATTGCGTTGACTTAGAAGTTTGATTTATTTACTGCTCAAGAGATAATATATCTGGCTTGACTAATTTATATTAATTTCAACTTAATATCTGCACTTCAGAGCAGTGGTGGCCAAGTGGTAACGGCCCCGACTTACGAGTTGTAGGTCACGGGTTCAAACCCAGCCAGGCGCATTACTTTGTGTAATTTATATCATCACCACTGCTCTCCAAACGGTGAAACAAAACATCGTGAGGAAACCGGCATGTCCTAGAACCAAAAAATTCGAAGACATGTGACACTCACCAACCCGCACTGGGCCCGCGTGGTGGATTACAGCCCATTCCCTCTCCTAGAAAGGAGGCCTGAGTCCCAGCAGAGGGAACATTAAAAGGCCGATTATGCTATGCTATATATACCTGCACTTGTGGCTAAGAAAAAGTGTCTTGATAGACGGACAACAAAGTGATCTTATAAGGTTCCGTTTTCGCCTACTGAGGTACGGAACCCTAAAAAGTCGTTTCTAAAACAATTAAGGCTAGTAACGAACGCGTTCCGCTGCTGTTGTTCTGTGCACACCCGCCTTAATTGCGCTTAGTTGCTTTGCTTGTAAAACCGTTGCCATTCACGACACGAAATAAAGTTGTAGCAACTGTTGGAAATATAAAATGTTTTATCGTGACGTTTAGCTCACGTTTGATGGTAAAAATTGACTTTCAGAAACTGAATATTAAAATATTCAGTTTCTGAAAGTCAATTTCAATATTATGTCGTTATTTTAACTGGAGTGATTTGTTTTTTTTTTTTCCGCTGTTTCTGTTTTCTTAGTACCTAGAGATAAATGAAACAAAATGGCCGGGGCTCGCTAGGGCGGATCCCTGCTAGGGCTGTGAGGTTAATCGAAAGAGTATCTTGACCACTCAACGCAGGAGGGGTTTAGATAGTAAAATCTGATACTTCTTCTCCACCCAGAGCTGAAGAAGTTATTTGAGAATTTCCAACCACAAAAAAGGCACTTGGTAAACCTGTAGTGTGTAAGACTTATGTATGTGTGTTCAACTGTATTCTAATGTTAAGAATCAAATACATGTACTCTATGGGCAGTAATATACGAGATTCCAATGAAGGCACTTGTTTTACTCATCTTCCCGAACTGACAACCTTACAGACCGGTGATTAATTGACAGGTGATTGAGTAGAAGTGAACATCATAACATAAAATATAATACTTTGTGCCCTTCTGCTTAAAAGTACTTTTTCTGTCATCTAAGAAACGTATAAAAATATGACAAAAAACCTACCGCCGCGTCTTTTTCAAAACAACAAAGCAATCTGTACATATTCATGTTTGTAACTATTCACATCACGTCACAAACCGAGTAATCGCAGCTGTTCCGTATAATAAAGTTTTCTGAAATTAATGCGAAACCCTACAGAGTGGAATAAAACTAAGTTTACGGCAATATGCGGCTTGGCAGTTGGCATTTTATTTTTATTTTCTTTACCATGCTAGTTGTTTAGGCACGGAGTTTTTTAGTTTATTACGTTTAAGTTACTGGCCACTATTATTTTAATAGTCAGAATGTAATAATATAGAAAACTCGGCCCTGGTACGAAAGGCAAAGAAGGGACAGGAGTGGGTTTTTAGTCAGTAAAAGTCTAACACTATCTTCCCCTCCGCCCAAGAGCAGGGGATGTCATAAAATGATTTTCCCACCGAAAAAAAAACCTAGGATCACTTTGTTGTCCGTCTGTTTGTCTGTCTGTCTGTCTGTCTGTCTGTCAAGACCCTTTATTTCGGAAACGTGATGGACAACAAAGTGATCCTAAAAGGGTTCCGTTTTTTCCTTTTATGGTACGGAACCCTAAAACACTTAAATTAAGGTTTTATGGTTATAAATAATGCAATATTATAATATATTACATAAAAAAAAAACAATACACTGATTTCGAAAAAAGAATACTATACTTTAATTTGAAGTTCATTTGAACTTTTTTTTTATTTCGAGTTAGTTCGAAGATAACACAGAGCAATAAACAAAACAGTGCGTAAATTATAATCAATATTTCGTTAATATGTGTTGCAAAAATTTTGATTCAAAAACGAAAACAAAATATAAGTACACACCTGCCTAAAGGAAGTAAAAAAATTTAAATGCTGAGCAATTTTTCCAACCTTTTTAAATGACCAAAAATACGGAATGCTTCCATTTCTAGGAAATTGGCCACAGTTATGCTGCCACTTACACTTGCAGCCCGTCGTTGACAGCATGGAGAACGTTGTGGGTGGTAAATAGAAAAACAACACACTTTTTTCGACCTGAAAAAGAATTCTCTACTAAATATCTAGATCAATGACCTTAACAACAGAAAAACATAACCCGAAGTGCTCAGCAGTGGTGAATTAGGTCTGTGATATTGATCGTAAGAGTAACTTTGACCCTAGCAAAAGGCAACTGAAGAAATGCACGTAGGTTTTAGTCAGTAAAAGTCTAACACTACCGCTCGCTCGACGCAGAGCGCAAAAAGTCATTTGATAATTTCTAACGTAAAAAAAGAGCTGCATTGTGTAGACGACCAAAGTAGGTTCTTAAATTAATTGTGTAGTGTCCCTGTGAACACTAAACAATTAAATTTCACACACTACGTCTTCGCTTTCTAACAGCCGTCCTTTCACCAGCCTCAATCAGTAACGCCCGCGCAGTACATAACTGGAGACGACAATAAATATATAGAGCCAATACTAATCTATTGTAACAATATAATGTTTAATAAGGATAATAATATTTTATTATACCTGGTTGTTGATATATTATACACTACAAATAGTATGATGGAACTAACTAATACATTAACCTAATTAAAACTAACTTACAAAATAAAAATAAACGCCTTAAAGTACAAAAAAAGCAATCTAAAGTTGTTTTTTTTGTTTTAATCCGACTACTTTAGAAAAAACAAACAAAACCCAGGATCATGTACTCGTCACTTAATTGAAATCTATATGGTAACGTTAACGCAGTCTACAAAGACTGCATGCAATATTGCATAACAAAAGTGAGCACTGTAGAAGATTTTTTGAAAATTTTCACCTGCTATGGTAAAAGGGAAATGAAAGAGGAAAGAGGTAAAAATCCATCATAGATAGATAATAATAAGAGGTAGATAATCCCATCGGGTATACTAAGGGGATTCTGCCCACTATACCATAAGCGTACTGCGTTTAATTCTTTTATTTATTTATAATTATGAGGAACACCAACGACCAATTATTAAGATGTTATATAGAGTTATACAGGTAGGTTTTAATTTTATAGACATTCGATTCTGTGCAAATATGTCAATTAAAGATATCCAGCGCTTATATTATACGATTGGACAATACTTATAAATTACAAGTTTTAAAATCTTGAATATGTCACTAGCGTGTTTTTTATGTGCGTGCGTAGATCCCAATATCGATGCGTTTCCAATATATTCCATTATATTTGCCTACAATTAGGATAACTGATTTCTTAAAAAAAAACGCTACCTACGTGCATTTAATTAAAATTTCAGTGCTTGAATTATGATTGTAACTTAATTTTCTAATTGGGATGTTTACGAGTGTGCACAATTCTGCTTACATGTTATATACGTTCTTATTTACTATAAATGCAGTGGCTGGTTTTTTTTTTCGAGTGGGTAATCATTTAATAACATCCCCCGCTCTTGGGTGGAGCGCGAAATGGGGTCAGATTTTTACTGACTAAAGACCCACTCTTGTTTCTTCTTTTTTTTTCTAGGGCTCTGAGATCTCTTTCGCATCACCCATGGCCTCAGTAGGCTTCAACCCTGCTGGGCCTATACCGTATGGCAGCAATTCCAAACTGCTATTTTACTTTCTAGTGAAAAGTGACACAGTTAACTCAATTTAACTTCAACCAAATACGGGTTTGTAACACAAGTCAGGAGTTAATTACGCCTAGTCACAGCCTCGTAACTATTCATAGCGCGTCATAAAGTGCTAATCACTGGTACAAAGCTGTTTATTTACACTATGTCAGCTCATTAGCTTAAACATTAGGCGGGTGATAGAATGGAGGGAAAGTGTGGACTGAAATGGGACAAGGTTTTTAGTTAAAGATTTTTACTTGTGAAAAAGATTTGCGATTACTTTTTTTTTTTTTTTTGTGTACATCATTATATGTGCCGGGAGCTGTGTGTTTATAAAAAAGCCACCCATCAAGTTTCTTACAGTTCTTCTGCATAAGAAACGACCAATTGGAACCATGTGCTTCTGACGTTTTATAAGTGCTCATGTAGGCGATATGTGAAATAAAATAATTTTGAATTTGAGTTTGAATCAGCAGTGTTTGTATTTTTTAAACGATATAAACAAGAAGAATGGAATTATTTATTCTCCCGTCAGACTTTTACTGACTAAAACCCGCTCCTGTTCCTTCTTTGCCTACGTTCCAGGGCCCCGGGGTTCACTTTCGTACAACCCATGGCCCCAGGAGGCTTCGACCGTGCTGGGCCCCTACAGTTTGCTGACATCACCTGAAGGCGCGCATGAAACACTACACGCCGTCGACGACTTGGGCTTGGTCGGGACGGTTAACGGACGGTCGGACGGTGAGTTACCCATTGTTCGCCGTCCGTAAGCCTGCGTTCTCCTGGAGATAAGGTCTGAGTTTCAGCTGTGGGAACATCTGATTATACTATTCATCATCGTATCAACATCATTTCAGCCGGAACACATCCACTGATGGACATAGACCTCTCTCCTTACACTATTACCTATGCTAAGTTATGAGACAATTATGGTGTGGTATACTGTATGGGGTAAGGTGAGGAGTTTAGTGTATTTTCTTAAAGGTGAGTTTTGGCTGGGTGTCGTATATCGACGATTTCGTAGAAGAATACTGACCTCGCAGCGAAACATGGCACTTCGTGTGTAGCAATAGTTACAAATATTTTTTTAAGTTTATAATTTATTTGTATATTTTGTCTATTGGCCTTAGTTGCCTCATAAAAAAAGAGATTTTTTGACGGGATTTCTTCGAGTGTAGTTCAGTGCCGTAGGCGTAAATTGGTGTAGTTGTGTATCTCAAGTGTCTACGCAACTGGACAATTTGATATGTGGAAAGTAAATATAAAATATCCAAAAAAAAATGTTCAATTGTTGTTGTGTTAATAAATTGTCCAGTTGCGCAGACAGACAGCATAGACATTGAAACAGGCGTGATCTAGGTAAAATGAAGCTGAGAATTTTATTGTAGTTTTGGCCTCAGCGAAGTTTGTTGAGAAGGCTGACTGGATACATTTGCTGCCAAATACTACATAAACTTTAGAATGTTTTGCACCCGCATTCTAATGGTAAACTAATGAACTATTCATATGAAGACATGGCTTAAAGGACTTAGTATCCAAGCCAAAAACAATAACAAAACAATGATAATAAAGAATATTATTATCGATTAACTCGACCCCGTCCTTTCAATAAAGCACAACAATAGAATTATAAATACGACCAAATTAATCTTATGCGTCGTTCAGTCCAAAACTCAAAACATAGTTCCACACAATTTCCACGCTACACCGAGAGAAGCCACTTCCTTAGAACAGATTACTATTCAACAAGCGAAGTGAAACACTCTCTGCATATAATTTCGTGTATTTGCAGCGGTGGGTACGTAATACGCACACTGATTGTTCAAAATCTTCTCTAGTTATGTGTATGTAAGATATACATGTTTGTTTGTAAAGGAGTTTCGTGACTTGCTGATTGGTCTGAAAGACTATACACAAAGCCTGAAGTAACATGACCTTGTTTTGTTTGTATTTAAAAAAAATCGGGTAAGTGCGAGCCGGATCCACGCACTGAGGTTTCCGTACATACTTACATATGAAAACAGTTCAATTCCCGTACTAAGTAACGAAGATTTTTCCAAATCACAATTTTTTTTTTTTTGTGACTTAACTACAATTTTACAGTTTTCAGATTGTTTCTTATACTTGTGCTATGAGACCTTGCTTTTTGCTAAATTTCAGGATTCTGAGTCAACGGGAAGTACCCCATAAATTTTGATTCCTTTGAGAGTTTCGAAATATGCGTTTTTTTGCGACATAGACAGCAGTATCTTATTTTTTTCGTTAACTCAAGTTTGATTTTTTTCATAACTTCAAGGGACCGCAGATACCTACTTAGGTATATGGTTTTAATTTCAACTCGATACATCCACGCGTTCCGAGATTAAGAGTTCCATTTTTTCATTTTGGAGGTTCGGAATCCTACAAAAGATTTTATCTAGATTTTTTGAATTAAGAAGTTAAGTATATTTATCAAACACTAGCTTCTGTCAGCGGCTTTGCCAGCATGAAGGTAGATTTCTCCCTACAAACTTTGGACCCATGTTTCTCCTCTTAGTGCTCACCGACGTCATAAAAGGAAACCTCGTACATTACACGCTTCTAGGCCCTGTAGTTTCGACTGTGCGTTAATATGTCAGTCAGACAGTTTCTCCTTTTATAATTATAGATTACCTACTATCTAAAAAAAAATCTGCCCTTCACTATGAAATGCTGTGTGATGGATGCGTTCACAAACATGTAAAATCACATGCACACGACACCCAGAGTCCGAACAATCTTTATGCCATCCAAACATTTCTTCTGTGCGGGAATTGAACCCACGACACGCATCGCAGTTGCCAATCGCTTAGCTACTGCGCTAACCATGCTGTCTTTTGTTTGAAAACTTGTTAATTGCCATTAAAGTAGAGTCCTAACTCACTGTTTGAGGACCTTGAACCAAAAACGCTGAAATGTTACTCGGAGGTGTATTTTATGACGAAAGAATAAGAAAGGATTTTCTAAAATTTGCCACCTAAGTTTACGAAACAGGGGTCTAAAATTTGTATAGAAAAACCTACTTTCACGCAAGCAAAGCCGATCGCAGAAGTTAGTGATTACACTAAAATAAACACGTGCCAATTCCCGATTGCTATCTAAACTAAGAAGAAGAAGAAGAACTGATGAATAAATAAACAATAATCCACACACACACACAAAGTTGTGACCAAAGAACTAGTCACCACACACACGTCGTCGTGATTGGCGGGTCTACGATCGATGTTCCAGACTTATATAATATGTATAGCCTTAAACGGTGTACGTTTTTCGTGAACTTTAGCCTCGCACGCAACCACCGAATGTACTTAAAATGCCGCCTGTATATAAAGTAGGCGAAACCGGGTTACTTGGGAGCCGAACATTTAAATTTAAAGGGCGGTTCGCCTAAATAAAAGGTGGTCATGGAAACAATTGTACATAATGCATGGAGATTATCGAGGTTTTTATTGTTTCGGGTTTATTTGCTATTCAATAAATAAACTTTTGTTAAAGTTTGTAGGTTTTGTATTCTGCATTGTGTGGCGCGATTTCTTTGAGTAACGTTCAGTAGCT
Organism: Mythimna pallens; assembly: GCA_961205895.1. Classification (NCBI taxonomy): domain Eukaryota; kingdom Metazoa; phylum Arthropoda; class Insecta; order Lepidoptera; family Noctuidae; genus Mythimna; species Mythimna pallens. Next base: position 7,715,917 of record OY540835.1, on the reverse strand, counting down.
GTTTTAATTATTCGCAAATTGATTCCTTGGGGATATTGTGATGTGAAATTGGTGTAGTTTTGTATCTCAAGTCTCTGTGCAACTAGACAATACGTGGAATCATTGAAACAGGTGCGATCCCGGTAAAATGGAGCTGACAATTTTATTGTAGCTTTGACTACCCCAGCGAAGCTTACGGAAAAGGTTGACTTGATACATTTGCTGCATAATTCTACAAAAAACCTGAGAATGTGTACATCTATTTTCTAATGGTAAACAAATAAAATATTCATATAAAGACATGCTTTAAAGGACTTAGTATCCAAGCCAAAAGCGGTCCTGTCTGAAAACTAGCTTTTTGTTAGAAATAAAATTGAGAACTCTAGTGCAGCGCCACCTACCGAGTGTAATTGTATTTTTAAACCATCCAAGGACCCACACAAATATAAACACAAAATTTCATCCAAATCGGGCAAGCCGTAGAGGAGTTAGGTGACAAACACACGTACAGAAGAGCTATATATACCTGTATATAATATTACTGATTTAGCAAGAACGGATACAATTTTTAAGGAAGCATTAATATGATATTATTATTATATTTTGTCATGCTCACTCAACTGTCTCATTGACGGTGGCGCGTGTGTTGGATTTTTCGGTTCCCTTCAAAATGGTTGAACTGAGCGCTGATAATATTCGAAGAAGAATCGCAAATTTTTTTGTGTGACGTAACAACAAATTTACTGTTTTCAAATTTATTCCTGTATCTCTACTATAAGATCTTGCTTTATCAAAATTTCAGGATTCTGGGTCAACGGGAACTACCCTATAAATTTTGATGTCCTTGAGAGTGTCGAAATATGCGTTTTTTGTGACATAAACGACCGTATCTTTTTTTTTCGTTAATTCAGAAGTTTGATTTTTTCACAGCATCATGGGACCGCAGACTTGATTATATGGTTTTAATTTTAACTCGATACATCCACGCGTTCCCAAGATAAAGGGTCATGACAGATAGACAGACAGACAGACAGATGAACGTACAACAAAATGATCCCATAAGGGTTCCGTTTTTTCATTTTGAGGTACGAAACCCTAAAAATAGTCTAGAAAATTCTGAGCCACACTCAAATCAGTTTAAACGACTCTCATGTCTTACAAGGGCTTTTGTATTGATGAGCTTGAATAGTTTTTCAATGCGAAAGGGTTCAAAAGTTTCATCTATTTTCTGGGTATAACAATGACGCTTGAAACTGCATTCATATGACATTTTCTTTGATAAAAACGGACAATTATGAAGCTCCGATTGAAAACATTCTCTTATGCCGTCAGTGAAAGGCCTCACCAAGGTCGGTCAATTCAAAGGCATATAAGAATCTTCTTCATAGAAATGTGGAATAGAGTGTTCAGAAAACGATAGAGTAGTCGTTCTAGAACGACTCACAGAAAAGAAACTACTTAGAATGACATCGTTAGCGTTGACGGTCTATGAAAAATAAAGTGGAAATTAATGCAATACATTTTAACTTTCTTCCCTATTTATTCCCTTTACGCTAAAAGCAAAATTGGCTTAATTGACATTTTGTTGTAATTTTCTCATTGTTCATGATAAAGATCTGACTGAGAAATAACTATGAATTCCTTGAAGAAATTTATTTTCCATAGCCTTTAATGCAGTTTTTTTATATAGGCCAATCCCGCAGCAACCGCTGATAGCTTTTTGAAGTATTTTTGAGGGAGCTCTAAAGAATCTAATGGAATTATGTGGTTAAATAGAAGACACAGCATTTTTTTTTGGTGTTGCCAACACTTTACTGCACAATTTGGCGGCAAATTAAAATCTTGTGTTAATTTTGGGATACCCTATATAACTACAACTTATCTGATAATTTCCCAAGTGAAACAAAATATATACATATAATAAATCTGTAGAAGTCTTAAGTTGAGCGCGAATTACGTAAAATATACGTCATCGATGTAGATAACTTTTATACATTAAAATTGTGTGTAACTTTATATATTACTTAGGCTTTATTTCATTGCAATCGGTTGACTATATCGAAATATATTCGTTCAGTTCGCCGGGTCAGCTAGTGTTATAAAAATGGGGTAGCACATTCAGATTATAAACTCTTGATAAGTTTTGATCAGATTATTATTTTGAACCCTTTATACTATAGATTATTATCGTGTTTTATAATTAATAAACGGTATATAATCTTGTGAGGTTTAATATTAAATTATGCAGTGCTATGGACCGTAACATAACCTTATAATAAAATGAAACATCTGGTGCATTATAAACTATCTCGCTACTATTTGCCACAATTTATTATGTGAAAATTTACTTATACTAACTACCTCATGTTGTGCTATAGACCCATAATAATAAGCATAATCAGACTTATAATACTTCCACTTCTGCGATTCAGCTCTGTTCACGGAGAGAGGGAATGGGCCATGATACGCCACGCTGGTCCAGTGCTAGTTGGTGGATGTTACATGTCTTCATATGGTTTCCTCACAATGTTTTCCTTCACACTTACTAGAGCAATGGTGATGGAAGCTATAGATACACTTGTGTAAACCTTTCTAAAATAAAGACGTGATCACATATAATGTGCCTAATCTAAATAATATAACTAAAGCCCGTCATACATACATATCCATAACTCCAACAAAGTTAACAATAAGTCACTAGATGCCATTCCGTGGCACAGCGAACTGCTCGAATGTCCCATTGCACATAATTTAACACATTTGCAAGCGTAATGTAGCTCACTGTGTTTAGTTCCAGCGTCTAATTTAAACTTTGAACTGTCTCTTTGTTTGGATCTATTGTGTTTTGGAACAATTTTGATTGTGAATGAGGACTAGAGCTGATGCTCTTTGGTACTATTAAATTATTGTTCTTGATCAAACCGTAAATACTTTGTGAAATGATAACTTCTCGCTATTGAAATCTATCTAAAGAGTAGATGAATTCTATTCTTGTTACTTTACTCGCTGGTTTCACCTGCTTGAAAATAGAAAATTGTGCCAAGAGATCATATTGATCTCTTGGTACTACAAAAAGTATCTCAAGTACGGTTGGTAATCTACCCGTGTGACAAGAAAAAATGATCCAATGACTTTTCACACTCCTGGTTGGAGTGAGATGACGTGTCAGACTTTTACTAACTAAAACCCAGTCCCGTTTTTTCTTTACCTTCGTTCCAGGGCCCCAGAGAAAACTTTCACATAACCCATGGTCCCAGTAACTGTAGGCTTCGATTCTGCGCCCCTACGATTTGTTGATATCTTCTTGAGACATGCGTGGAACACTACGCACCGTTGATGACTTGGGCTCGGTTCGGACGGTTACCGGACGGTTGGACGGTGAGCTACCCATTGCTTGCCGTACGAAAGCCCACGCTTACGGTTGCTGGAAACCGGGGTCGGGATCCCGGTGGTTGAGGCGTGAGGGCCATTCCGTCGCACGCGCAAACGGCTCCTTTGCTAGCATTACTGCTTCACAGAAAGCTCTAGCACTCCTCCTCTCCCTGAACCATGGCCTGTACCTTGGTGCAGGAACCTCCCGAACTTACCATGTCCAGTGACGACCTGCGTCATGCTAAAGGTGAGGATGCCACGACGTCTTTCCAGCCAATTCTCAAAGAGAGGACTTACCGCCATATTTGGCGTGCCCAATGATAGATATGGTTGTTACAGTGACTTTCAAAGCTCAAGATAACGTGCAGACTCTGAGAAAAATCATAAAAGATTTAGAAAAGTTTTGTGATGGTGCTGAAACTTGGTCGCTTACAATGAGTCTCATCAAATGCCCAAATTGCAATTGAGAGGGTTTTATTCAGAACTTTCTTGCGTGATCAATTCAAGAATGAGTACATTCTCAGGAGAATCATAAGTTACTTAAATTGACCGTAAATTTTCTGAACTGAATTGGCAGTGAACAGGGTACATTGCTTGGAGAACAGATGACCGATGGAGATGACTAGTTCTGTAGTGACGATCGCGTAGTGGAAGATTGGAAGAAGAAGAACTTATTATAAATATTAAGGAAGGTCTTCCACAAGGTGGACTGACGACCTGGTAAGCATCGCGGAAGTCTGATGGATGCGAGACGCACAGGACCGTTTATTGTAACTACGCTTGGAAGAGACTTATGTCAAACAGTATAAGTCTTTCGGTAAAAATTATGATAAATGTTATGTCTATGACTATTACTCACAAGAAAACTACTCAATAAGTGGAATTTCAACTATTACTCCTGACACTAACTTTTCAAATCCAACAGTGTGCTTTTTTAAGGCATTCATATCAGCACAAATTAATGTCAGCGAAAACGGGAATAAATTATGTTTGTCTTTACGTAAGCTTAATCAAAACAACATCAACGAGTTTAAAATAATTAAGCTCCACTGATTAAGTACACACGTAACTCCTTGCCACTAATTAACTTACGTAATCAAGAAATCTAATCACCCATATATGTTTTAGAAGCAACGTGGTTACGATTTCTACGGTATCCATAAACTTGTTAGCGAGATGGTTTTATAACCAATCATAGTGTTTTACAGTATCAGTAGCTAATGAATGGTTCCAACTGGGTCGTTTCCGATGGAGATGAAAGTTAGACTTGCCAAAAGATTGACTCACTGATATTTGTGTGATTATTAGTAAACTTTATTACATGTAGCGGAGATGAGAATGTTGAGATAGATATATGGTGTGACGAGATTGGATAAAGTGAGAAATGAGTATATTAGAGGAAGTTTGAAAGTGGCGCCTGTGACTAAAAAGTTGAAAGGAAATTGTTTGTCTAAGTATGGTCATGTGCAGAGGAGAGATAAAGCGCATGTTACAGGGCTGCACTAAAAGTATATTTCCACTGTTCCTGTCATATTAAAATCTTTTTAATTGAAAACTCCTTGGTTTTAAAAATCGAATAACATTTATTTATTTAAAAAAAGATTCTCGGTCTTGTCAAACTTGTTTAATCGTTGAGAAAATGGAATTGACTCGAGAAAATTCAAGAGTGATGATTTATTATGACTTTCGAAGTGGTTTAACACAAAAACAGTGTGTTGACCGGATGATTTCTGCGTTTGGTGATGAAGCCCCATCCAAAAACACAATTTACCGCTGGTTTGCTGAATTTCAACGTGGACGTGTCAAGCTCAGTGATGATCCCCGTCAAGGTCGTCCAAAAACTGCAGACACCCAAGAAAACGTCGATGCTGTGCGTAAGCTGATTGAGGAAGATCGACATATAACATACCGCGAAATTCAGGCAACTTTAGAAATTGGCATGAGTCAAATACAAATAAGTTAAGTTGTTTTCCCGATGGATACCGCATTCGCTCTGTGAAGAGCAGAAAGCGGCTCGCGTTACTTGGTGCGTCAGAACTCTCGAAAGATTCCACGCAGGATCCTCAAATGCTGTATACAACATCGTATCAGGTGACGAATCCTGGACGTACGCGTACGAATCCGAAACAAAAAACCAGTCACGAGTTTGGGTGTTCGAAAATGAGTTAAAGCCAACAAAAATTGTTCGTTTACGGAGTGTTGCAAAAAAAATGGCGGCCACGTTTGTCTCCAAAACCGGCCAAGTTGCGACTATTCCTCTTGAGGGACAAAGAACGGTTAATGCAAAATGGTAAGCTAGCATTTGTTTGCCACAGGTCGTTTCTGAACTCCGTAAAGAGAACTGCAACCGCCGCATCATCCTCCATCACGACAATGCAAGTTTTCACACCGCGCACAGAACAAAAGAGTTTTTAAAGCAAGAAAATATTCATCATATCATTAGACCATCCGCCGTACAGCCCCGACCTAAGCCCTAATGATTTCTATACTTTCCCTAAAATAAAGAATAAATTGCGTGGTCAGAGATTTTCATCACCTGAAGAAGCTGTGGACGCCTACAAAACGGCCATTTTGGAGACCCCAACTTCCGAATGGAATGGTTGCTTCAATGATTGGTTCCATCGTATGGAAAAATGTGTCAAATTTCGCGGAGAATACTTCGAAAAGCAATAAATACATTTTAAAATTGTAATGTTGTGTCACTTCCTTGATTCCGAAATTTTCAGTGCCACCCTCTCGTACGAAAAGATTTCTGAGCACACATGTAGATGGATGCAGAGGGAGAGGGAGGCCAAAGAAAAGATGGATGGATTGTGTGAGGAGTGATATGAAAGAAAAGGGACTCAGTGATAGTGTGACGGGTAACAGGACAAAATGGAAGAAAAAAACGTGTTGCGCCGACCCCAAGTAATATGGGATAGGGGCAGGAGGAAGAAGAAGCAGATTAGTAAACTTTTTCCAAATTAATCACTTTACTTTAAAACTGATAACGCAAACCAATGTTTTCTACCTACTGAACACGCCAAAATGATGCTAGTAAGTCACCTCTTTGAGGAGTGGCTGGAGAGACGTCACAGCGTCCTCACTTTCCGCATGATGCAGATCCTCACCAGATGTGGTAACTTCAGGAGGTTCCTGCACCTGATTCAGGCGGAAGAAACGCATGGGTTTCACCATTATGGGGACCGTCCTGAGGACACAGTGAAGCATACGATGGAGGTGTGCCCTATTTGAGTGGAGTACCGCCGTGTCCTCGTGGGGGCGATCGACGGTGACAACCTCACGCGCCGGGCCCTGGTACAGGTCCGAAGCGTCATAGTCTGAAGCGTGGGGGAATGGAGAGCGGTCGCCTTCTTCTGCGAAGCAATAATGCTAGCAAAGAAGACGGCCGCACGAGTGAGAGAACTCAGTTTCCGTACGCGTGGGCTTGCAGACGACGAGAAATGAGTGACTCACCGTCCAGCTGTCCAGTAACCGTCCAGACCAAGCCCGAGTTATTGACCGCGCGTAGTGTTCCACGCGCGCCTCAAAAAGGTATGAGCAAATCCATAGAAAGACAACAGGGCCGAAGCCTAGTGGGGCCATGGGTCGACTTTTGAATGGAAAACCCGTGATCCTAGAAGGAAAGGGCCATTGAAAGAAGATAGGTGAGATTTTAGTCAATAAAAGTCTGACACACCCTCCTGCTATGCCTTAGAGCAGGAGAAGTAAATAAATGATTTCCCACCTTAAAAAACCTAGATTTTTAATGTTTAACTGAAGTTTCAACTTTTGAAGAGTCTGGAATAAACACAAATGTTAATCAAAGAGTTATGAAGCCAAAGAAGATATGGATGGATTCTGTGAGGAGTATTATGGAAGGAATGAGAGTCAGTGATAGCGGCTGAAGTGTTGATGATGATGATAGCGTGACAGTCGAAAATATAGAACAAAAGAAAAAACTTGCTGCGCTGACTTCAAGTAACTTGGGACAGGGGTAAGAAGATGATTATGAAATTTTAAAACTATTTCTTCCACTTGCTCTAAGGACTATATTTCACCGGAACACCATGGCAGCGCGACCAGTCGCCGCTACCAACATAATGTATACAGCTCTATAGAGAGTTACTCCTTACCTGCGATGCACAACTAATTTGGCGGCGCGACTAACTCGGATGCGTGCACCTAAGGTCAATTCTGACACTGTCTCAGAGTAGTCTGGCGTCTCTGGTGTCTGTATGGTGTCTAGTTTACTAGCTTACGGACACCATGGTGGCACAACTTGTCGCGCCACCATGGTGTCCTAATGAAATACAGCCCTAGAAACTACCTTGGTAAGATTTCACTCTTTACTATGTAGAACTGATATTACATGAGTAATATTTTACTATAGTAAAATAACATTACTAGTGCATCTATGTTCCTAACGACATCGTTATGAAGGCAATGCTTGATTGATTTCAGTCGTACGAGTGTTCCCCATTTAATCATACCGCTGTATATTTCAATATGCCAAGTTGTTTAACGTTAGGTACTGCTGGATGCAATCTACATATACATATATATATAGCCTTTGAATGTCTGGAGAATTCATAGGTTTCTAAATATTTTTAATTACCTTATGAAAGCTTTTGCTGGCTTTGACTGTATCCGTGCTGAAATCGAACACGTGATACGTAGTGCAGCAGTCAATACTCAATTACTGTTGTTGTGCCGTCAATTATACAACGGGAAAAGTAATTTATGTCTAGGTTATGATTACAACAATAATTCAAATATAGGTACAGACTGTCATATTTATCATATTAACTAGCTGACTCGGTGAACTTCGTACCGCCTAATAGTACGGATAACGCCATCTACTGGCATTATCAAAAAAGCATAATTCATTTTATAATGAAATTTTGATTAGAGATTGCGTTGTATTCGGATTTTTTTATTCGTGATCTTTTAATTTTTTTCTCACCGTTTAAAGCTTCCCTGGACTACCACGAATATTTCTAGATCAAATTTAGCCAAATCAGTCCAGCCGTTTTCGAATTTTAGGGAGACTAACGAACAGATATTCATTTTTATATATATAGATTTGATAAGAAGTATTCAAAATGGTATTTTTGTAGAGTATAAATAAACTAAACTACGTATAAATGTACAGAAGGAGAATACACTTACGCCTTGAAATGCAAACGCACATCATTGTTATTCTGAAACGTACAAGTTAGCGATGATGTGGTCAACGTAACTGTAGCTATCAGGAAACACAGATCCAACATTGAAAGCCAATACTTAGCTGTACGCGCCGCGCACAATGAATGTTTTCCCAAAACGTTATGTTTATATACCTATAAGTTTTTTTTTCGGTGGGAAAATCATCCAATGACATCGGCTCTTAGGTGGAGCGAGAGAAAGTGTCAAACTTTTACTGACTAAAAATCCACTCCTGTTCTTTCATTCTCTTCGTCTCAGGGCCCCGTGTTTCATTTTCACACTACCCGTGGCCCCAGTAGGCTTCGTCCCTACTGGGCCCCTACGGTATACATAGAGGTAGGATATCCGCAATATACCAATGGTGCATCACGGTACGTCAAGTGGTCCAATGATGCACAAATTGTACAAATTTGTTGCAAAAACGGTCATTATTTCAAATGTAACGCATATTTAAGTAAAATTTCTGTCCCTTCTGACTAATAAAACTTTTAAGAACGTCGTAAAGTTAAGTGTTTTAAAAATTGTGTGTAATTAATTCAAAAATGCTATTACTGTCTGTACTTATAAAACTCTTCAGTATAAGCTTTTAGTATTTTGTCTGCATGACGATACATTTATATCTTTGCCTTTTAAGCTTATCCTTAACTCAAAATAGACTTTACTTACCCTTGTGTTTATTTCATCAAAATCCCTGAAAATGTCTGCACCATCTATCTTTATAAAAAGGGGTAAAAAAATTATGTTTGTAAAAGACAAACTCTATATGTATAGAATCAGTTACGAAATGTTTTCATTGATTGAAAACTACTCCTCATTGAGTGGAGTATCAGAATTTTACTGACTGAAACCATTCCTTCAGTTATTTACACAATGCAGCAGCCCTGGCAAGCATCGGCCCTGGCGGGGCCCATGTCCGATGGCATCGCTAGTCCCATCAGTCGTAAGCTACTGAAAAATGGCACAGTTCCAATTTGTTTCTGTTCTCGTAACCATTTCTAATTGGCTACGGGAAAACTAAGCAAAACTAGTATATATTTTAATAAACCTACATTAATAACCCTTAAAGTTCAACACAGCACGACATGATTAAGGCTAGACTTGATTGATTGCACGACTACCGCGACTAAATGAGGTTAGAGGCTAGGCGTTAGTTCCATGCACATAACACCTCGCTGCATTCGCGCAGTATGCGCTATAATGAGATGAAAACTTACAAGCATATGTGTGGTGGGAGGTTCGTGTGGTGTTAATTAAAATATCAAGGCTTAATGCATCTGGATGTTGACGAGAGAGAAGATGTAGTGGATCTTGGATTCAAAATAAAGAAAAAAAAGAACGACTGGGAGAGAATGCCTTGTTGCATTAAGTCCGCCTATGTACCAATACTGTACATGAAATTTAAATAAATAAATAATAATATTATTATATAATATTCCACAAATTTCACACAAAGCCAATGCAAACTAAACAGAGCTTGTGCTATGAGTACTAGACAGCTGATAAACATACGTATTATATATTTCTAAATAAATAAATTACACCCAGACACAAAACAAATGATCGCTCTCATCATACGCAAAATTTATCTTGGTTGGGAATCGAACCTCCGATGTCATAGCAGTCAGGGCCGCTAACCACTAGACCGACAGGCTAGTCAATCATGACTGATACTTGAGTGAACATCATAAACTGATTTTTATTATTAATAGCTCGTATTGTCCCACTGATGGACAAAGACTTCCCTTCATATCTTCCCGCGATCACAATATTTTGGTTCTTTTTTTCAAATTCTTAAGAAACACATCTAGGTCGTTTCACCATCTCCTTTATGGTCTACCACGGTCCACCGCTTGTTAGGCATGTGGCAGACATATCTTTTCTAGTCTTTAATTTGGATAGTCTTTTGAGTCCTATCAATGATTTTCGTGTAGTGTTACGGACGTTAATAGATAGTTTCACTAAAGATAAATCCGGTCAGAAATAATTATATTATGTCACGGAATCATTTAAAGCATTTCGTAGTCGGGTGGAACACTCTGTCGTAGCACCGTATGAGCTACGCCGTAGCTAGGCTACGGTCGTAGCATTGAATAAAAGTTTTAGTTACTTTTATCCAATGCTAGAAAATTTTAATAGGGTGTTAGTCAATGTACTCTAAAAGCATACGCAAAACGGGATAACATGGCAAAAGATTTTACTGCAAGTGCGAGTACTTATAGTGTGCACTAGCCACTTAGATACCACAGAATTTCAGCGCCTTGCCACGGCATGCCGCGTCATATCGAGGTATGTCTTATCAGCTTCTGCTGCCCGATACATATTTCAGTCACAAGTAGCGTTTGATAGAGAGCGAGTACCAACGTCTTTCGGCATGCCGTTACCTACCGCAGCATCCCAGCACGGGAGCCCGCGACGCATCTTTTAATACCGTGCGATGATATCCCTTTCGATGTGCTCGATGTTCGATGACGGGATCAATTCAAAGCATAGGAATTTATATTTCGTTATTCTATTTCGATATAACTATATCAATAAATAAAAAATTATACCAATGGCAATTCAAATGAATGTCCATTGGTTAAAAATTAAATCCTTTATCATGCTGTCCCGGTCTACGTAGACCTTTGTGTAATCAACTCTTTGTATCCTCTGTAGTTCTTTTTGTTTCATTTTCAAGGCGTTACAGGTTGATGGAAGTTCAATATCTTTAAAATGTTGGTACCAGAATAATTATGACAATTTCCTCACAGTTTTCATCAATCATTTGAGAGCAGTGGTAACGAAACAAGTTATCAGTAGACCATTGCTTTGGTTCTACTAGACCATTAGAATTGATTAGAATGCTGAAACATGGAACACTGGCACAGATTGATACATAAACGTCATACTCGTTGCCAAACTCTAATAACGTCAAACTGAATCGCTCCTGACATAGTTCCAGCTATAAACTCTGCTTTTATAGGTACACGAGTTTGGCAGTAACACAAACGATGAATACCATCTGTCGCCCAACGTCTTGCAGAGGCTCCTAACAAGGCCTGAGGGGCATAAGGCCCATTCAGATTCACTCGCCCGTCGCTCCCATTCGGGTATCTGTGTTTGAAGTAATATTATGCAGATGTTTCAGACGGGGATAGTAATTCATCTCTCCCTCTGTGTAATTAGTTTAATTGTTCTAAATATAAGACGGCTTGCTTGAGTTAAGGAGGTAATTTTGAATTTTGGAATAGTTGAATTGTTAATCATCTGTGTCTGTCTGAGCTTGGGCGTATATTTTTATCCAATATATAGTCTACGAGTATTTCATCTCGTGTGCTATGAAATGTAATACAATTCCTCATTTCTCTTGTATTTTTTTTAATTTAAAAGTAATTGCAAAAGGTTTATTTGAAATAAATGCTTTGATTCGATTGTTCATTATCTACCTACTTCTATTAGATAATATTGGTTTCAAAGTTATACAAAAAATGTTTTATAAATTCCTTATCTGTTACAATCACGATTCTTTAACTTGCAACATTTATTTTATGGGAAACATCCGAATATTTGCAATAAAAAGTGATTATAATACACAAAACACATATTAAAAAGTGAAGCATTTAAAAATAGTAGTATTAATAAATATATTAATAAATATTGATCTACATATTTCCTACATCGAAAACAAGAACGTACTGGATAAAATTACGTCTAAAACTCTATCACGTAGAAATTTTCCATCAATTCCACACAAAGAGAATACAGTGGACGTGAATCGGCAAGCGAGGTTCGCCGCAGATAAACGACTGCATTCTGATAGCAGTAGTTGGCTTCCGTTGTTAATAGACTCGTCTGTACTTGACTCTTATAATGGCTTTTATCACCGCGTGTTATTTTAGTAAAATTAATAAAACACAGTAGTATCATCACTGCAGCCGAAAGACGTCCAGTGATGGACATAGGCCTCTTTTTGTGCGTCTCGCATCCAATAGATTCACGCAACCCTCACTAGGTCATTAGTCCACCTTGTGGACATTGTGGAGGCCTTCCAACGCTGCGTCTTCCGGTACGTGATTGCCACTCCAGAACCTTTCGTCTCCATCAACTATTCGTTCTGCGAGCAATGTGCCTTGCCCACTGCCACTTAAGTTTGTGGATTTTTCGGGTTATGTCGGTAAATTCAGCAAAAAAGAATAAGAAATGACGATATGCGCAAGAGAACCAAGGTTACCGACTTAGCCCGAAGAATCGTAAAACTTAAAGGACAGTGTGCAGGGCACATTGCTTGCAGAAGAGATGGTCGATAGAGTCGAAAGCTTCTGCAGTGGCGAGGAATATGAGCAAAGCTCCGAACGATAAATAATCTTCTGATGAACGAGTCTACGTTAAGCGAATAATCTGTAGTTTAGAATAGTTACTACGAGTACTTGTATTGATATAAACTTAAAATATATTCGATACATACAAATGCTCAAACAAGCACTGATTTAATGTAAGTGCTTTTGAGTAGAGAGCACGTTTGACGATTATTCAAGAGTCACGTGAATAATTTTATATGAGTCGCATTAGATTTTATTTTGTAAATTTCTGTTTCCAATGCTCGTAAGGGGGGGGGGGGGGGGGCTCAGGGGTTGTAGTGTGATACATGTGCCTATATCCTTTCTCAATAAATGGGTTATCCACCACCACTTTAACAAATTTTATGCAGCTTCACGTCAATATATGGTAAAAATTTCTGTTGGTCATCATAGGCCCTAGTGTTGTTCCTTGCAGAAACCATGTTCTAAATTAGTATTAGTAGAACATTTTTAATTTTGATAGGCCTTTTTTAATTTTGATATTTTGATAGGCATTGTTCCTTGCGAACCAGGTTCAGAGTTTTATGTTTATTTAATTGTTGAATTCAGACTAGACGTTCTTGAAATTAACGCGTTCAAACAAATAACCAAATTATTCAGCTTTGTAATATTAGTATAGATTAAGGAAGCTTGCTATGGAAATATTATTGTTTTAATAGCCACCACTCAGTCGAGTAAAAATAAAGCAGTTCTGACGTATTTATTATTTTATTTAAAACTTGAAGCCAAGCTAATATCATTAAGGAGAACTTTTGCTCTGAAAACATAATGTATATTAATAGAAAAAGTAAAAAAGGTCACAAACGTCCCTCTACCTACGTTACGAGGAAAAACAAAAGTAAAAATGAAACGAAAGAATCTTCAGCATTTCCTTTGTAAAAGACATTGTGGAAAAGGTTGTGAAAATATTTGCAGGTGGCGACGGATGCGTGCTCATAAGTCCCTGAAGACAGAAAGAAATTTGAAGTCGAAATAAAAAAAAATTAAAACTGAACATTTAGGTACCTTAAATATTATGTTTTATTCTTTTTTTTTGTTTTTGGGACTACGATAAATATTAGGTATTGTATCTATATATCTTCCGCCTGAATCCGATGATGAAATGAAATGATGACGGTGATGAAAACATAATTTATGATTTATGTGTTTTTTGGGAGGTAGGAAATCATCTAATGACGTTCGCCCTAGGGTGGAGCGCAAGGGCGTTTCAGAATTTTGGTAAATAAAACACACTTATGTTCCTTCAGTTGCCATAGTGTTCTAGAACCACGGGTTTAATTTCAGAATCCCCATGGTCCTAAAGGATTTACTTATGAATGAATATACATGTACTCTACAATACCAGTTCGTGTGGCACCCACTTATCTAGCTTTTTTGTCTTTCCGATTTGACGCAAGTGCTTCAATGTTGTTTTGACACTAACTTCAAGGCCCGCAGCAAGCTCAGCCGTAGATTAAGATGGATCCGCTTCCACTATCGCCTTCAATTCGTCGTTGTCGACAATAGTTACCGGCCGACCGCGAGGCTCGTTCTTCAACTCAAAATTTCCAGATTTAAAATGATTGAACCAATAATGGACTGTGTTTATGCAAGCAGTGTTATGCCCGTACACGTCGTTAATGTTTTGTGTTGTTTGCGCAGCGGTATTTCCACGTAGGAACTCATATTCGAAAATTGTACGAATTTTCAGTTTATCCAAAGCGCCAAAAACTACCACAATGTCACAAAAACAAAAAACTATCTAAAAACAAATGACTGAAATTAAAATTAAATTAACATGTCTTTCGAATAAAATTTATTTGAATTTCGAATTGCGCGCCAATCCACAGATAATTAATTCTGAAAATGCTGGTTATAGAATCTCCAATTACATAGATAAAGACCTATTAATTCATAATCATTTATTTGCTAATATGGGTAATTACATAAAGTTATTGGAATTATAGCACAGTCCAAGCATATTGTATCTTGAGTCATGCAATTCACAAGCTTTATTATTATAATAAATTTTCTTGCAAAAATTATTTATAATTACTTAATTAGTAGTACAATTTAGTTTTACTCATTTCGCCGTAGCAAATAACACAGAAACATACTAAATGAAGCTGATAATAATGTCACTTGAAGAAACATAGGAAACCAATGATTTTGCGTAACATAGGTAGACATAACATTGATCGAGGCCTACCTGATGGGCAGGTTCATCATCTACCCCAATCATCAGGGAGAGTGGAAATGGTGAGAGATGTCGTGCGGTGTTCCGCAGGGATCGGTACTAGGACCATCCTTGTAGAACATCGGGTACGACTACGTGCTGCGCAGCGACCTCCCCGATAGGGTCGGGAACGGACTTCCAGCAACCACCGTAGGCGTGGGTTAGCAAACGACGAGTAATATGTAGCTCGCCGTTCGGCCGTCCGTCTAAAGAAATTATTTCCATGCGCCCAAAATTGTTAAGCGATTGGCTGCTGCGTGTAAACCATTCAATTTTTTAGTGCACTTTAGTATATATGTCTCAATGAAGTTAAAAAAAACTACAACTACGAATTAATTATCAAGTTTAGCACGTATTTCTGAAAGACTTTTTTTTTAGGTGGGAAATCATCCAATGACATCTCCCGCCCTGGGCGGTGCGGGAGATGTGTCAGACTTTTACTGACTAAAACCCTTTCCTATGTTCCTTCGTTGAATTGCATTCCAGGGCCAGATTTTCCTTTCAAAAGCGAACTCATGGTCCCAGTAGGCTTCAACCCTGCTAGGCCTCTACGGTTTTGTTGACATCTCCTTGGCGCGCGCGTGGAACATTATGTTCCGTCGACGACTTGGCTTGATCCGGACGGTTACCGGATGGTCTGACAGCGAGCTACCAATTACTCGCTGCCCGTACGGCTGCCTCCTTTGCAAGCATTACTGCTTCGCAGAAGTAGGCGACCGCCTGCCACTCCTCCTCGCTTCGAACCATGGCCTGTACCAAGGTCCGGCGCGAGAGATCGATGCCGTCGATCGCCCTTACGAGGACACGGCAGTGTTCTGCCCAAGCGAGGAGCACCTCTACCGTTTGCTCCACTGTGTCCTCCGGGCGGTCCATATAGTGGTGACACTCGGGCGATTGTTCCGCACGAATCCGATGCAGAAATCTCTCGAACTGACCATATCCGGTGAGAAACTGCGTCATGCGGAAAGTGAGGACGCCGTGAGGTCTTTCCAGCCACTCCTCAAAGAGGGGATTTACTGCCATAATTATAGCGTGCCCAATTTCTGAAAGACATACATTACAAAAGCCATCTACCGTAGTATAATACAGTAAGTTACAATCGAAAACACCCAAGAGCAAACAGAAGTTAATAGGGGCTCAGAGAACTGTTTAAGTTCAGAACTATATCGTTTTAATTGGAAATATAGCTTAGAGATACATCTCCTAACAAACTTCGAAGATGTGTCCCTTAGATGTTTACTTTAAACTGACTGACGCTTTAGTTTTATTGGATTTTGAAATCTAAACTAGATTAGTAATATTAAATAATCAACTTTATAATGTGTTTGATGGTTACTTCAACATAACTAACTTTATTTACACAAATCACTTTTTATTTCCCTGAAATGCTAGTTACACGGTCGACAACTGACTGACTGCTAGAGCCATGTGCGTACCACAAGAAAGCAATATAGTGGAGATCGGATTTAATGCGCCACCTCGGCAGAAACTGTAAACTATATTTATTCAAATCAGTGTATGTGAAGATATAGGTATTTGGGTAAGGCCGATGGCCGCTATACTATATGCAAAAAACAACAAACATAAATTGGGAACATACATAACAAAAATATTTGTTAACTAACCATTAATAAATCTATATCTATAAAAGCGAAATACCACTCACTGATTAATCACGAAATCTCAGAAACTATAACACCTACAAACTTAAAATTTGGCAGGAAGGTTCCTTATAGGATTGTACGAAACCACCCCTACCTGAGAGAAACCTATTTTCACGCGGGTGAAGCCGCTGGCATAAGCTAGTGTACTAAAACTACTATAAAAATTTTAAACAAATAAATCAGTCTCTCTCGCCAAGAAGCCGTTTTCTATGGCGGCCTTACGTGTGTCATGCCTTTGACATCAAATGCCATGTCGAACTTCTCTTTCATAATATCAGTTTTGAAGCTATGTAACTTTGATGAAGATATATATTATTTATGTTTGTTAACCAGAGAAAAACCAGTAATTAAGTTATTAAATAAAAATTGCTTGCATATTTATTATCAACCAAGATTACCCCAGACTGTAATGATATACCGTCTATTGATGAACGTCAACAAACACTTTGAAAGTCATTGATCAAGTTTACTGAACACTTGGCTAATGTCCACATAGTAGGTACTTGCTTCAACAGTTGTTGTCTTAGATAAGAGTTATTAGGTATTAGGTATGTTGATGGCAATCTGAAAGGCAAGGGCCTTCGGATCTGGTTAGGGTAAAAACCAGTGCTTGCATGCCTGAGAATTTTATTTTAGTATAATAAGTATAGTATCAGCTTTGCCCAAAAGTCAATAGAAAGGGCTATGCTCGGAGTTTCCTTGCGGGATCGAATCAGGAATGACGATATCCGCAGCAGAACCCAAGGACACCGACTTAGCACGACGAATCGCCAACTTAAGTGGCAATGGACAGGGCACATTGCTCGCAGAACGGATGGCCGATGGGGCCGAAAGATTCTGGAATGGCGACCACGTACCGGAAGACGTAGCGTTGGAAGGCCTCCTACAAGGTGGACCGATGACTTGGTAACGGTTGCGGGAATCCAACCAGGACAACCAATCCAGGACCGTTGATTGTGGTGACACTTGGGGGAGTCTTTCAGCTGAAATGACGATAATGATGATGATGAATCAGCTTTATAATGTTTTCCACGATTGGGATTAATCACTCAGGCTTCATCTCTTGACTGGCCTGTTGGTCTAGTGGTCAGTGGCCTTGAATGCTATTAGGTCGTGGGTAATCGTATCCAATTGAACATCGTAAACATTTTTCTTGGGTGTGAATCGTCCCACCAAAGAAAAATGAGTCAAGATCACCTTCCTAGCCTTTTCCCAACTAGCTTGGAGTCGGCGCCCAGTTTAACCGGATGCGGAATATATGTGTCTTACATGGGACTGCATAACAGACCTCCACAACCCAATTAATGGGCAACACGATACTTCTTGGATAGACTGATGGTCAGACTTTCTGGCCTGACCTGTAACGTCTGTCAAAGATCTACGAAAGACAACCGGGACCAACGGCTTCACGTGCATTCTTTCCGAAAAATGGGGTGTCAATAATGTCCTTGATAAACTTAGAAAAGTGCACATGAGTAGAAAAATTTACATTGGTATATGCGCCGGTTTCAATCCCGCAACCTCTCACATGACAGACGGGATGAGTGGCTCGCCATACGATCGTCCGGTAACCGTCCGGACCGAGCCCAAGTCGTCGACGGCGCGTAGTGTTCCATGCACGTATCAAGGAGATGTCTGCAACCGTAGGGGCCCAACAGGGTTGAAGCCTACTGGGGCCATGGGTGATGCGAAAGAGATCCCCGGGGCCCTGGAAAACAAATGGCAAAGAAGGAACAGGAGTGGGTTTTTAGTCAGTAAAAGTCTGACACTATCTCGCGCTCCGCCCAAGAGCGGGGGTTGTCATGAGATGATTTCACCAGATGAAAAAAAAAAAAATGACAGACGGGTGCCTTAACCAACGGTCCATCATGACATCTTAGTTAAGATAAGATAACTTATTGCGCTAAAAGCCTAATTAAAAATTCACTTCGATCTTCGTTAATTCGACGGCTTCTGAAATTTAAGTACTTATTTGTGTTCAAAATTAAATTGTTTCAATGGAAGGGTTTTGCAAGCTTATCGCGTTGGTATTATTTAATCTCTTTGATGTAATTTTGTATTAAGATGGGAAGGGCGACCTTCTGTTTCAAGGAATCGTTGCTATTTGCTATGGCGTTCGTTATAAGATTAGGTATATATTAATCAATTCTCTTTGCTGGAAATTTCTTATTTAGGAAAGGTTTTAACTGTTAATTTGTAATTAACATTTGACATTCAATTTCTGGAAATCAAAAATGTTATTGTTGATTCAATCTTGTCTTTAAAGGAATGTTTGTGTATTCTTAGTTTGAACAAGACCTCTATCGTATAATAACAAATTAGAGCTAAATTGCTATTAATTTTTTTTTAGGCAGGATTGTAATCAATTCCAGAAAGTTCTTAGTAATGGAGTACAAAAAAAAAGATTCAAACTAGCATTACTACGATTTTATTAGAGTTTCTTCTTTTTATTAGAAGCTTATAATTAATTTGCAATTTATGTATTTAACTATGTTTGTTCGGGAAAAATCTTGCAACTCAATTTTAAAGCAGATATCTTCAACCGATTGAGCTGAAATTTTGCATACACGTTTAATTTGGATGACAATGCAAAGTTAGCTATTAGGCGCCATTTTAAATCCAACATGGTTGGAAATACAAGATGGCGGACCAGTTATTTTTAATGCACTCCTTCAATATGGGTATCAAATGAAAGAGCATGTTCAAAAAAACTCTAAAAATAAAGCGACCTCGCTCTAAATCTAATATGGCGGTTTTATTAAAAGCTTTTTTTTAATATTAATTTTATTTAACGCCCAAATTCTCGTTTGTTACAGAATGCGCCCAACCTGTCTTCCACTCTGACTCACCAATACAAATGTTTGACAATGTGCCTCGGACACTATAGCAGTGTAGTGGGTGTCGTTTGGTGAAATGTGCGCAACACTATGAGCAGAGGCAGCTGGCTGGCGATGGTGGCGGTGGTGGTGGTAGCGGGGGCGGTGCGGGGGTGGGACTGTGTCTGCAACCCCCGGGAGTGCGAGGTGCTGGAGCCCAGCGGCTGTCCAGGCATGGGGATTGTTGTTTGGGATCCCTGCAGGTGAGCAAATTTGTTGATAGCTTAGACTTGATAGATTGGCTGCGGACGGTTTCGCACTTTTTAAGCTTATCGCTTAAAAAGTGCAAAACCGTCTGCATTACCTCCATTTAAAATTGAGTATCCGCCTACCAGACGGGTTTTATTTCTGATCGGGGCAACTACCCAGTGATTAATTTCGGGCTCTTGTATATATTCTAATCACGCGAAGAACTTCAGGCCTTATTCGGACTACCAGTACTAGTAGGCAAGGACTTGCGGACGACCGAGGAGCTAAGGGTTCTCACTGTCCGGCCATCCGGTAACATCCTGGACCGAGTCTTCGACGGCATGTAGTGCTTCACGAGCGCATCAAAGATATGTCAGCAAAACCATAGGGACCCAGTAGGGCCGCTGTTTATTTACTAGGGCCATGGGAGGACTTCTGAAAAGGTAACCTTTGGTCCTAGAACGCAAAGAGCAACAGAAGGAAGGTGTGGTATTAGTCACTAAAAGTCTGACACGGCCTCTCGCTCTGACCTAGAGAGGGAGAAGTCATTAAATTAATAAAATTCCTAATTCCATTAAGATAATGAATATGAATTTATTTAAGAATGAACTAAAAAAATTGCTGCTTAGTAAGGCTTATTATAACGTTGCGGAGTTTTTAAACGAAAACTTTTGAATGATGACTATTTAATTGAATTTTATTATTCTATTTCTATTTATTTTCTTTATTGACTGTAATTGAATTGATTGAATTTTGACTATATTATGTATTGACTATTATTGAATTTTTGACTAAGTATATTATTTATTGACTATTATTGAATTGGTGGAATTTTTGACTATATTATGTGTTGACTATTATTGAATTGATTGAATTTTTGACTATGTAATGTATTGACTATAATTGAATTGACAGAATTTTTAATATTTTCAAATTAAATGATTTTTAATTACTTTTGTACGCCGGTTACGGCAAAACATGTTGAACTATATTGACTGTATCACCATCTTAACATACACATGTTTATACAAATAAATGATCTTATCTTATCTTATCTTATCTTAAATAATTTTCCATCTTGAAAAAATATAATTATACAGTTACAACTTGTTTTAAAATTTTTGAAGGCACTAGCAGTCTCTTGGAGCTAGTGTGGTTTAGCGGTATACAAAATGTTATTCAGTAAGATCCTCATGGTTCCGTACAAACTTACCTATGAAAACAAGTTCAATTCCCAAATTGAGTTACGAAGATTTTTCCGAATCGCAAAAAAGTTTTTTTTGTGACATATTTTTTTTTAAGGTGTGAAAATCATCTAATGACAAATCCCGCTCTTGGGCGGAGCGAGAGATAGTGTCAGACTTTTACTGACTATAAACCCACTCCTGTTCCTTTGTTGCCTTCGTCCCAGGGCCCCGGGTTTCGTTTGTGACATAATTACAAATTTACAGTTTTCAGATTTTTTACTATACTTGTGCTATGAGACCTTGCTTCATGCCCAATTTCAGGATTCTAGGTCAACGGGAAGTACCCTATGAATTTAGATTTCCTTGAGAGAGTCGAAAAATACGTTTTTTTGCGACATAAACGACATAACAACATAATCTTTCTTTTTTTTTTCGTTAACTCAGATGTTTGATTTTTTTCACAGCTTCAAGGGCCGCAGACCTGAGTATAATGGTTTTAATTTCAACTCGACACCTCCACGCGTTCCCGAGATAAAGAGTCTTAACAGACAGATGAATAACAAAGTGATCCTATAAGGGTTCTCTACTAGTGCAGCCCAGGACAAACCCCGGTTTGTGAAAACTATTACAACATATGGAAAACAAAGATACGAGAGACAAGAGATATGTGAGAGGTATGGTTTTAGGAGGCTTAAGCGCTGGTCACCAATAATTATGTACAGACCCCTGTCTGAATAATGTGATTAATATAAATCCATAAAAAGTGATCGATAAAAAGTGTGTAAGACACCCTGTCTTACACACTAAATAAATGATTCCTCAAAAGCGATCGCTAGCACGTAGCGAAGCGTTGAAAGGCCTCCCACGCGCTGCGAGACGCACAGGACCAGTCGTTATGGCGACCATACAAATATATCTTATATTTATGATGGCGACCTTTGGGGGAGGCCTATGTAAAAAAGTGGACGTCTTACGGCTAAAATGATGACAATAGTGATGGCCTTACTTTTTAATAATACCGTAAACATAAAAAAAAAACAATTACCACAATCAAAGTAATCGGATAAACACGTTCCCAATATTACATCTCGAATTAATTAAAAGTTTATAAGTAATCAATAAATGTTTTAACTTCATTAAGACTAAGTAACCAATTAGAACCGTTTTAACTGAAAACTTCAGCCTTGTAACCTCTTACTGAGTCATGTCGTTCGACTTTAACCCTTTTAGTTACTCCTCCTGTTCTTAAATTTTTAATTCCAAAGTGGGAAGGAAGTACTTAATAATTATTACAAAAGAAGTTTATTTTATAAGTACACTTTTAAAGGTTCTTAGTAGAATCAGTTCAAGGATTACGAAAAGGGCCAAGATTTTTCGGGAAACAATGGAACCCGATTTTGTGTGGAAATACTTTCCTTTTTTTGGCGTTGAAAATTATCCTGTGACTACTCCCTCTCTAAGGTGGAGTGAGAAGGCGTGTCAGATTTTTACTGACTACAACCCACCGGTATCCTTTAGTTGCTCTTTGCGTTCTAGGGCTATGGTCACTCTTTGAAACGTTCCAACAGTCCTAATAGGCCATGGCCCTACTAGGGCTATTTTGGCCCAGTCATGTGCCTTCGTCCTTTCTGACAACTATAGTTATCATTATGGATTGTTTGATGGGACTCCCATGTCGACTTCCACCGTCACCGCACATTTCAGGTATTTCGCCGGTGGGATCATTGGCGAGGTCGAACCAGTTGGTAAAAAAATAAAATTGAAGGGAGGATTCTATGGGAGCCCTCGACGACCTCTGGGCCCTACGTCAGCCCTCTAAAGCCATGTCTTTGGGGCACGCTTAAGACACTACGTGCTGTCGATTCCTGCCTCCTCCTTCCTGGACGGACAGACGGCGAGCTACACATTGCTCGTCACCCGCAAACCCGCGCCTACGATGGCCGGGAATCGCGCTACGAAATAGAAATGGTTCTCCCATTTCTATTTCTAACAAAGTTCTTCAAAACCATTGACATAAGTAATTATAATATTCTCTCAGTCTGTCATAATTTCCAATAAGGAAATTCTTACTTATATTATCTTGAAGTAACGGTCCTTTATTAACGTTAGTTTCCAATTAAGTACGTCTCGGTAGCCAAGTTATTTGTAAGGACCAAAATAGAATCAATCAAATTAGCATCCTTCGGGCCGGGGGCTTATGAACCGAGAGTAGCTCAAGGACTATTATGATAAAAGATACTTTATTGAGAGCATAAAGGGACTTATTTATTAAAAGATTTTTATAGGAGAGTAATCATAAAGAATAGGGAATGTCATCATCATCATTTCAGCCGAAAGACGTCCACTGTTGGACATAGGGCTCCCCTAACGAATGATGCTGCGCGTTTCCTGTATCCGTCTGATTCCCGCGACTGTTACCAGGTCATCGGCCCACGTTGTGGGAGGCCTTTCAACGCTGCGTCTTCCAGTGCGTGGTCGCCACTCCAGAACCTTTCGACCAAATCGGCCATCTGTTCTGTGTGCCCTGCCTACTGTCACTTAAGTTTTGCGATTCTTCGAGCTTATGTAACTTTAGTTTTCCTGTGGTTCATTCCTGATGGGATCAAGCAAGGAAACTATGAGCAAAGCCCATTCCATTACCTTTTGAGTGACTTTGAATATTCTGATGAGGCCCATTGTAAGCGACTATGTTTCAGAGCCTTATATGATCACTGGCAATAGCACAAGTCATAAACTTTCATCTAGAGAGAAGAGTAAGGAATTTGCATGCAATTTTTTTATTAGCTAAACAAAATTATTCGTTTACAATATAATTTGTAGCTGCAATATTATAAACAAATATGAAAGAATTTTTAAAATATCATTATCAACACCGAAATAATAAAGTTTCAAAGCGGCTGGTAAGAAAGACAAGTCCGACATGGATATTGACGTCAAAGTCCATAACGCCCATACGGCCGACATATATTTGTTTGAAATTGTCTCGTTTGCTTTTTATCAATTTTGATTATGTTTTCAGTTAATATAAAATAATAAATTGTTTATTTATAGGATAGGGACATTTACAATAAAGTATATTAAATATTAAAAAGAACACAGTTGCTTATTAATATATGACTAATTTTGTATAATTACTGATGGTTTGTTTTTTTTTTTTTCATGCTTATTTCCTATTAAAATTTCATTTGTATTTTGATGGAAAAAAAATAGTCGATGTTGCGTAGCAAAGGAGTACTCAAAATTCATCTCAACGTCTTCCTGCCCTTGTCCCATTTTACTTGAGTTCAGTGCAACACAATTTTTTCCTCCATTATATCCAGGCAGGATTATACTATGGTTGGATTATGGGAAGAGTGACGTCACTCTTCCCATAATCCATCCATTTTAACTTTGGCTTCATTCTTCGTCTCCATCCATCTATCTTATATACTAATAACGAGTTCATTAGTTAATGGTAGGTCTACTCAATCGAATATTGTTATGCGTTTTCTTACAAGGGTGTCGACGGTAATCTATATTGAATTAGCCTAGAACTTAGTTAAGAGTCTGGCGCCATCAATAGCGTTCCTGCCCGATCACGTCGGAGTCACCAGTATAGATGTATGTGTGGGTTAGGATGTTAAGTTCCGCAAACCTTCATTGAAAAAGGAGGATCATCGATGAACTGACGGATATTGTGGCTAGTTCGTGCAATTACCCGGTACTCGTGGCACGCGGAACATGAAATCAGTTGTCTCATTATTCGTGGGTTGGAATCGTTTATGAATAATTAGTTTTTCTTTGCTTTAGCTAATCTTTGTCCAGAAATAGTCATACTTGACTCAGTTTATTTATTTATTTAGTACATGGAGGACTTACAACTAATAAAACCAGACAAAAAAAGGAAACCATAACCATTAGAATTGACTGGCCTGTTGGTCTAGTAGTTAGTGGCCCTGACTGCTATGCAGGAGGTCGTGGGTTCGATTCCCAGTCAGGACAAATATTTGTGTGAAGAGCACGATCATATGTTCTGTGGTTGGGTGTAATTTATCTATAATATGTATGAGTTTTCAAAATTTCTAAAAATACACCGCACCAAATTACACAAACAATAAAACTTAAGAACCCAAATAGTATATGCCAACAGTTTCACCGGGGGACATCCGCAAACCTATCCTTAATTTCGAGAAAAAAAAATTGTTCATATTTCTCAAAAACCGCTAAAGTGACCTTCTATTTGTAGTATCATATTTTGCTTGCATTTAATATTTTTTAGCGTCAATTAATAATTAATTAGTATTATTATTATTAGTCATTAGTAATTAATTTTTAGTAAAAATATTTTTAGTAAATAAATAAAAGTTGCGTCCCAAATTAGGCACTTGCCGTTCCTCCAAGGCACCAGGGTCAGCCCGTCCGGCCTCTTGCCGTCAGTCCTGCACAGAACGCCGCTGAGAGGAAGAGGGTGAAGTACGCACCGCTGGTGGACCGTTACCTCTTTGTACCCATTGCCGTGGAGACCATGGGTGCTTGGGGCACTGAGGCCAGGAAGCTCATTAGTGAGATAGGGCATAAGCTCCGTGTTAAAACGGGTGACTCCCGCTCCGGCTCGTTCTTGGTGCAAAGGTTAGCCATTGCTATCCAGCGTGGCAATGCAGCAAGCGTTTTGGGCACCTTTGCGCCGGGAACAGTTAGGGGCGGGTTATTTGACTAGCTTGACATGTTTTAACTGTAATTATTATTATTGTAGTATATTATGCAATTGCCACTAACTGCACATTATTCAATGGATGCGAACTGTTATGCAGATCATCCTTCGTGTTATCTAACCAATAAATAAAATATTGTCAAAATAAAGAACGATATCACAATACATTTTCCAACTACGATATCACAATACATTTTCCAACTACGATATCACAATACATTTTCCAACTACAACAATATCAAAATCAACATTGACTGTAATGGACGTGCGCGTATCCAGCAAATTTCAGTTATCAAAACGTTTATTTTGTGCTTAATGTGAAGTGCACGAACGAATATTGATATTAAGTTGATTGTTTGATAGTTGCAAATGTGAGTGAAGTAATGTTTAGTATTATTCACATGAAAACGAATAAATTTCAGTTGAAGTCAAAGATTCAAAGATTCAAAGATTCAAAAGCATTTATTTCAAATAAACCATTTACAGGCACTTTTGAAATGTCAAGAAGTCAGTTAGTCAGAAAAAAAAAAATGATGCTAATTGCACATTCCAAAGCGTAGATCTCTATGGAGAAGAATGTGCAAGAAACTCCATGGACACTCTTTTCAATCATGTTTTGTAATTACAAATATCACTGTTACATGTTTCTTGTCGTTATCATGTGAGAACAATGTAAATACAGTAAAAATAAAAACTAAATATAGATATTAAAATAGCAACTGGCAGCTAAGAGATGACCAGTCTCAACTGACAGCGCCCGTTCACGAACATGACGCTAATATTAGCACCACTCAGCTCAACCATTTTGAAGGGAACCGAATGATCCAACACATGCGCCACCATCAGTGAGACATTTAAGTGAGCATGACAAACTCTCAACTGCCGTGCTCATTTATGTCAAACAAGTCCAATAGTAACATAAAAAACCATAAAATAGCTCCATGGTACTCACATTTACAAACTTTGAAAATAAATGCTTCTACATTATACAATACTTATAATATTTTACAATTCCCAAAAAAAAAAGCATTAAAAAATAATAATAATAATTTCCAAACTAATCAATTTGTATACCTCGGTGGTAGAGGAGCTGGACCAGCATTGAGCCAAGCATTTTTATCTTGAATATAATCCTCCAACTTATAATATGCTTGCCTGCATAGTGTGCGTTTAATACAAGATTAAAATTTCGTTTCATTGAGTTCTAATATTTATGGAGGTATTTTATTATAACATTTCAAACAGTACCCCATGAAAGAAGAGGCCACTTTAGCCAGTCTAAAACCTGGTTGAACTAATTGGTCCCTATTTCTTGTAACATAATTATGTCTATCGCCTCTTTTGCTAAAAAGATGAAGATTTTTTCTAACGTACATGATGTTTTCATAAATATATTGACAAGGCACCGTCATAATGTTAATATCCTTAAACAGTTCCCTTAGAGAATCGCACCGGCGAAGATTGTAAATAGCTCTGATAGCTCTTTTCTGTAGTATAAAAATTGAGTCAATGTCTGCAGCCCGTCCCCATAGTAAGATACCGTATGACATGATACTATGAAAATAACTAAAATAGACTAGTCTAGCGGTATCAACATCCGTAAATTGGCGGATTTTTCTAACAGCATATGCAGCTGAGCTAAGCCGTCCTGCAAGAGATGTTAAATGAGGACCCCATTGTAGCCTTGAGTCAAGCGTAATCCCCAGGAAAACCGTTTTATCGACAAATTCTAGCTTTTCATCGTTTAATACTACGTCACAATCACTGCTTTTGACATTAGGTAAGGAAAATCTTATGCATTTAGTTTTTTTCCCGTTTAAAACTAGATTATTAGCAGTGAACCAGTTTTGGACCTGCAGTAGGGCATAATTTTCGTCGTCAAGATTATTAGTCCTTCTATTTATCTTAAAAATCAAAGAAGTGTCGTCAGCAAACAACACCATATTAAGTTTATTTTCCAACAAATAGGGTAAATCATTAATATAAACTAAAAATAAAAAAGGACCTAAAATTGAACCTTGGGGTACCCCCATTTTCACATTTAATCCCGACGAATTGACACCGTTTATTTGAACTTGTTGCTGTCTGTCAATCAAATAAGATTTTAATAAGCTTAAAGCTGTTTTGCCTAGTCCGTAATGCTCAAGTTTCAAGAGTAATGTTTCATGAACCACGCAATCAAACGCCTTAGACAGGTCACAGAAGATGCCTATAGCATCCTGTGCCTCTTCCCACGCATTAAAAATGTGTTTTAGTAAGGAGACACCAGCGTCAGTTGTACAACGTCCTTTGGTGAAACCATACTGTTTATCGTGTAAGATGTTATTTGTGTTAAAATGATTAAGCATTTGATTTAACATCACTTTTTCAAATATCTTGCTAAAAACTGGCAACACGGACACCGGCCTATAATTATTAGTGTCTTTACTGTCCCCGGATTTAAAGTAGATAATAAAGTACGGAAGTAATAATAAAACTGGATTTTTTACCTGACTGAAATTAGTGTGGAAAATAATACGGAGGATTTTTGTTACTTCTGCACGCTCAAACGGCTGAATGAATTTCAATGAAACTTAGTAAACGGTTAGACCATGTCATTAAGGGGATGCAACTCGACATACATTTTCACTGTTTTTCATACAACCGCTCTAACGCGATTATGACGTTATTATACATTTTTCATACGATATTTTGAAAACACAGTATCTTGTGGATATTATCGAGGCTTCTATTGAAATTAGTTTATAAATTTACGTAAAACTAATCCAGTAAAGACCTTTGAAAACATGTATTTTGCATGAACGTTGACACTTCATAATTTATTCAAAAATTTAAAAAGTCAAAAAAATATAACAATAGATAAACGGCCTTGCAAATTTAATCAAGATTCTGAATAACGACAATATTTTTCAAAACTTTTAAGGTTTTAAAAAAATCACGTATTTCCTGGAACAAGTTTTGTAAAATATTCAAGTAAATCACAGAATTACCGAATGCTACTATCTCGCCGAACTTTCCGAGCAAGTAATTTATAATTTAATAGATAATAATAACTTAAAACACTATGTATCGGATTTTGAATATGATTCCCAGAAAGGGTAAAGTTATTGGATCTTCCATTATGAATTTCTGAGAATTTTATTGATATGGAATTCTGATTCTAAGCTTATTTGCTGAGAATCTAAATTCCTTACCAATAAAATTCAATTCGATTAAAACCTTTCAAGCTAAATACGAGTATTCCATGCACTTTCGTCTTCAATTATGGTAGTGTTCCAGGAAACTACTAAAAGCTTTTGAAAAATCTATAATTAGATTCTGCCAGCGTCTTCGCTTACGTGAAATGTCGGAAAGTAACCCAAAGAAACGAAGTAATTCCGGGATTAAAAGTATTCTATATAATTATTTAATCCCGAAATTTCCAAGATCCAATCTATCTCTATTTTGGGCACGCCAAAATCATGGCAAAACGTCCCTTCTTTGCGGAGTGGCTGGAAAGATGTCATGACGTCTTCACTTTCCGCATGACGCAGGTCCTCCCATTGTGCCGACCGCCCGGAGGACACGGTGGAGCATACAGGAGGACACGGTGAACGTGTGCCCCGCTTCGGGCCAGTAGGGCTGAAGCTTACTGGGACCAATTAACTTCCGAAAAAGGAAACCCGGGACCCTGGACCGTAAGGCAAAGAAGGAACATAGGTGTGGTTTTAGTCAGTAAAAGTCTGACACATCCTCTCGCTCTGCCCTAGAGCAGGAGAAACCACTGGATAATTTCCCACCTTAGAAAAAATCACCCTTCATAGTGATTGAATAGAAACATCACAAACAAACAAATAAACCGACAGAGTTACTTTCACATTTATAATATTAGTATGGATTATTTTTGTTTCAAAATATGGACAGCAAAACCACTGACACGTTTGAAACGTATATTTTATTTCGACCTCCCCTTTTATCCTTCTTATGTGCGAAACAAAATGCCCGAACGTGGGAAAGGATTTGTTTGAAAAATGTAAGAGAAAACCGTTCACAAATACATGAAGAGATAAGCTTTTTGAAACAACTCGGTCAGGGAGGAAAATGGAAGTAACTACATATATATTTACTTTTAAACCAGGAACATAGACAAAAAGATTGGAGAAAATTATGTTATTTCTACGTATAAAAAGAGGACCTCGTGTCTAAAATAACAATGGCCGCACGAGTAGCTTGAGAGTCGCGGGAATCCGATGGATGCGAGACGCACTAGACCGGTCGTTATGTCGACACTTGGGGGAGGCGTATATCCAACAGCGGACGTCTTTCGGCTGAAATAATGATGATGACGAGTAGATTGCCTAGGTTAAGCAACACTTACTGAGGTCAATTTGTGGATGGGTGACCATCTTAACATACTGAGATTCCTCTGTGACTCGATGTGCACGTTAAGCCGTTAGAACTGACTGTTTTTGTAGATTTATGATAGTTGTTAAGGATAGTCAGCAGTGAGGATATTGACAGCAGCCGGGTTCAGGATTCAGGAGGTCAGATAGACAGTAAGGTGCTTTAATGTAAAATATTGATACTCTGCTGCAACTCCCTAACATAGTCTTTTTTAGGGTTCTGTACCAAAAGGGTAAAAACGGGATCCTTTTACCTCCACTGACTCCACTGTCCGGCAGTCCATCACCAGACTGTATCTGTTCATCACAGATGATGTATTTCTGTTGCCGTTATAACAACAAATACTAAAAAACAGAAAACAATAAGTCCCATACAAAAAACGTCCAACGGTGTCAATAAAATAAAGGTGGACATTCACCGTACATCGAGTTGTCCGATGGTAGAAAGCTGATGGAGCCGGAAAAAGGCTAGGCTGTTAGACTGAGTACTAAAAATTCGTCTTTAAATATTGTAACAGATTACTTAGCTAAACAGCTTTTAAAAGGGACTTACTATATCTGTACCTACTGTTGAATTGTATTTTATAACCCTCACGACCGAACTTTGATCACTGTTGCCAATCTCAAAAGAGAACGCTACGCACTGCGTACTTGGCTTGGCTTACAGATATTATAGTGCACAAGTGTGTGCTCTCTTTCTTCTTCTTTCTCTCTGTGCCTTTACTCTCTTAGTCCAATGGGAAAGCAATACGTCACGACCGGGGAGATGTTAGCGGGCTTTACACTGTCGCTCTTTCGTACATGATACAGTAATTGTATGTCGACGGCGAAGTGACAAGAAAGAACTCCTAACTGTCGAAGTCAAAATTTTTTTGTCTTTAAAACGTTAGGAGGTAATACTAAAAATTGACATGTTGGTTTAGTTAGGAAGTGTTTCCACAATTTAACTTGATGCAGTTGCAACTAAATATTCGCTTTAGAGATTTCACAAAAACATGCAGAAACACACATTTGAATTAAAAGCGCTAGAAAGTAATTTTGTTAGTTAGAAGGTATTGGCACTTCACCATTGATGTGAAAGAGCGCGCTTGTGAAGAAGTTGAAAAGAAACGGAAAAGACCTTGCGTTCAGTTCTTGTTACTCTCATCAGTCGCGCGTGCAATCATGTACGCTCTCCTGAAAACGCGCAATAGAATTGCTGTGTAAAGAGGACTATTAAGCGCAGAACCAAGAGCTTTCCTTGCTTTTCGATGTACGGAGGTTTTATACCACCAACTTCTGTACTTCGGGCAGCTACTAATAGAGTGTATTGGAGTTAATCTACTATATAAAAATAAGTCGGGTTTTCCTTCCTGACGCTATAACTCCATAACGCACGAACCGATTTCCACGGTTTTGCATTCGTTGGAAAGGTCTCGGGCTCCGTGTGGTTTATAGCAAAGAAAAGAGTAGGGTAGAGTAGGGTAGAGTAGGGTATTTTTTTTTTTTTACTAAATCCCGCTTTTGGGCAGAACAACGTCTGCCGGGACCGCTAGTATATTATTATAATAGTAGGACACTATTATATTATATAATAGTGTGTATTGGGGTTTTCTATCTAGTAATTCTAAGTAGAAAGTCCTAATACACACACACTCACACTCTTTGCTCTTTTTTCCCATCTCAGGAATCGAATCGAAGACCGCATGCCCAACAGTCACGTCTGTTATTACGAGTAAAAAAAAGGTATTATGTAAACAGTTGAATTACATAATACCTACATAAACAAAGAGTTGTCAAGAATAATAACTTCCAAATTGACACGACCATGACATAATGACATTTATTGGGGATAAAGTTTGTCAGCCGAATTCAAAAGACATTTCATTTGATTGCAGAAAAAACAAAAAGAAAAGTATGTTTTTATTGTTCGCGTATAAATATGGAGGGCAGTGGTGACCGAATGGTAACGGCCCCGACTTACGAGTTGTAGGTCGTGGGTTCAAACCTAGCCAGCCAGCGCATTACTTTATGTAATTTATTTCATCACTATTGCTCTCAAAACGGTGAAGGAAAACATCGTGAGGAACTAACTTGTCCTAGAACCAAACAATTTGAAGAAATGTGACAGTCACCAACCCACCCGCGTGGTGGATTACGGCCCATTCCCACTCCTTGAGAGGAGGACTGAGTCCCAGCAGTGGGAACATTAAAAGGCTGATTATGCTAAGCTATATACTATGTATAAACATGGTAAATTAGATTATGAAAATCTGCCCCCCCCCCCCCCCCCTAGCCAAGTTACAACCGTTTCGTTTCGATTCTCTTTTCATTGGTCGCCTCGAGTCTGCCACGCCTCCTATTCCTTTGTTCCGACCACGTGACTGAGCGGTGAGATGACGTCAGAACAAAGGAATCGTAGGCGGGGCCTACTCGTGGCGATCGACGAAGAGAGAATCGAAGCAAAACGGTTGTAACTTGGCTAGGGGGCAGTTATTGTGGACGCGAAGTCGAAGTCGAAGCCAGATGAAATGTAGCCAGTGTCGTTTCTTAGAGTTCAAGCTTACTCCGTACCAAATTACATCCAATCGGTAGTTTAACAATGAAAGCGTAACAGACAGACAAATTTACTTTTATATATTTACTAATACCTATTATAAACATAAAAGATTTGTAATTTAGTTTGTCTAATAAAACTGTTCATCATCATCATCATCGTCATTTCAGCCGAAAGACGTCCACTGTTGGACATAGGCCTCACTCAAGTGTCGCCACAATGAACGGTCCTATGCGTCTCGCATCCATTGGATTCCCGCAACCCTTATCAGGTCATCGGTTCATATAAAAACCGCTCATCTAAATATTATAAAAGGGGAAACTGACTGACTGACATATCAACGCACAGCCGAAACTACTGGGATTAAGAACGTGTAATTTTGCACAAGGCTTCCTTTTATAATGTAGGCGAGCACTAAGAAGGAGTTAACTTTAACTTTTAAGGGGGTGAACCAGGGTCTAACTAAAGTTTGTTAGGAGAAAACTACTTTCACGCACGCGGGCGAAGCCGCTGGCAGAAGCTAGTTTCAGTATAAAATAATATAGTTATTACTCAAACAATCTTTGAATTGTCAAGAAGTCAGTCAGAATAATGATGCTAATTGAAAATTCCAAAGCATGGAATTCTATGGAGAAGAATGTGCAAGAAACGCCATGGACACTCTTTTAAATTATGTTATGTATCAGAAATATCTCCGTTACATATTTCTTGTTATTAAGTGTGTGTGAGTCCGATTCAACGATGGCCAACAAAAGAAAGAAAGAAAGCGAAAAGAAAAAAGCGGAAGTTGCCCGCCATCCTACATCGACAGCTTTACCACAGATAATCACAAAATAAATACGTTTCGGTTTTGCCTAATGAATACTAAATTCATCATCATCATTTCAGCTGAAAGAAATCCACCGGTGGACATAGGCGTCCCCAAGCGTCGCTACAACGACCGATCCTGTGCGTCTCGCATCTACCGCATTCCCATCGCGACTCTCACATAATTAATCAAACAATATTCTTGGTTACAAAAAACACAGTAAATAATCTAATTATGTATCAAAACCTAACATTTGTAATGAATAAACCAAAAAATATTGCATTAATTTTAAAAAAATCTTTCACCCAGAACCCAGAATGCTATTTTGTTATTGAGTGATATAGGCAATATCTACTTTCAAACAGGCGAAGCCGCTAGCAGAAGTTAGTTTATAATATTAGTATGGATCAGACACAAAAATAGTAAGAAAAAAAACTGGGCAAGTGCGATTCGGACTCGCGCACTGAGGATTCCGTACAAACTTACCAGTTCAATTCCCGAATGGAGTTTTTTTGTTTTTTTAAATAAAACATTTCCCCGTTGATTTAAAGATGGGCTGCTGCGTGCAAATGATTACCGCATGGATCAAATATTTGTAAGGCTTTTTTTAAGGTGGGCAATCATCGATCATGGCGTACAGATTCTACATGTTTATTAACGCATGATGCAGAAGTAATTCCTAGGGACCCATCCCTAGGAATTAGTTCTGCGTGAAGTCTAAAAACATAAATAAATACTTAATAATCAGATAACAGAAAAAACCTTGTGTAATAAATACAGAAGTCTACCTACTGATTCACAGACACGACTTCCAAAAAAGATCTGTTGCTAGCCGGGCGCCGTTCGCATTCAGCAGCGGTGAATGTAGGTCAGCAGGCTATTTTTAATAGGGCATAGGTCAGGTCTATGAAGAACAGATAAAACTTGAAATACCATAACTTATTTGATTTGATTTATTTGGTTAAATAAGAAAACGATAAAGAAACCGGTCAAGTGCGAGTCGGTCTCGCGCACGAAGGGTTCCGTACCGTCCATATAAAAAAACCGCGTAAAATCACGTTTGTTGTATGGGAGCCCGCTTAAATACTTACTTTTTTCTGTTTTTTTTTTTAGTATTTGTTGTTATAGCGGCAACAGAAATACATCATCTGTGTAAATTTCAACTGGTGACAGACGGACAGACTGACGGAAGGACAGCGGAGTGTTAGTAATAGGGCCCCGTTTTACCTTTTAGGTAAGGAATCCAAAAAAAAATCTTTTTTAGGGGTTGGAAATCATCCAACGTTTCTTCCCGCTCTAGGGTTGCGCGACCGGGCGTGTAAGACTTTCACTGACTAAAACCCACCTGTGTCCTTCAATTGCCCTTTGCGTTCCAGAATCACGGTTTCCCTTTTAGAAATTCCCCGTGGAAATAAAAACTACTTTATCGTTCTAAAATCAGTTGGTGAATTTTATTTTCGGATTGGGCTAAGTTATAAAAGAAAGAAAAAGCTAATTCCTCTCAGAAGCAGCCCAGATTCTGGGTTTGTGCACATATCATATGATCATACTAATCTTCTTACAATTATTTCGTGTCGATTTGGGTCAAATTTTGTCCAGCCAATAAGAAACCACATAGATAGCTCTGTCTTTGTCCTTGTTAAAGTCGTGGAAGTACGCGCCGTTGAGGACTCGGGCTCGGTGCGTATTGAACGGGCGCACGATGAGCTACCCATTGCTCGTCGCTCGCAAGCCCGCGCCAGTAGTGAAAGGATATCGCCCTGCGAGTCCCGACGCCCGGGACGTCTCTTATCACGGTAGCTGGGGCTTAAAGATGTCCGTTCCCTCACGTTTGCGACCATTTCCTTCGCTAGCATTACTGCTTCGTAGAAGGATACGACCGCATACGATTGCCACTGGGTACGCCACAATTAAGGTAAGTCCCCTCTTTAAGGAGAGGCTGAAAAGACATCAGATCCTCAGCGGGCATGGTCAGTCGGGAGATTCCCGCACCGGACTCGTGCGAAAGAGAACCCGGGGTCCTAGAACAAAGGCAAAGAAGGAACAGGAGTGGGTTTTAGTCAGTAAAAGTCTGACACAAAATGGCGGGAGATGTCATTGGATGATTTACCAACTTAAAAACAAAATACCAATCCTACAGTTTTGTTACCTGTCAATTACTAGTTACTGTTTAATATTAGAATTACCAAGATTAATATTAGTTTTGCTTTTTCATTGATTACGTGTAAAATTAAGAATAACAATAAAAAAATCAATGACAAAATTGGTTTAACATCACTTATATTTTATTCATCCAAAAATCCTGAAGTGTTCGACACTGGGGCACCTCCCTCTACTACGCAGTCTTACTGCAGTATTTTTCGTCCGATCTATAACTCAAACGATATACCGATTAAGATTGTCTATGCTCTGCAAGTTACTATTCATACTCGTAACTTATCTCGAAAAGACAATCTGTAATTACGTTTCTACGGAGAACCATTTCCAATAAACGATAAAAATATATTATTTTACCAGAAAGATATTATTTCTTGCGCTACCAAATTAGTCTATGACGCAAAATCTCTATCTTCAGGTAATTACGTTGGCTTTTGCCGAAAACTTTAGTAACTTTTCCAAGGGATGATCCACTTAGTGGAAGTTTGCCCGTGAACTTCAAAAGTAGGAAGTCGGCCGAACGACTAATGCAATTACTGGAAACCGACGGCAAACTTGTTCGCCACGATTTATAAATATAAACAAAAAATCTAAAAGCAATTTTGAAGTTTCGTGTCTTTTGCTCTTTGCTTTTAACTTTGGAAACCAATTTTTTTGTTCATTGTTTACGAATTCCGGTTCATGATCAATTTCTCGGTACACTAATTCCTTGAATAATTCAAGAGTCTGCTGTTCACCGTTTCTGTTTATGTTCCACACGATTAAGGAATCTAATTGCTACACCATACCATACAGTGATCATAACATGACCGTAGGAGGCTCGTGTCAGGCAAAAAACAGTTTTTTTTAGGTTTCTGTACCTCAAAAGGAAAAAACGGAACCCTTATAGGATAACTTGGTCGTCCGTCTGTCTGTTTGTCCGTCAAGACTTTTTATCTCGAGAATGCGTGGAGGTATCGAGTTGAAATTAAAACCATATTACTTAGGTCTGCGGTCCCTTGAAACTGTCAATTTTCTTTGTAAAAACTCATAGAAAGAAAGAGCTTTGACATTTCAAAATGTGTTCGATATGGATGATGCATGTGGAATCCTGGAGGAGCGATGGCCTGATGCTGCGTAAGCGAGCGACGTGACCCTCCGCCGCGCCGCTCTTTTGATGAATACCATTCCACTGCGCACACGATGTTGGAAAGTAGCAGATTCTGGACTAATTGTGCTCTATTGGTGTAATTGCTGCAAGGCGTTCCGATGTGAGGATAAAAATAAATAAATAAATAGTTCCTCTAGGCGTTTCCGGCTCCGACTAACACCGTAGCGTTATATTCCGATGGTGCTCGGTATCGATACGCACCGTGCATGACACCCGACGTTGCCAAACTGGTGAACAATCAGGTCTAACCGTATATGATGACCGTTCTAAGTCCGTTAAATGATGTTATAAGGAAGTATATAAACGTTTTTGACGCGTCTACTCTGTGCGAATGCAGTATAACTGAAGGAACAGATAAGATACGTGAATGGTATGGAGATAATACGCGGATGATACGTGGTAGATACATGGATGCTACGGTCACTAAACCCATTATACACGGGAATAATATGCTGTCGATTAGTTCTAATTGGTATTATTGGGAGTAGGCTGTGTTTTTACCGTGTTTACATAACATATTATTTACATAATAATTTCTATTACGGTCACGGTATGCTACTTATGGCGTAGCAAGCAGAATAATTTTAGTAGATATTCCAGTATAATATAATATTCTGTATTATAAGCGGAATATTGGAAAAAAAATTAAAACTGTATCAATTTACTTTTTGTCGTAAATTCCACAAAAAGTGAACGAGCGCAATCTACGTACCACTGGGAATTGTATCGATAAAAATATTTTTGCAATATCAGAAAATCGAAATATCCGAAAGTCAAGCGGAGAGGTTTTTGTTCAGCACTTGTGCAGGTTAACAGTAACCAGTTTCCATGATTATCGTCGATATAATAACTACTTATTTACTGCAGTTCCGTTCTCAATTAAGTATAAAAAAAAAATCAGGTCAATTGGTTGTAGATATCTGCTTCAAAATTGGGTTGCAAGATTTGAGCCGAACATAGATAGTTACATACATAAATTGCAAGTTAATAAAAAACTTGTAAAAGTACGAAAACTGTCTAACTAAAACACCTATAGTACGTAATCTAAATTTTGTTTTTTGTGAGTGGCCTCTTGCAGGTCAACCTAGAAGGTTGTCGGCTGCTTAACTGGACTTGCCTGTGGTGGCCTTAATTCTAGAATCAAAGTCCCCAGCCAGTGTTTACCTAACTAACTTAAAAACTAAGCGACTACACGCTAAGGGCACCCCCTGTGGGGTTGCGGACCTCGGCTTATATCTAATTTTTTTTTTATTTTTTTTATTAAACATATTATAGGTAGGTTTCCTCTGTACTTATCTTTATACCAATGCGTCAGGAACCAATATTAATGGTCACGTCAGCGATTCAAGACCTTGGCGACAAGCCTCATGTCCCAACCTCCGCTGGAGGCGCCCCGGGCGTAGGGAGTCGTAGGACGATTTACAGCCACCATAGGCGCGGGCTTACGGACGGAAATGTTAGCAACATTAACGGGGCCAAGCCGATGGCTGCCAGGGCTGCTTGCTGTTTGAAGGAGGTCCTTCAGATGACTTTTGCATTCCAGGGTCCAGGTCTTTAAACTTTTTTTTTACATGGAAAATTATCAAATGACTTTTCCTCCTTCGAGTGGAGCGAGAGCCAGTTTCTGCCTTTTACTGACTAAAACCGCCATGTTGCTTCAGTCGTCCTTTTCAGAAATCGACCCAAAGCCAAGAAAACACTTTCGAACAGTTGTGCAGCCTTGTTAGGAAGGAAGACCTATTCTAAGACGTGTTTTTCTTTCCAGATGCTGTAAAGTATGCGCGAGAACATTAGGCGAAGAGTGTGGCGGATTCAGTGGGACTTGTGAGCCAGGACTCAAGTGTCTCGAAGGGTCGTGCGCCCCCATCACGTGAACCACAGTGAAACCCTTCTGTAATATATGTGTATAGTGTTGATAGAAACAATACATATCCCACAAATCGTAGCCAACGAGAGGACCATGAACTAGGCGCTGTACAAGCTTCATATTGGAAGACAATAAACGCTAAGCTACGTAAGTAAAGAGGCATTACGAACGGAGTATTGTTACTATGTCGATATGTGTTAAGATTATTTCTCTGTGCGAACGCAAATTTCATTTTAATGCCCCAACCTCGGGGAAATGCGATAACATCGACATCTCTACGCTGTTCGCTCGTTATACATCCATTCAGCTATATGAAGGTTTTAAGTTTAATGTACGCAGACAGAATGCTCGCTCTGAAAATTACGTAACCTTTTTCAGATCCACATGGTAAATTATGTTTGAATGTTCTTTTTTGTGACACGTAGTAGGGATGTTTTATATCAGATGATGTTTTACAAAGTTCCGACATGTAGCGTAACATAAAATGTGTTGTTAAAACATCATTATAATATTGTGTTACATTTTTCCCTTTGAAATGTTTACATAAAAATATTCTGAGTCAACTGCCTGAAACTGAAATTAATTCAAGAACATTATTTTCTAAAGTGTGTCCAAGATGGTTTCTATGGTTATTCTGTTTAAATTATTACCGGTGAATTCATTTGAATAATGAGTATTTTAATTTGATTACTAGTTCATATAAATTTTGCATCGTTAAAATTATGTTTAGATGTAAAACTATGTGTTAATATTAATGCACTCTTTCAGGTCAGGTCTCATTAAATGCGCTAATTAAGTACTCATATTTTGAAAAATGTAATTTTTTTATTTTTTTTTGTATAATCTGTGCTGCTTACCATGAAAACTTTCCAGACGTATTGTAATTCAGAATTATATAGTAAAACAGATGATTAAAAACGTAAAATATTTCATTTTGAACATTATAAACGTGTAACAACTCGTTTAAAATTCAGTGAACAACAATCCTTTTATGTGTTTAAGTAGAGATTCGATTTTCAAAGACATGCTCTAATGGATGTTACGAAAATTACAACTTGTAAATATTGAAACAATACTGTATGTCTACAAGTATTTCAAATGATTCAGAATTAAGACTATGTAACAGTTTGAACATAGACATTTTAAAAGACGAAAATAAGATTTATAAAAAAAAAATACATAATAAAACAGTTGTAAAATATTAAAAGATTTGTAATTAAAGTGTATCTATCTATATTTCTGTGTGCTTCCAGGTTACATGTAGAATTAAGTTGGTAAATGTACGTATGTAATGTTTCTTAGCTCTGTAAATATGTCTGAATAGCATTTTTATCTTGTATGTATATTTAGATGTATAGGTTCATATACTGGAATAAACGGTTCTAGAAATAAGTACCCCATCAGTTGTAAGAAAATATTATATTTCCTATGTTATTGCCTATACCACTTCGCGCTCAATATGTTTCCATTTCGATACAATTTTTGTAGAATTGTATGTTCTTATTATTATAGCCTGTCGTATCGAAGAGATAATAATGATGTCGGCACTTTGGTGTAGATGGAGCCTAAAATATTAAGTACCTACTTTGTGCTCATTTTTGTACAAAAAGTAACTGTAAGTAAAAAAAGATTTCTTTCCACATAATGTTGGCATGAGAAGTATATTTTTTTTTTTCGGAATTTCGTAAATCATCTTTCTTGAAAGTTGTTCCGCCATGCGAAAAAGCAGTAGGTATTTAAAATATCATCAAACAGTTTTGCTACATTCTGTACATTTAACAAAATTAATCCACTTTTACATTGTCTAATGTATAAATTCTCTACAGCCGTATTTCCTTTGTTCAGCCTTTTGTTCCAAATTGTATCTACTAGTGGTATCTCATTTAGTTTTCACCTTACAATGTTACGTAATATGACTGATTGGGTTGATGTAGGCTGTATATTAAGTTACGGTTACTTGAGAAGCAATTTTCATTTTCCAGTACGGCTTTGAAATTAGAACTTTTGCCATCATGAATTTCCCTGCAGACGGTTCGCGTAATTTATTTTCACGTGGAACGAAAAATCACTTTCGATCAAAATCTATTTTTTCTTGATACTTCTCAGTTACCCATTCTTCAGGATCTGGAAAAAATGGATTTTTCTCAAGCAATTTGTTATTGAAATCGATGTTGGAAATAGGCGTTTTATGAAAAATGTAATCTGAATTGTCTGGAATTGCCTTTAAAGATACTTTAACCTAGATTAATGTCGCATCTGAAAGTTTTATTCAAAGTTACAGAGCAATTACTCATTCACCAACGACATACAATAAAATAATAATTATTATGTTAATTTCACCCTCTCGCTATGTTCTAATTACCCTCTGACCTTTCCGTGATCCGACGCCGAAAATAATCATTGGTAAGCCAGACTCATCGATTTTAGTTC
This sequence comes from Mythimna pallens, assembly GCA_961205895.1. NCBI lineage: Eukaryota > Metazoa > Arthropoda > Insecta > Lepidoptera > Noctuidae > Mythimna > Mythimna pallens. Next base: position 7,674,891 of record OY540835.1, on the reverse strand, counting down.
GCTAATTTTAGGTATCATCACTATAAGTGTATCTAAACGAAATGTAACCTGAAATAGTAACTATGTTATAAGTTGTATATAATTCAGAGCTACTCGTTAACTGTGCACATATTGAATAAATAAGTTAAAAATCTGTTCCATGTTTGTTTGTTTTCCAATACCATTTTATTCCTGGTACGAGGTGTCCCTCGTAATATGGTTCGAGCCCGATTCGTTGACGGAGTGTAGTATTTCATCAGCAAAAGCGTAGGGGCCCAGCAGGACCAAAGCTTACTAGGGCCAGGCGTCGACTTCTGAAAGAGAATCCCGGGGTCCCAAAACGCAAAAGCAACTGAAGGAACATTGGTGTGGTTTTAGTCACAATCAATAATGTAAATTATAAACACGTGCAACTCCCTCTGAAATGTATGTATGTATTTCAATGTAAAAATCGTATTATATAGAATTCAGAAAGTATTTTTGCATGCTCGTCTTCATAACGTTACGTGCGCAACACACCAATGAAGAAATCGTACTAAAAATATTCACACCGAATTCGAAATTTGACTTTCAAATCATTATATCAGTATTTTTTTATGAGTTGGCATTAATGGGGGTGACACTCTCGTTACGAACAATGATTGAGTTTAATTTATAAATTAATTTTAACTGTAGAACTATTGCTGTACTAACAATAGTAAGCATAAGCATAATTAGCCTTTTAATGTTCCCACTGCTGGGACATAGGCCTCCTCTACCGGAGAAAGAATGGGCCGTAATCCACCACGCGGGCCCAGTGCGTGTTGGTGGATGTCACATGTCTTCGAATTTTTTGTTCTTGGATATGCCGGTTTTCTTACAATGCTTTCCTTCATTGTTTTGAGAGCAGTGGTGATGAAATAAAATACAAAAATTAATGCGACTGTCTGGTAGAAATAATAGTATACAATTTAAATTACAAAATGTAGGTAGGTGCAAAACCCCAAATCATACTCGGGTGCTATGCTCCACTAGATATTATTTGCGGCTTTGAACCCATCCCAATATTTGAGTCTGTCGGGAATGTCGTCTATCCCTGTGACCTTTTTTGTCTAATAAAATGATACCTATAAAATTACGAATTCAGTATGAATCAATACAATATGGCAGTGATCTTGTAACTTACGCTTCAATGGTATCGAATTATTCTACCTACCATAATTTTTTGCTATATTCTGCTGAAGTAGATAAAACTTCGACATTTTACAAGCTGCCTTGTGATAAAACCATAAATTTCCCAAGATGCTTAAGATAAGTATATCGTAAAACGAGTCTTTTTAGTTTATGTCTCACGTTGGCCATAAACTATCAACTATCCGTCTTTTTCTATTACTACCTTTAGGCGTACCATAACGATATACAGTCTAGATATGTGAGTGCTATAAAATTCTTAAACATTCTAATGATACAGCTATCACGCCTTGTTCTTCTTAGCTACAAAGGAAGATAAGTTGGATTTTTCAGTCATTAATTTCTAGGTAAACTTTAGTAATTCAGGCTTCGCTCGAACATTAAAGGCGAAATTCGTCAGTCTAAATTACAGAACTGTTGTTCTTTTATCTCAATTCCAAGCTAAAATTACTGTCTGGAATCATAATTCAACAGTCACATTATTTGTTCGAGATCCAACGGCTTATAATAAATTAAAGAAAATTATGAAAGGATCATTACATAAATAATCGTTACCCATGTTTAATGTATATTAAATCTGGTTAAAATAATAAAGGAAGATTAGTTGCTCGTAGATTCTTAGCCGAGATTGCTACCTCATCGCACCCCGTGGAAGTCATTGAGGCTATTTACAGATTACAAGGTGGCGGAGAGGCATCCGGCGTGCGTCGCTTCAGTGAAATCAGATCAGAAAATGTTCCGGTGGCAAAATCCCTTCGTACATTCGGCCAATTGAAATGCGTCAGCATGACGTTATAACACTGATTGCCTATTATACAGCGAGCGGTAAATTAACCCAATTAAAATAAAGCGTTCATTTTTTAACTAGGGTTAAATTGTATCTTCATTTTCCCGTACTTTCCAACATTGTTTTGACACGAGGCCGCGGTTACGTATCGGTGGGCGGGCAGTTAAAAGCGCTGTTAAATTTTACCGAGCCATATTTTAAAGGTAAAGCCGGCTTGTAGGGTAAAGCCGTGTTTATTGCTTGGGAGAATCAACTGGTTGAGCTTTGGTTGCGATCAACAATCTCAGGAATGTAACATTCAGTCTTATTTTATAGAACGTTAAATGCTTTGTCTTATATCATTAGTTTTATTCCCATAACGCTGAGGGTGGGTAAGATCAGACGAAGCAATTTTATGAAATGAGTTTAAAATGTAATCAAGTAGAATCTATATCTATATATATAAAAGAAAGTCGTGTTAGTTACACTGTTTATAACTCAAGAACGGCTGAACCGATTTGGCTGAAAATTGGTGGGGAGGTAGCTTAGAACCAGGAGACGGACATAGGGTACTTTTTAACGAGTAGGGTAGAGTAGGGTAGAGTAGGGTAATTTTTTTTTTTTACTAAATCCCGCTTTTGGGCAGAACAACGTCTGCCGGGACCGCTAGTAATATAATATATAGTTAAAGCCCGGATATCCAAAAGCCATACCACGAGCTCTTAACCTGAACCATTTGACGACCTAAACGGAACTGTTAAAGCTTTTAGGGTATAGCTCTTTCTCGCTCGCAAGTTTGACATTTTAACACGTCAAGTCAACCTCTGGTTGGCAGAAGCAAACAGTTACCTTTGTGCAGCAATGAGCAAGGTCAGGCTGTGAATAATGATGATGATCCATTAACTTTGTATGATGTGTACGAGAATGGAACGGATTCAGCACCCCTAACCAAGTTGATAATTTGCAATCGTTAACGCTAGTCGAAAACTAATACAATGTATGGGAATAACATCATCTCAACCTTAAGTCCCGTAGTCAGAACAAACGAATAGCAAAATCCGTAGCCAAGTTCACATCGTTCAAAATGATAGAATTAATTGTTATCGTTTCTACAATGTTCAACGCTATGCGTTGAACTTTTGTTATTGTAGAACAAGCGGCCGACTCAGGCGCGTCAACATGGCTAGCAACTTATCGTTTTCTACAATTGCTGACACCGAGGCGTTACCGATTGGAGAACAGAATTCGACACGAATCGGTTGTAACTTGCCTAGAGGGGCTGATTAGCAAAAGTAAATAGTTACCTTTGCACAGCATTGCACACACTGCTGCAGCAGTGAGCAGGGTCAGGCTGTGAATAATGATGATGATCATTAACTTTGTATGATAGGTAAGTGCAGGAATTAATATCTATATAGTATATAGTTTTAATTTTTACTTTATTTCAATTGTTCTCACAAGACATCGACAAGAAACATGTAACAGAAATGTTTGTAATTACATAAGATAATTGAAAAGTGTCCATGGAGTTTCTGGCACTTTTTTCTCCATAGAGATCTACGGTTTGGTATGTGCAATTAGCATCATTTTTTCGGACTGACTGACTTCTTGACATTTCAAAAATGCCTGTGAATCGTTTATAAATGCTTTGATTCTTTGAATGGAACGGATTCAGGAGATTTATACAAGTAGACCAAGTCCTGCAATGGTTTATAATTTATTTATACCGGGAGTATATTCCCCTAAGATAATTTACTATCTTCACGCGAGCGCAATCATTGGTTAGTAAATCAAATAAAACTTCTATCGATAATATTATTATACTAGCTGCTGCTAGCGATTTTGCTCGCGTTTATTTTCAGGATACGGTTTACCTGTGTCCCATGTTACTATTCCAACTCGTTCAGCCGTTTTGGCAGGCGGTCGCCTCCTTCTGTGAAGCAGTAATGCTAGCAAAGGAGGCGGCCGCACGCGCGAGGGAACGGCCCTCACGCCCCAGTCACCAGGATTCTGATCCCGATTTACAGCCACCATAGGCGTTGGCTTTCCGACCATCCGGTAACCGTCTAGACGAGCGCGTAGTGTTCCACGCGCGCCTCAAGGAGATGTCATAAACCGTAAAGGCCCAGCAGGGTTGGAGACTACTAGGGCCATGGGTGATGCGAAAGAGAACCCCGAGGCTCTGGAACAAAGGCAAAGAAGGAACAGGGGTGGGCTTTAGTCAGTAAAAGTATGACATGTTCTCCCGCTCTACCTAAGACATGATTTCCCACTTGTCATAAGATGATTTCACACGTAATAAAAAAATAACCCGTTCAGCCATTTGAGGGTGAAGAAGTCAAAAACATACAAATACACACTCATACATAATTTCGCCTGTATAATAATTATTAGTGTGATAAAATGTAATAATTAGTTTACTAAATTCTGTAAGTGCTGTGCACACCTTTAAGTGAAGAATTCGCTGTGATACTGTTTATTGTTAAAATTATTCTTTTGTAAATGTTTTTGCGAACTATTCGTTGGAGTGCCATAACAAATAAATAAATAAATAAATAAATAATAATGTGACATAAAATGTTATGTCAAATTATGGTATAGTAAGCTGTATAGAGGCTGAATATATAATGATATATACAGCCTCTATATAGCGTACTATACTGCTTAGTGTACACATGAACCTTTATACAGCTTTTATGCAACTTATTGTGGTTCTTCGGTATTTTAAATCAAAACTTGTGTTGATTGTAGTAAGATAATAAAAAATAATATACTAAAAAGAAATCACCTCCATTCTACCAAAGCCTTGTTTTACTAAAACGTGCCAGCAGGTACTTATCTGGAAATGTAAACGAGATTGAGAAAATAATCTGATAATGTAATGAGGGCTGAAAGAATTTGGTCGATTTTAGCAAAAGATCTTCTAAACGATACTCTAGGGAACCGATAGATGTTATTAGCATTTATTCTAGACGACACATAACGTGAATATTTCATAATATCTTCATCGAAATATCATCTATTATCAACATACTTGTTTAAAAATTGTGCTTTTTATGGTTCCGTACTCGAAAGTTGCCAACAGTATCCTACTACTAAGCCTGGGCTGTCCGTCCGTCTGTAAGCGGGTTGTATCTCATAAACCGTAAGAGGTAGACAGTTGAATTTATACAGAATGTGTCCTTTCATTATAGCTACAACCATGGGTTTTTTTTTTCGGTGGTAAAATCATCTTATGACATCCCCCCCCCCCTTGGACGGGGCGGGAGATAGTGTCAGACTTTTACTGACTAAAAACCCACTCCTGTTCCTTCGTTTCCTTCGTCCCAGGACCCCGGGTTTCGTTTTCACACTACCCATGGCCCCAGTAGGCTTCGACCCTGCTGGGCCCCTACGATTTGCTGACATCTCCCTGAGGCGCGCGTGGAGCTACAACCATGGGTGCCGTTTTTTAGAAAACCTCCTGAGTGCTCATGCTCATTTGATAGACTTGAAAAAGTGGCGAAGTGTAAGAAGACAAATGCATACTGATCGACCGACAAATTAATAAATGTCCTACTTACAAACTGCCTACATAATTACTAATTTTGTTTTATAAAAATATAAAATGAAACTAGTTTTTATTATCAAGAAATATAATAATTAATACGTAACCTAAAAGGCGAGTACTGATCTGTTTTTTAATGTCTATTCTCAGGGGTGGTCGGCACCCACTGTTTATTTCTCATGGGTGCTCGAGCCCCCGAGCACCCACGGAGTCGGCGCCCCTGGCTACAGCTACAAATAACAAAATAAAATAAAACGTCAAATTAACTTTAATTTGCAACATTATTTATTATTTTTATTATTTGCATGCAAGAAACGTTATTTTATCGGCATTTTTATGGTCAATTTTAATATTGTGGTACGAAACCATTCGTGTGAGAGTCGGAGTTTTCGAGTTTTTAGCCGACTTAAAAAAAAGGAGGAGGTTAATAATTCGGTTGTATTTTTTTATATTTGTTACTTCAGAACTCCGAGATCTTAGAAATTGATCACTTCATCATATGGCCAGGTAAAACTGGCCAGATCGATTCAAACGTTAAAGTTTGGTGATATTTCCATCTTTGTTTGACCTACTTTATGATAATAAAAGGTCTAGTTTTATTATCATAGAAATCCTATATCAGTGATATGGCCAAACGGGGATTGAAATGTCATCATATGTTAACATTTAAACGATCTGGCCAGTTTTAGTTGCCCATTTCATAAAGTGATCAATTCTAAGATCAGGCTGTATCAACTGTATCTTTAACACAGGTTACCTATGTAACGTATTTAGAAGAATAAGTGTCTTACCATGATGTTTTAGAAAGCTAGTCGTGCGAGCTAGAAAGAGTGATGGAGCCATACAAGCTAATATAACTCCGTCCTTATACCGCGTATATCGAAGGACTGGAACAATTTGCCTGCTGCCTTGAAGACACGTAAATTATAATCGAACAGGAAGACTGTCCGATTATAATTTAAAACTCATAATTTAACACTCTTGTCTTCAAGGCAAGAGTGAATAGGTTCTCAATAAACTAGTGCGCATCACCATCAACGATTGCATCACTGCTTACCATCAGCTGGGATCGCAGTCAAGCGATCTACACTAATATTATAAAGAGGTAAAGTTTGTTTTATGTTTTTTTGTTTGTAGGAGGTAATATCTAGAAGTACTGGCTTGCTAAAACTTTTTTCCCAGATAGAAAGCGGCTTTATTTCTAAGTAACATAGGTGATATTTTATGTACGCGGGCAAAGCCGTAGGCAAAAGCTAGTAGTATATATTATTAAAACAAATACTTGCAAAATGGGAACAGAGGCCTTAAAAGCAGTGTGTGAAAAAATCTTTGCTTCGTCAGCTCCGTGCTACTTAGTCTTGAGGTGAAACGTGAGGAACCCACGGGTTAATAATAAATTTTCTAGCTTGTAACACTCAAGATGAGGCAGCACCTGTTGCGAAAACACGATATTATTAATACTGGATGTATTATAGAGTGCCTAACCTTGATATTCACTTGTAAAGTATGTAGAGTTTTTTTTTGAGTTGAGAAATTATCCAATGATTTCTCCCGTTCTAGGGTAAAGCGAGAGGGCGAAGAGTGTATCTAATGAAAACGCGACCTGGAGTTACATACACAAAAAATTTTTTTTTGATGGCTGAATAATGTTGCCAATTATTCAGCTGTCAAAAGAATTGCTTTATCATGGGTAAAACAATAAAAAGTTAATTGTGAAAACTTCTACATATGAGTACTATGATTAGTGAGTTTAAATAAAAACAAGAACAGAAAGGAGTAGTTTGCAGAAAAAAACATCAACGTTTATATACGATATCGGATTTTTAAGTTAGTATAACATTATAATCTTGACCTCTTCACATGACCATACAAAGACAAACGATTCCCTTTCAACTTTTCAGTCCGTGACTGAAAAGTGCCACTTTCAACCTTCCCCTACTATACTCATTTCTCACTTTATCCATTCTCGTCACACCACACATCCATCTTAACATTGTCATCTCCGCTACGTGCAATCTTTTTTCATCCGTCTTTTTCACAGCCCAACATTCTGTTCCATACAGTATGACAGGCCTTATCACGGACTTGTAGATTTTACCCTTCAACTTGAGGGGCATTGATGGGTCACAAGTTGTTCCAGTGACCTGTCACCATTTCATCCATCCTGTGTTGTTCCATTGTGTTACGTCCCGGTCTACCTCATCATCTCCTTGGACGAGTGACCCGAGGTACCGAAAGTCGGAGCAGATCGGTATGGGCGTTCCAGTGAGAGCTAAAGGCACTGGATTGGAGAGAACGCCGAAATCGCAGAACAAGTATTCCGTTTTGGTTCTACTCAATTTTAGGCCGACACTCTCCAGTCTGTGCCACCACACCTCCAATCTGTTCTGGAGCTCTAGGCCACTCTCGGCAACCAACACAATGTCATCGGCAAACAGTATACACCAGGGAGCCTCTTCCTAAATGTCCGTCGTCAGAGCATCCATTATCATCAGGAAGAGGTAGGTAAGGACTGAGAGCCGACCCTTGATGTAAACCGACAGCCTCATTGAAGCTGCCAGTGGTGCCCACTGTAGACCGGACTTGGGTACTGCATCGGCTGTACATCGCTCGGACTAACTGCACATACTTCCCAGGCACACCTTTCTCCTTAAGGGAACACACTTCACAGAACCTCACGAGGTACCCGGTCGTATGGCTTTTCGAGGTCAATGAATACCATGTGCAAGTTTTTATGCGCACCTCTGTATTTCTCGCACAGCTGGCGTATAGCAAAAATGACATCCGCTAAACCCCTAATACCCAGCAACAACTTATTAAAGAACAAAGCTAACCACGTCCATCCATCCACTCGCAATAACTTCCACACTTCAACTGGTATTCTATCTGGACCAATGGCTGTACCATTCTTCATTCCATTTACTGCTATTCTGACTTTATTCATACTTAACCATTCCCACTAATCCCAAATTCACTGGTTTATTCTCTAACACCCCACTCCAATTATTTTCCTCATTCATCAGTCTTCATAATATTCTTTCCACCTCTTCCTGATTTTTTCATCATCCGATAGAACCATTCCTTTTTCTTATGTTTATAGATAATAAAAATAAAAAATTGAAGCGTTGAGAAATTTGGAGAAAAAGTCTTTACACTTAAAACTAAGTTCTGAGAAGAAATATCTTCAATACCGGGCTTAAGAGTGGTACAACACGTTCAAAAACGGTCGAGCCATCAACGTCTTCAACTGTAGTCAACGTCGCAAAAGTGAAGGAAATAGTGACTGAAAATCCTTTTTCAAGTTTAAAAGAGATAGCTGCTGAACTTTCCAAATGGTACCCATCGACTAGTGAACCACAGTTCACTAGTCGAACAAAATTACTTGCGTATGAAACATGTCGCCGCTCCAAAAGACCCAAATGTTCTCTAAAACTCTATCACAATAAATAAATTTTTACTCGTTTTTGTATTGTATTCGTTATTATAGCTAGCTCGCATTGTATACTGCTGGACAAAGGCTTTCCTCCGCTCTTTCCACCAGAATTCCTTGCTTTCACATTCCAATTCTTAAGGAAGATATCCAGGTCATCCCGCCATCTCCTTCGTGGTCTGCCGTGGCCCACATGATTGGTGCCCTGATACAGCGACGAAAGACGTTGTGTTTATTTAATCTACACTAATATTATAAAGAGGTAAAGTTGTTTTTCTTTGTTTGTAGAAGGTAATGTCTGAAAGTACTGGTCCGAATGCTGAATTTTTTTCACCAATAGAAAGCTGTTTTATTCCTTAATGACATAGGCTATATTTTATGCACGCAAGCTCAGCTGCAGACAAAAGCTAGTTAAGAATATAGTTCTTAAACAACTATTATACAATTGTCGTAAATACAAAAAATACTCAAGTATTAAAATGTTTTTGTCCTACTATGACAGCAATACCAAATACAATATTTTTTTATTTGACCTCATTTTCGCAGGTCGCGTTTCCTATAGACAAACTCACTTTTACTTACTAAAACCACAGCCTGTGTCTTTCAGTTGCCCTTTGCGTTCTAAGACCACAGGTTTCCTTTTTAAAGATTCCCCTTGTTCCAGGTCTGGATGTGTATGTGAATTTACATGTTAGTGAATGCACTTACACTACAGGAGTAATTCCTAGTGTGAGACAAAGATTTAAAGCATTTTATAACAAATAAACTATTTACAGGTACTTTAGAAATGTCAAGAAGCTAGTCAGAAAAAAAAAATTATTCTAATTGCACATTCCAAAGCTTATATCGCTATAGAGAAGAATGTGCAAGAAACTCCATGGACACTTTTCAATCATGTTATATATTACAAATATCTCGGTTACATGTTTCTTGACGCTACTATCATGTGAGAACATTCTAAATAAAGTAAAAATAAAAACTAAATGTATCTTTATATTTATTGACAATCTTCTGAAAGACACTACTTAAAAATTAAAATCAACAGTTTTAATACAAATTTAAACAAAAACCAGCATCATTTTGACACAATTGAATTGTAAACATGATTTTTTGGTTTTTGTTCCAATACCAACAGAATTATTTTTACAATTCATTTGCGAAAGCAAACAGCAAAAATATGAACGCTTCGTAACAAAAATACATTCATTCAACATTCATAAATAAAATATTACAGGTACACAACAGTTACTGTGTCCATACATAACAAACTTACATAAATACGGTGTATTTACATCACGGGCACCCAAATAACATCAAAACGGGATAGATGTGTAAACAGCTATCGAGATAGGATAGAGCCGGAATCAAATAAACCCATAAACCCATAGAGGGAGGTCGTTGAGCCTATTTACATAATAAATCACCTGGTTTGATTTGAATTTCGTTTACAATTTCAATGGTGAGAGAATGCAGAAGGTTGGTGAGAGAATGCAGAAGGTTGGTGAGAGAATGCAGAATGTTGGTGAGAGAATGCAGAAGGTTGGTGAGAGAATGCAGAAGGTTGGTGAGAAAATGCAGAAGGTTGGTGAGAGAATGCAGAAGGTTTTGTAACATGGTTGAGAGATTAAAGAGCAGTAGAGGAGGAGAGAATTTATTTCATCGCCATTGCTTTTAAAACGGTGAAGAAAAAGTTCACGAGGAAAATGTGCTGGACTCAAAAAATTCGAAGACATGTAACATCTACCAAACCGCGTGGTGGATTATGGCCCATTCTCTCTCTTAGAGAGGAGGCCTGAATCTCAGTAGTGGGAACATTATAAGGCTAATTATGCTTATGTTTATATGAGAGATTGGTGATTGGTATGCAGATGCATTCGGTTGGACTGGAAGCCAACCCTAACTTAGTTGGGAAAAGGTTAGGTAGATTATTTAGATGGTCCAAACTAGGGCTTTATCATGGCTTGTTAAAATGTCAGTCTTACAAGCGAGAAAGAAGGATAGAGCTATACTCATATACCTATACCCTATACATTTTTTAATGATATTAACTAGTGCTTAACTGCGATCTCACCTGATACTCATAGTAAGGAGTAATGCAATCGTTAATGGTGAATCGCACTTATTTATTAAGGCCCTAGCGCCCGAGCACTGCCATAAAACAATGATTTTCTGTAGCCTTGGTAACGGCTGGGATAATAGATTAGAAAAAAATGTTTATCATAGATTCATTGTACAATATTATCAATATATGATTTTTTCGTGCGATTAATTGATATTATAAATGATGTAGAAATAGCAAGAGTGATGACGATTAAAGATCTTGGTTTTATCTTCGGTACTAAGTTTACTTTTCATGATCACATGGTTTCTCTAGCCAAAGAGTCGTTTCGGAGGTTAGGATTTGTCCTTAGAAATTGTCGTGAGTTTACTAACCATCAAGTAATCCGATTTATGTTACATAACACACTTGTTAGAAGTAAACTTGATTCAAGCTCTTGTGTTTGGAACACATACGAGAAATCCTATACCCTTATGAGAGAAAAAAATACAAAAATCATTTTTAAAAGTATTTCTACAAACGTAGGTTTGATTACTATCCATACTTGTTTGGGTTTTATTTCGCTCCAGGTTAGAAGAGCTTTTGATCAGCTTTTGTAACTGCCTGCAAGATTGCATATGCATGCAATATGCATTGCTCACCTAGTTTGCATGGGGAGCTGTGTAAAATTTTTGTCCCTGATAACTACTGCCGGGCAAGACGGCATAAATTATTTGTAATGCCATGTTGCCGTACGGTTGCACGACGTATGTCACCTATTCCGCAAACGTTAATCGTACTCAACGCTCTCCTTGAATCCAGTCCTAGACTAGATTTATTCACTGCGGGCCTGCGGTTGGCGAGCAATGGACAGCTCGCCATTCGACCGTCCGGTAACCGTCCGGACTGAGTCAGTAAAAGTCTGACACGCCTTCCCACTCCACCCAAGGGCGGGGATGTAATTGGATGATTTTCTCGCCTACAAAAAAAAAAAACTATTTGCTAAAGGAAGAAGGAAAAGCTAAGGAGAAGAAGGAGGAGCTAGAAGGAGATACGGGGCGCGCGTGGATCACTACGCGCCGTCGTTGTCTCAAGCTTGGTCCTTATAGGGCGAGTAGACGGTGAGCTACCTATTGCTCCTCGTCCGCAAGTTCGATTCACGTAACGGTGGGTGTCTTATTATGGTTAATTTAATATCTAAGGCTATTTTTATGTAGCTCTGGACATAAGGCTCGTTTTAGAAAAAGAAAAACACGCTTCTAAACATAAACTGATGTAGAAGACTATGTCTGGTTATTTAATAGCTACAAAACATCTACTTGGTCGTTGGTAAATATTGTAGGTATCGTATCATATTGGATGTCAGTACGTATGCGGCATCTCTTCACATACAATGATCTTATTTATTTAGGTCTAGCTTTTGTCCGTTACTTTGTTGACAATGTCGGTTATAGCGGGCGCAAGGTCAAAGTCGAAGCCAGATGAAAAGTAATTTACTTACATACTTTTTGGGGTAAAAGCTTACTTCATGTCAAATTTCATCAATATCGATTTAGTAGTTTAACCATAAAAGCGTTACAGACAGACAGACTGCGTTACTTTCCCATTTATAATATTACTAAGAGATGTCTGCAAACCGAGGCCCAGCAGGGTCGAAGCTTCTGGGGCCATGGGTTTTGCGAAAGAGAACCCTAGGGTCCTGGAACGAAGACAAAGAAGGAACAGGAGTGGGTTTTAGGCAGTAAAAGTTTGACACGCCCTCTTGCTCCACCCAAGAGCGAGAGAAGTCATTAAATGATTTCCCAAAGCTAAATTCATATAGGTTTTGGTAAACAAACTAACTGAATTCTGCTCCAAAAAGAAAGGAACCGTATTTTACTTAATTAAGGTAATTAATGTGAAGTGTACAATACAAATTTTGCTTCAAGGACGTTTGAAAGAGTTACCGTGGCCCTAGAACGCAAAAGGCAAATGAAAGAACATAGATGGATTAGTCAGTCCTAATGCGCGAGAAATCATTTGACGACTTTTCACTTCAAAATAGAAAAAAAAAAACGTCTATACTGAAATCCTCTAACGGACTAATAAAAGGCACGAATCCATCGCTTGTTCTATAAGATTATTAATCAATCGATTCCACAAAATAATCCAATAGAACGTGCTCTAAAATCCTCATGGTTCTAGGAATAAATGGACTCGTGTTAAATTCAGATCCCTCTTTTTTTCGTAGAATCGATTTTAGTACATCAGTGGCTTTACAGAATTCGTTCTATGTTTCACGATTTCTAAAACCTGAGGCCCTACCACGAGCTATAAAGGCGATCCATTTTACGACCTAAATTGAACTAATGGAGCTATATAGGGTGTATCAATTTTTCTCGTTTCACGGCTGGCATCCCCACGATTGTATATACGGTTGTACAACTTGAATGACCTTGAAAAACGCTTAATTTTCATATTGTACACACGGGTGTACGAAATTTATTAATAGATATTCGACCGAAAATTTTTGTCTCTATATTTTCGTTTTTCCTGGAAAAAAACTGAAAAAGTTTTTTTTGGTGATTTACGTAAAAACGCGCAATCGTAAATAATAATACCCCCCGCGCGCGAGGGGTTATGGTAAGGCTCTTTAACTAAGTAAAAAAAAACTTAATTTATTTTTATTTTTATTCAAGAAACAATAAAATAGATGCGAATTTACTAACATAATAGTTATAAAGAACCTGGTCTATATTACAGAAAAATCAAAATCAAATTAGCTCATTTGAATAGAATCCTCAATAATATAAGAACATTATTCAAATGTTACCAGTAGCAAGTTTAATATTACAAATTCCTGAAACAATGTTTCAATTTCAAACAGCTACGAGTTCGAATCTCAATACATAACAGCTTCACATTTGTGCCGTATTTTGATAATAGCAATCAACATACGGTACAAATATAAAGTTGTTAATATCGTTTTAAGATACAGGTATTTAGGGGTTTAATCAAAATTATCGGATTCATCAATTTTGATTCAAAGTTGCAATAACTTCTGAAAGGTGAGGTAAGGGTTAGTTTCGATAATGGTTTGATAAACACAGCTTCTGCTATCAAAGTTTTGATAATGGAGTATTTAACCGCTCATACTGTTCATCCAACTTTCTAGCTGGATGGATAATTATATTTGGCAATTATTTTTGGCTATATGCCTTTGTGGCGGCAACATTGCCATAACCATACACAGCACTATTTCCATGCCCCAACTTATTCCTTTGGACTATTGTTGGAAAAAAGGACTTGAATCTAGATTTTCATCACGTAACGCCTGTTTTCATATTTACCTGGTTCCCTCATCATCCAACAAATCAACATAGAGTTCAGAAGGCATTTTCCCAAACCTTTAAGTACGGTGGTCACATACAGATCACACGACTGGCTTGTTGGTCTAGTGGTTAGTGGCCCTGACTGCTATGCCGGAGGTTGTGGGTTCGATTCCCGCCCAGGACAAATGTTTGTGTGATGAGCATGATCATTTGTTCTGTATCTGGGTGTAATTTATCTATAATATATATGTATTTAAGTAATATAAGTATGTTTATCAGTTGTCTAGTACTCATAACACAAGCTCTGCTTAGCTTGGGACTAGACGGCGTTGTGTGATAGTTACTTCAAAAGGCGAAAAATTATGAGTAAGTGGGAGAAATCAATGCATGTTTTCCTACTTCAAAACAAAATTATGACATTAATGACTCACAGAGGTCTATCAGACCGCAGCACACCGACTATGAGATCAATCACCTAACAGTCAGATTCCGTTACACAAATCGGTGCGTATCGGGAAAAATATCATCCATACGATACAAATCTCTCGATTCATTGGTCATGTTAGGCTGAGATTACATTTGCCAGACCTAGGAGGAAATACGGCAAATATTTTCTTGTTGATTATTATTTTCTTTCGTAATATTACGGTTATATTGCTTTTTGGTGTATTCTAGAGTGATATCATCTGTTATTGGGGATGCTTGAGATATATTGATGAGCGATAGATAGGAACTTTTGATGATATTGATATTATAGCTATAGATTGATACAAAATTAGTTTCTCTCAAAGGTTTCGCCTGCGTGAAAGAAGAACATTATCCCAAGAGAACATAATATATTTTATCGGGATAAAAATTCTCTTATGTGCTCCTTCAGGATATTTTCTAACCGCGAGCCTAATTTCAATCAAATCCGTACAGCCGTTCGACCGTGACAAAGTAAAAAACATACATATTATATATGATACATAAAAACATTTTGATACAAATAAATATTTTTCTTTCTTATTTTTATAACTAAATGGTTATTTTATTTCCATAATTAGATATGTTGTAATAATCGTTGTGGCGATACTTGGGGGAGGTCTATGTCCAACAGTGGAGTCTTTTGGCTGAAATGATGATGATGATGACTCGTAGCAATGTGACTTTGTAGAAATACAATCATAATTATTTTGTGTAAAGTCAAACATGTGTTTCGACCTCTAAAGCCTCTTCAACCTGCGGTTTATATACACCCTTGACATCGTTAACTCGTTTACCGAAAATTCCAAATAATAAAAGATAATCAAAATGTCAAGCACCCATCTCCGAAAAGCTGTCTATACTCAAATACCCTTAACTAGTAAACGAACAACATTATTATCAAAATATTCCCCAGCACTTGACATTTTCTTCAGGTAATGCGTACTCCTTTATGTTCACATACTCATTAGTAGGAAATGTTCGAGAAACGAAAAGGTTATCCGTAATAACGTCGCCTACTTGAGAATCAAGTAGGTACTTACCTTCTTACAGGTTTATCTTTTGCCTCAATAAGGATAAGCAGAATCAGAATCAGCCTTATAATGCGCCTACTGCTGGAAATCAGGCCCATTCTCTCTCTTAAAGTCCTCTCACTTTACGGATAGAGAATAGGCCTTTATGCACCACACGTAATTTATCATCACTATGTTTTCCTTCACACAGAAATCAGAAACGTTTATTTCAGATAGACCAATTACAGGCACTTTTGGATTGTCAAAATGACGGTCAGTTAGAAAAAAAAATGAAGCTAAATTGCACGTTCCAAAGCGTAGATTTCTATGGAGAAGAACGTAAAAGAAACTGCATGGACACTCTTTTAAATCATATTATGAGTTACATAAATCTTGGTTACATATTTCTTGCAGCTTCTAATTTTTTTTCTCTGTGCGCAGGTACACAGATTAAAGCGCTGGCTAAGTTTGAATCCACGACGTACGACTCCTAAGTCAGAGCCGTTGCCACTGCGCCACTATTGCTCATCGCAATCTTCGATCGACTCCACGAGAACACAGTTTCCTCGAGGAGGCAATCGGCAGCGGTGTTTTCATGCATTTGGCTAAAGCTAAGCAGAAGACATCATTCTGAGAATCAGTTATGCGAGCGAAAGTGGTGGCGAAAAGAGTTGGACAGGCGATCGTCACGCCTTAGCTGCCATAAGAGACGCTATGGACGTCAGAAGTCTCAGGGCAATTTCCGTTCACCGTAGGCGCGGGTTTGCTGACGGCAAGTAATGGGCAGCTTGTCGTCCGATAATGACTTTGTATTCTACTTTCAGCATGATTTCTTTTTTTTTCGGTGGAATAGTCATCCGATAACATCCCCCGCTCTTGGGTGGAGCAAGAGGGTGTGTCAGGTTTTTACTGACTAAAAACTCACTCTGTTCGCGATTCCTGCCGAGAGTCTTCCTTTCAGAAGCAGACCATTGGCCCTAGTGGGCTTCCATTCTACTGGGCCCCTACAGTTTGCTGACACCTCGGTTCAAACGGTTACCGGACGGTCAGATGGCGAGCTACCCATTGCTGATCGTCCGCAAGTCCGCGCCTACGGTGGCCTGAAATCGGGATTGGGATCCCGGCTGCTGGCGTGAGGGCCGCTTCCTCGAATGTGTCCGTGCGGCCTCCTTCTTTGCTAACATTACTGCTTTGCAGAAGGAGGCGGCCGCCTGCCACTCCTCCTTGCTTCGAACCATGGCTCGTACCAAAGTTCGGTGCGAGAGATCGTTGCCGCCGATTTCCTTCGCCGATCCGGTGCAGGAACTTCCCGAACTGACCATGCTCGGTGAGAACCTGCATCATGCGGAAGGCAAGGGCACCGTGAGGTCTTTCCAGGGTACGTTTTGTTCCATGTCCTTTTTTGTTTTCTTTCTTTTTCAGTCCAATTCTATATAATATATCTGTGCTACATAACCACAGGCTTATCTTTGACATTTACAAAAGCTGTTTTGACATCTACAAGATAAGTATCTATTGTCATACGTTTGTCATTATCTAATAGGTGAGGTCAAGTTCACCTTGGCTAACCTACCCTAAAGGTTATCGGTAGATCTTAACTAAACACATTCAGGCAGTTGACTTTAGTAAAGTCGTTTAGTATCTTATTTTTTCGGTGTCAAGTCATTGGATAATTTACCACCATCCAATGACTTCTCTCGCTCTTGGGCGGAGCGCGAGGGTGTGTCAGATTTTTACTGACTAAAATCTATGGCTTGTACCAAGGCTCAGCGCGAGAGATCGTTGCCGCCGATCTCTCCCACGAGGACACGGTGGTGCTCTAACCAGGCGGGCCACACCTCTACCTTGTATTCCACCGTGTCCTCCGGGCCACACAGTGGTGACACCCGGACGTTACTTCCGCATGAATCCGGTGCAGGAACTTACCGAACTGATCATGTTCGGTAAGAAATCGTCTAGTATCTACCAACTAAGTAAAGTAGTGTTTCTAATTCTTAGGAAACATTTATAAACAGATCATTATGCTTTTTGAGACTCATATCACGGAAGCTGTGCGCAACTGCATCTATCGTCTCAAGCTCCTATACCGTATACGTCCTTACGTAAGTGTGGATATGCGTATCATGCTTTGTGAGTCACTTGTTTTATCCAAGCTGAACTACGCTGACACTGTGTGTGGGGCGTGCATTCTTGGTAGAAGTGATAAGCTAATTCAGCGAGTACAAAATGCTTGTGCGAGATTCTGTTTTAATGTTCCTCCCAGATCTCACATCACCCCATATCTAAATAAGGGGAATTTGATGAAAATGTCAGATCGCAGAAAACTTCATCTGGCCACCCTACTCTTTGGCATAATCCTCACAAAGAAACCAGTTTATTTATACAATAAATTGACCTGGTCGCGTGATGTGAACAAAATTAAAACTAGAGCTTCTGCCTACCTTTTGTTGACCTTGCCCCATAGAACGGCTGCATTCCGTGGGAGTTTCAATTTCGCGGCTTTCCATATCTGGAATGACCTGATGCCACCTCTTCGTGCTATGAAAACAGTTGGAGCATTCAATAAAAAGTTAAAAAAATTCTTGTTGCGAACTCAAAATGAAACTACCACATGAACTTACCCTGGGTCTGCACGCAGTTTGTGTGATGATTTTTAAGTTCCATGTGCCTACTAAACAGCAATTTTTATAGGCATTACTCTTGCGACCAGCACAACACTTCCAAAGATTAGGAAGCTAACACTCTTCACTACTCACTTCATTTAAAGTCTTTGCTTTACTACAATCATAATCAGCCAAAAAAAAAAAACAAAAAAAAAACTCTGTATCACCCGCACCACTTATATATTTTGTATGCACACTATTTCTAGTTTATTACTTAAAATCGTTTTATTTGAACTGTTATTTATTTATGTTTTTTTTTTTCTCATTTTGACAGCCGGCCATTACCACAGACTATAGCCTACATCTGCGCCCGCGCGGTCCATTCGTTTGTCTGCCATAGATAAATGTATGACGGAGCATCGGGCGTATGAATGGTTAAATAGTTATTTTGTTTTACACGATTTTGTAGTTTAATTGATTTGTTTAAATGTTTAGTATATTTTGTTTTATTCTTTTATTATCAATATATAATTATCTTATTTGTTTCTGTGTTTCGTGTGTGTGTTCTTGGCATCACCTGTCACCAGGCCCTATCAGAATCTGATATTCTACGTTATTTTTACTTTTTAGTATAATATCGCAGCATATGCTGAGATAGGAGCCTTTTTGGCCTCGCACTGGTCTTTTATTTAATATTGTTTTCTATTATTATTTTTAAGTTAAGTATTTATAGATTAAGCACTTACTTTTTATTTTATCGTTGTTTGTTCTGTGCGAGTCTCAAATAAATGTTTTCTTTCTTTCTGCCTATCTATGCTTATTAGACGAACTTGGCAAGAAAAGGGTTCCTTTAAAAATATGGTTTTATTTCTGAACGAGTAAGAGTACGTAGAACCGACAAGGCTAGGCTTCCCCAAGGGTTAGTTCCAGGTGGCTCAAGAAATTAATACCTGGAAGGATTTGGGGGAGGCGTTTGCCCAGCAGTGGGAAAATATAGGGTAAATAAAAAACATATAAAAGTAAAACCGCACTACTTAATTATTTTAACTGAAAGCAGTCGGTGAAGCATAAAATATTTATATAGCCTGTATGGAAAATTTTGTGAATGAAAATGAAAATGACTCACCTAACTGTATTTTTTTTTCCTGACCAATGTGCTGAAGAAGAGCTAGAATCATCAGTAAGAAAGAAACATGGGAGAGATAAATTCAAATTCATTCGTATTTTCTTGCTCATTTAACAAATTATAATTTTTTTGAATTGATTTAAAAATTACTCAACTCTTTGTTCCAATTGAAATATTATTTATATTTACTCAATTTGGACAACACATCACTGAATAGATTTTCTTCAAAATGTTGGCAGTATGTTGGCCCAATATGGAAATATGTCGTAATGCTCATAAATCTTCCCCTGAACTCTGGTTAACATGATCTTGGGATCTCATAATGATATTTAGGGTGGTCCTAAAGTTGTTTTAGGTGAGAAACGTCAATTTGATGCGATACACACCTCATCCATCACGTTCGGTGGCCAAGAGTGAAGGGTCACACGAGTTTGTGTCATATTTGTTGAGCAGGGATCTATATAGCTTGCTGATGAGGTTGATCTCAAGTTATGATAGGTAAATTAACTAAGTTTTGAAGACTGGAGTTGATAATCAAACTTTTAATATTCTCTTCTAGACGAAATATAGACTGACCTTCAAAAGTTATTTAGCTGCCTAAAATAATCGTTTCCCAAATTATATCCTTTGACTATAAACAAAAAGAGAAAATTAAATTCTAAAAATAGGAAAAGTTATATGTTAGAAACAGTACTTCTTTTATAAAATAAAACATACGAACCAAATACCAAAAATCCGATAAAAAAAAAACTGGAATTACCAATATCCGAAAGCTTCGAATTGTTCGCTGTTGTAGGTTATTTTTTTATTGGTTTTACGCTTTGTGTGTTCTACCACAAAGAAATAAAATGGTAAAAGGCTAGCGACACATGACGATGTCAGCTCCAGCCCTGGTGGAGACTAACAAAAAATCTAGATAAACCTTGTGAACGAAATGGACGAATCAGAGCCCGTTGCAAAAGTACCGAAGTGCATGCAGTTTCATTTAAAATTGTTTAAAATATTCTGCCACAGTTTTATTTGGTGATATTCAGATGAAACATATCGATCGTATAGGAAAATCCTCTAAAAGAATCGTGTATCACAAAATAACACTAATAATAATAGGTATTTACCTAAACAATTGCCATTTTTTAAAACGGCTTGCTTTGAAGTGTTATAATATTTGGATTGACTTGTAATTAAAACCTGCTTATGTTAGTTTTCTCTTGTTAAAGTTTACCTATTAATTTAATCGTGATACACAAGTGAATTACAAGTCATTTAAATCGCATGTGTCCTATTTCCCGCTCCGCCGAATCGTGATTGATGAAGGCAATTGTGACGTCAGCGTTACCCTCAATATTGGACATGGCTGCTAAAATTGTGTTGACCAATGTAGGGCAATGTCCAGCAAATTGTTGCTCTACTTTATCAGGGTATCGGTAGTTGGCAGGCAAATGCTCTGGAAAAATACAACAAGTACCCTATACGTATATACAGCTATTTATTGTAGCGTCACTTCTGTGCCCTATCTTACAAAAAGTATGCATTTTTCGGGAGTAAAATTATAATCATCATCAAGTATAATGGCAAAACTTTGTATGGTATTTTATTCCTTCATCGCTTAAACGGCTGAACATTTGGATAAAACTAGTCACACTGGTAGACCAGACTAGTCTAGGAGTACTTTTTATACCTGTTCGGCCTGGAAGAGCAGGTGCGGGGTGGGCGCGGCGCGGCAATCTTAAACATAAGAACTTCATTTGAGTATCCATAGCGGGCATGCGGGCGCGAGTTGCTCAACGCGGGACACGCCAGCCACCGTAGGCGCAAGCTTGCTATTGGCGAGCAATGGGTAGCACGTCGTCCGTTCGTTAGGTAACCGTCCGGACCTAGCCCAAGTCATCGACGGCACGTAGTTGTCCACGCGCGCTTCAAGGAGATGTCAGCAAATCTTAGGGGCCCAGCAGGGTCGAAGCCTACTGGGGCTATGGATTAAATGAAAATGAATCCCCGGGGACCTGGAACGCAAGTCAAAGAAGGAACAAACGAGTGGGTTTTGGTCAGTAAATGTCTGACACGCCCTCCCCCTCCGCCTAAGGGCGTGAGATGTCATTGGATGATTTCCTACCTAAAAAAAAACTCTTTTTGGGTCTTGCGTAATCTCTGGCGAAGTTTGACCTGCGAACGTGATCAGAACGCCTAGTGCAAGTTAGTTTTACGTTAACGCGATAGACACG
Source organism: Mythimna pallens (assembly GCA_961205895.1). Lineage (NCBI taxonomy): Eukaryota > Metazoa > Arthropoda > Insecta > Lepidoptera > Noctuidae > Mythimna > Mythimna pallens. The sequence goes on along the minus strand of OY540835.1, from coordinate 7,653,221 downwards.
TTTATGACTTTCGGCGCTCCTATTGGCTCGCCCCAAGCTCTTAACCAATCACACAACCAAACGTAGCAAACGTTGCGGTTACGTTCTAAAACAACTCAATAACTCGCACTCAGTGTGTAGATCGTCACACCATGTTCGCCTCAGTTGAGACACACATACATGGGCTTTAGGAATCCATTGACCTTTACATAGTCACTAATTTTCCTTTGAACCATATTTACGTCTAAGTACTGTACCTCTACTTCGTTAAATAAGGCAATATACACAAGAGACGAAAACACAAGTTTTATCAGGGACACTAATGACATAATGAATCTTGTTTATCGCGGTCGCAGTGATGTAAGCCAGTGTAGTCTCAGCCTTAGGACTGTATACAAATTAGCTAGGGTTTGTGTTAATCCCTCGGAGAAGAGATAAGGGGAGGCAAAACCATGTTTCCTTGTTGATCGGGGACTTAGACGACAACACTATGGGTCTGTGGAAGTGCTTGTCATGTATTTAGGTTAGTGGTCTGTTAAGACCGTGTTCTTGAGAAAATGGCCGACTCAAATGTTAGGTATATACTCAAGATTGTCTGATGAAAGGAACCTTAGAATATGCTGGCCCGTAGAAACAGTTTTAGATGGATTTGAATACCCAATCGAATTCAAAATAAGTACTACGAGTATTATTAGACCGATAGCCTTTGGCAGTCAAGTGTTTTGGAAAAAAAAACGAAAGTGTTTACTTGATCAAAGAACAAATTCTATAATTATAAAATTAAAAAGAAAGTACTTTGCTCGGCGTTTTTTTTCGTGATGACATATAAAATGTCAAACTTAAGTGGTAGTGGGCAGGGCCCATTGCTCGCAGAACAGTTGGTCGATGAGGACGCAAGGTTCTGGAGCGGCAACCACGTATCGAAAGACGCAGCGTTGGAAGGCCTCCCGCAAGGTGGATCGATGACCTGGTGAGAGTCGCGGGAATCCGATAGATATGTGAGGCAAAGGGCCAGTCATTATAGTGACACTTGGGCGAGGCCTATGTCCAACAGTGGATATCTTTCGGCTGTAATAATGATGATGCTTATAAAATTTATAAACAATAGTTTTAATTAATCCCGGTCTGCGTGTCTTATCTAAGTTTGCATGTTTGTGAACGCTCCCACAATACATGAGTAATATTTAGTGTAGGTGGAGGGTTCTAGTAGTACGCAATGCTTGAATGTAGGAATGCCCTTTTCTTAATTTCTCCAAGACAAAATGTGCAATCTTCCTTATCAAAAACGGCCCTGGACTGCCAAGGAGTGGTTTTGAATTTTTTGTATCAATGAATTTCTCCCAAGTATATAATCGCTATATTCACCAGAAATTAAAGCACAGGTCTGATCGTGTGTGGAGTACTCCAGTCACATATGGGTTGGTGCTGCAAAATGCCATCTAGCAGCTTCGGACTTAGTAGAAAGGCGTGCGAAAAGGCTAATTGGCGATCCAGATTTGGTCAAGTCCAATCTACAAAGACTCCAGCACAGGCGCAGGGTAGCCAGCCTAACGGTATTTTACAGGTTGTATTTTGGAGAGTGTGCGCGGGAATTGCATGACCTGATTCCGCCATCTCCTTTCTACCATCGGACAACCCGACGTACGGCGAGTATCCACCCTTACGTTGTTGAAACTTCAACGGTCCGGACTAAGCGTTTCGCTTCGTTGTTTATACCGCGTACATCGACGGCCTGGAACAATTTGCCTGCTGCGGTCTTCCCGTCCTACTAGAATTTAAGTGTTTTCAAAGCTAGAGTAAATAGGCTCTTAATAAACTAGTGCGCCTCACCATCAATGATTGCATCACTGCTTACCATTAAGTGGGATCGCAGTCAAGCACTGGTTTATAACAATAAAAAAAAAATAGAGGTAGAAGGACAAATACTAGAATTTGTAGACGAATTTATTTACTTAGGTCAAATCACTTAGGTCACTGAGAACCAAATGTCAAGAGAAGTAAACAAATACCAAAGGAAAAAATTTTGGTCTTTGAAACAAATCATGAAAAGTCAAGATCTAGGTACAAAAAAAAAGGAAAGTATTTGATACCTGTATCCTCCCTTGCCTCACCTACGTTTGTGAGACCTGGGCGCTAACAGCAGCACAACGAAAAAAATTTCAAGGATGTCAACGTGCAATAAAACGCAGCCTGATGGCAGTAAAGAATAAAAACAGAGTAAGAAACACCGATCTGAGGAAAAGAAACAAAGTAATGGACATACTAAAGAGAATAGACAAACAAAAGTGGAGCTGAACAGGCCATATGTTGCGGGACAAGCAGGAAAAATGGAGCAAGATCGTCACAAATTATCTTGGGTACTAAGTGATGGAAGGAGAAGCAAAGGTAGACAGACTAGGAGATAGAAGGATGAGTTCAAGCTCACAGCGGAACCTAACTGGAGAAGGTAGGTAGCATAGGACAGACGGCAATGGAAACAACTAGAGGAGGCCTTTGCCAATAGGCACACTGATGTGAGAGACATTTTATTATGAGAAAAAAAAAGCTGACAGAATAAAAACATAAGCTAAAAAAAGTGGTACCAAAGAAAAAAAAAATTTTTTTTATTCTTGATAGGTTCGCGGTTGACCGCTATCTCACCTGATGGAAAGCGACGGTTGACGACGGAGCGCGCTTACCTAGAAGTAACCTATTTACTTTTGACTTAAAGATTAAATATAAGACTATATATTTAATAAATTTTTTTTCTGGTCTATTTTATATGATGTTGAGATAAATTTACTAATGTAAATTTACTAGTGTAATTCTATACGTTTGTAAAGCACCTTAGCACCTTCAGTAAATAAAGGCTATTTTATTTTACCCATAACCAGTAACAGTATCTGTAAGAGTATAGATAATGGTACCTTACTACCATGAGCTATGCCGGGTATCGAAAGGAATTATAGCCTTACTGCTGATCAGACTCTGCAGCAGCCCCAACTGCATGTTGTGCCTGGAAGGCAAGATAGCTCGTTTGTAAGGGTACTAGTGGCACGTATACATTGACGCGATTAGTAAATCAGTGCTAATATAGGATAAGAATATTGTTACTGACCTAATAGATCTTTGTTGTGTGCTGATGGAAATAAATTATAGACCAAGATCCCAGAGCTCTCTGACATAACTTATTTTCACATGGATAAAACGTTAGGTTCTCAGTAGCGTCTCATGTGCTTTGAATACCTGTGTGCTTGTGGAGCTCCTCCTTGGAGCCCCTGGGCAGGTACCAGGTCAGAAAAGGAACTAAAAATAAGAGTAACTTTAATTTTTATGGCTGATTTTTATACATGTTTTGTAGAATATTATTCTAAAGTAGTATCATAAGTGTCGGACACTTTCCATGGACCAAAACTTCTGTCAGACACGTTAAAGCTCAAAAAAAATGGACTTTACTTATTTTTACATGTCTGATTTTTAAATACGTTATTGAAGTAACTATTACAAAGTTATATTTCAGTAGTCAGACTAACTGTAGATCACTACTAAACAATAAGTTATGTCTGACAGCTAGCTCTAGGATCTTAGTATAATTATTAATATTATTATAAATACCCTTTGATAGCTGGACCCATGATACATAGACATTTTGTAGTGGTTATTTATAATATTAACTAACATCGCACACGTCGGTATCAATATCCAATATCAAAGCTTTGATACAATTTCACAGTATAATCCGACAGAAAATGTATTCGTGTATTTGAATAACTGAATATTGAAAACTGTGATCTATGTTTACAACGATGTTGCGGTTACCACAAATAGTAGGTACTGTGTGAATGAACATTAAGAAAAAAGATGGCTTATATCAACGTTCCACATACATGGCATAGCATAGTCGGCATTATAATGTTCCCACTGTTGGGACTCAGGCTTCCTCTCTAGGAGAGGGAATGGGCCGTAATCATCCACGCGGGCCCAGTGCGGGTTAGTGGATGTTTGTGATCTTCGAGTTTTTGGCTCTAGGATATGCCGGTTTCCTCACGATGTTTTCCTTCACCGCTTTAAGAACAGTGGTGATGAAATAAATTACAAAAAGTAATGCGCCTAGCTAGGTTTGAACCTGCAACCTACAACTCGTAAGGCGGGGCCGTTACCACTCGGCCAGCACTGCTCTATATATTTCACATACGAAACTAAATAAATATCTTTTTAATTGTTTCAAAGTTCATTGGCGGAAGTCAAGTTTATGAAGAAATCGTAACTCACTTCTGTAATGCCTAGCTTATGCAGACGATATAAAAAATTTAAGGCGTATCCCAAATAAGCAAGACTGCAAAGAGTGGCGCGAAATTTTTTTTTATTTTTTATTTCAAGTTCATTTCATTCTGGATACATTGGTAATCCAGAATGGATTACCAATGTATCCAGTTTTAAAATGTTCGTGCAAAGTTTCAGCTTTGTAAGTCAACATCTTCAGGTGGCGCATTAGATATAAATTCAGAGAAAAAAACACAAATTTTAGCTCGCAAATGGAACTGTGTTTCAGACAATATTACAACTTGTTTCAGAATATTGATATTTAAAATTATTACTAGCTACGCCAGACATAAAAAATGTGTCAGTTTTACTGAATCTTTGTTAGCAAAGTTTGGTGAGACCGTCTGATTAATGTATTTTTGACTAGTGTTTAGCAAATTGATGTTTATTTTATCTGGCAATTTTGTCCTAATAGTTTTGAATGCCTAATAGAGTAGGGTAGAGTAGTGTAGAGTAGGATAGAGTGGGATAGAGTAGGGTACGGTAGGGCTGGGTAGGGTAGAGTTGGGTAGAGTAGAATAGAGTAGTCAGTTGACGGGAGCAAAGCCACGAGCAAAAGTTAGTTTTACTATAAATTTTAAGAAGGTACTCATATTATCTTTAAGACAAAAAATTACGAAATGACTGCAGTTTGCGGGTACAACTTAGGGCTACATATGTTAGTTTTTTGAAAATACCTTCATGGTGCGCTACCTGAAAATAAAGCCCCAAACTTGTGGATTTTTAAATAAAGGAAGTTTTTTCATAGGATTATCGATTAACCATAAAGGATATTTTTTTTTTTTTTTTTTCGGTGGGAAAATCATCTTATGACATCCCCCGCCCTTGGGCGGGGCGGGAGATAGTGTCAGACTTTTACTGACTAAAAACCCACTCCTGTTCCTTCGTTGCCTTTCGTACCAGGGCCGAGTCTTCCTTTCAGAATCAGACCCTTGGCCCCGGTAGGCTTCGACTCTGCTAGGCCCCTACAGTTGCTGACATCTCCTTGAGGCACGCGTGGAACAGCACGCGCCGTCGATGACTTGGGCTCGGTCCGGACGGTTACCGGACGGTCGGACGGTGAGCCACCCATTGTTCGCCGTCCGCAAGCCCGCGCCTACGATGGCCGGAAATCGGGATCGGAATCCCGGCGGCGATTGGGGCGTGAGGACCGTTGCCTCACGCGATCGGCCGCCTTCTTTGCTAGCATTACTGCTTCGCAGAAGGAGGCGACCGCCTGCCACTCCTCCTCACTCCGGACCATGGCCTGTACCAAGGCCCGGCGCGAGAGATCGCCGCCGCCAATCGCCCCCACGAGGACACGGCGTTGCTCTGCCCAAGCGGGGCACACCTCTACCGTGTGCTCCACCGTGTCCTCCGGGCGGTCCGCACAATGGTGGCACCCGGGCGTTTCTTCCGCACGAATCCGGAACCTCCCGAACTTACCATGTCCGGTGAGGACCTGCGTCATGCGGAAGGTAAGGACGCCGTGTTGCCTTTCCAGCCACTCCTCAAAGAGGGGACTTATCGCCATAATTATGGCGTGCCCAAACCATAAAGTATATTAGAAAAAGTTTTTTTTTTTTTACTCAGTTTCACTCCATCCTGCGAGGTCCTTCAGTCAGATATTAAAACAATTGTAGAATGGTGTGATGTGAACTCGATGTCACTAAACACTAAAAGATTTCAGGTTATAACATCTTCGAAAAATAGTAAAAACACAATTAATTATGACTATCAGGGGAGTAGCAGTAAATAGGGTAAAAGTGGTACGTGAACTGGGTGTTATGTTTGATTCGGTTTTATTATTTAGACCCCACTACGATCACATTTGCAATAAGGCCAAACGTTTACTGTCTTTTATATTACGAAATGCCAAACCATTTAGATATCCACAAACTGTTCGTTGCTACTGTATTATTCTCTAGTAAGATCTATGTTGGAGTACTGCTCCTGTGTGTGGTCTCTAATATATAATACTCACAGGGATTGCATAGAATCTGTACAGAGAAGATGTGTCAGAATTTAAAGCGCGAAATGTGACCTCAGACGTAAACTCTTCAATTACAATCGACTCACAAACTTTCACACGAAAAGTCTTGTATTTTACTGCCTTCAAAAATTTGGTATACTTAACTAAATATAAACAAAGTGAAAAAGTTATTAAAAGTGAGAACAATGTTGAAAAAAAGGCTAAAACAACTGTGGTTTTATGATTCGGTGAAAAACTTATAACTGACTAAGGGCGAATCGAAAATAGACACTGAGTACACCAACCAATCTATATTATATTCTGTGATTATGTCACTGCGAAAACAGTCACCGTGTTCACTATGTTTTTTTTTTAGGTGAGAAATCATCTAATGTCTTCTCCCGTTTTAGGGCGCAGCGGGAGAGTGTGTCAGACTTTTACTGAATAAAACCACACCTATGTTCATTCTTTGCCTTTTACGTTCCAGGATCATCAGTTTCTCTTTCAGTAGTCAACTTATAGCCCCAGTAGGCTATAGCCCTGCTGAGCCCCACTACGTGCACTAGGTATGTTCATATTTATGAACCAAACCAAGCTACGCTGAATACTGAAGAATATTTATCACAAAAATTGCAACTCTAACAGGAAGGTTAAAATCAAATAATCTACCAAACGCAGAGCTAAGCAAGCTCACGTCCAGACCGGTACCGTAAATTTTATATCGAGCTACCACGAGACCTAATTGTGTGCATGTGCACACAACGTTGGCGGCGCATCGCCGTGCTATGTCGAGCTAATATCGAAGCAAATTTCATTTTAATGACCCAACCCGGCCGGCGATACCATCTACGCTCGATATATACTTTGCACAGGGCTGCCTGTGGCTGCCTTGAAAAACTAATGAACACGCAACTTCGGTTTTATTGTGTTTGGTTTCGTTAAAATGTGCTGTGATAAAGTTATTGGTTGAGAATAAAAATAAGTAATAATTATGATAAGGTAAATTGTGCCTAAATTATAAGAAAAATACCACACTCGTGAATAGAAATTTTAAATAAGGATTTGAACTTATTTTTACTAATCACGCTACTTACAAACTAACAAAAAAAAAAAAAACTAATATGTTAATAGAAATCCTGTTTTTAAATATTCTGTTATAATATTGTACACCCCAGATAATAAGTCGGTTGGGCACGCCACAATTTTGGCGGCAACTCTTTGTGGAGTGGCTGAAAAGACAACACGGCGTCCTCACCTTCCGCATGACGCAGGTTCTAAGCGGACATGGTAAGTTCGAGAGGTCCCTGCACTGGATTCGTACCGAAGAAACGCCTGGGTATCACCATTGTGTGAACCTTCCGGAAGACACCAATCCGAGGCTTGCCCCGCTTGAGCAGAGCATCGCCGTGGGCCCGAGGGAGCGATCGGCGGCAACGGGCTCTCGTGCCGGGCCCTAGTACTAGCCGTGGTCCGGAGCGCGGAGGAATGGCAGGCGGTCGCCTCCTTCTGCGAAGCAGTAATGCTAGCAAGGGAGGTGACCGCACGCGCGAGGGAACGGCCCTCACGCCTCAGCCACCGGGATTCCGATCCCGATTTCCAGCCACCATAGGTGCAGGCTTGCGGACGGCGAGCAATGTAAAAAGGCCAAATAAGTTGACATGTCCGGGGGTTCATTTTCACTTAACTCATGGCCCTAGTAGACGGTCGGATGGCGAGCTAACCTTTGCCTCGCGCGTGCGGCCGCCTGCCACTCCTCCTCGCTCTGGACCATGCTCTTTACCCCCACGAGGACACGGCGGTGTTCTACCCAGGCGGGTCACACGTCTACCATATGCTCCATTGTGTCCTCCGGGCGGTCCACACAATGGTGACAACCGGGCGTTTCTTCCGCATGAATTCAGTGCAGAAATCTCCTGAACTGACGATGTCTGGTGAGGACCTGCGTCATGCGGAAGGTAAGGAGACCGTGTTGTCTTTCCAGCCACTCCTCAAAGAGGGGACTTACCGCAATAATTATGGCGTGTCCAGTACTGGGAGATATATATAGACATAAGATACCGCCTGAACTCTGTCCGCCATGCCGCGACTTGGCGTGGCAGTGGAGTTTCGCCACGGCGTTGCATTTCCACGCGCAGTTCGTGCATGCGTGCAAGGACTGTTGCCTCCAAATTCTACGGTGGAAGGCCAGCAAGGAGGCTCGCCACTTTGCAGGAAACCGTGCGGTATCTCCACCATCCGTATGGCCATGACTTGCGTTCAGCTTAGCCGCCGGTAATGAGGAGTTTACCACCCGATAAGGCCATGCACCATAGACCCGGGTCTATTTTGCCTTATGTTCAACACGCACCTTAAATAGATGTCAAGTTACAGCTGATATAATTTATACATCGACATCACAACTATAATATTATCAGTTAAAAAATATTCCAACTCGTTGAAAAAATATTTAACAAAAAATTATAAATAATTTTTCCTGTAAAATTTATATTTTACGATTACCGGCTTATTGCCCAGGGGCATCGAAATAATGGTTTCGTAAATCTAATTCTGGCTTCATTTACGCTTGGGGACGGAAGGGAAATGTCAGTTATTATTATGACAGTAACAGCAACCAAGTGTAGTTTACGCAAAAGCAACAGCTTAATCGAAAAAAAACATGATATAGCAGCACTTTTTATACACACAGAAACTTAAAAATTAAAAGAAAAATGCAGTTAGAGGAGCACAAAGGTGCTGCTTATTTCGAATAAGATTTCTTCCAGCAGACCTGCGACAGGACCGTCGGATGGCCTCATCCATCATTTATAGACTGTGTCTACATGCCTATGTAGACACAGTCTATAAATAAATTAAAATATATTTAACATACTATATTATCTAAATTTAATCATATGATGCATACATATACATCACAAATTTTTAATTGTTACAAATACTTAAAGGGCTTATTAGAAAAGGTCTTGTTATTATTTAAGTAAAGTCTCAATATATAATATTCAAAACCAGCAATGTTATTAGCGCTGGTTTATATCCCAAAATGTCACTCAATTTATGGAAATGTTTTACAGGCGATCAAAATGGAAAAACACTGTTTCTAGTAGCAATTATTATGAATGATTGATTCTATTATGAATTTACCAATTATGACAAATTTTCGTAGAAAATTTTTGGATTTAGTTTTTTTACTGACTACAAAAATATGATCAGTAACGGTAAAAATAGGGGTGTACATATGTATATCAGTAACAGTAACCTTTTTGTTTGAGTTGGGGAATCATCAAAATCAAATAACTGCCCCCGTTCTGGGTGGAGCGAGAGAGGGAATCAGAATTTTTCTGAGTAAAAATTGTTCAGGAAAAACAAACACAACAACAAACACTTACATCGAATACTTCCCTGGTCTCCACGACACAGGGAATCCTAGTGTGGAGACCAGAGAAGTATTCGATGGAAGTGTATTTTTTTCCTGAACAATAAACCATTATTATTATTAAAACCGATCTGTGTTCCTTCAGTTCCCCCTACTCTTTCGGACAATCCAGCAACCTAGACGTAGCAGCCCTAGAGTTAAAACTAGACGCTTAATTCTACATACATTTTGGAAATTCATGCAAGTCAAGCGTGTTATCTGCATATCGCATGACTTTCTATCACGGTTTTACGACAAGTGGATTGGCTGTATCCTCTGTAATAGCCAATTAGTTTTATGGAGCGCCACTTACGACAGCCCTACACCGCGGGGGTTACGCTTCGTCGCCGCATTCAATAGCTTTTGTGTGGGGCACCTACCTTTTGTTGTTGCGACGGAATCATGACAGAAGGCCCCAGTTGTTGAGATTGTGCTGATTTACGACGCAGCCGTTGAAATTGGGCTTTTATTTTATATACAGTACTGAATCACTGTGAAGTCTTTATCTAAAATATTAACGTCGTTTTATGTCGGTTGTTGTTCTCGTTCTCAAAGGTTTTGCATGACCGATGTTCACAAGGAGGTTCTAAAGGAAAATATATGGCAGGCTTTCAGTATTTCATTTCAGGTATTTACCATACGAAGTAGAAATGGCCTTAGTGTGGTTTGAAAAACCCACTAGGGCTTAATGACTCTAGTTCATAGTAAATCTTCTAACATATAAAATCTCATGTCGCAGTGTTTGTTATCGTACTCCTCCGAAACAGTTTGACCGATTTTTATGGTTTTTTTTTTGTGTATTTTTAGTAGGTCTGAAAAAAAATCAGCTGTTCAGTACATTTATGGTTTGGATTTCGGCTTTGCCCCCATAGTAAAAATTGTTTGTTATCATGAGCACAAACACGTGTTTAAGCATCGTACACTAATTGCCAGTCACCCTATATATTTCTAAATACATACATATTATAGATAAAATAAACCCAGACACACAAAAAATTATTGTGCTCATCACGCAAACATTTGTACTGGGTGGGAATCGAACCCACGACCTCCGGCATAGCAGCCAGGGCCACTAACAACAGGCCAGTCTAATAGTAGTAGAATAAGTCGCAGGCTATTTTTTACCCTCCTAACCCCACCCTCCATTTTTTGTTTCATAATTAATATGGCAGAACCACGTTTGCTGAATCAATTAGTTAATTTTGTATCTCTTTGAATGGTCCACAGTCTCCAAAATAATTTTATAATCAAAACAATGAATTTATTCTTTCATTTTATCCCTCTCCGGTCGTGTTGGATTGCTGCCCTTTCGGACTATGAGAGTAAATGAGGCAGAGAGTGCACCTGTGTTTAGAAACTTGTATTAGCACTATAATTCTCTTGAGTATTTGGCTAATCTCCGTTGAGATTGGTCACGTTTGTCATTGGATTTGTTACCCATAGTGAAACCCGGGGCCCTGGGACGAAGGCAAAGAAGGAACAGGAGTGGGTTTTTTGATTTACCCACCTAAAAAAAAAAAAAACCCATACAATTTTTTAGTTAAAATTTGAACTTAGAAAGACATAACTGAAGTAAATATAGTAGTTATATAACCTCTTACCTTTTTTTTTTCACTCCTGTTCCTTCTTTGCCATTTGTTTTCCAGGGCCCCGGGGATCTCTTTCGCATCACCCATGGCCCCAGTACGCTTCGACCCTGTTGGGCCCCTACGGTTGCTGACAACTCCTTGAGGCGCGCGTGAAACACTACGCGCCGTCGACGACTTGGGCTCGGTCCGGACGGTTACCGGACGATCGGACGGCGAGCCACTCATTGCTCGCCGTCCGTATAATCTCTTAGCTCCAGTTGCTATTTTAATATCTATATTTCGTTTTTATTTTCACACACATTCATTGTTCTCACATGATAGCGACAAAAAACATGTAACAGAGATATTTGTAATTACAAAATATGATTGAAAAGAGTGTCCATGGAGTTTCTTGCACATTCTTCTCCATAACACACACACACACGCACACTTTAAAATGTGCAATTAGCTTCATTTATTCTGACTGACTTCTTGACATTTCAAAAGTGCCTGTAAATCGTTTATTTGAAATAAATGCTTTTGAATCTTTGAATCTTAAATACTACCCTTTATTTAATATTGAAAAACGGATATCAAACAACATCAAAAATTCGCCTTTATAATTAATAATATAAATTTAACATAAATTTGACAATAGGCGAGTGGAAAAGGACCTTTTCCACTCGCCTATCGTCAACATCGAGCATGGTTTAAAAGCTTGTTGCTTCATCTAACGCAAACCAATACGATGTTTGATGAAGAAACAATGCAAAAAAGAGAGATAACGCCTAAAACTCTGTTCGCATTCGGTAATTCCGTGATTTACTCGAATTTTTCACAAAAGTTGTTCCAGGAAATATGTGTTTTTTTTAAACCCTTAAAAGTTTTTCAGATAAATTGTCGTTATTCGGAATCTCAATTATATGTGAAATGCTCCTATTAATCTACTTTTTTATATTTTTTAAATATGAGTACATTATGGAGGGCTAAACTTCACATAAAATAGCAGATTTTCAGAGGTATACTAGATTAGTTTTACACACATTTATCTTTTGATTTTAGAAGCCTAGATAATATCCACAAGATAGCTGTGTATTCGAAATATCTAGAGAAAGATCTGTAATAACATTATTATCAAGTAAGAGCGGTTGTATGAAAATGTACGTCGAAATAAGACGCTCTTAAATGAAAATGGTTGGAAAAAAATAGTTGTATACGTCGGATCGGCCACCTTAGTAACAGTTATTGTAGCAAATGATTAAATAGTATAATCTCAATAACCATAGTCTGGACTGAAAATATATTTCCCAGAAACATCTCAAAACATATAACTGAAACTGGCAGTGCAAAAAATACAAATAGAGATAGAAATATTGAAAATAAATATTCTCGATAGAAGTATTGAATTTAGTTCAATGCTAATCGATATCTCGTGCGAGTTTATCACATAGTGAGATCAAAGGTTTATCTTATAAGCCTTAACACAGTTCGGTCTTACTTTTAATAATCTAATCCTGAATCTAGGCTTCAGTTTCTTGCTGAAACAAAAAGCTAGGCAAAAAAACGTAGGCTAAGCTGAGCATCTTCTTTTCAACTATCTCCGGTAAATGCTGAACCTCGAATGTAGTTGAAAAATTCGATTTCTGTCGAATTCCAATATCTAGGGGTCTTGTTAAATCCGACTTAAATACGAGAAGAACTTTTTGTTTTTGTACACGAAAAGGGAGGCCCGTAGACGGCACGTGAACCTAGTAATTAATGCGAAACAAGGAGAAATAAAACACATATTCACACCGAAATGTGTAACCGGCGGCGCGTATAATTAAAACATCACTTGGATAGAATCAGATGAAAGAGTTTCAGCTATACGTTCAAACACGGCGTGAGCTGCGGTTGCTACGCTTTTTGTTGAAAAATTCTTTTTGGATCGTACAATCGCCAACAGAATTGGCAATTTTTATTAACAGCATGCGGAGCTGAACTGAACGTATTTACAAATTGGCTTTTAATTCTTGATTTAATTCTCTTACAGTAGTTATGTATCGGATTCGAATTTTGAGACAAATCCATTAGTATACAATAAATAAGGTCTGGAGCAATTTTAAAGACTTAACAGTATAGGTTACGTAGCACAGCATTCTATAGTTATTGCCCCCGTAAGATATACATGTATATAATGCTCAAAAAAGCTCTCATTACTCTAAAAAAAAATATCACATTATATTATAAAAGCTGACATATGGTTCCGAAACATGGTCGCTCACAATAGGCCTCATCAGAAGGCTTAAAGTCACCCAAAAGGCAATTGAAAGGGCTATACTCGGAGTTTTCTTGCGTGATCAGAAATGAAGATATCCGCAGCAGAACCAAGGTTGCCGACATAGCACGAAGAATTGCCAAACTTAAGTGGCAATGGGCAGGGCACATTGCTCGCAGAATAGATGGCCGTTGGTGCCAAAAGGTTTTGGTGTGGCGTTTGCATATCGGAAGAAGCAGTGTTGGAAGGCCCCTTACAAAGTGGACCGATGACCTGGTTTTTTTTTTTTTTTTTAAGTTGGGAAAATCATCTAATGACAAATCCCGCTCTTGGGTGGAGCAAGAGATAGTGTCAGACTTTTACTGACTAAAAACCCACTCCTGTTCCTTCGTTGCCTTCGTCCCAGGGCCCCGGGTTTCGTTTTTACACTACCCATGGCCACAGTAGGCTTCGACCCTGCTGGGCCCCTACGATTTGCTGACGTCACCCTGAGGCGCGCGTGGAACAATACGCGCCGTCGACGACTTGGGCTCGGTCCGGACAGTTACCGGACGGTCGGACGGCGAGCCACCCATTGCTCGCCGTCAGCAAGCCTGCGCCTACGGTGGCCGGAAATCGGGATCGGAATCCCGGCGGCGGTTGGGGCGTAAGGACCGTTGCCTCACGCGATCGGCCGCCTCCTTTGCTAGCATTACTGCTTCGCAGAAGGAGGCGACCGCCTGCCACTCTTCCTCGCTCCGGACCATGGTCTGTACCAAGGCCCGGCGCGAGAGATCGCCGCCGCCGATCGCCCCCACTAGGACACGGCGTTGCTCTTCCCAAGCGGGACACACCTCCACCGTGTGCTCCACCGTGTCCTCCGGGCGGTCCACACAGTGGCGACAACCGGGCGTCGCTTCCGCAGGACGTCGGTGCAGGAACTTCCCGAACTTTCCGTGTTCGGTGAGAACCTGCGTCATGCGGAAGGTGAGGACGCCGTGAGGTCTTTCCAACCACGCCTCAAAGAGGGGACTTATCGCCATAATTGTGGCGTGCCCAGCACTGGGTCGCGACAGTCGCTGTCGCCGCCGATGACCTGGTGAAGGTTGCCGGAATCCGATGGATGCGAGACGCACAGGACCGTTCACTGTGGTGTCATTTGGAGGAAGCCTATGTCGAGCAGTGGACGTCTATCGGCTGAAATGATGATGATGATTATAAAGGCAAAAGTTTGTGTGCATATTTATGTATGTTTGTTACTTGTTCACACTCGAACGGCAGAACGGATTTCGACAAAACTTAGTACACGGATAAAAACGGCACGTTCTTATTGACTGCTGCGCTGCGTGTAACGGGTTGGATCCCCGCACAGAACAAATATTTCTATAGCCTTTAGATTGTTGTTTTGGGTCTGAGTGTCTTATGTATGTGAAATTACATGTCTTTAAACGAAGTCACGATAAAGGAGTAATGCCTAGTGTGAGGCAGTATATTATTTAACAAACTGGGCAAGTGCGAGCGCAGTTTCGTACAAATTACAATTCCCGAATAAAGTTTCGAAAGATTTTTTCCAATTGCAAAAATGTATTTTATTTTTTAGTGACTAAGCAACTTATTTACTGTTTTCAGATTTATTCCTAAACCTGTGCTATAAGTCCTTGCTTTATGCCAAATTTCGGGATTCTGGGTCAACGGAAAGTAGCCTGTGAATTTCGATTCCTTTGAGAGCATCGAAGTATACGTTGTTTGCGACATAAACGGCCGTATGTTTTTTATTCGTTAAATAAGAAGTTTGATTTTTTCACAGCTTCAAGGGACCGCAGACTTAAGTATATGGTTTTAATTTCAATTCGATATCGTTACACGTTCTTGAGATAAAGGGTGTTGACAGACAGACAGACAGACAGATCGACGGACAACAAAGTGATCCTATAAGGGTTCCGTTTTTTTCCTTTTAAGGTACGGAACCCTATATATAGTACTTAAGATACTTTTACCCCAAAAATATGTCCCCTTGGGGTAATTTTCTACTATTACACAGGCAAAGTCGCTGGCATCACACAGCTTAGAAATAAGGAACTCTACTACAATAAATTATTACTCAGAAACATATATCATATTGTGTTTAGGTAAGTAGTTCTGAGAGAAACGAGGTAACATGTTTCACTTGGGTTAAGTAGAGATTATGGTTTGGAACTGGAATAAGGAAAATAAGCGGTTTGGAAGCTTATACGAGCGCAATAGCTTTATATATTTTATAGAGTTTTATAATAAGTAACTGATTTGAGTGTTTTTTCAAGTGCTTATAAAAATAAATCTCTTGAAACACCTCTAAATTATTTTTTGCATCATCATCATTTCAGTCGAAAGACATCCAGTGCTGGACATGCATCTCGCATCCATCGGATTCCCGCAACCCTCACCAGGTCATCGGTTCACCTTGTGGGAGGCCTTCTAAAGCTGCGTCTTCCGGTGCGCGTTCGCTACTCCAGAACCTTTCGGCCCGTCGACGGGCAACGGTCCTCACGCCCCAACCACCGCCGAGATTCCGATCCCGATTTCTGGTCACCGTAGGCGCGGGCTTGTCGACCGAGCCCAAGTCGTCGACGGCGCGTACTGTTCCACTCGCGCTTCAAGGAGATGTCAACAAACCGTAGGGGCCCAGCAGGTTCGAAACCTACTGGGGCCAAGGGTCGGATTCTGAAAGGAATACTCGGCCCTGGTACGAAAGGCAATGAAGAAACAGGAGTGGGTTTTTAGTCAGTAAAAGTCTGACACTATCTCCCGCTCCGCCCAAGGGCGGGGGATGTCATAAGATGATTTTCCCACCGAAAAAAAACTTCATAGGCTAATAAAATTGTTACAAAAAAACCCTTTTTTAGGGATTCAGAAAAATCTTCGAGACCCCATTTGGGAATTGAACTGTTTACATAGGTAAGTTTGTAAGGAACCCTCAGTGCGTGATCCGACTGCACTTGCCCAGTCTTTTTTTCAGGAAAATCACGCCAAGTATTTTATTTTTTCTATTGATAGGCTCGCGCTTGACCACTACGTCACCTGACGGAAAGCGGTGATGTAGTTGACGAAGGAGCACGCTTGCCTTGAAATAACTTATTCACTTCTTTGCCATTGGAATTTATTTATTCACTTACTACTTATTCACTTCTTATCCATTGGAAATCATGTAATGACATGACAATGATAATGGCGAGAGGGCGTGTCAGACTTTTAGTGACTAAAACTCCCTCCTGTTCCATCTTTGCCTTCATTCCAGGGCCCTGGGGTCCTCTTTCGCATCACACATAGCCCCAGTAGGCTTCGAGCCTGCTGGGCCCCTATGGTTTGCTAACACGCTTACCGGACGATCGACGGCGAGCTACCTATTGTAGGACAAATCAAAAGACTAGTTCATTATACACAGGATTTTATTGTTTCCAATATTAATAACAAGTTTTTAAAGAACAAATAACATTTAAAATAAGCAATACGTTACAAATTTATTAATAATTATAGTTAATATTCTAATAGTTTTACTCACAATTATTAACATAGACGCAACAAATTATCAAACATCAAATACCCTCAATTTATTATTTAACTTACTTGCAAATCATAGGCTGTTAACTCCACAAACTTCGGACAGCAACTGAGAGCGCAAATCGGAATCTTGGCTGTCGCTAATGGCAAGCGGCTTCAGGGATTCGCCCTCTGGCCGCGGGGTCCAACCGTGGTCCATAAATATGGACCCGTCATTGTGTAGCCACTATTGGCATGGCCTTTTGATTATGTTTTTAAACACCCATGTGTTTTTGTATGTGCGAGTATACTGTAGGTACGTCACGGCGCTATTTCCCATAGCGCCGACTCTTCACGACACACCGGCGGTCAGTCCCCGCCAGGTGAGACCCCGAGGGGAAGCACGGCGGGGGACGACCTGCCGACGACGAATATGCCGGCTTTTTACGGACCTACAGTAGATGTATCCCCCGGCTAACCCGCTTCCAGAGCGAGCCGGTTACGGTTCAGACCGCAGGAACGATCACGTATATGTGTGAGCGGCACTGTACTGTGTAACATCGCTCAGTTCACGTGCACTGAATAGTACGCTTGCGCTATCTATTCAGTGCGTGAGTCTAGCGTGTGTAGACTTGTGAATGTATGGTCGACTCGCGCAATAATGGCGACATGCGCTTTTATAGGTGTAGGGAGGGGTTGGCATCATTGCGATCTCGGCCGTTACAAAAATTTTCTTTAAATTCAAATTATTTTAGTATTGTTTTTCAGCTGCTATGTACTATTTAATGGTAACTAATATCCAAATTATTAATCGATAACCAATGTACGACTTAATATAACATAAAAGAGGTATAGAATAACACGTTCTTACACTATTCACTGTTGATTTAAAGAAATAAGAACCCTGGTTGTAGCTATCAGGAAACACAGACCCCCAGCAGGGAATTTCACTCAAAGGAGTGTAATTCTGTACGTAGAATGAATGTGTCTGCGTGTGTTTTTTTTCTTCTATATTTATTATATACATAGGTAAAATAAAAATGAAATACATAATGTTCTAGAATTCTATGTCATACGTGACGGTACCAAACTAAGCGAACACATTTGCGTTTCAACTTATCGCCATATTTCAAGTACTTACAGATTTTTACAGCCCCGAAAATGTCTAGAGCCATTTCACATGACCTTTTCTTTCATAAAAGATAAGGAATGTGGGCAGACAAATTAAATTTAATATGACTTCAGAAGTTAACATAACATTTGTGATAACTTTGTATTTGATCAAAGTAAAACATATTTCGTGCTGTTCAGTTAGTCTTTTCCAAACAAAACTTGATTTATATAAGAAATTGATTCAAGTCAGTGATTCTTAAAATTATAAACACGAACTTTTGTTAGAAGAATCGAGAAACTAAATAATTGTTTCTTTTTCAGTGAATTACGAAAGGAAAAATAACACGAAACAAAATTGTTTGTGAGAAACTTTTGAATCGTAAATTGTGAAAATTGTTAGCGTTATAAGACTGTGCTGTTTTTTATTTTGATCTCCTGAAATATAAAATTAAAATTTATGAAAACTTTGTACATTTATTTTTAGATGCTATTTTTTTAGAGGATAGCTTTTTGCTTTTTACTAAGTTGAAATGAAGCACGTGATATTTTTTTTTAACCATATCTATCACTTTGATAAAAAAAATCTTCAGTGACTTACGCAGTGTCAAAACATTACTGACGTTATGTCATTATAGATAAAAAAGAAGGGATGAAGGGAATTTATATAAAAGAGAAAAAAATAATAATTAAAATTAAAATAAATATTGGAATTGGAATTTTTTATTATTTTTTTAATCTCTTAATAAACTAGTGCGCTTCGCCAAAAACGATTGAATCACTGCTTACTATCAGGTGGGATCGCAGTCAAGCAAGAGTCTCTATTATTTAAAAAATTATATATATTTTAATTTTGATTATGAGTATTTATTCGTTTTAATAACCAAAGAACAGTTCGGAGGTGGACAAAGTTATATCTTCGGAGAATTTCTGCTGACTTTTTTAAGGGTATCCTCGTGCGGTGCTCCTGATAACGCGACCATTTTCTTTTTGTGGGAATCAAACTAATAGTTTCCCGAGGGCTTATAGAAAGTAATAAATTTTATTTCATCTTGACGTATCTGCCTTTTTCTATTAGTAGCGCAGTTGCGATCTATCCGACCGGAATTGATTTCCAATATAAAACAAAAAGGCCCGTTTATCTTCATAATCTCTAGAGTTTTATGTACCCCCAGTCATAAGTTATTGCCATCAAATTTTGAACCACATTATTTAATAATATTTTTTTATTTATTTTTAATGATAGATAGATATATTCTTTATTGTACACCAAAAATACAAATTATATTAGGAACAGGCATGATAGGCTCGCGTTTGACCACCATCTCACCTGATGGTAAGCGATGATGTGGTCGACAATGGAGCACGTTTGCCTAGAAATAACCTATTCACTCTTGACTTAAAGACCCTTAAGTTGTAGCTATAAGTAGTAATAGCGTATAGTAGTAGTGAAGTTGTTGTTAATTTATCAATTTATACAGTTTATATAATCAATATTGTTTTTTCTAAGACGTTACTGACACCACGTGCTTCGAAAAGCACGTAAAGCCGTTGGTCCCAGTTGTCACTCGTAGATCTTTGACAATCGTTATAGGTAGGTAGTCAGATAGACTATCAGGGGCATCAGCCCCCTAGCCAAGTTACGATCGTTTCGTTCGCGCCGAACGTCTCGAGTAGGCCAAGCCTTCGATGCCTTTGTTTTGACCACGCGACTGAGCATTGAGATGACGTCAGAACAAAGGAATCGGAGGCGTGGCTTACTCGAGGCGTTCGGCGCGAACGATACGATTGAACTTGGCTAGGGGGGCTGGTTATCCAAAGGATGACGTGTTGCCCAGTAATTTGGGTTGTGAAGGTCATATAGGCAGTCGCTGCATGTAAAACAGGGTTATTAAGCCACAAACAGTTTGACTGACTGACTTCAAGCTAGTTGGCAAAAGGGCTAGGGAGATAATGTTGATGTAGTCAATATTGTATATTATATAAATAAAAGCGAAATACCACTCACTGATTAACCACGAAGTCTCAGAAACTATTACACCTACAAACTTAAAATTTGGCAGGTAGGTTCCTTATATTTTAGACTAAAAACGAATTTAACGAAACTCAACCCTTAAGAGGGTAACATGGGAGTTAAAATTTTGTATGGAGAAACCGACTTTCACGTGGGCGAAGCTGCTGGCAGAAGCTAGTATTGTATATAATAATAAATCATACAAACTTTGATTACTGCTGTGACTTACTTATGTATTTATTAAGAGCACGTCACAGTAATAGTTAATTAAGATCTTAAAGAAAACCGCGTAACTTTAAATTAGTGGTTTTGCGTTCTATGTGCGACGAACAACAGCTTCAAATTAAGAAATTTATGCACAATAATTTTCAAAATTTGCGAATACTAATTAGCGACGCTTCGAGATTTTAGACAGAAGCTTTTTAAATCCTTAACATAGTTTTAATATTCTTAATAAATTCATAACAAAATTAGAACATCATAAAGCTATTGTCCTCCAGTTCATTAAGCTAGCCATTGGGATTAAACATTGCCGTTAATACGCCTCTGAAGACAATAAGTAAAGCTGACCCGTGGCCCTTTAAAATGGTTGAATCACCAGTTATCAGAGACCTATCTTCCAAATCCTACCTTTGCTGTTCGCAATCGAAACCGAAATTAAATTAGGGGGGCCGAGGGGTCTAACGTCACTGGTAGGTTAGTATGTATGTGTGAGTGTGAAATTGTAATTCTAAAACGCGGTCATTATCCATGCAGTGACCCTGGATATGGGACAGGCGGAGACAGGGGTCCCTTGACACGAGAAGTAAGATTAGTCCCACATACAAAGTTTTAAATTAAACGTGGCCCGTGGATGGGGATAAAATAGTGTGTAATGCGTGGTACTTAAGCGACTTGCCCGTTGTTTTATCTTTGTGCTCTCATAATTATTTTACAGGCTTTGTGTTCACGTTGTCTCTCCACGACCGAATAGCTGTAGTTTTCAGTTAGGCTCGTGTTGAATCACGTAGTATGTTTATCTAAATTATGATTAAGTAAACAGTGCTCGGTGAATACGTAACATTTCAAATTAACGTTTCAGTTCTGAAATACGTTTGTGTTTCTGAAAAGTTTGTTTTGTAATGTATTTCTAGTTTGATAAATGTTGCTATTTAGTTTATCTAATTGATAAAAAAGGGCTGGCTTTTACCTCGGTCAGAGATTAAGCATTCCCATACAACGTGGCAATGCCGCCAGCCTTTTGGGCACACTTCCAGTCGACAGCAATGCGGAGGAATTTGCAGAGCCTATTCAACTGAGTCGGCAAACGTTGTTCTGCCATATAAATCATCAAAGAAAAAAATGGGAGGTGAGAGGAGGAGAGTAAAATATAGCCGACGCCGTACGACTTTTTCTCAGACCTTTCATATATAGGGTGACTGGCAATTAGTGTACGATACTTAAACACGTGATTGTGCTCATGATAACAAACAATTTTTATTACGGGAGCAAAGCCGAAATCGCGAAAAAAATATCAACTATTAGGCAAAGATAAAAGTACTGAACAGCTGATTTTTTTTCGCGATTTCAGATTTGTTCCCATAGTAAAAGTATCGTACACTAATTATTAGTCACCCTATATACACAAAAAATATATATAAATATTGGTCAAACCGTTATGGAGAATTTCGTTAACAAACACTGTCAGAAAAGATTTTTGTATATTATTCGATTAATATAAATGACCTTCTTTATCTTTGAACACTCTCTTACATAAAATACATAAATATTAACTAAACTATACGAAAACCGAACTATGTACATAAATATAATACAATTATGTACATAATTAAAATACATTACACTCAGGTGTCGAAATACTCCTCCACATCGCTGTCATCCGGGAATGTGCCCAGAAGACTGGCAGCATTGCCACGTTGAATGGCAATGCTAATTCTTTGGGCAAAGAACGAGCCAGCCCTTTGGCTTTTTTTTGGTTTCCTAAAATAAACAATTTTAGAAAACCAAAAAAAAAAATGACCTACCATTAAAATTTAAATTACAGAATTTTTTTTTAGAATCGTCGTTGTTCTTCTTCTTCTTCCTTGCCTTATCCCTTCATTCGGGGTCGGCTCTCCTCGTTTTTAGGCGCCAGGATAGTCTATCCTGGGTTGTCTGTGCGTCCAGCTAGCTGAGCTCGTTCCAGATCTTCGGATACGATAGTCCACCACGTAGCTAATCGTCGTTGTTCATACGATATAATATTTACAACATTAAGGACACATTCTAGTAAGTATATTAAAAATATTCTGTTCACCTCGCAAGAGAAAATGGCATTAACGAGTAACGAAGTCAACGATGTGAGCACAATGTACAAATTTTATTACGCAGTAAAATGTAAAATTAAATCAAATAATTTTCGATATAACGCCTACGTAGGTGGCTAGGAGCCATTAAATGAGATGTGCAAGCAAAGAGCTTTTCAAATTCTATTTTTATATTACTGGAAGTCTTGAATAATGAGATTTTATGCTGATATGTGCGTTCAAGTTGAAGTTTTATGCGTCTATATAAAAAGGAAAATAAGCAAGATGATATTTAAGGGTTTTCGAGACTAACGCGGTTAAATATGCCGGTTTCACGATGTTTTCCTTATCTGTTATAAAAGCAGTAGTGATGAAATAAATAACACAATAGTACATTTATAACAGATAAATGCAATAAAATTGTGGCGGGGGAAAGCACGCGCAATTTTCTGCACTAGTGCGGAAAACAGTCTATTGCGTGCCTAAAAGCGGTAGGATAAGAGCGGATTTTCGAGTAAGGGTCATCGTCATCATTTCAGCAGATAGACGTCCGCGACGTCGTCGTTTTCTAGTAAGTGTATTGAAAAATAATGTGCCTGGCTGAGTTTGAACTCGCTACCTACAACTCGTAAGTTGGGACTGTTACCACTAGGGCACCACTGCTCTATTTCTCTCTATCTTTTGTATTTACCATTTACCTAGCGAGCAAAATTTGGGTACTAGTGAAACAGATACATTTATATCTATAAATGTATCATCCAATGACTTGACCCGGTCTGGTTGGGCCGAGAGGTAGTTTCAAACTATTGCTGACTGCCCTAAGCGGTCCTGTCAATCTTGCCGACATCACATCCTTACCGGACGGCGAGCTATCCATTGCTCGACATCTGCAACCTCGCGCCTACGGTGACTGGGAATCGCCCTGCGACTCCCGACATCCGGAACATCTCCGGACACTTATAATACTGGCTGAAGAGTGTACATGGAGTTTCTTGTACGTTCTTCTCCATAGAGACATACGCTTTGGAAGGTGCAATTTAGCTTCACTTTTTTTGACCAACAAACATTTTGACAATATACGTTTCTGATTTTTGATGTGATGTTCTTGTAACCATATGTAATAGGATAGAATACACTTTATTGTATACCGAAAGAGTTAGGTAACTTATACAAAAACTTAAATCTATGGGTACAATGGCGGTCTTATCGTTAACAGTGATATCTAATAGACAACCTTAAGATGGATCGACCTCAATTATACAGGTGGCCTGTGGTGTACTGCTAAAAAATTATATATTTTATATAATATATTATATTATAACATACTTATATAAAACACAATAATTATGACTTTGCAAATAATTTATATCAGCATCTTTATAAAAATTAAAAGTAAAACCTAAAAGTTCAGCAAATATGAAAAAGAATTTATTACAAAAGAAAACCAAGTATTTTTAATAAACCAAAGGTAAATACCATGCAGCTATAAAAAGAGACTTTTAAATATATTTCCAAGTTATGTAAATAAGTTTATCTCAAGTGAAAACGTAAAAACAAACGTCGCTTGGAATTCCTTTGTTCAGAGTCCTGGCTTAAGAGGGTATGACACTGGGCAGGAGACTCGTAAAATGTCACATTTCATCTACACAATAGGTAGAGTATCCGTTTTGTATCATTTTACTCCTCACTAACTTAAATAGGAATAAAAACGACAGTGTTTTAAATGTAGGTATATGTACTTTTTAGGGTTATGTACTTCAAAAGGAAAAAACGGAACCTTTAAAGGATCACTTTGTTGTCCGTCCGTCTGTCTGTCTGTCTATCTGTCAAGGCCCTTTATATCGGGAACGCGTGCAGGTATCGAGTTGAATTTACCATATACTTAAGTCTGCGGTCTCTTAAGCTGTGAAAAAAATAAAATTTCTAAATGAACGATAAAAAAAAGATGCGGCCGTTTATGTCTCAAAAAGCGTATATTTCGACACTCTCAAGAATATCAAAATTCATAGGGTACTTTCCGTTAAGCCAGAATCCTGAAATTTTGCATAAAGCAAGGTCATAAGGTAAGGTTTGTCTTATGGCACAGGAATAGGAATAAATCTGAAAACTTTAAATTTGTAGTTACGTCATAAAAAAATCTTTTTTTCCGATTCGAAAAAATCTTCGTAACTTAATTCGGGAATTAAACTGTTTTTTTTTACTGCTATCTGACCTGATGGAAAGCAAAGATGCGGTTGACGATGGAGCGCACTTACCTAGAAGTAACCTATTTACTCTTGACTTAAAGATTCCCGGGTTGTAACAGCAGCCATCAGGAAACACAGATTCCGGCAAGGAACTCCACTCCTTAGCAGTACGCACAATGAATGTGTTTCCAAAACGTTTTGTGCGTATAGGTGGGATGTCCACCATGTACTGGTGGCGCATCGCCGTACGCCTGGTGGTCCAATGATGGAACGGGCTAGGTGGAATTGGTTATGCAATTCCAATGCACAATCCCCGAAATGCCGCCGGTAGAAAACCGACAGGCTAGCAACTCGGCGTCGATGCTCAAGACTTTGAAGCCTCGACTCAACAAGTGCATTATTGCTAATGATCGTCCTGGCTTGCCTCTCAATTGCCTTAAGTGCGTCGAGCTGGTATCGGGCAGATCCATCCCAAAGATGAGAGCAGTACTCCATACACGATCGAACTTGTGCTTGATAAAGTTTGAGCAGCTGTTCCAGCGTGAAGTACTGTCTGGCCTTCGCGAGGATTCCCAGCTTTTTTGCTGCCAGTTGAGCCTTTGCTTCGATGTATGCCTAAAGTTGAGTGTTGACGTCAACGTAACACCAAGAAGATCAAGATGATCAGTTATCGGCACGGTTACGCCCCGGAAAGTTGGTGCAGGTTTTCATAGGTAAGTTTGTACGGAACCCTCAGTGCGCGAGTCCGACTTGCACTTGCCCAGTTTTTTAGAAAAGATCAGCTCTGACAAACTAATCACACTAAAGGTAAAAGTTTGCGAGTAGTTTGTATGTAGGTACTATGTATATTGGTATGTTTGTCACGCTGAAACTGCCGAAGGGTATCGTTAGGCCCCATATCTTGAAATAGCACATAGGATACTTTCTATTTTCTATACCAAGAAAATGTTTCTTTGGGATAATTTTCTGCTATCGCGTGGGTGAAGCCACTGGAAGCAGCTAGTTAAAAATCTAATTGTAATTTAAACGCCAAAGTTAAAGTCAGTCAAATAACTAGATAGTAACTACCTTAAAAAACTTCTGTTTGAGTCGTCGTAAGTTCGTATACGTACCTTTTAACTAATTCTGTCTAGTAGATTTGGAGACAGTAACAGATGGACATACAAATAGCAGACCCATGAATGTTCCAATAAACGTACAGTTTTTCATACAGGCGACATCTTTTCAGAGGCCCTACCAAATTTATTGACATTTTTAACTTCATACAAAAGAACAAGACATAAAGCCGTTGTGTCTATTTTTATCTATGTTTTCAACTAATGAAAAACTATATTTAGCTTATTATTCGGGCTCCTTTGAAGAGATTATTAGGAAAAGGGCATTGACCGCTATTGCTAAAATAATAACCATTTCTAATCAATTGAGCGTAACAAAGAGCTATTATATCAATGGCATATCAATCACATAATAGCAGCATATGGCGCATGAATGCAAACTGCATAGCTATAGCTACATAAACTGAATGTTAGCAAAACAATGCCTAATTAATATTCACGATAATTCTGACGAACACAACATTCACAATAGATCCATTCAGTCATGCAAATCAAGTTTGATAGAAATAATCTAATATGCATATCTGAAACAAAGTCTCAATACGAGATTTTAGAACGAGCTAGAATAATAAAAAAATGTTTTTTTAAGGGTCTACCGTTTTAAGTTACTCAGACGTGGCTACTCACAGTAGGTCTCATTAGAAGACTTAAAGTCACCCAAAGGATAATAGAAAGGGCTATACTCGGGATTTCCTTGCGTGATCGAATCAGTAATTAAGATATCCGCAGAAGAACCAAAGTAGCCCCAAAGAATCGCCAAACTTAAATGGTAGTTGCCCACTGCCATTTCAGTTTGGTGATTCTTCGGGTATATATTACTCGTAGAACAGATGGTCGATGTGGCCGAAAGGTTCTGGAGTGGTGAACGCATACATACTGAAAGAGACAGCGTCGGTAAGCCTCTCACAAGGCGGAACGATAACTTGGTGAGGGTTGCGGGAATCTGACGAAGGCGAAACGCACTGGAACAATCAGCATCAGCATCAGTGTGCGGCGTTGCTGAGGCCGACAACTTAACTACGTCAGGGAATGAATTTAATTTGAAAAAAAAAACTATCGACGCACTAAGAAGAAGAGGGACCGGTCGGTGACGACACTTGAAGGAGGGCTATGTCCAACAGTGAACGTCTTTCGGCTGAAATATGACCAAAAAAACCTGAGACAATTATGAATAAACTTTCAATATTAGTTGGTATCGAAGAAAGAAAATATGCAAAGTAATATGAAATCTCTATGAACGAAACTCATTATTTTCATGGATAACAAAAATATTTGCAATATTCAGAACAGGCTTCGATAACTCTTCAGAAGTTTTCAATTTATAATGGAAATACATTCCATCGAAGTTACCTTATCTTGGTATTTTTTCTGGAGGAGATTTGAATAGATTTAACAAGGTACTCGACAGTGGATTTCCATAGATTGGTGTTTTTCTTTGCGGCGAATTACGAACATATTTTTAAAAGATTATTGAAAACAAAATTCAAAAATTAAATACTGTAAGTGATTGTTCTAAACCTTTTGAAAAACACATAAAACATCATAATGTTCCCATTCTACTCGAATCTACCACGAGAGAAGTACGGTTTGGTGAAATATTCAAACAAATCAAAGATGAGCCTGACGCCTCCTAAAATTGCTAATTATAATTATGAAAATAATCAAAAATAATAATTATAATTATTTTTATTATTCTATTGTGATTGTTAATTGTTTGCGCGATGTACTAGACCTGTGAAGGTGACTCTATTTAAGGCATATTGCCAGTCGTCGTACACGTGCAGCCCGTGGACCAACTTTACACAACGGGCGTACAGCGCACTGCGTGTGCAGTGCAACAATGCTTTCAGGATACTGTTAGGGTTTCCGCGGTTTTGTAGTGCTTCGACGGTGTTTGCTGAGGCGCGGACGAATGATTTTTCTCAAACATAAGAATTCGGAGCGCTTCATATTAAGTCGCCTACGAAGCAGCTCGAACAGTCTCCTGAGGGTGTTGTCCGAGCGGTGAGTCCTGTCCCTGTTGCAGAGGTAAATGCAGCTTCATGTTAGCGGCTCTCCTCGTATAATTTGACTTTGTGACATTGTGTGTGTGAAAGTTATTGTATTTATTGTGTCTTTTATTTTGTATTTTGTTTTAATTTAATTTTTATTTGAACTTTATTTTATGTGCATTCTCATGTTATTTGATTTGATTATTTTAATGTTTTATTTTTATGGACTATGTCTGAAATAAATGAATAATAATATAAAATATACTTAAATTTATTTTACTTAAAAAAACAAAACAGTTAATATAAAAACCTTTCAGATCTGTTGTTACAGAATTGAGTATGATAACAGATTCATTTTTATACAAGTATGGATCGATTTCAGTTTTTACTGCTTCGTCATGTTTTTTCTATAACTTAATGTATGAAAACGAGGCTTTTATCCCGCTTCTATTGAGTGCTATTTATCCAGTACCAAACCTTGTAACTCTTTATTTCTTTACTAGCTTTTGCCAGCGGCTTTGCTTGCATGAATATAGGTTTCTCCATACAGAGTTTAGACGCTCGTTTCATCCCGTTAGGGGCTGAATTTTGGAAAATCCTTTCTTAGTGCTCACCTACGTCATAAAAGGAAATGAACACGCAAAAATTTCACGTTACTAGTCCCAGTAGTTTTGGATGTGCGTTGATATGTCAATCAGTCAGTTTCTCCTTCTATAGGTCATCCAAAATTGTGAACAAATCAATCTGCCTTTTCGCAACTGTGTTAGGATCGGCTTTCAGTCAAACTGGAGAGGTACAGTTGGATGTCATTATTTTATATGAAACGACTACCTATGTACCCGAAAAATCGCAAAATATAAGTGGCAGTAGGTAGACTCATTGCTCGTAGAACAGATGGCCGAAAGGGTCCAAAGGTTCCAGTTCTCCCACCGGATAGACCGACGATCTGGTAATGGTCGCAGAAATCCGATGGATGTGAGAAACCCAATATTAGTCATTGTGGCGACGCTTGGGGGAGGTTTATGTCCAGCAGTGGACGTTTTTTGGCTGTGGATGATGATAATGATGACTGAAAATTCAGTAGTTGGATGACGCAACAGTGTTACCACGTAGCACGATATTAGTACCTAGACCTTGAATGATGTCAGATTACCTTATGTCTGATTATTCGTAACGACTGTCATCTACAAATGACATGGCTGATTTTTTCTCTCAGAGAGAAGGCCTGAGTTCCAGTGGAATGGGAACATTATAATGCTGCCCTGTTTTATCCGTTTATCAAAAGGTTTAGAACAATCCCTTGCTGTACTTAATTTTCGGATTTGTTTTCAATAATCTACAAATGACAGTCGAGACCGAAGTCTTAACGTGCTTACCGTGGCACGGATGAATCTTAGTGTCTTTAGTTTTTTTTTCCAAAATCTGTAAATGCAGTTCAGAATAAAAAGTTATAGGTGAACAGCAACAGTTAAGGTCTGTCCTTGAATGTCCTGTCTTAAATTTTCAGCCTGTATATAATCTATTATTACATAATGTTTCGAGAGATTGCCAACTGTATAGGTACATGCTGGACTTGACGGCCCGTGCATAAGTAATGGACATGTCGGACTGTTATTGATCAAATTAATTTATGCGAAACGCACAATTGAATTGGCGTCTTGATTATTAATAACATGAGTTTAGATGTTCCAGGTAGATTGGTACACGTTTACGGGACTGTACATAATGATATATAGTGGCTGGACGAATGGTGTGGAAAATGGAAGAGGTGGCTGTTAGAAAGTTGATGATTAGAAAAATGTATGAAGCCAACCCATGGTCCCAGTAGGCTTCGGCCCTGCTGAGCCTCTACTGTTTTGCTGAAATCTCTTTGAAGTGCGCCTGGAACACTACGCGCCTGGTTGGTCTCGGTCCGGACGGCCGGACGGCGAAAGTCTTCCAAAGCTGCGTTTTCCGGCCCCGTGCGCGGTCGCCACTCTAAAATCATCCGGCCCCATCGACCATCCGTCCTACGAGCAATGTACCCTGCCCACTGCCACTTAAGTTTGGCGATTCTTCATGGTAGAGTCCTACCTTGAAGATTATTATTATTATTGGGTTATTTACAAGTATAACGCTTTTCACAAGGATAAATCTAGACATTTATCATAATCTAAGGGATTACTTAATGTAGGAACTAAAATATTACGTTCATAGTGAGTAAATAACAACATTCGCCTAAGGCAGTGTACACATAATCTCGATCCAATCTCAACGGTCCCTATCCTTTCCTCGAGGTGTCGTCATCCGCCCTTTACACAGCTTACAAACCACAATTTAATTATTCGCAAACACATCGTCTAATGTAGACGTAGGCGTGCTAAGGTAGTGGCCTCCGTAGCCTAGCGAAGCGAGTGCAATGATCCGCTGCTGCTTGTACCAGCGGTCATGTCACATAGGTTGGACGAAAAGTTTCCAATTTTTTTATACTGCGACTCCCTTTACACGATATAGTTTCTTATGTCGCCTTTGTAAAAGAAGATCTTGTTTTTAAATTAGTTTTGTTAAAAACAGTGGATACGTATAGAAAGAAAGAAAAAAAAACACATTTATTTGGCACACAGGTACACACAATGAGATAACAATTATAATATAGAAACTAAATACTGAAACTTAAAAATACATCAACATTGTGAGTCTCACGGCTGCGCCAAATAGGTCCAGTTCAGCATAATGCCAGGCCACTTCGTAGCAGTTGCCTGACGCTGGTTTTCAACTGAACCTTCAATTCAATCAATGAGATGGATAAATTTGCTTTTTTAAAGAAAAATCACCGGAAAACAGTAACAATAATAAAAAAAAAACGGAAATTGATGGGTGTTTTCGTTAGCGGTTTATCATTTTACCACTGACTTTGTAACTGCTGTCTGGAGTCTATCTCCATCTATGGTCCATCTATGGGTGGGATATCTATGGTCTAACTCCAGTAGTTCCAAAACTGTCCGTTGTATAAAGGACTGACAAAATGGCAGTCGCTGTAGCCAAAAGAACAATAGAGTAGCAAGAAAATACTGTCTCCAAGTGTGGAATGCCTTTCAGCATTCTCCTAAGTAAGTCTGTTCAAGATCTGAAACAAAAGCAATTGATATTTTTTTTTTAATATATATTGTATTTTCAATTAATTAATAATAGGCAACCAATTCAACTACCTCTACAAAATAGTTCACTGAAACATGAATCCATAAATCCCCACTCAAGCGCATAATTAATATGAAAGAAAAGCACTATATATATATATGAATAACTCTAGCTAATTCTGAGCCCTGATCAATATCCAATGACTTCTCCTACCTCGAAAGTAGGGAAACGCAATAGCCCCACTGATCGTGATATTCCTGGTGTTCTGCATTTAAGTACAATCTGTAGAAAATCAACAAGCTAGATTTTGCCAATATGAAATGCTTGGCCATCAGTTTAACGCTCCGCTACCGATTTCAACATGCATCCACTACCACATTGAACACAGCTTTATCCAGAAACAGTAGAACTTAAGTTCTCTCAAGTCGTACTCGGTATTACTTTGTAGAGTACAATAATGTATAGTGAGAGACGTAAGTTACTGTAAAGCTTCATCGAGTACAAGGTAGAATTACGATTCAGTCAAAGCGTAGAATAAATATCAAATTCAAAATATTTATTTGAAATAAACATCCCTAAGTGTCAGTAGTGTTACAACTTAGCCTAATGTTAGTATTAAATTAAATTATAATAATAAATACCCAATGAACCATTGTACGAACAGTTCAATGGTTCATTAGTTTATTTGGACAAGTGTGTCTGGACACTTATCCACCTTTGTAAGAGGGGGGAGTCCCACCTGTCTGAAAACATATACAATATGTAGGTCCAGTTGTATTGAAAATTCTGTTACGTGCAAATTACAATAAGGTCACAATATCCTTTTTTGAGATGGAAAATTATCAAATAGTTTTTCCCTCTCTGGATGGAGCGAGGGGGAGTGTCAGACTTTTACTGACTAAAACGCACCAGTGTTCCATGAATAATAATGTTATCTAGTACATATGTTAGATAGTAGATAACGTCATCTAGTCCCAAACTAAGCAGAGCTTATGCTATGAATACTAGACAACTGATAAACATAGTTATAGATTTTTAAATACATACTTAATAAATATAAATTACACCTAGACACAGAAAAAATGCTCGTGCTTATCACACAAATATTTGTCCTGGGTGGGAATCGAACCCACAACCACCAGCATAGCAGTTAGGGCCACAGACTACTAAACCAACAGGCCTGTCCCTTCGCGTTCCACGGAACGCGGTCACGTTCCATAAACTAAACTTCTGACTCAACGCAATCTAAAGATAAGGCTGTTTATGCTCCGTTTAAGCGTATATTTTGACACTCGCTACCAAATCAAAACCTAGGGAACCCGTTGACTTAGAATCCTAAAATTTGGCATGAAGCAAGGTCTCATTGCACAAGTATAGGAAAACATCAAGAAACTGTAAATTTGTTTTACGTAACAAAAAAAAAAAAACTTTGTTGCGATTGAGAAAAATCTTTGAAACTCGTTTCGGGGATTAAACTATTAGGTACATACGTAAGTTTTTGCGGAGCCCTAGGAGCACGAGTCCGACTCGCACGACTTATTATTATTATTAAAAAAATAACCACATGATTCATTATGGAAAATTATAATTAATGAGTTTCAATGTAAAAACAGTAGTTACGAGAAATTTTAAATATTCCATTCCATAATAATCAATTCCAATTCTCAGAATTAAGAAAGATTTTCATATCGTAAATGCAGATAATTTATATTTAAATATCATTTATTTATATAAGAGTACAAAAACAACATTATAAGTAGGCTAAATCCAAAACATTGAACAGTGCATTTTCTTAAACTAATACAAAAAAATCCACGTAGTATCTCAGAAAGGAAAAAAGAATCACAAACTGAGAGGCCTGATCTGCTTTTTAGAGGGAAAGGCTGGAATGAAACCGACCCAATGATAGCCACCACGGCCCACGTAAGTACAATGGTCCACCACAGACTAAATCCGGAAACCAAACACCAATGTTCTTTTTTTTGTAATA
Organism: Mythimna pallens; assembly: GCA_961205895.1. NCBI lineage: Eukaryota > Metazoa > Arthropoda > Insecta > Lepidoptera > Noctuidae > Mythimna > Mythimna pallens. Next base: position 7,620,452 of record OY540835.1, on the reverse strand, counting down.
CGATTCTCCACTACACAAGGAAGTGCGTTCACAAACATGTTAACACACAACACACAGAACCGAAACAACTATCTGAGGCCATACTACTATTTGTTTCATGCAGAAATCAAACCAGCAGTGCAGCAGCTGCAGCCAATCGCTCAATCACTGCGCCAACCGCAAAAACAGAATTTACACGACAACTATATAGCATTACATTTAAATAGCTCTTATCCATATACTCATAACAATGTTGCTGTTCATTAGAAGATAGTAAGTACAGCTTAATTAAAATATAAAACAATATAACTTAAATATCACGCAATCACATATCCGATATAGGGTTGTTACCATCGGGTTTTAGGATTTAACAAGGCCCTTTTACACTCGCCTATCGTCAACGTCGACCATGGTTTAAAAGCAGTTTGTTGCTTCATCTAACGCAATCCAATGCGATGTTTGATGAAAAAGCAATGCGAAAAAAGAGAGATAACGCCTAAAAACTGTGTTGGCATTCGGTAATTCCGTGATTTACTCGAATATTTCACAAAACTTGTTCCAGGAAATACCTCTTTTTAAACCCTCAACAGTTTTTCAGAAAAATTGACATAATTCAGAATCTCGATTAAATGTGCAAGCCTTCTATATTGATGTACTTTTTTATATTTTTAATATCTGAATACATTATGGAGCGCCAAAGCTTTTTTATTGAATTAGTTTTACACAAATATATGTTTTGATTTCTATAGAAGCCTAGATAATATCCACAAAATAGCTGTGTCTCCAAAATATCTACAGAAAGGTGTGTAATAACAACATCTAATCATGTAAGAGCGGTTGCATGGAAATGTCCCTCGAGTTGGCCGCTCTTAACTAAATAAGCTAAAATTCAACTCTTGGAGGATTTTAGGACCTTCTGGTTTAAACCATAATGATCCCATCTCGGGACTTACCATGACGTGTCAAAATGTCTGTCGTTCGAGCGTGAGGATGGAGCTATACATCCAATATAGCTTTATCCTTTTAACAGTTCAGTTTAGGTCGTAAAATGGATCGTGTTAGGAGCTCGTGGTAGCACTCTGTACGCGTGACTTAGTTTCTGCTACGGTGGTAGCGTGGCGGTCAATCTCAGTAGAGAATAGTCATCAACGCGCCCAGTGCACAGGCCTGACACGCAGACACCGGCGTACTCTCTCTTCCCACACTTTCATAAATAGTCATCAACGCGTGTAGTGCACAGGCCTGACACGCAGACACCGGCGTATTCTCTCTTCCCTCACTTTCATAAATAACATAATATAATCACCCTTATGTTCGTACTACTGGGACTCACCCCTCCTACCCCATTCATACCACGACCTACAACTCGTAAGTAACTTGACCATTACGTAGCCCAGCGGTAGTGTTTCTCTTCTCTTCCTCTGTATTGGCCCTGCTGGGCCCCTACGGTTTCCTGACATGTCTTTGAAGAGCGCGTGGATAACTACGCGCTGTTGACGATTGGGCTTGGTCCGGTTAATTACCGGACGGCCAAACGGCGAGCTACCCAATGCTCAACGTCCGCAAGCCCGCATCTATTGTGGCTGTGTGAGGACGGTCGTTTCCTCACGTGTGCAACCTCCTCCTTCGCTAGCATTACTGCTTCGGTGAAATGGCGACAGCAACTGTCGCAACACGGCTCTGGGCACGCTAATCACGGTAGTAAGTCCTCTCTTCGTAGAGTAGCTGCAGCGGCAACACGGCGTCCTCACCTTCCGCATGACGCAGGTTCTCACCGGACGGACATGGCAAGATTGATCCTGCATCGGATTTAGGCGGAAGAAATGCCCGCCTGAAGGACACGTTGGAGCATACGGTAGAGGTGTGCCCAGTCTGAGCAGAGCACCGCCGTGTCCTCGTGGGGGTGCTCGGCGGCAGCGATCTGCCGCGCCGAGCCTTGGTACAGGCCATAGTCCGGAGCGAGGAGGAATGTCAGGTGGTCGTCTCCCTCTGCGAAGCAATAATGCTAGCAAAGGAGGCAGCCACACGCGCGAGGCAATGGCCCTCACGCCCCAGTCGCTTTCGCCGATTTCGATCATCATAGACGCGGGCTTATGGACGGCGAGCAATGGGTAGCTCGCCGTCCGACCGTCCGATAACCGTTCGGACCGAGCGCAAGTCGTTGACGGCGCGTAGTGTTTCATGCGCGCCTCAAGGAGATGTCAGCAACCGTAGAGGCCCAGCAGGGTCAAAGCCTTCTGGGCCCATGGGTGATGCGAAAGAGAACCCCCGGGGACGAAGGCAAAGAATGAACACACGAAAGGGTGGGAGATGTCATTGGATGATTTCCCAATATAAAAAAAAGCCGAACAGTGGTGTCGAGTTGTGGAAGATGATGATAAGTACTATTTACGTTAGTAGAGGGTATAGCTCAACAATCGATCAGTGAATTCCTTTATGTGGAGATTTATGATATATTTTTTACGAACTAATAAGGTTGATCGAGCTTCGAACTTACTTGATGGAAAACAATGAATGGGGTTTATGATGGAATGAGAGAGCCCAAAAAATGCTGCTCACTCTCGTTTTGAATATATGAATAATATCAACCCAATCGTATCACAGTGCAGGGGATTTTCTATTTTTACACCCTTTTTATCCATTTTAAAATATAGATCGTAAATTCAAACTGCAACACAAATACGAACAGATTTTTATTTGAGTTAGTCAGAAAATAAAAATAAAACAAAGGTAGCGTAGGACGTAGTGTATCGGAAAATAGAACTGCAATGTCCTTTCATTTGTTCATTTTGAAACAATGAAAGTCCAATCTGTTCTTGTTCTATCAAAAAAACGTTATATATCTTAGTAATAAAGTCTCGTTTTATCCTTTTATTATGGAACCCTAAAAGTGAATGCAAGATTTTAAATGTTAGTTGGATGATGGACTCCACACTATTTCACTATTGATTTCGTCCTAAAAAAACCTGCATACAGTTGAATTAGGTACAGTTTATTTTTACAAATACGGAAATAAACGCTGAAACTGCAAACCTTCCATTCGCGCCACCCCTAAAGTTATTGGCACGCCATCGCAACAGATTGTTATCGTTAAATGGAATGGAATTGATACCGTTGTCGACTCATTTAACTAACAACCACCTTCATTATTACTAAAGCGGTTTATATTTACCATCCTCGTTACGCATAAGTCTTCTCACTTGGAGAATTAAATCTTGGCTTGCAAAGGATTTTACTTTTTGATTCGTACATATTTTTGGGGAAGGTCAAGTACAAACCAGCTCAAAATCAAAATGGTCAATGGGGACGAAAGGTTCTAAAGTGGCGACCACGTACCGGAAGATGCAACATTGGAAGGCCTCCCACAAGGTGGGATGACCTAGCGAGAGTCGCGGTAATTCGATGGATGCGAGACGCACAGGACCGTTCATTGTGGCGACACTTAAGGGAGGCCTATGTCCAACAGTTGACGTATTTCGGCTGAAATAACGATAATGATGATGAAGTATGAACCTGGAACATCTTCACCACTTGAGTTAGTTTAGTGTTTAAAGTATAATAGTAATCTATGCAGTGCTATGCATATAACACATGAACAAAGTGTTTTTATCAATATCAGACTCTAAAAAAGTGCTATGGACTACTATAAGTGCTAAAGGACGCTATTTTTAGTCTTAACAAAACCTATAACGTCAGAGTTCAATTACTTATTAGTCACTTAGGCTAGATTGTAATCAATTATTAAGAAATTTGTTCTTAATAATAAAGGAAATTAGATATTTTAGTCTTTTTGAGCTGATCTTTCACCCTCAGTTATTTGTTAGGGTTGGGAAATTATCCAGTAACTTTTCCCTATGCTATGGGTTTTTTTGTTTTTTAGGTGGGAAAATCATCTAGTGACAAAGGAATAAAGAGATAGACTTTCTTATTGATTGTCAGACTTTTACTGACTAAAACTCAACCATGTTCCATCAAGCGACATTATTTTGTTTTCATGGGCCGCGGTATCTCTTTCAGAGTTCAAAAGTTCCCGTGGCCCTAGCAAGCATCAGCCCTACGTGCCCCTACGGTTTCGCTAACATCTCTTTGGGGCGCACGTGGAAAACTACGCGCCGTCGACGACGGCCATCCACTAAGGTCCGGATGGCCGGACGGCGAGCTACCCATTGCTCGTCGTCCGCACCTACAGTGGCGGAGGATCATCCTGTAACTTTCGACGCCCGAGGCGCCTCCTGTGACAGCGGCTAGGGCGTAAGGATGTCTGAACAGACATGATGATGCTGATCAGTCTGCAGATGGCCGCAACCGCAAGGGAACCCTTGCGGTTGCGGCCATCTGCTTCGCTTCCCATTTCCCTTTGCTCCAGACCGTGACCTAAACCAGGGACCGGCGTGACACGTCGCCGCTGCCGATCGCCTCCACGAAAATACGACGATCCTCTGCTTCAGCGGGGCGCACCTCCACTGTATGCTCCATCGTATCCTCGTTTTTTTCCGCTTAAATCCAAAACATAATCCTCCCGAACTTGCTATGTCTGGTGAGGACCTGTGACAAGAGGACGCCGTGGTGCCTCTCCAGCCACTCTTCAAAGCCCCTCTTTGCTAACTGAATGCCCAATATGATTTGACAAAAGTCAAAGTCAAAGTCAAAAGTCAAAATTTTTTTATTTCACATAGGCCTACATGGGCACTTATAAAACGTCAGAAGCTAGTGCACGGTTCCAAATTGGTCGTTTCCTATGGAGAAGAACCGGAAAGAAACTCCATGGTTACTCTTTTAAAAAAATGATTGTTTACAATATTTTCATATTACAGTATTAATAGACATTATGTAAGAACAGTGTAGACCAGTCGATATTGTACCCAAAAGCACAATAAAAATAATAATATTTAAAAAAAAAAAAAGTGTGTCGTAATAGGAAGTAACCTAAGAATTCGCGAAGTCCACGGTGTTCTCACATTCAGATTAAAAAAAAAAAGAAGCTATATAAAAAAAAAAAAAACAAGAACAATAAGTAATTACAATTATCAATAAATGACATGTCAACAAAAAGAAAATTACTAACGAATTTATGGTGGTTGGCGTCTACTAATATAAAAAATATTGCAAAAGCAATGTGTAGGAAGAAAAGAAAAAATGTATATATTACAACAAATGTGGAGCAGTTAATAGATAGATGTACACAATATTATGAGTTACCAGGGGGCCACATGTGCAGAAGCAGTCATTGCCAAACAAGCGTGTCTTCGACATAGTCTTTAACCTTGTAATACGCTTTTTTAGTTAGGACACGTTTAATATGGGTTTTGAACTTGCCCTCGCTAAGTTCAGTCACCGCCTTTGGTAGCTTGTTATAAAAGCGTATGCTGTTTACTAAAAATGACTTGCTGGTCTTAGCTAATCTCCATTTGGGTAATACAATTTTGTGTTTACTGCGCGTATTTATGTTATGAAAATCGCTTCTAATTTTGAAAAGTCCTAGGTTTTTACGAACGTACAAAATACTTTCCAAGATATAAAGAGAAGGCAGAGTAAGTATATCGATTTTTTTAAATTTATTTCTGAGGGACTCGCGAGGACCCATTTTATAAATAGCCCGGATTGCTCTCTTTTGCAATATGAAAATTGAGTCCACATCAGCTGCAGATCCCCACAGTAAAATTCCATAAGACATAATACTGTGGAAATAAGCATAGTAAACTAACCTAGCGGTTAAAAGTGAACACACGTCACAATTTTTTACTAACACAAATACGGACGTTACAACTCTCACTAGGTACTCTGATATTCATTAGCCTGGGTAACTGATCACGACCGATTGTCATTACCGTAAATTATACAAAAAATAATATTGATCGAGCCGTTTCGGAGGAGTGCGACCACAAACACCGTGACACAAAATCCGTTTTGATTTTTGCACATCCTGCTCCATAGAGTTATTCTCTCTGGATAATGTCTTCATCTATCTGGTACATGGCTTTAATTAAACGATACGAAAGACTAATCCAAACAAGGCCATCTAATCTAAACTTAGAAACAATGACGAATTAGGCGTCTGTCATTATAGTTTAAGATACAAGATACAACATTATTTATTTTGCTAAAACATGAGTATACATATAAATGCAAGATAAAGTTACTTGGTTGGTTGGTTGTTAACCTGTATGATTTTATATTCTTACTATACGATTTTTATTTGTTTATCGTTTTTTCGTGTTATAATAGCAATACAAAAACGAAGCGACGACAGCCATTTTGTCAATCGAAAAGGTAACCTTAGCAAAATGGTCAACCAGCAAAAACGCAAAAAATATTGAACAGATAAGTCTGTCAGGCTTTCAATCAAGGCCTTTAATCCAGACCCTTTCTTTATACATCGATAGACTAAAATAATAGTACACCTAACAACCCGCTGTACGAAAATCGACCCCAGTAATCCCGTTACCACGGGCTTTTTCACAAAAGTATTAAATCCCCTGTCTTGAGCAGTAAATCCAAAACGTAAACAGAAAATAATTATTAATCCCAGCTTTTAATAAAAATTACCGGCAACCTTTTAATTTTTCGGCTTCTGAGAATAATTAATTCTAGATGTAAATATAATTTTAAATAATAAATCAAAGTGAAAACATCATAAACCGGCTTATAAATATAAAATATCTAGACTTCATAAAAGCCAGACTTAAGAGGGTCCTTTTCCACTCGCCTATCGTCAACATCGAGCATGGTTTTAAACCATGCTCGATGTTGACGATAGCATGTTGCTTCATCTAACGCAATCCAACGCGATAATTGACATAAAGGCAATGCGAAAAAAGAGAGATAACGCCTGAAAACTCTGTAGGCATTCGGTAATTCTGTGATTTACTCGAATATTTCACAAAAACTTGTTCCAGGAAATACGTGTTTTTTCTTCTATTGTTATACTTTTTTGATTTTTTAAACTTTTGAGTAAATTATGAAATGTTTATGAAAAATAGCAAATTTTCAGAGGGTTTTTACTGGATTAGTTTCACATAAATTTATAAATTGATTTCAATAGAAGCTAATATCCACAACATATTGTGTATGAAAAATGTGTAATAACGTCATTTTCGCGTAAGAGTGGTTATATGAAAAACAGTGAAATATGTCGAGTTGGATGCCCTAAATATGATTATAGAGCATTATTAGAAGTAAGCTGGCCTTTTTAATCTTCTAAATAAGTTTTTTTTTATAAGATCCTAGTGTTTCATATGAATAAAATTGTTTGACTTTCAGATATGGGTTTCAGAATTCAAGTTATTTTCTACTATATTATTATTTTGTACTATATTATTATCTCTATCAAGAAAATTATGTGCACATCATGTTAACAATATTATAATCAAAGTTGTTTCTAGGACATCTCAAAGTAACTCCACTGTCTTAATTTTCTAAATATAACTTTTCTTGTTAAATACCTGTACCTAAATGCATAACAACGACGCTGTATTGCTTTGTCATACAAAAATATTCTATCTAGCTAGCTGAGTATCCAAAATGTCTAGAGATAGATGTGTAATAACATCATAGTCACTTAAGAACGGTTGTATGAAAATGTGCTTCAAAAAGGACGCTCTTAAGAGCGGCCAACCCTACAACGCTCTTATTATTATATTATCTAGGCTTCTATAGAAATCAAAATATAAGTTTGTGTAAAACTAATTTAGTAAAGAACTCTGAAAATCTGCTATTTTACGTGAACTTTGACCCTTCATAATGTACTCATAATATATTAAAAATATAAAAAAATACATCCATGAAAGCCTCGCACATTTTATCGAGATTCTGAATGACGACAATTTTTCTGTAAAACTTTTAAGTATTTAAAAGAAAAACACGTATATCTTGAAACAAGTTTTGTGAAATATTCGAGTAAATCACGGAATTACTGAATGCCAACAGAGTTCAGGCGATAATTCTCTTTTTTCGCATTGCCTCTTCATCAAACATAGCGTTGGACGTTGACGATAGGTGAGTGGAAAAGGGCCCTCTTAAAACAAAACCTTTGGATAGTTGCGAATTGCAAGTTTCAACTTAATATGCAATACCAACACTGTAATTTATCTACACAATGGCTTACCAACAACAATCATTGTACCAGCAGCTTTTAACTAGCATAATCAGCCTATAATGGCACAGCTAGGAACCAAGCCTTCTCGAGGGAATGGGCCGAACGCCTCGGACCGAGTGCGGATTGGTAGATATCAGTAACTTCAAATTTTTTAGAAATTTACGGCCTTTATGTCGCAAAAAACTTGTATTTCGATATTCTCAAGGGAATCAAAATTCATAGGGTACTTCCCGTTGATCAAAAATCTTGAAATTTAGGATGAAGCAAGATCTCATAGCACAAGTACAGGAAAAAATCTGAAAACTGTTAATTTGTAGTTACGTCACAAAAAAAAACCTTTTTTGCGATTCGGAAAATCTTTCAGAATCTAACTCTTTTCTTAGGTAAGTTTGTACGAAACCCTCAGTGCACGAGTCCGACTCGCACTTGCCTTGTTTTTTTTATAAGTACTATCGACATCAGGCAACCATCACTGTTATACAGCATAATATAACTAAATAAAACAAACACCCATAAACCCGTTTTAACCGCGATCTCACTTTAATCAGGAGAGTATAAATAAGCGCCGACTAGCTCCCGAGATTCTTGAAAATCCGCATGCCATAGTGGACTTCATTCTACACTGACGGAAAAACATGGGTATCCTAGTTATTTATTGATAAAAGCACTAAAAAATATGAGCGGAAAATCACCAAATAACTTCACTCGCTCTGACTCATTCAAGAGAGATGTCAGGGCGAGTTTAAATGGCGGCTTTCTTGCAGCCAATGCGCGGTAGCTGCATACTTTTTTCATATATACCAAACTGTACACTATTGAGAACGCCACAAGCATTCTATTCTTTGCAACTACAAAAGCGCACGGCGACCGTACTCTCACTGCGCGCTTTCTCGCCGTTCTCATTCGTTTGAATATTTTCGATGTTACGCCACATAAAGCATGCCATTTCTGTCAGTTTCAGTCGGTAATTTCACATATCTTCCACGTAATTGTTATGTGTAATGGAGGATCTAAGTTGTTCGACCTCCATGCGTCCATCGCGCAGAATTCGCTTTGAGTATAACGTCCTTAGGGTCAGTTCACACCCAGACGTTCAGATCGAAATGGCTCGCGTCGCAGCGCTTTTTTTTTTTTTTTTTTTTTTCGGTGGGAAAATCATCTTATGACATCCCCCGCCCTTGGGTGGGGCGGGAGATAGTGTCAGACTTTTACTGACTAAAAACCCACTCCTGTTCCTTCGTTGCCTTCGTCCCAGGACCCCGGGTTTCGTTTTCACACTACCCATGGCCCCAGTAGGCTTCGACCCTGCTGGGCCCCTACGATTTGCTGACATCTCCCTGAGGCGCGCGTGGAACAATACGCGCCGTCGACGACTTGGACTCGGTCCGGACGGTTACCAGACGGTCGGACGGCGGGCTACCCATTGTTCGCCGTCCGCAAGCCCGCGCCTACGGTGGCCGGAAATCGGGATCGGAATCCCGGCGGCGATTTGGGCGTGAGGACCGTTGCCTCACGCGATCGGCCGCCTCCTTTGCTAGCATTACTGCTTCGCAGAAGGAAGCGACCGCCTGCCACTCCTCCTCGCTACGGACCATGGCCTGTACCAAGGCCCGACGCGAGAGATCGCCGCCGCCGATCGCCCCCACGAGGACACGGCGTTGCTCTGCCCAAGCGGGGCACACCTCCACCGTATGCTCCACCGTGTCCTCCGGGCGGTCCACACAGTGGCGACACCCGGGCGTCGCTTCCGCACGAATCCGGTGCAGGAACTTCCCGAACTTACCGTGTTCGGTGAGAACCTGCGTCATACGGTAGGTGAGGACGCCGTGAGGTCTTTCCAACCACGCCTCAAAGAGGGGACTTACCGCCATAATTGTGGCGTGCCCAGCACTGGGTCGCGACAGTCGCTGCCGCCATTTAGCCATGAGAACCCGCCGGAGCTCTGTCTGCCATGCTGCGATTTGTCGCGGCAGCGGAGTTTCGCCCCGGCGTTGCATCTCCATGCGCAGATCGTGCATGTGAGCAAGGTCTGTTGCCACCAGATCCCATGGTGGCTGGCAAGCAAGGAGGCTCGCCGCTTCGCGGGAAATCGTCCGGTATCCTCGCACCATCCGTATGGCCATGACCCTCTGGCACGCGTTCAGCCGGGCCGCCGGCTGCTTCCGCAGCGTTGGCGCCCATACTGGTGCACCATAAAGGGCCATGGACCGAACAATTCCCGCGTAGAGCCTCCGGCAGGAGGCGTCTGGACCTCCCAGGTTGGGCAGGAGCCGCCCGAGGGCAGCCCCAGTCCGATTTAGTTTGGGAGCCAGACATCGGAAATGCTCCTCGAAATCCCATCGGCTGTCGAGGACGAGTCCCAGGTACTTCATCGTCGACCCGACGCCGATGTGGACTCCTCCTACCGTTAGTTGGGAACCCGGTGGTGGCGCGTTCCGAGGGCCGTGAAAGCACATGGCCTCGGACTTGTGCAATGCCACCTCGAGTCCCAACTCCTGGATCCTGCCCACGACTGTCGCAACCCCGTGTGTCGCGTCGCAGCGCTGCGTGGAGCAACGTATTCTGAATTGTCACAACAATGAAATGTGTATCTTTTCATGTAGTAAATAATGTTGTATTTTGAGTCGCTCTTTGCGCAGTGTCGCGACGCGTCGCGTCTCGGTGTGAACTGACCCTTAAGACTTTTATTGACAAATTCATCCGTGTTTCTTCTGTTGCCCCTTGGATTCCAGAACCACAGTAACTCTAACGAAAAATCTCGCAGCCCTATGAGTATCTACCAAAGACCCAGACTGTAATTTCTTGTTTGCTGAATGTTACTAAATAAACCCTGAAAATAAATACCAACCTCACTCAATACATTTTACAGAGTACCCTCGAAAACTCTCTAAAAAATATTCTTAAAAGGTAATTTTTGATAAAATCCTAAGTAAATAAAAGCTTTTTTTTCTTTATTACTGTAGGGTCTTGGTTGAGGAGTATCTCTGGTTTCAACTCAGGTCAATAAACACTTGACGAAGGTGGCTATCTGTCAGGATTCAGGAGTAGGGGTTGCAACCGCTCGATACTATGTCTTTCTTTCTTTTCTCATCACAATATTGGTGAGAGCGTTATGTGTACGTACGTACGTACTAGGTGTGCTTATGGATATAGTCCTAGCCAAGATGCAAAAAACTTCTACAAATAAAAAATGAACCGAAAGCGTCATTAAGTCAAAATAATCAATAGAAATATCTTAAAAATAAATAAAGAAATATTTCATACTAGCTGTCATCCGTGGTTACACCTGCAATTTTGGTTACTACTCCGCTCCTGTTGTTTGTATCGTGACATTATAATCGATAGCCTTTCTCAAAAAATGGGCTAACCATCACTAAAATATTTTTTCAATTCGAACTAGTAGCTCTTGAAATTATCGCATTCAAACAAATCGAATTCTTCAGCTATATAACATTAGAAATTATAGATTATTTTGGAAGCAAAAATTAAGTTTTTTTTCTATCAGTATGTAGGTATATGCACTCCTTCTTCAGCGCACTCAAATTCTCGCTACTGTTTTATGTAAAAAATATGTGTGTGTTTTGTACATAACTACCGTAAGTTGGTAGAAATGCCCTGTGCGATAAGACCACCCATTGTAGACTTATTTTTAATTATGTTTGTCCTGTATTTTTGTTTATGTGGTGTACAATAAAGAATATAATAAATAAATACAGTTTTAAGTCCAAATATGTACTAAAAAATGAAATAAAAACTCCAGAAGGTTGATATAAGGTATATTAAAATTCACCTATGCTTAAAAGACTCATCCTGTACGAACTGACCACAGATATAAAATGCGTCCATCCTGAAAGAAATAAAACCTTATTTTATTATCTTTCCTTTTATAATAAAATGAATATAATTTTCAAATTGATCTTTTAAAAAGATATTTCGGCCATCCACTCAACGGGATCAAAAGAAAAGGATTTTGAATTTAAATTATGAATATAAAACCATCGCTTTGCATTTTATGTATCGGTTAGGTAAGAAAACGGGGCCTAAATTATATTTTTAATTCTTTTTATAAGTTTTTTTTTTATATTTCACAACTATCACACAACGCCTTCTAGTCTCAAGCCAAGCAGAGCTTGTTTTATAAGTACTAGACAACTGATAAACATACTTAAATATTTCTAAATACATACATATTATAGATAAATTACGCCCAGACACAACCAATGATCGCGCTCATCACACAAACATTTGTCCTGAGTGGGAATCGAACCCACAATATAGCAGTCAGGGCCACCAACCACTAGACCAACAGGCCAGTCATATACCAAACTAGCTTTTGCCAGCGGCTTCGCCTGCGTGAAAATATGTTTTTCCATACAAACCTTGGACGTCCGTTTTATCCTAAAGGGATAAAACTAAAACTAAAATTCACCCCCTAAAGGGATGAAATTGAGTCCCAAAGTTTGTACGGACAAACTTACTTTCATGCGGGCAAAACCGCTGGCAGAAGCTAGTATATGTATATAAGTCTGTATGTACCTATTTAACAGGGCTTGTTAACGTTACCGAATTCACACTATAAGTATCGTTAAGTAACGATATTTTCATAAAGTTAACATTTTAACGATAACACATGTAACCGTACTTTGGTATAAGAGTCTATTAAAATATTGTTAACAATGAACGTTATAAGTATCGATACATTTTTCATTACTTCATACGTTATTGTAGCGCGGTGTATCTTACATAATCTTTTTTGGCATTTTAATAGAATAAATATACCTTCTTCCTATTATAATGTAATAAATGCTGCGCGGTGCAAGTGTTTTTGAATACTTAATCAAACTAATTACTGCATTAATCTAGAAAAAACAAAGAAATTTAACAAAATAACGTTATTTAACGGTACTTACAGTAACGCATTTGGTAACGTTATCAATCCTTGGACCATGGTAACGTTACTATTTACCAATAACATCATCGACAACGTTACTCAGAATACCGGCAAAAGTTCACTCAAGTAACGTTACCTATACAGGTAACTATATAATTTTTTTAACGTTATTCAAAGCCCTGGTATATATGCACAGAAATACAGCCACTAAACCTTTTATAAAAAGTGATGGCAAGATTAGTGGATGCCTTTGGCTTTTTATGCTACGGGTCGTGGATTTAATTCCTGGTCTCGCAATAAAAATATTTGCATGGCCTTCCTGCAGATGGTGTTTTCAAGGGATGTTTGTGTGTAGTTAAAAAAATATTAACACATTTTATCAAAAAGTAGTCCTACTGTGTCAGTTTTTCAATGCAGCATACTTATTTCGATCGCGTGCGTTTCATTTAGGTCCACAGACTTTGTCAGTAGTTGTTCAAATCTACTCAACACCTACCAAAAAGTACAATAAACTTACCAAGACCCACTATCATAACGATGACCAACCATATCAACGCAATGGCGGCAGGATACTGTCCCTCCACTATTAACACTAGCGGTATAAAAATAGCAAGCACCAGCTGTATACATAAGTATACTATACTCAGCCAAATGTAGTACGACATTAGATCTGGATCTTCCTGCAAATAAAAAAAAAAGTTTAAAAAGAGATCGCATGAGTTAAGTTTTTTATATTGCAGTTCTAAAATAGGTTTAAAATTTGAGTAGATCAAATAAATGTCTAGTTTTTTCAGTTCGGACATAACCATTGATAGATAGATATATTTTTTATTGTACACCAAAAATACAAATTACATTAGGAACTTAATATTAATATGGTGTCACAATGGGCACATAACCATTGTAGCGCAATCAGCTGATATCGAATCCTAAAGAATAGTTTAAGTAAAACGTGAGAGCCAGAAGTAAGTGCTAGGCAATGTCTATTAATACTGTAATATGAAAATATTGTAAACAACCACTTTTTTAAAAGAGTAACCATGGATTTTCTTGCCCGTTCTTCTCCATAGGAAACGACCAATTTGGAACCGCGCACTAGCTTCTGACGTTTTATAAGTGTCCATGTAGGCCTATGTGAAATAAAAACTTTTGACTTCTATTCTTCATCTCTTTTCATCAATTTTTTTTTTGTCATTAAATTAATAAACGGCGACGTCACTTCTATCTTGGTAAAATCAACTGATACTGTTACTTTTTTAGATGTAAGCGGAACAGGGAGTAAAGTCCCGCAAACTTCCGTTGAAAAGGGAGGATCCTCCGACCAGACGGGTTTTATGTCTGGCGGGCAATTGCCCGATAGATGATTTCGGGCTGTTCTATTATGTTCCAATAACGTAGAGAAGTTCAATTGCGCGATGTATGATTAGTTCTTATGTGATGCCATAGATGTGGCTACACTTTCAGAATTAATTTGATAGATGTTGGTTTTATTCAAACACATTATCCGGAGCCTCTCTCTAACCCAGCTATCTTTATTTAGAAAATTGTAAGTACAATTTATATAGTGCTAATATTAGACAAGGTTTGTAGCTTTACTTGTATTAGGTTACAATGGGGCAGGCATGGTCTTGATGTAACCAAAAGCCCCTACTGATACTTTTAAATAGTGTGATAGATAAATCATCTCCCCCATCAATCAGAATATGCATGAAAAAATTTTTGTTATCACCAGCCCCCCTAGCCAAGTTACAATTGTTTCGTTCGCGCCGAACGCCTCGAGTAGGCCACGCCTCCGATTTCTTTGTTCTGACCACGTGACTGAGCGTTGAGATGACGTCAGAACAAAGGAATCTGAGCCGTGGCCTACTCGAGGCGTTTGGCGCGAACGATACGACTGTAACTTGGCTAGGGGGGCAGTTTATCATCATCATCATCACCTTCCTGCCCTTGTTCTGTGTTATTTGGGGTCGACGCAACAAGTTTTTTTCTTCCATTCTGCTCTGTCATTCGTTATGCTATCACTAACTTACTTTTCTTTCATATCACACTTCACACAATTCATCCATCTTTTCTTTGGTCTCCCTTTCCCTCTCCATCCATTCAAATGTAAAGTCATAACTCTTTTAATTACATGCCAGTTTATCAATAAATATACAAAAATAGAATATTAATAGTGAAAACAATTTTATTATCTGTCTCTCTCCTTTAATCGCCGTTTCCTATCATGGCCGTATGATCGTGATGAACTTTGATTTCAAAGACCATGTCGAACTTCTCTTTCTTTTTAGCAACTTTAAAGCTTTATAACTTTGTTATTGATAAAGATATTTAAAAAAGAAGTCATATTCATTTCTTAACCTTTTGAGTAGCGTAATTAGAGACACAATAGAAAGACATTTTACACAGTTTAATGAATTAAAGCAAAAAAAAAATATAATTAAGAAAATAAAAAAAAAAAACCATGCTTGTTCCCTAATCGAGTTCTTTTCCTCTGTCGTAGAGATATGAAGTTATGATTCAACAAAAACATGCTCACGACTATAATAACTCAGGAAGATTTCAATCACTCGAAGTATATATATTATGTTAAAAAATAATTTAATTTGCACTCTAAATTGTGAGGCCAGTTTCATGGACGGTACGAAAAATATTCTTGCTGATAAGGGGATTTTCGAAAAAAAAAATATTATTATATGTGTTGTGCACTGGATCTTACCAACTATTGTAGTCTCTCTCTATTACTCAATAGTTTGCTGGCAGAAAACTCAACTGTGAGTTAAGCTCGTGTACATGAACTCTGTTATCCACACAAGTTTTTTTTTTTCGGGTGGGAAAATCGTCTAATGACAGCCCCCGCTCTTGGGCGGAGCAGGAAATAGTGTCAGACTATTACTGACAAAAAACCCACTCCTGTTCCTTCTTTGCCGTTTTTTTTTTTCAGGGCTCCGGGGATCTCTATCGCATCACCCATGGCCCCAGTAGGCTTCGACTCTGCTGGGCCCCTGCGGTTGCTGACATCTTCTTGAGGCGCGCGTGGAACACTACGCGCCGTCGATGACTTGGGCTTAGTCCAGACGCTTACCGAACGATCAGACGGCGAGCCACCCATTGCTTGCCGTCTGCAAGCCCGCGTCTACAGTGCCTGGGAATCAGGATCGGAATCCCGGCGGCGGTTGGGGCGTGAGGACCGTTGCCTCACGCGATTGGCCGCCTC
This sequence comes from Mythimna pallens, assembly GCA_961205895.1. Classification (NCBI taxonomy): domain Eukaryota; kingdom Metazoa; phylum Arthropoda; class Insecta; order Lepidoptera; family Noctuidae; genus Mythimna; species Mythimna pallens. Next base: position 7,604,273 of record OY540835.1, on the reverse strand, counting down.
CTTTGCTAGCATTACTGCTTCGCAGAGGGAGGCAACCGCCTGCCACTCCGGACCATGGCCTGTACCAAGGCCCGGCGCGAGAGAGATCGCTGCCGCCGATCGCCCCCACGAGGACACGGCGGTGCTCTGCCCAAGCGGGGCACACCTCTACCGTATGCTCCACCGTGTCCTCCGGGCGGTCCATACAATGGCGACACCCAGACATCTCTTATGCTCGAATCCGGTGCAGGAACCTCCCGAACGTACCATGTCCGGTAAGAACCTGCGTCATGCGGTAGGTAAGGACACCGTGAGGTCTTTCCAGCCACTCCTCAAAGAGGGGACTTATCGCACATAATTATGTTGTAACTTTTCATAGTGTATCTTAGAATATCTATTTGACTTACAAAATTAATTATCAATGACCCTGTACATGACAATTACCCGTGAGCTCCTTTTCTCAGAAATATTTACGTCAAGGGACAGGACATACAAAATAAAACATATATACAGGAAAATATATGTTAAGCCAGCTTTATTTTCCTCAGAAATCTTGTTCATTATAAGGAAATAGTTACTCATATTACATGTATTCACAATATGATCTCCTAATATACTCGTAAATTGGCTCAAAGAAATTGTTGAGTACCGTTTGATGTCGATAATGGAGAGTAGATACGTTTACGTGATCAAAGGGGGTCAATAAAATCAGACAAATATTGTTACGGATCCTGATTCAACTTATTGTGGTTTAATGATAGGAAGGGAGCTGTTAATTGTCGTTTGGGGTGGGGAGTGAGCAATGATAAAGGCTATACTCGGAGTTTCTTTGCGTGATTATCAGAAATGACGATATCCGCAGGAAAAGCAAGGTTAGCAACATAGCCCGAAGAATTGCTAAACTAAAATGGCAGTGGGCAGGGCACATTGCTTGCAAAACAGGTGGTCGATGGGGACGAAATGTTCTGGAGTGGCGACCGCGTACCGGATGAACTGTTGAGGTTTGCGGGAATGTGATGGATGCTAGACGCGCAGGATCCAGTCGTTATGGCGACATTTGGGGGAGGCCTATGTCCAACAGTGGACGCCTTTCGGTTGAAATGATAATGATTATGAAATAATAATGCGATGCAGGATAATAATGATGTTATGAATACACTCACAATTTCTGAATTGAAAACAGCCTATATTTATAATACTATATACATGTAGTAATTGCATCTGACCATTGTATGTTTGCTGTATGAAGTTTAAAAGAGAATTTGACTAATGAGTTTGTTTCGGTTTTTCTTTTTAGGGTAGTCAGGTAGGATATACCGGCCTAAAGAAAAAATTGACGTATAAAACCGTTTTTTTTTAAACCTATTTGCAAAATTTATTTATCATCTGGTTAAGCAGAAAGCCGCACATAACACACAAATATATCATAATCAGCCTTATATTATTTCCACAGCTAGGACTCTGTAGGAAAGGGAAGTGCGGTTGGTGATAGTCAGATAACTTCGAATTTATGGTTGTTGATTTCACATCATGAATTCTCACGATCCCGCTAATTCTAAAGAACACACTCTTTGCAACGAGCGGATTCTTGCCCCTGCAATCGTATGTTTTATGGCGTGGCACGCGACGATGGTAAGAGACCGGACGGTATGTCTTTATTTCCGTGGAAGATGGGTAGGCCTTTAGTGTGGGACGCTATCAAAATGAATAAACAACTCTTCTCAACTTTCTATGTAGTTAAATATTTTTTACATAAGTTATAAATTTATTTGTACAAAAGTTAATAAAAAGTATAAATTTATTCATATGTTTTATGAGGTTTTTTTCGGGAGGGAAATCATCTAATGACATCCCCCGCTCTTGGGCGGAGCGAGAGATAGAGTCAGACTTTTACTGACTAAAAACCCGCTCCTGTTCCTTCATTTCCATTTTTCCAGGGCCCCGGGGATCACTTTCGCATCATCCATGGCCCCAGTAGGTCTCGACCCTGCTGGGCCCCTACGGTTGCTGACATCTCCTTGAGGCGCACGTGGAACACTACGCGCCGTACGCTTTATGAGGTATTATTCAGAACAGGGTGTTATGTCAAGTCCCTCAAACCTCCACTGAAAAGGGAGGATCCTCCAACCGGACGGGTGTTGTATCTGTGTTTTGGGGCTATGATATACGTTCTAAGCGCGCTGAGAAGTCTAATACCGCGATGGAGGATTCCGAATTTTAGTTTCTATTTTGTGTCATAGATGTCGCTACAAGTTAAGATATTAGAATCACTTTATACTCACATCTAATGCAGCCATGAGCAGCAGTACAGACGCCAGTACGAACATGACGGTAATGATAACAAATACTGATAGAAACAACACTAGTATTAGCGTTGTGGTCGACAAGTTCTTTCTGTCTTTCATTAATAACATCACAGCACATGTGAAGCCGAAGAGCTGAAACAAAGAACATTTTAAGAAAAGAGTAATCATCTTCCTGCCCTTGTGCCGTGTTATTTGGGGTCAGCGCAAAACGTTTTTTTTCTACCATTCTGTTCTTTTTAGGGTACCTCAAAAGCAAAAAACGGAACCCTTATAGGATCACTTTGTTGTCCGTCTGTCTGTCTATCAAGACCCGTTATCTCGGGAACGTGTGAAGGTATCGAGTTGAAATTAAAATTATGTACTCAAGTCTGTAGTACCTTAAAGCTATAAAAAAATCAAACTTCCGAGTTAATGAAAAAAAAAAGATACGGCTCTTTATGTCGCAAAAAAAGTGTATTTCGACACTCTCAAGGGAATCAAAATTCATAGGGTACTTCCCGTTGACCTAGAATCCCGAAATTTTGCATAAAGCAACGTTTCATAGTACAAGTATAGGAAAAATTCTGAAAACTGTAAATTTGTAGTTTAGTCACAAAAAAAACTTTTTTGTGATTCGGAAAAATCATCGTAAATCAATTCGGAAATTGAACAGTTTTCATACGTAAATTTGTATGGAACCCTAAGAGCGCGAGTCCGACTCGCATTTGCCTATTTTTTTATTATGGAAGACTCGCGTTCGTTCTATATCTCACTTGATGGTAAGCGATAATGTGGCCGACGATGGAGCACGCTTGCCTAGAAGTACCTACCTATTCACTATTGACTTGACCCCCTACATTGTGGTTATCAGAAAACACAGACTCCAGGCAGGAAATTCCACTCCTTGCCTGTACCCACAATAAATGTGTTCCCACCCATCACACTACCACTTACTCCCTTTTCTTTCATATCAGTCCTCCCACAATCCATCCATCCATATATATTCTCATAACTCTTTTAGTAACATGCGTTTCATCCCTCCTGTTCACATGACCATATTAGATACCAAGATAAACGATTCCCTTTCAACTTTTCTACTTTCAAACTGCCTCTAATGTACCAATCATTCATTAATCAACATTCTCATCTGCGCTACATGCACGCATTTTTTTAAATTTTAGAAAAGATTAGGTATGTAAGTATTATTATCTTTTCAAAAGATTTCAATACATAATGGTCCTGGTTAAAATGTTTGAGGGTATACCACCAGTGGAGCTCGCAGCATTTGTTGACCTGGCGAAGTAAACCACCGGTAGCCACATCACACTAGACTAATGAAGAAACAAAACAGTTATTTATATAAATATATTAAAGGAGAAACTGACTGACTGACATATCAATGCACAGCCTTCACAAAGCTTCTTTTTGTAACTTAGGACAGCACTAAAAGAGGATTTTTCAAAATTCACCCCCTAAGGGATTGAAATGGGAGTCCAAAGTTTGAATGGAAAAACCTAATTTCACGCGGGCGAAGCCGCTGGCAGAAGCTAGTCTATATATATAAAAGGAGAAACTGACTGACTGACATATCAACGCACAGCCAAAACTACTGGGGGTGGAAATGTAAAATAACTTAGGACAGCACTAAAAGAGGATTTCTCAAAATTCACCCTCTAAGGGGATGAAACGGGAGTCCAAAGTTTATATGGAAAAACCGACTATAACGCGGGCGAAGCTGCTGACAGAAGCTAATTTTTATATATTATATATATTTCTTCGGGTCGGTATAACACGCTTTTTCTTCCATTGTCCCCAGATAACTGTTACAAAATTATTCACCACCTTTTTTCTTTATTATTACAGACCAGCGAGACTTTCTTTTTTCATGAACTCTCACAAGTTCTTTTATGAGTTATAATGATAAATATCAAAGCATTATAATTTATATGACTCAAAATTTAATCACTTTGACGAAAACCAAACTAAACCCTCAATATTTTCTTAAGCTTACCTTTCGTTTGATACCTTTATTTATGTCTAAATTTTAAAACGTTCACTGCCCTTTCAAACGTCATAGCAATCAACTTCCATAGGTCAGCTGCGCAAAAGAAACAACAATTTCCATTCATAGCACAATGTTTGCTTGAGCAAACTTATGCTCTTTGTAACTTTACAAAACTCAAATAGTATGCATAAGTCGTAGTTTGAAAAGCCGGGTTGTTGCCACCTAAGTCAAAAGGTTTGAGAAACTGCGACTTCACTGAACTATTAAAAGAGCTAGTCATGTCTGCCGCATGATTCAATGACTAGATCCCGAACAACAGCGACACGGTAGTCTCAGAAGGAGATGGCGTGGCGATTTCTAATGCGTTTATACTAAGTCGGTCACCGAATTCGGCAACTGTATTCGGTCTAACGCTTTTGATTAATTAACATCAACAACAAAAGTTTACATTCAAGTTGTCAGTTTACCGGAATCAATAACCCCTTACAGTCCAACTGTTTTCACGCGAGTAAAAAGCATCATATCATGAACGATGAGTGGTGCGTTTCCACAAAGCTCTCAATCAGCCGTGTTCAATCACCAAAAACGGTCTGCAGCCAAATACAGCAAACCAAAAACCTGTTTATAATAGTCGGTGACCGAATACGGGCTATGGTCAAATACGGTAAATCGAAAATCAGTTTACACTAATTGGTGACTGAATATAATAATAATAATAATAAATAAATAATAATAACTCCTGGACACGGCGCGCATCGTTAGGAGATTCCTCTCTCAGGAGTCCTGACCACCGGTAGCTTGGACCCTGTTCCCGATGCCGGTGGGCTACTATTTTTTATATTTTTAAATGTTTTTTTTATTTTATTTTTTAAGAAATATTTAAAAATGTAATTAATATGTACATAAATTTAATCCCGCCTTCCATCCTGCATCGCGTGCTCTGTTACCTGTTCACGTAGGGACCTAATGACAGCATCAGTGGACAGCATTGCCGTGGCCGAATACTGGGCCAGGCAAGGATTTTAACTAGTTTTACCATCGATACGCTGAGAAGAAGTAAAGAGTGAATGAGTTACTTTTAGGCACGCGTGTTCCATCGTCAAGCATATCGTCGCTTTATATCAGGCAAGATGTGGCCTACCGCGTAGTATAAAAATAATTGAGGGAAAGCTTTTGATATAATAGATGCTGTTCTACGACTTCGTTTTTCTTTGTAATTATTTAAAAAAATATCTACAAAGTTGGTAATTATACGAAATAGGTTCGCTCTGCTTTGTTTGCTCGTAGTTCTAAATTTTAATTAATGTCAACAGCAGAGTATTTGTATTGTTGTTTATATTTGCCGCAAAGTACAGCTCTAATCATATTAATAGTTCAGTGAACTATACGTTTTAATTATTATTGGATTTGTTATTTGCATAATCACATTATAAGCGGATTGGATTGGCTAACATTTGAATTAAAACCATGGTGCACTTATTTTTATGTACTACAAATTTTTGTAAACATTTATTTGTGAATTGAACTCCAAGATCATCATCATTATCATCACTTCAGCCGAAAGATGTCCACTGTTGGATAAAGACCTCCTCCAAGTGTCACCATACCACCGGTCCTGTGCGTCTCTCGTATCTATCGGATTCCTGGGACTCACAGTGCCCCAGGTCATCGGTCCTCCTTGTGGGAGGCCTTCCAACGCTGCGTCTTCCGGTACGTGGTTGCCACTCCAGAACCTTTCGGTCATCTATTCTGCGAGCAATGTGTCTTGCCCACTGCCAATTAAATTGGCTCTTCTTCTTGCTGAATTCCAAGATAATAAGACTTTTTTTAAACATTTATCCACACTAAGAATTACTTCTGTATCGTGGGTGAATTCACAAACATTTACACTCACACAAGATACCCGGACCCCAAACCACTATTTGTATGCCTATCAAATATTTGTTCCATGCGGGAATTGAACCCACCACACGCAACGCAGCAGCCAATCGCTCAACCGCTGCGCCAATCGTGCCGTCGGAATTTGAACGCCAGTTTAGTTTATTTATTTTTATGTTTACTCATCGCGTATTTTATTTTTCTCCGCAAAGTAATTATAATACAGTTTCAGAATTTCAAAAACAGTATGTTTTGAAATTTTATTAAATTAGTTTTTCATTATAAATTCGAAAAAAGTTACAAAACAATGCTTTCGTTACCACTGCCAAACCAAACTCCGAAGAAAAAATTAACTCATCTTAAGACAGAACTACAGAGGCTATACTTGGAGTTGCCTTGCGTGATCGAATCAACAGTGCACAGCACTGGTCGTTGTGACGTCGCTTTGACCTATGTCCAGCAGTTTTTCGGTAGAAATGAAGATAAAACGACCAGTTTTATTTTTTATATTAAGTACCTTGAATTATCTCCTAAAGCCTCGACTTTCTACAATACATTATGGGTAACAACTAAAGCAGATTCAAGGATAATTTATTAAGCCAGGTACAGACCCTAACGTCAGACTGGAACCCAATTAATAATTTACGCACATTGTCTAAATGTCTACATATCAGATTGGGTATCAATCTGTGTATAGCTCTAGGTACGAAGTCCTAGCTTAACCCCTCGCGCGTATAGGGGTATTATTATTACGTAATTATGCGTTTTTACGTAAAATAAAAAAAATAAAAACTTTTTCTGGATTTTTAGGAAAAGCGAAGATACAGAGACCAAAATTTTCGGCCGAATAAATTTCGTACACTCTTATGTACAAAACGACCATTAAGCGTTTTTCAAGGTCACTCAAGTTGTACAGACGTAAGCCTGCTTAAAGGTAAGTGGGAGTTATTGCCTCTCACTAACCTTTAAGCTAAAACTTCGTACCTAGACCGACGTAAATTATTAATCATACACTATATAGGTATAATTAAAGTTATAAAAGAAGGAAAAATAGAAAGCCGAAAGTTGGATTTTCGTCAGAAATAAAATAATGAGAACCAGATTGCAGCCCGGGTCCATTTTATTTTCAAACCGTTCAGGGACTCAAATATACACACAAAGTTTCATCCATATCAGTCAAGCCGTATATATATAACCAACCCGCACTGGGCCCGCGTAGTGGATTACGGCCCATTCCCTCTCCTAGAGAGGAGGTCTGAGTCCCAACAGTGGGAACATTAAAAGGCTGACTATGCTATATATGTATATATATATATATATAGTGAAAGTTTTTGTGTGTGTGTGTATGTTTGTTACTTCTTCAGTCTCGAACGGCTGGACGGATTTCCATAAAACTGAAGAATGCGGTACTCCTGAGCACGACTCGTATCTCATAGCTGAGCCTGAACCCTGTTCCAAATACAGGCGGCTATTGTCTATATTTTTAAATTTGTTTTGTGAAAAAAAATAGATATGTAAATATTTTGTAAAAAGAAAAACAATAACTTATATTGTTCTTACAAACCTTGATTCGACATAAAATGAGATATTTTAAGTCGTATCAATTAAACCAATAAAAATAAAAGAACTATACTTTAGGAAGAATCGAATAATTAGATATTAATCGGTATCGCTTTCCCGATCATTTCATAAAACTGATAAATAGAACACTAGAATTACAAGTAGGAACACTAGAAGTTACACAAATCTTTAAAAATATCAAATTTGTCTCTTTCTTGTCAGTTCAAACTTTTAATTGGTACTCCACTACTTACCATAAAATTTCAATGTAATGTGAGTACTACGCGACTTGACATGCGCAGCACGGAAATTGTTACAAAATAACTGAATTTCTCTTGAAACCCCCCAGGCTAGTTTTTGTTAAATTAAGTCAGAATTGTATGTGTTGTTGTGTTTCTTAGAATTTGCTACGATACAAAGTGGAACTTGGTCGGAATTTTAAACAAAGGGAAAAGCAGAGTCAGCCTTACGCAGAAAACGCTTACATTTCCACCTACGCCTATGCCGACGACACGTCAGCCACGCCTAACCATTATCCTAGATTTCAGTCTAAAGACGCTATAAAACGGGCCTTTTGTTTTACTAACAACGTTTACGTTTCAAGATAAGACGAAATTATCAAAGAAGAAGAATAGATGTTCTTACGATTCCCAGTATAGTGATGAGCCGGGTCCCACAGCGAACATTCAAACCGGGAAAACATGTTTGAGCCTGCGGTATCTTCTCCACAAAGAAATTTTCATAGTCCAAATCCATTTTATAGAAAAAACGTGTAAAAATAATGCTATAAAAGTGTAAAAAATGTAAATTAAAGTAAAAGATAAAATAGATATAAAATGTCAATGTAAAATTATATTTGACAGCGATTGTTTTATTTTTTGGAAGTAAGAAGCAAGAAGTTTGGTGTCAAGTACAGGTTCTTCTTCATAGTAGTTAATTTAGATTTCAAAGCAGCCAGGACAATTTGAAAGAACGGGTTTTAGTCAGTAAAAGTCTGATACGCGCCCTCTTGCTCTTCCCAAAGTGAAGAAAAGTTATATTGCGATTTTCCACCTCAAAAAAACAGCAAATCCAACCATGCGTAACCAAAGAGATTTAAAGAGAATCAAAAGTACGCCTATCATAAAAAATTACTTAGAAAAACTGTCATCCTATGCCTCAGTGACGCCATCTAGCTTGGTAATTCGTGGCTTGATCATAGAAATTGATCACTTTATGATATGACCAACTAAAACTGGCCAGATCATATAAACGTTAACATTTGATGATATGTCGATACTCGTTGTGCGTAACCATACGCCTTTTTTCATGAGGTTTGGTAAAAAACAGAACACCAAAAATTAAACTGCTCAAAATAAAGATTGCGTTGTCAGTGACCAGTACGTATAAGTACCGGTTATGTCACAAACAAGAATTCCAAGCCAACAATAACTTTCATACTTAAAGTCTGCTCAGAAATCTTGCAAGAAATAGTGCAAAAGAAGCCTCCCAGACACCTGTGTCACAAAACACATGAGGGCGAATTTATCCGCGCGAGTTGGAGTTGTTTGCTGTGACTCGCGGCATGGCGGGTTGGCGGGTTGGCGGCATGGCGGTAAATCAAATGAGCGGTAAGGATGGGCTTATCGCTGGGACACGGTGCACGTACAAGAATTACTTGCGCATTATGCAAAATTTTTCGGTATTTAATTATACTTTACTATAACTTGCGCAAAAGTATGCCTGTATCTTGCATGCCATTATACACCAGTTCTAATTGGTTGTAAGCTACTTGCATACTGTTGTGCAGGTAACAGACATATCTATTTGAATCAAGAAAGAAAAAAAGAAAAGCATTTATTCAGCATGGCACACAAAGAGTAACTATCACAATGAGCAGAGATTTATGACTTGCAAGTTTTGCGAGCCAAAATAAACAAAGATTTTTTTTGAGGTGTAATATAATCAAATGACTTCTCCCGTTCAAGGGTGGAGCAGGAACACGAGTCAGACTTTTACTCACAAAAACTACACCTATGTTCCTTTCTGTTACCCTTTGCGTTGCAGGTATCGGCCTTGCAAGGCTCCTAAGATTTTGCTGAAATCTCTTTAAGGCACGTGTGGAACACTACGCACCGTCGACGGCTCGGGTTCGGTCTTTATAGGACAAGCGGACGGCGAGCTACCCATTCCTCGTTGACCGCAAGTACATGCCTACGGTTTCCGGAGATCACTCTGCGATTTCCAACACCCGGGGCATCTCCTGTCGTGGCGGTTGGAGCATGAGGTTTTACGTTACGACACTCGCTCTGGACCATGGCCTTAGCCAGGGCCCGGCTTGGAATGTCATCGCCGCCGGTCGCCCCCTCGCATGCTGAACCGTGTTTGATATATATGATTTTATTAGTGTATTAGCTGCTCCCAGCGACTATGCCTGCGTGATATGAGACAATTATCTCAAGGGAATATACTTCCAGGATAAACAAATTTCCGCCTTCGTTTTATTAGTGTGAATGGTTCCTATTTTAACCTATTTCTTTAAGTAACATTGCGAGAGGAACAATGTCTACGAGATGAATTTTGTAAACATTGGTTGGATAGAATTGCTGCCAGTATGGTAAATATCCCAAAGGGATTTAGTGTCAAAAATGGCATGTTATGTTGGGAAGCAGGAACAATTCCTACGAAATTGTTCTTTATTTTATTTTCTCACAGCCGTCTTAAATCTCCGTGTCCTTGGGGGGAAATCGGCAGCAGTGACCTATCACACCGGGCCCTGGGCCATAGTCCAGAGTGAGAAGGAATGACAGGTGGTCATCTCCTTCTGCGAAGTAGTAATGGTAGTGAAAAAGGCGGCCACACGCGTGACGGAACGGACATACTCACGTCCCAGCTGCCTGGACCCTGACTCCCATTTCCGGCCACAGTAGGCGTGGGCTAGCGGACGACGAGCAATGGGTAGCTCGCCGTCCGGCCATCCTGGAATGCAAAAGGCAACTACAACAACTATTTATTTATTTAGGGTTTTTTTTATTTTGTAACAAAATACATAAAAATAAAACTTAGAAATAAAAATTGGTACACGTAACCTAATCCTATAATGCACACTCAATTAGCAACCACAGCTTATGCATAGATAAATAAAATTGCAAATCGGTCTATAAACGACGGAGTTCTGAAGTAACACACATTAAAAAAAAAACCGAATTGATGACCCCCTCCTTTTTTTGAATTCGGTTAAAAAGAACACTATACCTACAATTTCAGCAAACGTTTCGATGATCAATATCACGGTGACCTAGATATTTTGTTAGTATTTGATACAGAACAACGTTTTTGTTTATATTGGCTAACGAATAAAGTTTTTGTGCTAGGCTGTTAGGATAACAACATGCCGGCTAGATACGTTTTTCTGAACATACGCATCCGTTAGAACAAGCTTAGTCTAGAAAGGTTTTCCTAACAAAAACGTGGTTTCGTAATACTTTTTCCGTAATACTTTACGTAATATATCTAGGTATATATATAAAAGGAGAAACTGACTGACTGACATATCAACACACAGCCGAAATTATTGGGACTAGGAACATGACATTCTGCACAAGGCTTCCTTTTATGGCGTAGGTGAGCACTAAGAGAGGGTTTTTCAAGGTACTAAGTTAATCGTGTAAGCCCGCGTGAAAATAGATTATTCTATATAATCTATTTTCACGCGGGCAAAGCCGCTGGCAGACACTAGTCTATATATATAAAAGACTAGCTGCTGCCAGCGGCTTCACCCGCGTTAATGTAGTTGTCTCCGTACAAACTTTGGACCCCCATTTCATCCCCTAAGGGGGTGAATTTTGGTAAACTCTCTCTTAGTGCTCGCCTACGTCATAAAAGCAAGCTTTGTGCAAAATTTCACGTTCCTAGTCGCAGTAGTTTCGGCTGTACATTGATATGTCAGTCAGTCAGTTTCTCCTTTTATATATATAGAAGAAACTGACTGACTGACATATCAACGCACAGCCCAAACTATTGGGAGCAGAAGAGTAAAATCTTGCACGAGGTTTCCTTTTATGACGTAAGCGAGCACTAAGAGAGGTTTTTGCAAAATTCACCCTCTATGGGGATGAAACGAGGGTCCAAAGTTTGTATGGAGAAACCTGCTTCCAAGCGGGCGAAGCCGCTGGCAGAAGTTAGTATTGTATATATATAAACCATGCCAACACTAGGAATTACTTCTGTATCGTGGGTGCGTTCTACAATTATCTGTAGGTCAAAAAAAACGTTTTGGGAACACATCCATTGTGCGTACAGCTAAGGAGAGGAATTTCCTGCTGGAGTCTGTGTGACCTAGAGGTCTTTAAGTGATTAGGTTATTCCTAGGCAAGGTTCTGTGTTCCCCCGTCGACCACATTATTGCTTACCATCAGGTGAGATAGTGGAGAAGCACAAGCAAAAAAAAATAATGGTTCAGTTCGGAAATCGAACCCTTCGCAATGCAGCAGCTAATTCCTCAAACACTACGCCGACAGTGACGTCAAAATATAATGTAAGTAATTATTTCCTAAACGGTTGAGCCATTTTATTTAACGTTTAGCGTAAATCAGTGTAAAATATTGTGGCTTACAGTTTATCACGTAATTAAGGCTGAGGGGAGACAAACCTCGCAGCTGTACGTCAATGTAAATTGTGTGAAAACGCTCTTAAATCTACGGCAAGCCAACAATAAGCGTTTAATTGAATCGCTGACAATGCTATTAAGGTAAAATTGAAACAGATGCTAAGCATATTTTGAATAGCTTTTTATGTTAATTAAATTCGTACTTTACATCGGTAAATGTGATTACATTGTGTACGGTTGTCGTTTCGCTAATTACATTTTTGGATATATTACATAAACTAGCTTCTGCCGGCGGCTTCGCCCGCGTCAAAGTTGGTTTCTCTATACGAACTTTGGACTCCCGTTTCATCACCTTAGGTGGTGAACTTTGAAAAACCTCTCTAAGTGCTCACCTACGTTGTAAAAGGAAACCTGATGCAAAATTTCACGCTCCTAGTCCCAGTAGTTTCGGCTGTGCGTTGATATTTCAGTCAGTTTCTCCTTTTATATATAGATAAGTAGGTACCTGTTTGGGGACAAATATGTCATTTAGGCTTTCAGCTTAGAATGAGCTTCAAAATTATGAGATTTACGTCAAATCTTCAAGATCCTTGCATGTCACAAAACAAAGTCCCTCACGGCGTATGTCTGTCTGTATAAACGCAATAAACTATAAAACTACTGAACTTTTCATGCAAACAGTTTTCACCAATAGCCAGAGTGAATACATGCATATATTATTAGCTTAGCTTAGCTTAGTCGGCCTTATAATGTCCCCACTGTTGGACTCAGGCCTCCTCTCTAGGAGAGGGAATGGGCCGTAATCCACCACGCGGGCCCAGTGCGGGTTGGTGGATGTCACAAATCTTCGAATTTTTGGTTCTAGGACATGCCGGTTTCCTCACGATGTTTTCCTTCACCGTTTTGAGAGCAGTGGTGATGAAATAAATTACACAAAGTAATGCGCCTGGCTGGGTTTGAACCCGCGACCTACAACTTGTAAGTCGGGGCCGTTACCACTCGGCCACCTTACAGTAGAGAAAATCAAGAATTTTAAAGATTACTAACACCTTTGTGTTCATAAACTTTCGTACTCACATGCATGATTCACACACACATGATAGACCTGCCCCCCTAGCAAACTGGTGACGAACGAAAAACGACTCGAGGTGGTCAACGAAAAGAGAATCGAAACGGAACGGTTGTAACTTGGCTAGAGGGGCTGAAACAATCATCTGTAGAGCTAAGAAATATTGCTTCAACGTGGTAATCGAACTTGCGACATGCAGTACAGCAGCCAATTTAGCGATTGGCCATGTCGTCAGTTTACATACGAGTACTATGGTAGGTGCCAGATAAATTTGCAATAGCGGACATCGACCTACCTACATTTTATTGACAGACTTCTAAATCTATATATATAAAAGGAGAAACTGACTGACTGACATATCAACGCACAGCTAAAAGTACCGGGACTAGGAGCGTGAAATTTTGCACAAGGATTCCTCTTATGATGTAGGCGAGCACTAAGAGAGGATTTTCCAAAGTTCACCCTCTAAGTGGAGGAAACGGGGGTTCAAAGTTTGTATGGAGAAACCTATTTTCACGCGTGTGAAGCCGCGGGCAGAAGCTAGTCAGAAATAAAGACTAAAAATTTATCCTTAATCAATATCTATTGTATCCTTTAAATTTTATTTATTTATTTATTACATACTCTATTGTACGGTAGGTAAGAAAAAAAACTTTTAATAATACACATGCATTTTCTAGTAATGAAACACGATTTACTTTTATTGTTCAGGTACCTATGACGAGATTTTTTTTTAAGTTTTTAATAAGTTTTGTAAATATTTGTTCCATGTGGGTATAGAAACTGCGACACGAAGTGTAGCAGTCAATTGCTCAACCACTGCGGCAACCATGCCGTCAAAAGATACTAAAGACAGGTCAATGTATTTTATTGCAAATTTATCTGACGGTTACTATGTAAAAACAAAAGCACTCCTTTTTAGGGTTCCGTACCTCAAAAGGAAAAAACGGAACTCCTATAGGATCACTTTGTAGTCTGTCTGTCTGCCAAGACCCTTTACCTCAGGAACGCTTGAAATTAAAACCATAAATCAGGTCTGCGGTTCCTTGAAGCGGTGAAAAATCAAACTTTTAAGTTAATGAAAAAAAAACCATTCGTTTACGGCGCAAAAAACGTATATTTCGTTGAAATCAAAATTCATAGGGTAATTCCCGTTGACATAGAATCCTGAAATTTGGCATAAAGCGAGGTCTTATAGCACAGGTATTTGAATACATTTGAAAATAGTAAATTTATTGATACGTCACAAAAAAAAATTTTTTTTTTTTGCGATACTGTAATATCTTTCAGACTCCATTCGGGAATTTAACTATTTACATAGGTAATTTTATACGGAACCCTCAGTGAACGAGTCCGATTCGTACTTGCCCAGTTTTTTCCTTATCTAAATCCTCAACAAATTCTTTTCTGAACAGTTCAGGATTTAAAACACACACCTTTATTTGAGCAAATTACTCCTAAAAAGGGTTAATAAATTATTTGGTCTAGTGCTGATATGCCCCGTACTCCGTGACCATCTCGGCAGGATGCCAGGCGGGTGCATGCCAAAATAAACGCGACGGGTAAATTATGAAGGCCATTGTTGTTTTTAGAACCTCTTGCTTGTAATAACGTGTTAGTTTGATGGTGATTTCAAAATAAATATTGTTTATACATTGTTCTTTTGTTTAATTGATATAAATCGTCGCACATCGGGTTGTCCAACGGTAGAAAAGAGATGGCGGAATCAAGTCAGGCGATTCCCGCGCACACTCTCAAAAACTTCTTCTGTAACATACCGAAAGGCTGGCTATTTTTATAATATTACTAGCTTATGCCTGCGACTCCGTCCACATACATAAAATATAGCCTATGTCATTGAAAAATAAAGCAGCTTTCTATCGGTGAAAAATTTTTCGCAATCGGACCAGCCCCCCTAGCCAAGTTACAATCGTATCGTTCGCGCTGAACGCTTCGAGTAGGCCACGCCTCCGATTCCTTTATTCTGACGTCATCTGAATGCTCAGTGACGTGGTCCGAACAAAGGAATTGGAGGCGTGGCCTACTCGAAGCGTTTGGCGTGAGCGATACGATTGTAACTTGGCTAGGGGGGCAGTACTTTCAGAGATTACCTCCTACAAACAAAATAAAAAACAAAAAAACAAGCTTTATCTCTTTATAATATTAATTTAGATTGTGATACTAACTGCTTCCAGTGGCTTTACCCCACGTGAAAGTAGAAAATTGTCCCAAGAAAACATACTCCCTAGATTTAAAGAATTCAATGTGCTATTCCAGGACATGGACTAGTTGTGTGCCAAGTTTCGTCGAAATCCGTTCAGCCGTTCGTCATAACGAAGATACACACAAACTTTCGACTTTATAATATAATCTTGTGTGATATATACCTCATATGATTGTATTAGCACTTTGTCCGCAACTTTGTTCGCGAGAATATTTTCATAAAAACTTTAACACTTCCTAAACCGTATTTTAAAGATAGTCATAAAAACTAAGAATAACATTCTTTGTTATTCATTAAAATTAAAATTTGTGCCAAGTTTCAAGTTCATAGACCCCAGAAATAAGAATCCTTGATAAAATCATTAGCTTAGTCGGCCTTATAATGTTCCTACTGTTGGGATTCAGGCCTCCTCTCTAAGAGAGGGAATGGGCCGTAATCCACCACGCGGGCCCAATAAAATCATTAATACACCCTAAATCGTTTTATAGGGTAAGTTTTGAAAAACGAATAATAATATATTCGTGATAAGTTTCAGATATATTGATCCACGGAATAAGATTATGCATACAAATGAAATTAATGCATAAAATTCTCCCTTTTCACGCCCTTACAGGTTCCAACCCCGTCGACGGCGCGTAGTGTTCCACACGCGCCTCAAGGAGATGTCAGCAACCGTAGGCGCCCACAAGGGTCGAAGCCTTCTTAGGCCATGGGTGATGCGAAAGAAATCTCCGGGGCCCTAGATCAATGGCAAAGAAGGAACAGGAATGGTTTTTAGTCAGTAAAAGTCTGACACGCCCTCAAGCTCCGCCCAAGAGTGTGAGATGTCATTAGAAGATTTTCCCACTTAAAAAAAACCCCTTACAGGTTGAATTTTCTTTAAATCGCCTCTTAGTGCTCGCCTTTTAATTATTTTATTACTAAGGCACAACAATAATTTGTTTACAGATTTTTCCGTTTAACTTTCAGAAGATGGTCCAGTGCAAACAAACCAATTACAGGCGTGCACATCATTCACAAATTTTGCGTACATACATAGTATTTTTAAATTTAACGCCTCGCCTTCAACACAATAAGTTCCAGTAGTTTCGGCTGTGCGTTGATAATGTCAGTCAGTTTCTCCTTTTTAACCGACTTCATATATATTATACTAGTTGACCCGCCGAACTTCGTACCACCTAATAGTAAGAATAACGCCATCTACTGGCATTACCAGAACAGCACAATTCATTTTATAATGACATTTTAATTAGAGATGGCGTTGTATTCGGTATTTTTTTCGTGATTTTTTCCATTAATTCTCACCGTTTAAACCTTCCCTGGACTATCTCGAATATTTCATGATCAAAATTAGGCAATTTGGTTCAGCCGTTTTTGAGTTTTATCAAGACTAACGAACAGCTATATATTTAATATTTATTAGATAGATATACATACTTCACACGAATATTAATAGCGGGCAAAGTTAATGATGAGTACATACGTAACGTCTGGGGGTATAATAGACCCTCATACCCACTTTTCGTATAGTAAAACATATATATCAGCCAAAGCAAGTAGGTACACACAGAGCAATATAATTTATTCAGTCATTTTCAGTACAGTCTAGCAGTAGAAGGCGGCGCAGCTTTAGTTGTTTTTAATTAATTAGTCCCCAAAGCGAGGCACTTAACGAAGATTCGCTACGGTTAAGGTCAACGACACGACTAAGGATACTTGTTTGTTCAAATGTTATAAAATTTAAGAAAATTTAAATAAATAAATTGTTTTCACTGTAATTACCGACTGTTATTACGAGGTAAGTGACCACGTTTTGCAAATTCAAATCCGGAAATTCAAATCCACTCCAGTTTCTGCCGTAAAACTGACAATAATTAAAAATGATATTTAGAAATAGTCATACATAACTATATTTCGGGCAGTAGTGGCCCAGTGGCAACGGCCCCGACTTATTAGTTGTAGGTCGCAGGTTCGAACCCAGCCAGGCGTAATAATTTGTGTAATTTATTTCATCACGACTGCTCTTAAAACGATGAAAGAAAACATCGATGTTTTCCTTAACCGGCCTTGTGTACACGTCCTAGAACCAAAAATCCGAAGACATGGTGACATCCACCAATCCACATTGGGCCCGCGTGGTGGATTACGGCCTATTCCCTCCCCTGAAGAGCCCATCAGTGGGAACATTATAGAGCTGATCATTATACTTATTAGTATTCTTAATTATTTATCAAACTTACATAAAATACAAAATCACACTAACATTATCTATATATATAAAAGCGAAATACCACTCACTGATTAATCACAAAATCTCAGAAACTTATAAAATCAACAAACTTAAAATTTGGCATATAGGTTTCTTATAGGGTGTAGACATCCTCTAAGAACGGATTTTCCGAAATTCACCCCTTAAGGGGATGAAACGGGGCTCCAAAGTATGTATGGAGAAACCGACTTTCACGCGGGTTAAGCCGCTGGCAGAAGCTAGTAATACTCGTAATATCTTATAGTAAAGCATGATCTGGAATAGCACATAGGATATTTTTTATCCAAGGAGTATATTCTTTTGAGATAATTATCTACTTTTACGTGGGTAAAGCCGCTTGAAGCAGGTAGTAGATGAATAAATCGATGAGGACCCAAAAAATGATAACATACATAGACGAACGAACCAGTCAGTTTTTAGGTTTCTATCATAACCGTCAGTTCAAAGACGTTAGTTAGGTCGTGCCGAATTTTCGTCCACTTTTTAGCCGAAACCGAAACTGTATCCGAAACAATATTTTTTTTTTTGCCGAAACTGGCTGAAACTGAAACGTTGGTTGAAAAATATTCGTTCAGACGTTTAAGTGTGAAGGAGTAACAAATATATTTAAATATACATACATAGAGACTTTTGTCTCTATAATCATCGTTATTTCAGCCGAAAAACATGCACTGTTAGACACAGGCCTTCCCTGAGCGTCATCACAATGAACGGTCCTATGCGAATCGCATCCATTGGGCAAAACATGCACAGATGGTGACGATGATGAAATAAATATCTGTATGGTCTAGTGTGAGCTTATATAATTATGAACGCACCCACAATACAACAGTAATTTCTAGTGGGGAGTAAAGTACCTAAACAAAGAGGTTTTTAAAATCTTTTATAAGTTCCTTGAGGATACTACTTATACGTATATTGTATAAAGATAACAACAAAGTGTAGGTTTTCTTAGACCTACCAACAACACTTTGCACCTAGCCATAAGCCATGATCAACCTTATAATGCAAATGTACTCACTGCTGGGACTCAGGCCTCCTCTCTAGGAAAAGGAATGGGCCGTAATCCACCACGCGGGCCCAGTGCGGGTTGGTAGATGTCATGTCTTCGAATTTTTGATTCTAGAATATCCGGTTTCCTCACGATGTTTTCCTTTACCGTTTTAGAGGGCAGTGGTGATGAAATAAATTACACAAAGTAATGCATCTGGCTGGGTTTGAACCCGCGACTTACACAACTCGTAAGTCGCTTTGCGCCTAGACCTTTCACGAATTATTCTTATCTATCCAATTATCACCTCCAACAAAATCCTTTTTACAATAATCAACTCAAGAAATTCTACTAAACGTTCCCACTCGAGATCTCAAGTGTTAGTACTTGAAAAGTGTCGGTTATCTCAACAATTAGGCTGACACATCCCCTACGGGAGTCGTGCTCACGTAACAAGAAATATCTTGGAATAAGGTTCTTGATCTTTTTTACTTGGCAGAGTACAGACCTAAACTCTATTGCGTTTTTGTTAAGCATCCTTTATTACGCTAGAGACGGTTTGTTGTTTAAATTGTAGCTACTGATAAGACTTAGGCACTCTATTTTTGTGTTAGGTTCATTTATCTAGGTCACTCTCTTCAGGATTCTTGCCAATTTCTAAAAAACCTTGTTTTAGTCACATTTTTGATTGCCCTGGAACGCATAAGGCAACTGAAAGTGGGTTTTAGTCAATAGAAATCTAAAACTCTCTCTCGTTCTTCCCAGATCAGGAGAAATTATTTGGGGTTCGAGTAGAGAAGATTTATTCAGACGCCTAGTTGACATTTCACGTGACCAAGGGCTGTTTTGTTTTATAATTATTATTTTTTGTTTTATTTTGTTTGTTTTGTTTTTATTTTTATGAAATATTTTTTTTATTTGTTATTTTTTTATTTAATATTTTATTTAGATTTTTTTTTTCTATTCTATATTATAGTTTGGAGTTTATGCTTTGAGTGTTCACACTAATATTGTAAACGCAAAAGTGTATGCTGATTACTTCTTCACACTCGACATTGATTTTTTTATCCCAGGGGTATGTATGTACCCTTGGGACAATATTCTAATTTCACGATGGCAAAGTTGCTGGTAAGGGCTATTATACCCAGTGTCTTTGACATCGACGCACAAACGAATTCCATGGATACAGTACATGATTCTGGACCCCCCAGTGGTGGAATTTATAGTTGGTTTTTTTTCTAATTTAAAAAAAAATCTGTACTTTTTCAAATTTAAACTGTTTTAAATAGTTATTCTAACCAGCCTCGATCATATTTTTAGTAAAAAAAATTTTTATTTTTTTTAAATTAATAATTAATTTATTGAAAAGTTATCGAGGTGGAAACAATTATTATTCTAATAAAACCAGATGAAATTGTAGATTTTAAAAGTAATTCATTCATTTTTTTTTACTTAAAATTTTAGAATAACGATTTTATACAGATAAAATTAAAAAAAAAAACGTAAAAATTAAAAAAAAAAAATAGGAAAAAATCACGTACTGGATTCATGGTTTCATTCACGTTTGTGCGTCGATGTCAAAGACACCCCGTATAGCATAAGTAGGTAGTTTATTTTAATAATATTTATTTATTTATAAGTGTGTGTTGCAGTTATATTCTGATATAAATAAAATATATAAAGGAGGAGGCTCTAAGATGACATGACATGTGACGCGTCTTCAGGGAGAAAACTATTTTTCTAGTGATATGTGTTTTTCTTACTCCTACATTGTTTTTTTTTCTGATTAATCTCGTCAAGGGGTTTAACCAGGTGCTTTTCTTCTACCAGCAGTAAGCCTTCTTAGCGTGTCGATGGCAAAACTACTTTTAAATTCTTTGCCTGGCCCAGTAATCGGCCACGGCAATGCCGTCCACTGATGCTGTCATTAGATCCATGCTGTAGTTGAGAATAGTATGTAGCTTTAAGAAACCTATAGTTATAAATTTCAGTTTCAACTTATTTGAAATACACGCCTATAAACATCGTTATATTTGATTAAAATTAGCAGCACAATTCATCATCTTCCTGCCCCCGTCCCGGTTTGTTTGGGGTTGGCGCAACACGTTTTTTCCTTCCATTCTGTCCTGTCACTCGTCACGCTAATATTAACTCCCTTTTCTTTCATATCACTTCTCACACCATCCATCCATCTTTTCTTTGGTCTTCCTCTCCCTCTCATCTATCCACATGTAAACTCTTAACTCTTTTAGTAATATGCGTTTCATCCCTCCTCTTCACATGACCATACCAAGACAAACGATTCCCTTTCAACTTTTCAGTCACTGGCGCCAATTTCAAACTTCCCCTAATATACTCATTTCTCACTAATTAGCAGCACAATTACGATCAATTATTGACAGATTCATTACATAGGTACCTAAAAATACTAGCTCACTAAAACAAACTGAATCCGAAAATACACTCCATTTTATCAAAAATCTATTCAAAGGAAACTCGCTATTTACTTAGTCATCAAGTTTCAAAATCCTTAGAAAATCCAGGACCGAAATACTCCACTTACTAGTATTTGTCGAGAGCGTCACCTAATAAATACATGTCTATTACCTTCTTCAAGTTTACTTGGAAACTGAATTTACTGAGAAAATCCCTGCCGTTTTATTTCCTTTTATTGGGATACGGTTTTTTTTTTAAGATAAAAACCGGGGTCATTTGATTTACTGCGCTCGTGTCAAAAGTCACTTCGGGCGGTAATAGCTCATGTATTGTAATGAATATAAAAAGTAGTGACTGTACCCTAGCCTTATGAGCACAAAAAAAGTTGCTCGCATGGAATCATATCACACATATATTAAAAAGGCAAAAATTTGAGAGTATGTGTGTTTCTGTTACTTCTTCTCACTCGAACGGCTGAACCGATTTCGATTAAACTTGGTACATGGGTAATCTTTTTATTCCGGGAGTATGTTCATCATCATCATCATTTTCAGCTGATAGACGTCCACTGTTGGACATAGGCTTAATCCAAATGTCGCCACAATGAATGGTCCTGTGCGTTTTGTATCCACCGGATTCCCGCAACCTTTACCAGGTCATCGGTTCATCTTGTAGGAGGCCTTCCAACGCTGCGTCTTCCAGTACGCGGTCGGCACTCCAGAACCTTTCGGCCCCAACGGCCATTTGTTCTGCGAGTAATGTGCCCTGTCCATTTCCACTTAAGTTTGGCGATTCTTTGTGCTATGTCGGCAACCTTGGTTCTCCTGCGGATATCTTCATTTCTGTTTCGATCACGAAACGAAACTCCGAGCATAGCCCTTCCCTTTGCCCTTTGGGTGACTTTAAGCTCTCTGATGAGGCCCATTGTGAGTCACCACGTTTCGGAACCATATGTCATCACTGGCAATAAGCACTGGTCATAGACTTTCGTCTTGAGACACTGTGGAATATGTTCCCTTGGGATAATTTATTACTAGGACACGGAGCCGCAGCAGCTAGTTGTACCATAAAAGGGCCATATAGCTCTTGACCATTAGGCTGTAGGATTATTCGAAAGAGTTATCACAGCCCTGGAACTCAAAAGGCTACTAACCGTATACAGGTGGGATTTAGACAATAAAATCCTGACATACCTTCCCACTCCAGCAGGAGAAGCTATTTGATTTCCCACCTTGAAAAAGGGGACCACAAAGCCAGGAAATACCTTGAGATGAACCATATTGAATAGTGGTGGCCGAGTGGTAACAGCCTCGACTTTCGAGTTGTAGGTCGTGGGTCCAAACCCAGGCAGGTGCTTTACTTTGTGTTGTGTGATTTATTTCATCACCACTGCTCTCAAAACGGTGAAGGAAAACATCGTGAGGAAACCGGCATGGGCTAGAACTATACACTTTGAAGACATGTGACGTCCACCAATCCGCACTGGGTCCGTGTGGTGGGTTACGTACGGCCCATTCCCTTTCCTAGAGAGGAGGCTTGAGTCCCAGCAGTGGGAATATTATAGGGTTGTTTATGTTTGTAACATCCATGTTACATATATAAACAACAACAACATGTTTGTGTATGTTTATGTCCTCACATTTTTTACTCCTACAATTTCATTTGCCTAAATCTGTTTCCATGTGGTTTTTTTTGAGGTGTGAAATCATCAAATGAATTTTCCCACTTTGGTGTAGAACGAGAGAGCTTGTCAGACTTTTGATGACCCACAACAGTCCTCTTTACGTTCTAGGCACACGCATCTAAGAAAAAAAATCTGAAATATTTGCTGATGAAACTAGACTTTCCACTAGATTAATTTGAAAACTAGTACAGATACCGGCACGGATCTTGAGCGCTGACTTCTACAGTTCTACTTGCGCTGAACCACGCAAAAGTGAAATATCGGGTATCTTTAGTGGTATGAAGAGAAATGCGGGGGCGGGGATTGAAATCCTTGTACAGTGATAGCTCGCTGATATTGTACAATGCGCAAAGCGATCCCCGCTCTTTCGCCGAGCGCTCAAGATGCGTGCCGCTATCTATAGAAAAATTTAGAAAATAGTACCTTGTTAAAAAAGTATCCTTTTTTTTACCTCAGTTTAACTAACAATGTACAATAGCAACACAACGCCAGCCAAGAGACAAGCCAGTGTACACACGACAGTAACAAACATAGCAGATCTCCACAAAGGCGAATTCTTAAAAAAAACAATCCAGCCGCTATACCTAATAATGAGAAACATTACCATGACGTTTGCTCTCATATACAAGTAAACAACAGGCAGAATGAAAACAAAACGAACTCAAACGGATCCTTCCAGTTATATAATGTTCTATTCTGGAGTGCGCTCTAATATTACCTGAGTTTTACGCGCTCAGCGAAAAAATTCTTTTCACGGCAACGTTTTACAGAGGTAGAAGAATTTCAGAAATTGTTCTGTGCAGCCTTTCCATACTTTCCAATGGTATTTGTACGTTACAGAGAGCTTTGTTTTTTTTTCTGTTTAGCTACGAGGAAAACCTCTCTCTCACGGCTCATGCTACTATGAAAAACCATTTTAATTACCGACGCAGTATGTTTGTTTAGAGGAACGGTGTTTAAGCTACCTTATGAAGGGAATTACATAGGATCCCCACTTAAATCTCAGCTTCATGTTTTGCTTTAAAATGGAAATGCAGGATAATGCGCGGATGAGGATGGCTTACTTGACAGCACCCAGCAAAAAGTTAAATAAGGAAAACCGAAAGAATATTATTTCAATTACCTTTGGAAGCTCTGGTGGGCTATAATTGTGGAAGATAGAGCGGACGACGCCCTACAATTTTTTTTTCGGGGCAAATTCATGCTCACACTGTTAAATTGAGGGGACAAATTGAAGTTATTTTTAGAAGGACGAAATAAGATTAGCATAACATAATTATTTAATTAAGAAAAACAGGAGGGCAAAATGAGAAAAAAGATATCCAAAGCGAGTGTAGTCCGGACAAAACAAAAGCTAACCACGGCTAATGAGAGCTCGTTAAGATAATAATTTCCTCGTGGAAGGGAATTTCTGTATAATAAATCATTCGGTTTTTACGAATCTTTGCGTTGTCATACTTTGTGAAGTATATCATGGTTATAATGATTCTGGACTATTAGGATTCATTAGCTTAATCACCATTTTGATTTACTTTAGTCTAATCTGAATCTAACCGTAATTGTCAACTTTTCCACAATTTTAATCAGAATACTGTATCACACAAGATGACACATAGACTGTTTATTTTTAAATTCTTCCCTCAAAAAGCATTCGGACTCAAGCAATTTTCTACTACTGCCGAAAAATGCATGCGCTTTCAAACCAATGAGCTGTTGCAAAATATTTCCGCACAAAAATCGAATAACTACGATCATTCAGTCCGTCAAACATTTAGTTACGATACGTCGATATATCGAAGAAACTGCATTCATATTTAAATGTATTCAACATCCTTTATTATTCAACCAACGAAGAATTTCCGGTACAAGGATTCGCTTTTTCCTACGTCCCACCCATTATTATACCAAGAATGCGTCGGTAGATAAATCTTTTTCAAGTTTAATGCAAAAATTGTGTTTATGCGTCGGAGAAAAGTTGAGGTTCCTCATTCTTGTGTAATGTAATGTATATATTCATTTTAACTAAACTCGTGGTAAAACCCTGTTTGAAATGACTCATGAGGAAATTGGGTTTAGCTTCAATCCGTTCTTTACAAAGTTTGCAAATATTTTTGACAAGGAAATCAAGGCACGTCCACTAGTGTACTTTTACCTCATTGTATATTCATAATCGCTCAAAGGTACAAATAATGTTTTGTATATTTAATTTCGTGAGTAATCTTAATAGCGTGGCGACTCGCGGTGCGTCGGGCGTTTTCATTGTATACACAGAAGCGGCGCGTCGTATGTTCGTATTGGTGCTTGCAATGCGTGGGCTCAGCTGCGGTTGCCGCTACGTTTCACGGTGAACGGAAAATTGCAGAAATAGCTCGTCGAAACGCTGCGTGAGCCGACGTCGCCCAACGCGTAGTGCGACCCCCCACGTCTCTGTAAACGAGGCTTAAGTGACAGAAAGTGCAATTTGATGCCACCAGACGTAACTCAAAGCGTCAAGTGCACAATTGTACGCACGGTCTATATTTAGTGAGCACAGGCGCAATCTCTCGTCCCTTATTCTCAGTATCCGATGGAACAACAATGGCAATCTGACCTGACCGAACAAAGATCAGACGTAGAACCAACAAACAGCTTAATAGCATAATATATTATAACCATTACCTAACCCGGCTAATGGCTTTAGGTACAGGTCAACTAAACCAACCGACCTGAAAATCTTATCAACAAATTACATCCAAGAAATTAATCCAGACCGGAAAAATAAATAATCAGCCTATCCTAACCCCGAATGAAACCTTAATGGCACGTACAATTCTACATACTCTACATCCTAACGACTTAACATATTGTAGGCTTTAAGAACAAGTCGTGAGATAGTTTTGTCCCTTTACCAAGTCGGTCGGTAATCCCTTGTCCACAGAACACTGAGGCGCTTCGGCGGCAATAATAAAGACGCTATTGCCAGAAACATGCCGAGTTGGGCTCACATTTGGCGCAACCTTGAGCCACCTATTATCGCACTATGGATTTTCTTATTTGTGTCTTTACTAAGCACCTGCCTGTGGCATAGCGTCACTTTTTTGTTTTTAACATCTTTTTATGATTTTATTATATACTCGTAATATTGATGTTTGTGATCGTTTAGAGTTTTTTTTTTTAATTTTATATCTTTCTATCTCGCCTGAAAGAAAGCGACGATTGAGTACGCTTGGCAGAAGAAACCTATTCACTCTTGGCTTAAAGATCCCCAGGTTGTAGCTATCCGGAAACACAGATTCCGGTAGGCAATTCCACTCCTTAGTGTACGCTGGGTAGACCATAATCATGGCGGTAAGTCTCCTCTTCGAGGAGTGGCTGGAAATGCGTCACGGCTTCCTCACCTTCCGCATGTTGCAGATCCTCACCGGACATGGTAAGTTCCTCTACCAGGTTTAAGCGGATGAAACGCCCAGGTGTCATTGTGTGGACCGCCCAGAATACACGGTGGAGCATACGGTGGAGGTGTACAAATTTTATTAGCAATGGCTTTCTAGTCGCTACTGGCATTCCGTGCTCTACGTCCCTTGCCCAACAATGCCCACTAACATCTAACCTCTTTGAGAGCTTGGTTGGCTTTCGGGCAATCAATCTTTCCCCTATGACGTCACAGGTGTCAAGGTTACTTATGAACTGTTGCTCCCCGCATAAATAACTTGTTCATCAATCATTGCCTATTTACCTATGAAGAATAGGAGGCAATTTTTTTTTTTGCATGTTGAGAATTTGATTTGTTTGTTTGGGAAAACGTTTTGAAAAGATGAGCTATGAATTTAGTTTGGCAGGTCATTTATCTAGGGCCTTTGTATCGACAGACTGTCAGTAGAAATTTATAGCCACACAAATCATTACCATAAATTCAGCCGAAAGATATACACTGCTAAACAAAGGCCTCCCTTAAGTGTAGCTGCATCGAATCGTCCTGTGATTTTTACGGATCCGAATCCCGCAGTTTTAACCTAACCTAACCTAACTTAGTTCTACCTTATGTTTGTCGGTTCGAGGTACATGCTAGTATACGTATATTATACGTATACTAGCGGTCTCGCCAGATGATGTCCTGCTTAAAAGCAGGAATTCCGTAAATAAAAAAAAACCCGATGACTGCAGCGCCACCTACCGGGTTCAATTTTATTTTTAAACCATCCAGGGTCTAATTCAAATATAGGTTACACACAAAGTTTTGGTCAAGCCGTTTAGGAGGGGTTAGGTGACAAACACACGTACAGAAAAATTATATATATAAAGATAATAATATAATCACGTTTGTCGATGCCAAAACAATAATTTCTCAATAAAAAGATATTGGTATCACTAGGTTTTTTCTAAAAGAAGATTTGGATCGATACACACGATAAATCAAAGAACCACTCCATTAAAGTAGATATCTACCCACATTGCATTAAATAAAATATTTGCCCAACTAAAAAGCCTGAAGATAAAACTGTCCCACATAATATAACGCTAGAACATCATGCGTTCAGACTTCTGATGATAGATGCCCCTAATAGCCTCTGATTACGTCAAAATGTCCCCTGGGCCACTATTGTATTTCATTTTTCTATTCAACGAAATGAAGGCATAAATCAAGACTATGCTTATAAAATAAATCTGAAGTTTTTTGTTCGAAAATGTTACAATGTCAAAAAAACGTTAGTGTCACTAATTTTAAATGTGATTAAGTCCTTTAAGTAAGACATTAATAGAGATTAATATTTTAGTATAATATGTTCAAAGTAATGGAAACTAGAAATGTTACTTAGTTTATTAAGCCTATAATTTATAAATCATGATCAGAATTCACGTCATTAAATTTACTAATTCACTTCAGTGCAATGAGAAACAACAATAATTCTTAGATTATTTGAAATGCCAGTTCAGTCAAATTAGACCAAAAAATAGGGGTAAGGTTATAATAATTTACACTCAGCTGAAAATTTGTTGAATTGTTCAAAACATCATCTTAAATGAAACCTAAAAAGTCCTCATCGATCCGACACTTGGAAAAAAAAAACTCGGGGTCAAAGGTCACCAAATCTATTTTCAGCAAAACAGTAAGTTTTATCATAAAATCTTTCGCATTTCTCTCTCTTGCTCTAGCAAGCTGGTATAGAACTTTTTGCCTGTCGGACTGTCTAATATATCGTATTGCTTGTCCTGCGCTTTTGCTTTTGCTATTACCACGGCTTTCTTGGCTTTTTTCTTTAATGCAAATCGCGTTTTCCGGATCTATACGCTAGCATTCCTTAAATTTCCTCTTTTTTTCTTTCAAAAGATTCTGTGAATCTATCATCCACCACCATGTACCCTTTCCTCTCGTCTCTCCCAAAATATCGTTCACTACATACCTCATACACTCAGCCATCTTATTCCAGCTTTCATTTATACTTCGTTCGTTTATATCTCCAATATTTATCATTCTGTACACCACTTGCTCTCTGAATTTCTTCGCACAGTCGCTCTTCTCTAGCATATGCCATTTTATTTTAGGGGATGACGCTCTTTGCTGTTTTTGTTCTGTCTTGACCACTGACACTATAACCAGGAGTCCATGAGACTAGATTTCTCCTGGCAGCACTATACAGTCTTTGACGTGTTTTATGTGGTTGTGCCTAACCAGGAAGTAATCAATTTGCATTTTGTGGTTACCACTTTTGTACGTGACCAGGTGTTCGTCTCTTTTCTGGAATCAAGTATTGGTTACTGCTAGGTCAAATACAGTAGAGGATTGCAGCAGCGTCTCCCCTTCACTATTCAAACTTCCGTAATCCTATTCCCCATGTACTCTTTCATAAACACCTCTCATTCTTCCCACATGTCCATTAAAATCACCTCCAACCTCCGTTCCAAGTTCCTCATATAAAGGGATGGCCATTGAAACCCTTCCAAAACTTCTTTTTTACCGTTTCAACACATTCTGCTTGTGGTACATACACACTTGCTACGTTCAACATCACAATCTCTAACATAACCTTCACAACTATAAAACTATCATTAATCCTTTGTACTTCCATCACGCTTTCTTTCAATTTACTGTCTAATACTATTCCTACACCATTTCTTTTACCATCACTTCCACAGTAATAAAACTTATATCCCTCACCATTCATTCTTGCTTTTGTTCCTCTCCATTTAGTTTCTTGTAAGCGTGGAGGAATCGAGTTGAAATAAAGGTCAAAAGTCCCTTAAAGCTGTGAAAAAATCAAACTAACGAAAAAAAAAAGATATGGCGTTTTACGTTGCATTTTTTTGGAGGACTTTTTAGATTTCATTTATAATAATTTAATAATTATATTGTATCATGTTTCATTAAAATTATCTAAAAGGTCTCTGAGAGTTGGTTTCGGCCCCTCGTACGCCTTCCAAAGGTCCAGGACCTCAGAGTCTTGAGATGTATAAATGTATAAAAAATAATAATAATCGTTTAATTTATAAAATAGAGCACATTTACAATTAAAAAAAAATATCTTAAATATTAAAAAGAAGAATTTATGATGGTGTTTTGAACAATCCTACCAATTTGCAGCTTTTTGTAACCTGAGATGTCAAAATTGACCGGACTAATATTTAGTTTGTTACGTCGCATCACCACACTTTTTCAGTTTTTTGTCATTTTGTAGTTTCGAAATTCAGCGTCCGAAAAGCTAAATTAAGCAAGATTTCCAAATAATAATCAAGGACTTGTTTTGATTTCCGCTACTAGTCTAATTAGAAATTAAAAAAAAAACTGACACTTACATATCCAGTTATCCATAAATATTTTCGGTTAGTTATAAAAAAAGAATTATAAATTAAATGGATTATAATTATGCTAATTAGTATAGAAAATTGGATTTCAAATAATAACAGTTACTGTTACATTGGAAGAAATTGCTATAATTAAAACAATTTTGATAAAACGATAACCAATGAATTATTCAAACGTCTGAACAATTTAGAAAGTATTTTAGAAATAAAATTGGTGAAGTATCAAATAATTAGTTGGACATCAATCAATCTAGATTAAAGATTTTATCAACTTTTAATCCCGTTGAGACAGTTAATGATAATAACAACTAAGTTTTATACGTTACCATTGAAATTGATGTCATTGGGTATTTGATTCCGGTCAAATCATGTTGTTTAACGTGTTACCAAATTCAAAAATAAATGTCAATAATTCAAAAGTTACTCCTGTCAACGTCCAACAGCCTAAAAGAAATAATTTTGTTCCGAAAAAAACTGTATCTTCAATACAGGCAATAAAATACGACTTATATGCCGCATTATTAGTCGCCATCAACCGCTTCTACTTCCTCAAGCCTAACAAATTCGTTTTATTCTTGAGTTACGTCCACACGATTTTCATGCCGATTCTGGTCTGGGGTATTATGTTCAATGCCCTAGAATTATCCGTTTCATACTCTGTCTTCAAGTACACGTGTTGTACTGAGTATATCCTACTTATAACAATTACTCTGTTCGCCAGCAAGAGTAAGTTAATCAATTTGATTCGTGATCTCGATAAATTTGATGAGCTGTTGAACATCAATAAAGATTTGAATATCTTTGATTCTGGTTCTACGAGTATCTTCTGGCTATCTGGTTGCTTCATATACAGTTTGTGTGAATATATCGCGTGCTATTTCTATCTCACCATGTTCATCGACAGAACTGTATTCTGTTTCTATGTCATGTTGCTCGCACACGACTGTGAGCAAATCTTATTCTTTATTCTTCTTCGAACTATTTATATGAGACTTCGAATTATTAAAGCCCATGTTTTGAAGGTATTTTCCGAGGAGAACAGCTCAAACAATTATAGACGGAAGTTGAATAAAGTTGAAGCGCTATCGAACAATGCGCAGCTTGATATTAGTTCCTTGCACCGGGTCTACGATTTGCTTCACAAGTGTGCCGAACAACTCAATTCTATTATGAATTTGCCGGTAAGTTTTACGAAGAATTTTTTGCGAATTAAAGTTTGGAAAACACCTTTTATAGTGTTCTAGGATTTCAAACTAAATTTACTTGAGTGAACCACCAATATAGTGTACCATAGTATAATTTTTTTTTAACATGTTACAGATGTTGGTGATACTGTTTACAGCGGGATTATGTACGACAATGCTACTGAAAATGATGGTCGTAGTTATACAAACGGTCACTGTGAGCAATGCCGTAAGTACAATTAAACACCGTAAATTCTCAGAAATCACGCTTGTCAATATTGAAAATAAAATACCAATTCTTGGAAAATCCAACATAATAATCATGTCTTTCCTGCACTTAAACTTACTCAAACAAGAATTATATGTACATATGATACAAGTACATGGAAAGCGAAAGGTTCGAGTGTCAATATTTGCTCGCAAATCCGCTAAGGGATTACTGACTAGTGGTTTTCAGGTTAAATACCATTTCCCCAGAGGTATCGTCATCACTTTGAAATAAAAGAGATAGTGGTGTAGGCGTGTGACCTTTCAACACTATCTGGGTCAGCAGAAGGCTTGGCAACTGTATTATTGGAGTTTTTGGTGGGATTTTTTCGAGTAAATACCAGAAGCAGTTTTGATAATTTCGCAAATTGAATTCTAGTGAATATTGTGGTGTTAAATTGCTGTCGATTTGTATCTCAAACAAATGTAAATAATATGTAGAATGATCATCTATATATATGTACTACACACGGAATGATTGAAAAAGGCGCGGTCACGGTCAAAATGCAACCTGAGCAAAGTTTGCCAAGAACGCTGACTCGATGTGTTTGCTGCCAAATATTGCAAAAACATTAGATTGTACTACATTCGGATTGTAATGGAAAATTAAGAAAAAAATTTGGGAAATTAAATTAATTGATTAATTTAAAATTCAAAAAATTCTTAACTTGGCTAAATGCAAACATCAAATTTAAAAAAAAACTGAATTATGTTTACTTGATAAATAAAGTACTAAAACAAGAAAAATAAAAACATTTAACTAATTAAAACATATAGTTTTTACATACTAAACTACCACTAACACCTAACTACACTAAAAACAATATACTCCTTGCTAAAGGATAGTAGTTAAGCAATGTAAGTTTTCTACACCTGCTAGTTGCGTGTGTCATGTGGTGGTATATAAAAGTCGTATTACTTTCTTTTATATAATCAGTAAGTACTTTAGAGTTGCTAGCAATCTGTTCACGCTTAGGCGCACCTTGATTTGCTCCACTTAGTGCCACAGCCGTCGACAGCCTCGGACACCATGGCCTGTCCTGCTGCAGGAGCGCAGGCCGCATAGCACGGCACGCTGGCCTCTACGATATTATTCGTCGAGCTCTGGTGACCACCGGCGTACCTGCCGTATTAGAACCTAATGGCTTGGTACTTATCGATGGGAAAAGACCAGATGGTATGACGTTGGTGCCATGGAAGGTGGGTGGGCTTCTGGTGTGGGACGCAAACTGTGTCGACACCCTTGCGCCATCTCATGTTCCAAGTACAGCGGAATGTGCTGGCGCTGCCGTTGCGGCTGCTGAGACCCTTAAACGGTGCAAATACTGTAACCTTATTGGTAATTACAGTTTTGAGCCGCTTGGGATCAAAAGGCTTGGGTCATCGGGTCCGAGTGCGCGTCTCCTTTTTAAGGAAATTTCACGCCGACTGATAGACACTTTGCGTGACCAGAGGGCTGGCTGCCATTCAACGTGGCAATGCTGCCAGTCTTCTGTCCACATTTCCGGATGACAGCGATGTAGAGGAGTATTTCAACACCTGAGTGTACTTTGTGTTTATTAAGCAATTGCATAGCTTCTATCGCGGGCCTTGAGCGCGGGGACCGAATCCAGAAATTCCGTAACGAAAAAACCTCACGCTCCCCACTCCGACGGGCACGGAGGTGTGGCTTGAAGGCCGTGCATTGTCTAACGTCGTTTCTTTTCGGCAGTCTTCGACACGGTGTTTGTGTGCGTGCAACTAGACGTATTGTACGACTCTAGGAAGCTCGCACGAATCGAGACGAGCTGCTCCGAAATCGGACGAATACATAAGCAGCTGTTTATGAGAAATGCTATGCAATAGCTTTACCGCGGCAGTCCCCGAGTGCCACACGTCTTTTTGTTTATTTATTTAAACTTCTTGTACAGTGGTGGTACATAGGCGGACTTAATGCAACAAGGCATTCTCTACCAGTCAACCTTTTGTGTGTTTTTGGATTATATTTATGTAAAAAGTTAGGTTTTAGTATAGTTTTGTTTATTAAATATTTCTTGTAATCTTTAGAGTTGAAGATCATAAATTAGATGTTTTTTTTTGTCCTTGATGCTAAGTTTATAAAATTGTTCTGTTACAGTTCGGTAAAACGACCATATTATACCTGTTTGGTCGTGGTATGAAGTACACTGGGCTGGTGGTGGTTCCCTGCTACTACTCCAGAGTGACGTCCTCGCAGGTTACTGCGATCCGGACTTGTCTGCACGATGCTGTGAATTCTTTTCCTTTGGGTACGTGTTAGCATATTTTTAACTATAGTTTTATTAATCGTAATTCTTGGATATAACATAGTACTTACAATGAATAGACAGACTTCAAAACAGCAGGTCTAAAGTAGATAATATTTACAGACCACAGAACAGTTTAGGTTTTTTTTTGAGAAGGAGGTAATTTAATGACTTCTTCCAGTCTAGAGTGGAGCGGAGCTTCTAAAAAGGCTACCCATGGTCCTAGAACGTAAAAGAAAACTGAAGGAACACAAGTGGGTATTCATCTGTAAGAATACGACATTTTTTCTCGCTCCACCCAGAGAGGCAGAAGTTATTTTATGATTTCCCACATCAATAATAAAAAGGGGCATGGAACAGTTTACAATCTTGAGAAAAGCCTACATAATATACCGAGTAATGATTGGTAATAGCCTGAGTAGAACGTTATTGTAATGAAACAACCTAACCAAAGGCTCTGATTCAGCAGAATACATAGTCGCGTCGAGTCAGCTAGAATTGTGATTTTTTGCACCCGCGAAAATAAATCCTCAGAGAATTTGATGCCTGTAAACCTAGATCTTCTGCTTCACCTGTTCATCTTCCTACACTAAAGAAAAAAAGTCTAAAGCCTTACAAATCAATGAAGTTATTCCTTTTCAGATAAAATCGAACGGCGTAAGGTAAAAGCCTTCTTTCAGCTGACTAAGGAGAATGAATTCACTTACGCGCTAGGAGGCGTGATTAGACTCAATATGTCTTTGCCTCTCAGCTATATGAGCTTATGTACTACCTATCTAGTTATATCTATACAGTTCTCTAAGTTTTTCGACTGAAGAATAGGGTATTATACTCTACTATGAGGAAAAATCTAAAAATATTATTAAGATAGCTTAGGTAAAATGCAGTCGGTAAGTGTTGATTTTAGTTCATAAAATAACAAAATAAATTTTGAAATTCAATTCAAAGTTTTCTGTTTTTATTATCTGTTCTTTATCACCTTCAAATAGTAGCTACCATATTATTACGTCATTCGGCTGTGTAAAATAAAGAGTGACAGCTGTCAACTGATCGGCCATACTGAGTTGTTTGCACAGCCAACTGACGTCACGACCGCAGAGTAAATATGGCGTCCAGCAGTGGACGCCATATTTACTACATTTTCGTCAAATACGCGAGAAATTTGAAAATGTAAACTTTAAATGCATTATTGTGTTTTTTGTGGTTTATTAACACTATAGAATCTAATTGAGATACTTTTCAAAAATGATTGTAATACCCTATTGTCATGGCAATCTTTGTGAAGTTTTGAAAGGCAAAGATCGGTTCCAAAGCTAACTTGAGTTGATTTTAAGATTTACAAATATAGTTTTTTTGAATATTATGGATGTAGAATGTCCGTCTAGATGTAGAGTTAACGAAATAAAAGTATTTAATTATAAAATAAGAACTTTAAGCACTCTGTTATTATGTGTTCAGAAAATAAATAAAATAGTTTCATGTTTAATTTATTTAAAGTATTATTATAAAACCTCATCTACAGGCTTAAAGTCACCCAAAAGGCAATGGAAAAAGGAAGCATAGCCCTTTGCTTGGAGTTTCCTTGCATGATCACATCAAAAATGAAATATCCGCAGGAGATAAGGTGACAGCCCGAAGAATCGCCAAACTTAAGTGGCAGTGGGTAGGGCACATTGCTCGCAAAATAGATGGTCGATGTGAATGAAAGGTTCTGGAGTGACGACCATGTACGACGCAGACGCAGCGTTGGAAGGCCTCCCACAAGGTGGGATGATGAACTGGTAAGGGTCGCGAGAATCCGATGGATGTGAGACGTAATGCCCTGTCACTATGGTGACACCATGGAGAGGACTATGTCCAACAGTGGACGTCTTTCGACTGAAATGATGATGTAATACTTACTTTCCATGTCATATCGATAATATTTATATCATCACTAGCTTCTGCCAGCGGCTTCGCCCGCGTAAAAATAGGTTTCTCCATACAAACTTCCAACCCCCGTTAAGGGGTGAAGTTTCGTAAAA
Source organism: Mythimna pallens (assembly GCA_961205895.1). Taxonomy (NCBI): domain Eukaryota; kingdom Metazoa; phylum Arthropoda; class Insecta; order Lepidoptera; family Noctuidae; genus Mythimna; species Mythimna pallens. The sequence goes on along the minus strand of OY540835.1, from coordinate 7,568,786 downwards.
TCCTCCTTTCTTAGCGGATGTCTATACCCTATAAGGAACCTACCTGCCAAATTTTAAATTTGTAGGTGTTATAGTTTCTGAAATTTCGTGATTAATCAATGAGTGTTCTTTCGCTTTTATATATAATAGATTTAACACAAAGTTAGGATGAAGTTGAAACACTGATTACCAAAATAACTTGGTTCCAATTAGTTCCAACGTCAGCCATCGCATGTTTGACTCAAATATTTAGTTAGTCCGTGCTCGTTTTTAAAACGAAAGCGTCATTAAGGACCCTGTTGACTGTTATGAAGGGTCGAATAGCCCTACAAATTGCACGAAACACGTTCCCTCTTGATTAACTTTCACAAGTACCCGCACTTGGAATGCTAATAAAATAAAATTGGCTAGCATCGATAGGTACAGTTCGAACTATAAAACTAAAAAAAAAATTTATACCTATAACATTTAGAGAGCTAACCGCTTTTGTTAGGGTTATATCCAATCAGCTATCTAACCCGTTTCTCTCCCTCATCACGTTCGATTGACGAGAATGTGACGTAGGTAGCAAATTTTCGATTTTCGTCTACGAATTTTCGTTAACCTGAGCCATAATCGTTGAAGCTCGGGAGATTTCGGCTATAGCGAACGAATGGCGGGTTTGGAGGCAGGGGAAAAAATTAGTGAGATAACATTCAGCTTTATTGCCCGCCGTCCGTCTCCGCCAAAATTCAGGGGTGACGTAAATGGCCCAAGAGACTTGCTTTTTTATCTCCCGGAGTGGCCAACTTGAACATTGAAAGGGTTTTAGGGCACAACAAAATATTATTTAACCTTTTATTTGGGTCGTTGGCTCGGTCCATATTAAGAACATTATTTTACAAAATATTTGTAACAAAACTGCTCTAATTACCTATTATACTTGTATTTTGAAAAGATTGAAACGACCTGCCTGGCCTGTTGGTCTAGTGTTTAGTGGCCCTGACTGCTATGCCGGACGTCGTGAGTTCGATTCCCACCCAAGAAAAATGTTTGTGTGAAGAGCACGTTCATTTGTTCTTTGTCTGGGTGTAATTTATCTATATGTATATATTTAGAAATATATAAATATGTTTATCAGTTGTCTAGTACCCATAGCACAAGCTCTGCTTAGTTTAGGGCTAGATAGCGTTGTGTGAAAGTAGTGGAATATTATTATTATTTATATTAGGTATATGAAAGCAAAATAATTATAATAATTATATATTTTTTTTTGTTTTTAGAAATATTTAAAAATGTGATCAATATGTATTAATTACATTTTTTAATAAATGGAATAATAATAATAACTTGTCTCGCGAGGTTGTCGACATGTGGGATGTGGATTCGGCGATCATTGTACCGAGAGTCGTGTCGGGCAATGGCTTAATAGCTAAGAGCCTCGACCAACACCTTAGGAGTCTCGCGTTAGGCGGCTGGATCAAGGTGATCTGATTCAGAAAGTGGTACTCCTGGACACGGCTCGTATTGTTAGGAGGTTCCCTTTTCTGGAGCCCTGACCGCCGGTAGCTTAGACCCTGTTCCCGATACCAGTGGGATACTATTTTTTATATTTTTAAATGTTTTTTTTTTTAATAAGGTTTAAAAAATATTCAAAAATGTAATTTGTAGGTATTTAAAAGTAATAAAGGAGATAATAATAATAATAATCTTTAATGATCATTTAAAAATATTGCAATACATGGGTATTTGATTTTTAGTTGGTAAAATTACAAATTTGCTACAACTGTAGTGGGTGCAGTTCTGATCTCTTACCTAGGTTACAGTATAACCTGTATGTAGTAGTGACATTTCCGATCCCCGTGGCTTACAACATTGATGTATTTTCACTGATTACGTACATTATGTGTTTTACTGCCTTCAAAAATTTGGTATACTTACGAGGGGAGGTCAAAAAGTTTGAGCATTTAGTAGAGAAATTAAAAACGAAAGAAGAAATGAGGGTCTTCTACCTACGTCATAGTTATATTGTGCTAAAAATATTCATATGTTGAAGACAAAAGTCTATGAGTACAGATGGGTCGAGAGAATAATCTCTCACAGAGAATGTTACCGACAGAGAAAATTCTGTAATATTAATTTCAAAGATCAATTATTCGCAGAATATTGGGATTTCATTCAACAATCATACTTATAAAAAGTCGTGATTAGTTGAGATGATTAGAATATAATACATGCACCAATATAATATATCAATACTAAATAATGACCAAAAAAATATTGTAATGTAATAGCGATTGTTATTTGGATTTTTGAGTATAATATTATATATCATTGTCATCATCGTCATCATTTCAGCCGAAAGGCGTCCACTGTTGGACATAGGCCGCTCCCAAGTGTCACCATAGTGACAGGTCCTGTGCGTCTGGGAACCGTCGGATTTTTCTCGAGAATATTCTGGATTCAAGCGATTGATTCTCTCATAAAATTGGCAAACTGACTTATATATTTAAAAACCTTCGTGACGTTGCGGATAAACAAACAGTTCGGATGGTTTATGAGGTTTTGGTACAATCTATCTTAAGTTACTGTATGTGTACTGTGCTACATGGGGCGGAGCAAGTAAAAGTGAAATAATAACACTTGAAAGACCGCAAAGGTTAGCTTGTTCAAACCGCGTTTATACCCCACGTCAAAACTTTATGAAGAAACTCAAATTCTGATTGTTCACCAGCTGTATATATTGCACACTGTACTTCATATACACTCCGTTGTACCCGAGAGTAGTAGAAAACGAGTGGCTACCTCTAGAAGAAACTATGCAGTATGTGAGTCGACTGCTGTAAATACTGTTTTTGCGCAGAGACAAACGGATTAGTCTCTCCGAGCAAGCATGCTATATAACAAAATAAATAAAATAATTTCTATAGCCAATTGTTGCAAAAAAGAATGCAAAAGCAAGGTTACAAAGTGGTTGCTTACCATAGCTACTCGGAAACTGAAAAATTCCTTGAAGTGTTAAAATAATTTCTTCCGATATTTATAACTACACATAAATTTATACACATTTATGTATACAAACTTTCAAGCATATATATTAACTTTATAAATGTATATTAAAATATTGTGTCATATTTATATAAATATATATGTATATTATATATATCTACACACGTCCATTTGCTCTAATGTACAAAGAATATTTAAGTTTTTTTGATGATGGGGGGGGGCTGGAGTTCTAAGATACAGGCTTAATAGGCTTAGTTTAGACTCTAGATCTCCCACAAATTACAAATTCAGATATATGTTTAAACATAGTAATCTATCTTGTCTATGATTTTCAATTTTAAAATGCTCGTAAATTCTCTTCCGATATAATATTTATCTACCAAGAACTTAATAGCAAAATTCTCGTTAGTAATCGTAAATTTTCGAGAATATTTTCCTAACTACAAGTATGAATAAAAATTTAAGCTGGTTCGGGGGTGACCAAAAACCGGTTGCAAATTAGCGTTCCAACCTAGTTCACCTTAGTATGTGTGTTGGATTGTGTTGCGGCTACATGGATGTAAACCACGCGACAACACGTTCGGTGGTTGGGAAAACGCACCTCCCAACCAATGGCGTTGAAGGTCATGGATTATAACTCCTGTCTACACGGATTGAAACTAGCAAGGTCACCTTGGTTGGAACGCTAGTTTGCAACCGTCTGGTTACTCCTATAATTGTCCAATTATATATAAGGTAATTATCAGTTATTACCAACTGCCCAAAAAGGAGGGTAATGTTTTTAAAATTAGTATTCAATACAGCAGTATCAAACCACTCAAAAAATGTACGGGCCTGTAAGACTTTTTAATTGTATTTTTAGGGTACCGTAGTCTTAACAAAACACTCAGTTTTACCATTACTGTTTATCCATCCGCGATTTAGCTTATATACTGTCAGAACTAGAGAGTTGTAATTTTGCGTAGGCATTATTTTTTTCCCACTTTATTGACATTATAATATTATTATAATACCAATAAAGTGGCAAAATAAATTAAAGTTTTTTTTTGCATTATATATTTTATCACTTTATGGGCATTATAATACGTAGTGATGTTTTTTTTTAACGTTTCGACCCTGCAGTGTGCGGTATCGTTAGATTTTCGACTTAGTGATCCGTTCGTGAACGATTAAACTTTAATGTCAAATACGTCTTTAAAGTTGCTTTTATAGTGGGAGATATTTCAAAAAATTAATGATTACAAAATCGGGGGATATAGTTTTGTGTTGCAGCTGCGTGTCTATCATTTTCATCTAATATTTAATTACACCACTGGATAGCTAAAGAATTTACGATGCTGAATGGGGACTATGACGCATCAAGCTCACTGGAGGAGGAAGCTTCGCTATTTTGAGGTCACATTTTGCTGCGTTTCGAGATATTCGAGAGATGCTGTATTTCGTATAACTTTTGATTCCTTATGACTCCATCAGGTTTTTTTTCGGTGGGTGAAAACATTCAATGACATCCCCTGCTCTTGGGCGGAGTGTGAGATTTTACTGATAGTGTCAGATTTTACTGACTAAAAACCCACTCCTATTCCTTCATTGCCTTCGTCCCAGGGCCTGGGTTTCACTTTCACACTACCCGTGGCCCCAGTAGGCTTCGACTCGGCTGGGCCCCTACGGTTTGCTGACATCTCCCGGAGGCGCGCGTGGGATAATGGTCTCCATCAGGTGAGATAATGGTCAAGCGTGAGCCTAGCAACAAGTAAAAGAAAGACCTGGAGAAATTACGATGTTCGTTTAAATGTTAATCGTCAGTTCTCGGCCAAATCTATAGATTGCATTTTTAAAACATTTGTGTAAAATAGTTAGAGTTAATATTATAAGAGACGTTGTTAAAAAAAATGAATATCATATTGATTTAAAAAACCGAGCAAGTGTAAGTCGGACCCGCGCACCGAGGGTTCCTTACAAACTTACCTATGAAAACAGTTCAATTCCCGAATTGAGTTACGAAGATTTTTCCGAATTGCAAAAATAGTATTTTTTTTTTTGTCACGTAACTACAAATTTACAGTTTTCAGACATTTTCCTGTACTTGTGCTATGAGACCTTGTTCTATGCCAAATTTCAGGATTCTAGATGAACGGAAAGTACCTTAAGAATTTTGATTTCCTTGAGAGTGTCGAAATACACGTTTTTTGCGACATAAATGGCCGTATCTTTTTTTTCGTTAACTCAGAAGCTTGATTTTTTCACAGTTTCCAGAGACCGCAGATTTGGGTATATGGTTTTAATTTCACCTCAATATCTTTCTAATATCTCCACGCGTTCCCGAGATAAATGCTCTTGACAGACAGACAGACAGACAGACAAACAGACAAATGGATGGACAACAAAGTGATCCTATAAGGGTTCCATTTTTTCCTTTTGAGGTACGGAACCCTAAAAAAAGATGAACTAATAAAAACTGATCAGCATTCGACAGAGATTTAAATCGCACTAGCAATGCACTAGCAATGAAAAATGATCAAATAACAATCAATCCCATGAAAGTAAAGCCACAAGCAAAGCTACTCGTTGAACACGAATCGAACCAAACTCATTCCAATACTTCCACTGCAATTCATTAAATCTGCATAAGAATCAGATAAAGCGGGATACAAATGTTTATAGCCTTATAAAACATCAAAAGATTGGATTCAAGGACATTCAACCCTCTGGCTCATAAAAAGCTATCTTAATTCTAGAAATGTAAAAGAAAATATAACGTTGTGTTGTTCAGTTAACGATTGCTGTGAGCTGTGTAGAAATAATTGGCTTTGTAAATATTTTCATATACGAAGGTTTGTACTCAAACGCCAGCGGCTGTGGTTTCGTAGTTCATGTTCATTTAGTAACAATAATATAATTGTAAGAAGGTCCCTCTAAGGAAAGACGCGCTGTTGCTACCACAACAACTGACGAAATATTTTTATGAAGACTCACTTGAAGTATACGTAAAAGTCCTTTGCATTACGTAGTAGAAATACACCTTTAGCCTACAAGTCTTGTATCATTTTCTACTAAGTATTTTAAACGATTTCGAAGATAGATTGATGGACAGGCGTATATATTTATGCGTTGTCTGAATCATTCAATGATTTCTCCAGCTCTAGGTCGTGTCAAACTTTTACTGACTAAAACCACACCTATGTTCTTTGTTTGCCTTTACGTCCCAGGACACCGAGTTCCCTTTTGGAAGTAAACCCATGGCCCCAGTATGCTTCGGCCCAGCTGGGCCCCTACGGTTTTTCTGACATCTTTTTGATGCGCGCGTGGAACGCTGCGCTCTGTCGACAACTCGGGCTTGATTCTGACGGTTCTGGACGGCCTGACGGCGAGCTACCCATTGCCTACGCATTTATTTTTTATTGCTTGTCGTCAAAACCTCTTGGATCTTCTTTACATGATGACTGTCCAAGGGGTCTGCAAAGAGGACAACAAATTAGGTTTTTTGACTGCAAAGTCAAATATTTATATTTTATCTGAAATATAACTTAAATTCAACCAAAATTCTATAAATCTACGGTAGTATTGTCATCAAGTCAATAGACCATGCATTCACAGAGATACGAACCCGCGAGTGCCTGTAGCATTGTACCCTTGGGAACCATCTCTATATCGCCTGAATACGCCTCGTGTCTTGAGCAAACAATATATTATCTCGACCAAACATCAGGTCTCCCATAAGGCCCTGCGCTGTGATGGTGTTACGGTATAGTAATGGGCTGTGTCACAGGGTATTTTTCAGAAGTGGTCCGTATATTTTTTCTATTTTAATTATTGCTGTATACCGTTTATTGACGTGATGTTGGATTTATGTCTTATTTTTTAACTAAGGTTGGTAGAGACTTTTGTTACACAAATTTAATGACAGAATAGTACTACTACAGATACTTTTTAAAATTATAATATAATTTAAAAGGAGGACCTTTTATATTATAAACTTGTGCTTGACTGTAATACCACCTGATGGTAAGCAGTGATGGTAAGCGTTGATGGTGAAGCGTACTAGTTTATTAAGAGCCTATTCACTCTAGTCTTGAAGACACCTATATTGTAATTTGTAATTAATATTAAAGTACTGTAAAATATATGAATATTGATAAATAAAATAATAGATAATGTAAACTGTTGACGTGCAATATTTAGCATGTATATTTTTATTTCCAATGTTTTTGGAACCATTTATATTGATTGCAACATAATGCATACATACATACATGCATATGTTAAGGCTAGGTTCTTAGAACTTAGTTACCTGTTAAGGCCAATCTTAACAGGTAACAAAATTCTAAGAACCTAGCATTTATTGTTAATATCTCCAAAGTCAAAGTCAAAGTCAAAAGTTTTATTTCACATAAGCTTACTAAGTGCCCATGACTTATATAACGTCAGAAGCTAGTGCACGGTTCCAAATTGGTCGTTTCCTATGGATAAGAACCGGAAAGAAACTCATTGGTTACTCTTTTAAAAAAATTGTTGTTCTTAAAATATTTCCAAATCCTACACTTAGTTCGCAATAAAAAATTTGAATTGAATTGTATTGTAACGGGACAGGAAGACCGCAGCAGGCAAGAATTTTTACTTACAAAAAGTCTCTTTGGGTAAAATTCATAGGGAAAAGCCATAACAATTATCATTAACAACTCCAATAGATAGAAAATGTGGTTTGTCAAAACTCTTGTAACTATCACAAGATCTTTTTGTATACCTTTGAAGTGTTCAATTAAAGTAATCTTGAAGTACGGCTATCGTTCCATTGTGTCTGGTTTCTATTCAAGTAATCGGACGAGCGAGAAGTTGAATAGTCTTCCATTTTATACCATTCTAATAGGATTGTATTTATAAATGGCTTCCCTAAGTTTATGTGGAAACGATAAAATTTATTTATGTCTAGTTTTAAGCAAGCAGTTTAGAAAAAGCTCAGTGAAATATTATTATTGAAGTTACGAATGTTTTTTGCTGTGGTATGGACGAACACGGATAGATACGGACGAAATGAAGGTAAAGTTTGTTTGTCCTGTGTTTTTATGAGATGCACCTAGCCACTAGGTGAAGAATATCTACTATGTAAAGATCTCGTGTCACAGCGTTTGTTATTGAACTCCGAAACGGGTTGACCGGTTTTTATTAGGTTTTTTTTTGGTGTTTTGGTAGATCTGGCATTTCGTAGGGTACTGTTCCTCCTCTCAGGTCTCCTACCCTATCCCCTTTCCCCCATTTTTACTTTTAACAATTAATTTATACGGCAGAACAACGTAAAAAAGTCGGTGTTTCTATAATAGTTTTGTCTCTGGTTATTTAACGGTGACTTCCAAAATTAAAATTATATTGCACTTTTCATGGTCTTATTTTACATTGAAGTCGGTTGTTTTTTTTTTTTTTGTAAAGTCTAATATTTGTCAACGGCGCGTAGTGTTCCACGCGTGCCTCAAGGAGATGTCAGCAAATCGTAGGGGCCCAGCTGGGTTGAAGCCTACTTGGGCCATGGGTTAAGTGTAAATGAATCCCCGGGGCCCAAGGATGGAACGCAAGGCAAAAAAGGAACAAACGAGTAGGTTTTAGTCAGTAAAAGTCTTACACGCCCTCGCGCTCCGCCCATGGGCGAGAGATGTCATAAGATGATGATCACCTGAAAAAAAATACCAAGTCTAATATTGTCTTCAATATTAACTGCTGTTGTAATACTATGGATAATTCAGATAAAAAGAAGTCTTTGCACAGAAAATTATGAAATTAAAATTATGAATAAGGCGTTCCAGGACTGAATACAAACGGTAATATGGAACGAAATTCAGAGCAGAAAGCAGGAATACACTTTTCTGGATCATAAACATACTATTTTTAATCTACGACGGTATCAAAAGTAAAATAAGGACAGGACCGTCATGATTTCCATCCTCCATACTAAATCTAATGGTGCGGTTTTTGTCAGTAAAAGTCTGATACGCCCTCTTGCTCCACCTAGACCGGGAGAAGATATTGGATGAACGTCCTCAGTACTAACGAAAGCTGTAGTGATGCTATGGGTAATATAGATTTAAAAAAAATGTAGGTGGTTCTTGCACAGAAAACAATCAAAACGCTACGGATAATACATTCTAGGACTGAATAAAAACGGTAACATGGAGATAGGACGGAATTTAGAGAAGTAAATTGGAATATACTTTTCTTCATCATATACTATTTTTATATACAAAAAAATGTATAATTCCATCTCTGACATACCTCCCTTACACACATCGCCCCCTACAGACATACACACAACACTAACACTAACGATCACAAATACACCCGCGCTGAATAATTTCTTATCGTCAAACTGATCCGATATCTTCTCTCCGTCTGTTTTCGGCACGTCCGAACCTTTGTCCGGAATTATGTGAGCTATTATCATTAGTCGCAGATGACGCTCCTTCCAACTTACGTCTCCTTATCTTTTATACGGAACTCCTTTGTCCCGTAATGGGTTTAGTGCCGGCTTCAAGAAAGCCATGAGGATAAAAATCTTATATCGTGTTAAGCCGCGTAGGTTCGCACTTTCGTATACGATTTTGTCTCAATTGTTTCCACATTTCGGTAAGTTAATAGAATTCGAGCACTTTCACGGAATCATTTTCTTTTTATATTTAACTTTTCCTAGAGAAATGTTCATAATTACCTCTTAAGAAGCATGTTTACGATCTCAAATTAATAATTAAAGTCTCTTAATTCTGACTTAATCAAGATCAATTATAATTAAGATAACTGTTGATTGCTCTCAAAGAAACCTCACTGACCTGATTTCTCTGAGATTTTCCTCTGATTAAAAGTAAACAGAGCGAGTCTGCTGAGCCATTTCTTAAACAATCTGGGCCCTTTGGTTGTAGGTATCCCGCCCTTACTAGGGACCAAATGGTACCTTCATTCGTGTCACCATAATTGGCAATTAGTGCGGTCGATTCTGTTTATCAATGCAGGAGGCCTGTTTAGTAAACCACCTCTGCGTTGAATACCAATGAGGTTAAAAATTGATCCCATTTTTAATGATACTTAAGACCAGATAGGTCGTTTTAGGGGTTGTTTTTCGGTAAAATATTTAAAAGATCCAATCTGATAGAGAAAGAAATTATCGAAGTTGGAGGGACTTTGTGTAATTTGACTTTCAGGTTCATTGGAGTGAAAAAGTATTTGAAAACTCGGAAATTTTATTTGATCATTAAGAGCCTAGCGTTTTAGCAAATCATCTTTCAAGAAAATAGTCAAGACAGCCGTGAATCTAAGCAACCTTGAAATTAACCAACAATATAAGTCGACCACTTTTAAAATTCCAACTTTCACTTATATTCGTGCTCGCCCAAACACCGATTGTAGTGGAATAAATAACCCTAAAATATGTGGGCCGCTTTGCTCCATTTGAGATTCCAATCTCAGCCCCACTCACAAACTTCAACAAGGCCAGTAGGTACGCAAAAATATAACATTTACGAATATCGCGTATTTCAGGAGACGGGCGGCCATTTCTCAGCATAAGTGCTGGAAAAAAATCTCTAAATGCGTCGTAAATTCAGTTTGAATATGAGGACAAAATGTAAAGGGGCAGTGCGCGTGGCGACGACGTGTCCCAGCGCTGGGACACTTGCAATGAAATATGCAAGAGGGGTTTGAAGTAGTCACTATGTCGCAGCCATATAGCTTGATTCGACATTTAGCAAACAGCTTAGTTTTTTTAATAAACGGTGCCATTCTTTGATGACGGGCTCTTCGTTAGCTAGCCCCGTCATCTTCTTGAAACTTTGTCTACTGTTTTCGGTGTGCTCTAATTTTTATTTCTCCACATGGTCGCACTATTGTATGAATGGCTAAACCATTAGACAGCCAGTAATTAAATGTTACATTAGACGCATCGGCTGAATTATTCAAGCCGCTAGTTGAACGGTGCCGTTTATTTATCAGGCTAGACTGTTAACTAAATGACGAATTAAGCTAGTTGACTGCGACAGCAATATAGAATCCGTGCAGCTGGCGCGAGGGGAGGTCTTCGGGAGTAGCCACCGTGAAACAGGGTAAGACTGCGTCCAGATCCGTGTTATTAGAATCGTATTTGTAAGACAAGCGCATGACTGGCAAATCTCGGGGGTTTATGGAAGGAGCAAAAGAATTTTGTTTCGTAAAAGGTTTTGTTCTAGCTACTTAACTATTTTTCTGAGTGGTATAATGATGTTGGCAGATTTTTAGTTACTACGCCAATTTGATGTAGTACGTATGCTGATTTTGAAATTCAAAATGAGATCAAAGTGGGTTAAAAAATATACAACTAACTATATAAATAGTACACCATGAACTACCTGCGTATCTTTTTTCTCTTTCTCTATCAAATCCATCCAAAGGTTGTCTTTAAAAATAGACCGCCCATTGTGACACCGTATCGATATTAAGTTCCTAATGTAATTTGAATTTTTGGTGTACAATAAAGAATATATCTATCTATCTATCTAAAGTTAAAAAAGTCTAAATAGCTTGATTTCTACTAACTACTTTAATAGAAATCAAGCTATTTAGACTTTCTTTTCTATGAAAAGAAACCTATCTAAGCTGTAGATTACACAGCCCCAGATGTCAGCAAATTGTAGTGGCGTGTGAAAGTGAAACCCGGGGCCCTGGGACGAATGCAAAGAAGGAACAGAAGTGGGTTTTTAGTCAGTAAAAGTCTGATACTATCTCCCGCCCCGCCCAAGTGCGCGACTCAAATGATGTCATTAAATGATTTTCCCACCTAAAAAAAAGCCCCTTTTTTAGGGCGCGTATCGTCCTCCCACTAAGACTTAAACTAACTAAATCCCACCTATGTTCCTTTCTTTGCCTTTGTATTCTAGAATAGAATAGAATAAACTTTTTTGTACACCAAAATAGTAACTACCCTTACGTTGTTGAAACCTCTACGGTCCCGACTAAGCATTTCGCCTCGTCGTTTATATCGCATACATCGAAGGACTGGAACAATTTGCCTGCTGAGGTCTTCCCATCCGATTATAATTTGGGAGTCTTCAAGGCTAGAGTGAATAGGCTCTTATTAAACTAGTGCGCCTCATCATCAACGACTGCATTACGCGCTCCTTACCATCATGTGGGATTGCAGTCAATCACTAGTTAATATAAAATTAAAAAAAAAAAAAACAATTTTACAGAAACCTAAATCTATGGGTACAATGGCGGTCTTATAGGTAACTGCGATATCTACCAGAAAATCTTAGGATGGACGGTAAGAACTGAAACTAAAAAAAGGGGTAGTCTGTAGGGCAACGGTAACTCATTCAAATTTACCCGCAGATTACAACAGGCCTAAGTATAATAAAAAGAGGGAAGGAACGATCCTAACATTTCCATTCCCAACTCAGTACAAGGATAACAGTAACCCATTCTAATACAGACAATGTACACATTTGGCAAATGTAGGCGCACCCTTGCTCACACATTTAAGCCGTACCAAATGTACGTGTGGAGATTATGTATGTCCTATTTTTATTCAAATAGCATAGAAACTATGAATTGGATTGAGTGTGATGACAGTCACATCAACTACAGAGTGTTTTTTCCTTCACATCGTTTTTGGTAAACAAATATGGCGTACGGAGATACTGGTTGAGCTTCTCTAGATGTAGTGCAGACAGAAATGCAGTGGTGTATCTACCTTAAATACGGGGTCACTTTGACCTCGTATAGCAGTAAGCCAAAAAAAGGTTTTAGTTTCTTAAATGTTACTGGGTCTAATAAGCCCCTTGCCGCTATAGTGATAGTTTTCCAACGAGGTCTTAAACGCCCCGTGCCGTAGGAATGGAAATAATACAAAAATGTGTGTCGTTGTTAACGTGTTATGATGCCTCAATAGCAAACCCAAGGTATTATACGCTCGATCTTTTGTGTTTGTAAATTTAATTTGTGTTCTTTCACTAATATTTTAAAGGTGAAAGTTTATGTGTGTTTGTTTTTAGGGTTTTGTACCTAAGTCGGCAAAAACTGAACCCTTATAGAACCACTTGGTTGTCCGTCCGCCTTTTTCTCAAAAATGCGTAAAGTTTTAAAGCTGAAATTAATATCAAATACCCAAGCACTGAAAAAATCAAAATTTTTAGTCAACGCAGTTTAAAGATATGGCCGTATATGCACCGTTTAGATGCTTAATTTGATACTAGCTAGGAAATCATCACAGCAGAAGCACAAAAAAATTTGAAAGCTGTAATTTTTTTTTATTTCTTCACTCTCGAACAGCTAAACAAATTCGGATGAAGGAAGGGTAGACCATGTCCTGGAATAGCACATAGAATACCTTTTATCATGAGGGTATGTTCCCTAGGAACAATTCTCTGCTTTCACGCAGGCGAAGCCGCTGTTAGAAGCTAGTATAATATAAAGAAGAAAACCATCTTTTTTTTAGTTAGGAAAATCATCCAATGAAATCTCTCGATCTTGGGCGGAGCGAAAGGGTGTGTCAGACTTTTACTGACTAAAAACCCACTCCTGTTCCATCTTTGCCTTCGTCTAAGGGCCCTGGGTTTCACATAACACTACCCGTGGCCCCAGTAGCCTACGACCCAGCTAGGCACTAATCTGCCATCTCAATTTTCATCCATTTTTCAGACTGTGATATTTAACAAACGCATGATATTTTGAAAAAGGTTCATATTTCCGAGAATATTGCGATGGGTTTGCGTAGGTAGGAACGGTGTTTCGCGTTTCAAGTATGATTTTTTTCTTTTTTTGCGAACTGACCCTTTTTTAGGGAACCTGAATATAATTATTAGCAAATACTTATGTTTTGCCGTCGGCTTTGTCCTTTTTTGCTCTGACTAACTGTTTATATAATATATAAAATGCGGACAACTTCAAGCAAATAAATCAATGTATGATATTCTGAATATTCAGAAAACTTAAAGTCACCCAAAGGGCAATGGAAAGAGCTATGCTCGGAGTTTCTTTGCGGGATCATATCAGGAATGAGGATAACCGTAGGAGCACCAAGGTTACCGACATAGCACGAAGAATCGCCAAACTTAATTGGCAATGGGCAAGGCACATTGCTTGCAGAACGGATGGCCGTTGGGGCCGAAAGGTTCTGGAATGGCGACCACATACCGGAAGACGTAACATTGGAAGGCCTCATACAAGGTGGACCGATGACTAACCGTTCATTGTGGCGACACTTGGGATCCCCAAAGTGTCGCCACAACGACAACACCTATGTCCAGCAGTGGACGTCTTTCGGCTGAAATGATGATGATGCTGATATTCTTTACTGCTCATCAATATAAGCAGCTAAGACATGGAATTCCCTGCCGATGTCTGTGTTTTCTGATAACTACAACATAGGAGTATTGAATAACTTATTTCTAGACAAGCGTGCTCCATCGTCGACCACATCATCGCTTACCATCAGGTGACATAGTGGTTATACGGGAGCTTATCAATTATAAAAAAAACTGGGCAAGTGCGAGTCGGACTCGCGCGTTCCGTACAAATTTACCTATGAAAAGAATTCAATTTCCGAATCGAGTCTGAAAGATTTTTAGGAATCGCAATAAAATGTTCAGTCATCGACATTCCAACTTTAAAGTCAGTTGCAGAATAGTTTCCGAAGAAGAAACATTGTTATTGCTTTTTCTTGGTCAATCAATGATGTTGAAATCAATTTCGTCTAGAACTCATTTTGCAAACCAATTTCCATTCGCCTATTTTTTTTTTTTTTTCGGTGGGAAAATCATCTTATGACATCCCCCGCCCTTGGGCGGGGCGGGAGATAGTGTCAGACTTTTACTGACTAAAAACTCACTTCTGTTCCTTCGTTGCCTTCGTCCCAGGACCCCGGGTTTCACTTTCACACTACCCATGGCCCCAGTAGGCTTCGACCCTGCTGGGCCCCTACGATTTGCTGACATCTCCCTGAGGCGCGCGTGGAACAATACGCGCCGTCGACGACTTGGACTCGGTCCGGACGGTTACCGGACGGTCGCAAGCCCGCGCCTACGGTGGCCGGAAATCGGGATCGGAATCCCGGCGGCGATTTGGGCGTGAGGACCGTTGCCTCACGCGATCGGCCGCCTCCTTTGCTAGCATTACTGCTTCGCAGAAGGAAGCGACCGCCTGCCACTCCTCCTCGCTACGAACCATGGCCTGTAACAAGGCCCGACGCGAGAGATCGCCGCCGCCGATCGCCCCCACGAGGACACGGCGTTGCTCTGCCCAAGCGGGGCACACCTCCACCGTATGCTCCACCGTGTCCTCTGGGCGGTCCACACAGTGGCGACACCCGGGCGTCGCTTCCGCACGAATCCGGTGCAGGAACTTCCCGAACTTACCGTGTTCGGTGAGAACCTGCGTCATACAGTAGGTGAGGACGCCGTGAGTTCTTTCCAACCACGCCTCAAAGAGGGGACTTACCGCCATAATTGTGGCGTGCCCAGCACTGGGTCGCGACAGTCACTGCCGCCATTTAGCCATGAGAACCCGCCGGAGCTCTGTCCGCCATGCTGCGATTTGTCACGGCAGCGGAGTTTCGCCCCGGCGTTGCATCTTCATGCGCAGATCGTGCATATGAGCAAGGTCTATTGCCTCCAGATCCCATGGTGGGTGGCAAGCAAGGAGGCTCGCCGCTTCGCGGGAAATCGTCCGGTATCCTCGCACCATCCGTATGGCCATGACCCTCTGGCATGCGTTCAGCCGGGCCGCCGGCTGCTTCCGCAGCGCTGGCGCCCATACCGGTGCGCCATAAAGGGCCATGGACCGAACGATTCCCGCGTAGAGCCTTCGGCAGGAGGCGTCTGGACCCCCCAGGTTGGGCAGGAGCCGCCCGAGGGCAGCCCCAGTCCGATTTAGTTTGGGAGCCAGACGTCGGAAGTGCTCCTCGAAATCCCACCGGCTGTCGAGAACAAGTCCCAGGTACTTCATCGTCGACCCGACGCCGATGTGGACTCCTCTTACCGTTAGTTGGGAACCCGGTGGTGGTGCGTTCCGAGGTCCGTGAAAGCACATGGCCTCGAACTTGTGCAATGCCATCTCGAGTCCCAACTCCTGGATCCTGCCCACGACTGTCGCAACCCCGCGTGTCATCTGCGTAGCAGACCACGCTGATCCCGTCAGGGAGGTCGCCGCGCAGCACATAGTCGTATCCGATGTTCCACAAGGGCGGCCCTAGTACCGATCCCTGCGGAACACCGCACGACATCTCCCGACGTTCCCACTCTCCCTGGTGACCAGGGTAGATAATGTACCTGTCTGACAGGTATGCCTCGACCACACGACAGAGGTAGTCGGGCGTCCGGTGATACCGGAGTGCCCTCCTAATGCTGCTCCAAGGCAGGGAGTTGAAGGCGTTGGCGATGTCCAGAGACACCGCCACGACACACCTGCCCTGGGCCACTGCATCCCCCGTCGTGAGAGCTCGCACGCGCATGATGGCGTCTACCGTGGACCGCCTCCTGCGAAAGCCGAACTGGCCGTCCGCCAGATCTGGCCCCACCCGTGTTAGGTGCGCGACGAGGCGGTCTGCAATTACTCTTTCAAAGAGCTTGCCCACCTCGTCAAGCAGCACAATGGGCCGTTCGCCTCTTGAACAATTTGCAGTCGATTGAAAAAATGACGGATGCGGTACGCAACAATAAGTGTCGCTATAGGCTGCAGTTACCTTTCCCTTTGGCAACATGCCGCTCGTGTGTAGGAGTTCTAAGAACAAAAGATAGTTGCCAATAAATTCTATGTATCCAAATCCGGAACTACCTCAACCCTAAATAAACCTCTACAAATGGCACCATTTTACTCATCCGGAAGCTACCACCTACTAAAATTTACCCTTTAAGAACATTGCAACAATCTCTTAAACTTAGATTACAAACAGCAAATAACTTAGCTTTGGATTAGCTAAAGGAGAACAGAGCAATAAGGCACAATTATTTTGGTTAACCTCACGAGTGTCGCCGAGCTCAAAGGCTTGTCGTAAATAAGGGATAATTAGTGTCGCACTCAAGTCATTGCTGTATTAATTACCAACCAGATCCACATGAAACATGAATCCGTTATTGCATTTCATGTCGCACGAATATGTATAGTGACGCTACATACAGGTATTCCGTTTGTGTTACATAGTGCTACAGAATACGTGCGTTGGAAGGCCTCCTACAAGGTGAACCGATGACTTGGTAACGGTTGCGGGAGTCCGATGGATGTGAGACGCACAGGACCGTTCATTGTGGCGACACTTGGGGGAGGCCTATGTCCAGCAGTTGACGTCTTTCGGCTGAAATGACGATGATGATGAGTGCTACAAAATTGGTATAGGTAGGTATTCTGTTTCATTATAGTCAACGATTGCGTGGATCAGTTGGTGCGGGCTTCAAGATGACGAGCAATAGGTAGCTCTCCCTTTCGGTAAGGACTGGATCCGAGTATTCAATGGCATATAGTGTTCTACGCGCGCCTCAAAGAGATGTCAGGAAAATTGCAGAAACCCAGCAGGGCCGTTGCATGCTACCTTAGGGCCGAAGGGAATTTATTAAAAGGAAACCCGTGGTTCTATAACGCAAAAGGCCACTGAAAAACACTGGTTTTAGTCTGTAAAAGTTTGACAGGTCCGCTCTCTCCACCTTAGAGCGGCAGAAGTCATTGGATGATTAACACTTTAAAAAAAGCGTGGATTTCATTCAGTAAAATTTTATTGGAATTAGCAGTTCCTTTATGACGTCTTATGATCATGATATGAGAAAGGAAGAGTAGGCCTATATAGTTCTGCCTCTCTCTCATCATACCAGAATCACTGATCAATAAAAGTCCAGAGACAGCCTATATTAATTTTACTTAAACTTTTCCAACAATTTTACAAGAAAAAAAACAAGCTTCTTTCTTTTTTGTAGGCTGTTACTGACTAAAACTAGCGGTGGGCGTTTAAACAACGAACTGTTTTCAAATACAGTTTTATGTCCTGCAACGGAACAAACGTTTTCCGTCCTGCGACCAAACAGTCTTCGTTGCACAAACCAGTCTTCGAATAACTGTATGCGAATTGTTATCTTACATGTAAGAAAATAAGGTCGAGCATCCATAGATTCAATTATCACACCCGTCGCGTCATCGTTTCAAAACCAATTCTCGCAATGAAAATTGAACTTTATGGCTATGAAATACAGCACAAATTTTATTGCTACTCTTAAACCGTCCTCAAACTAGTTGCGACAACGAACGTTTTCTGCAACTCTTTCACTCAACATCAACCGTCTTCAAAGCATTCGCGACGAGGACCGTTTCTGTCGTCGCAAGACCGTTTGCATTTCGTCCGTCAAAAATTCGACAACGACCCATCACTATTTGAACCTCCGTTACCATTTACATTCCCAGGTAACGATATCTTTTTAGAACAATCCTTTCATTCCACCATCCATTCCGTGTTTTTTTAAATTTCTTGTCGTTGCCAAACACACGACGTGTTGATAGCTGACTGTAAGTCACTGACTGAATCTCGTTTTTCCATTAGTTCTTATCTTGAATCGATAAAAATCACGCACACTAAATCCCATGAAGAAACGAACATAGAACATGGAATTTTCGTCCAGCAGCAACTCGTTCAATAGAACGAGTAATAACTAACAATAGCTGCGGCTGCGCAATATCCGCAACAACTAAATGACTGAGATACTCATTGACTCTCTTTCTTGGTCTTGTCAGGATTGCTCGAAAGAGTTGCTGTGGCTCTGGAACGTAGAACTGAAGGAACACAGGTTGGTTTTAGCTAGTAAAATTCTGACAGTTTCTCTAGCTCCATCCAGAGCGAAAGAAGTTATTTGATGGCTTCTAGCCAAAAGAAAAAAAAAATAATGAAGTTTGTATGGAATAGTTCCAGACGACGTGGGAGAAAAATGTCTGGAAGGATTTGAGGAAGCCTTCGCCCAGTATCGACATCTTCCTGCCCTGGTCCCGTTTTATTTGAGGTCGGCGCAACACATTTTTTTCTTCCATTCTGTCCTGTCACTCATCACTAACTCCCTTTTCTTTCATATCATTTCACACACAATCCACCCATCTTTTCTTTGGTCTCCCTCTCCATCTCCATCCATCCACATGTAAACTCATAACTCTTTTAGTAACATGCGTTTCATTCCTGCTCTTCACATGACCATACCAAGACAAACGATTCCTTTTCAACTTTTCAGTCACTGGCTCCACTTTCAAATTTCCTCTTAAGAATTCTCCCAGCAATGGAATAGTAATGGCTTGAGAAAAACAAACTGCAATATTTGAGCTCTGCTGTCTTTAGCAGTCACCACCGGGGAATCCTGTATATCACTTTATTCTCAATGCTCCATCTAAATTTCAAAATTATTTACCTTCTACCTCGAGTTTCTAACTTATATACCGCATCACATGATGTTTTAATCAAACTTCAGTGCACAATTTCCGAACACATAATCGCATTTGTACCTAACCTAACCTGCCAACAATATTCTCTATTTTGTTACCCGAAATTGACGTAAATATTTCTTACTAAAATAATAAACAGTGAGTTTTGGGTCTGGGTGTCTTGTTTAGGTGAGTTTACATGTTTGTAAATACACCCCCGAAACAAAAGTAATTTCTAGTGTGGGAAAAAAAAAAAGAACAAATTGAAGCAAACAATGATTGATGTTCAAAACTGCCAATAATCCTTAATAAATAGGAGAGTTAAAACTTTACAAGCAAAATAAGTAAAAGTTTGTTATCAAAATATCTCCTAACTCTTACTTTTCTGCCCGTTTTCATATTACCTATGTTATATTCTGCTCTAGTAAGGACTCGCGCTCCACTATCATTTATCCTCCCATCGCAGTGGTCTTTTTGTTTAATCGGAGACTTTATTATACCAATTAGTGATTATTTTGCTCGATTTTCTATTCGTTAACCTGCAGTATAGTGCCAGTTGTTACCCAAACTAAACGTCAATGTTTCCTAGAGTAATACAGAATCAATAAATTAGACGCAATATACTTGGGAATTGAACACGATTGTCAGCGACATTGCACAAAGGATATTTAGTTCAAAGGAATTTATATGACTCAAAAATTTTGCTAGTGACTGTCGTACTTATAGCAAGTCTATTACTTTCGTTTTTCTCTTATGTTGGACTGAGTGATCGATGCCGAGTACATGATATACAAGAGTTATGGGAATTTTGAACACAGTTAGATGAATGAGATGGTACATAAGTGTGAGAAAGAGAGAAGCACGTCGGGAAAAAACATGACGCATTACGACTAGGACATTGGTACCAAGAACGTGTGCTAAAGATGTATTATAAGACGTTGATAAAAAGGCTCTGTTTTGTATTCCCATTCCCTAAATGCAAGATATCTTTTCTCTCAATGGTACCCCAGTGATAAGAATGATATGTCATTACTCACACACACACAAGAAGCTAACATCCAAGATGGGAAGATGATCTTACAGTCACGGATGGACATCATTGGAAAAGGTAAGCGCGAAACAGAACACCATGAAAAATTTTAGAGGAGGCCTGAGCACTGTATTAGGCACGCTGAACTATGGGGACGGTCTGTATAGAAAATTCAAAAGTTTAATAGTTTTTAGTTTAGTAGTTTACAATACAAATTATTTTTCTATTATTAAACATTAGATACTTATTTCATATATTTATAAATATTTCTAAGCAAAACATTTACGAGTACAAATTTAGGATAAAAAATAGTTATCCACTGGTCTCAGGAATAGGATCCAATGCGAGGAAACTTGATGTGTTCACGAATCTTTCGCTTTCTGAATTAAACCCTTGATCCACACGCCTGACGAGAGTCTTCTGAGGTGTGGCTGACACGACTATCGATAAAATGATCGAAGAGTCAACATCCCAAATATCGATAACCTCACGAGCCAAGTCAATATATTTGCTTATCTTTCTCGGTTTTCACAAGGTTCTCGTCAAGTTCCAATTCCAGAATATGCTATTGCTATTATCGAGGCAGGCACAAACCTATAGTACAGCACATCCAATTCCAAAAGAGACTTATCACAGCAAGTTTCTGATGGACAATCCTGGCTACAAAGTTGTGCATAGGCAGGCACTCTCTATTGGCTAGACGAAAACAACAAGAGATAATGTGGTGCATTTATTGTCCCTAATAATGACATGCTCGACAGATGTCAACAAGACTCCGTCCTTCACAATAAATCTCCTGTAGTAGTTCGTCATCATTACTTCGTCCATAATTGTAAAATTATATTTAAATTCTTTAGTATATTATTCATATAATAAGAGGGCGTAATGGTCGGTTGAGCAGACTGCCCAATATTGTGGTATTGCTACAGATGCATGTCAAGAAGTAATGTGTGTAGTTAATTTTAGGTTATTAACATAATTTTAAGTATAACTACTAACCAAAATATAAATCTGCTGTATCTGCGACAAATAAATTATTATTATTTTTATATCGCACTTGTTGTTTGAAACTGGGTCTTTATTGAATTCTCATAATAAAATTGTATTTCAATTTTTTACTTGGTTCTAATCTAGATCAATTTACAAAGATGTACTAGAATGGTAGATACAAGTAGTTAAAAGGTTCAATGTTCGTTCATTTATTCGTCTTTTTGTATTGTTTTTGGATTGGTAAGACCTATCACTGTTAATACTGTTTTAATAGAAATGTATCATTAAGTTAGTTTATACCATAATTAAATAAGCTATTATTGTTACAGTTAAACCAAGCAAAAAATAAGGTGAACAATTTATCCAACTACAAAAAAAAATACACTACATTACCTACACTACGCATAACTTTACGCTAAGTTTACTAGTTATATCGGTTTAAGATGTTGGCTCGAAGTTGGAAGAATAAGTAAAAAATATATTATTTTTTCATATTTATTCGTATTGATTATGTTTACACGTGTGTATATTTTTGTAATGACACAAATGTCGCTCGTAACAGCCGTAACAACAGTGAAACACCCTTGGTATAGATGTGTTTTTTCCGGGTTTCGTTGTGAAACAAAGAAAGAGGTGTTGAAAGGTTCTAGATACTCGTATTTTTTTCCATAAACTGCCACAAAATTATTGACTGTTTGACGAGACATAATATAGTCTCTAAATTTTAACTAATTAAATAACTTGATTATTAATAAACAAATAGTTTCATAAATAGGTAAATGGTTTGCTGGTAGGAGGTAATCTGCGGTAGAATAGAGGGTTAATTTTTGGTGAAACAGGGGTAAGCTGTAGCATGAAACAAGGTCTCATAGCACAAGTATAGGAAAAAATCTGAAAACTGTGAATTTGTAGTTACGTCACAAAAAAAAAAACTTTTCTTGCGATTCGGAAAATCTTCGTAACTCAATTCGGGAATTAAACTGTTTTCATATGTAAGTTTTAACGGAACCCTCAGTGCGCGAGTCCGTCTCGCCCTTGCCCGTTTTTTTTTTTAATGAAGGCGATTTTATTTTTACTCCACAAAATTGCACGGTTGCTTTTGGATAGGCTAAGCTGCAGTCAAATAGTGCGATTAATACGTTGTAATAATGCGAACTAATACGTTGACGGGGTAGTGGAAAACCTCACACAAATAATCCTCCAGTCTATACCTAAACCCGTTTCGCAAGTAACATAAAACCGAGAAAAAAACTGACAAAAACTTATACGAACGTGTCATTCCTACATCAAAAGCAAAATAAAACTGTGTATTCATACAAATGCTTGATATCCCTCATGTTTAAAACATTAGATGCCGAGAGATTCTATTATACAGGCTCCTCTTATACCAGATATTACGATTCTTGGATCCCATCGAATAATAGACAGTCAGTTCACTGAAGCCTGCAAAAACAGTTTTCGCTGTATCTCAATGAATTTGGCCTGTTCTGTTCTATCTGAGTGTTCTGACCTAACCCTTTCATGGTTCGGTGAAGTTTATTCGAATCTACAATTGGTTGTGGTTAATTTCCTTTTTAGGTAAAGTGTATTGAATTGTGAATTGGTTGTTGTTAGTTCAGAAGGTTTTGTCATTGTGTGTGTAGGGAGTGAATTGAATTGGTAAGTATTTGGATGTCAGTAAGCGAGATTTTGAAGGAAAATGTCGTGAAATATACATATTCGAGCAATATTGTGACATCTACCAATGGAGAGGGAGAGGGAGACCAAAGAATAGATGGATGAATTGTGTGACGAGTGACAGGACAGAATAGAAGAAAAAGAAGTGTTGCGCCGACCCCGAATAAAATGGGACAAGGGCAGGATGATGATTATTGTGACATCTACCAATACACACTAGGCCCAACTCTTTATAGAGAGAACGAATGTATCATGAACATTAAAGCTTTGGTAAGATGCAAGACAGTGATTGAGATATTCAGAGTTGAATGCATCCAATATCGTACGCCTCGGCCCTGCGGGAGATACTCTGGATGTTGGAAGTTGCAGGATAACTAGCGGCCACTGTAGTCACGGGCTTGCGGACGGCGACTAATGACTAATGTGTAGCTCACCGTCCGATATGAACCAAGCCCAGGTTGACGGCGCGTTTTGTTCCAGATAAGTGGTAAAAGTCTGACACTTTCTTTCCCTCCTTCTAGATTAGGCTAGGAATCCCAACACTCCCGGACTTCTTAAAAAACTCCAGGAATAAAAAGATAGATAAAGATAATCCATAAATTTGCCAACTCGTTTGATAAAAAGTTCAGTTTTTTTGAAGTCGGTTAAAAAATGTGTTTCCAATATTTTTTGGTAAACTAACTGACGGATCAAATAGTAATGCAAATATTTAAGTCATAATATTCTATAGTAGGCGAGACAAGTTTCTCACAGTAATTCAAACTGAATCAATAAATCAACAATGCCTTCTGCGACGTCATCATTAGCTCTTAGATTTTGATTACAAAGCAAGCCAGCTCCTATTACTGACAGGATGGCATGTTCCAGATACGCTACATTACACGCATTTAGCGGTAAGTTAATATTCTCTAAATAGTCAAGTAGCTAGCAATTAGTGCTACTATGTGACATAATTCCTCTTGATATTACTTAAATTGTGCCTAAAATAGAAAATTATGGAAATGTACATTCACGTACGGAGAAATAACCTTCAGAAAATGGTCTGGGCGAGAGGGATATGAAGCGCCCACCTACTTCTGAGATGGCCGCAATCGTAACGTAACTATGTAACGATTAACTCAAGCCCCAGCCGCCACCAAAGGAGATGCTCCGAGTGTCAGGAGTCGCGGGGCGATCTCCGGCCACCGGGAGAGGCCCGGGCTTGAGGATGACGAGCAATGAGTAGCGCCGTCCATCCGTCCGGTCATCGACGGCGCGTAGTGTTCCACGCACGCTTCAAAGAGATGTCAGAAAATCTGTAAGGGTCCAGTAGGACCGATGCTCTTTAGGGCCGTGGGCCCTCTCGTTCCATCTTCATTTGATGATTTCATACCTTCAATGAAAATGGCTCGAGATTTGTCAACGATCGAGATTTGTCAAATCTTCTAAGAAACACAACACTGCGCACCAAAACTAAGATCACAGACGTTACCCAGAAAGCTGACTCTTACATGGGATTGACCTGGATATGTCTGTTACAGGTTGTCAGATGAGCTGTGGCTAAAAGAGCCACTTATTGGGTCCCATTAAATGCTAGGTGACATCGCGGTAGAACAAGACAAATGTGCAGAGATAAACTTGACTGTTACTGGACTGGCTCACATTAAACGGCCGAAGACAGACGTGTGTTAAAAAGGAAGAGGCAGGCCTTTGCATAGCAGTGGGGTATAACAGGCTAATTAGATTCGATTAAATACTTAATGATTTTACTCTATTTTTTGGTATGGAATTAATCATAGATGTCCTCCACCCTGTTGCAGGCGGACGGGTCTATCGGAAACATACAGACTAGAACCACACGATGTTAGATACTTTTGAATAAGACGCTAGAGTACGTACTTGCGCAGTTCGTAACGCTCTCCCGGCCAAGTATTGGCCCTTGTCAATTCATATGAATCCCACCTAATTAGGTTTCAAACTAATGTAATATTAAGTGAGATCTTTACGTCTGTCTATCCGTTGAAGAGCATAGAAATGTGAAGGATATAATTCATATTAATGGATCAAAGACTAATCAGTATTGGTACACACTTACCGTCACTTATCGTCAATCTGACAATACTTTCGAAATAAATGGACTACAAATAATATTACATCGAGCAAATACTAGAACGTTATGTCAAGTTCATTAACGTTTATTTTCGTTCGCCAGGTTATTAATATGATGAATGATAATAATGTCCATTAATCTCTGGGCTAAGTCTCGTCAAGTTGATCCGTTCGGTGCCTCCAAGAGCACGTTAATTCGCTGGTGATCATTAGGTGATATTAGTTTTCATGCAAGTCATGGGGTAAATAAACCTTTTACATCGACGGTTTGAAGTTCGTAGAAATTGAATTCTGAATAATATTTCAAATATAATATTTATCTTCAAATTACATATTTTTTCTCTGCACGTCCGCTTTATGAAAGCAGCTACATTTCTTGGACAAAATCAAACGAATGTTTTGGTGCCCTTTAACGTCCATCTAAAATGCGGTTCTGAGCAACTGGGCGTGACTGCATACGAGGCTATACATTAGTTTTGGTGGATTGGGTATTCACAATATTTCTAAGCCTATTGCCGTTCCTGTCTTCAGTCCACTGCCCCCCAAACATTTTAACCCCATCTCTCGTTAACTGCGAAGTACCGTGCTTAATCGATGCTGTGAACGCCAGGAAAGTGGCTTGCTTGGAAACGACAGGCGATGTTGCCTGCGAACTCATCTTGGTTAACCTCCAGCGAATATAAGAGAGAGAGATAGAGACTATGCTAACTAAACTAAACGAAGATTTGTAGAAATCGCTAGAAAACCATCGTTATTAATTTTCTTATATCTAAATCTCGAGATGTTGAACGATATATTATGTTCGGGAGTGCAATATTAATGAGAAAGTTGTGCACTTATGCCCTTTTTTGGGTTGTAAATTATCAAATAAATTCTTCCGTCAGGAAGGAGCAAGAGGAATGATCAGACTTTAATTGACTAAAACTCAGCTGGATTCTTTCAACTGCCCATTACTTTTCAGGACCGTAGTGACTGTTTCCAATAATCTCACAACCGAGAATACGCAAAGAAATTGGCCGTGTGATGACATCTTTATCGGCACTATCTATCGTCTCGTCGCCAAGTCCGTCGTTTGCAGGACGTAAAACGTGTCCATGTTTAATGGCTCATAAACGATGAGTAAGACTTAGCTCTCACGCCTGTCGCCGCTCTTATAGTTAGTGGCTGATCATACTTAGCTAGTCTTTGGATTATTTAATTAGTAAAGTACACTAAATACCAAAATGACAAGTTAGACTGGCAAACTAAAATTAAATATTTCAAAGAAAAGCTGAAGACAAATATGATTTAAAAATCAATAAAATGTATAACTTCAATTGTTATTTATGTGCTTAAAACTATTTACATAATCTAATCGTTAAAAATCTCGTATCACTGTATATGTTATTGAACTTGGTTTGACTGATTACATGATTTTTTTTATGTATTTGGTAGGTCTAAGAATAGGTCGTAGGTTATTTTTTTATACCTCTAGGTGATAATAAGTCTACTATTATGTTGGCGTAGCCACTGACAGCAGCTAGTAATATACTTACAAACAACTAACCTATTGAACAACTTAATAGGTACCTGTGTATACAAACTAAAAATAATAGTAACTATTTACAAAAGCGTATAAAAAAAAAAATCATTGGTCATCAAAAAATTCATCCACGTTGCTGCCAATAGAAAAAATGCTCAGAACGTTGGCAGCTTTGCCACGTTGAATAGAAATGCTGATTCGTTGACTAAAGAAAAGCCCAGCCCTCTGGTCACCTAAAGAGTCGACTAGCTGTTTGTTAATTTCTCGAACAACTCGATGTGAACTTCAGCTCTAGTGTTTCAATCAGTTGATTTCAGTTTCAATTTTAAAACTAAAAGTAGATAAATCTTGGTGATTTTATTGCGTCATACTTTAAAAAAAAAATCTGCTTAGTCAATAAAGAAGTGGTTCCAAAAACAGATCATCTTTTTTTTTTAGGTGGCAAAATCATCTAATGACAAATCGCGCTCTTGGGCAGAGCGGGAGATAGTGTCAGACTTTTACTGACTAAAAACACACTCCTGTTCCTTCTTTCCCTTCATCCTGGGGCCCCGAGTTTCGCTTTCACATTACCCGTGGCCCAGTAGGCTTCAACCCTGCTGGGCCCCTACGATTTGAACTATAGATCAGCTAAAAGCATATCAAATTTTCATTTGTATAATAATACGTAAGTCTAACATCTCGCTTAACAACACCGGTACCACATTCCTACAAACAAACCCAGTCGACATTTTCAAGGTCCTTCTCATGAAATCTGATATGAAATATGCAAAGAGCGTTCCTGCCCTCGCTACAGGCCGTAGTCGGCAATATTATGTAATACCGTAGATACTAAGGAGACTTTATTGAATTAAGTTACCTGCGATTTGTGTAACTGTTCTATTTCGTGGGGTTAGCGATCGTAAGGGGTTTCTGGATCTTGTAGTTTTGATTGTAGAGGTTTACGTAATAGAAACGTATATTTTTGGTAATAATAAACGTTTATTTCTGATAAAATCCATAGTACAGACATACAATTAGTTAAATAGCTAGCATAGAAAAAATACACAATCATAATCAGACATTAAGATACAATTAAAATAAATTTCAAATTATTGATATAAATTATATATAATATAATCTTGCAATAAATAAAATTGAATAAAACCACCACCGCTCTCATACTAAGGGCGAAATTCACAAATAAAACTAATCGCGTTTTAACGTTTGGCTCGCATAATCGCGTTTAGCCGCTGTCACTAGTGTCATTTGTAAAAATACAACAAAAGAAAAATACAGACAAGTGACACTAGAGACAGAAGCTAAACGCGATTATGCGAGCGGTGAATTCCGCCCTTAGTAAATGCCGACTGTGTACCTAAAGATTAAAATACAAAAACAAACTTAGTAAACAAGTTAAATCGTGTAAAACATGATATAAAACGATGGTCATAAGCAATAGATACAGTCCTGATATTATTCTCCAAACAGCTAAAGTTGCATTAAAATTGCAGTAGCAGTTAGTTAAAGCTAAACACTTTATGTGCACTAACGACATTTTTTCCAGAGTAATTTGCATCGTTATTGCGGTCCACTAAAAAACCAGTTTCCTCTTACAAAAATACAAAATCTCATCTCTTTACTGTACATATTAGTTTAGGAGCTCTAAAATAAAATTCCGTACACACGCTTCCCCACTTTTTATAGCTAATTTAAAAGCATGCAGCATATTAGACAAAATGTTTTGTATAAGCGAGTATCTCGTTTGAGTAGTTAGTTCATATTCTAGACACGAGAGGGAGCTAGGTATGCATTATTAGCCAGTTCGACTGCTTGTTTTAATTATGCATGCCGTGTCTTGCGACTGGCTTTTGTCTCGGCTACCAGCATGCGGTCTTTGTCAATTAATCTTGTTTCATATAAAAAAAAAAATAGTGGTGTTTCTGTTTTTAAAATGGATCAGCTACGTAGCTAACGTGTTCTGATAATGTATAATTCTCACTCTTTTTGTAACTTAAAATTATGCGACAACTATCCGGGTGAGTCACTGTTTGGGTACATGTTTTCCTTTACACTGTTGACTATTTTTTTTTTTTTTTTGGAATGGGATATCATCAAAAACTCCCTTTATGGGCACCTGTACCGACAATCCCTCTTTGTCGGTTTTTTACTGAATAAAACCCTTGTTCTTCTAATCGCCAATGCGGTAATTATTTTGAAAAATCTCGCAGTCCTTTCAGGACAATGTTATCATATAAATCAACCAATTTGGAACCGTGCACTAGCTTCTGACGTTTTATAAGTGCCAATGTAAGCCTATGTGAAATAAAAATATTTTGTTTTTTTTTTTAATTCAAATGGAATATATATATATTTTTTTTTTACCGAAAGCGTGGTACACATACTAGGCACACCAATGACTTATTTACAAAACACTGACTACAATACATTTACGAAAATGTATGTAAATGTATCTATGTAAAATCTATGTAAAAAAGTCACATATGCACAGCATTTACGGTCTTATTAGTTAATTAATGATTATAATTAGGTTTAAAACGGAAAATTTACATTACAGTATAAAGAAATTAAATTAAAAACTAACGTACTTTCTAAGAATAAATTAAAATAACATTATTATTATATTAAATCATAAATTAAATTACATTCAAGTATCTTGGGATTGCGTCGGAATATAATGAGAGTGGTCAAGAGTCACATGACAATCCCAAGCAAATCAAGAAATAGTGTGACTCGAAGAGGAAAATAGGTTGCTGTGTGTGCCCTGTTGAATAAAATGGCTTGAAATTTAAATATCTGCACTGTGTTGGGCAACACAAACACCAGGAACAAAGGTAGAACGTAATCAAATCAGACCGATTGTAAACAAATTGTAGTTTTTGTGTGCGGGCTGTTATTTGAACAATCTAGCAAGGTACAATGATGTGCGATTGAATTCAATAGTGTATCTGTACGAGTCAAAACGAACACAGAATGCTGTAGGTATCGGCAGCGAGTGAAATTGTTCTTGGCAATTATAAATATAGTTCAATGACTTCTCGCACTGTGGGGTAGATAAGGAGGGTGTGTCAGACTTTATTTATTTATATATACTTTATTGTACACCAAGATAATAAATTATACATTTGAGCCTTATATTTCAAAACATATAATGGGCGGCCTTATCGCATTCCGCGATCTCTTCCAGGCAACCTGTTATGGAAAGAGATTTTCTGGACATAAAATGGGGTTGCACTTGGTGCATTACAAATGCAAATACAAGCTAACAATTGGTGAGATAAATAAGAAACAAAGTACATACTTAACACTAAAATACATACATATCTCTAGTGTGATAATTATATATGTATATATATATATCATTTGTTTATTTATAGTCTAAGGTATATATAGTTATTTAAGTATTTATTAGTTAATGATTTCACAAACTCTTCTATTCTTATTTCTACACACTATTGTCTACATTTATTTTTATCTCCTTTCGCAAGTCTGCTGGAAAAAAAACCTTTAAGAAATAAGCAGTATCTCTGTACATTTTGTTTTTTTACAGTATCTTCTTCCAATATAATTTGATATGTGTACAAAAATGATAAAATAAATAAATACATACACACTAAATAATTATATATGCAAGAAAACAAGTGACAACTACAATTAATACAGCTAAAAACGAAACTAAATTACATGGACTTTTATTAACTAAAACCACACATGTGACCACTAGTTTTCTTTTCAGAAATTTCCCGTGGCCCTAGCGTTCATGAACCCTGCTGGTCCCTTACGGTTTTGCTGACATCTTTTTGAGACACGGAACACTACGCGCCGTCGACGAATCGGGCTCGGTCCTTACTGGTCGTCCGGACGGCAAGCTACCCATTGCTCGTCGTCCGCAACCCATTGAGAGTCGTAGGGTGATCACCGGCTACCATAAGCGCCGGTGATCACCCTGCGACTCTCAACGCCCAAGGCGAAGTGCTTTGTGGTAAGCCTCGTTGTTCTATAAAAATAAATGGAAGCCCAGTTATAAAAATAAAAGATCTGATCAACAATGGAGAGAGCAATCACGATTGAACGCGCAGATCACAATCCAAAAATGATTATGATGGGATAATTTCGTTAAACGCTTTCATTTGACCGATTTTATTATAATTTGGGAAAATGCTGAGTTTTATATTTTTATTACAGGAAATTTTAATATTTTACACAATTATTCTTATTATTTATTGTTTGATGTCATCGCGGTCGAGCGCAGCGAAGGTGATGGGACGATCTCATCACGTTTGGGGGGCAAGCATGGCCAGAGATCGCTCAAGACAGAGAGGTTTAAAAGGAAAAGCCAACAGATTTTGTCGAGGTATGGATTACAATATAGGCTAGCATAAAACAAGTATTTTTTGAGGGTCCATGGGTTCGATAGGGTACCAAATGACGCAGCATTGGAAGGTTTTCCACAAAGTGAACCGATGACTTTGTGAGGTTGGAGAATACAATGGATGCGAGACGCACAGAACTAGTTGTTGTCCATATCCAAAAGCGTTTGTCTTTTGGGTGAAATGATGATGATGATATATCAAAAGTAGCTTCTGTTTCAGCATGTCAATAGCGTATATTGCCCTATCACTTCTGTAATCGATCTCGTACCTATAGTAATTTGAGCCAAACATGATAACTATGTACAGATTTCACTAGTAAGTAATAAATGTTGAAAATCACGATAAATGTTTACTAAGAATAGGTTTATATATTTATCAGTTTATTTTACATGGGTCAATGATCGCTATTACAACGCTAAAACGTAACAGCTAAACCAGAAATGTCGGAACCTACAAATCAAAATGGCCGACAAACTTAGAAACCACTAACGACTCTTGTAACTTGTAACCTTTAAAGCAAAGTTAATAATGGTAGGTAATTTAGCAAGTCTTTTAACCCTCGAGCGCAGCGTACCGTTTCAAGTTAACCTATTTTAAAAACTAGTTTAAGGCGCTTATTGTGAAGTAGGCTACCATTCTCAGGCAGATCACGAGGGTGCTTGGCCGGTGACACAAAGCGGCCAAGCCTTTGAGCTGGTCGCATGCAACGAGTGGACTTGACGGGGCCACAAGGTTTTTTTTTTATTTAACGAACACTTATGTTAATCTGAATTAAGTTAGTTGAATTATACTTCGACGATTTTTTACACCTTTTGTCTGATCACGTTTTTAAATTATTTACTTTGTCTTTTCAGCACTTTGTTGCGGCTTATTAGACAGTTTTCACTGTATAGATTTTAACATTGATATCAGAAATAGTTTTTCATAAAAGTAGGCAGTAGGAACATCAAATAACTTTTGGATCTTTTAGGTTTTGTAAAAAGCACCCTCTTAATCTGACTAGATTAAGAGGGTGCTTGGCTGGTGACAAAAAGCATAGTCATGCCTTTGACGTGATCGATCGTCTGAAATTTGTGTTTTTAGGTAGACTACAAGAACATAATTTTAGTTTAAACAATAAGTTACTCTCTGTATAGTAGCCGTTTTAAAAATGACTGCGTTTTTGGTTTCTTGTGTTTTCTTTTTCAGACTACCCAAATCCGCACAAAAGCTCACACAAAACTATTAAAATCATGGGCACGCCATAATTAGGGCGGTAAGTCTCCTCTTTGAGGAGTAGCTGGAACCTCACGGCGTCCTCGCCTTCCACATGACGCAGGTTCTCACCGAACATGATCAGTTTGGGAAGTTCCTGTGCCAACGGATTCGTGCGGAAGTAACGCCCAGGTGTCACCACTGTGTAGACCACCCGGAGGACACGGTGGAGCACACGGTAGAAGTGCGCCCCGTTTGGGCAGAGCACCGCCGTGTCCTCGTGGGGGCGATCGGCGTCAACGATCTCTCGCGCCGGGCGTTGGTACAGGCCATGGTCCGAAGCAAAGAGGAGTGGCCGGCGGTTGCCTCCTTCTAAGAAGCAATAATGCTAGCAAAGAAGGTGGCCGCACGTGCACGCGTGAAGTATCCGTGAATATGAAAAAGAAGGATCTGGTACATATTTAAAGATACAATTTAATATGACTTTCGCGCCATATTAGATAGTCATACTCCTAGTAGTTTATTGGTAAGGGATTGTTACAAGTCATATACAGAATGTTACAATATACTTAGTCAACAAATCATTACATACAATTTCAAATAATAAAGAATTTCAAATAAATAAAAGAAAATAAATACATAGAAGTCAAATCACAAATAAAAATAAATCATATTAAAAGTCACAATAATATCGTCAATATTAAATCAATGCTGATTTGAAAGAAAAGAAAGAAAAGAAAGATAAGAAAGAAAAGAAAGAAAAGAAAGAAAAGAAAGAAAAGAAAGAAAAGAAAGAAAAGAAAGAAAAGAAAGAAAAGAAAGAAAAGAAAGAAAAGAAAGAAAAGAAAGAAAAGAAAGAAAAGAAAGAAAAGAAAGAAAAGAAAGAAAAGAAAGAAAAGAAAGAAAAGAAAGAAAAGAAAGAAAAGAAAGAAAAGAAAGAAAAGAAAGAAAAGAAAGAAAAGAAAGAAAAGAACTACAAAACTTTGTTTGCACAAATATGGCACATAACTTAGAAAAAATTATAAAATATATATATGTAGGATAAATCAAAATACTAGTTCATTATACAGTGGGTTTTAATGTTTCCAATATCAATAACAAGTTTTAAAGAACAAATAACATTTCATAAGCAATACGTTACACATTTAATAATAATTCTAGTTAATATTCTAATAGTTTTACTCACAATTATTAACATAGAAGCAACATATTATCAAACATCAAATACCCTCAATTTATTATTTAACTTACTTGCAAGTCACAGGTTGTTAACTCCACAAACGTCGGACAGAAACTGAGCGCGCAATAATGGCGACATGCCCTTTTGTAGGTATAGGGAGGGGATGTTGCCATCATTGCGATCTCGGCCGTTACAAACATTTTCTTTAAATTCAAATTATTTTAGTATTGTTTTGCAGCTACTATGTATTATTTAATGGTAACTAATACCCATATTATTAATCGATAACCAATGTACGACTTAATATAACATAAAAGAGGTATAGAATAATACATGCTTACAGTCGGCCATCCGAGAAAATAGTACGTCCCCGTACTCAGCTGCAATGCAATGTACAAAAACAATACAATACAAAAACAATGCAATACAAAAACAATAAATGCATCAATATAATACAACAATGTAATCAGTATACCTTACAATTATTTCATTTAATCTTAATATACTTAATTTTTAGACCCCATTGGTCTTCATCAGATAATGGTGCCTATTAGTCTGATCAATTAATAAATCCTATAGGTAATAATTAAATAATAGACCCATTAGTGTTAATCAAATTACAGACCCTATTTATTGGTGTTAATCAATATTAGTGAACATTAGTTTTAAAGAATGTTGATAAAAAAAATACCAAATTACACAATTTTTACGGACATGACGAGAATATTTGACTGTGTTGTTCATGAACACTTATTAGCAAGTTAAATATTATAGGCAATGGAGGAAAAGTACTTAATGTCGCAGAATATACACAGAAATAACTAAAATATGTTTAAAAACCAGGTGCGTTAGGTCTGAGGAAAAAAATATTAGATTTGGCGTACCACAGGGCAGTGTGCTGGGACCTTTATTATTTCTGCTTTATATCAATGACCTGCCCCGCTACATTGACTATCCCATGGTCGTATTTGCTGTCGACAGCACTGCCTTGATTAAATGTCATGACATAAAAACATACGAACAGGACATAAATAATACTTTAATTGACCTAATACACTGGCTTGACCAAAACAATTTAATTATTAATGTACCGAAGACTACTATTAAGCAAATTTAATCAACGCAAGTTACCACAGTCACTAAATTTACATTATAGTGAAGAAAAAGAAGACCAAGTACTGGTCGCAAAGTTTCTAGGAATAATGATAGATAGCCAACTAACCTGGAAGCCACAAGCAGAAGAAGTTTGTAAAAAACTAAGTTCAGCTGCTTAGGTGCTTTTCAACTTATCTAAAAAAGTAAACATGGCCACAAGACTGGTCACATATCATGGTCTAGCCGTATCGATTTTTAGATTTGGGATATTTTTGTTTGTGGAAAATGTAGTCTAAGAGAACAGGTGTTCAAGGCTCGAACGTATTAAAAACGTACGTAATATACGATGCATTAGGGCAATGTGTAACCTGAAAGTAACATATAGTTGTCCCTTAAATTACTTACGAGTACTTTTCCGTCACTATATATTCGAAATTGCGGATTTTGTGAAAACCAATTTGCATCTTTTCAGTACAGTGTCCGTAAACAAAAGGGAGTCAATAAGAACGCAGTACAAAACCACGCTACGTATTGATTGTCATAATACTGCCTAATTGAGGAAGTGTTTTGTGTATGGGCCCGTCAATATTTAATAATAAAACTATTACACTTTTTAAGAAATTGACAGCTTTATTAACTTCAAAATGTTATTATTCGATCTCCGAATTTCTAAATGATAATAATTTATTTTATTGACACTGACATTATTATCATTATTTTTTTGACATATTATTTCGTGATTACTAATGCGAACAAGTTTTATAATTATTTTGACACATTATTTGAATTTGACATATTGCACATATTTATTAACTACATTAATTTATGTTCAAAATGTAATTATATTGTAATCAGATGTTATGTGTCCATTGAATTCAAATTAAATAAATTGGTTTTGCATGCCTAGTTTAAGGTAGTTAGTAATTTATTATTTATTTAATCAATTAATTACAACATTACAGGTTAAATAACGAAACAAAATGTTTTAAGTTATAAACGACATGTACTTTCATCAATTCCTCTTACAGTACTTCTGACATACCAATAAAATCATCTTCCAATCATCCGTAAACAGATCGTTTGTTGGATAAGAATCCAAGAGATCATTTAGTGAAGCCAAAGTGCGAGGTATTGGAGACTGCGCACGGGCAACAGTGCGACATTGAGGCACAGCAAACATTCTGTGCTTTTTGCTGCGACAGTAATTGTCCGGAACAAAGAAACGCGCTAGCACAGTAAGCAGATCAGGCGCGTCAATAGTGCCACGGAGCGTCTTGCAGGCTATGGTGAGCTGATCTCGCGCTCGTCTTACCTCTAGTGAGTTATATCCGAGGCAACCCAATAGAAATTTTGTCGGATAGAGGTATGGGTAATAGCCGTGCTTCCGCTTGTACAGGAACCTAAGGAACACTTTTTGCACTTTTTCCAGTAAAAGTGCGTAAGAACTTTGGTGCGGGTTCCACACGCAAGAGCTGGATTCTAACTTACTGCGCGTAATGGATCCTTGTACATCTTTTCTATCATTTACCTACTAACTGAGCAAATAAAAATTATTATTACAGTGTTAATCGAACAATAGACTATCGGTCTACCATACATATAATCCTGAACTGCAAAAATGTATGAATCAATCGATTACAATTTTAAATATTATTCCTCAGAGTCTTTACCGTGGTCTTTTGAAACAAACACATGGCTTTAATTTATCTACTGCAATAATACTAGAGTTTTTTTTTTTGTTTCCCTTTCTCGTAAGAGGCGTGTCCTCTACTTGATAACGTTCGTAATTTTATAAGGGCCTTGATATTTAGGGATTACCACTACTTTTTCCACTACCACCAGTAGATGGTATTTGGCTATCCACTCTTACTAAATCCCCGATATTGTAACTGGTAGTTTGGCAACGTGATTTATCAAAAGTAGCCTTTTGGGCCGCTTTTGTGGTATCAATATGAGAAGAAACCTCGAGTCGAATTTTTTCGAGGCTTTTGGCACATTCGTTTACTTTGTGTAACCCACAGAAATATAAAAACAGGAGAAGTGGCAAGGGGGCGTGTGCATGCCCGCGCGACTTGCACAAAAAGGGCTTATTCGGGCAAATGACCGTCAGTTATAAACTTGCGAGATTCGCGATATGTGATCGTAAACAAAATTTTAAATGACTGGCCTGTTGGTGTAGTGGTTAGTGGCCCTGACTGCTATACCGGAGGTCGTGGGTTCGATTCCCACCCAGGACAAATATTTGTGTGCTGAGCACGATCATTTGTTCTGTGTCTGGGTGTAATTTATCTATACATGCATGTATTTAGAAATATATAAGTATGTTTATCAGTTGTCTAGTATCCATAACACAAGCTCTGCTTAGCTTGGGACTAGACGGCTTTTTGAGATAGTTGTGGAATATTATTATTATTATAAAATGCCGTGTTGTTCAGTGGTTTCGTGCAAGAACCGAAGCAATAAGAGAAGCCTGGGTCATCAAGGAATCTCTTACCATATGTAAGTACAAGTTTAATACTATACTTATCTTTAAATCAGTAAAACAACAAATCTTATAATCCTTGTTGCTACTGCGTTATTTTTGTTTTCAAATATCAAGGCGGCTGAATTGCTCTGACAGTAAATACATTGCTCTTTAACCACTACCTAATTTGAATACTCAATCAGAACAAGCAATGTAAAAATAACATAACGATACTTTATCAGTGCGGTGTATTTCATAATACGGCCGCTGTTAGTTGCGGCGAGTTAATGATGTGCCTGTATGATCTACTAATGTAGACTATCCACCATAATACCGATTGGTTGGATATCCGAAGTGAAATAATGTAAATATTTTTATTTACTTTGATTATTTTCACTTCCTTCTTAAAGTCTTGAAAGTTTTGAAAGCGCTACAATAACGGGCATGATTCAGAATTTAATATCGACTTTTGCTTTTGCATAGCACATCGACGTTTAATGTGTGCGTAAGCTGTATGGGGCATGGAAAATACACGCTGTTTTTAATGACATAAGGTTTATAATTGTCTGTGTAGTATGGACTGATTTATGAATTGTGGATGTGTGCGCGACTGCGTAACTATTGCTGCATGTGTAGTAGTGTTGGCGGTGGTAGGGAAACTGGAGATATCATGTGATGACATCTATGGTGTAACCACATTCCTATCGTTTGCTCTTTTCTTGCAGGATCGATTTCGGGTATGGTATTATTAAATGAACCTACGTTTTCATGACTCGTTTTCATGAAACAAGAGAATTTACTTGCACTACTTTAATTTGCTTGCACCAATATATTAAAATCACCACTACTATTGTTAGGAGTAGTAGTGGAGGTGGTACCTGTAAATCCTTGTGTTCATCGGGCTGCGCCTCGGGCTGCGCCTCGGGCTGCGCATCGGGCTACGCCTCGGGCTGCGCATCGGGCTGCACATCGGGCTGCGCATCGGGCTGCGCATCGGGCTGCTAGGCCCTGGGCTGGAAGGCCCTGGGCTGCAAGGCCCTGGGCATCAAGGCCCTGGGCATCAAGGCCCTGGGCATCAAGGCCCTGGGCATCAAGGCCCTGGGCATCAAGGCCCTGGGCATCAAGGCCCTGGGCATCAAGGCCCTGGGCATCAAGGCCCTGGGCATCAAGGCCCTGGGCATCAAGGCCCTGGGCATCAAGGCCCTGGGCATCAAGGCCCTGGGCTGCAAGGCCCTGGTGCGGAGTCCCCTGGTGCGGAGTCCTCTGGTGCGGAGTCCCCTGGTGCGGAGTCCTCTGGTGCGGAGTCCCCTGGTGCGGAGTCCTCTGGTGCGGAGTCCCCTGGTGCGGAGTCCTCTGGTGCGGAGTCCTCTGGTGCGGAGTCCCCTGGTGCGGAGTCCTCTGGTGCGGAGTCCCCTGGTGCGGAGTCCCCTGGTGCGGAGTCCTCTGGTGCGGAGTCCTCTGGTGCGGAGTCCCCTGGTGCGGAGTCCTCTGGTGCGGAGTCCCCTGGTGCGGAGTCCTCTGGTGCGGAGTCCCCTGGTGCGGAGTCCCCTGGTGCGGAGTCCTCTGGTGCGGAGTCCCCTGGTGCGGAGTCCTCTGGTGCGGAGTCCCCTGGTGCGGAGTCCTCTGGTGCGGAGTCCCCTGGTGCGGAGTCCCCTGGTGCGGAGTCCCCTTGGGCTGTGTGAGCGGCGGCTGCTTGGCACTCATTGCTTATCCATAATTTTCGACCGGAAAAAAAATAACACAAAAAAACATATTAGAATGGGCTTCTAATCCCACTTCTGAATTGTAGGATAAATCAAAATACTAGTTCATTATACAGTGGGTTTTAATGTTTCCAATATCAATAACAAGTTTTAAAGAACAAATAACATTTCATAAGCAATACGTTACACATTTAATAATAATTCTAGTTAATATTCTAATAGTTTTACTCACAATTATTAACATAGAAGCAACATATTATCAAACATCAAATACCCTCAATTTATTATTTAACTTACTTGCAAGTCACAGGTTGTTAACTCCACAAACGTCGGACAGAAACTGAGCGCGCAATAATGGCGACATGCCCTTTTGTAGGTATAGGGAGGGGATGTTGCCATCATTGCGATCTCGGCCGTTACAAACATTTTCTTTAAATTCAAATTATTTTAGTATTGTTTTGCAGCTACTATGTATTATTTAATGGTAACTAATACCCATATTATTAATCGATAACCAATGTACGACTTAATATAACATAAAAGAGGTATAGAATAATACATGCTTACATATATATATAACACAATACCAAAAAAAAAAATTACGACACCAACCTACAAAGCCTGGAGCACAGGCGCAGAGTAGCCAGCCTTTCGATATTTTGTAGGATGCATTTTGGAGACTGTGCGCTTACATGACTTAATTCCACCATCACATTTCTACCCTTACCAACTTTGTTGACACTTCTACGGTCCGGACTAAGCGTTTTGCCTCGTCATATATACCGCATAGATTGAAGGACTGAAACAATTTATCTGCAAGGTCTTCTTTTAGGTGTCTTCCAGGCTAGAGTGAATAGGCTC
Organism: Mythimna pallens; assembly: GCA_961205895.1. Classification (NCBI taxonomy): domain Eukaryota; kingdom Metazoa; phylum Arthropoda; class Insecta; order Lepidoptera; family Noctuidae; genus Mythimna; species Mythimna pallens. The sequence continues at coordinate 7,529,253 of OY540835.1, read as the reverse complement.
TAAATAAACCAGAGCGACCATCATCGATTGCATCTCTGCTTACCTGGGATCGCCACCAGAAAGTAAAATGTGTATAACTTTCTTCGTACCTAAGTGAATCGATGAGGACGCCAGTATTGGAAATATTTCGGTTGAAATGGTGATGAATCTATAGTTACATTTCATGAGTCAGCTAAGAAGTAGAAATTCCAGTCAAAGTCTGTCTGATAGCTTAAACCTTGGCGTCTTTAAATCAAGTATGAATAGGATTATATTTTCTAAGCAAGTATGTTCCATACTCGACCATATCATCGCTGACCATTAGGTGAGATACTGGTCAAGCGCGAACCTATTAATAATGAAAAAGTAAAAATCAATTCAATAGATTTTTTTATCTTTTAATAAAGATAAGGAAGTATCCACTGTCCACACACAGCGGTATATCACATTGAAAATTTAAAATGGCCGCCCATAAATCCATAATACGCTATAAAAGTAATTTATTGGAAAATTTTAGCCGAAAAATATCGTAAAATCTAGTCATGGCGAACTATTGTACAGAGAATATGCAGTATTATAGACGTTAGCAATATACATTCTTAAGGCCCTAACTCCCAAGCAATGCGATAAAACAGTAACTTTCTGCGTACTCCTTGGTAACGTTAAAGTCAACGTTCAGCTCTTGCAAACAATACATAAAGTAACACATATTAAAGTTATTACACACAGAGTATAAGAGCAGTGGTGGCCGAGTGGTAACGGCCCCGACTTACGACAAAACGGTGAAGGAAAACATCGTGAGGAAACCAGCATGTCCTAGAACTAAAAATTCAAAGACATGTGACATTCACAAACCCGTACTGGACCCGCGTGGAGGTTTATGGCCTATTCTCTCTCCTAGAGAGGAGGCCTGAGTCCCAACAGTAAGAACATTATAAGGCCGACTATGCTATGCTATACAGAGCATAACGGTGAAAAATATTATAATATGAACAAGATGAAAACTGCGGGTCCTTGTAAACATCTTTATATCTGTGGCGAAGTCTCAAAACGTTCCCCAGAAACCATATTTCACGCCACTCCCAGACCCCGCTTCCGTTCAATGGCCATCCTCCTTTTAAAAGCTCACAAAATAGCATTTCATATAAAAATTCTTATAATTTTGTAGATGTAATAAATTGTCCAGGTTTAGTCATGTGGGGATAAATTTATATGTCTCTTATATTTTGTTGGACGTAGGTGTAAGCAGCCATTGATCCCGCTCGGAGACGAAGGCGTCGGGGAGGCAACCGCCTCGATGCCTAACACGCCGAAACCCCGCTTGCATCATCCAATGCAGACGGGACTTTGGAACCATGAGTGTACAGAGTGGGGACTCTGCCCGCCCATCAAGTGATTCCAAGGAAGACGGTGGCACAGTGATCACGTGCTGCCGTGCACAAAGAGGCTCAGGGGAGACCGTTGTACAGTATCCTCAGGGATGTGCCCTAACAGGCGTTGCACAGAGGGGGTTCCGGAATGGTCTTATAAGAGGTAACGGCGCCCCTTCTACATGTGCTGATGGTGATCACCGGGGTGGTTTTAGTGAGGTAAAAATCCCACACTCCCCGGATTTATCCACAAAGTCCGTGCGCCTTTCGAAAGTTTCCCCTAGAAAAAAAAAAAAAAAAAAAAGGTGTAAGCAGCCATGGATTAGTTTAGTTTTTAGTGAAACCTGGTTTGACAGCAGTGTGCTTTGTATCACCTACAGATAATAATCGTTCTGGGTCTGGGTGTCTTGTGTATGTTGATTACATGTCACACCCACGGTGCTAGAGATTTTTTTTTTTCGGTGGGAAAATCATCTAAAGACATTCACTGCTCTTGGGCGGAGCGCGAGGATGTGTCAGACTTTTACTGACTAAAAACCCACTCCTGTTCCTTCGTTGCCTTTAATACCAGGGCCGAGTCTTCTTTTCAAAGCAGACCCTTGGCTCCAGTAGGCTTTGACCCTGCTGGGCCCCTACGGTTTGCTGATATCTCCTTGAGGCGCGCGTGGAACAGTACGCGCTGTCCACGACTTGGGCTCGGTCTGGACAGTTACCGGACGGTCGGACGGCGAGCAATGGGCAGCTCGCCGTCCGACCCAAGCAAGCCCGCGCCTACGGTGGCCGGAAATAGGGATCGGGATCCCGGTGACTGAGGCATGAGGGCCGCTCCCTCGCGCGTGCACATGCGGTCTCCTCCTTTGCTAGCATTACTGCTTCGGAGAAGGAGGCGACCGCCTGCCACTCTTCCTCGCTTCGGACCATGGCCTGTACCAAGGCCCGGCGCGAGAAATCGTTGCCACCGATCGCCCCCACGAGGACACGGCGGTGCTCTGCCCAAGCGGGGCACACCTGTACCGTATGCTCCACCGTGTACTCCGAGCGGTCCACACAGTACAGTACAAGAGAAGTTCCTAGAGTGGGACATGGAATGTTTAAAAAAAATTGTAGAGGCGGAGCTCCTAGAAATAAACATAAATATAGGTCATGAACAAATGAAACCTTGTTCAGGATTTTTCTTTTACCATATTTAATCTACCAAATATCAACCAAGTACATGATCTACACTAACTAAACGCGCGCAAACTTTTACATATAATATTCGTATTTTTTCAAGGAGTATTGTAACAAATGGAGTGTGAAAAGTTAATATTTAATGATATGTCAATCATCGTTTAGCCATATCATTGATGTAGGATTTTTATGATATTAAAATGTCTAAAGAAAGTAGACCAAACAAGGATTGAATTATCGTCGAACATTAACGTTTAAAACGATCTGGCCAGTTTTACTTGGCCATAATAAGAAGTTATCAATTTCTAAGATCTGACCACGACATATACATTGATATTCAGTACTCCATAGTAACAACATTACTCCGTCATTATTTACTACTAACATAACCAAAATAAAGCTATCACTAAACCTATCAATTACGCTGGCATATATAACATTTTTCATGTAGAGTTTGTCGCAAACCATCACCGACTAAGGATTTCTTTACAAACATAATGCGAGTGAGTAATAGAGGCACATCGTTCAACTCATAAACGAGACTATTCCATTTTCAAGTGCGAGGAACGTTATTCGTGTGATATTATAAAAAAGTAAATTAGATGACGCCTTCAAGTAATGATGAGTCGGCTCTTTTTTTTTTGCTTCTGATAATCTTTTGTCCCTTTCGGCCTGTGTTGTGTAAGTGGGTAGGCATTATAAATGCTTCATTGTATTGTTTGATAATCTACTTTTATCTTTATATTTGTGACACAAAGATTAATGACTTTTCGAATCTGAAACCGTACGTTTTCAAAACAAAAACAACAAAAAAAATGGTGTAATAGAAAGATTCTGAAATGTTAACCACGTTTCGGAAGACGCAGGTCTGAAAGCTGAACTGATGAACTAGTGAGAACATCAGGAGATCTTTGGCGAAAAAAACAGGTGCGATTGATGTAGCGACGCTTGAAAGACGACTTTAGCTTTCGGTATACACATCCCGTATACCGAAAGCTAAAGTCGTCTTTCAGCTAAAATAATGATATGGAATCATTATTTTAGCTGAAAGACGACTTTAGCTCTAATTTTCAATTTAAATAGTTTTCATTATTTTACGCGTTACTCCTTTCCTGTCTACTGCACAGAATCCCAAAAAGCAATGTATCACGCATATTTCCCAGACAATCTACATTATAATATACGACTGCTTATCATTCTTGGATTTAACCTAATATATGATCATTTGCCTAACGTCATAATGTTTTTTACGATGCTACAATATATTGCTCACTCGTGTTCTTTAAGATGAAAAATTATACACATTTTTCTTACTTTTTCGCCGTTTTCAGGTGGTATTGTTATTTAATTGAAGAACTATATTAATACATTATTTAAATAATGTTTTAAGTATAGACTCGACTAATAAAATAATATTATATTTAATTAATAAAACACTTTATTAGTCGTAAACAATTTGGGAATTTCCAGAATAAAAGGCCATAAAAGTTTTCTCAGATTGTTTACGATTAATAAAGCATTTTATTAATTAAATATAATATTATTTTGATATTCAACTTTGAGGTGAAATGATAAAGTGCAAAATAATAAGTGAAAAATATACCCATTTTTCTTACTTTTACGCCGTTTTCTGGTGGTATTGTTATTAAATATAATTGAAGAACTCTAATAACACATTATTTAACTAATGTTTTAAGTATAGCAACTATCTTTTATGGCCTTTCATTCTGGAAATTCCCAGATTGTTTACGATTAATAAAGTGTTTTATTAATTAAATATAATATTATTTTATTAGTCGACTTAATGGTGAAATAATAAAGTGCAAAATAATTACTGTCATAAAATATTTTAGAATTTATTTTTATAAGTAAAACAGAGCCTGAAACAAATTTATTTTTTAGTATGAATGAGTACCGCCCATACATTTCGGAGTAAATTGTAATAAATTCATTTCAAATTCCATTACCATACCTGGAGGAAATTGTACCAAATCTGCTCATTATTTTTGTTGCAAATGTTTTGATCCTTGGTAAATAACTGCCTGTCTTTTTTGTACTTTTAGGATAAACAGAGGGCGGTAGAGCGAAACAAAGTTATATTTACAGTCTCCATATTTTCTGAAGCTACCTAAAAGCCGAGCGGATAAAAGCGTAAAGATAAGAAGACTGACATTTTTACAGTACGTCATTCGGCATGAGACAACTTCGTAGACAGAATTATTTCCCTAATCCAAAATGTTTTAAACTTCTGCAGCCTTCTGTTACCCTGGTACTTTCGGCCGTTCCTTATCATTATTTAGTTTTTATTACTGCTTTGTGCTTTTTTACGACAACTGTGACCGGGGTACCTACCCCACATATTTTTTGTTTCAAACATTACTCTTTTTTTCGCTCGACAAAAACATTTTTATCTCACGAGTACTTAAATTTCATGCTTAATAAACTTGATGAAATGTTGATATAAAAGAATTTTCAGTTAGCTCGAAAAAAGTTAGTAAGTATTAATCTGACTAAAAATAAGGCCTAAATATTCGTGACAAAGTGTTTGTATTCTAGACATCCTGGACTATCCATGGACTATTGCCAACGACTTGTGACATCTATTATCCAGTTTACTATTTTAATAGTATTTATTTGCTGGCTCTAAAACAGTAAGCATATTTCAAGACTACGAAATATCTGTCTTATTAAGAATAAATAAGCCAATTCCCAACGGACGATATTATACAGTTGCAATTTCTACGTAGAATAAATGAGCTTTGATTTTGATTTAAAAGAACGTGAGATGTGTTTCTCACAATTCTAAAATCAACAGATTCCTTTAAGTGGTTTGTCAACAAACAACAAAATTTAAATTATATTCTTGGTTGAGAGTTACTTCCCCTTTTTAAAGGTCACGAAGAGTGGGTGGTCCCTGAGGACAAATAAATGCTTTTTAATGGGTATATAGTATACTCGTACTTACAAATTGACAAACGACACTCATTTAAAAGTTCATTATGATTTTATGTGAAGTAATTACTACATGAATTTTATTTTGACTATATCTATACTATAACGGAAATGAGTAATAATTTTGTAATAATTTGATATTCCGTGCCCCGCTTGGGCAGAGCAACGCCGTGTCCTTGTGGGGGCGATCGGCGGCAATGATCTCTCGCGCCGGGCATTGGTACAGGCCATGGTCCGAAGTTAGGAGGAGTGGCAGGCGGTCGCCTCCTTCTGCGAAGCAGTAATGCTAGCAAAGGAGGCGGCCGATCGCGTGAGGCAACGGTTCTCACGCCCTAACCGCCGCCGGGATTCCGATCCTGATTTCCGGTCACTGTAGGCGCGGGCTTGCGGACGGCGAGTAATGGGTGGCTCGCCGTTCGATCGTCCGGTAACCGTTCGGACCGAGCTCAAGTTGTCGACGGCGCGTAGTGTTCCACGCGCGCCTCAAGGAGATGTCAGCGAAACCGTAGGGGCCCAGCAGGGTCGGAGCCTACTGGGGCCAAGGGTAGTGTGAAAGCGAAGCCCGGGGCCCCGGGATGAAGGCAAAGAGGGAACAGGAGTGGGTTTTTAGTCAGTAAAAGTCTGATACTATCTCTCGTCTCACCAAGAGCGGGATTTGTCATTAGATGATTTTCCCACCTTAAAAAAAAAAACATCGAACGCCATCTAGTCCCAAACTAAGCAGAGCTATGGGTACTAAACAACTGATAAAATTACTTATACACAACTAATTTTTAATTAGTGCAAATACTTAAAGGGCTTATTGAAAAGGTCTTGTTAATATTTAAGTAAAGTCTTAATAAATAATATTCATAAACAGCAAAGTTATTAGCGTTTGTTCATACCCCAAAATTTCAATTTATGGCAATATTGTACAGGCTATCATTATAAATGAATGAATGGCGATCAAAATGGAAAAACACTGCGCGTAGTATTTTCTAGTAGCAATATTGTTATGGATGATTAATTCAGTTATGAATTTACCAATTATGACAATTTTCGTGGACAGTTTTGGGATTTCGTATTTTTTTTACTTTTGACTACACAAATATGATCAGTAACGGGTACGGATAGAGTTCCAATTTTTTTGAACTAATAAAAAAATAGGGGTGTATATTTCTAAATATATAGATAAACTAGCTTCTGTCAGCGGCTTTGCCCGCTTGAAAATAGGTTTTTCTATACAAACTTTGGACCCCCGTTTCTTCCCTTTAGGGGGTGATATTTGGAAAATCCTCTCTTAGTGCTCGCCTAAGTCATAAAAGGAAACCTTGTGTAGAATTTCGTGTTAATAGTCCCAGTAGTTTCGGCTGTGCATTGATATGTCAGTCAGTCAGTTTCTCCTTTTATATCCAGCTTCTGCCAGCGGTTTCGCCCGCGTAAAAGTTGGTTTCTCCATACAAACTTTGGACCCCCGTTTCATCCCCATAGAGGGTGAATTTTGCAAACACCTCTCTTAGTGCTCATCTACGTCATAAAAGGAAACCTTGTGCAAAATTTCTCCATCCTAGTCCTAGTTGCTTAGGCTTTTTATATATATATAGATTACACACTCAGACAAAGAACCAATGATCGTGCTCGGCACACAAACATTTGTCTTGGACGGGAGTCGAACCCACGACCTCTGGCATGGCAGTTAGAAACATTACATTCACGATCTCTGGCATGGTAGTTAGAAACATTACATTCAAATTGTTAATAGTTGTAAATATTAAGGTTAGCTGTCAATCCTTTCTATAAACGACGCTAACTTTGCTTTTTATAATAATAATAATCGTTTATTTCAGAAAAAAAAAACTTGTTTACTCTTGACAGAGCAACGTCTATTGGGTCAACTAGTAATGAATATAAACCATTATATGAGTTATTAATTAGCAAAACCAAATCTTACTTCCATAATATAAAAGCCAGCCAATCAATAATACTTATAAGCAAGCGACAATCTACTAAAGAAATAGGTCAAACCGGCTCAGCGATCTAGCCGACCGCTGAACGCCTAATTAATGAGCGATAGTTGATTGATGACGTCACAGGGCATTAGCCAGAGCTGAATTACTGACCGAAAATCACAGGGCACCTAGATAATTTGACAAGTAATAGCTCCCTTCGTTCGTTAGCTGTCACAGCCAAATCAAAGCTGAAAAAAGACTTTTAATTTAAATATTTATTAGAAATTTTTGTTTGTGAATATCTATGCATATGAATAAATCAATGTGTTTGTTTGTAATATATATTAAAAAAATAAAAAATAAATGAAAGTATATTTTTGTCTGCCTGTCTGTCCGTTTATTCCAGCTAATCTCTGAAATAGCTGGATCAGTTTTGACGGGACTTTACTTGACGGATAGCTGATGAGTACAAAAGGCTGGTCTTATACTGGGTATATCCCAGTAAAAGTCCCGTTAGTATTATAATAAGTAACTTATAAAAGTTCTTTTTATTTTCTGCGAGAACCTAATGCCTGGGGAAGGGCGACAACTTCGAAATGGATAAACAAATTTTCCACGCGAACAAAGTTTCAGACAGAACAGCTAGTATTATATAAAATTGGGACGCTAATTAATTTTTCTTTTGCTATTTTTAGTAGAGTACCTTTCATCTCTGAAAGGTACTCTAAAATTTTGATTGATATATCTTTATGAAAAAGGTACTCAATATCAACTGCGAAACTCGAATAAGATTAATTCTTAATGTTCTGTGAAGAGCATAAATAAAACCAGTTTATTTAGTTCATCTTGAGTGAAATTCATCACTATAATGTTTTTATCTATTCGTTTCCAACCTTTAAAAGTGATTATAAATACTTACATAGTGCAATGGTAGCATTACTGATGGCTCATAACACCTATGAATTTTAAATAATACTAGCTTTTTCTCGCGGCTTCGCCAGCGTATATAAAATATTTCAGGAATAAAGTAGCTTTCTATCGAGGCAAAAATTTTAGCAATCGGATCAGTACTTTTAAAGATTACCTCCTACAAACTTTGCATCTTCATAATATTAGTTTAGACTATGATTGACTTAAGTAGCAGTGGGCAGGGCACATTACTCCCAAAACATGTGTTCGATGGAGCCGAAAGGTTCTGGAGTGGTCACCGCGTTGGAAGGGGTGGCATGTTGGCGAGAATCTGGTGGATGAGAGATGCAAAGGAGTAGTCGTTATGAGGACACTTGAGGGAGGCTTATGGATATAAGCCATAATCAAAATAATTTGACAAATATTTTTTCATAATTTTAGCCAAAAGATGTCCATTGTTGGATAACAATGGACATCTTTTGGCTAAAATTATGACCAATATACCAACCAAATTATACCAACCCGCACCGGGCCCGCGTGGTGGATTACGGCCCATTCCCTCTCCTAGAGAGGAGGCCTGAGTCCCAACAGTGGGAACATTATAAGGCCGACTATGCTATGCTATGCTATGACAATAATTGACTCCTATATATAAAATAATATAGAAAATATTAAAAATTATAAGACAATCATAATCACCATTAAATTTATTTAAAAAAAAAAAATATCATAAAAAAATCATATTTTTTTTCTCTCATAATGTTCTTAAAAAAAACATTTATTATAACAAATCATATAAATTAATTAAATCAAACAATATAGATCTTATCGCTGGATACCTACTCTATTAAGCTGATCACACTATCAAACTTATATATAGTACTAGATATTCTTAGACATTATTAGGGACAGCAGTAGTCTGCAATTTCCGTAAGTTTAAAAAAATTTCAACTCAAGCCAGATTGGCATTCAACCATTCAAACACACTCTTCAGCTTTATAACATGAAATAGATTATTAACATGACTTTTTATGTAAAGGAACTAGACACGTGTTTCGGGTTTCGCATATATACTAAAAATAATGTTGTATAATTACTGTGTATACAGTGCCACTAGTTTAGTTTTGTTTCATCCCTATTGATCGTAAATCATTAATCGACAATAGTAACATAATAACGCCACAAACACAACTAAAACTAACAAAACACTTGAGATCAACTCCTTTGAAACACGGTCAGAATACTGGCCATCTCCGCCGAGTATCCCTTTGTTCGGCCAAAGGTGAAGAGACTGTAACAATACTGACACGGGCACAATAAACGTGTGAAGATATCCTTTGAGAACACGACTAGATTCTAACAAAAACACAACGTTTACACAGATCCTTGAGTATAGTTTAGCTTTTATTTATGGTTTTGGAGGTCCCTTTTCTGTAGATGCTTAATGTTAAGTCGAATAGGTATGTGTTTATAAGGTAGGTACCAGACAAATTTGAGATAGCAGTCATTGACTGGCCTCTTGGTCTAGTGGTTAGTGGCCCTGACTGCAATGCCGGAGGTCTTAGGTTCGAACATTTCTCTTTTATTTTTTATATTTGCAGTGATTCACTTAAAATTTAAATACATTTCTGCCTGTAACAATATTGTGTACTGGGATTGTTATCCGCCGCTTCTACCAATTGTTAAGCGCATAGAGGTATTTAAAACTCTTGTGCGTTTATATTGAGTTTATTCCTAGAAGCACTAGGTCATCATCATTATCATATCAGCCGAAAGACGTCCACTGTTGGACATAGGCCTCCCCCAAGCGTCGCCACAACGACCGATCCTGTGCATCTCGCATCCACCGCATTCCCGCGACCCTCACCAGGTCGTCGGTCCACCTTGTGGGAGGCCTTCTAACGCTGCGTTTTCTGATGCGCGGTTACCACTCTTGAACCTTTCGGCCCTATCGACCATCAGTTCTACGAGCAATATGCCCTGCCTACTGCCACTTTAGTTTGGCGATTTTTCGGGCTATGTCGGCGACCTTGGTTCTCCTGCGGATATCTTCATCACTCACTAGGTACTTTGTTAGATATTTTCTATAAAACTCAAGCAGCCTACCTGATTGCAAGCAATCCTGATTCGTATGATTTTAAAAAACAATTAATTTCTTTAATCTATCAAATTCAAACACCTACACTATATTTGTATTTTTTTTTATTGTTGATAGGTTCGCGCTTGACCGCTATCTCACCTAACGGAAAGCGACGGTGCGGTAGAAGTAACGTATTCACTCTTGACAAGATGTAAGGGTTGAGTTGTAGCCATCAGGAAACACAGATTCTAGCAAAGAATTCCACTCCTTAGCTGTACGCACAATGAATGCATAATCTTTCAAATCAAATCGCTTTTATTTGTTAACACAGGTAGCTACATATAAATATAGATCTTATATTTGATGAACAGAGCGCTATGTTATGCCCGGAGGCGTACAAATATGGTGTGCATCTAGCTCAAGATTAGAAATTAAAGTTTCTAAAACAAGTATTTGATACATGAATAATTCTGGTATTAAATTAGCAGTTAAATAAAATTAAAAAATTATATAATCTAACACTTGAATTATGTCAGACCTAAATGAGGAATTAAGGAACTAAAAAAAATAATTGAATTGACTGATTGATTGATTGCTTTTTTTTTTCTTTGATTGTTATTAGTTGATTGGTTGTTTTTTTTTATTTTGTTTTTTGATTTAGTTGTTTTTTTTTATAGTTTTTTTTTTTTTATTTTAAATTTGTAATTGTTTTTTTTTTTCAAAGTATCATTGTTTAAACAGTCCACATGGGACGGAGGGCTTAACGGTTGAGCGACTGAATGCTGCACTGCGTGCCACGGGTTCGATTCCCGCACAGAACAAATATTTGTTTTGCCCAAAGATAGCTGGTCCATGCCTGGGTGTACTGTGTATAATTATGAATTTAAACATGTTTGAGTACACATCCACGATACTGGAGTAATTCCTAGTGTAGGGCAATTTTTCTTTTAAAAAAAATCTTCAAGATACTTAATAGGAGCTTCATTAAACGCCAGACTTGTGTTTTTTTTTTTTATTACAGGTTAAAAACTACACTTTTTAATGAAGATTTACCTCACAATGCACAAGACAAACGACGAAAGCACCCCTTATCCAAAAGATTAAGCACCTCCGCTTCCCTCTAAAGATTAATAAAATCTTAATCTGGAACAACATGATAAACGCAATGTTGAGGTTATTCGATTAAATGAATGGTCCCCTAGGTGCTGCTTACCACAGATTTGCAATAAAACAGAATGGATCCTGGACTCTGCCAGTTATTCTGTTTTGTTTTGTGATAAGGGTGCTTTTGTGCTAGAAATGTGCGAGGCTAGTGGTGAGCGAGGTAAACTCTTCCAGAAATCAGAAACTTTTATTTCAAATAGACCATTTACAGACACTTTTGAATTATCAAAATGGCGGTCTGTCATAAAAAAAGAGTCTATGGAGAAGAACGTGCAAGAAACTCCATGAAAAAAAAAAAAAATTGGACTCGATTGTTTCTGTTGATTGACGTGACTATAAAATAGGGCAAACACCTGAAAAGTGTCGCATCCTCGCCACACACCGCTTTCATCGTCGCCACTCAGTACACACCGCACAAGCATTTTACATAGTTTTTAAGAAAAAAATTCACACATTTCCACAGCGCTGCTACACATCCTCGCACCGCTTAGCTGCCTCACACATCTCTAGTAGAAAAGCACCCTAAAGGTCCCGATGTTAATTCAACTGGACGCTTGTTTAGATTGCGAGCAGTGTGATAGTAAGTCAATTTATTTTTCATGGAAGGGAAAATCTTGAGATTTCTTGAAGCGTCGTTTGTGAGGAAACCGGAACGGGTTCAAAGAGTTTTGTGTATAAATATATATGTCATGAGAACTTATGATGAAAACGAATAATTCTATTTTTGGTTTTTCCTTTGCTGAATTTCAAAGTTATTGAACGAAATGATTAATGAAAAATAATCTGCAAATTTGTTAAAAATAAAACTTTTACATGAGAATCTGTTTCTCAATTTAAATCAGATAATGCCAGTGTTCCCTAGCTGCCAAACTGATGAGGAAAATTTTAATCAAGTAAAAATACAGCGAAGCTACAAGCCGTCCTTCCCACTCTAAAACCAGTGAGAACCTAAACCAAGGTATTAGCTAAAGAGCTTCTGAGAACCGCTGCTAAAACTCTTAAGGAGCTATAGCTAAGTACATGACGCATGGTTAGTGATGTGTATATGTGGTACAGCGGTCCCGGGGAGCCGACAATCCTCTTATTTCCCGACCGTCGTCCGCAGCGACCCGCACTTACACTAGTGCTGGGCAAAGTGGACTCGATGCACTCGAATGCATCGACATTATTAGGGCTGCTGCCCTTGAAATGTATAATATTTAGATTTAAATTTGCCTTATTTATAATATTATTTTTAAAGGAAATGGAATGGTTACGGCTTGAAAAGTGAAATTGTAAAATTGCGAAGGATTTTAATATCCAAAGATAAATACCTAATTATAGATTAAAAGAGTGGGTTTTCTTTTATTTATATTTATAAAATAAAATAAAAATAAAAAAGCCTTTTATTTCTTGCATTACAAATTATTAAAAAAGTAGGAAAAAGAAAAAAAATATATGCTTAGTTAATGTTATTTACAGTATTGTTGTATAAATTGAATCCTATTATATCGTGTGCAAGAACCCCTCCTCAGGCGAGGGTGAAGGCCTCCTCTAAAGAATTCCATTTATCTCTATCCTGGGCTATTTGCGTCCAGCAGGGCCCAGTTATTTTTATTATTTTGTCTATTTATATTTTTAGATAACTAAATAAAAAAGAGAAATAATAGATTTACAAACGTAAATTGTAAAAACATAAAAACAACCGACAAAATAAAAATCAGCTAAACGGTAAAAACAAAAAAAAAAACACTTAAAAACATTTCCGAAAGCCCCACCCCAAATATTTTTGTAGAAACAGAAAATGAATTGCCGAAAACAAGTAATTGATTCGGCTAAACGGCACACAGTATCCGTAAACAGGATACGTGAGACAGCCCTAGCTGTTACAGTGACTACTCTTTCCCGTGACCACATGAAATCGAGCGAGACGCATTAGTATCGATAAAACCGTACAATGATGTACGTACCTACATCGATTCTACTTAATCGAGAAAGAAGCACTGCGATTGACCTATATGGTTGTTTTACGTAACAATTTTGTCTGCAAAATTGTTATTTGTTTAGATATTGTGATAAATAATCTTGCCAATAATTATTCTTGGCAGTCGAGTAAGAAACAATGGGTGCTAATTAAATAGACTTCTTTTATATAGCATTATTAACCTCTAAAAATTTATATTTTCTTTTAAATTACTAAGTCAGCCACAATTAACGAGCCTCTGAATGATACTATCTTAGCCACTAGTTATCTACTATATAAGCCACTTTTTCGGTCATTATAAAAAAGTAACCTCGAAGGCTTGCTTCGATCGCTCTTGGAATAAGAACATTTTGTTGGCGTTGTAAAAAAGTCGAATTCGTTTATTAGAAGCTATTTTATTTTCCCGTTGATTAATTATAGAATGAGAAGTCTAATCTCATAGCAAATAAAGAAACTGTTTGACGTGACTTATAATGTATTAAAAACAATATCCGTACAGGTCCATCTTATACAGGTTAGGTAAAACTTGACGAGATCGGTATGTAGATGATGATGATGAGATGACATATGGAGACTTAAAAAGGCCCTTCTCCACTCGCCTATCGTTAACGTCTTGCATGGTTTAAAAGCTTGTTACTTCATCTTACGCAATCCAACGTGATGTTTGATGAAGAGGCAACGCGAAAATAGAGAGATAACGCCCGAAAACTCTGTGAGCATTCGGTAATTCCGTAATTTACTTAAATTCGAATATATCACAAAACTTTTTCCAGGAAATACGAGATTTTTTAAAAGGTCTTGAGTAAAATTGTCGTCATTCAGAATCATGATTAAATGTTCAAGGATTCTATGGATGTGCTCTTTTATATTTTTAATATATGATTAGTTTTACTCATCGCATTTTGCGTGTGGTCACGGCATTATGCTGAGAATTCGGCCGTTTTGCGCGAATGTGGCGCATATTTCTTTCACATAATATACCTATAATTTGTAAAATGTTTTTTCTTTCTTTCTTTTCTTTCTTTCTATATTTTGATTTACATATATATGCTTCCTAGATAATATCCACAAGATATCTGAGTATACAAAATATCTGGAGCAAGATGTTTAATAACATCATAATCACGTAAGAGTGGTTGTATGAAAATGCACCTCGAGTTGGCCGCTCTTTTGCCGCTACCCCTGGTCCCTGCAGTAATTTGTAGATCTTCGGCAGTCATAAGAGAAAACGAAAATATAGAGATTTTCGTTTTTCCTAAGGTCTACCCAAAACAAATTTTTTGGACGATTTTAGTAAAAAACGCGCAATTACGTAATAGTAATACCCGTATGAGAGAGCAGTGGTGGCCGAGTGGTAACGGCCCCGACTTACGAGTTGTAGGTCGCGGGTTCAAAACCAGCCAGGCGCATTACTTTGTGTAATTTATTTTATCACCACTGCTCTCAAAACGGTGAAGGAAAACATCGTGAGGAAACCGGCATGTCCTAGAACCAAAAATTCAAAGACATGTGACATCCACCAACCCGCACTGGGCCCGCGTGGTGGACTACGGCCCATTCCCTCTCCTAGAGAGGAGGCCTGAGTCCCAACAGTGGGAACATTAAAAGGCCGACTATGCTATGCTATAATACCCGTATACGCGCGAAGGGATATTGATGACAAGATTATTCTGAGGCATTATACGAGTACATCACTTAATAATGCTATCCACTATTCGAGAATCGTATCACCCGGCTATGATCTCCAGGATGAAGTTGGAGCTTGCCCGTACGTTGCAGATCATTGAAGCATATTGCACGCAGAGGCAATTGGGTTACACAATACTCCTTGGGAAGACTGGTGACAGATCTCTTGGGTTGTGGCTTTCCATAACGACTATCAAAGATCAACAAATGTCAGCCGGAACCAATGGCTGCTTTCTAAGGTGCATGGGAGTCTTGAAAGGTCACCCATCCAAATACCGACCGCAGCAACAGTTGCTTAACCTTGGACATCGACCCGAGCGGCTGTTATTATTTTAGCCACGAGTTTCTCAACAAAGGATGATTTGGTTCAAATTTAGAATGAACCAAATGTTCTTAATTATTTCTTCTAATTCACAAGAAAAGTCTTGTGGTTTTAACAAGACGTTCCGATGGTTACATCTAATGAACATCTTAATTCAAAAGAGAGTTATAAGTGATAAACACTATCTTGTTACAGTTTATGTTAATTGACGTGTCTTCGATTTCACTAATTAATAGTAAGCTTCTTTTAATTGGTACTCTTGTGTTTATTAAGTAGGTACGAAACCTATGAAATGAAAATTTAGTCCTGCATTGCAGTACCCGGTCAGTTGCTATTTTTTATTTTGTTATCATCATTGATAGCGCGACAGTGCTCTGGCCTCTTTTTCTTGTGAAAGATTCAAATCATTTTATTTCAAATAAATTATTTACAGGCACTTTTGAAAGGTCAAGAAGTCAGTCAGTCAGTAAAAAAAATATGTAAAACGTACATCTCTATGGAGAAGAATGTGCAAAAACTCCATGGACACTCTTTTCAATCATGTTATGAATTACAAATTTATGTTGTTACATGTTTCTTGTCGCTACTATTATGTGAAAACAATATACATAAATTAAAGTAAGTGCCAATTCCTAACTATATCCCCTGCCCATCTTGCTCCCGGACGACCATAATTCGTTCTACTGGTTCTTGGACGCCACTCGATAACTGCCCTTCTCCACCTGTCACCACAGCACTTCGATATCAAAGACCTTCGTACGTCTTAGGATCTTGACTTTTGAACAAACTTGGGCTAGTAGCTGTATGCCCAACATAAAACACTTCATAGCTCCGTATGCAACTCTCAGTATGTACACAGCCTCCTCTTGCATGAGCGTCCATCATGCCTCAACACCATAAAACTCACTAATTACGGAGACCTTCATACATTACGGAATTTTCACTCATTTTGAAATATACCATTTGCTTTTTTTTGTTTAATAGTAAAAATTGTCTTAATAGGGTTCTGAGCCTCAAAAAGAAAAATACTGGGCAAATGCGAGTTGGACTCGTGCTCTGAGGGTTCCGTTCAAACTTACCTATGTAAATAGTTCAATTCCCGAATTGAGTTACGAAGATCTTTCCGAATCGCAAAAAAAGTTTATTTTTTGTGACGTAACTGCAAATTTACAGTTTTCAGTTTTTTAGGTTCGTGCTTGACCGCTGTCTTACCTGATGGAAAGCAGTTTTTCCTATACTTGTGCTATAATACCTTTACTTCGTGCCAGATTTCAGGATTCTAGGTCGACGAAAACAACCCTATGAATTTTGATTCCCTTGAGAGTGTCGAAATGTACGTTTTTTGCGACATAAACGGCCGTATCTTTATTTTTCTTTAACTCAGAAATGTGTTTTTTTCACAGCTTGAAGGGACTGCAGACTTGAGTAATTTCAATTAAATTTTTAATTGTCGAGAGCAGTGGTGGTCGAGTGGTAACGGCCCCGACTTGCGAGTTGTAGGTCGCGGGTTCAAATCCAGCCAGGCGCATTACTTTGTGTAATTTATTTCATCACCACTGCTTTCAAAACGGTGAAGGAAAATATCGTGAGGAAACCGGCATGTCCTAGAACAAAAAATTCGAAGACATGTGAGCAACCCGCACTGGGCCTGCGTGTTGGGTTCCCTCTACTAGAGAGGAGGCCTGATTCTCAGCAGTGGGAACTTTGAAAGACTGCTTATGCTGATCAAGAATAAAATAAAGAAAGAAAAACGTTTATTTATGACTCGCACAGGACAAACAACAATAAAATAAATAGTAACTACTTAATCTATAAATACTTAACTTAAAAAAAAAACTATATGAAATGAAATCACTTTTCACTCGAAATCAACCAACATTTATATTTTTTGATGAAACTTTTCAACTCTTTACAGTGACTGTAAACCTAATTTAACAAACAAACATTGCATGTTATTCTTGGGTTCGTGTTTATACACGTTGATCAAGAAAATAATTAGGGTTCCGGTATTCTACACCCACGATGCAATGTGACAATTTGACGCTTCGGTGCACCTCGTATCGGTTGTATTGGTAGAAATATGAAAGCAATTGTACAGTCGACAAAACAGTTCAGACTCCTACAGACAAGTGATAAAAAAAAACTTAATTTCAGACCTTAGTCTGTAATAAAGTTGCATGTTGCATGCACTTTGTTGTCCGTCTGTCTGTCTGCCTGTGAAAACCCTTTATCTTGGGAACCCCTTAAGGTATCGAATTGAAATTAAAATTATATACTCAAATCTACGGTCCCTTGAAGCTGTGAAAAAATCAAACTTCTGAGTTAACGAAAAAAAGAAAGATACGGCTGTCTATGTAGTAAAAAACATATATTTCGACACTTTCAAGGGAATCAAAATTCATAGGGGACTTCTCGTTGAAATCGATTCGGAAAAATCTTCGTAACACAATTTGGGAAATGTACTGTTTTCATAGGTAAGTTTGTACGGAACCCTCAATGTACGAGTCTGACCCGCACTTGCCCGGTTTTTTACTATTGATAGGCTTGCATTAGACCTCTATCTCACCTGATGGTTAGCGATGATGTGGTCGACGATAGAACACGCTTGCCTAGAAGCTTGCTTATAGGTACACTATACATTACGTTCCCTTGAGGTAACTATCCACTTTCACACGGGCGAAGCCGGTGGTGGACGCTAGTATTATTTAAAACTTCAAACTATCTAAGACTTTAATGGCAGTCACCCAGTTTGCATGACGCTGTTAACCTAGTATAGAACATTTCAACTAAGATTAGACCTGAGCCGGGTTTAGCAAGCTCTTCTCATCTGGTTTTTCTTTTGAGCTTTATAGATTAGCCTCCGCTTCTATCAACTGTGATTAAGATTTATGTTACGGATAAATCTAATACCTACAACCAATTATTTTGACATTGTTTTATTTTTTGTAAGGGTTCAAGTGCTTTAGTATTTAGGCAAGTAAAATTGATAAAAACATATTTATTTGTTCATAATATGTCGCAATATTTTCCGACCGAGGGTTGTCTTTGGATGCATCATCATAGTGCGTTCAGGAATAATCGTCGGTTGGTAGGTACCACGCTCCATGAAAACATTACTTAGACACTTTTTATGGAACGTAAGTCGCGTGCTGGCTTCAGCCCCTCATGCGCCTTTCAAAGGTACAGAACCCTAGAGACCTGGGATAAATAAATACATAAACAAAAAACAAACTGTAAATAAACTGTTTTTCTTTCTTTTACATACAAATAATTTTTAAATGTTTTAATAAATAGGCACAATGTTCAAACTTTTCTACTACAAAACAACAAAACAAAGTACCTACCGTACTTTGTTTTGTATTTTAGTAAAAAAATATCCCAAAGAAATAACCTATGTGTGCATGAGCTTTTTTTTTTAGGTGGGAAAATCATCTTATGACAAATCCCGCTAATGGGCGGAGCGCTAGATAGTGTTAGACTTTTACTGACTAAAAACCCACTCCTGTTCCTTCGCTGCCTTCGTCCCAGGGTCCGGGTTTCGGGCCATGGGTAGTGTGAAACACTACCCATGGCCCCAGTAGGCTTCGACCCTGCTGGGCCCCTACAATTTGCTGACATCTCCCTGAGGCACGCGTGGAACAATACGCGCCGTCGACGAATTGGGCTTAGCCCGGACGGTTACCGGTCGGTCGGACGGCGGGCCACCCATTGCCCGCCGTCCGCAAGCCCGCGTGTGCATAAGCGTAGAATTTTTATCTAGGACACAGTCTATAGATAGCGGCACGAATCTTGAGCGCTCGGTGAAAAGCGGGAATCGTTTTGCGCATCGCACAATATCGGCGAGCCAATCACTGTACAAGGATTTCATTCCCCGCCCCCGCATCTCTCTTCATACCACTAAAGACACCCGATATTTCACTTCTGCGTGCTTCTGCGCAAGTAGAATTGTAGAAGTCAGTACTCAAGATCCGTGCCGGCATCATAGCAGTGTACCAATTTTCATCATAATCTGTTCATTCGTTCATGCATGAAGAAATAACAAATATACACACATATTTGTAACTTTAAACTTTATAGTATTAGTGTGATTTTTTATATGGATAAAAGGCTTCTTTAAACATTGAACTTATATTAATAATCTATTTTAATGACTTTAATTTATACACTAAGATCATACCTACGTGTATTTTTACTCCAGATAAAGTTAAAACGCTCAGTCGAATTGAGTGCCTCCTCCATTTTCGTAGTCTGCTAGAAATTGCAATTTCCTCTCAAAATACACTCGAAGCCATAAAAACCGGAACACTTCCTCATCCTGCCATGAACATCCTTTCAAACGCTCTCAAAACAATAGTGATTACTTTCTGAAACAGCCACTACACTCACTAATCAAACACATGCGGTGGTTGAGTGCCTCTCCCCGATACAATGATCCGCACTTACTGTGACCTACCTATATGTCGATTGTACCTTGAGTTGTGGTTCCGTAATAGAAGATTAGGTTCTTTTTTTCTGCACCTGAGTGTACGGCAAAGCCCAGTGGCTGTTTCAATTTAAAAAAGGAACATGTGTGTTGACGTTTTTGTCACACACTCTGCAGTATTTGGTTGGTCACTTATTGTTGACCAGCCTCAAACTAAATACTCTAGAAAATCAGCATAATTATGGTTTAACATAACATATTTGCAGTTAGATTGTAAGTAAAATGTTAATATTTTCCCTAGCATCGACTGGTAGAAAATGCTTAAGGCATTAAGTCCGCCTTTGTACAGTGTTTAATACTAGTCCATAAAGTTTTAATAAATAAATAAATAATAATTATTTTACATAAAAAATAAAGTGGCTGTATTAAATTTTTTTCTATACTTACCAAAGAAAATCAAAATGAAGCCAAAAAAAAATCTTGTGGCAAAAAAGTTATTTTTTGTAAACCAGTGTTGTTTACAAATTGTTTCTTAATGGATATTGGAATATAAAATTGGTGTAGTTTTGCATTTCAAGTGTTTACGAAACTGGACAATATGTAGGATCCTAGAAACATACACAATTTTAGCTCTATTTTAGAGATTTTTTTTTTATTTCTTTATTGCTCACCTTAACTTATTACAGGACAGACATTTATAAAAAATAAGTGTACAATACGCGGTCTTATTGCACAGGGCAATTTCTACCAGACAACCTTTGGATGGACTGTAACGAAAGGAAAAGATTTGGAAGTCGCTCAAGCTTATCCAATTGGTCTTGGTTGAGATCAAGATAGCTGGCATCAGCATAGTTCAAGATTGGGAGAAGAAGAGATTGTGCCATCGCAATTTTAGTAGGGATAGGAAGAAAATTACGAAGGCGCCTCATGGAACCCACCGAGGCAAACAGTTTACGGCTAACTTCCTGCAGCTGTTTAGTCCAGGAAACTGTCGATATAAATCCCCAAGTTTTTCACTATATGAGTTACAGTAATTACGGAGTTAGTGAAATAAACTTGGGGAAGTGTCCACCAATCAATTTATTGCAGTATTGATTAACCTTTAAGACTACCTCAGCGAAGCTTAACGAGAAGACTGACTCAATAAACATTTGCTGTCAATACAGTCAAAACATTCGACTTTACTACATCTGCATTCTATATTATTATTATAGTGACTGTATTCTGTATCAAAAACTAAATACTTTCTAAACTTGATACTGGCTACATCTACATCTCGCATGTTTAATCAAAAACAGTATTTGAATCTGAAAACCCATTTTCAAAAATAAGGTTCAATTTACAAATACCCACTTTTTTGAGTTACGTCTCTTTATGACTGTGTGTGTGTGTTATGGCACGTGATGCTCAAACCACGAGAAGCCCGAATAAAAAAAAAAATTAAATAGAAAATTCAAATAAAGAATTATTCTTTATGCAGCGTATTATTTTAAGAGGCCGACAAATTCGCGAGTTTGTAGAATCTGTACATAAAATAAATCGAAAAGTACAGATATAAATAAAATTACGTAACAAAACAAAATTATCCAAATGAGTTTCTGCCTGTATAACTAATAAGTTCAAAAGGAAAACGGGTCTCATCGGGTCTCATTACTGATTCGCTCCGTCCAAATGTAGTCGGTTCGTGTCAACATGGCTTTAGGGATACGAATTTTATAAAAAAAGATTAAGTAAGATCCTAAGGAGGGAATGCCTCTGACGGGCCCAGCCAGGCGGAAAATTTATCGATTTATATTTTCCGCTCTTTTACTTAATAGAGAATTATAAAGTACCTACTGGCAGTCTGAATTTAAGTACCCGTAGTGTTTTCGACAAACAGTAGCATAATAATTTAGCTTGGTGCTTATCATTTCATATCATAGTAGTCTTACCGATATCTTAAGACGCATTTGATTAAATCAATCGGCAGACGGTGTGTAGAAATTCTACACACCGTCTGCCGATCGTCACAGAACAAAGTCAAGAATTAAAAGGTTACTTCTATTCTAGGCAAGCGTACTCCATCGACGACTAAATCATTATTGGTTTCCATCAGGTAAGACAATGGTCAAGCACGAATCTATTAACAATTTAAAAAAAAAGATTGAACCAATTCCTCGAATGTTTTTTAATCACGCAAATAAATTTGATTGAAGAGTACATGGTTTACAATTGTAAATTCATGGTCGTTAAAGGTTGTTACTGATTCACCTTCAAAAGATGGCAAGAGCATGCCATAATGGCACCGGTAAACCTCCTCTTTGAGGTGTGGGTAGAGAGGCACCACAGCTTCCTCACTTTTTGCCTGATGCAGCTCCTCATCGACAGGCGGTGGTTTAAGAGGAAAAAAATCGGGAAACCTCTTAAGATTTTTTTCTTCTGCATATAAAAATTGAAATTTAGTAAATATATATGGATTTACTTCTTAGGTAAAGGCTAGTCAATTCAAGCTATTCAAACATAACATTTTATGTCCAGACAATCTCTACCCATTCCAGATTGCCTGAAAGAGATCGCAGAACGCAATAAGGCTGCCAATTGTATATATTTTTACGTTACTATGTTTTTTGTTAGGTGGGAATATCATCTTATGACAAATCCCGCTCTTAGGCGGAGAGGGAGATAGTTTCAGACTTTTACTGACTAAAAACTCACTCCTGTTCCTTCTTTGCCTTCGTCCCAGGGCCCCGGGTTTCACTTTCACACTACCCGTGGACGTTACTACGTAGGTACATATGGTTTACCCTATATATAAATAAATAAACACACTGTATGTCTATAAGTATCAACTGCATATTAAACTCCTCTCCTACAAACAGATTAAGCGACGAGTATTCACAACACATATGTACATATCCAGTCTCCCAGTATTCAATCGTCTACCACACACGGTATTGTCGGTCTATTGCACGACCACACGAGTGCTCATTGAATGTGCATTGTCAGTCACGGCTAATAAGCCTGACAATGTCTACAGAATTCCGACCATCTAAACGTCTTGAGTATATTGAGGTTGTTAATAATACTGGTGCTTAATTGAAGAGAGGATTAAATGTGAGGTTGGTTATTGAAATTAGTATAAAGAGACTAGCCGACTCGGTAAACGTAGTTTTAACATATAAATTATCAAAATAATTGGAGTTGGAGATCAAAAAATAGCCTGGGACCTATTCTCTGAAATCAGAACCGTTTATTTTAAATAGTTCATTTATTTACAGACACTTTTCAATTGTCAAAATGTCGGTCAGTCAAAAAAAAATTAAAGCCAAATTACACGTTCCCAATTGCTCCGAACACAAATTGGTGCGCACAACATTAACCTATCAAACCCTGTCTCAGATAAAATAAATTCAAAACCCGTCTTTTTTTATTTTATTGTTTAACTAACACTTATTTTTATTTTATTATGTTTTGTATACCAACTGATTGACATATTCGCACTAGCGAAAAAACTTTTTAAAAAAATATATAGAAAAAAGCGGATCTATATGGAGTAGAACGTGCAGGGAGCTCCATGGACACTCGAAAATGAAATTATCATTATTATGATTTTGGTTACTTGTTTCTTGTCGCTTCTGACATACCAAATATACACAAAAAATTATAAATATCGGCCAAGTCGTTTCGAAGGAGTTCGATAAATAACACTGCGACGGTATATTTTTATAGTAGTACAATAGTTTATTTTTTTTTTAAATGGAAAATCATCTAATGATTTCTTCCGCTCTGGGCGGAGCGAAAGGGCGTGTCAGACTTTTACTGACTAAAACCACACCTTTGTTCCCTCACGCGTGCGGCGTCCTTCTTCGCTAGCATTACTGCTTCGCAGAACGAGGTGACCGCCTGCCATTCATCCTCACTCCGGACCAGGACTGGCGTGAACCAGGGCCCGGCGTTAGAGGTCACTGCCGCCGATTGCTTCCAACTTAAAGGTACTTAAAAATTAGCTATGCGAATTTAGGCCCTAACTTACCGGGTTTTTATTTATTTTGCGTTCAAATCATAATATTATACAGTCAAACGGGGTGATTAGAAATGCAAGGATGAATAAAAATAAAACTTTGATTAAGGTTATTACTTTGATACCATTTTTTGTAGTTTCAATAAAGCGTTGATATTTTAAATAATTATGTGTCAATAATATTTGAGTACTGAAACGCACACAAAAATTTCAAAAATTGCAATTAGCAAAGCAATTTTTGAATTACGTGAAAATCCCCATAAAAATATTTTTGTTTCTAATTACCCCGATTGACAAATCATATAAATGAAAAAAAAACCTAATTCAATCGAAATTTCAGTGTCATTTAAATAGTAATTTAAATTATAAAAGCATTACCTATTCGCAGTATACTAACGAACGTATTGCCAAGAGATAACAACTAAGTAGAATAGATAAAAAATACTGCCGCATTTTTCACCAAATTTTATAAAAATTGGTATTAAGACTCCTTAGAGCCGCAGAGAGATCTCAATTAACTTTAACGAAGCACCCCTTAAAAACCACTCAACGATTAATCCATTGTACCCCAAGGAACTTATTTCAATAATCATTTTAATTATTATCACCATTCAAATTTAATTCAACGTAGATTAATACGAAATTCCTTTTGAAATCATCCGCCATTTTGAGTCCAATTTGTGATCTTATTTGACCGAAATCAACATAACGAAAAGTATTCAAAGGTAAAAATTCTGAAACGAAAGAAGCCGGAATAAAAACTGGCAACGACTTTCAATTTAAATTAAATGGCCCCTGTGTACCTATTTTAACTTTCAATTGAAAGTCAGACAATAGATTTTTCTAATTTCTTTATAGGAAAAGTTCTTGCTCATTCTTTAAAGCGTCATTTACAACAGGGTATTAAAGGAGGGATATGAAAGTAGGTAATTTAGAGAGAATTGATTGATGACATAAGTTATCGTAATTTTGGGAACTTTAACCGCTTGCTTCGGATTGTTCCAATGATTGTTTCCGTGTCCTATTGGCCAGGGTCGTTGGATGTTTGCAACTGGGTACTTCATCTCGTTTAGCTTTTCAATCACCATAGGTGACGGAATAGCTGACTTTGTCAGATATATTTGACGTAGACAGGTAAAAGGTTAAGACGTTCAGATAAACAAAGACACTCAGAAAGTTTTGTGAACCAGAGTTTTTATATATAAGGCACTGGCCACTTGTAATTATTTTGAAAACTTTGGTTATTTAAAAGTAAAAATATCATTGTTCGAATTTTGAATTTCCCTATATATTTTTTCGAAAGCCAAATCAAATTATCGTTCCTTATTTAAAAATGGATCTGAATCGAGAACATTTTCGTGCGATGATTTTCTACGATTTTAAATGTGGCCTAAAACCTGATGAGTCTTTAGATCGACTTCAAATTGCTTTTATTTATGAAGGACCTTCTAAAGCAACCATCTATCGCTGATATAGCAAGTACAAACGCGGTTGTCTTACTTTGGGGGATGGACAAAGGAGTCGGGGTCAGGTCGTCCTACGACGGCTGTCACTGAAGAAAGTGTGCTGGCAGTAAAAAAATAAATTCAAGAAAACCGGCGAATTGACTCAGATTCAAATACGAACAGATTCAGCATACACTGCAGATTGGTTCGGGAAGCATTCACAAGATTTTACACGAGCACCTTCGCGTGAGGAGGATAGTTTGCCGCTGGGTGCCGCACAACCTCACCGAAGCTCAGGAGCAGCCCGTGTGGAGTGGTGCCGTCATAAATTTGAAGCAGGCTCGTCTCGGCGCGTTTACGACATTGTGACAGGTGGAGAATCCTGGATTTATCAATATGATCCAGAAACAAAGCGTCAGTCGACAGTTTGGCTGTTTCAAAACGTGCCAACGCCTACGAAAGTACACAGTAACAACCTATGACAGGGGATCGCAACTGACTCTTTTAAACACAGTTTACCTAATAACTTATCAAGAAGAGCAGTACTGCACTCATTAACTAGTATAAGACAGTAAACATGTGCCTGTGTAACACTAAAAAAAAAGAAAGTGAAGCGATCGCGAAGCGCAGAAAAAATTTTGATCGCGAGTTTCTTCACTTTGACGGGGTATCTGATTTCAATTCCATTACAAAACCAAAGCAGCATTTTTGAAGCAAGCCAGTTTTATCTGCAATGAGCAACAAACGACCGAACACCGGGCTTCGCGGGGTACTGCTTCACCATGACAACGCGCTCGCGCACTCAGCGCTCAAAACGAGGGACTCGGGTCAGAGTCTTGGGGCACCCTCCTTACAGTCCTGATCTGACACCGTGTGACATCTTTTTATTCCCTAAAATAAAAAATCAACTGAAAGGGATACAATTTTTATTACTATTTTCATTACTATTTATTATTATTTACATTTCAAACATTTCGCCGGAAGACGCGCTAGCAGCGTTCGGCCCAGCAGGGTCGAAGCCTACTGGGGCCACGGGTAGTATGAAAGTGAACCCGAAGCCCTGGGACGAAGCGCGAGGCCAAAGAAGAAACAGGAGTGGGTTTTTAGTCGGTAAAAGTCTGACACTATCTCCCGCTCCGCCCAAGAGCGAGATTTGTCTTAGATGATTTTCCCACCTAAAAAAAAAAGAATCCATAAAAGTTACTTTTTTAGTTTCACAAAACTTTCTGAGTGTCCCGTATTACATATTACAAATTCTTTATCCATTTTCACAAAAAACACGCAAGACCTTTACTGTAACAATTCCTGCACGCAAACTACTTGAGAGAATAAGTTGATACTTTTCATATGAACAAATTAAAAGCACATCCATGAAGGAACAACTAAAATTTTGCTGATTGAAGTACTATCTCTGGGTCAGGCTGAGAACTTTTCACCCCACCCTAATATGACTATATAGCATCATCATCATCATCATTTCAGCCGAAAGACGTCCACTGCTGGGCATAGGCCTCCCCCCAAGTGTCACAATGAACGGTCCTGTGCGTCTCGCATCCATTGGACTCCCGCAACCGTTACAAAGTCATCTTCAAGGTGGGTCCACCTTGTCTCCTACAATCTTCCAACTTATATGATTATATAGCATATGAAAATTATAGCACGTGAATGTTATTTCAAGTGATATTATAGTATCTGCTATTAACCCATACATTACACGCCCATATGAAAGTGGGATGAATTTATGAATACACAAATAAGGAAATGTTCAATTAATATTTACCCTTTGTCTCATTCAACCCTATCGTTAGCTGTTTCCTCGGAATATTTACCTAGCAATCCTCTTAGTAGTGGGCAAGTGTAAAAGAAACTCATTAAAAGATTTTTTTTCTCGGAGATTGCCACGGATTAAAATAAAAATAAATTAATTTAAATTATTTTCTTCAATTTTATCATTTTCTTCGATGTTTTCAATTTTACGGTGAAAAATAGATGTATTGATTTGAAGTTAAACAATAATAGCAGGAAGGTATCGATTTGTGGTTTGATTAATTGATTGTTGAAACTATCTTTTATGTATTTGGGTTCTTGCCGACTTGATGGCTCAATACACAATTGGTACAATGCCGCTACTTGTGGTATGCTTGAATTTCAATAGTTTGAAGTGGCCAGTGTTATTTGTTTTAGTTCCGATTCTTTTATTTTTTGTTTTTGTTTCTTTTTAAGTGTATGTGTATAAGTATAAGTAAGTAAAAATTATAATGTAATTTTAGAAAACTCAACTTTGAGTTAAGCTCTCCCTTGTACATGATGATATCCACATATTTTCTAACTTATCATGGAATATAAGAATATGATCCAATGTCCGGGAAGATTCAGTTTTTAGGGTCCTGTACCACAGTCGATAAAAACGGTAACCTTATAGGATCACTTTATTGTCCGTCTGTCTACCTGTTAAGACGTTTTTCTCAGTAACGCATTGAGGTATTACGTTGAAATTAATATTAAATGCGCAGGTCTGCAATTCCTTGGAGCTGAAAGAAAAACAAACTTCTAAGTCAACGTAATCTAAACATACGGACTTGTTCTGATACTCGCAAGGGAATCAAAACTTATAGAGTACTTCCAGTTAACGTAGAAACAAAATTTTATAAAAAAACAAGGTCTCACAGTAAAAATAAAAAGTCAGAAAAACTTAAATAAGTATTTTTTCAAATGAATTGCTTCTGTCGCGGCTTTGCCCGCCTGAAAGTAAAAAATATATAGCTTTCGTCACTCAGTGATAAATTAGCATTATAATGGTGAAATAATTCTTAAAATTGGTCCCTATTGGACCAATTTTAAGAATTGGTCCCTATTAGACCAATTTTAAGAATTATTAACTATTGAAGAATTACATTTTTTTTTATCAATAAAGTCAAGTTTATCCTTTGTTCCCGCTTATTTTTGTAGGTTTTCGGGACGAGTAACTGTTGAACCCTACTCTGAGTGTGGCCCGACATGCAGTTGACCTGTTTTCTTTTTCAGTTGGTTTTGGATTTTTAATTTTGATCCCATCTTAAAAATTCTTATTCGCAAAGAACGGTTAAGAAAAATAATAACCATTTCTAACCAGTCTAAAAAACCGGTTAAAGTCATTCTGTATGATGAAATTGACATTCTTAAAATGTAACACTACCTAATAATAGTAAACACGTAAAATTTTTGCGAAAGAGGATAGTGCCGTTTTTAGACATCCTTCATTTAATTCACGAAGGGAAACGATGAAATGGTAACCGATCAACTCGTCTTGTGAAACACATTCGGCATTACAAAACTGGTCGGTTCGGCTTAGTAAACTGTATCAAAGGGCACCGCTAAGTCGCCCGGTACAAAATGTATTATTTATTTAACGTTTTAATATTTACCGCGATTTGTCGAGTGGACTCGGGACTATTTGATAGATATACTGGAAAGAAAGTTGAGTTAGCGCAAGCGAAGGAACTGAGGTTGAAGAACGCTACTGAGTAAGATGTTTATTTTAAATTTTGTTGACGATTACCGTCTTGGTTGTGATTCGAGCATTTCTATAAATTACTTTATTGACAAACCTTTACAAAAACAAATGTACCTACAATGGGCGGTCTTATCACACAGGGCAATTTCTTGCAGAAAACCTTTGAATGTACTGAACGAAAGGGAACAGGTTTGGGTCAATCAGTGAACAAAAATCATAAATATTATGAGAGTAGCTATAATAATATAAAATGCATATATACAAAAAAAAATAATATACTAATATAAATCAAATACAAAATTGAGAATCGAATATTTAATTTTCTTTTCTCAATTTTCACATTCTTGCGCGTGAAAGGTTTCTTCTTAATCATTTTTAGCAGTTGGTATCGTTTATTATTTTTTAATAAAGCATATGCAAGAACAATGAAGAGGTAAAATACCTAACTTCGATATTATTTATTTATATATTTATTTATATAAACTTCATGTACAGTAGTAGCACATAGGCGGACTTAATGCAACAAGGCATTCTCTACCAGTCTCTACCATTAAGAGAATCAAGACATTTTGTCTTGATTCTCATAATGGTAGAGATTTAGAGCCATTTTGTCAGAGTTAATGATGATAAAAAAAATAATGGGCTTGATAGCGCTACCACGTGACGTTTAGGTGATCAATCCACACTTAATATTTCAACTATCTTTATCGCTGATAGAATGAAATGGGACTCTAATCAAAGAATACTACCAAAAATCTAGCTTTCTTGTAGGTACTGATGTTCCATCATTGATGAACATTTGATCACTGCAATAGCAATCGACAGTGTAGGGACCTATACTAGCTCAATAGGTAGTGTAGAAACACAAAATAAGCATTGATCATTATCATCATTTCAGCCGATAGACGTCCAGGTTCGGGAGTGGCGACCGCGTACCGGAAGACGCAGTGTCGGAAGGACCTGCCCCCCTAGCCAAGTTACAATCGTATCGTTCGCGCTGAACGCTTCGAGTAGGCCACGCCTCCCATTCCTTTGTTCTGACGTCATCTCAACGCTTAGTCACGTGGTCCAAACAAAGCGTTTGGCGTGAACGATACGATTGTAACTTGGCTAGGGGGGCTGGTAAAGGTTGCAGAAATCCGATAGATGCGAGATGCACAGGACCGTTCATTGTGGCGACATTTTGGGGAGGCCTTTGTCCAGCAGTGGACGTCTATCGGCTGAAGCAGAGATATAATTACATAATCTAAATTCGTTGTGTATCTTTCTAGACGATGTTCAATAGACGTAAAACCGTGCACACCCCACGAAGGAAGCCGAATTGATGGTACTTGCAACAACTACAAGTACCCAACGAGGGGGTCTGCCCAGGGGCCTTACCTGAGGCTCTTGAAGCCAGACTATGCCAATGGTAAGTGATAATGTTACTTATACGAATCAGTGTTACTACAGTATTAAGAAGACTTGTTTCTACCAGCGGCTTAACCCGTGTGAAGGTAGGTTTATCCAAGCTTTGGATACCCTCGTTTCATCACTTTTGTAACAAATTTTGGAAAATAATTTCTTATTATTTGAATAAATTACAAAAAGAAGTTCTGTGCATAATTTTAATTTCAGATGTTATTATGTACAGTGTTATTTTAAGCTAGCTAATAGCATTCGATGATTGGAACCATATATTTGTTTATGAACTAATGTCATTATGTAATGGCAAAAAACTTGAGGTGTACAATGATTTTGAGAAGAAAAAGGGAGGTTGTTACTATTTGCCTTTTACATATACAGATTCTGTTGCTATCGTTCTAGAAAACAGTGGAATCATGACTTCGCAAAATGGTAAAAAGATAGTACTAGAACTAGATAATGTGAGGCATGCCCAGTTTTCCCGCAAAATTAAGGCGACAAATTGTACGCGCCTTACTCTTGTTATTGGCTAGGCTGCGAGATTGTACAAAAGGCTCCTTGAATCACACATCACACAGAAGGGTTTTAGTCAATAAAAATCTGACACTCACTCTCACTCTCCCCAGAGCGGGGCGAGGCACTTTAAAAAGATTTCTCCTGAAAATAAGGCACCTGTTGTAGGCAGAATGAATTTTTACAGCCAGTGGCATCACTCGACTTTCTATTAATATGTGATGTGTTGGACATTTCTTTCCAAAAGTTAGGTGCAAAACTAGCAGCTTCTACAAACATTGATCTGCCATATAAATTTTATTATTTAAGAAAAAAATTGGGATGGGAATAGGAGGGTAAAAATTAGATTACAACTTATTTTCTGACCTCTTACCAAAAATAGATTAAAAAAAAAACAGTCAAACCGTCTCGGAGATATTAAAGTACCTACACTATTTGTACCTGAAGAAATTGCCCTAACCATCATAAAAAAAAATATCTAATCAACGTAAACCAACACCGCAATACAACAACTTACTATTCAGAGGTAAATCATAAATAATATAATAAAAGAATAATATATTATAATATTTGCAATAACAATAACAAAAAAAAGAAAGAGAAAATAATGTTCTTATTAGTATACACGTGCTCAATAGCGTAGCAAGACGGATACATATTTCCTGGAACTAGATATGACCGGATTTTACGACATTCTTGCGTACTTTCAACAACAGTACAGGGAAATAAAGAAATATGTAGCAGAAAAGACTGTCGCGACAGGAAATATTATTTTTATTTGTAAATACGACAGCCGCTGTACGTTCTTGCGAAAAACTTATGTACCTACTATGGCACCAGGCCTGCGAGATTGTTCGAAAAAGTCGCCGCTACTTAAGATCACAAAGGGGAACAAAATTTTTAAGTCAGCAAAAGTATGACACATCCTCTCACTTCAATCAGAGCGGAAGGAGTTATTTGATGATATAGATTCAGCTAACTACATCAACTTATTATCATTCAAAATACTTGCGGGCTTGCGGACGGCGAGCCGCAACCCGCCGCCCAGCGGACGCGGACCGCCGTCCGGTAAGCGTCCGGACCGAGCCCAAGTCGTCGACGGTGCGTGCTGTTCCACACGCGCCTCAAGGAGATGTCAGCAACTGTAGAGGCTCAGCAGGGTTGAAGCCTACTGGGGCCAAGGGTCTGATTCTGAAAGGAAGACTCGGCTCTGGTACGAAAGGCAACGAAGGAACAGGAGTGGGTTTTTAGTCAGTAAAAGTCTAACACTATCTCCCGCCCCGCCCAAGAGTGCATGCCTAAGATGACTTACCCACCGAAAAAAAAAACATTCAGAGTGCTTATTTATTGTTGAGTTTCATTACGTTTTGAAGCAGTATTAAAACGTTCGGACCAACAACGTCCTATGACGTTAAATTTGTACAATTTGTTTCAACGTAAAATCACGACCAATAAAAATATGTCACTATTTGTACTACGTCATAGAACGTCAAGCAGTCATAGTAAATTCTATTAGTTAAACTTTTTTGCTGCAGCACTGGCAAATATCAAATTTTATATCTAGAGCTACTTGTAGAGCAGAAAGTTTATTAATTAATATACGAGTATGTCCATTTTTACCGACTTCAAAAAAAAGGAAGAGGTTCTCAATTCGGTTGTATTTTTTTTATCATCTATTTTTGTCATCATTTGTTACCTCAGAACTTCGTCGTTTATGGACTGATTTGCATTTTTTTTCTTTCCCTAAAAGGATATGCTTTCAGTTTGGTCGCATTTGTTTTAAAATCCAGTTTTGATGATAGAATCTATGAGAAATGAAGAGAATTCCTCAAATATTATAGGCAAACATAGGATGATTTTGGGATTATCATCGAGAACTCAAGCATTTACAGTCAAAAAGTTACATTTAACGAAGTGGAACTGGTGAAAAAGACCAGGATTGGCCAACGGAACCTCACACTCACATAGATATCACAATGGACATAGTTAAGCAACTATGACAATACAAATAAATAAATGGTTTTGAATAGTATTGTTGAAAATGGTATCATCGAAGTTATCTGATGACGATGATGGAGCCGGAAGGTATGCACCGGAACTCCGTAATTAATCAATTATGTACGGTCACACTATTACTGACTGACTTTTTTAGGTAACCCACCTTCTAGCTTAGCGGCTTTGGCCCCTTCTTCAAACTCAACAACTCAAAAGGCTCAGACAATATGAGCAATAAATAATCACACATACACTGGATATCAACCACGCTCAAATCCGTCGAAATTTACAACTACAATACGATATTCCTCCATCCCCAGATCGCGATATCCGTATGAATCGACATGGAGAGCCGCTGCCCTCAGCCCGGAAGGTCAGGACGGAACTCCACTCCACTGGTCGGGTCGAAGATAAGGTCACGTTCAATGTGGCTGCGTTCCATATGATGGAGTTCATACATCGAGATATCAGTATCATGGATGGACCGCGTAAGTTGCTATTGTTTTATGTGTTAATAGTAATTTTAAACATCCTAATATGTAACATAAACATTTGTGAAAGACTGGTGCCCGAAAAAGGCAAACAAATATCTATGTTACGGGTCACCAGGTCCCCGAAGACTTACAAATTAGATTACTTATAACATTGTGAATGATAAATAAGTAGGACAGAAAGTTGACAAAAAAAAATGTCGTAAATAAACTTAGGTCGCAAAAAATGGCTCTGTGAACAATATACCAATACCAAGACATTATTGGTAATAACACCAAAATGTGTGTTTCTGTGTTAAACCAAGTTTTTAGCTTTGAAATACTTGTGCTAACTACATGCTCGAAAAATTCCGAAACTCTTGGGCATTTTTCAGGTACAAGGTTGATTATAAAGTAAATAATATTTGCTGCAATTGAAGCGGACTTGCAGCTCTGTTAGTTTAACTTCTGTTCTGTGGTTTAATAGGTCTTGCGATATACTATAGCACTCCAAACATTGGCTCCCAAAACTACGAAATTGTAATTTTTAAAATAGAAGCTGACCAATTTTAGGACATTTTGTTAAGAATAAAAAAGATAAGTCAGTAAAAAATGTGTGATATTATACAAAATGAAATTGATAGGATTTATTAATAAAAAGAAAAAAAATTACATACGAAAGAAAATATTTATTTTCGTAGTAATATTGATGTTTGGGGGACCAGTGCTGGGAAATAAATTTAACGTTATGTCGCCGCTGCGCCTGACAAGTACCATGTGTGAAAAATTACAAATGGAATTTTTCGGGCCCAGCAACGCACTACAAGGAAATTGAGTCGGCTTTCGGCCATAAATACATATATGACTTCCATAGTTTTTTTGGATATATAGATTATTTTTTCCTGATAATCTAGAATACTAATAATCGAGAAACCTTAAAATAGTATACAATTTATAAGTACATATTTAATTCTATTTATAAAGTTTATAAGTATCAATGGACAATTATTTTATAATATAACTACGTCTCACTTCACTTTTCATAGTTCAGAGAAAGTTTTTTAGTTTTATATCATTGTGTACTTTCTAGTTTTAAAAGATGAATCATTATTTGCATAAGAATCATCACTATTATACTTACACTGTTTTAACGTTTTCTTCATATGTATGTACATAATTCACCTAAGCTTATTTTTATATTCATATACATTTTAGAAGTAATACAGGTATTATATCTTCCAACTTATTTCATCTTAACTCCAATATCAATCACCAAGTTCTCTTCCAGTCGACTACCTCAAACGCAGGCAATATTGCTGTTCCAAGATTGGCGATAAAGACCCTAAGTGTATCCCTATACGTGTGCCCGAAGACGACCCGTATCTCAAAGTGACTGATATACGCTGTCTTAACTTCTCTCGGGCGGAAACTTTCCAAGACTCAGGTTGTACTCCTGAAATAATACTTCCCGAACAGGTTAGTACTTACTCTAAGTTCTCGTATACACTATGACACTTCAAGCTAAGCATTTCCAGTACAATCTGACCCTACATTACATAGATTTTCGCACTTTAACAGGTCAGCTTACACTGGATGTGCATAGCTCGATTCTATTCTCATATGTACAGCTCTCAAAGTTATGTATAAGTTTTGGAAATTCTGTGATACGTGTGAAAATGATCTCACTTTGAAGTCCTGTTTTAATGCGAACGTTTCAATATTAAATGGTTTAAAATCTGGCTTCATCCTTCTTAAGGAATGAGGCCGGAATACCAATATTTAACGCCGTGGAGGTAAAGTTAAGGGTTACCTATCTCAATGTTCACTTAATCATATTGAACGATTGAAATTTATTAAATTCTGAAAGTAACTCGCTCGTATTCACACGTTAATGTACCATACTATATTTTGATAACACAAATACAATAATGAAAGGACATAAATTAATTTCTGCGAATGTACAGATGAATTTTACGATTTCTTTAATGAAGGTTCTTTGTTATCCCAAATACGGATCAAAACAGTACCCAAGGACACAATATACAAAATAATTATGTTATTATAAGACAAGGAAATAACAAAAGCAAAAGTCCAAAAGTAAAATTATTGTCTTCTCTTTGTCTTCTATACTTTTCTCCCCGGTCATATTTTTATTGACCCCATAGAGAATAAAGACAAAATGGTAAGACAAAATAAAGTTTTACTATTTTGGCTTCAATAACAAATCCGAGGAATGGCCTGGCTATGTGATATTCTGTGTTTAATTTTTTTAACTGCAACGAATAAAACTGAATGTTATATCAGTGGATCACTTAAGCGGCTATTTTCAGTCTAATGTTAAAACGAATAAAATCTTATTATGTCCAGATTAGATCACAATTACCAGTAGCAAAAAAAGTACTTTAATAATACAAATTACGTAGGCCCTTTATATTAATCTCTTTCCATTATCGCTTCACAAATATGACGTGCATGTGCGTAAGCGCATTGCTGACTTGGCCGCCATGATGAAACGGGATCTACATGAACTTAACGTTTTCGAAAGATTCACTAGATGTCGCTACTGGTATCATATTTTAGTAAGGTATACATTTAGATAGATCAATATTTAAATTATATTGAGGATCTTTCAACGTTATTCATTAATTAATTATTAATAATTTAATTATTTGCATTGCACAATATTTGCTTTTAGCTGTACAAACTGATTTTAATTGTGACTGTTTTGCGTAGTATTTTTTTTATATTGTATATGAGTCAATGTTACTTGAAATAAATAAATTATTATATTATTATTAATCTAGTATTTTTTCTTATGTACCTATAAATAACTTGTTTATCAATAAAAATAGTTTATTAAAATTGCTGTCAGTATAAGTGATAAAAATGATTAGTCATTTAAAAATATTTATTAGTAATTAGTAGGTACAGTATTCTTTCAATTGGTTTCATGTTTCTGTTATACTTATTACATTTATATCACTGCATACTGATTATTTGGCGCACAACAATGATCAATGGAATTAGTATTTTTAATTACTGCAAGTTTAACTAGATGGCGTTGTGCCGATGACGCGTCTTTCTGAATCGCGGTGTTAAGATTCTCCGCGCGCGAATCACCCTCCTCGGTTTCGTGTCTGGAGTTAAGACCTTACTTCATAGGATAATTTCTATAGTAAGCTCATCGCGAGACTTTCACACTATGTGAGTCCTCACAAGTCACGTTGATGAGATGTGGCGCGGCACCCTGAGCGTGAGGCAGGCGGTGGTATATTATCATCAGCCCTCGGCCCTCGATGATCATTCACTCCCTTCGCGAGAGGGGAGCGTGGGGTGTTAACGCTGTCTGAGTGGCTATTTTTAAACCTTATAAAACCCTATAATGATTTAGCGCGACAGTTGATGAAAACTGTTTACAAGATTTAAAAGGAAATAATTGTGTGTAGACAAAATTATGAAATTTCCCGTAGCTTTTCTTTTCTAACCAATACCTGAGCTACTTTACTTTTTATGGTTCCGTACCCGAAGGTACCAACGAGACTCTTAGTCTCCGCTCGTCTGTCAACAAGCTGAATCTCATATACCGTAAAAGGTAGAGATTTGAAATTTTTCGCTTTCGAACATAAAGTTATCGTTCGAATTCATACAAAAGACGTGTTTTTTGTTTTTTTTTTTTACTCGTTTTTAATATTGTAGTATGGAACCCTTTGGGTGCGAATCCGAATCGCACTTGGCCAGTTTATTTTTATTTTTTGGTGGATGTTGAGGGAGAGCAAATTATACATAGAAAAAATGTTTGGGTTGCATTTAATTGTAATGTAATGGGAGAAGGGAAGGAAGAAGACAACGATGAGGTTATTTTGCGACGTGTTTTAAACTGCTATTAAACACATACCAAAAATGTCACTTATCAACTAAACTATAAATGTATATTGTTCTAGATAAACTATCAAACACCGATTATTGATCTATCAACGATATACGGAGTGAATTATCAAGAGCTAGCCAAAGTAAGAAAATTCGAAGACGGCCTTTTGATACTCGAGCAGAGAGAAAACCGTTATGTGCCCGTAAACATAACAGCTAATAAAACATATTTATCTTCTGAAAAGTTGGAGGACATGAAAAACAATATAATATCGAATATAAAGGACGACATGATGATTAAACTAACAATGTCAATGATTAATAAGAATTATACAGTTGCAAATATGACGACCGATTTATTGACTAATCTGTCATCTGACATGTTGGGTAGTATCGCTCCCAAAATGCCGAATTTGATGCCTGAAAGAATATCCGATAATTATAACGACATAATGTATGATGTTATGCCAAAGATAATGTTGAATTTTACGAAGAGCATGAAAAATATTAACAAACAAAAGTTGGCTAATATGACTACCATTATGTTGGTAGATACGATTGCAAATATGTTAGCTGATTCAATGATCGGCATGGTATCGGATTTGGTGACAAAAGAAACAACAAATGTTTCTGAAAGCATTTGTATACAAAACAACGATACTGAATCTGTTTGCTACCAATTTGGTGAGTGAGACTGATTATATTATGTATATTCGATTATACTTTCTATTTAGAACCGAAAATTCTTTGAACAATCTGATAGGATTTATATTCCAATCGCGTTAAGATTAATTAAATTTAAACATGTTTTTTTATTTTTTATTATTGATAGGCTCGCGTTTGACCACTATCTCACCTGATGGTAAGCAACGATTTGGCAGACGATGGAGCACACTTGCCTAGAAGTAACCTATTCACTCTTGACTTGAAGACCCCTAGGTTGTAGCTATCAGGAAACACAGACTCCGGCAGGGAATTCCACTCCTAAGATGTACGCATTAAGAACGCTTTGTACTTATGGGTGGGATGTCCACCATGTTCGTTCAACCGATCGTTTTTAATATTCGTTCAACCGATTTTGATGTTTATTGCGTCAGTGGCATGATAGATGGTGGCTGCAGTAAATAGTTGGTATTGTAACCACTTTTTGCTTTTAATTCCAATCTTATGTTTAAGGAACAGAAGTCAAAATCGGTTAAACAAACCGCAAAAAAGGTTTTTTATAATGTCTAATCTTAATGCGAATGGAGTATAGTATCACCCAATAATTATTTTACAGTGCTGATTGACACTTACGTAGATTATTAAAAATAGAAAAATAAATATATTTCTGACACAGGATTCCCAGAAGTCGGAAACTATGACCTTAGAACGACAGCCTTGACAATATTCTTCTTGAGAGAACACAATAGGCTGGCCAAAGCTCTTCACGAGATCAATCCTTGCTGGAAAGATGATCGTCTCTTCAAGGTAGCCAGGCAAATCAATATCGGCACAGCTTCCAACATCTTTATGTACGAATTGCTACCTGCTTTGTTGGGTAAGTATCCAACCTGATAAAGTTTTCTTTCCTCCCAGAGTACTGTTTCAACAAAACTTTTAATGAATTGAATTTCGCGACTTCAGCTTTTGTTAATTACATCTTGTCATCAAAACTTAAATTTAACTTTAGAAAGCAAAGTGAAACACAACGTAGGGAAATCTGTACGGAATTATGTTGTTATAAACACTTGTGAGATACAAAGTTTTTGCTGATGGCAATCTTTAGAAAACTCACACTCAGCTTTAGAGTTTCCGTTGGCATATGCTTGCGGACGGCGAGCTATGGGTAGCACGCCGTCCGGTCGTCGGGTAACCTTCCGGACTGAGTCCAAGTCGTCGACGGCGCGTAGCGTTCGCGCGCGCCTTGAAGAGACGTCAGCAAATCGTAGGGGCCAAGCAAGCCTACTGGGCCCATGGGTTAAGTGAAAATGAACCCCGGG
Source organism: Mythimna pallens (assembly GCA_961205895.1). Lineage (NCBI taxonomy): Eukaryota > Metazoa > Arthropoda > Insecta > Lepidoptera > Noctuidae > Mythimna > Mythimna pallens. The sequence goes on along the minus strand of OY540835.1, from coordinate 7,490,138 downwards.
GCCCTGGAACACAAGGCAAAGAAGGAACATACGAGTGGGTTTTAGTCAGTAAAAGTCTGACATGCCTTCTCGCTCCACCCAAGAGCGCGAGAAGTCATTGGATGATTTCACACCTTAAAAAAATAATTTTAGGGTTTAATCATTGAAATATTTGCAGGAAATGGCGAGAAATATACCTCAACTAATTTAATAGAAGTAAAAAAAAAGGGTTTTTAGTAGGTAATCTGCCAAAAATATACTGAAAGTAGATATTTAATAATAATAATACGAAAATTCGCTGAGTGTTATAGACCATTCTTTTCCCGCGAACTACTTTATTGCGTATCATCAAAGTAATCAAAGCTAAATACGTGCTTATTGCCTAACGAGAAAATATAGGTTTATATAAATTTATCTCGCAAATAAAGTCGCAAGGAAGAGCTTGTAATCTTTTTTCTTTGATTTCCTTAGGTTATAGAAACATGGTGAACAATGGGTTACTATCAGAAAATGTGGAGCATGTAAGCACTTATGACGCAGAAGCGGTGCCCTTGGTATATGCGGAGTATGATATCGCTGTCAGATACTTCCATACTTTCCTGGATGGGAGAATTAAGTAAGATTGGTCGATATATTTACCGTAGGGAAATAGGAAAAAAATGGATCTCATACTGAAGTCAAAACTAATATGATTAAAATCAATCATAATAATATTTAAATGTATTAAAACTTCATGCAACACAAAGCTATAAAGGCGATAGGTACAAAGCCCAAAGACTAACCAAACGTAAATGGCACAATGTTATAGACACATCGCACACGGAATAAATGGTCGATGAGGCTGAAAACTTCTGAAGGGGTAATGACGCACCGGAAGATGCAGCGTAGGATGGCTATATAGATAACTGCGATATTACATAAAATACAAAACACAAAGAATCCAAAAAATACCTAATTTCGGAAAAAAATAACGTACCTTTAATATAAAATTTATTTAAACTTATAATTCCAAGTCAATCCAAAGATATAGCACTTCAAAAAAACCTGTTTTAAAAAACGGCAATTTCATACTTTAACCCCTCTTACAAGATGAACTGATGACCTGGTGAGGGTTGTAGGATTTTGATGGATGCAAGAAGCATCATACAAGATCATTGTTGTGATACTTGGGGGATTCCTGTATCCGACAGTAGACGTTTTGCAGCTGAAATTATGGACATATTTCATCATCATCATCATCATCATTTCAGCCGCAAGACGTCCACTGTTGGACATAGGCGTCCCCCAAGCGTCGCCACAACCACCGATCCTGTACATCTCGCATCCACCGCATTCCCGTGACTCTCACCAGGTGTCGGTCCACCTTTCGGGAGGCCTTCCAATGTGCAATGTGCCCTGCCCACTGCCACTTAAGTCTGGCGATTCTTCGGGCTATGTCGGCAACCTTGGTTCTCCTGCGTATATCTTCATTTCTAATGCGATCACGCAACGAGCATAGCACTTTCCCTTTGAAAGAAAGAAAAGAAAGAAAAACATTTTATTTGGCGGAACAAGGCGCAAATTTAGAACTAACAAATTATAAGTGTATTATGTGAAAGAAATACCTTTACACCTTTTATACCTTTTTTTGCCTTTGAGTGACTGTAAGCCTTCTGATGAGGGCCATTGTAAGCGATCATATTTTAGTGCCATATGTCATCACCGGCAACACGCACTGGTCATAGACTTTCGTCTTGAGACACTGCAGTATGTTAGACGAGAAGATACCGCGCAGCTTCCCGAACGCTGCCCAGCCGAGTTGGATTCGACGATATATTTGTAAATTTTTAATTATAATGTTGTACATTTTTGAAACCCAACATGTTATAATAAGAGTTTCAATTTCAGGACATACACTGAAAGTTATCATTATAAAGACGAATATTCCTACAGTGAAACACTGTTTAGATCTGGTTTGCTGGAGAAAGGTAAAATTTTTGAAGAACTCAACCGTGGAATATTTCATCAGTATGCTGCAAAGATCGACGATATTCAAGATCCCGACGTATGTTATGAAATTATATTTTCCTTTTATGCATGTTATATCAATTTCGACCGATGACCGATGAGCTAATGAGGGTTTTGGGAGGACCCGGTGGATGGGAGACGAACAGGACCATTTGTTGTGGCGAGACTTTAGGAAGGCCTATGTCCAACAGCATATATCTTTCGTCCGACATGATGATAGCATCAATTTCTTGATTAATCTCATAATCGTCATTCTTAGTCCAACTGTGCCTCCCATTGAACATGACCAGCCCCCCTAGCCAAGTTACAATCGTTTCGTTCGCGCCGAACGCCTCGAGTAGGCCACGCCTCCAATTCCTTTGTTCTGACGTCATCTCAACGCTCAGTCACGTGGTCAGAACAAAGGAATCGGAGGCGTGGCCTACTCGAGGCGTTCGGCGCGAACGAAACGATTGTAATTTGGCTAGGGGGGCAGTATCTACGCTCATGCGCCAGATTCCATCAGTGTCGATTGATTGCAAAATTTTGACTCACGGATAATCAATATTTTCAGATTTCCGAAAACTACTACGGCAAGAAACTCCAAAGGGCTCACGATTTACCCGCTATAGACATACAAAGAGGTAGAGATATGGGTGTGCGTGGCTACAATGATTATAGACACATGTGTGGATTGAAACCAGCTAAGAAATTTAGAGACCTTATAGATGTCATGGATATTGAGGTATGAATACTTTTTCATTAATTTTAAGCTATAATGAACACTTTGGTTATCATCCTCCAAGCAGGATACCCTAATTCAAAGATTCAAAGCATTTTATTTCAAATAAACCATTTACAGGCACTTTTGAAATGTCAAGAAGTCAGTCAGTTACAAAAAAATATGCTAATTGCACATTCCAAAGCGTAGATCTTCATAGAGAAGAATGTGCAATAAACTCCATGGACTATCTTTTCAATCATGTTATGTTAATTATTTTTACAAATGTGTCTCTTACGTGTTTTTGTTCGCTATCATAAGAAAACAATGTAAATAAAGTAAAACTAAATATAGATATTATGATAGCAACTGGCAGCTAAGAGATGACCAGTCTCAACTGACTGCACCCGTTGACGGACATGACGTGAATATTAGCATCACTCAGCTCAACAATTTTGGTGGGTGATGTGGCTGGTGGATTACTGCCGGGGGATTTTTGCCTTGTTCCCGTACCTTGATTTGTTAATGGCTGTGATATTATCTAGGAGACATCACTTCAGCTTGTATGAGGCGATATACTTGAAGAAAGCACATCAAAACAAATTTATTATGATGTGGAGAATAGGATTATTATTTTAAGTTACTAGCAAATTCTGTTCCAGTAATCCTGATCAAAGAAAAGCAATGTTTCTTAAATTAGACGCTATAAGTTTGACCTAGCTAGAAAGGGTTTGACTAAATCTCTAAAAACAAACTGTAGTACTCACCAATTTGATCTACTAAACCCAACAGCCTGAAATCGCAGATAAGCGAACACACTCGGCCACTCAATACCGACTAAGTTTCATTATTGACAGATACATAAGTTAGTATTAGTCAATCTATGGTTGGTTAATTAATTCTAACCTAGCATTAGAGGAATATTAGCAATTTATATAAAGGGCACTTTAGGTACTCTGTGCGTTCAACCCTTTCTTTAAGGTTGAAAATCATCTAATAACTTATCGTGCTTTAGGAGGTAGGAGTATAGGAGGTAGGTTTTTTTTATGAGAGAGGACGTTAGAATTTTACTGACTAAAACCACACCTGTGTCTTTCATTCGCCCTTTTAGTTTTAAGACCATCGGTTTCCTTATCCAAAATTTCCTGTGGTCCTAGCAGTCCTGCTGGGCCCCTACGGTCTTGCTGACATCTCATTGAGGCGCGCGTGAAACTACGCGTCATTGATTTCTCGTGCATTTAACCCTATATCCGATTTCCGGCAACTAGCCGTCCGATCGCACGGTAACTGTCCGGACCGAGCTCAAGTCGTCGACGGCGCGTACTGTTCCACGCCCGCTCGAAGAGATGTCAGCTAACCGTAGGGGCCCAGCAGGGTCGAAGCCTACTGGGGCCAAGGGTCTGCTTCTGAAAGGAAGACTCGGCCCTGGTATGAAAGGCAACGAAGGAACAGGAGTGCGTTTTTTGTCAATAAAAGTCTGATACACCCTCGCGCTCCGCCCAAGAGCGCAGGACGTCATTGAATGATTTTCCCACCGAAAAAAAAGAATGCAGTAATGAAATAATTCAAAATTGTATAATGTTTTAACCGTGTCGTTTTTTTATTGTAAACAGCTACCGTATTAATGAAGAGGGTGATTTAAAAAAAAATTAATTTTGCTTTTTAACAGTACAATGGGGACGAACCAATTTTTTACGCGCCTCGTGGTATAGATAGTCCTGGCAAAATCAACTGAAAGGGATAATAAACCTTGATACTTGTAAAGATTTTTCTAATTTAAACGTACTAAGTATATGTTTACAAATTAACGTTAAGACATCTTGTTACGAGCAGTCAGCCTGTTGTAACCGCCTTAACTTTCAAATCGTAGGTTGTGGGTTCGAATTCTGGCAGGCGTATTACTTTGTGTAATTTATTTTATCACCACTGCTCTCAAAATTTCCTTCAGGAAAACATTGTGAGGAATGGGCATGTCCATGAATCAACAAATTCGAAGATATGTGGGTCTTAGACAGAATAAACTATAGTTAGACGATTAAGTTTTTCTCTACGGTACGAACTAAGTCTTTCAGATTACAGTCTTGTTACTTAGTCTTCGCTGAGCTCATCTTAAGCTTCCTCTTTAATTAAATTGCATTCCCTTATATCAAGTTGCTTATCAAGTCTGTAGTAATATCTTATTACTAAGACTAAACATTAACTAAAGCTGCCTCAGTCTTAGATGAACGTTTGGAGACTGTTTATGTCACATTACACGAAGCTCCTCCGAGGAAATTGTTTCAGTATTACTTGGCAACAAATTTTGTGAGAGTGATGGACATTATTATTGTAATAAACTTGGTTCCTTCATGTAATTATTATTAGACAAAACAATGAACAGAAAAGAATATAACTGCTTTCGTAATAAGTGATGTAATATTATGAGTTAAAAAAACATTATTCGTTGCAACTCAAAACATATACCAAAGTAAAACTAAATTATACAGAACTAAGAGCACTTACACAGAATCAAACAATAAAAATAAATAATGAAAATTACGCCAGATAATAAAAAATAAAAATATGAGGAGGAATGATTGCATGAAAAGAGAAGCGCAATTTAGGACAGGAGAAAAATGAATGGTCCACGTTTCCTTCATCCAAACCGCATTCACAAAAAATTTGTTTACCACATTGTGCATGACGTAATCAAGATCACGTGCTAAGATAACTCTTTTCTTTCTAGAAAGTAGAAGCACTAAAGAAGCTATACGACAAAGTAGACGATATAGACCTATTGGCAGGTATCATGAGTGAGAACGACATCCAGGGCATTCACGTGGGTCCCACGCTGTTCTGTATCATGACCAAGCAGCTGCAGATCTTCCGGTACTCCGACAGGTTCTGGTTTGAGAGGGGCGATCAGTTCCACAGCTTCACTTTGGGTAAGTGGTCATCATCTTAAAGGAATTTCATTTGTTTTATTTTACTCTGACACAGGGCTGGGTTTTTTTTTTTTGAATAGCGAATCAGTATTGCAATTCAGCTTTCTGGGATTCCTGTTGATAGCCACATGGATATTTTTTTTTTGATACTCAGTGAATTCTTTTTATACGCGTTTGTAGATACTATTATTTTCAGTTTATACACCCCTATTTTTTAATTAGTACAAAACAATGGGGCCCTATCCGTACCCGTTCTGATCACATTTGTGTAGTCAAAAGTAAAAAAAACGAAATCCCAAAATTGTCCACGAAAATTTATCATACCTAATTGGTAAATTTATAATTGGATCAATTATTCATAACAATTGCTACTAGAAAATACTACGCGCAGTGCTTTTCCATTGTTTTTCATTCATAATCAACAGCCTGTACAATGTTTCCATAAATTGAGTGACATTTTGGGATATAAACAAACTCTAATAACTTGTTTTCAACACACTTGGTCAGAAAGTGACTCTTATTGCACTGCACTTAGGTATATAATGGCACTCGTGACCAAACTGTGACATTTTGATTAACATTACGCACTAGTGCTATATGTAGTTAAAATCTTTTTTTCAAACTCTTTGTTCGCAAAACAAATTTTGAATTCGAATAAAATTCCCATTAAGTTATTGCGTTCAATAGTGTATAAATTAGTGTCTTACTTGTTTCATCCAATTTACAAGTTAAAATGGACAAATTTAACTTGTACAAACGATTTATTTAATAAAAATAATTTAGTATATACGAGAAATCGTACATTCAAATAAAACTTGTTTTTTTTTGTGGCCGTCATTTTATGATGCGCACGGTTTTTGGCGAGATTTTTTTAATTCCAGTGAAGTTGAGTGGCTGTATTAATTAAGTTAAATTAAATACCACAAAATCATTAGAAAATATTATATCCGTATTCTATTGTCACTACAAAAGACATTATCGTAAAACTTTTCACGCAAGAAAACATAAACTTAAGACTAGGCAGTATGATCAAAATACCTTAGCCTTCCTCTAGGGGTAAATAAAAAAAATGTTGCGCGCGCTTATGAAAACAGATTTTTACCGCCATGTCACAGAAAATTTTACTAATTTTACTGTTGTTTTCTTCACAAGTGTATTGAAAAACGTCGTATGACACACGTGAGTAGTTAATGATTACCGTTCTTGGCTCTCTTAAGACACTCGCCACGGCTCGGGTCTAAATACCGCCTCGACTGTAATCACTACTATTACACACTTGTATCATAATGTCTAAATAAAATAATGCTGTTTATGAATATTATTTATTGAGACTACTTAAATAATAACGAGACCTTTTCTAATAAGCCTTTTAAGTATTTGTAGAAGAGTTAATTAAAAAATAATGGTGTATAAATATTTAGTAAGTTGTTTATTAGTTTAGTAGTAAAAGTAATTGCCATTATGTAAATAATCTGTTATTTTTGTTACTTTTCCACTTGAATCTGGAAAACCAACACAAAACTTGCCAGTGTCAAACATTTATGCTGTGATTGAACGACTGAATAAATCAAACAGTCTAATAACTTGGAAAAGTTTATTTTGCTCAGCTGATCATCGATTTTCATATTTGAAACTTTGATGTAAGATACCTCTTCTCTTAATTTAGAATCTTAACTTTAACTAAACTTAGGGTACGTTAGGCACATTAGCACAGAAGCAATCGAAAATTCGAAGGTCGAATGCGAGCGTCCTTTTTAACTGCATAGAAATGTATGCATGTGGAAATAGGGATCACTGTGCAATGAAAACTTCCATCTTTTCATTTCGACTCTATGTGAAATTACTTTCAACCTGACTAGCCTGTCGGTCTAATGGTTAGTGGTCAAAATGGCTACTATGTCGGAAGTCGTGGGTTCCCACCCAAGACAAATGTTTGTGTGATGAAGACGATCATTTGTTTTGTGTCTGGGTGTAATTTATCTGCAATTACCTGTACCTATATATTTAGTGTTAGACTAAAAGTCGATGAGTGAGCGCATTTCTACGTCACCGCGTCCCATCGCCCCGCACTAACATCTTTGACAACCGGGACACAGAGAATTACGCGCCGTTTTCGTAACGGTGTACTTTATCTAATTAGAAATACATAATAATTAAAAGTAATAAGATAAAACTGCGTTTATCATTATCATTAGTCACTTCGGGACTCGAAGTTGTGGACGACTACGTTTTGGGACAGACGGTCCAGTTGGATAGGTCTGGGTCGAGAAGAAGGTCAATCGTCGAATCCGACTCGGTTGGGCAGCGTTCAGAAAGCTGCACGGTATCTTCTCGTCCAATATACCATAGTATCTCAAGACGCAAATCTATGATCAGTGCGTGTTGCCAGTGATGACAATGGCTCCGAAACGTGGTCGCTTACAATGGGCCTCATAAGAAGACTTAAAGTCACACAAAGGGCAATGGAAAGGGCTCGGAGTTTCCTTGCGTGATCACATAAGAAATGAAGATTTCCGTAGGTGAACCAAGGTTATCGACATAGCTCGAAGAATCACCAAACTTAAGTGGCAACGGGCAGGGCACATTGCACGCAGAACAGATGGTCGATGGTGATGAAAGGTTCTAGAGTGGCGACCACGTACCGGAAGACGCAGCGCTGGAAGGTCTCCCACAAGGTGGACCGATGACCTGGTGAGGGTTGCGGGAATCCGGTGGATGCGAGTCGCAAGGGCCGGTCGTTGTGGCGACCCTTGGGGGAGGCCTATGTCCAACAGTGGACGTCTTTCGACTGAAATGATGCTGATAAAACTTTGAGATATGTCATTTTGTGATAGTTGTGGAATATAAAAAAAACCGGGCAAGCGCGAGTTGGACTCGCGCACTGAGGTTTCCGTACAAACTTATCTATGAAAACTGTTTAATTCCCGAATTGAGTTACGATGATTTTTCCGAATCGCAAAAAAAGTTTTTTTTTTTTTGTGACGTAACGACAAATTTACAGTTTTCAGTTTTTCCTATACTTCTGCTATAAGACTTTGCTTCTTGGCAAAATTCAGGATTCTAGGTCAACGGGAGTAGTAGTAGTACCATATGAATTTTGATTTCCTTGAGAGTATCGAAATATACGTTTTCTGCGACATAAAAGGCCGTATCGTTTTTTTGTTCTCGCTCACAAATTTGATTTTTTCACAGCTTCAAGGGACCGCAGAACTGAGTATATGGTTTCAATTTCACTCGATACCTGCGCGCGTTCCCTAGATAAAAGGCCTTGACAGACAGAGAGACGGACAACAAACTGATCCTATAAGGGTTTCGTTTTTTCCTTTTGAGGTACGGAACCCCTAAAAAACTCTTATAAAAAATTTTGTAATACATATTAATAATCTTTCCACAGGTCAACTGCATGAAATCAGAAAAACCAACATGGCTCGTTTCGCCTGCGACAACGCTGAAGGAATTAAATACCTACAACCTCAAGCCTTCATGAGTGTCAGACCAGGGTAAGTTTACTTACTTCAAACCTTACAGTTTAGTCCATCTTTCACATCAAGTCTAAAAATAAAAAGATCGACCATACAGTTTCTCCTCTGAAAAATATAAAAGACTACGGAAAAAAAAACATATTTTGTTTAAGACTCCCGCACGGGATAAAACACACAATAAAACAAAAATGTTAAATAATCTCTATCGAATAAACTTAAAAAATCACGGGTAGTGTGAAAGCGAAACCAGTGAAAGAAGGAACAGGACTGGGTTTTTAGTCAGTAAAAGTCTGACACTATCTCTGGCTCCGTCCAGGAGCGAGATTTGTCATTAAATGATTGCCCCTCCTAAAAATAAAAAAAAAAAAACGGAAAGGTTTCAGGCAGCGATATTAAAAAAAATAAAAATAATAACGTAGCGCTGAGTATTAAAGCGGACTGTCTTTCGAGTAATTTACGTAGCTCAGCATCTTCCTTTGGGTGAATAAAACTTTACTATATCTCAATCTCATTTTTGAGCAATATAATTTTGGTTATAACTACATGATGGGATGTGGATTGTTCGAAAGAGTCACCACGGCCCTGAAACGCAAAGGGCAACTGAAGGAACTCGGGTGGGTTTTAACCAAGATTATATGTAACACATGATTTAAAAGAGTCGCCATGGAGTTTCTTGCACGTTCTTCTCCATAGAGGTCTACGCTTTAGAACGTAAAATTTAGCTTCACTTTTTTTTTGTACTGACCGACTTTTTGTCTATTCAAAAGTGCCTGTAAATGGTCTATTTGAAATAAATACTTTTGATTTGATTTGAATCACTCCCTCTCTACACACTCCCTCTCAATCCAGCAAGAGCGAGAGAAGTTGATGATTACCTACCCAAAACAAAAAAAAAACACAAGATGGTTTTATGTAGGTAATCAAAATGCTGTGATCACAGCATTTTGATTAATAAGTTTTCCACACATCTTACATGTATTATTTTTCTTTCAGAAACATGCCCGTTCCGTGCTCCCACATTGAAGGTCCCGACCTCACTAAATGGAGAGATGGAAACTGCCACAGACATAACAAATACTCCCATGAAGCACCCCATAAGTCTATGGGTTACAAACACAAAGAGACGTATTATGGAAGCATTAGGGAGACTGGTCCTGATAGTAGAGAAACTGTCACCGACTTCTCTTCGTTCTTTGATAATCTTCTTTCTAACAAACCTTCCTCACAAGATCAAGGATACATATCAATGTAGCCTATAAGATAGAGTATATTAGATTAAGTAGCTTCTACCAGCGGATTCAACCGCGTCGAATTAGATTTCTCCATACAAACTTTGGACCCCCGTTTCACCCTTTTAGAAGTCAATGTATAAAAATACCTGCCCCCCTAGCCAAGTTACAACCGTTTCGTTTCGATTCTCTTTTCGTTGATCGCTTCGAGTCGGCCACGCCTCCGATTCCTTTGTTCTGACGTCATCTAGACGCTCAGCCACGTGGTCAGAATAAAGAAATAGGAGGCGTGGCCGACTTGAGGCGATCAACGAAAAGAAAATCGAAACGAAACGGTTGTAACATGACTAGGGGGGCTGGGGCGTCCAGGTAATTTGTAAAATATTAGCAGCTAAATGATGGTATTACATTAGCGACATGTATTATGACTGTCGACGTGAATTTAACTTTTCATCTCAATTCGTTGCTGAGATATTTGACTAAATTGACACTAGAACAGGTCTTTATCAAAATATTTTTTTTCGAAAACTGTTACTACTACACTAATACAACCAACGGTTTGTTAGAGAAAAAATGCTCTACATTATGTATTTTTTGTGGATTTCGTTAACCTTATTATAATTATACTATTAAATGTCTACTATTAATTTATTTTTTTTCATTTTTTATTCATAGTTCACAAAGAGGTACATCACAGAAAAAATATATAATATAGTTCACTACGTTTATTAGTACTTCTAAAAAGTGCATCAACAACAAATGGGTGAAACACTTACAAAAAAAAATCTCATAACCATTCTGGCTATTAAGGAATATACATTTGTCTTTTAAATAAACGATCTTGTTAATAAAATCAGAAACGTAACATTTTTCTCTCATCAAAAAAAAATTAAAATTAAAAATATAATAAAAATTTCTCACAGAGAAACCCGATCACAAAATAAAATCAAAATCGAAAACATTATTAAAATTTTCTCTCAAAACAAAATAAACACTGATATAATTAAAATAAAAACGAAAACGTAACAAAATTTTATATAAGATTTTTTTAAGTTGTTATAATTTTTTTTTACTTTATAATGCCAGAATTATTGATAAATAGAAAATAAATACTTGATGGCACAATTTTAGATGTTATTTTTTTATTTATTTGACTGACCCCTGCGTTTTATTACCAACTCTATGGACACAAAACAGCCTACTGCAGTGACAGCCTTCGGACAGTTAACATTTTAATGCATGACAGGTTGCGATTTATTAGTTTCACTTCGATAGATTATAATCTATCGAAAAATAATTCGTCAAATTGTAAGCTGTATGTTACGGTTTACAATCGTTCGACAGTTTACAATCTCGCGAAATAGATTATAATCTAACGGTATTTACAATTTTACAGTGACATAATATATATCTATCAGATAGTTTATTCAAAAGACAGATGTAAATTCCTTACAAGCCAGGATAGTCAAATAGAAGAATTCCTATTGCAACACATTGTAATGTTTTTGTATTTTTTGGCAGCAATTGTCAAATTAAGTCAGCCTTCTCGTCAAACTTCGTAAATGTCATCGCGACATGTTTCAATGATTTTACATATTATCCAATTGTGCAGACACAAAAATACAAAAGTAAACCTTTATATCACAATATCCACGATGAATCGATATGAGAATAATTACAACAGACACTGAACTTCACTCAAAAAATAATTACCGCTAGCAGAATTTTATTTTGTTTATTAAATATTTTTCCTTCTTGGAAAAAACTAAAATATGTGAAGAAGAAAACTTTTACCTATACATATTTACATTTTCCTATTCATCAAGCGGTATATATATATACATGTGCGTCCAATTGTTGATTGTGGTTGTGTTTGAAAACCCATTTCATAGAACTCCATTGAATGTGATAACAAAGGTTTTCTTTTTGGTTTTCATTATAAATAGTGGATTTTGTTTTGTGAGGTTCTTTTTACGAATTTGTGAATTTTTTATGACTGTCTAAATCAGAGTATTAAGATTCCAAGAATAAAGCTTGATTAAATCTAATTGGATAGTGCTTAATATTGATCAAAAGGCAACCAAGAAAGTCCCTAGAAGTTTATCACGAGTTGTACGTCACGGGTTCAAATCCGGGCAGGTGTTTTACTTTATGTAATTTATTTCATCACCAATACTCTCGAAACGGTGAAGGAAACCATCGTGAAGAAACAGCCATGTCCTAGACTCAAAAATACGGAGTCACGTAGCTTCCACCAACTCGCACTGGGTCCAGCTCTGGAAATATTACAACGCTGATTTTGCTTATGCTTTTTCCTATTTTGTTTACATTTTCAGCAAAAGTCTTCCTTCTTCTTGATCCTTCTCAATGCTGAGGATCGTGACCTGTCAGCTTCATCACTTTCACTTTGATATTCCTCCATCTGTTTTTGTCTCTGGCGGTGTGAAGGGCAAAAGTACCTAGCTATACAGATGTATACCTATTACATTTTTTCTACACTACATTTGATTGTCTTTATGAAATAGTGTGCTCCCATACTGAGGATTGATATTCAAGTCAAAGTTTCAAATTATTTCCTAACAGCTGTTAACTATTCGCAATTGAGTGGTTAAGATGGCAAAAATTCTCAAATCGATAGAAATTGTGAATAAAAATAATTCATTGTGTCTAAAACTAAGTAGTGGAATTCCCTGCCGCAATCTGGGGGCACGGTAGTGCCCCCGCCAAGACACAAGAACACTAAAAAGACTGCCTAGCAACTTACAAAAAGAACTGAAATCCCACCAAAACATTTCAAATAAAATATTGCCAAGACGACCACATAAGGTTTGCCCTGTGAAAAAGATATCAGATCTCATGTAGAGCCAAGCTTCTGAATCTACACGGCTAAATGTATGGCTTGGCTGTTTCGTTACTTACTTCAGAAACTAAATGTTCACATCACCTCCACGACAGTAGCGAAACGGCGAAGCCATAAATTTTTACTGATATGTAGAATTTGTGAAATTAGGGTCGGTAGAGTAAGGCCGTGTATATTCAGAACCTTGACTCTACATGAGATCTGATATCTTTTTCACTGGGCAAACCTTATGTGGTCGACTTGGCAACATTTTACATGAAATGTTTTGGTGGGATCTGTTTTTCCGGGTAACTTCTACCTAGGGATATTTAAGTCATTTGGAACACAGTGCGGTGATTTGGGCTCCTCATGAAGCGAAATACAGTGACATGTTGGAGCGAGTACAAAATAAATTCACAAGACACTTGTACTTCAAACTGTATGGGGTTTACCCGTTTTACCCACTGATGTATCCTACACTGTTCGTACTGGGTATGGTGGGGTACAACGAACTCAGAGTGCGCCGGGAATTTACACTCGCGGCGTATGCTTTAAAGCTCTTGCGTGGAGTAGCGCACAATCCGGGTGTGCAGCTGCACCTGAAGCTGTGCGTGCCAAACCGGTACGAAGAAGAACCAACCTACTGTCAAAAGCACCCCTCACCCGCACAATATGTGTACTTAATGAAGTGCATGAGAGGATCGACCTATTTTCGAGCCATGAGAGTGAAATCGCAAGAGTTTTATTAAATTTTGTTAGTTTTATTTAAATATTAGTTACTGTTACAGTACTAAGTCTGATTTTATATTGTATTTACATATAGGTTACGTTAAGTTTATTTTATTTTTTTTATGTACTTCTCTTATTTTTATAGTTAGTAGTCTAAATTGTAATAGAAGTTAGTATTGTTTTAGATTTTTAAGAGTTAGTGTAAGATGATGACTTTTTCAATTATGATATATATATATATTTTTTTTTTGGTAACCGCTATTGTATTAGGTTCAGCCTGTAAAGATAGTGTGTGTATATTTAATAAATAAATAAATAAATAAATAAAGTCTAGAGTGAATAGGTTACTTCTAGACAAGCGTGCTCTATTGCCGGCTATTTCATTGCTTACCATCAAGTAAGATAGTGATCAAACGGAAGCCTATCACTCTATCAGTAATAAATACAATAAAAAAATAATCAACAAAAATATCCTTGTGAACTTCATTTATAGCTGTAAAAGTTCGTCATATCTGTACCAAAATAGCATTTTCCTAGAAGCGTTATTGATGCACCTCTCCTCTAAAGTAGCTAGATGGTGCCTGGACCTCTGCCAACCCTGTGTGATGCAAAAGGAAGTACACATTTCGAAGTTTATTCTGAAAATGCAGTTTAGATAGCTGTCTGTTCTAAACTCAAATATCTCTACTGTGTCCTTGGTATAACAATATATTTATTTATATCACTAAGTGAGGTAGTCTAAAACAGTTAAAATAGAATATGACCAATTTAAAAAGAAGAAGAAGATTGTCCTGGCGTCCTATCAAGGTTACACAGTAACCTGTATTAAGGTTCGCCAGTCCAAGATCCCATTATTACAGTAATGTAAAATTACAGAGATACTGTTAAATAACTGATAAATAATGTTACCAGAGCTCAATTGCAATTTGCAAAGGTCATTTATGAACACCTGAAACAAAGTGGGCCCCAAAACACTTCCCTGTGGCAGCCCCTATGAAATAAATAGCTCGTCGCTCAAGTAGTTTTCGACCCTAACTACCTGTTTATAAATGAATGAGATGAATGAAAAAACTCATGCAGTACGGGATCGTCATGAGATTTTGATGCACTTTGTACAACGCTTCGATATACATACACATTATTGTTGCCCCAACAATTCTAAACATAAACATGCTTTTATAATATACAAAATATTCGTAAAACGCGTTTTGATCACGCATGCGGGATTGCCCCGCACGCGTAACCCCCGCAAATGTCCATTTCATACAAGTTGTAATGCGTGAAATACGCACGCGGGACGCGTTTTTTTGCATTTCAAAATTTTGCATGCGATGCTAAAAAAATCTGAAACTGCTCCACCCAAAGCGGGAGGAGTTCATAATTCAACCCAAAGACGTCCACTGTTGGACATACGCCTCCCCCAAGTGTCGCCACAGTGAACGGCCCTGTGCATTTCATATCTATCAGATTCCCGCAACCCTTACCAGGTCATCGGTCCACCTTGCAGATGGCCAGCCAACACTGACTCGGTCGCCACTCCAGGCGGGAGAAGGTTTTTAATGACATCCCACTCCAGAAAAGAGGTTCCAAATATTACCATTTGCTATCGTCTAACTGCAGTTACCAGCAACCAAAATGTTTTCATTTTTGCTTTTTTTTATTTGTATCAACAACAAATTAATTATTTCTTCTATACCAAAACTGCTTATCTTTTAGCGTGCATCGTTTTCACGTATCTATTTGGCCTTTACATTATCGTATTAAGCCATAAGTATTTGTAAGAATAATAAACGAATATTTCTTCACCATTTGGTCTTTACATTTCAATTTGAAGCAGAATATTAATGAAAAACAGACGCCAAATAGCGCAGGTGTTGCTTTTTGCGCAGATGAAAATCAATTTCAAATATTAAAAACAAACGATGTTTGAAAAGAAACGAAGTTTAATACAACTGTTTATGATTTGTTTATTTTCAATATCAGTTGGAATGTATCGGCAGATTAATTATTTCTTTGCCTTGATGGCAACCTACTAAGACCTAATGTCCACGGACGCATGGTTTCATAGACGCATATTCGTCATTATACGCAGGTGTACGCCTGTTCACAGCTTGCATACAAAACTATGAAACTCTGTTGCCGATGCGGCAACGTCGTGTCGTTATGTCGTTGCAGTTTCGTCGACAGAGTTATAGAGAATACGCGTCTATGAAGCTATGCGTCCATGAACAGAAGGTCTTACTCAACCTAACTTGACTGGCCTGTTGGTCTAGTGGTTAGTGGCCCTGACTGCTATGCCGGAGGTCGTGGTTTCGATTCTCACCCAGAACAAATGTTGGTGTGATGAGCACAATCACTAGTTTTGTGTCTGGGTGTAATTTATCTATAATGCGTATGTATTTAGAAATATTTGAGAATGTTTATCAGTTTTCTAATACTCATAACACAAGCTCTGCTTAGCTTGGGACTAGACGGCGTTGTGTGATAATTATTATATTATAACTCAACCAATAGAAATTACTTGCATGAGCGAATCAAATCAAATTTCAACACGTTAGGCGCATTGGTTGAGCGATTGGCTGCTGCGCTGTTTGTCGATATTTCGATTCCGCTGGGAACGAATATTTGTTCGGCCTACAGATAGTTGTAGTTCCGGCTATGAGTTTCTTGTGAATGGGAGTTTATATATAATTAATGTTTGAAATTGCATACAGGGGTAATTCCAAGAGCAGGGTAAAATTCTTCGATAAAAAAAACAGGGCAAGTGCACTGAGGGTTCCACACAAACTTACCTATGAAAGCAGCCCCCCTAGCCAAGTTACAATCGTTTCTGACCACGTGACTGAGCGTTGAGATGACGTCAGAACAAAGGAATCGTAGCGTGGCCTACTCGAGGCGTTCGTTGTGAACGATACGATTGTAACTTAGCTAAAGGGGCAGTTCGATTCCCGAATTAAGTTACGAATTGTAAATAAAGTTTTTTTGTGACTTAAATACAAATTTACAGTTTTCAGATTTATTCCTATATCTAAACTATAAGACCTTCCTTTATGTAAAATTTCAGGATTCTGGGTCAACGGGAAGTACCCTATAAATTTTGATTTCTTTGAGAGCGTTGAAATGTACGTTTTTTTTTGACATAAACGGCCGTATCTTTTTTTCCGTTAACATAGAACTTTGATGTTTTCACAGCTTCAAAGGACCGCAGACTTGAATATACGGTTTTAATTTCAACTCGATGCCCTTACGCATTTCTGAGATAAAGGGTCTTGACAGACAGACAGACAGATAGACAACAAAGTGATCATATAAGGGTTCCGTTTTTTCCTTTTTGAGGTAAACCGAACGGAACCTTAAAAATACTTTGAATTTTCTTTGAATTCTTGTTTTTTTTTTTTTTAACAAAATATACTATTAACATAATTACAAATACTGAAACTTAATCAGCATTAAAAAAAACGAAATAAAACAGCCGTTACCTACCTCTTTTGTTTGCTCATACAATTGAGCAAGGAACTACTTAACTTTAATCAATTCTGTTTCACAATGACAAGCAGTGGCCCTCACTGCTTTGTTGGGTTTATTAGTATCTATATTTAACCTTTTTAGAAAACTCAAAAGTATAACATGACGGGTTACCATGACGTTCAAAGTATAATAAGATTGTTTCATTCTTATTTGAGTGTGGGTAAGAGACAGAGCTATACATGTTGTCTAGCGCCATCTCTTACCCACACTGGAAATAAGAATGAAAAAATCTTACTTTAAACGTCATGGTACAGGTCCTGGTCGTATATCCTCATATACTTTAAAACAAAGTCCCCTAACGCGTCTGTCTATACCCGATGAACTCAAAAACTACTTAATGGAATTTCATGCGGATTTCACTTATATACAGATTGATTCATGGGGAAGGTTCAGCACCCCTGGCCAAGTTGATAATCTGCAATCGTTAACTCTAGTCGAAAACTAATCAAATGTATGGGAATGACATCATCTCAACGTTAAGTCACGTGGTCAAGACAAACGAATAGAAAATTCGTAGTCAAGTTCACATAGTTCAAAATTATAGAATGAATTGTTATCGTTTCTACAATGTTCAACGCTACATCCTTTGTTATTGTAGAACAAGCGGCCGACTCAGGCGCGTCAACATAGTTTTCTACAATTGCTGACGGCGAGGCGTTACCAATTAGAAAACGGAATTCGACACGAAACGGTTGTAACTTGGCTAGGGGGGCAGATGTATAATATGTGCACATTATACTAGAGAAAAGCCGAGAATCTTAAAGATTTTTACAGCCGTGCAAAGCCGGGGCAGGTGGCTAATTAGATATAATGATATAATCAATACGATGGTCAAATGATGTAGAATGTTTGAGATTGGGCACGTGATATTTCGCTTGTACGAGTATTTACCTAAAACGTCTCTCGATCTGGATAATGATATATCATGGGAGCTCCAGGAAAGTAAGTCGCTAAAACGGTGCCGTGTGTGGGTTTTTTTTTTTTTTTAAGGTGGGAAAATCATCTAATGACAAATCCCGCTCTTGGGCGGAGCGAGAGATAGTGTCAGACTTTTACTGACTAAAAACCCACTCCTGTTCCTTCGTTGCCTTCGTCCCAGGGCCCCGGGTTTCGTTTTCACACTACCCATGGCCCCAGTAGGCTTCGACCCTGCTGGGCCCCTACGATTTGCTGACGTCACCCTGAGGCGTGCGTGGAACAATACGCGCCGTCGACGACTTGGGCTCGGTCCAGACAGTTACCGGACGGTCGGACGGCGAGCCACCCATTGCTCAGAGTCCCCAGCCACACGTTGCGGGCCTCGAGCTTGGCCCGTCTTATCTCCGCTCGGAGGGTGCGCTTTGCTTCTCTGTATCCCTCGTACAGCTCCGCCTCTCTGGCCTCCGCATCCGGTGGACGGATGCGGCGCCTGCGGTATCTGGCATACCGGCGTCGTGCGGCATTGCACGCGTTGCGCAGTGCCGCAATCTCCGGCGACCACCAGTATACCTGGCGCTGAGCACGTCCTGGACGGAATTCGGGGCATTGCCGCGTCGCAGGTTTGTGACATGGCCTCCCGGAACCACTCTGCCTCGACGTCGATATCGACAGGCCTGTCCGGTGCTTGCACCCAGGCCTGTACCATCGCGGCTTCCAGGAGGAGCTCCCGGTCCATCTGCCTCAGCGCCCATCGCGGACCACAAGGGTTCTGTCGGACCGGCGCGGTCGAGGTTTGGGCGGAGACGTCAAACCGAATGTACCGGTGATCTGAGTATGTCTTCACCCCCTCCATGACGCGCCAGTCAACGACACGCGGCGACAGAGCGGACGAAATGTCCACCACAGAGTCACCCCGCATCCGCACACACGTGGGGACAGAACCCCGGTTTAGGACGACCAGGCCTGTCTCCAGAGCCCAGTCCTCCACCATCCGACCCCGCTGGTTCGTGAACCGAGAACCCCAAGCCAAGATCTTGGCATTGAAGTCCCCGCACACAACCACGGGGAGGGAACCAAACCCAGCGACGACGGCTTTCAGCTCCATTAGGGAGATGTGGAGATCGCTGAGAGATCTGTTCGGGGACAGGTAGACGCCTACCACTGCAATGTCCCCGAACCGTGCTGCCACGCAACCCCGTCCCCTCGTGACAGCCTCGAGGGTCGGGGTACCGGCGGCGGCCGATGAAATTAGAGTCACCGAGCCGTTTAAGTCCTGAACCCAGTCTCCTCTAGGCAGGACATAGTACGGCTCGGAGACAACGGCGATGTTGATCGACCACTGCGCCATGCTCTGGAGCAACAGATCCTGAGCGGGGGCGCAGTGGTTGATGTTTGCCTGGAGGAGACGTAATGGACCCGTATTAACAGTCCATTACAGTCTCCTTCCGAGCCCCACGTGAGGGCCCTGCCGCGGCGGTTGCGGCGGCGACAGCAGCGGCAGCCAGAGAGGAGGCTGCGGCGGAGAGGACGTCGGGGTGGGCTTGCCTCGGGACTTTGCCCTTGGCCTTGGCGGGGGGGTCGCAGGACCTGCTCCCAGCCCGGTGATCGGCCGGCTTGCCTGCCGCCGCACACGCGTAGCAGTGCGGCGTAGCACGGCATTCTGCAGCCTTGTGACCGGGCTGACCGCACTGGAAGCAGCGGTCACTGCGGTCCGCCTCCGCGGTGCAATAGGCTCCCACGTGGTGCCCCACGTGGCAGCGGTAGCACCGCAGAGGTCTGGGCTCCAGCAGTTTTACCTGCGCGGAGACCCAGCCCACCAAGAGCCTTCGGCCTTCGCCAGTGATGGCCTTGGCCGCCGACACAGGGCAGCTCACCGTTACGGCTCGCATTCCCGTGCTGTCAGCGCGGATGGTGCCCGCCCGCACCTGATCGGCGTTGCACCCTCCCGCCCCGACGAGGGCGGCCACCACCTCGTCCACCCTGACGGAGTCGTCCAGGCCCATGATGCGCATGTCCATGCACTTGGTGGGCCTGGACACTCGGACCTCCTCGACGTCCAGGCACGCCCTGATCCTTGCGGCCAGGGCGTCTGCGGCAGGGCCACTGTCCGTACCAGGGACCTCTAATATTCGGGCCCCGGTTGCGGTGCGCCTCATTCGGAAGCCCCCACAGGCTCCAAACTCGCTGAGGTGGCCCACCACCGCCTGTTTCGCCTTTTCCATGACGGTGTTGTACGTCATGCCCTTCTTTTCCACATCTGGCTGTAGTGTAATAACTACAGCCTCGGAATTTGGGGCGCGAAGTCTAGCCGCCATGGTCCGCTTCTTGCGCTGCTGTCGCCGCGCTCGCTTTTTGGCTGCCCTAGCCGCCTTGCCGGCCTTCCTGCTAGCGCCGACAACCGTCCACTCAGCGCCAGCCGAGGGTTCTTCGGGAAGGGGAGGCGGCAGGCGCGGCCTAGTCACCGCTGCGGCAGGAGGTCTTGCCGGTTTAGTGGCGGGCGCCGCCCCGCCCATCTGCCGCTGTTGTTGCTTGGCCGTCAGGGCCGGCCTCACAGGCTCCGACGCCACGGCCCCGCGCCCAGCTTGTCCCGACGGGCCCGCCTTCGGCGCAGCTGCCGTGGCCGCGGCAGCGGCATAAGACGCCGCCTTTCGCTGGCCGGAGGCTGCTAATGGGGGGCGCAGCACAATGCCCTCCAGCAGGGACAAATGCTGCTGGATCCGCAGCTGAAACTGCTGCTGCTGCTGCTGTTGCAGCTGCTGCTGACTGACTTCCACTGACTTCCTGGGCTCCCACGAGCTCGGCCCGAAGCTCGGCCCGGAGCTCAGCCCGGAGTCTCGCCACCCCCTTCTCGAGAGAGGCATCGATAGCCTCCTCGATAGAGGCGGCATGCCGGTGGATCGTCTTCTCCTTGGAGGTCCTCTCTCTCTTCCGGCCCATGTTGCGCAGCGCGGCGACGACCAGCTTCCCCAGCGATCTGCGGGACTCCTCGGCGGAGTCCTCCCTAGCATCCCGCTCGTTGCCAGACGGCCCCGAGAGATCCACCACAGCGCTGGCCACTCCGGGGTGACGTCCCTCCGCGGTAAGTCGGTCGGCTCGCTTAGCGAACTCCTGTGCAGTGAGGCCCCTCCCTTTTCCCCTTGCTCGACCCGCACCTCGCCCACTGGTGGGGATTTTTCGGGACGAGCCCATCTCCCCGTCGGAGGACGATTTGTCCCCCGGTCTGGAGCGCTTCCGGTACACATTCGTGCGTCTACCGGAGTCGTCATCAAACTCCGAGCCCTCCGAGCTCCTTCCAGATGCCGCGTCGGACTCCGACCGCGCATCACTTTTGATGTGGTTTTTAAAAAAATTTGATTTTTCTATTTTGTTCCCACGAGTATTAAACTTCGGGTACTTGCTCAAGTAGGGTGGTTCGCACTAGAGACTAATTTAGCTACCCATCAGTCAAGCTAACAACCTCCCTCACGGTGCGCCGCCGCTTGGAGGTTTGGGGTAATTTTTTATAGAGGTTGTCTTCCTCGCGGCCCGGGCGGTTAAGCCAAGACCCTCGACCCCCATCAAAAGTCAGAAACATGACCTTGGACAATCTCTGGGGCTACGAGACTAACGGTGGCAGAAAGAGGAGCAAGTCTTCCTTCTGCCTGCCCGGTGGCAGGGTGAGTGCACACCGAGCCCGCTCTTACTTCGCCACTGTGCCCTCTGCTGTAGCAGAGGGACACGCGTTGAAGTGTTTCTTCCGACAGAATATTCGCAGGCGGACATCAAGACCCCTTAGGCAGAAGTACCCAAGGGGAGTCGTTGGCCGTCTCCCAGGGTGCACCGTCCCGCAGACTGGCCTTCACTTCGGACGTATCCGCAAGGGAACTACAGCCTGCGGGCACTCGTGGAGGTTTTCTGTCGTAGCACCCCGCCGTGTGTGGGTGAAGTTACTCATATCTGATGGGTAACCGTTGTGCTTGGGTAGCTGTCCGGCTATCCGGAGATCATCCGGACCGAGCTCGAGTTGTCGACGATGCGTAGTGTTCCACGCGCGCCTCAAAGAGATGTCGCCAAAACCGTAGGGCCCCAGCTAGGCCGAAGTCTACTGGGACCATGAGCTTGCTTGCGAAAAGGAAACCCGGGGTCCAGATACGCAAGGCAAAGAAGGAACATAGGAGTGAGTTTGAGTCAGTAAAAGTCTGACACGCCCTCCCACCGGCCTAGACCGGGAGAAGTCATTGGATAATTTCTCACCTAAAAAAAATAACCGTATCATCATCGTTATCATTGCAGCTAAGAGACGACAACTGGTCATAGGACTCCCTCAAGTACCTATCACCATAACAACTGATTCTGTGCATCTCGCTTTCATAGATTTCCATAACCCTTCCCAGATCATCGGTCTTTCGGTACGCGGTCGCCACTCCAGAACCTTTCGGTCATGTAAAAAATATTTATCGTAATACGAGTAATACGCGGCCTCCAAAGCGTTTAGCGTTCTAAATATTAGGGGTTAAAGGGCGTAGGGCGGTCTTCCACGTGGTTCGTTCTTCAAATCAAAGTTTCCATCACAAAAGCGTTTAAACCAAAATTGCACGGCGTTCATTAGCAGTCCAAACGCAACATTAAAATTGCGAGCTGTTTCTGCCGCGTTAGTTCCGCGTCGGAACTCTTATTCAAAAATCACTCGAATTTTCAAAGCATCCATCTTTCTTGTCTAAACTGAATAAAAAAACAACTGAAAGTCGATAATCGAATGTTGGCACACATTTCTTAAAAGAAGAACTTCATAGGCACCATATGAAAAAAGTTACACTCAAAAATCTCAAACCTTGAAGGTTCTATGTCAATTCGAAGTACCTATTACAATAAAACGGTAATACTTTAACCCCTAACCTATTACAATCAGATTTTCATAGAACCTCAGTTCATGAGCAAATGGCATAACTTTTAATACCATTCTGCTCTAAAACTCTTTTGTATAAACACGATTCACAGTTGCACTTAGTCAGATTTTTTCCTAACCGTCTTAAGACTAGTTAATCAAACCTTGAACTAAAAGCTCTCGAGAACTTTACCAGATCTCTTTCGCGGTAATAAAATAAATTAAAAAAAAAACCTTTAAGTAGGTAGTGCAGTCTTCATTTATTCAACGGGGGAATTGAAGTAATTTCCAGAAGGAAAATTAAAAAGGAACGAACTTATCTCGGCAGGCCCTCGCAATTACAGCATTGCTAAACAAGTTAGGTTTTTGCTCGTGCCTCGTCCAGGCTTTTAGAGATCCTTAACAAAAGGGTGAAAATGGCAACACGCTATACCAATGCCAATGGTCAGTGCATATATACGGTTTAAGACATTGATTATTTTATTATTATAAAAATAATACAGTTCACTTAAAGTGAAAAATACAAGTTATTCTTAAACACTAAATTCGTTGACATAAGAAATTTAGGCACTCAAATAAACCAGTAAGTAGTAGCTAACCACAAAGCTACAACAATGTACAATGTGTATAGTTCACATAGCATTATATTCTTCATTAATCATAATAGTTTCTTAAAATACAAGTTCTTTTACCATGGGAAAATACTAAGAAGGTTACACTCGAAGTAAAGCGACAGTCGGTACGATCTCCGTTTTTAAATTTTTGTGGTTGCGGAACCTTTGTTAAGCATGTCCACCTGGCCAGTTTTTTAGAAAAGGCCAACGTACTATCACACTAATCTTTTACGTTCCGTCCTAACAGACTCGCTTAATATCAAAGAGTCGTTGTGAGAATTTTAATTAGCAACGACTGTCCACCTTTTTTCCAATTGGAAATCATCAAATGGCTCTAAGTAGAACACACTTCAATCAGAGTCGTTTGGCGATGAAAAGTCTGAAGGAGTTTCAGACATTGTTTCTTCATTTACCCTATGCGTTTTAGAGTCACGGCAACTCTTTTAATGTTCCCACAGCCGTAGTAGTAAGTTTTGCTGGAACCTCTTTGAGACGCGCGTGTAACACTACGCGCTGTCAACTTGGCCTTGGTCCTTACCAGATGGCCGGACCATAAGCTAGCAGCGAGCAAGCCTGCGTCTAGCGCGGCCTGAATCTAGACTACGACTCCGGATGCCTGGGGTGTACCTGTTGTGGTAGTTGGGCCGCGTAAATGTCCGTTTCCTCACAGGAGATCATCTTCTTTTCTAGCATTAGTCATTCACAGAAGCAGGTCAGTGCTTCCCATTTCCTCTCGCTCCAGACTATGACCTGAATCAAGATTGCTAGAGAAAGAACGCCTTCACGAGGATACGGCAAAAACGGAGCAGGCTTCCAAAATGTGCTCCACCTCGTTCTCCGGGCGATCCGCATAATTTTAACACTCGGGTGTTTCTTCGACCTGAATCAGATACAGAAATCTTCCGAACTGGCCATGGCCAGTGAGGACCTGCGTCACTCCTCAAACAAGACTTACCGCGCCGCGATTTTTGCGTGCACTATGTAGCTATATGTATAATGTAGTACAATACCTTAATACAAAAATAAAGCTTAATATTACAACCCATTTCCTTCAGCTTACATTGTTAGGTCGAAAACCAATTGAGTGGAGAAACAACGCTAGCGAGGTCCTCAGATGTCGAGGGATTATTTAATTTTCAAAGCGAACAAAAGCGTATCGTTAACAATAAAATAGACATAAATAACAAAACATTTGAAACATCTTAGGTCATAGTAAAAATTATCTACATTGTGCTACATTTTTGGAATTTGTTCGAAGAAATGATAGGTACCAATAATGGTTGTAAATTTGTGGTGCTCGGGAAATCTCGTAATTTCCGATAACTGTGTCCGCGGAAAAAGATATTAAAAAAATATCTAAGTACAACAATTTGTGTAGATTTTTAGCTCTGCAGGCTAAATAGGTTTTAGTAAGTAAAAGTCTTTCACTCCTTGTCGCTCCACCTAGAGCGAGAAGAGTCACTTGACTCCACGTAAAAAAATATTAGTATCTACACATCTATAGAAGCTGCAAACTTGGTTTTACACGATCAATTCTAACAACATCCCAAATATCAGCACAGTGTATTTTTTTTTTAAACTTTGTATTTATTAGCGACCTTACATGATTAAAGTATCTATGGTGACTGGCCTAAAATAATATTTTGAAGAAAATTATCAAAATACGTTATTAAAAACTAAAAGATACTCTTTTAGTTTTTAATAAAGAGTATCTTTTAGTTTTTAATAACGTAGTATAAAATAAACAATTTTCCAGCAACAGATGGCACGAATGTTGGGTCGCTGTACTGAAAATAATATTCATACGAAGAAAGCTCAAAGACTAACAACATAGCGACTGTGCTTTACACAGTGTTCAAAACACATTGAAATTTATCTGCAGTGCTCGTTTTTGTTGAGTTTTACAAAGCCCGCAGTGTACCCTAATACATTCTCTCTTGTCGAGGTAAAATGTATGTATGTCGATAGTTAGTGATGTAGTTTCACGTAAATGGTATGCAAAACCACTCTGAGTACGTTGGGAAAGTGACCCTGACAGGCTTTTAGTCACACCCGGCGAAGGCCCAGCAACCCTTTATTGTGTACTGTTTAATTTTGAACTGTAATATCGTGTTTTGTTATCAAATATTTCTAATA
Source organism: Mythimna pallens (assembly GCA_961205895.1). Lineage (NCBI taxonomy): Eukaryota > Metazoa > Arthropoda > Insecta > Lepidoptera > Noctuidae > Mythimna > Mythimna pallens. Next base: position 7,464,189 of record OY540835.1, on the reverse strand, counting down.
ACAGTGATTTTCAGCGTGGGAAGTTCACTAAGATCGTTATTATCAAACTTTATTTGGTTTTAACTTTAAACTTTGAAGTTAATTTAATCCTTAACGAAACAAAGTTTGAATAAATCAAACATTTGACTTTCACAAACATCGAACGCGAGAAATCGAAGACAAAGCCGCTAATCCTTTGATTTTAAAACCCTTTCGATATACTCACATCACCGCACAAAATCTGTTTATAATTCCGTATAACATTACAACAAAATCATTTCGTAACATAACCATAATCCAATGGTTATTACGTCATAAAACCTCGGCTCAGTCACAACGTACCTGAAAAAAAAGTGGGCATCATCGAAGCATTTCATTTAAAAATAACGCGATCCTTCCGGAATACTGGAGATTGAATGGTCTCTTTGGCCGGAGATACCCGCCCGGGCCACTGGAAGGGTAAATTGGTACATTTGGAGGCCACATTTCGGACGTACAGGCCATTATTGGGGTCTCGGACGGGGGAGGAAGATACCGATTTTGTGCGGACTCTCGCTCAAACGCCTATTTACCTGCTCGGCCGGTGCGACGCCTTCTTTGTGCCATCTAATGGAAAATTTATCTTTGAATGTATAATGGACCAAAAGATAGAGGTGCGCATTTTAAATATTTTTCTTGGAAAGGACACACAAGTGAATGATATTATAACTTGGCTGCGCAAAGGGTCTTGTTACTTGTGTTAAGCTATGATTATCTCTGGATATTACATTGTTAACATAACAGTTGTACTGTATTTTTCTGGAGGGATTAAAAACTTGTCCGAATTTCTTCAAAGGAAGTTCAGTGTCACTTTTAATTATTCACAAATTGATTCCTAGTGGATATTGTGATGTAAAATTGGTGTAGTTTTATATTTCAAGTATCTGCGCAACTGGAAAATATGAGGAATCATTGAAATCGGCTCGATTTTGGTAAAATTGGGCTGAAAATTTTAAAGTTGTCTTGGTACATTTTTTTTTATTGTTGATAGATTCGCGCTTGACCGCTATCTCATCTGATGGAAGGCAACGATGTGATCGTCGATGGATCGCAGTTACCTAGAAATAACCTATTCACTCTTGACTTAAAGATTCCCGGTTTGCTGCCAAATACTACAATAACATTAAAATATGTACATCCATATTCTAATGATAAGTAAATTAACCATTCATACGAAGACATGGCTTAAAGGACTTAGTATCCAAGCCAAAAACATTAACAATCGCAAAACTTGTCCAACTGTGACACACTTCATGCCCGGATCAATCATTTTCTGTTCTGCCACAAAAAACTTTTTCCTTTCTATCAACAGTCGTGGGATTCAACCATTTCTAGAAAAAGTCGACCGTAATTAAACTACCACAAAAGAGCTTTGTTCGGTTGAGTCAAAGGTATTAAAACTTTTGGGTATATTTAAGCTGGTGAACTAATTCATCAGCTTTTATCCTAATTCAGTTCACAGCCAGACATTAGACCGCGTTTCCACCTGCATGCCTGTCGTATAACATTGCGAACTACCGTGGCATGAAGTGGTCGTTCGTACCACGCAATCACGCAATTTTATTCGACTTGCATGCAATTTGCTTGCAGGTGGAAAAGTGGCCTTATGCATTTCCCAAGTTGTTATTTGAAAAAGGCTCTCCTCCCGCTCTGGGTGGAGCGAGAGAGATTATCAGATTTTTTATTACTAAGACCACTCACCTGTATTCTTTTAGTTGCCCTTTGCGTTCCAGGGCCGCGGTAGTTCTTTCGAACTATCCTGCAGCGCGTATTACCAATTAAGATTGATGCTCCATGGTAGCCCACCACGTAGGCTTGCGGACGGCGAGCAATGGGTAGCTTGCCGTCTGGCCGTCCTGTAACCGTCCGGACCGAGCCCGAGTCGTCGAAAGCGCGTAGTGTTCCACTCAAAGAGATATCTGGATATATAGAGATAGCTGCATTAGAGAGAGGTTCGGATAATTTACGTTGAATAAAACCAATATCTATCAAAGTAATTTGAAAGTATTCACCAGCGCCTCGCTACCAACTTGGGTCCTGACGCATTCCAAAATATGATATTATTTGTCGTGTATTCCATCGAATGTAAACAATATGAGACAAGCGACAAAGATAATACCTGTCACGCTTGTAATTAGGACAGCCTAATAATTAATTACGAAGCTAGGCCTTGTGTCCTCACTCATCTTATCGTCATAAATGTTATTATATTTCTTGACAAGTCTAGGGTCTGTGTTAATAAAGAGCCTTTTATTTTATCTCCAAGTGCTCTCAAGTATCACACTAATATTATAGAGGCGAAAGTTTGTGTGCATGTTTTTAACTTTTTCACGTTCGAACGGCTGAACCGATTTAGATAAAATTTGGCACACGGCTAGACCATGTCCGGGAATTGGAAATCTAAAAGGCACCTAACTTATTTTGTATAATAAAAACAAAACGATTAAGTCTTATAATATTCAATATATCAAAAAAAAATATTATTTTATTCTTGATAGGTTCGCGCTTGACCGCTACATCACTTAATGGAAATCTCTCGAGGATGCAGTCGACGATGGAGCGCGCTTACCTAGAAGTAACCTGTTCACTCTTGACTTAAACATTCCCGGGTTGTAGCCATCAGGAAACACAGATGCAAGAAATTCCACTCCTTAGCTGTACGCACAATGAATGTGTTCCCAAAACGTTTATTTGCAACAGCGATTTATGTATGATTTATGGTGTTGAAAATAGAAAGTGCCTGCTATAAGGGCAAGCCCTTTAATCTCACCTATTCTTACAAAATGGATAGATCCAATGTAGAGTATTCTGTGAAGGCACACATCATCTTTCAGTTGTTTGAGCCCTGACTCAACATACTGATTAATTCTCCGAAGAGTTTATGCCGCAGGGTACTATATGTCAACGGTTTCGTAGAATATAGCCTAACTACACCTAACTGAGAGCTGAGTGCCGCGCCACAGTAGCTAAGATACTATATAATGTGTAATTTAATAACCCTTACATAATATTATAAAACAAAGTCCCCACCGTGTCTGTCTGTCTACTCGCTAAACTCAAAAACTACCGAACGGATTTTAATGTGGTTTTCACGAATAGATAAAATATTTAAGGGTGAAGGTTATGGTGTATCACATGGGTGTTTCGGAGGTACATGATCAGATTGGGCAGGAAAAAACACCTGGGTGTCACCATTGTGCGGATCACGTTGAGGACACTGTGATGCATACACTAAAAGTCTGTCCCACTTAGGTGGAGCACCGCCGTATCCTCGTGAAGGCAATCAGCAATGGCGATCTTTCGCATCCAGTTCTGGTTCAAGCCATGGTACGGGGCGAAAGGTAATGGGAAGCAGATATCTTCTTTCCACGAAGCAGTAATACGAACGAAGAAAGTGACTGAAACCGCGAATGCCCATCCTCTGCCGTAGGTGATGCCTTGAACATCGGGAGTAGCAAGGCGATTCCTGGTTACCGTATGTTTGTAGATGGTGAGCAATGGACAGCTCGCCGTTGGCCGTCCGATAAGAACCAAGCCCATGTTGACGGCGCGTTGTATTCCACGCTGTCACACCTCGACGACATGTCCGCGAAGCGAAAGGGGAGATGCCTACTAGGACTGTGTGATTATTCGAAAGAGTTACAGTGGAACACTAAAGGCAACTGAAGGAACATAAGAGGGTCTTAATCTTAGTTTCTCTTTAGTAGAGAAAAACCGAGAATTTCAAAGATTTGATAGACCCGTACGTAGCGTAGCTAGGGCGGGTCGCTTGTACCTAATGCATAATTTGAATATATTCAATGTTATAATTTATTGTTTTATAATTCAACCATTTTATTAATCAGTGAATTGATATCGGTATAATGTAATTGATTCATATTAATTATGTTAATAATAATGCTCATTTATTGGCTCGCATTTCCAAATATTTGTGTATTCGAAAATTATTTTGTTTTCTGTGTCTGAATTTACTTTACCTCAATCACATAGAGAAGAACTTGGGGATTTATATCGACAGCACTCCTTCCTGGAATAAACAACTGCAGAAACTGCGTAAACTCTTTGCCTCGGTGGGTTCCATGAGGCGCTTTCGTAATTTTCTTCCCATTTCTACTAAAATTGCGATGGCACAATCTCTTCTTCTCCCAATCTTGGACTATGCTGATGCCAGCTATCTTGATCTCAACCAAGACCAATTGGATAAGCTTGAGCGACTTCAAAATCTTTGTATCAGGTTTATTCAGGGCTTGCGCTAGTATGACCACGTTTCTGAATTTCGCACTCAGCTCAAATGGCTTCTCATTCGCCTTCGCCGAAATGCTCACATACTTTCTGTGCTTTACAATGTGCTCTTTAATCCTTCGACTCCTTTTAATCTTAAAGAACGCTTTCAGTTCCTCTGTGACACATATTCTAGGTCCTTGAGGTCATCGGAGCATTTAAAACTTAGTATTCATATGCATTCCACTTCGTTCTTTGATAAATCTTTCACGATACAAGCAGCACGTGTGGAATGAATTACCCGTAGAAGTGAAGCGTGCGCAAGCGCTACCGACTTTCAAAAAGATGATGAAGGAGTATTACCTATCACTTTAATTTTTCTTCTCCTTTCTCTATCGTATATTTTAATATTTATTATTTGATAATGTACCTAATTATATATTATATGTATATATATTTTAATATCTTTTTATGTTGTTGTACACTGACAGCCCCAATCTTTTACTTTCGTTTCAGTCCATCCAAAGGTGTCGTCGTATCGTTTCTTCCGCACGATTTCGGTTCAGGAACGTCCCGAACTTGGCATGTCCGTTGACCTGCGTCATGCGAAAGGTGAGGACGCCGTGTTGCCGCTCCAGCCACTCCTCAAAGAGGGGAGTTACCGCCGTAATTATGGCGTGCCCAGCACTGGGTTGCAACAGTCGCCATTTCACCATGAGATCTCGCCAGAACTCAGTCTGCCATGCCGCCACTTGTCGTGGCAGCGTGGTTTCACCCCGGCGTTACATCTCCATTCGCAAATCGTGCATGCGTACAAGGACTGTTGCCTCTTGGTTCCACGGTTGTAGGCTGGGTTACTTCTTCTGAGCTCTCATACTGGGGGCCCCGTTGGACCAGGAGCCCGTGGCATTTTGCCAGCCTTGCCACCCTACCTTACCGCTAGTGACCAGGATAGTTGATATTCATGTTAACACGCCCGCCGACTATAATATCGACGGTGAAGTGCCAATACCTTCTATCTAACATTTTTCGAGAAAATTACTTTTTAGCGGTTTTAGTTCAAATGTGTTTCCGCATGTTTTTGTGAAATCTCTGAAGCGAATATTTAGTTGCAACTGCATCAAATTAAATTGTGGAAACACTTCCTAACTAAACCAACATGTCAATTTTTAGTATTACCTCCTAAAGTTTTTAAGACAAAAATTTTTGACTTCGACAGTTAGGAGTTCTTGTCACTTTGCCGTCGATATACAACGTGTAACAAAAAGGGTATATACATCAAGAAGCGGTGAAGATTATAGGTGGTATAGAATCTCTATACAAAGTTTCAGCTCAAAATGAATTACTCAAAGAATTGATACCAAATTGTTGGTATCGTATGATTCTTGAATTCAAATCATAACAAACGTGTCACGACACTACGAGGGTCAATAACATTCCACGTCACTTGCTAATATTACGAAACATTTCTTCTGTAAATCTGATCGCCTAGTACCTGTCTACCTAATTTTGATGTTGCGTTTACACGTGGGCCCAGCCTCGGCCAATCGCCATTGTTTAAACGGGGTTTCCCCTTTTACACAATAGCTAGGGATAGAGATTGCCCGCGGCGCGCGCTTGCATGAGACGCTCTGTTCGCCTAGTACCTGTCTACCTAAAATTTTGTCTCAAAAAATATTTATTTATTTTATTTATTTATTAAAACTTTATGCACTAGTAAGAAACACTGTACAAAGGCGGACTAAAAATTAACTAAAATAAAAAATGATAAATAAATAATAACAATCAATAATGGAAATATTTTTCCATAGTCCGAGCAAAGTAAATAAAATGAAAAATAATAATTCAACTTACATTTTTAAAGATGTGGTTCGATGTGATTGATGACAACTAAATAAATCTGGCGAAGCTTCTACCTGATTGCAGTACCACTCGCAGAAGGTCACGCGAGGCAAAAAATCTGCAGGTATTAGCTCCTGGGTGCGACGGAAATGGTATGGGTGCTGACCGTCATTGTGCAACACTTGCCATACTTGCATATGGTTTGAGGCATCCAGCGCTAATGCAGCTCGCCGAGTGCTAGTACGCGGGTTATTTTCAAAATGCTCCAGTACGGCTTCCTCAAATTCTGGATCGGTAGTGTTCGGGCGACCCCCTAAACCAGGAGCGTGGAAGGAACCGGTTTGGTGCAGACGAAGTACCATCCGATGGAAACACGCCACCGAAGGAAGCTGTCGACGCTCAGCTTCTGGCCTACCCTCGATAAATCGGCGACGATAAAGTTTGCGAGCAGCTCGCACATTACCGTCCTCTCTTCCGACACACAACATCATCTCATAATATTCACTATTACTTTACACCATCATACGATTGTCACAACCACAATTAATCACAAGCACCGAACCGGATATGCGACTGCAATGTACGATTATTGGTCGTCCACTAATGCAAAATTTTACTTTATTTATTTACCTAATTTCACTTTAGGCTAGCCTTTCGGCGCGCTCAAAGATGCCGCATGCCGCCAAAGGGAGTAGCCGAACGAACGATGGAAACATTGCCATCTCTCTCACATAATACACGCAGGTGGCGCGTGCGACAGGGACACAATATTTTATCGTATTCAATATCATACTGAAAGGAAATTAGGGATCTGTGATTGCGCAAGCCGCTGTTAAATTCAGCAATAACAATTCTCGTTTCTTATGGACTCCTAGTACTTTTGCATGTTTTTCATTTATTTTGAAAAGATAAATTAAGACTGAACTGGCTAAACTGTACCATACCGGCTGCTGAGTTATAAGCTTATAATATTTTTGTAGAAAAGGTTTATTTATGTCTAAGAAGTAATTACGCAGACTTAATGTGCGCAAGCGTGTAGTTTCTTAGAAAAAAAAAAAAATGATATTATTTCGTAACATTTGACAGTATTTTGACAGGTTTCATTTACTTTGTACTTGTTGGTAGTATCTATGACAAAGGTATTAGTTCATACTGTGTTGTAGGTACCTACTCGATTCTATGGAGATTACTTTGTCGACAATTGTTACGTTCAATCATTTGTTTGTTGCTATCCTATCTACGTAAAACAATAAAAAAATAGGTATTTCTTATTGTCACGTAGATACCAGATAGATACCTAATTATTCCATATCCATACGAATACCCTTACCTACTTAGAGTCTCCTCTAAAAGCGGCGCGCGCACTCGCTCTAGTTTTTGGCATGGCTTGTTGTTCACAAACATTATTTTAAAGAGTGTATCACTATCAATGTATGCGTTTTAAGTTAAACTAAATTGTGTTATAACAAAAAAGTCGATTTAAATCAACGATTTTTTTTTATATCATTTGATTTTAATTGAGATTTAAATTACTTATTAAAATCCATGATTTAAATCATCTCAACTCTGCAAAAAAGTACCAACTTATTAAAGTCCTCTAATTAAATTAAATTCAAGAACGGAACCCACTGGGAGTTTATTTGTACTAGGAGAGACATAAGTTGCTTAGAAATGATATTTTGGGTTCAAATATTATGATATGAAATCCTTTTTCGTGGCGTCTTTCGCACGTTAATCAAGTAATTAATTTCTCGCAAACTAAGTGCCTACTATGTATGGCAACCGACATAAAAAGAATTAGGTACGTAAGAACATTTGTAGGAATGTAGTTACTAAATTAGGTAAGTATTATTTACTGTGTTGTAGGTACCTACTCAATTCTATGGTAGATTACTTTGTCGACAATTGTTACGTTCACTCATTTGTTTGCTATCCTATTTACGTAAAACAATAAAAAAGTAGGTATTTCTTATTGTTTCACGTAGATACCAGATAGATACCTAATTATTCCATAACCACACGAATACCCTGGAGAGCAGTGGTGGCCGAGTGGTAGCGGCCCCGACTTACGAGTTGTAGGTCGCGGGTTCAAACCCAGCCAGGCGCATTACTTTGTGTAATTTATTTCATCACCACTGCTCTCAAAACGGTGAAGGAAAACATCGTGAGGAAACCGGCATGTCCTAGAACCAAAAATTCAAAGACATGTGACATCCACCAACCCGCACTGGGCCCGCGTGGTGGATTACGGCCCATTCCCTCTCCTAGAGAGGAGGCCTGAGTCCCAACAGTGGGAACATTAAAAGGCCGACTATGACTATGACACGAATACCCTTATCTACTTAGTCTCCTCAACTAAAAAAAAAAAAACATTTTTCTTCTCAAAACTATTTTCCTTTGAAAAATTTTGTTAAGAAAAATAAACATCCGGAACCCTTTATCCACTGTTTGAAAAAGTACCAGGAGTAAGAGGTTTGTTTTTATTCATGAACAGTTCACTGACACCGATCAGCTGACTTTTTGCTAGTGATGTATTGATTTCAGTTTGAAATGTTCGGTTTCTGGTATCATGTGTATTGAAATAATTCATAATTTCCTACCATGTAAACATAATGTTAGAAAACCCTTCCCGTATCGTTTGTTATCTTATCAAGAAGCCGTGCACTTGGTATGTATATACCCTTTTTGTTACACGTTGTATAAAGAAGAAAAGTATACTTTTTACGCGGACGGAGCCAGGGTCAGCAGCTAGTACTTCCATAATGGAATAATTTGTTTTGTTTATTACCAGTGCGGTAGTGACTTTTACCCAACAAGTTTTTATTGTACACGCAGCCCGCTAGTTTTAATATACAACTCGCTAAGTTTTTATATTCGCCACACCGATCTGTAACTTGTGGTCCAACGAACTGTGATGTGGCCAGAACAAAATAAAAAAAAAGAATACGTTTATGCTGCGCTGTTAGTCTAAACTAACATTAGTAAAAATGTGTTTATGAGGAACACATTTTTACTAATCAGCCTCTGCTTTCTAGTTCCCACTGCTGGGACTCAGGCCTCCACTCTCTAGGAGAGGGAATGGGCCGTAATCCACCACGCGGGCCCAGTACGGATTCGTGAATGTCACATGTCTTCGAAGTTTTGGTTCTAGGACATGCCGGTTACCTCACGATGTTTTCCTTCACCGTTTTGAGAGCAGTGGTGACGAAATAAATTACATAAAGTAATGCGCCTGGCTGGGTTTGAACCCGCGACCTGCAACTTGTAAGTCGGGCCGTTACCACTCGGCCACCACTGTTCTCACTTTTACTATTGTACAATTACAAATCTCCTTAAGTGAAAAAGCGGATTTCCCTTCCTTTTTTTTTTCAAAGTATACTTCCTCGACTTATACTCGACTCATGTTACTATGAGAATGGTTCCAGAAAAGCGTGATTTTTTAAAGGCATAAACTAGAGCTTGAATGTGATCCCACCTGATGGTAAGCTGCGACGCAATCGTTGATGCCGAAGGACACTCTAGTGTATTACTCTAGCCTTGAAGACACCTAAATTATAAACGGATGGGAAGACCGCAGCGGTACAAACGATGAGGCGAAACGCTTACTCCGGACCGTAGAAGTGCCAACAATGTAGGTAAGTAAGGGTAAACAAACGCCGTACGTCGGGTTGTCCGATGGTAGAAAGGCGATGGCGGAATCAAGTCATGTAATTCCCGCGCACACTTTCCAAAATTCATCCTATAGAATGCCGAAAGATTGGCTACCCTACGCCTACTCCTGGCTTTGTAGATTGCCTTAACCAAATCTGAAATTGAACTGAAGTTAAACCATGTCTTTTCAGTTTACTTAAAAAAAGGAACTCTCATATTAAGATTTATGTGATGTGATCAATATAATTATTAAATTATTATACAGCAACTGTAGTTCAATTGGCAGTTTATTCTTGTGACATTTCTAAACATTAGAAAATATGCATTTCCAAAATGAGTTTTTTTGAGATGGGAACTCATCCGATTACTTCTCGCGCTCTAAAGTGGAGCGAGAAGGCGTGCCAGATGTTTTATTCGTAAGTTTCCAATTTTCCTAAGTAAATACCAACCTAATCGTTTCCAAATAGGATCCATCGCACTGATTTTATCAGTACCATATCTCACACCAGGGTCCTTTGGTTGTCTTTTGCGTTCTAGGACCACGGGTTTCCTTAACAGAAATTTCCCGAACGCAAAGGGCAACTGAAGGACCCAGGGGTGATGTTACTCAGTAAAAGTCTGACACACCTTCTCGTACCAACCAGAGTCATTGGATGATTTCCCAACTGAAAAAAAAATTAATCAACCATACGTACTAAATCTTACAACGCACTTCCACGAACCTGCTCAAAAATCCATAATTCAAGAGGAATATTAAATAATTGCCGGCACTTCAATCAGGCTACAACAATAAAGTCAGAAATTTGAAGTACCGTAAAACAAGGCAACGCATGCGGCGAATGGGTACTTCGTTTGAGCAGTGCTGGCATCTGTATAGAACATAAAATTTGAGGCTTTACTTAATGTCCTACGAGAAGGACAGAAGGATAACTTTAACGTCGGTAACAAGTTGTCACTTGTCAACTAATGGTTAGGACATCAAAATCTGGGTTGATGTTGATTTGCTGTGTTCTGCCTTGTTTTATTGTCGTCTCGAAGCTGTGGTATGACATGACAAAGGTTTTAGAATTCTAAAGATAAGTTTGATGAAAATGGTGCTTTCTGGTGCTCACGGTGATGAAAATACTAATAATTAGGTTCTACAATTCCGCTTTCAAAATGATATCTTTAGTAGGAACGTGTTTAATGATAATGTGCTCTGTTTTTTTTACTGAATGCGAAGTGGACTAATAGAAGAGCTGCACAGGTCCATTTACAAGGTTATGATCTTAATGTAACAAAATTCCCCATGCCTCAGAAACCACAGTATAGGTATTTGTATGTTTGTTATTTCCTCACGCCCGAACGGGTGAACTAATTTGGATGAAAGGCACATTGGGTAGAACGTGTCATAGAATAGCACACAGACTCGTTTTATCCCGGGGATTTCATCTACTTTCACGTAGACGAAGACGTTGGCAATAGCTAGTGTTAAACAGCAATGCAATAATTCAGCAATAATCTCTATTTAGTGACGTCATAGAAACCAAATGCACAATTACTATCTCAGTCCCACCCGCGATGGTCAGATATCTCTGCTGATGACCGAAAATAGAAGTCATCTGCACACGAGTTTGACTATCAAAGATGACTATTAGCATATCTTGATTGCTCCGAAGAATACTCTGTTAGTAACTAATTTATCGACATAGAGCTGTTAATACTGAAGAGAAAAATCTATTCGGTAGGTAAGGGAATTTATTACCGGAGCTACAGGGTTATTCGAAAAAGGCAACGCGGCCCGAAACGCAAAGAACATCTAAAAGAACACAGTTGGATTTTAGTCAGTAAAAATCTGCGCTCCCTCTCGCTTTACCCAGAGCGCGAGGAGTTATTTGATGATATTCCAGGCTAAAAAAAAGAAACTGGATTTTGGTATGTGCATAAAACCTGTTCAAAGTTCAAAAATGCAGTTATTATTATTTGTAGATTTGTAAAAAACCACTGATTTTACTTTTTCTCTCTCTCTCTCTTTGAGAGCAGTGGTGGCCGAGTGATAACGGGACGTAACGCAACTTAACGCCGACTTACGAGTGTAGGTCGCGGGTTCAAACCCAGCCAGGCGAATTAGTTTGTGTAATTATTTCATCACCACTGCTCTAAAAACGCTGAAGGAAAACATCGTGAAGAAACCGGCATGTCCTAGAACCAAAAATTCGAAGACATGTGACATTCATCAACCCGCAGAGAGGAACATTATAAGGCCGACTATGCTATGCTATGCTCTCTCTTTGCGTCAATTTTTTTTTTGCCATTTTATTTAGAGTCAGTCTTCCTCGTCATTTTTCGCCAGATATTTTAATTCTGGGTCTTCGAGCCATTCACTTGGGCTTTCTTTAAGTCATTGCTGATTACACGTATTCAAGACAGAAGGGGGCTTTTTGGACTGTTTTTACTGTTTAATAGGCTTAGTATATAGTATTATATATCATGAATACGTAAATACGTCTGTTAGTCGATAACATAACCGGCCCATGCTGAAAACTTGCGTTGTGGACTCGTCACATTTTGCTTGTAGACACGGCATTATGCTGAGCGTACGACCGTTTTGGTCGGACGTGGCGCATATATTTTATTTTTAATTATGTGTTTGTCATGGTAAATGTTTGCAATATGTTAGTTTTAAGTTTGCGCCTTTTCCGGAAAATAAAAACTTTATCTTTCTTTCTTTATTTCTTTCTTTCTTTTATTTTCTTTCTTTCTTTCTTACTTTCTTTCTTTCTTTCTTTCTTTCTTTCTTTCTTTCTTTCTTTCTTTCTTTCTTTCTTTCTTTCTTTCTTTCTTTCTTTCTTTCTTTCATGAAAAAACAGTAGATACTTAGTATTTGAGCAAATTATAACCACATCAAAACTCTTTTAAGGTTCACTCAGAAGCCATTACCTTAATAACTGCGCTGATAAACAGTATAAACTTAAAAAAAAAACTCATAATTGTTACAAAATATAATAATAGTTTGTATGCTTAAAACTAAGTCCATAAAAAAATATTTACAGTTTTATGGCAACAATAATTCCGGGCACGTCGAAACTTTAGTTCCGCCGTAGTTGCCCACCCGCCCGTCAGACCACGTTTCCATATACTACGAATTTCACAAAGTTTACATTAACAAAGCCTTTTTACACGACAGCCTTTTGCTACCCTCCTCTGGTATACATATTTTTATAAACTTTGTAAAGAACTTTTATCAAGCCCAAGAGGTACCTTTGTATCTTATTTTTAAACTATATAGCTCGCCGTCAGTCCGTCCAGTAAGAACCGCGCCCGATTCGACGACAGCGCGTTATGTTCCCTGTGCGCCTCAAATATATATCAACGAAATAGGGGCCCAAGTCCTGCAATTTTTTTATAAAAATAGCAGACTTGGGCCTCTGTTTCGAACGAATTTCGTCATTCCAACACTATCCCATTGTCATTTTGCTAAAAGTTCGTAATCTGCTAATTCATAATGATCGATCATTGATCAGTCAATGGTCTCATAATAAAATTGTGGTAAAATGACAATATCAAGCTTAATAAAAGCAATGACTGCACAATGAAGTTCTGATGGTAGGTCACTAATCAAAAGAACTGTCAAAATTTTAGCAGATTACCGCATACGTCAGACTTTCATTTGTCATTATGTGTGTTATTGTCATTGTGTGGCATTCTATGTCATTTCTTTCAATGTAGTGTCAATGGTTGACCATTGGAAAGTCACAATGACACCATTGTATTAGTAGATTACCAAGTCTTGTCAAAATCAACAATTATGAAATCAATGATATAAAAAAATCACACTTCTGAGTTAACGAAAAAAAAAGATACGGCCGATTATGTCGCAAAAAACGTGTATTTAGACACTGTCAAGGGAATCAAAATTCATAGGGTACTTCCCGTTAACCTAGAATCCTAAAATATGGCATGAAGCAAGGTCTTATAGCACAAGTATAGAAAATAATCTGAAAACACTAAATTTGTAGTTACGTCAAAAAAAATTTTTTTTTGTGGTGAACTGATTTTATAGTTAACTTTGCACAGAACTCTCAGTGCGCGATTACAACTCGCACTTGCCCGGTTTTTTGGAAATATTTTCGATGTACAAAAATTACTTTTCTACAAATTTATTGTAGGTATAGATAGAAGATAGCATAGACAATTCGCCATAAACATTTTCTTAATCTTCAATTACCAACTAGAAAAATATCACAAAAATGGTGCCAACATCTCTATACAACCTCCCCTGACCACTAAACGCGCAAGTACTTAGCATACAAACAAACAGCATACAGATATCAATCTGCTGATTGCTCTCGGCACCATTATCTCATGTTATTCCATGGGTTAACGATGATGGCGCCGTTTGAGGTCGATCACACTTGGCTGATATGTGGAACAGCCCTTTAACACGTCATAGGGGTATGTTATATTCATTGTTAGGTCTTTACACACTATTTGATGAGAGATAAGCGTTTATGTGAAGCTGGTGGTGAATGACTTATGAAGACCACTTGTTGCGAACATCTTTTTTAGGTTTCCGTAACCGAAGTCTGCCAACGGGACCCTATTAATAAGCCCATCTGTCCATCCGTCTAGCTCGTCTGGTCGAGCTGTATCTTATAAGCCGTAAGAGGTAGGGAACTTAAATTTTAGAATTATATTTTGTTAAAAAAAATTAACATGTAGGTATTGCGGGAGTGGTATTTCACTTTTATAATAAAGATTATAGATTTTTAGTAAATCGCTAAAATGCTTAATATTTTGCATCTCGTTGCATTCACAAACATACAAACTCACATATCGCAAGCCTTCACAACCGGATCCTAAAATTTTTGTTCCGTGCGGAAATCGAATCGACGATACGCAGCACAGCAGCCAATACTGAACCACTGCGCTGCACTGTGTGTGTATCGCATGTATCTTTTCCAAATTCCAATACCCAGTCATAATTTTGTCGTTCTGATTCGAGCCGCATTTGCAAGGTCACGTAAATATTATTGTATATACCTACGTTCTTTTCCCCCGCATCAATACAGTCCACAACTTATCATTTTGAGCAAAAGCAAGAGCAGACCACGAGCCGAGCAGGAGCCGAGCACAAATTCGTATTGTCACAGAATAAGTAACAGTACAAGTAGGTATAGTGTGGACCGACTTACAAGTCTCGAACTGGCTCGCTTCGAGCGTTTGGTTCGTTCTCGCCTACGCACCGCCTGTTTTTTTTTTATTGGTATAAATCAGTGCTTGACTGCGATCTCAACATTTTACCAAATTTAACCTTACTTTCTCGAATGGTGCACTGCTTTCTCATCTGATGGTAAGCAGTGATGCAACCGTTGACGGTGAGGTCCACTAGTTTAAAAAGAGCCTATTCCTGTTTATTAAGAGCCTGTTGTCGCTTTTTTGACAAACACAAAGGGTTTCGCATCATGTTCATCACACTGGCACTACGACTAGAGCGGCTCGGCTAGTGCTCAGCTCGTGCTTGGTTCCATAGCGCAGACCCACCTTTATATTTCTGCCCAAGGAAATGGTGTAAGACGCCTCCATTATTTTATGGTTGACAGTGTTTAGACAAACACGCATACCTACTTCCAACTTTAAAAGCAAAACTGCCTCATAAATAATGACGCAGTTAGTCGCAAACTAGAACAATGAGACTGATCTAGTTCCCAAAACCACACCTAATCAGTCCATACAAATAGAATTTAATTAGTAAATCTAATAAATCTGAAACGATTGTTCAGCTGCGGCTGACGCAATTACATTTGGTAATTAACATAGGCCCTGAATCGATGAGGTTGGTTAGAGCTTATTCGCTCACTGTACCGGTTGATTTTTGCGGTTTGCACTAGTTTTGATACCAACCATCCTGTTTTGCGGTTGTGAATTGATTGTTTTCGCGTTCAATCGGAATTTAGATGGGATTAGCTTGGTTAACATATTTAATTACGGTTGAATGGTAAATTAAATATTGGGTCATTGAATTTTTAATGTAACACCATTAGTAATCACAAATGATAAATGACATTTATTTTGCAAATAGATTTTTTAAAACACTATTACACGTAAATTTATTCATCAGTTTAAACTAGATGAGGCCGGACAGGTTCAGGTTGTTAATTTCAAATAAATGTATAACACAGTTATCATAATAGGGGTATATATATTCCCAGGCGTCGGGTGTTCCATATCCCCGGGCGTAGGGAGTTCCCGGACGATTACTTACCGGCTGGCTGCGAGCTTGCAGGTGACGGACACGGGATTTTTTCAATTTTTGAAAGAGGTACTGTAGTCCTGGAACGCGAAAGACAACTGAAGGAACCGAGGTGGTTTTTAGTCAGTAAAAGTCTGACACACCCTTTTGCTTCACTATAGAGCGAGAAAGTAGTTATAAGATGATTTCCCAACTTTAAAAAAAAAGTTTAAATATAAAATTGCCGTTTTAACCTCCATTTTGAATTTAAAACCTGCAAGGTGCCAGATTTCAGTCATCATCGAAAGACGTCCACGGTTGGACATAGGCCTCCCCCAAGCGTCGCCACAACGACCGATCCGGTGCTTCTCGCATCCACCGCACTCCCGCGACCCTCACCAGGTCGTCGGTCCACCTTGTGGGAGGCCTTCCAACGCTGCGTCTTCCGGTGCGCGGTCGCCACTCTAGAACCTTTCGGCCCCATCGACCATCCGTTCTACGAGCAATGTGCCCTGGCCACTACCACTTTAGTTTGGCGATTCTTCGGGCTATGTCGGCGACCTTGGTTCTCTTCATTCTTTATGCGATCATGGCAAGGAAACTCCGAGCATAGCCCTTTCCATTGCCCTTTGGGTGACTGTAAGCCTTCTGATGAGGCCCACAGATTTCAGTATAAAACTATTTTCACGTGAATAATACATCATTCTAAATTAAAACTAATCAACATTTGATTGTTTGACTTTTAATTTATATTTAAATTCTGCTTTTAAAGTGAAGATACGAGTTATTTTCTAATACGAGTTCCGACAGCATTAACGCAGCAGAAATTGCTCGCAATTTCAATGCTGTATTTGAAGAGGATACAGCTAACGAAGGCACCGTGTGTCTTTGGATAAACCGCTTTCGTAGAGGAAACTTAAAGAGAACATTATGTAGAGGAAATTCATGAGGAAGACCAGCTAATAAGGTCATATTGAAGGCGATGATGTAAAATTGTAAACCAATCCGTAACATACTTCTAATGGGTCCAGCAGGGTCGAAGCCTACTGGGGCCAAGGGTCTGACTCTGAAAGGAAAACTCGGCCCTGGTACGAAAGGCAACGAAGGAACAGGAGTGGGTTTTTAGTCAGTAAAAGTCTGACACTATCTCACGCTCCGCCCAAGAGCGGGGGATGTCATAGATGATTTTCCCACCGAAAAAATAACATACTTTTAAAAATGCCTCGTAATGCCTGCCTGACCTGCGTAAAGCAATGGGCGCTGAAGCTTGCATTTTTTTTAAACCGGTACAAAAATGAAGGGATTTTGACGTGTAATGTTTGTGGATTCTACATAACAATCGTAAGCGCAAAACGCAATGGCTGACAGCAGGTCGAACACCACAAAAATTTGACTTCGGTCTAGTAATTTTTGAGTATATTCATTACTGGTTTCTACCAAGAGCTTCACCTACATGAAATTTGAAAATATATAGCCTATGTCCTATATCTTATCTTATCTTATTGTGGGACTGGCCCTAGGCCAGAGCACTTCGACCCTTCTGGATCTTTTGTGCTCCCCTCCTGTCTACTCAGCCCCTAGCCCTCCGTACACCTCCTTCAGAAGTCCCAATATGGCCTTGAAGGGGCTGAGCCTGTAGTCCTCTGGTCTTGGAAATGGTTGGCCCAGATTCCTTAGTCTTTTGGAACCTAGTGCTGCACAGTTGCACAGCAATATAGCATTTGACACTCAGTAATAAAGAGTCATTCTATAGTGAAAGAATTTTTTAAATCAGTCTATTAGTTTTTGAGTTCAATCCAAACAAAAATACAAATCTTTACTATTTATCTATTTGTGTAAACAAAAAAAAATATAAATGACACAAGTCATAGAATTAAAAGTAACAGCAATCAAATTAAAATAACAAATAAATGAAATTGCAAACAGCTGAAACAATGGCCGTCAGATGCAAAGATTAAAAAAAAATAAACAAAACATTCAATTGAATATTTTTCTAAAAGCAATATTCAGAACAATAGCAAAACTTGATTAGAAAAGCCAAAATTAATTGAACAACCCGCAGATATTGCAATAATTATAATCGAAGCTTTCAAAGCTGGTGACTTGTCAACAGCTGTATAGCAATATTCCGTTAATTACACGCCAAATAATACGCAACTAGAACAACTAAAGCATTAGCTAGTCAACGTTGTCATCACTATAATAATTAATGGAATCGATTCGAAATTGGATCGCAAACATTTGCATTCGATATTCATCGGATAGTTGAGACCGATTAAATAATTTATCGCTCACTTTTATCGATGTTGATCGTTATTTTGCAAGTTCTGATTAAACAGATGATATTTTATTTTGTGTTTGATGACATTAATTGGTTGTAATACGGCAGGAATTGGAAAAAAAAAAAAAAAATTTAAGGTGGGAAATCATCCAATGATGCCTCGCGTTCTGGGTGGAGGGGGAGGACGTGTCAGACTTTTACTAACTAAAACCACACCTGTGTCCTTCAATTACCCTTTGCGTTATAGGATTACAGGTTTTCTTTTCAGAAATTCC
Organism: Mythimna pallens; assembly: GCA_961205895.1. Taxonomy (NCBI): domain Eukaryota; kingdom Metazoa; phylum Arthropoda; class Insecta; order Lepidoptera; family Noctuidae; genus Mythimna; species Mythimna pallens. The sequence continues at coordinate 7,445,690 of OY540835.1, read as the reverse complement.
CCGTGGTCCTCCAGCCATTCCTCCTCGCTCCGGACCATAGCCCAAACCAGGGCCCGACGCGAAAGGTCGCTGCCGCTGATTGCCTCCATAAGGACACGGCGGTGCTCCGCTCAAGCAGGGCACACCTCCACCGTGTCCACCCGGCGGTCAACACAATGGTGAAACTCGGGCGTATCTTCCGTCTTATTTTATTTGGCACACAATGCAGAATCAACATGTAGACATTTAAGATTTAAAAAATGAAAACTAATATTGTGTGTCTCGCGTCTGCACCAAATAGGTCCAGTTCAGCAAAAAACGCCAGACAGCTACGTGGTAGTTGCCTGACGCTGGTTTTTAACTGAACTTTATTGAGAGTGTGCGGTGGAAGATTAGCTTATTTATTTAGTAATTAGCGTTAGTGTATGGTAAATATTTACATACATATATGTGTTAATAAGTAGTAAATAATAAATAAATAGATAGTTGTTCAGTGTACAAAAAACATAAAACTTTAACAACCAAAGAATAAATCTAATCGTGCATCATTCCATGCGCACAACAGATACCGGTTTTGAAGCGACTCAATCTCAACACGCCGCCATTAGTGCGCGCAGTGCAATGATACACCAATTTACTATGCCTAGAGCATCTAAGCGCAACGGACGAATTGCAAACAGTACCAAATAAAAAGCAAATAAAAAAATCTAATAAAAAATAAAATCTGTTATTTATTTATTGTGCACACCTACTACATGGCAGTGTTGTCTTTTTTAACCCAATGGTTGACTGGTAGAGAATACCTTGTGGTATTATGTCTACCTATGTACCACCACTGTACATGCAGTTTAAATAAATAATATATATCGGCGCAAGAACGTTATTTGAAGCACCTCATCAATGTGATGTAATCCATAAGATGCAGTTACATCAGCGTATAATTAGATTAAGAGTTGATTAACATTATGATCACGAAGTAATTGTTTAAAAACACAAATTACGTTATTGTTATTTATTTTTAGTGTTAATTTTTATAATTGCATGGTTCAATTAATTATCTTTTAACAATTCCAAAGAAATTACAAAATTAATTATTTATCAAGTTTAAATTATAACCTCAAAACTCGAACCTGTGCGTCGAGCACGTGGTCGGTCTACATAAATACAGGCGACGGCCTCAGAGCGGCTCCTGGAGGCTTTGATTCTCTGGAGGCTTTGATTCTCTGGAGGCTTTGATTCTCGAATTGAGGCCGCCACAGGCAAGTCCGGTTAAGCAGCCGACAACCTCCTAGGTTGACCTGCGAGAGGCCACAAAAAAACAAAAAAAAAAAAAAAAAAAAAAAAAAAAAACTCAGAGCGGCTCAGTTGCGCACGAGCCGTCGGACGGAACACATCTCGGATTCGCTTCTAGCCATACGCGTACGTACGTCTCCGTCGTGCTCGTAAACCGTCCGAACCGTCCATCTCCGGTTACCTCTCGGTGTTGTCGTAGGTGAGGGTCTCGACTCCCACCTGCGGTAGCACTTAGGGGGACCGCCCCGTCTCTGCCCGGTGTGTCCGTACACACCGAAGCGGTTGCGGTGGCTAAATTTTATCTTGTACCGTCCAATTTTATTTTAATTTTATCAAAGTGTTTTTCGTGTGTACCGTCCCATGCCTCCGAAGAAGGCCGGTGTTCGTAGCCCCCCGGGGCGCGACACCGACCCAACATCGCTCCCATCAACTGGGAAAACTTCACCCGGAGCTGCCTCATCAAGCTCACCAGGGACAGCATCTTCCGGCTCGCCGTCGTCACCGGCGACTGCGCGTGTTTCGCCGACGCCGCCGCCGTGCCGGACACCTGCTGTTCCGGTGAGACCACCGGCTTTCCGACCTGTACCCATCCAGGCTCCAGGACCAGCAGTGGTTACGAGAAGCCAAGCCACTCGTTCCGCTACCCCCCCCCACCGCGCGTCCCACCGCGTCGAAGGACCGTGCCGCCGCGCATTCCATACGACAGGTGGCGCCACCGGTAGCGTCATCGCGTCCCAACGCAAGATCCGGGCACACGCCTGCAACGTGTGCCTGCGAAACAGCGTCTATATCGTGCAGTGCTGTTACCGCGTCTGTACCGCGCCGCGACCTCACCGCGTACGTACCGCAAGCGCGCACAGTTGCGCCTGCGCCTCCCGTGTGCGCTGCCGCACCAGCGCCCCCTGTGTGCACTACCGCGTACCTGCCACAGGTGCATGCTACCGCACCCGCGCCGCATGCCTACCTTCCCGCGCCGATACCGCATGTGTGCACCGTCGCGCAAACAACGCACTACGGTGTCACGCAGACCGCCGCGCACGCGCACGTTGTCGCGCCCGCCCCGCACGACTGTGCTGCCGCATCTGCACCGTGCGTCTGTGCCGCCGCTGTCGCACCGATAGCTGAAGAAACCGCGCCCACGTATAGTACATGTGAACCTACGTCGGCGCAACAAGAAACACCGAATCCTGTTGATCGCCACCCAGTTCCGGCCCGGCGCGCAGCATCGCCCGCACCCCGCTGCATGTTGGCGTACTCATCCACACCGGAAGTGCAATTAAGGTCAGTCCAACATGTTGTGTCTCCGCCTCCGCCGAGGTGCTCTGCCCAAGACTCCCCCGCTGTACTGTCTGAGTGCTACTCACGTCAGGGCTCAGACATGTCAGCGTCTTCGGGGGGCTCGTGTGCTGATCCACGAGACGTGTCCTCGGATACGCCCGGAGGATCGCACTACATGGACACAGAGCGCCCCCCCCCGCCATACAACACGCCCGGGTTCGGGCTCGGACCTGAACTACAGCCCGGTACCCGTCCCCAACGCAGGCCACGCAGCTCAGATGAAGAGGATGCGCGTGAAGAGGCGAAGCGATACTGTGTGGGCTCTCCTCTCGCTCCACTCCCGCAACGCTCGCCGCGTGACAGAGGTGAGACCCGCTCTCCCACTTTCGCCGAGATCGCTGCACTCATTCCCACGCATGGATCCCCTCCTCCCTCTCCAGCTCCTCCCGCTCCAAGTGCCAGTGCGGTGAGGGACAAGGACGGGGATGGAAAAAAGAAGAGGACGAGATACCCTCCGCTGGTAGTGGAGAAACTACCCAACTGGCCGGCACATTTCAGGGCGGTCACCGCCCAGCTGGGCCATCCACCAAACGCCCGCCCCTACCAGGGCGGAATCCGGTTTATCCCGGAAAGCGAAGGAGAGTATCGGACGATACAAAAGTATCTCACCGAACTAGGGAAGTCGACCGGCCTGTCCTGGTTCTCCTACTCGCTACCGGCGGAGCAGAGCCTGAAGGTGGCGATTAGGGGGCTGCCAGCGGAGACGGACCCAGCTCTGATCGAGGAGGAGCTTCGACGCCTAAACTTCGAGCCCGAATACGTAAGGAACATCCGGGCTCGTGAAGGACGACCAGGCTGCATTTTTTATGCGGCCCTCAAAAGGCAACCGGATATCCGACGGATATATGACACCACGGTATTACTATACATGCGTGGTGTCAAAGTCGAAGCGTGGAGGGGCAAGCGGGGCCCCGCCCAATGCCATCGCTGTCAGAAGTTCCGACACAGCTCGCATCAGTGCCACCGCCCACTTGTATGCGTCCGATGCGGGGAAGGGCACGCCGCTCGGGACTGCCCACGACCGCGCACTGAGCCGGCCACGTGTGCCAACTGTGGCGGGCAACACCCCGCATCAAATAGGGAGTGCCCGACGTACAGAAAGGAGTTGTTAAATAGGCGTGCTGGCACTGTTGCCGCTACCACTAGAGCGGCCCGGCCTGGCACACTCATGGTCCAGGCCAAAACTGCCGAAGAGACCGAGGCCCAGGGCTCAACCCTGATGGCGGTGGCAAACGAGCCAAAAGCGAGAGCAGCCCCCTCCACAGGGCGGAGGAACAAGAATAGAGGGGGGAAGAAGGGGGGGAAAAAGCCCCCACCCCCCGAATCCCAACAGAATGTTGCGTCGGACCTTGCTCCCGAAGAGGCGCAGGCGGTGTCGCAACAGAAAAGGAAGGTGCAGGAGGGCGCTACCGCACTAGCGGCCCACCAACTGCCCGCCGAAGCCTGCTCGCAGAGTAGAGCACCCCTAGGTGCTCCTACGGCTGCAGGAAGAGCAGCAGCGAGAACCTGCCCTTCTGAGAGCAGGAAAGATTTCACCGCCTGCGCAATAGGACTCCTGATGAACCTTATAAAGGCCATCAGGGAAGGCCAGGACCCGGCGTTGATAATCCTTGACGGCCTGGCAGCTCTACTTGCGCTCTACAATGGATAGTAGGCCGTTAAGGATTATCCATTGGAATGCTCGCGGCCTTCGGAGCAAGGTCGCCCTCCTCCGCCCCCTCCTCAAGGATCAGGACATCGACGTGGCGCTCGTAAGCGAGACACTTCTGGGACCGGCTGACAGAATCAAAATCCCGGGGTATCTCGTTTACAGGAAGGACGAGAAGTCGGCATTCGGAAACTACCGTGGTCTGGCGGTTATAGTGAAACGAAGAGTCGTCCACCAAGAGCTCCCCCTGCCGTCGCTCAACACGTTTTACGCGCTGGGTGTCCAGCTGAGCTTTGCCGGCGAGGACCTTAACATTTACGCCGCGTACGCCCCGCCCGATCAGCCGTTTGACGTCGCTGAATTCCGGGCGCTGATGGTACAGTCACCAAACCCGACGCTCCTCGCCGGCGACTTGAACGGCAAACACCCGGCGTGGAACAGCAACCGCACCAACACCAGGGGCAGACGGCTCTTCGCGGACGCGGAGGCCAATGGGTACACGGTGTCCGGCCCTGAAACGCCGACCCATTACCCCGATCAGGCGCATGTTGCCCCAGACGTGCTGGACGTCGTGGCCCACAACGGATTAAACTGCCAGATCACCCAGCAGGTCCTGGACGACGAGCTACTGTCAGATCATCAGCCGGTACTCGTCGTCCTGCAAGGAATGCCGACCCGAATCTCTCCTCCAGCGCCACGTCAAAAACTGGACTGGACAAAGTTCTCGGAAACGATGGAGATCACTACGCCCACTCGGCCTATCGTCACCGCCGCAGACGTTGACGGACTGGCTGAAGAGCTCACCGTCTGCATCCAGGACGCCTTAAAATCGGCGACCACAGTCACCACGCAATCGCAGGGGGCTCTCCCCCCCCTGCCCAGCCACCTGAGAGCAATGATCGCCGACAAGAGGCGCCTTCGCAGACGGTGGCAAGTCACAAGATGCCCAACCTTGAAGACGGAAGTCAACCGTCTCGCGGAGAGGGTGAAGGCCGAGTTGCAGGCGCTCAACACCGCGAGCTGGGAGTCTATTATCGATGAATCCGAGGGCGACTGGCCGGCCATTCATAGATTGTGCCGGCAGTTGACGAACACCCCAGCTCAGGTGCGCCCGCTGCTAAACAGCGACGGGGCGCTTAGATATACTGCGACAGACCGCGCGGAGATCTTTGCCAAGCACCTGGAGCGTCAGTTCCAGCCTAACCCGACTAGCGACGACGAGCACGTCGCAACAGTCGAGAGGCACCTTCGAGAATACTTCGAATCGCCGATAGCTCACGAAGAGGAGGGCGTCTTCTTCTCGCCGGGCGCGGTCCGACGCGCCATCTTTCGAACGAAGCCCAAGAAGGCCCCCGGTGCCGACGGCATCACCAACGCAGCGCTGCGCCACTTGCCGTACCGCACTGTTGCGGCACTGGCGCGCCTGTACACGGGGGTGCTGCGCACGGGGACCTTTCCCGCTTCGTGGAAAGAGGGGCGCGTCATCTTGTTGCCCAAGGCGGGGAAGAACACTCTGAAGCCGGAGAGCTATCGGCCCATCACGCTGCTGCCCACTGTCTCGAAGGTGTTTGAACAACTCCTGTTGCGACACCTCATACCACACATTACTCCACGCTCTGAGCAATTCGGGTTTCGCTCGGAACATAGCACGACGCTCCAGCTGTCGAGGGTGCTGCACCTCATGACGTCAGCACTCAACAAAAAGGAGCATGGGGTCGCAGTATTCTTCGACATGGAGAAGGCCTTTGATCGTGTTTGGCACGCAGGTCTCCTCTACAAGCTGTCGCAGTCGGAGACGCCCCGTCGCGTAGTGAAAGTGATCTCCTCGTTTCTCGAGAATAGGACTTTCCGGGTGGTGGTCGAAGGTACGCTTTCGAGCGCTCGCCCGGTGGCCGCCGGGGTACCGCAGGGCAGCTGTGTCTCGCCTGTGTGTTACTCACGGTACACGGATGACATCCCCACCACCGAGGGCGTCACACTCGCGCTGTATGCCGACGACGCCGCGTACATCGCGACGTCACTGAACGCGAGACACGCGGCCGTCAAAATGCAGCGCGCACTTGACGCCCTCCCTGAATGGCTGGAGAAATGGCGCCTTACTGTCAACGTGAGTAAGACACAGGCGATCGTCATCGGGCAAGCCCACCTCCCACCACCCCTACAGCTGCAAGGAGCCGACGTCAAGTGGTCCCCGACGGTTAAATACCTAGGGGTCACAATCGACCGTCGGCTCTCCATGGGCGTTCACGTCCGGCAGGTTGTCGCAAAGGGTAGAGCAGTCCACGCCCTGCTACGTCCAGCGCTCTCGTCTCGCCTCCCGCTACGTGCCAAGCTGGGCGTGTACAAGTCGTACATCCGCCCTATTCTCACGTACGCCGCCCCGGCTTGGCTCGCCCTCACGAGCGAGACTAACAGGAAGCTCCTCCGCGCGCAGCAGAGCATCGCGCTGCGAAGAATAGTCCGAGCTCCTCGCTTCGTGAGGAACGAAGTAATACAGCGGGATCTCCAGATTGAGAGCCTGGACGATTTCTGTGGCCGCCTGGCGTCGAACATGTTCGCGCGTGCCGACGCCTCCAGCTGGCCACACATTCGCAACATAGCGTCATGGCACGCGCGGCCACCCGACGCTAGACGCCGCCTCCCCCGCGACCTACTGCCGGACGACGATGCCCATGCCCCACCGGACTGACCTATGATTAAGTCGCACACACCTACACGCGGCTTAATCATTCACATAGACTCTACAACACCACATACACTCGGTGCGTGCTGTGTGCTAAGTTAATATAGGCATAGCGCGCGCCGAATTCCAGACAACCACGACTCTACATTCGTTATACTCACGCACCAAGTTGCGCGGCGTGGACGCGCACTTGGTTGCATACATGGGCGGTGTTACACACCCAATACCGCCCACACACACACTCACACGACCCCTGAGTCTGAGCGTGACCGGCTAGACCTGGAAGCGTGACAGACGGGGGTCACTCACCAACAGTGGGGAGCGTCAACAAAATCGGCACCCTCGTCGCTGGTCGTCACTCGCTGGGCCTCCCCCGGGCAACCGGGGGTCCCACCTGGCGGGGACTGACCGCCGGGGTGTCGCGAAGAAACGACTCTATCTATTGAGATGGAGTCGGGACGCTCCCACTGTACAAAACCATAGACACTACGCCAATATGGCACTCAAGTGAAGCACCCGTTGTCGCGGGTGCCACCCAATACCGCGAGCAGGGGGCGACGCCCCGATCTCGCCTGCCGCGCCCCCCTAGGGGGACGCAGCGATTTCCCGAACGGAACACATCTCTGTGAGTCATAACTGTATTGTTGTATTTATATTGATTGTAACGTCACTGAATAAAGGTTATTTAGAGTGTACTAAGTGTTTTCATTGGGAGAAGATGGAAAATAATCAGGAATGTGACGTCAGCAATGCTGACGTCATCCTTTTTAAAAACAACCATGGTGCTGACCTTCCGTCATCAGAAGTGGGATGTGAGGAAATCCCTGCTTCTACTTCATCAGCAAATCCACCACCGCCGCCACCAACAGCGGTGAATACACAACAACAGACGCTGATAAATTTACCCATGCCTAACACATCCATGGGGGGTGTACCTCCAGAATTTCTTATGCAAATGATGCAGATGATGCAGCAGATGTCCGAACGCCTTTGCAAGCCCACTGAAGTAAGGGTCAAGATCAACGATATCTATTTACCATCCTTCGACCCTGATACCAATGTTGGGGTACGAGAGTGGTGCCAACACCTTGATAAAGCCATTGAAACATACAAGCTGAGTGATTTCGATGTACGCATGAAAGTGGGTGGTCTCTTGAAAGGACGAGCCAAGATGTGGGTGGATGATTGGATGGTGACCACATCCTCCTGGGAAGAACTACGCCATAAACTCATAACTACATTTGAGCCGGAAAACAGATATTCTCGAGACGTCCTTCGCTTTCGCGAACATGTTTACGACTCGTCTAAAGATATAGCAGAATATTTATCACGCACTTGGGTGTTGTGGAAGAGACTCACCAAGGATAAGCTTGGCAATGAAGATGCCGTAGAAGCCGTGATTGGATGTGTTAATGATGAACGCCTAAGAATAGAGCTGTTAAATGCAAGAGCAACGACAGTTCCTGAACTGATTTCAGTTGCCTCTTCGATACGAACAAAACGCCCACATCCAAGTCCAAATTCTACGGTGCCAAACAAACGTGCTCAAATTTCAGAAGGCACCCAACCATCTTCGTCCTGTCGCTACTGCAAAAGAAACAACCATAACTCCAATGATTGTCGATTCAAGCCCAAAACTTCAGATAACAATACCAATGCTGAACCATCAAACAAGGATACGAAACAAACGAACACACCTACCTGTACATTCTGCAAGAAAGTGGGCCACACTTATGAAGTGTGCTTTAAGCGTGAACGTTCATTAACATCGAACGTGAACTGTATTGGAAAACTCAAGCTAGCACCGATCAATATAAAAATAGGCTCGCAGTCAATACAAGCCGTGTTCGACAGTGGAGCAGAATGTTCAATAATGAAAGAAACCATTGCTGAAGCGTTACCGGGACAAAGAACTCAAACGGTAAACTACTTGAGAGGAATTGGACGATTTCCGGTCTTGTCTTTGACAACGTTGTCTACCGTATGCATCATTGATGACATCAGAGTTGAACTACAATTTTATATACTGCCAGACTACGAAATGTCTACAGACATACTAGTTGGGATGAATTTAATCAACAACACGAATTTAAGCATGATTATCACATCGACTGAAACCAAACTCATTAGGCAACAAGCAATCAACCAATTGAATACCAAGAACCCGATCTTTGACAAACTGGATTGTGACCTCACTAATACTGATGAGATTGCTCAATTGCACTTACTTTTGAACAAATATGAGCATTTGTTTATTCGTGGTTTTCCAACAACACGTGTCAATACTGGTAAATTAGAAATTCGACTCAAGAATCCTGATAAGTACGTGGAAAGAAGACCATATCGTCTAAGCCCAATTGAACGAGAGAAAGTCCGTGAAATCATTAAGGAGCTACTGGACCATAAGATTATTCGTGAAAGCAGGTCGCCATTTTCAAGTCCTATAATTTTGGTCAAGAAGAAGAACGGCGATGATCGTCTGTGTGTGGACTTTAGAGAACTGAACTCCAACACATTACGTGATCATTACCCGCTGCCACTAATTTCGGATCAAATTGATCAGTTGGCCAATGGCAACTATTACACCAGCTTGGATATGGCTGCTGGTTTTCATCAGATCCCGATTTCAGAATCCTCAATAGAGAAGACTGCTTTCGTGACTCCTGATGGATTATACGAATATATGACCATGCCATTTGGGCTGACTAATGCCTGCGCTGTTTACCAGAGATGCATTAATAAGGCTCTATTCTCACTGCTGGGTACCGATGCTCAAGTTTATGTCGATGACGTACTAAGCAAATGTGTAGATTTCACTGAAGGAATAACGAAGATTGAGCGCATTCTCATGGCCTTACAGGAAGCTGGATTTTCAATCAACGCTGATAAATGCAGTTTTTTTAAACGTTCAGTAGAATATTTGGGCAATGTAATCTCAAATGGACAGGTAAGGCCAAGCCCAAAGAAAGTGGAAGCTCTAGTTAAAGCACCAGTACCCAAAACAGCTAAACAGGTGAGGCAGTTTAATGGTTTAGCGGGGTATTTCAGAAGATTCATTCCGGATTTTTCACGTATTATGGTACCATTATACGAGTTAACCAAACAAGGTGCTAAGTGGGAATGGAATGATAGACATGAAAAAGCTCGGAATGACGTTGTACAAATTCTGACGTCAGCTCCCGTATTAACAATATTTCAAGAAGATTCACCAATACAGTTATATACTGATGCAAGTAGTCTGGGATTTGGTGCGGTACTTGTACAGATAATTGAAGGACGTCAGCATGCAGTCGCCTTCATGAGTATGAGGACTACAGATGCCGAAAGCCGATACCACTCGTACGAATTGGAGACACTGGCAGTGGTGCGCGCTATCAAGCATTTTCGTCAGTACCTCTATGGCCGCAAGTTTATTGTCATTACCGACTGTAATGCTTTGAAGGCATCGAAACACAAGAAAGATCTACTCCCAAGAATTCATCGCTGGTGGGCTTTTCTACAGAATTACGATTTCGAAGTAGAATACCGTAAAGGTGAACGCCTACAACACGCTGATTTCTTCAGCAGAAATCCAACTGAACTTGCAGTCAATATCATGACAAGAGATATGGACTGGTTGAAAGTCGAACAACGCCGAGATCAAACATTACGGCCCTTAATGGATACTCTACGAGACAATAATCCAGTAGATGGTTACATATTGGAAGATGATGTTTTGAAGAAAGTTATACAGGATCAAGTTTTTGGAGAACAAGTCTGTTCAGTGGTACCTAAATCATTCCAGTGGAGCATAATAAACTCTTACCATACAGCACTTAAACACCCTGGTTGGGAAAAGACTTTGCAGAAAATCAAGGAAACCTATTGGTTCGATAAAATGAGTACCACTGTTCGCAATTTTGTAGATAATTATGTGATATGCAGGACGTCCAAAGGAACATCAGGTGCTGTACAAGCCCAACTGCATCCAATCCAAAAACCAAGCGCTGCTTTTCAAGTTATACACATGGATATAACTGGGAAGTTGGGGACTCCAAACGATCAACAATATGTCATCATTACAATTGATGCCTTCACAAAGTACGTACTCTTCTACTATGCTACCAACAAAAATCAGTACAGTACACTAGGTGCCTTAAAACGGCATGTGCATTTATTTGGTACACCTGTACAAATAATAGTTGATGGAGGAAGAGAATTCTTAGGAGAGTTCAAAAATTATTGTGACCAAGTTGGAATCAATATCCATGCCATAGCACCAGGAGTCAGCCGAGCCAATGGACAAGCTGAACGAATTGTGGCGACACTAAAGAACGCATTAATTATGATAAAAAATTATGAGACTGAGCAATGGCACAATGTACTTGAAGAACTACAGTTAGCTCTAAACTGTACTCCTCATCGTGTTACTGGAATTGCTCCACTCACTCTCATCACCCGGCGAAAACATTGCGTGCCACCAGAACTTTTAAGCCTTGTGAATATCGATGAACAAACTGTTGATATAGAAGCACTGACTCAACATGCACAACAAAAAATGGCCCTATCTGCGGAACAAGACAGACACCGCTTTAATCAGCGGAAGGCAAAGATTCATCCTTTCCAAAGAGGAGACTATGTGCTTATAAAAAACAATCCACGTAATCAAACTTCATTAGATCTCAAGTTCAGTGAACCTTATGAGATCTGTCGAGTACTAGAAAACGACCGCTACTTAGTAAAAAAGGTCGTTGGTAGAGGACGACCACGAAAAGTGGCGCATGATCAACTTCGGCGTGCTCCAAAACCAGGCGATCAGGCAACCGTACCGGCGGTTGATGATGAACAACCTACAATGCCAGCTGGGGCAATACAACCAATGCCATCCACCTCACGAGCTGAGGTGCTAGAGCAGCAAACACAAAACTCATAGCGGATAACGCACATCCACAATAAACTGTGAGTAACAAAGTACTTTTATAATGAAATAATTAATCCTTATCCTTTACCATTTAGAGCCTATGTGTATAACACAGCATCGACCTTGTTCTTATTCCCAATAGAGCCTCTGTGTACCACGGCGAACAGGACCGCCCAGAGCACAGCAACATAATCTTCTTCCAATTTCAACGAGATAATCTCCGAGAAACAAAATGTGTGTAGACGTGATGGAGGGTCGAAACACATAATAAAACACAAACAAAGGTCAATACATAAGTACCTACAAAAGGGTACAATACATAACATAATGGACAACCATAATGGTTGATCACAAAATATTTCACAAACAGGCCAACATAAGTTAAATGTTTGGCTATTTACAAAGTATCCCCATCAGTAGCATAGCTGCTTACAGATATCAAACTCAAAGAACAAAAATAAATCTCATTGTTTCAGACAAATACAGCTTTAAAACACAGGCTGGTGCAGAGCACGCACCGCCTGTCAGAATGGCCGTATCGGCGCAAGAACGTTATTTGAAGCACCTCATCAATGTGATGTAATCCATAAGATGCAGTTACATCAGCGTATAATTAGATTAAGAGTTGATTAACATTATGATCACGAAGTAATTGTTTAAAAACACAAATTACGTTATTGTTATTTATTTTTAGTGTTAATTTTTATAATTGCATGGTTCAATTAATTATCTTTTAACAATTCCAAAGAAATTACAAAATTAATTATTTATCAAGTTTAAATTATAACCTCAAAACTCGAACCTGTGCGTCGAGCACGTGGTCGGTCTACATAAATACAGGCGACGGCCTCAGAGCGGCTCAGTTGCGCACGAGCCGTCGGACGGAACACATCTCTGTGAGTCATAACTGTATTGTTGTATTTATATTGATTGTAACGTCACTGAATAAAGGTTATTTAGAGTGTACTAAGTGTTTTCATTGGGAGAAGATGGAAAATAATCAGGAATGTGACGTCAGCAATGCTGACGTCATCCTTTTTAAAAACAACCATGGTGCTGACCATCCGTCATATATAAAATATAGAAAGAAAAAAATTTGTTGTTTTGCAATTTTCATCATCGTCCTCTTGTGCTTATCTCAATTCCTTTGGGGTTGGCGCAACACTTATTTTGGTGCATAATCACGTAATCTCAGAAATCACGACATTTCACTTCCATAAAGTAAATTTGTCGTTTCTTTATAGACGATTAATTAAAACAAATTTGTCCGGAAAGTGTTTTCTAAATTAAATACAGAAAGTATCAATTGCTTAGCCCCGGGGACTAGTAATTAGAACCCGGTGTTTTGTACCTTCGTTAAAGTTGGGTAGGGGAAAGGTTACTCGGATATTATTGTTTGTTTAGAAATAGGAAAACAGATTAATAATATATTTAAAACTTGTTATGATTTTCAATTTAAATTGATTTTCATGCTTGTTATTTACTGGCGGTTTGGAAACACATACTACATTTTGATACAAGTGGAGAAAGTTTCTCTGTGCAGTGACTTCCCATGTGTATCAAACGATATTTTTTATTACACTTACGAAGACATAGATGGAGATTGACGCGCGACTCGTGGGTATTGCACCGCGTCCAGCTTGATACGATAAATATAATAAATTTGTCCCGAGGCGAGCACATGCACTTTTTCGCACCAGTGCAAAAAAGTGCAGTAAATTGCGTGCCTAAAAGCGTAGGTCAAGAGTAGGTTTTCGAGTAAGTGTATTGAAAAATAAATTATGTTGAACCTTTCTTTGAACCTCCTTTATATAATACGGTCGTTTTCATAACTTCACAAATTGTAACTCCCGCAGACTCATGTCGTCGACTAAGAGAAACGTACAATCAGAGGATAGCAATATCTGCAACTTCACGTGTCTACACTAAAGTTCAGACGTGTTCATTATCCGTCCTCGGGGCCAACGCTGCGTTAAGCGGGCGCCCGCGCGGGCTCCCGTCGCGTGATGTCGCGCGCAGTGTCGCTAGTTGAACTTTAACGGTGTGCATGCGTGTTGATGGACAACTTTAATGTATTATTACGTAGCAAATAGGGCGCGGTTTCTCGCGACGGGTGCCCGCACGGCGAGCCACGACGGAGCATTTTTGTACGGGACCGCGCGGGCGCCTGCTTAACGCAGCGTCGGCCCTAAAGCGTCTAGGCGAGATATCTGCATCTAGCTCGTGACTTATCTGTACTTACGCATCGCAATCTAAATGGTGGACTAATGAAAAGCATTTGATATTATACAACATGTCTTCAAAGTGTATGTGATACCTAATCTCCTAGTACATTACTCGTAATTAATTCGCGTAGTCTAGTCGATTGATGGGAAGAATTGCAAATATTTGATGAGATTTATTTATTTTTAACCGACTTCAAAATTAAGGAGGTTCTATGTTAGGCTGTGTGTATCTTTTTAAGTATTTTCACCGATTTCTCGGTCAAATGTGGACCGATTTTGAAAATAATTTTTTTATTACAAGTTTATACTTCCAAGTTGGTCCCATAGAAATCTTCATAGGATCACAGCAGAACTGTCGTGTCGTAACAAGTAAGATTTGCATTGTTTGTACGTGTGGTCGGGGACTGACTGAAGGAAGAGGGGGAAGTCGGTGCTAAATAACGAAGAGACTAAACTATTAAAGAAATATCGACTTCCGAAATTAAAGTTATTTTGCATTTTTAGCGTTTTTTTTTACTTCGAAGTTGGTTGTATTTTTTCCTACAATAATTTTGATATGACAGATCAAAAAATACAACGCTCAACCCAATGAACGCCTACCTTGCCGGTGGCGAGTCTCGAGTGTTGTCTATTTATCGTGATCATCTGGACTCAACCTACGTAAAAGAAATCCGCCGATATCAAAATTAGGTTCCATTCTATCTCTAATCTATTTGTAACTGGAATGACTCTTTCTCTCACATTCCCATCACACCTATATTTTTATAAAGTTAACAGTTTATATTTACGTGTATGTTACACCTTAACGTTCAAACACTCACGGCGTCCTCACCTCTGCATGACGCAGGTTCTCACCGAACACGGTAAGTTCGGGAAGGTCCGGCCCAAGAGCGGGATTTGTCATTGGATGACTTTCACACCTAAAAAAAAACCTTCAAACAGCTGAACGGAATTGAATGAAATGAATATCACATAAATGCTTTTTATGCCGGGAGTATGATTCTAGTTTTAAATAAAATTACTACTTTTAGTAGTAAACGTCAATCTCTGGCAATTAACTAAAACCCATTCAATAAGTTCATAGTTTCATTCATTCAAATTTCCGCTAACGAGGACCGATTGATCTTCAATAGTATTAATTTTCACATAGATTACACAGACGTATCAGAATTAATAGAGCAATGTTCTTATTAATTAATGCGGTGAATTACGAGAACCATTTGACGTTTGATTGAAGTAATTAGTGATCGGTGGGCGGTTCGTGCGTTATTCGACACGTTGATTGACTTGGAGATGGCTTAGTATTCAAAGACTAAACTTAATGCAATTATATCTATACAACATTATTTTTAGTATATACGAAACCTGAATTATAGTTTGTTCAAAATCAGTAACTGAATAGATTCCAATAATTTTTACACCATGTTATATTTAAAAAAGGTCACAAGTTGGACATCACCCACCGTCGCTAATCACAACACAAGTCCGCATAGATACATCCGGGTGACCATGTATTTGTGCGGAGAACCATAACATACAAGCTTATAACTTTGTGATTTTTAATGATATAGTTATGATATTTTGTACATAAAAGTGGAGTGTAGAGGTTTCAATAACGACAATTTATATATATTTATATATATTTTTAGGTAAGAAAAATAAACTGAAAAACCTAACTCTCAAACCAATTATTTCTTCCAGCTCACCTTCAATTCTATTCCACACAGTGTAAAACCCCGGAAGCCACAATTGATTAAGTTTGAATACTGCTGTGGTGACTATTCGCTCAAAAAGTAATCGTTACAGAGGTTGTTGGTTTCGGTGTTTCAATTCTCATGCAAACCGCACCAGGGAATCGAAAAACCGATTGACAATTTGCCAACAGTTGATATAAAAGTGAGCTTTTGTTACAGGACAGTGGGTTTTAAATACGCTATTGGAGCGATGAAAGTGCAGCTTAATAGCGACGATGAGTGTGATGATAATGAAATTGGTACACAACGTGAATTTCTCTGTATCTATTATTTATTTCACGATACATTATCGTGAGTTAAAACACAGTTAGCGTTTTAACTCACTCAAATTGTAAGAAATTAATTTTTAACCGACTTAATTGCAGATTATTTTTATTAGAGTACTTTGTTTTGTTTTTTATTTACAATTTAAGTCCCAAACTAAGCAGATCTTGTGCTATGAGTACTAGATAATACAGTCCCTTAAAGCTGTGAAAAAATCAAACTTTTTAGTTAACGGAAAAAAGATACGGACGTTTAAGTCATAAAAAAACGTATATTTCGACCATCTCAAGGGAATCAAAATTCAAGGGTACGTCCCGTTGACCCAGAATCGTGAAATTTGGCACAAAACAAGGTCTTATAGCACAAGTACAAGAATAAATCTGAAATCATAAATTTGTTGTTACGTCAATTGAACTATTGAATTAAACTATTTACATAGGTAAGTTTGTACGGAACTCTCAGTGTGATTCCGACTCGCACTTGCCCATTTTTTTTAACTAATCTTTATCGATCTTGACAAAATGCAGCCAAGGATTTTACTATAGTTTTGACAATCTCAGCGAAACTTGCGCCGAGAAGGCTGACTCGATACACTTGCTGCCAAATACTGCAAAATCATAAAAATGTGTTAAATCAGCATTTTAATGGTAAAAAAAGTGACTGTATGCAGTATCAGAAACGTATTATTTTCTAAACTTGATACTAGCCTAATGCATGAACCGAGTGAAGTCAAAAAAATGCTAAGTCTATGAACGGGGCCTTACAATCTACCTACACATTTGACATATATATATATATATATATATATATATAATATAAAAAGTGGTCCTGGCGACCTTATCCTGCCTTATACTGACTTTTTATCAGGATAGAAAATTGAAAACTCGTATTCAATTATATTTCCAAACTATCCAGGAACCCACTCAAATATACACACAAAGTTTCATCAAACCGTTTAGGAGGAGTTAGGTGACAAACACACGTACAGAAAAATTACATAATTATAAATACATTTTATGTAGGTACCCACTTTTTATTACTATTTGAAACAGATAATATTATACATGAGAAGCTGACCTTTCGAAATAAACCAAGTTTGCTCCAAAAAGTCTTTTCACTTTGCTTTAATGGATATAAAAATATGATTACGGAGACATTTCACCAAGTTTTACACTGCGGAACAAAAAATTTAAGAGTAGGAACTTAGTACTCGTGTATATGAACCTATGTAGTTTTTTTAATTGAGTATATTGTATTTAAACGATAATGAGCTTAGTACGAATTCATAAAAAAAAGAAATTTCCAGCTAGCTAACCAAACAAGTAAAAATTAATGACAAAGCTAGAGTTATGAATAAATAAAACGTATTCAAAATTCGAACGCACGGGTGACAGATGTCAGAAGTCAATAGCGATGGCGTCACATGAATAGAAATAGTTCTTTAGAAGTTTTTGTGCCAGCCATTTCTATACCTCATCCCTTTGAAGAAAGTTGGGGATTTTTTTACTTAGTAGTGCGCAGTTCGTTTCTTTTTAGTTTTCAATTTATTCATGGAATTGTGCTTTTAGGTTTTTTGTTTTTTTCAGGTTCTTTTTTTAAAGATGGGAAATCATCGAATGACTTCTTCCGCACTGGGTGGAGTGAGAGGGCGTGTCAGACTTTTACTGACTAAAACCACACCTGTGTCCTTTAGTTGCCAATTGCGTTCTAGGACCACGGATTTCCTATTCAGAAATTCCCCGCGGCCCCAACGGAAAACAGCCCCCTGGGCCCCTACGGTTTGCTGACATCTCCTTGAAGAGTTCGTGGAACACTACGCGCTATCGATAACTTGGGCTCGGTCCGGTCGATTTACCAGCGAGCTTTTTTCCTGGTTCTAAAGAAATATTCTTTCTTTTAACTACTAGAACCAAGGCAAAAAAAAAATAATATTAGCAAGCTACTTATATTTTCTAGCTACAAATCTAATCTGCCTGTTATGTCCCACTATTGGGCAAAGCATCCCTCTCTGTTTTCCACACACGTTTGTACTCTGCCATTGCAGGCCCTTCCCTCTAACAAGAGTCAAGTTCATCTCTTCACCATGACATCGACGGTACTCAATACTCAATACTCAAATGTTTATTGCATTCCACAATGTACATACATAGATGGTAAATAACATTTTGATAACGGACACAATTGTGGACCCTGTTGGGCACAGCAAAAGACTATGTAGGATAAACACTTATGGACTAACTTATACTACGTACAATAATCATTAAACATTTGAAACATTATATTATTTTTACATTTAATAAGTATATTAATCAGTCATTTCATATATTTTTCCATCGTGATCCATAATTATATAAAATTAAAATCAAATCAATGAAATAAAACATTTAACAAGAATACATATTAAAATCACAATAAACAATGACAAATATACAATTACATACAATGTCAATAGTAAATTATTTTAAAAATACAAGTCAATCTATAATAAATTAAATTACTTAAATTAAATTTTTTTTTTTTTTGAATTTCATTACATTATATTCTACATTAATTATCATTTCATAATTTAGCCATTCATTCCTTTATATTAGAATTAAATATTTGAATTATATTTTTTTTTTTTTTTTTTTATTATGCAAGTGGACGATAAAATCACTTTTTCTAGATGCCGAACTATGCAAGCGTCGGTACCCGTTACGCACACATATTTACACACAAGACACGGCCATGGCACTTTCATTTTTTTTTCTTTTTTGTTTGGCCTCTCATAAGCATTTAGCCAATGAAACACTGTTAAGATTAAAAAGTATTTAGTTTATTTATTTCTTTATAATACTATTATAACCTTTGATCAGATATCTGAAATTCCAAAGAAACCTTGTTTGAACTGTATAGTATGAATGTCAATATGTCTTGAAAGGAGGTTCAGCAAGGGCGACGCACAAGCAAAAATGTAACGGACAGTGACACTTGCAAACAATTCCATAAGGGTTTCAAATTATATCATCACACTAAAATTAACATTACAATCGTAGAGTAAGGTTGTAAACTTAAGAACATTGACGTCATACTGGGATTTTGCGTAACGATTTGCGTCACCACACCACAATCTTGCGTTTTAATGTAGAACGCAAATTCTTGGGTAGATAAGACATTAGGGCGTATATGTAACTACTTACGTACTTACTCGTATAATTAATTCATATTTTTGTAAGTAATTTTGATTTTCTACGAATAAATTTATCTACAAATAATCACTAATACAAATGGTATACGAGTGAGTGCACTAAACCCTAGTTACTTACGTGCACAGTTCAATTACTATTTGATAAATTACTGCGAAATAAACTTGGCGAAAGGTTTGGAAGAGAACAATGGGCGAATAAAAAAATGTTTGATGCCCAGTTATTGAATAAAGTTATGAAAACCTGGAGAACCACCTAGAGAAATTAGTGCATTAGCTATGTCACGGCCGAACCATTTTTACGATCCATTTCGCTATTTCAACTATAAAAACACACGCTCATAGATTACACTTCGTGCCAGCGTTAAACCCACCATTTGACCTAATTGCCAATTAACACCCGACGGGCAGTCGATCTAATTTTTTAGGAGCCATTAGTTCCTTAACACTTCCCGTTCGACGCTAAACGATGCATCTTTTACATTTTAACTCGTTTTTAAACGGGATTAAATTGATGCAGTTTTAAAAAGTGGTTGTAAATAGCCAATGATTACAAATTAGAAATGTTTTCATGTAATTTTGAATAAACTTTTTATTGTCAATATGCTACGGCGAGCATCACGTATAGCCCTACTGTATGGAGCCTGCATAGAGTCGGAAGAAACTGTCGTGTACGTGCTCCTCGATCGCGCAGCCGTCAATAAAATAAAAGTACAAACCTTGGGAGCATCGAATTCACTCATAAATGCCCTGAGCAAACTGAAAGTACTCGTCTGCTTCTGGAGAGAGATGGGCTGGTTGGAATTAAGACCTACGCACAATGGGTGGACCATAAACTAAGTGCTGAAGACTGACCATAAAGATAAGATACCTACTACTACGGCTTTAGCAGCTTTATGTCCAAGGGGATGACAGAGTAGACCGACACGTAACGCAGGTCACTGGAACAAGTTGAGACCCATAAATGACCTCCAATTTAAATAGGGAATCTAAGTCTTGTACATATATTTCTTTACGGCGGTATAATTATCTTGTAAATCGAAAGCAGCCCAGATACTTTTTGTAACTTGAAGGAATTTTGCTTATAAGTCATGCACTTTTGGAGATAAGTTTAACTTCTAAACAGAGTACAATAATAATTAGTTAACAGTATCATTCCATTTTAAAAACTTTTTCAAGATATAGGATTAATTTGTGATTTGTAGGACAGTGG
Organism: Mythimna pallens; assembly: GCA_961205895.1. Lineage (NCBI taxonomy): Eukaryota > Metazoa > Arthropoda > Insecta > Lepidoptera > Noctuidae > Mythimna > Mythimna pallens. Next base: position 7,425,209 of record OY540835.1, on the reverse strand, counting down.
TCTTATTTACGTACATGAAATAACCGCTCCCATATTTGAAGTTTCATCCACCAATAACAAACTAAAACCAAAGTGGCATCAACCTGTCGCCCTGAAATATTCCCTATTTAATCCAAATAGGCTCACCGCCCTGGATCGATCGATATCCTGGATAGCCAAGGACTGTCTTCCATTACCCCATTTATGAATCAAAAAAGGAGCGCAGAATTGCATTAATTTATTTTCTACAAGTCCAACACTTGCTCAGCCATGTATGTGGCACAGAGCCGTAGGCCTTATAATAATCTATCCAGTATGTCGAGAAATCCTTACGGGATCGACGAACTTGTGGGCTTATGGCAATGTCGATGAGGAGTACCTCCTTATTGTCGTGGGATTAATTCCTACATCTATTCTGAGAGGCAGACATAATTTAATTACTGTAAAATATTATGAAAGATATCGTCGTCTGTGAAAATACGAATCCTCCAGTTCTTCGGGCACATCACCCGTAATGAGGACTTGATGGAACAATTGGTAGCACAAGGGAAAGAGGGCAAATGATCACGTGGATGTTCTTCAACACGGTGAACCAACATCATCAAATCTATGACACACTGTAGCATTAATGACAACCTCCAAGCCGCCAAACACTGAGCTGCGTGTCGTCTCATCGCGAGAGAGGCGGTGGCGCAAGACTCGACCGAGACATGACCACGACCACTCTGTCAAGAGTGCACGACTAAGATGAAGATAATATTATTACAAAATAATAATTACTCATGTCAGTCACCTTTTAGATCATTTTGTACCGATTCAACTAAACGTTGCATTCCATTAACTAAGACATTAAATAGACTATATTATACTGATCCACTGAACTCGACTTAATGTTATCAGTGAACTAAGCTCGACGAATATTTAATACAATTACGAATAGTTGTATAACTAAACACTTGGGTAGTTTGCAAAGCAAGCAGAACTTAAGTGCTAAGTCATAATAGCAACGTATCATTTTAAGGATTCTCCATTTAATCCTATCTATTATATCCTACGTGTAAGTTTTGTGGGCTGTGAATAAACTTATCATGATTAAGCGGTTATTATCTGGCTTTAATGGATGCGGAGAGTTTTGCTATAAAGCCTACATATGAATTACCTTCTGGACGGATTTTTTTTTCAGTCAAACCAGTGGTTAATCTTAGGCCATGGGGTTGATTGGTTCTGAAAAGGATATAATCATGGTCCTGGACAGCAAAAGAACATGAGTGTGGTTTTAGTCAATAAAAGTCTGAAACGCTCTAGAGCAGAAAAGTCATAAGATTTCTTAAATCAAGAAAAGTACAGAGGTTAATCTTTTGAGTTCGGGACCACCGGATGCTAACTACTATGCATGAAATGCGGATATGAATTTAAAGACGATTGAAATTCTGATTTGACAAAAAATTCCATTTCAAAGTGTGCGTTAGCCTTGCTCTGCAAACAAAATTATGGCGAGTAGATAAGTAAACTCGCACACTAGAATACAAGACGAAGATCACGCCACTTTTGAGTCCAACCTCTGAGATAAGGATTTACACTAGGCTGACTGATAAATATTTACACCATATCCGCCTTAAATGTTTACGTGGATTACATTTTCCAAATTCAAAATAATTGAACCATGCATCACAATGCGACACATCATCACAGGCGCCACATCTATTTAAGTAACGGTTTGCTCCTACAACAGCTAAGAATAATATCAGCAAGCTACAGGAACACTTTATTTCAAAAATAGCTTTCCTAAGATATAAATTACGTACATTCACATTGGTACAGAAGCAAAGATATATCGCCGTATGCTTTCACAATATTCTCGTTTCACAGTTTTCAATATATATTGAGTTCCTTTGTGAAAAGGATCGCGTTGGCTGTAGAAGTTTCAATTTTACACTATATGTGCCAGGTAGAACCTCCTTGCGTTTCACTTTAGACGTGGATACACAAGAAATATTGGTTTCTGGTATTCATTCACTCCTTTCAACTTGTTCTATTTGATTTCTTTTTACTTTTATTTCTTAGCCGATTAGCAAAGCGATTAGAGGATTATACGAGTATGTGGTGGATGGATACTTTCTGTTCGTTTCTAAGATGTTGAGGTGATACCTAATGACATATCACAACATGTAAATAGGTACGATTGTATCCTAGAATAAGTCTGAATTATTTTAGGTTAAAAAATTACCTATTTTGTTAATTTCTTGATAAATCTTGTTTGTGTCACTAGAATGTTTTTTAGTGCGTGTTTATAAACGTATAACCAATAAGGTACCAAAACCGATGCGCAACCAGTGTAGTTCGTCGATTTCCATATAATTTGCCTACAATTTTGAGAACTCTACCACAAAATAGATAGGTACAGAAGTCAATCTACATACAAAGCACGCTCGAGCAACGCACACATAGATACCGCTGACGGATACGATATCTCGGCTCAATTCAGCTCAATGCGAGCTTGAGTGCTATCTGTTTGAAACACGTGTCTGTGGACGTTTTTGTGGAAAAACAGACCAACAAAAAGAACCTTATTCTAACTGTGCAGTGCATGGCTGTTTAAATTCAACATTAAACAGTGAATTGACGTTTTTTAGGCTACCAGTTGTTTCAGAGAGGTAAGTAGATATTTGCTTGTATTTTGAGGGTTTTTTTTAACGTAACACGATGATTTTGTGGCTATGTAATATTTTTATAATTCAGGTTAGGTAGGTATTTATCACCGCACCCAATCGTATTTTGACAGTTCTGATGATGAGCGTAGGTATGAAAAGTGAAGTACATACATGAAGGACATACATGAGATTGACTTCTGTACCCATCTATTTTGTGACTCTACATTCTTTAAAAAACCAAAATGCATTTAAGTAAAATTTCAATGCTTGAGTTATGATAACTTCATAACTAACTAAATTTTTTATAACTTTATTTACAAAATATGGTGAAAAGAATTTGAATTATTCCAGTTACATGTTGTATTTATTTTTACATAATTTATTGTTTACACCAAATTACTGCTCGCAAAACGGTGAAGGAAAACATCGTGAGGCAACCGGCATGTCCTAGAACCAAAAATTCGAAGACATGTGACATCTACCAACCCGCACTGGGCCCGCGTGGTGGATTACGGCCCATTCCCTCTCCTAGAGAGGAGGCCTGAGTCCCAACAGTGGGAACATTATTATAAGGCCGACTTTGCTATGCTATGCTTACCAAATTAATATATTATATAAGGTTCTTCATTTCATGAAGATTAGGATTGAGAATGTGAGCAAATGGAACCGATCGCTAGACCATCGGTAAAATCTAGGCTTAAAAGGAAACAAAAGTACATTAATATAAATAAATACTGCTACTCAAACTACCTCCATACAAGAGTAAACCTCGTGACAAGCGCGACTGGTGAGCGTCCGTAGGATCCCGGGTTCGAATCTCAGATCAGAAAAAAAGTGCTATTAGGTTTTTCCATTAGGAATTCTTTAACTGACCGGAGTTTGAAAGTTGGTGGTATGATATCCCCATGCCTCGGAAAATCTAGTGCCTGATCTAAGGTCAGCTTCTAATGTTATACAAAGCACAGGTCCGATCGTGTGTGGAGTACTGCAGTCATATATGGGCTGGTGCTGCAAAATGCCATCTGGTAGCTTTGGACTCAGTAGAAAGGCGTGCGAAGAGGCTAATTGGGAATCCAGATTTGGTTAAGTCCAATCTACAAAGCCTCGAGCACAGGCGCAGGGTAGCCAGCCTATCGGTGTTTTACAGGTTGCATTTTGGAGAGTGTGCGCGGGAAATGCATGACCTGATTCCGCCATCTCCTTTCTACCATCGGACAACCCGGCGTACGGCGAGTATCCACCCTTACGTTGTTGAAACACCAACGGTCCGAACTAAGCGATTTGCTTCGTCGTTTATACCGCGTACATCGAGGGACTGGAACAATTTGCCTGCTGCTGTCTTCCCGTCCAACTATAATTCAGGTGCCTTCAAGGCTAGAGTGAATAGGCTCTTAATAAACTAGTGCGCCTCACCATCAATGATTGCATCACTGCTTACCATCAGGTGGGATCGCGGTCAAGCACTGGTTTATAGCGAATTAAAAAAAAAAAAAAAAATCTTTTCCCAATCATCAGAATTGATATCTCATCGCACTAAGAGTAAAGGAACAAATAATGCACCTGTGTTGGCGTTAAAACTTAGGTAACTACAAAAAGCTTTTGCTGATCATTGTGGTGACACTTAGAGGAGACCTATATCAAGCAGTGGACGTCTCTCGTTTGAAATGATAATAATAATAACTTTATTGCATCAATTAAAAACCTTATAAACAAAGTTAAGACTTACATACATAGGTACATTAAATTTGAAAGGTATCTTCTAATATTAGGACCCTGCCTCCTAAACTAAGACCTGTGACTTAGGAGTCAGTGTTCTGCAGTTACATCGGATACAGTTCTGGTACGTTTGTTGCAAGTCTAGCCTTAAATAATATAAGTTTTAATAAAATGAAAATGAATCGAAAATGAAAATAAAAAATTATGACCTGGTCAAACTTCGAAATTGTTATAATTAAGAGCAAACCACAGTGATTCGTATTTAAGAAATAAACTGATTTCAGCTCACGAAAAAGAAAACAAACGAAAACAACAAATCCTCCACTATTTCTTCGTAGCATCAATACTCTACAGCAATACATAAAACAAAACAAAAAACAGTATCACTACTGGCATTTCCCAGTGTAACATTGGCAGTGATTCAAAACGCAACTGGCACTAGTTTAACCTGCTTTTTAAACTATAAACCACAATAAAACCCTCGGAATTTTTAAACGCTGGATCAGAATCTGTGGAACTGATTTTGTTAAGCGTACATTTTTTAAACCAGGATTAACATATTGTGCTTGTGGTCTTTATCTACTGCAGCATGTTAGCTTCTTGTTTAAAAAAGGTTTATAAAATGAGAGCAGGGTGTGTTAAGTGGATTAAATCTGGACCATTGTTGCATTGAATTATTATTTACCTATGCTCACAATCACACTAATATTATAAAGCTAAAAGATGGTGAGTATTGTGTTGAGAGTAGTGACGGCCCCGACTTACGAGTTGTAGGCCGCGGGTTCAAACCCAGCCAGGCGCATTACTTTGTGTAATTATTTCATCACCACTGCTCTTAAAACGGTGAAGGAAAACATCGTGAGGAAACCGGTATGTCCTAGAACCAAAAATTCGAAGACATGTGACATTCACCAACCCGCACTAGGCCCGCGTGGTGGATTATGGCTTATTCCCTCTCCTAGAGAGGAGGCCTGAATCCCAACAGTAGGAACTTTATAAGGCTGATGCTATGCTATGCTATGCTACGTGCGTGTGTATGCTTGTTACTTGTTCACGCTCGAACGGATATACGGACTTCACATAGAATACTTTTCCGGGAATATGTTCCCTTGGGACAATTTTTAGGGTTCCATACCAAAAGGGTAAAACGGGACCCTATTACTAACACTCAGCTGTCTATTCGTCTGTCACCAGGTTGTATCTCATGAACCGAACATGAACAGACAGTTGAAATTTTCACAGATGATGTAATTGAGTTGCCGCTATAACAACAAATGCTAAAAACAGAATAAAATAAATATTTATGGGGGCCTCCATACAACAAACGTAATTTTTTTACTGGTTTTTTGCAACGGACGGTACGGAACCTTTCGTGCGCGGTTTTCGTGTCATGTTTCTTACATTCTCACGGGCGAAACCGCTGGCAGCAGTTAGTGCTACTATGATGGGATTAATAATTCGATATAATTAGTATCCATTGCATAGCATAGTCGGCCTTTTAATGTTCCCACTGTTGGGACTCAGGCCTCCTCTCTAGGAGAGGGAATGGGCCGTAATCCACCACGCGGGCCCAGTGCGGGTTGGTGGATGTCACATGTCCATTGGCTTTGTGTATTTTAGGTGGAATCTTGTGTGTTCAAATTTGATTGCAATCCATACTTTTAGTATGGATTGCAATCAAATTTAAACTCTATAATGTTATAACCTAACGTTTGTTATTTCACAATTCGATAACTATCTCAAATGGTTTTTACACACTGTTTCTATCGTGTTCCACAGTCGGAGCTAAGTAATACGAGATTAAAGCAATTGAATAAAGTATTGGCGGTCGAGTGGTAACCGCCCCGACTTACGAGTTGTAGGTCGTGGGTTCAAACTCTGCCAAGCCCATTACTACTATGTGTAATTTATTTCATCACTACTGCTCTCAAAATGATGAATAAAACATCGTGAAGAAATTGGCAAGTTTCAGAACTGACTAACCTGCACTAAGCCCACGTTATGATTATTTGTTTCTGGGTGGGAAATCATCAAATGACATCCTCCGCTCTTGGGCGGAGCGAGAGATAGTGTAAGACTTTTACTGACTAAAAACCGACTCCTGTTCCTTCTTTGCTGTTTTTCCAGGACCCCGAGGATCTCTTTCGCATCATACATGGCCCCAGAAGGCTTCGACCCTGCTGGGCTCATACAGTTGCTGACATCTCCTTGAAGCGCGCGTGGAGCACTACGCGCCGTCGATGACTTGGGCGTTTGGATTTCGGTTCATTCCCTCACTAAAAGCAAGCCTGAGTCCCAGCAGTGGAAACATTAAAAAAGACTGGTTACACTATGCTTATGCTATACTGACTGGGCTGTTCATCTAGTGGCTAATGGCCCTGACTGCTATGCTGGAGGTCGTGGGTTTGATTCCCACCCAGGACAAATGTTTGTGTGATGGGCACGATCATTTGTTTTGTGTCTGGTTGTAATTTATCTGTAATATGCATGTATTTAAAAATATAAGTATGTTTATCAGTTAGTCCAGTACTCATAACACAAGCTCTGCTTAGCTTGGGACTAGACGGCGTTGTGTGATAGTTGTGGAATATTATTATTATTTATGACATTATAAGATATGTCAAGAATTTTCAGTCGATCTGGTATAAAAAGAAGTCACCCGACAATGACAGCTGTCCTGAAGAATGAATACCAACGAGTGTTGACTCCACAATTTTACGATTAATATCTCCACTACTAAACCGCATTATCAGCATAACAACGACTTTCAAACAATAAAAATTCACTCATTTAAATAAGAGGAACACCTCACGAATACTAAACGGTGGTCGGTTAAGTATTTCATTCGGAGAATTTCCTCCCGACCCCGCACTGCGGTGAATGATAAACGGAACTATCCACGTTCGAGGAAACTCATTAGTACATTCTTTAAGACCTAACTAAGTAACGAAGGAAGGTCATAGATTTTCCTATTTTTCTGAGTAGAGAAGTTCTTTAAATTAGCTCATGACCTACTTAGCAGGACATCTAAAAGTTAGGCTAGATGACAAGAGTAAAAGGTTTTATAGAGTTAAGATCTACCATTCGTTTACACTTAAACTAAATAAAAATAAAATCCCTAAAATTAATCTAAACTATGACATCAAAAAACTCCTCCGCATCGCTGTCAACTGGGTATGTACCCAAAAGACTGGCAGCATTGCCACGCTGTATGGCAATAGGTACTTATTTTTTGTCTAAGGCAAAATCCAGCCCTTGGGTCACGCAAAGTGTCAAACAAGGCATTTGGAAAGTTCTTTAAACAATTTGCGAGCATTCGGACTGTACGATCCGAAAGTTTCAACCCCAAACGACTCGAGTTAACATGGTCCTTTTTCACTCGCCTATCGTCGTTTATTACTTCATCTAACGCAATCCAACGCGATTTTTGATGAAAATGCAACGCGAAAAAAGGGAGATAACGCCTGAAACTCTGTTAGCATTTGGTAATTCCGTGATTGACTCGAATATTTTACAAAACTTGTTCCAGGAATTACGTGTCTTTTTTTAAATCCTTAAAAGTTTTTGAAAAAAGTTTTCGTCATTCAGAATCTTAATTAAATTTAAAAGGCTTTTATTGTTATACTTTTTTGGCTTTTGTTAATGTTGAGTAAATTATGAAGTGTCAAAGTTTATGCAAAATAGCAGATTTTCAGAGGTCTTTACTGGATTTGGTTTACACAAATTTAGAAATTGATTTCAATAGAGCTTAGATAATAATATATCCACAAGACACTGTGTTTCCAAAATATCTAATCAAAAATGTGTAATAATTTCATAATCGCGTAAAAGCGGTTGTATGAAAAACAGTGAAAATGTATGTCAAGTTTCATCCTTAAATCTTTTTTCTTAAATATTTAAACGGCTTTAATAAAAATTACACTTAAACTCTTGCTTATGCGAATTTACAATCAAAGATTCAAACGTGTAAACATGTACATTACTATTTTATTTACCTGTTGTTACAGGTAAGTAAAATAGATATTTTTTTTGGATTTTCTCTATTATAATATGCTTGTATAAAACACCTAAACCTTCCTCATCACTCTGTCTTTTGATAAAACCGCATAAAATCTTTCAATAATATTTGAGTTTATCGCAAACAGACATACAGATAGAGCGAACGTGGTGGGCGACATTTTTTATTATATGTAAGGATACTAGCTAACATAGGTGAGCATAGCATATACAGCCTTATAATGTTCCCACTACTGAGCCAGAGCCTTCTCTCTAAGAGAAGGAAGGGCCGTTATCGACCACGCGGGTCCAGTGCGGATTGATGGATGTCGCATGTCTTCGAATTTTTGGTTCTAGGAGACGCAGGTTTCCTCACGTTGTTTTCCTTCATCGTTTTCAGAGAAATAAAGTTATGTACCGGAAGCCACTGGGTTGAAAGACATCCTACAAGGTAGACCGATGACCTGGTAAGGGTTGCGGGAATCCGATGGATGCGAAACGCACAGGACCGTGTCATTAGGGCGACATTTGGGGAGACCAATGTCCAACAGTGGTGGTCTTTCAGCTGGGATGATGATAATACACCTGGCTGGGTCTGAACCTGCGACCTACAATTCGTAAGTCAGTGCCTTTATTACTGAGCCACTATTGCTCATAGGTAAGACTAACTATATTAAAGAGGCTTCGCGAAGTAACACTGCGACGCCGACCCTCGCAGCGAGGCGATTAGTCTCAACAAAGTTCGTCTGAACTTTAACTCGCTAACTTGATATTAATACTCTCCAATTATGTTACACAAACTTCGTTATCTGAACCTTACCTCAAACGGATTAAAGTGACATTATATTAATACACCTGTAATGTAATAACCGATAGAAAGTCCGTATTTTAGAGTTTGGTGTCATTTTCGGTGATTGCTTCAGAGATTTTATTTCTATAACTTTTTATGTGCGTTTTCTACTTCAATACCAATGTTTAACAGCCATCTTGGTAAGAACTTCTGTCCACCTCTCCAAATGCGTGGCAAAAAAGGTACCTCGAAAAGACGTACGATAAATTAACCTTGTTTTTTTTTTTAATTGATATAAATTAGTGCTTGATTGCGATCCCACCTGATGCCAAGCAGTGATGCAATCGTAAATGGTGAGGCGCACTAGTTTCTTAAGAGCCTTTTCACTCTAGCCTTGAAGACACCTAAATTATAATTGGACGAGTAGACCGCAGCAGGCAAGTTGTTCCAGTCCCTAGAAGTACGCCGTATAAACGACATATTATGTCGTATGTCGTAGTCGTCGCAAAGTAGCTTGTAGAAATCAATTCAATTTAAAAAATATTGTAAGCATAAGCTCATGTTCACACTAGCTACTCACGTTTTATAAATATCCACATAGGATATTTATAAAACGTGAGTAGCTAGTGTACAGTTTCAATTGGTTGATATCTATATAGAAAAACCGGTAAGAAACTACCCGATTTCTCTTTGAAAACCATAACAGATTTTTACAATGTTCCATTTTACAAAGTCACAAAAAGTACTTAGGCAAGTTTTTAAGAACATGGATCTCAATAGAAAAGCATGTATGAGAGTCTACAGTATTAACAAACGTTTTAATATGATAATTCAAATGCGGAAAGAAGCATTGCCAAACAAGCTTGTCTTCATATGTTGAAGACAAGCTTGTTTGGCTTTAATCTTGTGATATACTTATTTAATAAGGACACTTTTGATTTCGGTTTTAAACATTCCCTCGCTAAGTTCTGGAACCGACTTAAGAAATTTGCTACAATTTAAGCGTAATTATGCTATGGTACTTGCTTATCTCCAATTAGTTATCACAATTTCATGTAAACTGCCCGAATTAGAAATCAAAACATCAAAATCCTTTTCTTTCTACACACTACAAAACATAAATGTAAATTGTTTTCAGCTTGAAGAGGGTTATTAATTTATCTCCACGTGGACAATTTAAGCCAGGATGCTGCTAAACGTGGTTCGTGGTATATATGAGTATATACATTCGATGGGACATGTGGCGTTGCCACACGCTGACTTTTGATGTAGGGTTAAATTATTTTAAACGAAATTTTACCCTTGCCGCGAAAGATCGTGATGTGGTGTATAGACCCTCTTCAAATTTGAAAAGCACTAGGGCTTTTTGAAACTTTTCAGCGAAATCCTTATAAAACGCCGAACATATTTTTCCGTCTAGGCATAATTATTTTTTATGTGTTGTATACTATTATTTATCTACCTACATAGCCTATAGCTCCAATTACGAAATAAAAAGTTAAAACTAATCGACAGATTTTATCCACGGACACAAGATAATAAAATAAAAAATATATTTTATGACACACCTCTAACAAAATAATGCCATAAAATAAAGTTTTTTTAGTAAAGTAAAGCTTGACCACAGAGTTTTCAAATTATAGATTTTATTTGACGTTGTCGGCAAAAATTATAAACATAGGTACACTCACAAACATTCATACAAACTTTTGTGTTATTCAGCAGATCAGGGCCTCAAGTCTGCTGTTACAAAAGTGCCAGAATGGTCTATCATTGACTTCATAATTGTTGGTATTGACAAGTATCGTAATCTAATAATATAATGGCGTCACTATGCCGACCCCTAATAACACGGGACAAGGGCAGGAAAATGATGATGATGATGATGACTATGACTTTCCAATGGTCAACCACTGACACTCCATTGAAAGAAATGGCATAGAATGGTAATCTCGTACATAATGACAAATGAATGTTTGACGTATGCGGAAATCTGCTGAAATTTTGACAGTTCCTTTGATCAGTGACCTACCATTAGAACGTCATTGTGCAGTCATTGCTTTTAATTTGTTACGCGACAACTCGATATTGTCATTCTACCACAAGACCATTGACCGATCAATGATCGACCATTATAAATTAGCAGATTACGAACTTTTAGCAAAATGACAATGGGATCGTGTTGGAATGACGAATTTATAAAAATAGCTCCCGGGCTCCTGATGTCCAATTATGGACGTTTTTCGGCTAAAATGATGATTATGATTAAATCCAGACCTGCAACATGTAGGACCGAACTCTGAACCTTCTCTTTCTCTCTTCCTTTCGAGCCTTTCTCTTTTTTCTTTTTCTAAAGGGCTCCCTTAATATAATAATAAAATTGCATTCATATTTTATTAACCTCTGTTTAATATCAGTACCATAAAACACTATTAGAATCTTACAGTATTGCAGACGACGAGCAATGTGTAGCTCGCCGTCTGGTCATCCGGTCGAAAACACGAGTCGAGAGTGCATCGTATCCACGCGCGCCTCAAAAAGATTTCAGCAAAACTAAAAGGCCAAACTGAAGAAACTCAAGTGAGTCTTAGACAGTAAAACTATGTAAGTGTGTCACAATGCCTTTCCACACCAGCCAGAGCGGCAGATTTCCCGCCCACTAAACAAAAAAGAATCTTACGGCCAATGGCTTAAAGATAATTTTGGAAACACTCTCAGACCGTTTAAGCACATGTCAAGGCGCTATTTGAACAAAGGAAGACCTTAGGCGTGTTTATTAGTAAAATAAACTAGTATTGAGATAACGGGTTATCCTAGTTAATTTACTTAAATTTATTTATGTACAATAAACTCAGGTTACTTTGCAACCAATATTGGTAATCATCAGTGTTTCATATTCATAGGAACACTGGTATTTATTGTGTTTCTGTTCATACCAGTAAATTCAATTGTATCTCATTTAAATTAGACCTGTATACCTTTAATGTATTATGATTTTTACCCGACTACGGCAAAGCCAAAGGAGAGTTATGATTTTGACAGGCTATGTGTGTATGTTCATCTGTTTCCTCATAGCTCCTAAACTACTTAACGGAACACGACAAATGAGATAGAACGGTTAGAAGCGTCTTAATTGTCTGCTGAACATTGGCTACGTGACGTGTCATAAAACTTAATGTACACAATACAATAGCCAAAAGGTAGCCTATACAATGGTGACACCCGGACGTTTTTTCCACCTGAATCCGAAACAGGAATGTTCATGAGAACGCCGCGGCGTCTCTCCAGCCACTTCTTAAAGAGGAGAATTACCGCTATAATTGTGGCGTGCCTAGCGCAAGGTCGCGACAGTTGCTGTCGCCATATCGTCATGAGATCCCGTCGGAACTCTGTGCGCCATGCCGCAATTTGTCGCGGATTACGGTATGTCATCGTAATATTCTGTTTATGATTTTAATATTTAATTCTTTAATTCTTTATTGTACACTAAAACAACTTATAAAATAGGTAGATAACAACGTTCACGTACATAGGCGAGCTTAACTCAAAGTTGAGTTTTCTTCCAGCAAACCATTGAGTGATAGAGAGAGATCACAGCAGAGGGTAGGATCCAGTGTACAATTTTAAAATTATAAATAATACGAATAAAATAATAAATAAATATACCTACATCCATAAATACAAACATACTTTTATATCATAAACATATAATATTATATATATATATATACCATGTCATCGTGAAAGGAAATGCTCTTTAATTTTCCTCTTGAAGACATCCAGAGAAGGGCTGTCACGTAGGGAGTGTGGGAGGGAGTTCCACAGACGCACCGCAGTGACAGAGAAGGAACCATCATAACGGCTAGAAGTGTGAAATGGAGTACGAAGAAGAAGAGAATTGACAGTGCGACAGGGTTTACCCCTCGGGACGAAGTACTCAAAGCACTCACGAAGGTATTGCGAAGAATTAGGATTGTGTAGGATAGTGTACAGAAGAGATAGGATATGGGTATCTCGCCGACGCCGAATCGGCAACCACTTCAATCTGGTCCGATACTCCGACACATGGTCGTATTTTCGGAGGCCAAAAATGAAGCGGATGCACAAGTTCTGCAGTCGCTCAAGTTTGTTTAGGAGAACCTCCGTAGCATCTAGATAACAGACATCCGCATAATCTATGAGCGGTAGAAGAAGAGATTGCGCAAGAGTAACCTTAGTGTGAAATGGTAGGAATTTTTGAGACGTTTAAGAGACTGAAAAGAGTAAAAGACCCTCCTACTCACGTCAGCAACATGAACCTCCCAAGAGAGGTGAGTGTCCATATGCACGCCAAGGTTTTTAGCAGTTTTAGAGTATAATATGGGCACAGAATCATACACTACTGGCGGGTGCGACTGGTGATCCAATAAACTAAGCATATCATCATCAGCCGAAAGACGTCCACTGTTGGACATAGGCCTCCCCCAAGCGTCGCCACAATGACCGATCCTGTGCTTCTCGCATCCACCGCACTCCCGCGACCCTCACCAGGTCGTCGGTCCACCTTGTGGGAGGCCTTCACTCTAGAACCTTTCGGCCCCATCGACCATCTGTTCTACGAGCAATGTGGCCTGCCCACTGCCACTTAAGTTTGGTGATTCTACGCCTACTTTTAACTAAGCATATATCTGCCACCAATAATGAGCGCTTGAGATTTAGTTGGATTCAGTAAGAGCACAAAGGACTTAGCCCACTTGTTGATATTTTCAAGGTCATCATTGATGGCAGCTACAGTCTCAGCGAGTTCACCGACTTTAAAATGACGATATAACTGCAAGTCGTCTGCATAGAGATGATAATTAGAAGTTAGGACCTTAGTGAGAGCGTTTATAAAAACTGAGAAAAGTAGAGGAGAGAGAACGCCACCCTGAGGTACACCCGCAGCCAAATCACACCATTCAGAGGAGTCCTCATCAGACCGAACAGACTGCGAGCGACCCCAAAGATAAGAATTGAACCACTCAATTACAGGTGCAGAGACATTAAGGGAGGAAAGGATTCCTAAGAGGATGTCAAAATCAACAGAGTTGAAAGCACTACTGAAGTCCAATAAAACCGGTTAGACATTTATTTTCCATAGCCAGTCTTATGTCATCTGTTATTTTGATAAGGGTTGTTACCGTGCTATGGCCAGGTCTGAAACCAGATTGGTAGGGACTTAGTAGGCTATTACAGGATAAATAACGAGACAGTTGCTTCTGAACAACACTCTCAAGGACTTTGGAGAGGATTGGGAGGATGGATATTGGTCGAAACTGGGATGGTGAAGTGGGATTTGAAACTTTAGGAAGCGGTAGGACGTGAGCCTTCTTCCAAGCCGAAGGAAAGGAGTTAGTGAAGAGAGAAAAATTTATAATGTGAGTTACGATAGGAGCTATTTCACTGAGAATAGGTAGGAACATTTGGAGTTGAAGGCCATCGTCGCCTACCGCCTTGGTAGATATGGATTGGATACATTTCTTAATATCTAGCTTAGTAACTGAGTGGAAAGAGAAAGAAGTATTGATTGAGTGTTGTAAGAATGTGAATTTAATATTTCATAAATTAATTTATTAGCCACACTGGACAGAATGGAAGAAAAAAACGTGTTGCGCCGACCCCAAATAAAACGGGACAAGGGCAGGAAGATGATGATGATGGTAACTAATTGGCAAATTAAATGCTAATTTGTCACTTTAATTTTTAAAATTTTAACGTAGGTTACATACTCATACATTTAAAAAATAGTTAACTGACTATAATTATAACAAAAAAAGAAACCCTAATCTAATTACAACTAACTAAAATAAAACTATAAAACTAAAATATGGCATCGAAAAACTCTTCCACATTGCTGTCGACTGGTAATGTGCCCAAAAGACTGGCGGAATTTGCCAAGCTGTATGGCAATGCTTATCCTCTGTCCAAGGTAAAAGCCAGCCCTTGGGTCACGTGAAGTGTCAACTAGACGTTTTAACAGATCTTTATACAACTTGTGAGCACTCGGACCCAACGTTCCGAGAGTTTCTACCACAAACGGTTCGAAAATATAACTTCCAACAAGGTTATTATATTTCCGCCATTTGAGGTACTCCCACTCTATTCCCACTCTACAGCCGTAGCGGTAGAACCAGCACAACACGACGAGCTAGGAAGATGTATCGACACAAGTAGCGTCCCATACTAAAAGCCTACCCATCTTCCATGGGAATAATTACATATACCGTCCGATCTCTTGCCATCATCGCGTGCTAAGCTATGGGGTGCCAATACAGCTGGAACACGGACGGAGACAAGAGCGCGTCTGATGATTTCGTTGATATTCGCGTGTCGTGCTATGCGACTCGCACTTCGGCTGCATGACAGACCGTGGTGTCCAAGGCTGTTGACGACTTCGCCACAGTGGCAGCGATGAGGAGAACAGCAGGGAGCGCCGGAGCAAGGTACCTATGTTCGACGACGGTAGTGCGTGAAGCCAGAGACCTGACTCCCACTCTCCCACAACCAGCAGGCGCGCACGCTCCGCAGCAAGCTTTTAATAAGTAATTCTGAATAACAAATCGATCAAGAATTGATAGCCAATTGCTATATCAATGAATCACAATATAATACGTAATTAATGATTCATAGTACCACTTACCTCACCTTCAATAACGAATTTAATTTCAAATCACGACACCACATCAAAACTTTGCAAACAAATGATATTATTCCAATCCAAAATAGAATTCACCGGAATACTCGTACATATCGAAACTCGAGAACTACAATCAACAAATTCCGTAAATCCGTACACCTCTACTCGTATTTGCGTGATCTTTAGTATAGTTGTCCAATTTTCAATTGGCAATAGAGATCATTGTGTTCATGTTTTTTTCCTCTTTCTTATGAAATATATCGTTCTCTTTTTAACCGACTTCAGAAAGGAGGAGGTTCTACGAGTATGTTCGGCTGATTTTTTTCTTAAGTATGTTCACCGATTTCTCGGTCAATTGTGGACCGATTTTGAATTTTTTTTTATCGATACGTTATGCTTCAAAGTTGGTCCCATAGAAATATTGTTATGATCTGATCATGAACTTCGAAGATATGGAACAGAACTCCTCATAGGATCACAGCAGAACTGTCGTAACAAGTAAAATTGATTTATTTATACGTGTAGTCGATGACTGACTGAAAGAATATAGATCAGTTCATATATCGAACTGATCTGATGATGAAGCCTGAAGTTGGCACCGGAACTCTGTAATAAATTAATTTAATCTAATCGTGTTTGATATTATTAGAATTGTCATGAGATGCACTCTGGCTATAAGGTACCGTATATATACCGTATTTAAGTATGGATGAGGGTTTCTTTTTAGTTGTGGTACCATAACTAAAAAGTGTAAGTAAAATAAAAAACTTTTTACAAAAATAAAACAACTGACTACAATTTAAAAAAAAACACTTGTTAAATAACGAAGAGACAAAACTATTATCGAAACACCGACATCCGAAATTAAAGTTATTTTGCACTTTTCAGTGTTTTTTTTTTACATTGGAGTCGGTTGTATTTTTTTTTTTTTGTAAAAAGTTTGTAGAATGATAATTCAGCTAATTCAGCCAAGAAACTATATTTTTAATTTGGATCGATTTTCATTTAAAGAAATTAACACGTATAGGTAGGACAATGATCGCTGATATCATGTTAAACGTATCAACTATAGCTACGACTAACACCGAAAATTTCCGAGAAACACCGAAACCTTTCATAAAACAAATATTAGTATCGATGTTATAGATCGGGTGCTGTCAATGTAGGCTTTTTTTACGAGACTCGGTAAAATTGGGAGCTGCCCAAAAAGAATACATTTATTTATTTTTATATGAGGGCCTGGTCACGTAAAGGACTGAGTTGCGGGACGTTACGAAGGTAACGTTGTAAAAATCGCAACTGACTTGCTATATTTACTGAGCATGCGTTCCCTAGATTTATTCATGTCGGGACGTGGGGGTCTGTTGTTCACTTTGAAGTCTTTGAAATTTTTAAGGGTATTTTAGATCTAGCTCAGTGTACTTTTTTTTGAGTTGTTCGGGACGATTCCTGCATGGAATAAATATTTATAGTATAGCTTACATGTAGATAGCTGCTCTGGGTGTTTTATATGAATTTACATGTTTGTCAACGCATCCATCTACGATACTGGATAAAATCTTAGTATGAAGCAACGTTTTTTTTTTACGGTTCATTACTTCAAAAGGAAAAAAACGGAGCCCTTATACTTAGGATAGATTTGTTGTTTGTGATGTCTGTCTGTCTGTCTATCTGTCTATCTGTCTGTCTGTCTGTGTGTCTGTCTGTCAAGAACCTTTATTTCGGGAACGCATGGAGGTATTGAGTTGAATTAAAAACCATATACTCAAGTTTACGGTCCCTTGAAGATGTGAAAAAAACAAATTTCTAAGTTAACGACAAAAACAGATACGGCTGTTTATGTCTCAAAAAATGTATATTTCGACACTTTCGAGGAAATCAAAATTCATAGGGTTACGTCCCGTTGACCCAGAATCCTGAAATTTTACATAAAGCAAGGTCTTACAGCACAGGTATAGGAATAAATCTGAAAACTGTAAATTTGTTGTTACGTCACAATAAAAAAAAATCCGATTCGGAAAAATATTATAGATTTCATTCGGAAATTGAACTTGAAATAGATAAGTTTGTACGAAACCCTTAGGGCGCGAGTCCAACTCGCACTTGCCCAGTTTTAAAAAAAATAATATAATCTAGTTAGCCCATTACGTCCCATTGCAGGGTGAAGGCCTTCCTCTCCTTTTTCCACACACGTCTGTCTGCTATTGCGGCCAGTCCCTCCAGTAAGATTCAAATCCGTCTCTCCACCTTCGTCTTGGTCTGCCAAAAAACTACTATTCTTAAGTGAAATTGGGCAGAAGATGTCTACTTCATGTCAGATGAGCTGTATGCAAAGAGAGGCACTTATTGGGTCCCAACGAAAGGTAACAACAGATCAAATAAAAAATAAAGAAAAATAAGTTAAATTAGGTATTTCTTTAGTTTCCTTTTATTTAACAGCCAACTTTTTCCGTTAGCTTCAGTTTAATATCCTATAAGCAGCTTTGAAAGTACAATAACCCACTTTCCTTTCTAAAGTGCACAGTAATTCAGTACACAATTCTCATAATAAACCTATATTCCTTTTGAAAACATCCACTAAAGAGTTGCAAATCCAGCTTAGACCGGATTATTTCAATACAGAGCAAATAAAATGCTGTATCTTCATAACTAAAGTAAACAGTGTTCAAAGGTTGGTGGAAAAAATTGAGTGACGACCTCGCCCTAGGCCGGGTTTCGCGATATCGGCTATTTCAAGCTTAAAACAACTTTGCAGCAAACAATTTTTCACAACTGACCAACTTTATCACTCAAACAATAGAGTTCAAAATTAATCGTAGAATTTATTCAGCAGCTGTAAAACTATTCTTGCCGGTGCGTAGTCCATACATCAAATTTAACTACAGACCGTTTGTTTATCAACTTTGTATCCGAACGGTACACTATCTTTATGGGCATAGAGCCATGAAATGCAGCGATTTACGCATTGTCTCTTGGGACCACTCTATTGTACAGAACTCCTGATAGTGAGTCCTATTTGTCAAAATAATGCACGGAGATATCGTCTTAAATGTGAAGCGATAGGGGTGAAAATTGTAGACATGAGTTACGTGAAGCTGTACGGTCTATCGAGTGTTGCTAAGAGTAAATCATTTCGGCCGACAATATGATTTAGGGAGTGGAAGCATACCGACATCAATCTCTGGTCGTGTTTTCCCCTACATTTAGTGTGGCGGTGAATTTGAAATATTCTCTCGGCCGTTACAAAATATTGCTTGACACGTCACTAGTTTGTTAGGTTACCCTGAAGTAAATGGTCTGCCTTATAGAAGAACACTTCGTGGAAGATTTGGAGAAGAAAACGTGCGTAGTATTCAGATGTAAGGATTATTTTTTAATATTTATTTAGGTTTTACAATATAGGATCTAGTGAGCCGAGCAAATGAAGACCCCATTTAAATATAGAGATAGAAGAAGGAATAAAAACTAAACCGTTGATGCTCTAGCTGAAGTAGACACGGCTGGACCTAGGTTATTTCAAAGCCAGGCCACAAATATCACCGAGAACCAACAATTTACCGAATTTCTTCCATATTCCATATCCCTTAGAGGTTTCAGATTTAGCCAAAATAATGTCTCAGTCGATTCTTACGACGCCCAAGAGAATAGTCTACTAGTAGGTCAACATTCACATTTTTCTTTTACCTTGTCAATACGTTCAATGAGAAAATATTACTGTCTAAGATCACGTAAAGTAAAATTGTTTAAGTTTTTTTTTTTATTTTCCATGACCATTTCATATTTTTAGCATAAAAGGCGTATTATACCGTTATTGTTGTATGAACTCTGTTTGATACCAAGTTTTATGTATTTTTCTTTTTCATGCACATACACGACTATGCTTCATCTAATCTAACCGTTCAATAACTCCGAACAAAAGTTAGCAACAGTTTTCATATCGGAGTTTTCCATACAAAAGCGAGGGAACAAAAATATGCAGCCGACTTCCACATAAAAACACAAAAAGTGCAAAATAACTTTAGTATCGGAGGTCGGTAAAAAAAAATATTTGAAATAAAACCGGCTACCATTTTTCCTTTCCCGTGCCTACCTTACCGCTCTATCATCAGATCAGTTCGATGATATCTTATAACTGGAACTCCGTAATAAAACAATGTAACCTAGTCGTTTTTGAGCTTATTGTGGGTTGCAATTATCTGTAGGTACACTGCAGTGGGGTACAATACAAAACTTTTAACAAAACCAAAAATCTTCCTAAATTAAAGTTATTTTTCAACTTTTAGCGATTTTATTTGGGCCTACCAAATAAAATCGCTAAAAATTGAAAAATAAATTGTTAATTTTTTTATCTCCGTAATAAAAAATTGAAATTATCTTTTTATTTTGTTATTTAAAAGAAATATTGTTAACTTGGAAGGCGAGTCAATTCGTAAACAAAGTGAGTATTCTCCAAGTTTACTAAACAAAGATGTTAAAGGAGAGTAACTGACAAATTACATTAATATTCAATTACTTAACTACCTAGGTGCGGAATTCACCAATAAAAGTAATCGCGTTTTAACGTTTAGTTCGCATAATCGCGTTTAGCCGCTGTCACTAGTGTCACTTGTAAAAATACAACAAAAGAAAAATACAGAAAAGGACACTAGTGACAGTGGCTAAACGCGATTATGCGAGACAAACGTTAAAACTCGATTAGTTTTATTGGTGAATTCCGGCCTAAGTCTTCGCAGGCTAAAAGCAAAACTAAGACGATTTACATTATAAATGTATTAAAAACAGAACCTAGCTATCATAAATCCTAATTCTTATCTCGAAAAATCAATAGATAAAGTTCCAAATTACTTCACAACTGTACATAACATCAAACAGTGACCTTTTCCTTTTATCTGTAGAAAAAAAGGGAAGGTTTCACATAGATAAATATAAATAAAATCAAAGCAAATAGCTCAGGTCAGTCAAATGAAACAAGATCGAAATCCGAAGGTTAGCCAACAACTCGAGATCGGATATACCTGCAATCCTCTCTCTGTTTACCTGTGTATTTGTGTACCTGTGTACTTTGTACCTCAAATACTTCTGCCCCTAACCCTCCCGGACCGCGCTCTCCATCTGTTTTTAAACTTGACCTTAATAAGGAAAGTTTTTGTTGGAAAAGTATCTGCAGGCTTAGGAGTGAGCCTTGTTTTTCCTCGAAGTGGAAATTTTATTGTAAAATGATAATGTGTTTGTTTTGTCATGTTGTTTACTTGCTGAAACTGTTGTTCAATTATTAAAATTGATATCTGGTGATGTTGCCGGTACACTTTGTTTTGTATAGGATACAAATTACCTATGTTGAACCATCATTCCCCTCAAGCCCAATATTTTAATTAAAATATGTTTACCCGTCCTAAGAATGTACTATTTTTTAAGCTTTCCTTTATAATACAGTTTTATAGTTAAAATTATAATAAAAGCTTCTTAACATTTGTTTTTGGACCACTGGGAATTCCTTAAAAGGAAAAAAATGCCTGCTGTCCTCGAAAGCAAAGGGCAACTGAAAGACACAGGTGTAGTTTTAGTTAGTAAAACTCTGACACGCCCTCGCGCTCCAGCCAACAGCAGAAGAAGTCATTGAATGATTTCTGAAGTAAAAAAATCCCACGTTTCTATTAAACAAAAATCTATCACTTCGAAACATAACTACTTTGTCATTACAATAACCAGAAAATCAAGTATCTGACATCAATTTCTCTCTCAAAATAAGAAAAATTTTTAAGGCCCTAACACTCCCGAGCAGTGTTATAAAACAGAGACTTTCTGAAGCCTACTCCTCGGTAACGGTTAGGTCAATAAGTTTGAAAAAAATATGTTTCTTATAGATTCATGTCCAACATTATCAACATATGATTTTTTTTGTAAGACTTTTGCCAAAAAAACATTTCAATAACATGATATTTTTTTTGCTTGTTTTCCCTACTCATTTCAAAGGCTCTTTAGAAATAATATGTTTACACAAAAAAAAAAAATGCTGGTTAAGTGTTCTTCAGAATGTACGTACATGGCATAACTAAATCAATCAATATCTCGCAAAGAAAATGGATTTAAAGGTCAGCAGGGTTCTATCCGGGCGCAGCTGGCCAGAACGCACAGATACTCATACTGCCGCCTGGGCGGTAGTACGATTATGTGTGCATTTAGTTCCGGCCAGCTGTTCAAGGGACTATGCGCCTTAAGTTTTCTTTGTTATTGGTTTTCCAGTCATCGATCATCGTTGTTTACCTGCTCACTTCGAAAACATTGAAATCACTCGAAATTGTAAAAGCGCTTTTAAGTTCGACCTTAATAATGAGAGAGAAAATAAAGTTGCTACTATTTCAATTCCACTACTTAAGTGCTGGAGCGGTCTGCAAAATGGCTGTTGTTTTTTATTAGAAATAAAAAAGTGGTGTACAGAATGAGTGCGATATTTCAATGCAGATGCCCGCTTCTTTCTAGGTAAGTAGGACTTGACACGATTGTGAAATCTGAACTTTTGTTGGGGTAATTAGGTAGTGGATTGGTGTGTTGCATGAGGGAAAAGTGTGATGTAAATCATAACGGGGTTTTTTTTAGGTGGGAAAATCATCTAATGACAAATCTCGCTCTTGGGTGGAGCGCGAGATAGTGTCAGACTTTTACTGACTAAAACTACACCTGTGTCTTTCAGTCGCCGTTTGCTATCTAGGACAGCAAGCATTGTTTTCCTTTTAAGAAATTCCCAGTGGCAAACAAAACCCGGGGCCCTGGGACGAAGGCAACGAAGGAAGTTGCCTTCGTCCCAGGGCTCCGGGTATTCACACTACCCATGGCCCCAGTAGGCTTCGACCCTGCTGGGCCCTACGATTTGCTGACATCTTCCTGAAGAGCGCGTGGAACAATACGCGCCGTCGACGACTTGTGTTTGGTCCGGACGATTACCGGACGGTCGGACGGCGGGCTACCCATTGCTCGCCGTCCGCAAGCCCGCGCCTACGGTGGTTGGAAATCGGGATTGGAATCCCGTCGGCGGCTGGGGCGTGACGACCGATGATAACGAGGTCGAGGATGGTAATTTGTTGGCCAGTTGCTGTTTATCACTACCCATCTCTTGCTTTTTTGAGGTGAGAATTCATCAAATAACTTATCTTGCTCTGTATGAAGAAAGAGGAAGGGAAGTTTTTTACTGACTAATACCTACCCGATGGATACGAGACGCACAGGATCGTTCATTGTGACACTTGGGGTGGCCTATGTCCAACAGTGGACGTCTTTCGGCTGAAATGATGATGATGATGATGATGAATACCTACCCATGTCCTTTCAGTTGCCCTTTGCGTTCTAGGGCCGCCGTAAGACTTTTCGCTGAAAACGTTTATTTGTTGCAACAAAAAACACACACCGAAACACCATTAAAACTTTTTTAATTCTTAGGTGATTTTGATTACAACATCAACTTACACATATATCTCACTCTTTCAATGCTAAATAAGAGTAATTTATTTGGCCACAATTAGAGAGCAATGGTGGCTGAGTGGTAACGACCCCGACTTACGAGCTGTAGGTCGCAGATTCAAAACCCAGCCAGGTGCATTACTTTATGTAATTTATTTCATCACCGCCGCTTTCAAAACGATGAAGGAAAACATCGTGAGTGAACCGAAAAATGTCCTAGAACCAAAATTCGAAGACATGTGACATCCACCAACCAGCACTGGGCTTGAGTGGTGGATTACAGCCCATTCCCTCTCCTAGAGAGGAGGCCTGAGTCCCAATAGTGGGAACATTATAAGGCCGACTATGCAGCTTTGCTATGCTATGCTAATTTGGCTACGTAACTACCCAAAATAAAATAACATAAAAGTATTATATTTATTTTTAATTTACAGATCAACACGCTAATATTTATCAACAAATAAAGAACTCATCGTCCAAATATCGTGATCAAAAAGCGAGTATTCGGTAAATAACGAACTGACCCGAACTGACCCGACCTGAGCCGAAGTGACCCAGTTCCGTCTATTGACTATATGATGTAGCTCGACCACTCTTCTGCAGCGACGTCAAGAGCTATCGAGTTCAGGATCGATTCGGATTTGGGAGAAAAAACCTTCTTGAGTTTGTGTGGAGTATGCTGAAGATGAATCTGACCATGTGATAAGAAGAAATAATCATCATGGAGGTTATGCTTATCAAGTTTATCGCACAGACTTTTTTATAAAACAAAACTATTCTATGTACATTTTAAACAAAAACTTTTAACTACACTTACATATTATAAAATAAAGTACCCCACTGCCAAGGTGCAATTTTGAATCTGCAAAAAATTTCAGGAGTCAATATATTAGTCATTGTCGACTCAAATCAACAATAAAATTGGTAGATATTTTTATTAATTTGTTTTATCTTATTTACGGTAATTGGTAAAACCGTTTCGTATAGTATGTGGGCGGAGCATAGAACAGATGTTGTCTTACGCACACAGTGACATGACGCGCGATAAATCGTAATGGGTGATTCTGTTCTTAAGAAGAGGTTTATGAAGAGAGATTTATTCTGAATAAAACAATTTTTTTAAAGTTAGTAGTATTATTGATTTATTCCAATATTCAAGTATTGTATTTTTAATTAATTGTGCAGATTAGAAACTGCAATTTGTATAAATGAATAATTTACAACCAATTCTTCAAATCGATAGATAATGTCTGATTAATTATAAAAAAAATATACCGGCTTTCAAGAAAAGTACCGACCCCAAGTAACACGAGGCAAGGTCAGGGCCATTATGTTAGATAAGTTTTTTAATAATGTGTAAATTTTTAGGAGTTACTTTTTTAAATAGCTTCACTTTTTTCGAAACAGCGTTAATTTATAATAGCAGATCAGCAGTAAGTAAAATTATATCCTATCTAAAATGTAAAAAAAAAACTGTAAAATACATAGTGTGTTGACAATGGATGGTCATATTTTAGGTACTATTTCTGCTCAAGAAAATGAACCACTTTTGTCAAGAAAGTAAA
Source organism: Mythimna pallens (assembly GCA_961205895.1). Classification (NCBI taxonomy): domain Eukaryota; kingdom Metazoa; phylum Arthropoda; class Insecta; order Lepidoptera; family Noctuidae; genus Mythimna; species Mythimna pallens. The sequence continues at coordinate 7,400,402 of OY540835.1, read as the reverse complement.
AGACTCCTATAAAAGAAGGTGCCCGTGACTTTGTCTGCGTCAGAATGGCTCAATTCCATTTAGTCTCAATTTTAAGAAGTTTTTTTTAGTGCAGAACTCAAACACTTTTTCTACAATAAAAGTACTCTAAGTTAATCCTTTTAATATTAGTAAAAATTCCATCAAAATTGGTCTAACTGTTTCAGAAATTTGCCAAAACAAATAGACAGACAGACGAAAATTGCATTTTTGTTTTAAGTATCCAATATGGTTTCATATTATGCATTGAGCAAAAAAAAAAATAGTTTGATATTACAAAAAGACACTTCAATTATATTTATTTTTATAGATATGACAACCCGTTTCCGTGAGTATATAGGTATATACTGAGAAATTAACGATTCCATCAAAATTCATCGAACCTATGTAAACAATACAAAATCCAACTCAAACAAGCTTCCTCATCCCCTATACACACGAGACCATAAAACAAAACTACCTGCCACCAATAACATGAAACTTCACTGAAACTAAGATATCGTATCAGCATTATTTACACCCGAACATAGCGCTCCTTTGGGAACTCGTTCAGCCTTCGCAGAAACGTGCCGCATCGATTGAATCGTCCTTCCCTAAGGACCCACCATTACCTAGTCTGTCGAACTTGTAACTGTTCCGATTTGAAATTATTAGCCTCGGGCTTCTGGTTCCGTACTTACGGACTACAGTGCCTTTGAGTTGGGAACTTTGTCGACATGTTCCAATTACTGAATGTCTAATGGGTGAATGACAATATGGAGTACTACACTATTGATGGCTGTGACTTTAGTGAGGATTATCTCTATGGAGTTGTATTTGTTTGTCGCTTTGACAGCTGTGCGAGTATTCGCTTTACTTGTCTTCTTGAATTGATGGTTTCCCTGTCCCTCAAAGTATTTGGGCCCAGTAGCTCATAACAGTCTCAGTGGCGTTTTTTAGGTTCTTCAAAGTACAGATGAAGGAACACTTTAGGCACTTTATCTTCTTGTTCTTCTTCTTCTCGAATCGATGGTTTAATTTTCTCTCAAAGTATTTGGGTCCATTAAGTAGCCACGTTTATAGCGGCATCAGTGGCGTTTTTAAGCCCTCCATATGTAGAGACACTTTAGGCACTCTAGTAAGTGGGCATGGGTTTTGGAGGGGTCTATAATCCTCCATAATAGACTGATCCTCCTTAGACACCCTTTAGCCAGCGTGTGTTTGTAACGACCTACTTAGGTGCGCTGTCTATTAATTGCTTTCCAGGCTAGTGCATATCGCATCCAAGTGGCAAATATTCCAAGGTTTTTGCTTATGATCTATCTGCTAGCTTGATCGTTTTAGTAGATTTTTGAAAAGCAAATATGCATTATGTACGATATAAACTTAGAGATAGAGAAGTTGTATTTTTAGCCTTACAGAGTTTATGTCAGGTGTTGGACCTTGCCATCACCATGTCTTGTACGTATCGCATTCATTTGATGCCTGCGACCGTCACCAGGTCATCGGTCCATCTTGTGGAAGGCCTTCAAACGCTGCGTCTCCTGGTACACAATAAGCAAGAACAATGCTATATGCTATGCTCTATCTCACTTAAGTTTATCAATTCTTCGGGCTATGTCGGTAACCTTGATTCTTGTACCACTTATATGCATCAACTTACCACCCGAGTGCAATACATTTTTTGAGTTTGTGTTTAATCGTAAACGGAGGCATTTTGTGGTTTTTGTGTATTCCTGCTATCTCCAGAGAGAAAAAGGCGTCAGTTTATGTTCATACTAGCTGATGCAAGCGGCTTCGTCTGCGCGATAGTAGAAATTATCCCAACGAAACATTCACGGATAAAAAGTATCGTGTGTGTAATATTCCAGGACATGACCAGTGTGCCAAATCCCTTTAGCAGTTTCTGCGTGAAGAAGAAACAAACACAAATAAACACACAAACTTTCGGCTTTATAATATTAGTGTTATGTGGGAGCGAGTTTTTAAAGGACCTAAATATGCTATATATGTAATGTTGTCTAACGCCCAGCAAATGCTGAGGTCACCCTTTCGGTACAGGCACGCTTGGCGCATTCTGTACTTGTTTGTTCTTTATAGGGTTCCATGCCTAAAAGGAAGAATTAGAACCCTTGTTGGATCACTTTTTTTCCGTCCGTCTGTCTGTCTGTCAAGACCCTTTATCTCGGAAACGCGTGGAGGTATCGATTAGAAATTAAAACCGTATACTCAAGTCTGCAATCTCTTGAAGATGTGAAAAAATCAAACTTCTAAGTTTACGAAAAAAAAAGATATGGCCGTTTATGTTGCAAAAAACGTATATTTCGACACTCTAAAGGGAATCAAAATACATAAATACAGGGTACTGCCCGTTGACCTAGAATCCTGAAATTTGGCATGAAGCAAGGTCTCGTAACACTCACAAAAAAACAGACAAAATTTACAGTTTCCAGTAAATTTGAAAACTGTAAATTTTTAGTTACGTCACAAAAAATAATGTGATTCGTAAAAACCTTTGAGACTCGATTCGGAAATTGAACTGTTTACATAGGTAAGTTTGAACGGAACCGTCAGTGCGCGAGTCCGACTCGCTTTGCCCGGTTTTTTACTTTGTGTTTAATAACCGTTATGCTGTGTCTGTCCCGAATAAAAGTATTTCTATTCTATTCTATAAAACCTCAATAAATTAAAATTACTTTTTAGTGTTTTTAGTCACTCAAATACGTTACCGTTTTGACAAAGCAGACCTATTAATTTCCAGCTTTTGCTCTTATTAACACCAAAAAAAAAAAACTAAGAAAAAAAGCCCTCTCGTTACATCCATCAGAATTATTTCCCCCGCCTACCAATTTACGATCCCTACAAATATCGACACCGGGTATTGGTCCTGTAAGCGATAATAACACCATAAATAATTCCGGATTACACTGAATGAGCGAACCAACTCCGGTAAAACGTCATCGGTATTTTCCCGAATCGAGTGATTTTTTAATTCGGCCTCCTATAAATCAGAATTGACACTTCGACAGCCATTACTATAGATTTTCGAATACGAGATTTTATTTTTTATAAATGTTTTATTTTTATTAGCCTTTTTAGGGTTCCGTAACTAAAGGGTATTAACGGGACCCTATTACTAAACCTCTGCTGTCCATTCGTTCGTCCGTCTGACAGCCGGCTGCATCTCATCTATATAGGCATATAAAAGGAGAAACTGACTAACACGTCAACGCACAGCCGAAATTACATGGACTTGGAGCGTGAAATTTTGCACAAGGTTTCCTTTTATTACGTAAGCGAGCACTAACAGAGGATTTCCCAAAATTCTCCCCCGAAGGGGATGAAACGGGTGTTCAAAATTTGTTAAGAAAAACCTACTTTCACGTGGGTGATCTCGCGGTGCGTAGGGAATTTTCACTGTGTACAAAGAAGTGGCGCGTCGTATGTTTTTAATGACGCGTGCAACGCCGCGGGCCCCGCTGCGTTTAATGGTGAACGAAAAATTACAAAAATAGTTCGCCAAAACGCTACGTTTGCCGACGCGTCAAACGTCGCGTGTGACGCGGCGGTGTCCTCCGCGGACACCGACTGCATTTCAAGCAATCACGTGTAAAATCGCTTCTCCTTACACGCTCTCATACAACGCCATATTTTATGTTTGAATTTAGTGCGTACAGCGTCTCCGTAAACGTGGCCTTAAAGGTGTTCAGCCTATAGATACTGCCGCTACAATAACAGATAATAAAATTGCTATAAGCTATAAAAATTAAACGGGGTTTCCGATGTTAAAAACCATATTTTATCGTCGTTTTTTCCCGACTTTAATATTGTATTACGGAACTCTTCGTATGTGAATCCAACTCATTCTTGGCCAGTTTTTATTATACGCATAATCTCACTTTATAAAAAAATGAATGGATCTAGTGACCTTAAAACGGCACTCATTTACAGTTAGACAGCTTTTTATGACAGGCTCTGATTTTTCGTTACGCTTGAGATTTGAAAGGTCTTTATTTGAATTTTATTTTATTTATGAAGCTTAAATTCTGTTTTCATAACATCATAGAACAATAGACAGTTGGTACTCGGGTGTCAATAATTTAAAGGAGATTTTAAAAAAGGTCAAAGCATGAATATGCTAATATATAAGGATGAAGAGAGACTGTCTAATAGCCAAGCTTTTAAGATTAACTGTACACCACTTACCGGGTATTATCGTTAAAATCTCAACCAAGAATTTCCCATAGTTTATCGTAATGTTTCTTTACCAAAAACTTGATAACATAATCTATACTAAAAAATAACAAAAAAAATATTTCTACAAAATGTTGAAATATTTTTTGTGTTATACTCCGTGCCTCGAACAGCACGTAAAGCCGTTGTTCCCAATTGTGAATTGTGGATCTTTGACAGGCGTTACAGAGACTAGAAAGTTTGACCATGACTCTATGGATAAACCTCCTTGGAACGAGTAACGTGTTGCCCAGCAACTGGGTTGTGTAGGTCGGGTAGGCAGTCGCTTTCGGTTAGACTGGAAACCAACCCAAAGCTAGTCATGAAGGCTACGGAGATAATGATGGTGTTTTAAAAGCCATCTGATGTGCTCCAAACCGATTTTATTTTCTATCATTACATAATGTTAGGGAACCCTTAGTGCGCGTTGTATACAACATTAGACACTATATTATAAGTCTGTGATCTGTGAAAATTTCAACTTTCTAGCTATAACGGTTCATGAGATACAGCCTGGTGACAGACAGACGGACGTGGAATCTTAGTAAAAAGGTAAACGGAACCCAAAAAATCCTTCTTTGCAACAAATAAACGAAATATATTTCTTTTTTAGCGGAAGAACACACATTTAAAAACACTGTTCAGAAACAAAAATCTGCTAATCCAGGAAAAACCAGTATCGCATGTAAAATGAGATTTAAGAGCAGACCCTACTGGCATATGACCTCTGTCAGGAATAAGATCAGGCCGGAACATCCCTAGGGTGACATAAGAAGCGAGGAAGGGATTTACAGGGTCACTCTATGTTCAGCGGTAAGGTACCTTTCCGCAGAATATTAATGATGGAGCGACAACCGTTAAGATGCTATGAAAGCTTTGTGGCGTAGGTTCGTTGAAGGTGGCTTTGCCAAAATTTTCAGTTTCAGTTGTGAAGTACCTTCTGAGAACTCATTTATAAGTTGTGTTGGGACTAACCTTTGTAATTCTACATAAATGTTGAATGAACTTGTAATTTTGAATTCTATTTAATACGAACACAATAGACACAATAATGAATACTTTGGATTAGAATCACATTACTCCTACATGTAATTTTGAATGTTGAATGAACTTAAAAATCTGATTCATTTTGTGATAATTTATGCCATATACACGTTATTTCTCCTTCGCTAGTATTACTGATTCGCAGTAGCAAGTATCCAGTTCCCGTGCCCTCTCGCGCTGGACCATGGCCTGGCACGTCGGCGCCGCTGACCGCCTCCGACCTTCACCATATGTTCTACCATGTCCTCCGGGTGATCCGCGCCATTTTGTCAATCCTGAACCAACAATAGCCAATCAACATTAAGAGCAATTAAAAAAATAAACCAGTTACGAAGTTCCTTAATCGAAACACAAAACAATCTCGAAGCCGACCGTCAAACTTTTTCATTACAGTAGAAAGAGAAGCTCTTTTAAAGGAACGAACATTGTTTTCTGACAAAAACGCGTTTAAAACTGGATCCTCAGTTATCTAAGAGAAAATGAGTTTCTTGTTAGTATTCATGTTTAAATCCAGTCAGTTTGTCAGATGGATTTCAGTTTTCAGGATTAATTTAGTATCAAGAAAAGCTATAGTTTTGAAATTAGGTGCCTGCCAAAGTTAAGATCTGAAGATATAAAAATATAAGTTTCTTTCTTCACTCTTCTATAAGCTTGAGAGTAATCGACTTCACATCGAATCAAAATATTTACAAAAATATGATTAAAAATCAAAATATTACGAAAATGGTTACACTTTAAACATTACGTTTGTTATAATAAACAAATAATAAAATAAAATGAAAGAATGAAACAAAAATAATTACAATAATATAATTAAAGTACTATAATAATATATGTGTGTACGTTTCCTGCTCTTTCACGCTTAAAACTCGAATAATACATAAGATGCTTTTTATCTCGGGAGAAAATTCTCCCAATGAAGCATATTTATTGGGAGAATTTTCTACTTTCATGAGGGTGAAGCTACATCTCAAGTTAGATAAATAAATTATGCTTTTGTTTGTCTGTGTTTTGATTTCGTAACAGTATAATAGCATAATATAATATAATATTCCACAACTATCACACAACGCCGTCTAGTCTCAAGCTAAGCAGAGCTTGTGTTATGAGTATTAGACAACTGATAAACATACTTATATATTTCTAAATACATACATATATAATAATAGTATATAAGGCAATTGGGTATTACGTCATTCAAATGATATCAACAGGCGGTTGACTGTACTTAGACTGTTACATTATCATCATCTCAGATGAAAAACGCCCATTGCCCCAAGTGTCGGCACAACTACCGGTCCTGTGTATCTTACATCCATCGTATTCTCGCGACCCTCACCAGCCCCCCTAGCCCAGTTACAACCGTTTCGTTTCCATTCTCTTTTTGTCGATCGCCTCGAGTAGGCCACGCCTCCGATTCCTTTATTCTGACGTCATCTCAACGCTCAGTCACGTGGTCAGAACAAAGGAATAGGAGGCGTGGCTGACTCGAGGCGATCAACGTGAAGAGAATCGAGACGAAACGGTTGTAACTTGGCTAGGGGGGCAGGTTCATATTGTGCAAGGCATTTGATCGCTGTGTTATCACGGTCGCCACGCCGCGATCAATGTGAATAGGCTCTTGTCAACGATTGCATTACTGCTTACCATTAGGTGGGATTGCAAATGCGCCAATAAAATTTGGTGGCCACTTTTTATGAAAAGTAAAAACTTTCAACGTTATTGTATGGTGAGATAATGTGTGTACTTTTGTGGTACTTAGAATGTTCAAAGCCTTAAATCACATCTAAAACTTTGTTTAAGACCCTTGCTATCCCATTTATTTCTCAGTCAGCAAAAACCGCAACTCAGAAATCTAAAAACAGTACCACATTTATTAGTGGAGAGCTTACAGTGGCTTAGTTCGGACGCACATAAGGAAATTGCCATCAAAGCTGACGTAAAGTTGTTAGAGGTCAAAATAGCTTCCACGATTCTTCTTAACTACTTAACATTCGCTTTTAAATTCCAGCTGCTTCAAGGAGAAATGAACCAAAGAAGTATAAACATTAAAATAGAGCAGTAGTAAATCTAATATCTTTACTGCTCTCCTGTGACATAGCTCAAGGCAAAACTGGGAACTCAGACGAAAGAAAATGAGTTTTTTAAAGTACTAGAACATTCAAAGTTATTAGAAGAGAGCAGATACGAATCCAGAAAAAGAAAATATTACATGCAAAAAGGCGAGAGGGAATAAAATTATTTGTTTTGTTTTCTTCCAATATACGCAGAGTTATCTTAACAAGGAGAATGTTATATGATCTTTGTTATTAATTCTACTTACAGGGGCTCCGACTCCTTGGGTGCTTGGGGGCTCGAGCACCCATGAGAAATGAATAGTGGGTGCCGAGCACCCCTGAGAATAGACATCAAAAAACAGATCGGTGATCGCCTTTTAGGGATAGGCGTTTTTTCATTACCCGACGACCCGTTTAGCGCAGTGGTTTAGAGCGCCGGTTGAGACGCAAGGGTTTTCTTTCTTTTCTTCCTTTTCTTTCTTTTCTTCCTTTTCTTTCTTTTCTTTCTTTTCTTTTTTTTCTTTCTTTTCTTTCTTTTCTTTCTTTTCTTTCTTTTCTTTCTTTTCTTTCTTTTCTTTCTTTTCTTTCTTTTCTTTCTTTTCTTTCTTTTCTTTCTTTTCTTTCTTTTCTTTCTTTTCTTTCTTTTCTTTCTTTTCTTTCTTTTCTTTCTTTTCTTTCTTTTCTTTCTTTTCTTTCTTTCGTACTTACTATCTGGTGAGACAAACGCAGGGTTGTAACAGTGCTTGAGTGATTAGCTACTATGATGCAGTTCGGAATGCCTTGTGTATGTGTTGTGTATGGTTGTAAACGCACCGTGGTCCACGATATTAGACTAATACCTATAGTAGAGCCAAATTTTTAAATAAATAAAGAAACGCTTATGAAAACAAGTTGCTGCCAGCGGCTTCGCCCGTGTGATAGTACAATTTTATTCCAAGGGAACACGTTGCCGGGAAAAAAGTATTCTATGTACTATTCCAGGAAATGGTGTACCCGTGCATGAAGTTTCTTTGAAATCCGATTAGCCGTTTGGGCATGAAGAAGTAAGAAACACACACACAATTTTGCTTTCATAATATTAGTCTGGTAAAATAATATTTTCCATAAAGGTCAAATATTCCTAGTACCAGATACAAAAACATGTGTATTGCGGGATATCGCTCGATACAAGTTCTCATGAGGCAATTTATCGTTGGGACTGCGTATATCCTCTTATTTATTGGTAAATCGCGTAAGGGCTGGCGATCGCTCCATTTCTCTATAAACATTTCTGTCCTCAGTACGTAGTTACGGGTCGTAGGGCTTTTTGGACCAGGACCGTGGTCCCAACATCCACCTATATTTCTTTTTAGTAGTATTTTGGAACCACAAGAAAAAAGCTCTTAAAATACAGTTATCAAAAAAACTATAAATTACATGTATTTTGTATGTGGCCCCAAAAAACAACTACAAAAATAAATATTTTTTTGTAGGTTTTTTTTTAGGTGGGTAAATCATCTTTTGACAAATTTCGCCCTTGGGCGGAGCGGGAGATAGTGTCAGAATTTTACTGACTAAAAACCTATTCCTGTTCCTTCTTTGCCTTCGTCCCAGGGCCCCGGGTTTCGTTTTCACATTACCCATGACCCCAGTAGGCTTCGACCCTGCTGGGCCCCTACTATTTGATGACATCTCCCTGAGGAGCGCGTGGAACAATACGCGCCGTCGATGAATTGGGCTCGGTTCGGATGGTTACCGGACGATCGGACGGCGAGCCACCCACTGCTCGCCGTCCGCAAGCCCGCGCCTACGGTGACCGGAAATCGGGATCGGAATCCCGGCCGGCGGCGATTTAGGCGTGAGGACCGTTGCCTCACGAGATCGGCCGCCTGCTTTGCTAGCATTACTGCTTCGCAGAAGGAGGCGACCGCCTGCCACTCCTCCTCGCTCCGGGCCATAGCCTGTACCAAGGCCCGGCGCGAGAGGTCGCTGCCGCCGATCGCCCCCACGAGGACACGGTGTTGCTCTATTTTTTTATAGGTGGAGGTTGGGACTGCGGTCCCGGTTCAAAAAGCCATATGACCTGAAGGTACTACCACTCCATTTATCTATATAGATTTTTGTCCTCAGTACGTAGGTACTACGTAGGTACATGTTCCTAGGGTTCTCGCCCTTCCGAGGCCTTTCGGGCGGGGAAGCCATTAGAGAAACTTTCCCGAAGGTCGTTATTTGAACTCGGCCCACGTAAATTAATTTTTAAGTATCTACAAGAAATATTGTTTTTAGATCGCTTTTAAGATAGGGTTTACTTGGGCGACACGGAAAACAGGGAAAAGGTTATATTATCATGATTTGTAAAAGAGAAAAATTTAATGTAAGCCGAATTTTAGGCGTTGTGTATTGAGTTAAGTAATTTTAGTGACTTTTTTAATGCCCCATTTAAAATTTGCAATTGATATATATTTGAGTGAATCGAGAGAGTAAAAATAATGATTAAAAGGTGAGTACAGGATACACTCAAGTGTATCTAGATAGACTAGAAAATAACTCCGTCAAAAAACTTCGGCTAGCAATGGATAGCTAGCCGTCCGATCGTCCGGTAACTGTCCGGACCGGGCCAAGTCGTCAACGGCGCGTACTGTTCCAGGCGCACCTCAAGGAGATGTCAGCAACCGTAAGGGCCCAGAAGGGTCGGAGGCTACTAGGGCCATGGGTGAAGCGAAAGAGATCCCCGGGGCTCTGGAAAAAAACGGCAACCTCCTCCACCAAATTTAAAAGGTTTCTAACATATTAAATATTGAACAGATTCGAAAAATATTTCTGTTAGTGATTAGGATAAATTCACTTTTACATTCAAATAAAAAAAGAGTCAGTTGCACAATCTACAAACTATGCTAGGTGCTCAGTATTAAAAACGGAATAAAAACTGGGTAAGTGCGAGTCGGACTCGTTCGCCGAGGGTCCCGTACAAACTTACCTATGTAAATAGCTCAATTCAAATGGAGTCTCAAATGGAGTCCCGAAAATTTTTCCGAATCGCAAAAACGTTTTTTTTATGACGTAACAACCTTACACATTTCAGATTTTTTCCTATACTTGTGCTGTAAGACCTTGCTTCATGCCAAATGCAGGATTTTGGGACAACGGGAAGTACCTTCAGAATTTTAATTCCCTTGAGTGTCGAAATATACGTTTTTAGGGTTCCGTAGCCAAATGGCAAAAAACGGAACCCTTATAGATTCATCATGTGTCTGTCTGTCTGTCCGTATGTCACAGCCACGTTTTCCGAAACTATAAGAGCTAAACTGTTGAAACTTGGTAAATAGATGTATTCTGTGAACTGCATTAAGATTTTTACAAAAAATAGAAAAAAAACAATAAATTTTGGGGGTTCCCCATACTTAGAACTGAAACTCAAAGTTTTTTTTTCATCAAACCCAAACGTGGATGGGTAGGTCTTCAAAAATGATATTGAGGTTTCTAATATAATTTTTTTATATACTGAATAGTTTGCGCGAGAGACACTTCCAAAGTGGTAAAATTCCATCGAAAATTGGTTTGAACGAAGAACTAGTAAGTAGTTTTTTTTTAATACGTCATAAATCGTAAACCACAATTTACCTTTTAAGTTTGTACGAAACCCTCAGTGCGCAAGTCCGACTCGCACTTGCCCAGTTTTTTATTTACAATATAATTGGCAATATCTTTTTATTCCGTTAACTTAGAAGTTGGATTTTTTTACAACTTCAAGTGACCCTAGACCTGAATATTTATTATGATTTTTTTTTCTTAATTTCAACTCGATACCTCCACGCGTTCTCGAGATAAAGGGTCTTGACAGACAAACACACGGACAACAAAGTAATCTTATAAGGGTTCCGTTTTTTCCTTTAGAGGTACGGAACCCTTAAAATGGAAAAGATCACATATCTTTTAATCAATTGACGACCGACTAGACTATTTTAAACAACAAAAAAGCACAAAGGCGGACTTATTGTCTGACAATATGGCAGGTGCATAAAAAAGACTTTGGTTTATAAACCATAGCTTATTGACAGCGAATGACGAATTGTATTGGCAGTCATAGCTACCAATACAATCTGCCCCCCTAGCCAAGTTACAATCGTATCGTTCACGCCAAACGCTTCGAGTAGGCCACGCCTCCAATTACTTTGTTCGGACTACGTTACTGAGCGTTGAGATAACGTCAGAACAAAAGAAATCGGAGGCGTGGCCTACTCGAAGCATTCAGCGCGAACTATACGATTGTAACTTGGCTAGGGCGGCTAAGTAGTAATTTAAATAATTGGAGTTAAAGTATGAAATTGCCGTTATTTAAAACGGGTTGCTTTGAAGTGTTATTTTTTTGTATCGACTTGGAATTATAAGTTCAAATAGACTTTATATTAAAGGTACTTTATTCTTTTTCCGAAATTAGGTATTTATTGGATTCTTTGTGTTTTGTATTTGCTGTAATATCGCAGTTCTTATAACCATGAATGCTAATAAAAAATACGTTTTTTTTCATATTAAGAGTTCCAACGTAGAAACTATGCATTTCAAAGGGCAAGCAATATCAATTACGTATACCTACGAATTTCTTCTAAGAAAAGAATTTTGTGCTCTTGGTTTAATAGCTTTCGTTTTGGAAATTTTGTCTTGATGGCGCACTGAGGAGAAAAGTTATATTTCGCCACTAACATATATATATCACTAATATACGCCTTGACAACTCTGTTTTCTTTTCTGAATAAGCCCTCTTCTCCTTCTTATCTGACTTCAGAAATTCAGTTTCTTTGCTCTGCGCACAATAAAAATCTTCGATCCACAAATAATCGTCTTCTACGATGTCCGACACACCGCTCTGGGTTTGTCCATTCCTCTTTCTTTGTCCAGGCGATCTCCCTTTGGAATGCGCTCCCTCTGAACATCAGGATGGCAACCAGTCGGTTGTCCTTTAAAATGAAAGCACGAGATCACTTTCGCAAGAAGTTGGTAGATTCATCACACTTGATTTGTTGTATTTGTTTTTTTTTTCTCAATATCATTCTTTATTTGTATGTATGTATCTAAGTATATATTTATTATTGTTCTTGTTTCCTCTATGACAGTCTTTTATTAAGTTGCACCTGCCATGTTATGTCTCTGCACCACCCTAAGGTCGACTGGTAGAAAATGCCTAAGGCATTAAGTCCGCCTTTGTACAATGTTTAGTGCATAAAGTTTTAAATAAATAAATAAATAATATATATTAGCATAACATATAAGCATAGACTTGCTATTTCCAATGAATAAAAACCCTTTTTTACAATGAAATTTCTATGCTACCGTATATGAAATAAATACGATCTGAACTTAGATAAAATAAGATTATGAAATCATAAATATTAGTAGATATCTCTCGTTTTCAATAAAATCGGAGAATGGGAAATTCGGATTTTCTGCATCAAATATCATTTTATCCGTTTGTGTAGCTAGAACATATCATAAATAATATACCGTTCAATCTCAGACATTATTTGCTGTCAGAAAACTTTTATATTTTCCGGTAAGATGTTATGAGCAAGGGAATAGGAGAAATAAGAAATCATGTAATGGAAGACAGTATGCGAATTTACTTTTCTACATTAAAATAGACAAAATCATCAATGTTACAATGAGTAATTATGAATTAGTTTCCTTCTTAGACTCAAAATTTTGTAGGGGCCCAGGGAGGTCGAACCCTACTGGAGCCAAGGGTCTCCTTCTGAAAGGAAGACTTGGCCCTGGTATGAAAGGCAATAGTCAGTAAAAGCCTGACACACTTTCCCGCTCCGTCCAAGGGTGGGGGATGTCATTGAATGATAATGTCACCGAAAAAAAAAACGACTTAAAAATATGGCTCTCTTAGATATACATATTTCCCACCGTAAAAAAGCTCCTCTTACATAATTCCAAACAGATTAATGAACAAAATATTTTTTTAAAACATCATCATAATTACTAAAGATGTCAATAGGAAACTTGCTATTCTAGTATAAATTATCTAAGTGCCAAGCAGGCAATGAAGCACATTGCATTTTCCACAAAGAACAGTTAATCCAAAACGGGCCAGCGCACTGACTCGAAAAACAACGTGAAATAATCCTTAGTTCTACCAAAGAACAATAGCAGAAATTGACTAATAAAAGCTACATTTCTACAGCAGCTAGTATAAATCGGCAAAACTTGCCCCGCTTCCTTCCCACTGCATGTTGTAGGTACAATTGATCAATTAGATTGGTGTACAGGCAAAAATATTCATGTTTACAGGTATTCCTTAAGCTGCGAATAATTTTAATTGGCAACTTTTAAGAGATTCAGACCAGAAGTAACTAAATTGGAGAGCGGAGGACACGTCTTTGATTTAGTTTTTTTTATTATTGATAGGCTCGCGTTTGACCGTTATCTCATCTGATGGTAAGCAAAATACCCCGAAATTTAAATACGCTCAGAAAAACATCCTAATTCTTATTTTATTATACACCAAAACTGAACATACTAAGGCGAGCTTGACTTTTCTCCCATCTAATCGTTGAGTAATAGAGAGAGATTAATAATATTAGAAAACAAATCAGGTAACACCTGCCTACTTGCACGCATGATGAATAACGGAGCGCTGTCTCTCATAGAGAAGGCTCCTGTTATGCCTAGCAGTGAAAAACACATTAAAAACGAACTTATTTGCTCGGTTTTGTTTCGCTCGACAACTCACAACTTATCTTAAAAAATAATTATAATTAAGCTTCATGAATACCTATCACTTTTTTCGAGCGTACTTGTACAGCTATTTTACAAGCTCAGTAATGAATGGAGTCAAGAAATGCGAGGCGAAACTGGAGTTTTCTCGAAGCTTTCTGAAGCTCAAAGAGTCGTAATAAAGCGGAGCCAGTGAATGAAGCTATCGAAGTGTTCCGTGCTTCCAAAAGCGAATATTTAATTATTTTAATCTTTGACTAATGGAACGAATAACAAGGGGAGAAAACAAGATGGTGGATTGATTGGTAGATCTTTTCTTTATAAACGGTTTCGTGAAGAATGTCTCCATTCTTTGTATCAGAAATAGGATTTTTAAATATAAAATATCGAATAATTTGATCTTTGTAAACCTAAAAACCTCTTTGGCGTAGTCGTAAGGCTTCTTTTTATATTTTATTGTTATTTTGTGTACCTTGTTTCGTGTTGAATAAAAGTTAAATTTGTCTACCTAAGCATAAGTCTAAAACTCTTCTGCTGCGCAATTTAGATGGGATGAATCATTAAGGTTCAGAGAGGACGCCAACAATATTGATTTATGTTACATCCACGTCCGTCGACGAACAGGTTAAATTTAAAAGATAAAATATTATGTGACAATTCATTAACATTCACGTTTCACATTGACATTTATCATCGTAAATAAGAAAATGAGAATAAAATAAAATATATTTGTATTAAGATATTGAAAAAGTAAAATTTTTTTATGTAAATTCAATAAATTAAAAAATTGTGATAATTTCTTAATTCATTATTTTTGCTAACCAACTTTTTCCATTTTTTTCTGTATTGGGCTGTAACAATCCTGTCATTTCCTAAAATCTTTTTTATTTTGTATTTCCATTTATCAAGCGGTGTCCCTTCTTTTGCGTTTTCCTTGCGTCCTCGTCATCCAGTAAGGACCTAGCCTGTGTCGACGACGCGTTATGGTCTTCGCGCCTCTTAGAATTGTCAGCAAAATGGTAGGGGCCAATTAGGACCGACGCCTGTCTGGGCTACAGATTGTTCGGAGGAGTTATTGCGACCCTCGCAATAAAGGGCAACTGAAGGTATACTGTGGGTTTTAGTCAGTAAAAGTCTGACACTCCCTGCCTCTCAACCCAGAACAGGAGAAGTTATTTGATGATTTTCCACGTAAAAAAGATAATACCTGACTCTCTTAGTTCATTTTTCATTAGTCATACGTGCGTACAGTGAGACATTATAGGTACGAGTATATATAATATATTACCCAAACTGTAGACAGACAAAATATGTGTATTCTTCAGTAGAGCAATATCATATCAGATCCACACAAATAATTCGTATTCCAGTCTTACCTAATATAACATTGCCTTGGCCTTGACGAAAATATTTATTTGTGTGTTCTCAAAATATTAAGCCTTTATAATATTCGTTATTGCAGTACACAGTGAAAACTATTGATCTGAGAATCCGGCCTTTATTTTTCTTTTTGGATTGTCACTAATATTATTATTATCAACGATGAAATAATAAATAATTCATTTATTTCAGGCTTTGTAGTAAAAATTACATTTACATTGATTACATTACTTTCATTTTTCATTTTAAATTTTGAATTAAAAAAAAGAAATACAATAAATTTTAATCAAATTATTTATATTACGTCATAGAGTTTACGTCACAAATTGATAACTTACTTGTTCATGCAAAACGTATTAATTTTTAATTCTAGGTTATAGCATTGGTGAACCAGTGGTAACGGCCCCGACTTACGAGTGGTTACTTTATGTAATCTATTTCATCACCACTGCTCTCAAAACGGTGAAGTAAAACATCGTAAGGAAACTGCAATTTCCAAGAACAAAAATATTCGAAGACATGTGACATCCGCCAACTCACATTTTACCAGCGTGGTGGATTACGGCCCATCCCCGCTCAACATTAAAAGGCTAATGATTATGCTATTACTATAATTCCAGGATTGTTTTGTATTCCCAACTTAAGTATTTTTCTGACTTAAGGTCACATACGTCTTTTGTTTATGTTCAATAACCACATAAGCATGCGTTACCTTACTCAATAGTATGAATTCTATTTAAATGTTGCACGATGAGAACTAACTTTAACCTAAATTGTAAGTCCTGGCAAACCCTACAATTTTCTAGGAATAAGTTTCCGGCTGTCATTGTTTCTCAGTACAGTATATTCAGGTCGTTCCCAGGACTCAGTGGTTAATTCTACATAAGCCGATTAAGCCAAGTCTGAGAAAACTTCATCTGTTTGTACTAACGTTTTCTTTTGCACGTTTTTTTTTTGCACTGTGTTCACTCAACTGAATGTTGGCAAAAATAAGTCAAAATGAATTGAGCTTTTTCTTTATTAGGTTTTGTTTTCTGTCTTTCTAAGCTGTTTTGTTGCGAGTATAATAATTTATCGTTTTACAAATTTGTCTAAATTGTAATGAATATCATAAACTTGCTTTTGCTCGAAGCTTCGGCCGCGTACATAAAATATGGCCTATGTCACTCACACACACACAGCTTTCTATGGGTGAAAATCTTTTAGCAATCGGACCAGTAGGTAATTTTAGAGATTACCTCCTACAAACAAAAAAAACATACTTTAACTTTTTATAATATTAGTGTAGATTTCTCGTCGCCTAGCAAATAAATGAATTTATAATTACCAGTTTTACATGTAGCTGCAAAGGATAACTGAAGGGATATAGGGTGGGTTTTAGTCAGTAAAAGTCTGTATTAGATGATTTCCCTCAACCAAAAAGAAACATGTTTAATCTACTTCGTCTTAATTTTGAATTAAAACTTAAAAAAAATAAAAATTATGTAATAACCACAGCTTACTCCTCCTAAAAAAACCTCGCCTAAAATATCTTTAAAAACTAATTAAAAATTCATAAAATAATAAAACGTCAAGTCATTAATATGCGGGCAATTTCCCGGCGCAGACAATGCGGAAACTAGCTGAAGGTAATTGAAAATAGCTCACTATTCATCGCTTTGGCGCATTGGGGATTGCCTTTTTACGGCCCAATTTTTCACATCGCCCCGTTCCCTTCAGTCGTTCGTTCATTTTCGCTCCCCTCCTTCGATTTAATATTCCTCTTTTATGGTGGAAAATGATTTATTAGCGTCGTCCCGCGTCCGCATACCGTCGCTATCAAACTTGCGTACAATGTGAACTACACAACTGCGCCTTAACTCTTTCTTTGTTTTGTTAAAATTTTGCATTGGAGAATTTATAATATTGGGCGTTGTTGGCATACTTTTGAATACAAAGCTTGATTAAAAATTTTATTTAAAAAAAAAATGTACAATAAAATACAAAAATGGCGCCATATTTTATGCTTTCCACATTGTTCATGTAAAAAAAAATACAATTCAATACCTACCAACGAGAATTACGCACGTACTACTAAAACCTTCGAAGCTTCCCGAACAAAACCATTTACAAAGTGCACTGAATTAAAACAAAAGTTAGATTAGCTATCTAGTGAGCGCTCGTCTAATCTATTGTGAGCGCGAATGTCCTCACGAGCACGCTCCACTAAGTTTGTGAAGGTGCAACCAGACTGCGGATAACCGACGCGATGTTAGGAAGTCAATAATGATCGACTCAAAATATATATTTCATATAGAACAACTGTTAATCCACCGGAAAACGCAGCGTTGGATAGGTTCCTACATGGCCCGATGACCTGATGAGAGTCGCGGTAATGCAATGGATGTGAGACGCATAGAACCGTTCCTTTTGGTGACTTTTGGGGGAAGTCTATGTCCAACAGTGGACGTCTTTAAGCTAAAAAGATGAAGATAATGATGATGACAGTTAATCCGCGATCTAACGTCGATCGATGAGATATAGACGATCGTTACTATTGACTTGCACATCATTAACAACAACATTACTCTTATAAAAAACTGGCGAGTGCGAATCCGACTCGCGCATCTGGGTTTCGTATAAACTTATCTATGTAAATAGTTCAATTCCCGAAGGGAGTATCGAAAGATTTTTCCGAATCCTAATTTTTTTTTTTTGTGACGTTACAGCAAACTTACTGTTATTATTATTATTATTTATACATTTATATATCTCAGGATCCTGAGGTCTTGGACCTTTGGAAGGCGTACAAGGGGCCGAAGCCAACTCGCAGAGACCCTTTAGATAATTTCAATGTAAAGTGATGCCAACTGACGATTATCCCTGTACGCGCTATGCTAGTGCACCCAAGGACAACCACCAGTTGGTAAAAACTATTGCAACATATGGAATACAAAACCAATAGGGCTATGGTGATTGGATTCTTAAATGGACTGGTTACCAGGAACTATGTTAAGACTATGGACCCTGCCTGAACAATGTTTTTAATTTCCATCGGTAAAAAGGCAGGGAGTGACTTGCACACTCAATAAATGGGCCCGTATAAACGGTCGCTAGCACGAAGTGACGTAGCAACAATAGGGAAACGTATACTGAAGTGCTTGAGGAGTGGAGAGGTATACCATGGCTATGAGGACAATCCCAGAAGTACGGTTACGATCCCTGACCAGCACCTTACTGGATTATACATCCTTCTCCCGAGAATATTTGCTTTTGCGAATCTCCACTCAAGCCAGCCAATAAAGGCAAGCTGGAGATGAAGAACAAGAATTCTCCCGGGAAACCAGGTCCGTGGGGTGGCTAAGGCCCAACAGTTTGCCACAAAACCGCCCTGCAAATTGTATCTCTTCTAGTCTGGCCCCTCACCCTAGGCATGTTATGGCAAAGCAAACGTTGCTGATACAGATCTCAGGTTTATTAGAGTGCCCAAGCCCCACCATGACGTCAACGTAGAGATACAGTGATGGGATTATTATTACTATTATTATAAACTTTACTGCACACCTTAACTTAATTCAGGACATACATTTATAAAAATAAATGTACAATAGGTGGTCTTATTGCACAGTGCAATGTGCCCTGCCCATTGCCACTTAATTTTGGCGATTCTTCGAGTTATGTCGGTAACCTTGGTTATCCTGCGGATACCTTCATTTCTGATTTTATCACGCAAGGAAACTCCGAGCATAGCCTTTTCCATAATGTAATTATGTATGTGAGTTCTATCTTGTGATTGCAGTATGGGTACTAATTGGTTGCCTGAAATAAATATATTTTTTAAGTTTGTTAGACTCACTTGATGATTTTCCACGCAAAAAAAAGGTAGGCCGCTGCTAACACAACTTGGAGAAATGGGGTTTTATAAACCCGTGGGATACAAAATGTGCCCCAAAGTTTGATGCCCCTGTTAAAAACATGACCCATACTTAGAGTTCCCCAAGTGGTCTTACACCTGAATTTAACGTAGCCTTCCGAGCCCAAACAATTTAAGAAGTTTACCATTGACTCAAAACAAAGAAGAAAATTTGGTAGCGCAAAATAATTGTATGCATTTTGGACTCTTTCTGACTGAATTGAACTGTTGATTTCATTAATCTACTGTCACGCCAAAGACATCGTCCATCATGATTTTTGAGCACAACGGCGGCCCAAACAAAAATGTAAATTCTTACTATCGATGAACCACAGTCTGGTCGCACCTTTACAACCTCTAGTGAGGCACAGCCGGGCGGTTAATTAAACAAATGTTTGCGTCGGTAGCAAGAGGTTACCCAATACACTCACTTCGGAGGATCGAGCGCAAATCACTTGAGGACTTGACACGTATTGTCACGAAGTACGAGGAACTGGGGCCTTACCACGAATTGTTAAAATGTCAGTCGTACAAGGGAGGAAGAGGGATGAAGTTATACACCCTATATAGCTCCATCCCTTTAAAAGTTCAGTTTAGGTCGTAAAATGAATCGTGTTAAGAGATCGTGGTAGGGACTCTGATCTTGTGCTTGCACTGCGCTGTTGAAGAGCTAGTATCTTTGTTCTTAAACAACGTTGATTTTGCTATCAAGTCCAACGGTTACGATTTGTAGATCTTTTCTAGTTACCGTCGACTAGTGATACAATATGGGCCTCCTAAACTGCTGGGCATAACTATTTTCTATTTGTTTCTGTAATCACCATTGGTAATAACAATGTTAGAGCATGACAGAACTGCTGTTTTTGTAATCGTTGCTTTCAGTAATAAATTCGTGCACTCGCCTGTCGTCAACATCGAGGATGGTTTAAAAGCTTGTTACTTCATCTAACGCAATCCAACGAAAATTCAACGCGAAAAAAGAGAGATAATGACTGATAACTCTGTGAGCATTCGGTAATTCCGTGATTTACTTGAATATTTTATAAAACTTATTACAGGAAATATAAAAAAACATTTAAGGGTTTATGTTTTTTTAAACCTTTCAAAATTTTTGGAAAATTTTGTTGTTATTTAGAATCTTGATTAACCTATTGAGTAGCGTAATTAGAGACACAATAGAAAGACAATTACCGAGCGAACGCCGGCGTTCGCTCGGGGTTTAATAAATTTAATTTGCAAGGCAAACTTTTTTGACTTTTTTAATTTTTGAATAAATTATGAAATGTCAAAGTTCATGCAAAATAGTAGATTTTCACAGGTCTTTACTGGATTAGTTTTACACAGATTTATAAATTGATTTCAATAGAAACCTAAATAATATCCACAAAATACTGTGTTTCCAAAATATCGAATGAAAAATGTGTAATAACGTCATAATCGCGTAAGAGTGGTTGTATGAAAAACAGTGAAAATGTATGTCGAGTTGCATCCGCTTTAGTGTAACTTTATAGGGGAATAAATCTGGTCTAAGAAATATTAAGTCAAAAAACTCAAAGTCACACAGGCACTTTTGAGTCGACAAGGTCAGTCAGTCACACAAAAAATAAAGATATTTGTACGTTCCAAAGCGTAGATCTCTATGAAGAAGAACGTCCAAGAAACTTCAAAGGCTTTCTTTAAACTATTAAAAAAATTTGGTTAAATCGTTAATATTAAAATTACATACATATTATTATATATGACAACATTACAAAAAGACGCGAACGTAAAAGCTTCAAACACAATTCAAAGAATAAATAATTAAAAAAGGTTAAAATAGAAGTTCATTGTCGAATTAGAATGTTTTTATTTTACTAATTCTCGTTCAAAAAAATCAATTAATTAAACTTCTCAACCGTATGTCCTTGCATTTTAGCGCCTACTAGCAAAGAACATGGAGTATGAATACTATTGATGATCATTTGTTACAATACCTCAAAAGTTAAACCCAAAGGGAACCCGTAAAGGTGTAAAGGTTTTATATGTTTTTAGGGTTCCGTACCTCAAAAAGAAAAAACGGCAAGATAGGGATTTGTCATTAGATGATTTTCCTACCATAAAAAAAAACCTTAAAGGATCACTTTGTTGTCTGTCCGTCTGTCTCTGTCTGTCTGTCAGGGAATCAACATTCTAGAGTACCCCGTTGATCCAGAATCCTGAAATTTTGCATAAAGCAAGGTCTTATAACACAAGTATAGGAATAAATCTGAAAGCCGAAAATTTGTAGTTAGGTCACAATTTTTTTTTTTACTATTTGGAAAACACATAAGTAAGTTTGTACGGAACCCTCAGGACGCTATTTCGACTCACACTTGCCCAGTTTTTTAATGATTTCATTCCCTACGAAACCAGAAGTTTTTCTAGTTTACTACTCATAGGTACGGTAAGAAAAAACTCTTGAGTATTTCTCCGACGAAGGTCGTTATGGTACGGATAAGAAAACGATCCGGTTAACGACTTTAGGAACCGGTGAAGGATATTCCAGGCACATTAAAATACGAATAGTTTCAAGAGGCTAGTGAGCAAAGTTTTATATAGTAATTATACAGATCGAACGGCAGATGTCGCCACTGCCTACTGGAAACCAGTGCAGTGGCGTGTCGACGAAAAACTTTGCAGATATGATTTAAATTCCTGAGTTCTTCAACTTGCATGGTGAAAGTTTAAATGTTTTAAGGAGTTTTGTTTGATTTATATTAGTCTGGGATTTGAGTTCTTTTTAGAATAATGAAAGAAAGTCTGGATTTGTTTTTATTGTTGAAGGAAGCCCTAGCATTTTAGTTGGCCGTTTAAAATGATTAAACATCTGTTTTACAAACTCTGAGTTGATGGAATCTGGCTCGATTATTTAGAATTTATCAAAATGTTTTTATTCTACATGAATATTGGAACAATCGAGGAGGGTGGAAAGTTATTTAGGACACCATTTTTTAAGATATTTAGTTAGGAGTGTTTAATTTTAAGTATATATAGCTAACTAAATCCTATATCAGTACAATTGCTAATATTTAATGTATTATTATTTATATATAAATAAATAATAAATAAATTGTTTTTGTTCTAGTAGGTTATTACCTTCGTTCAATGAACATTACTATTCAAAGTGTTAATGCTGCCAGCGTTCTGGGCACAGTTCCCATTGACAACGATTGGATGATTTTTTTCATGCCTTTGAGTTCTTTTTCTGCTTTTATTTTCAGTCTATGTACCTACGACTATTAAGCTATAATATTTATTAGTTTCTAGATGTTTACAAGAAAATAAAAAATTAACGTTTTGAAATGTATATTTTAAATTTCTACCAAACAAAAAAAATTTTTAATATTAATAAATCCATTACTAGAACGTCTATTTGCACTTTGTACACCAAAGACAAAAAAAAAAAAACATCTTTTTTTTTCAAAATCTACAAAATCCATCGCGGATGCGAATCAGAAGAAGAAGCTTTATCCTGCTTATCATAAAAGCCACATTGCTATAGTACCCTCTCGTCAATAGACCCAACCGTGACCACGGCCAGGTCCAGTTGCGGCCGATGTTCAAAGCGCCGTAACGGCTGGTCACGTGTACGCCATTACTCTGGCGACAGATGCAGCGCTGCCCAGCCAGAGTTGGCTCCATTACTGGCGGCCGCCGGCGAGGTGTGCGTGTACGGGGTACGACTTCATTATAGGGTTAACATCTGTAACCCTATAACGTCCTTAAACCGTCGTGGATTCGGCATGAGAAAGGGATGGCGCTATTCGTTTTTTTTTAATAATCTGACATTGATGATTTTTTTTTTTTAATTTATAATTTAATTTTGTTAATTTTTATTTATTTATTTTTGTTCATTATTTTTGGACCGTTAATTGTGGCGACATTTGGGGGAGGCCTATGTCCTGCAATGTTGAGCAGTCGTGGTCGAGTGGTTACGGCCCCGACTTACGAGTTGTAGGTCGCGGGTTCAAACCCAGCCAGGCGTATAATTTATTACATCACCACTGTCCTCAAAACGGTGAAGGAAAACATCGTGAGGAAACCGGCATGTCCTAGAACCAAAAATTCGAAGACATGTGACATCCACCAACCCGCACTGGGCCCACTTGGATCCACCAACGGCTCATTCCTTCTCCTAGAGAGGAGGCCTGAGTCCCAACAGTAGGAACATTATAAGGCCGGCTATGCTATGCTATGTCCAACAGTGGACGTCTATCGTCTGAAATGATGATGATGATGATGATTTTGTATTAACGTTTGACATAAATATTTTTTATATACTTACTTTATTCGATATATTTTCTTTTATAATCGTGAATGTGCGAGGACTATGTGGATTGTTTTTGAGCTTGTTTGGGTGTGTCTCAGGGTAGTCAGCTAAGCAACACCGGCCTCATCTAGTTTAAACTGACGAAAAAAATTAAAGCTGTTATCCATATCTTTATACCAATAAATCTTCTATGTATGTGTATTTGTCACTTACCTCCTCTTAAATGGCTGTACCGATTTGAATGAAAATTCATGTGAATATTTGAGTTGGTACCTGGACGCAGTTTGAAAATACAATTGGACCCGGTAGGTGGCGCTGCAATCGGGTTCTCACTTTTTTTTTCTGGTGAAAAGTCAGCACGCATCGTCGAGCAGGTCAACATCTTTCGGGACCAGTAGTAACATTTAAAAGCAACCATTACTGACTGAGCCATCAACAAACAGCTTCATTTACTAAACAAATTGGGTTGACATATCGCTCGATTATATCTTTTTTATCGTAGGCATGGGCTAGGAAGGGATTTTTCAAAATTCAACTCCTAAAGGGATAAAACGGGGGTCCAAAGTTTCTTACTTTTTTTTTAAGAGTACGTTTATGTGGTTTTATTTTTTTTTAACTTGGACAAAGCCATTGGCAAAAGTTAGATGTGTATTCAAGATGGTCAAATGACTTGGTTTAATAGCCTTTATATAGTGAAAACGCCTTCTATTTCTCGGGATACAATAAAGGAGTGACCAGACGGTTGCAAACTAGCTTTCCAACCAAGGTCACCTTTGCTTTATTTATTTATTTAACAATTTATATACACACAATAATAAATAGAAGAAAAAAAGAAGGAAACAGAAGAATAGTACAAAGGTGATGCTTATTTCTAAAGAAATCTCTTCCAGCATACCTGCGAAAGGAGAGTTGGAGAAAAAAGAGATGTAGACACTGTGTGTAGAAGTAAAAAGAAAATTGGTACATACAAAATACATATAACATCCAAAAAATAAAATAAAATAAAGATATACTATTATAATTATATACATACACATAATAAAATAAATATCACAAAAATACATACTAAATAATATAATAAAATAATACATACTAATATGCAACTATGACGAGATAGAAAGATAGTTTCTTTCACTCTTCTTTTAAAAACTGCAATAGTTTGGCAGCCCCTAATGTCAGGCGGTAGTGAATTCCACAACCGTACCGCGTGCGCAGTGAAGGAGTAGGAATAGAAATCGGTGGAGTGGGGAGGGGATTTTAGGAGATTCTTTAGATCTTGCGATCTGCAAGGTGCATCAGAAGGACGTGAATAGGAGAAGCGTTCCCGCAAATAGTGGGCGTTTTATGGTTGTGAAGGATGTTAAATAGCAAACATAATATCCGAGAGTTCCTGCGAAGTCGAATAGGGAGCCACTTGATTATCTTGCGAAAGCCTGAGACATGATCATACTTTTTAAGATTGAAAACAAAACGAATACAAATATTTTGCAAACGCTCAAGTTTATTTAAAAGCTCCTCGGTGACATCCAAATAACAGGCATCAGCGTAGTCAATGATGGGCTGAATGAGTGTTTGAGCGAGGGAAATTTTGGTTTTCAAGGGCAACAAACTCTGAAGGCATTTTAAGGAATGGAATGTGTAGTGCACTTTGCGACTGACTTCAGCGACATGGGCAGTCCACGATAAGTACGAGTCTATGATAACCCCCAGATTTTTAGCCGTCTTCGCGTAATCAATTTGAACTCCATTCAACCAGAGCAGAGACAGCGACGCAACATCAAGCTTGTTCCGCATAAACCTGCCCCCGATGACCAGAGCCTGGGATTTCTTTATGTGTTTGATTTATGTTGCGGCTACATGGAAGTAAACCACGCGCCAACACCTTCGGTGGTTGGGAAAACGTGCGTCCCAACCAAGGCCGTTGAAGGTCATGGATTACAACTGTTATCTACACAGATTGAAATTAGCAAGGTCACCTTGGTTGGGACGTTGGTTTGCAACCGTTTGGTCACCACTTAAAGGGATGACCAGACGGTTGCAAACTAGCGTTCCAATCAAGGTGACCTTGGTTTATGTGTTTGGTTTATGTTGCGGCTACATAGAAGTAAACCACGGGCCAACACCTTTGGTGGTTAGGAAAACGCGCCTCCCAACCAAGGGCGTTGAAAGTCATGGATTACAACTACTGTCTACACGGATTGAAATTAGCAAGGTCACCTTGTTTGGGACGTTGGTTTCCAACCATTTGGTCACCTCTTAAAGGGGTGACCAGACGGTTGCAAACGAGCGTTCCAATCAAGGTGACCTTGGTTTATGTGTTTGGTTTATGTTGCGGCTACATGGAAGTAAACCACGCGCCAACACCTTCGATGGTTGGGAAAACGCGCTCCCCAACCAAGGGCGTTGAAGGTTATGGATTACAACAGCTGTCTACACGGATTGAAATTAGCAAGGTTACCTTGTTTGGGACGTTGGTTTGCAACCGTTTGGTCACCTCTTAAAGATGACCAGACGGTTGCAAACTAGCTTTCTAACCAAGGTCACCTTTGCTTTATGTGTTTGGTTTATGTTGCGGCTACATGGAAGTAAACCACGCGCCAACACCTTCGATGGTTGGGAAAACGCGCCCCCAACCAAGGGCGTTGAAGGTTATGGATTACAACAGCTGTCTACACGGATTGAAATTAGCAAGGTCACCATGTATGGGACGTTGGTTTGCAACCGTCTCGCTACCCCTTTATGACAAATAAGTTATGAAGTCCCGTATTGGTCGCCCCCGGATTTACAACTCGTATTATAATAATCCAATGAATATTTCAAAGATAATGGCTACGTGTCTAGCATCAACAATAACCCAAAACTGTATATAAATGTTATATCCAGGTATTAATGTATTACCCATTAGCTAAGTGGATTAATTGTAATGCCTAAATGGGCGCCTAATTTATTGCTATTGCTATTATTACTTATACGCTATACGGAATTACAAATTCACTCCAAAGTAAATCTATAGTGTTTACGTATTAAGGTTCAATTTAATTTTGAACTGCTTATGATTCGTCATCATCATTTCAGTCGAAACACGTCCGCTATTGGACACAAGCCTCTCCCAAGTGTCGCCATAACGACCGGTCTTGTACGTCACGCATCCATCGTATTCCCGCGACCCTCTGTGGGAGGCCTTCTAGCGCTGCGTCTTCCAGTACGTGGTCGCCACTCCAGAACCTTTCGTTCCCATCGACCGTTTATTCTGCGAGCAATGTGCCCTGCCCACTGCCATTTAAGTTTGGCGATTCTTAGCCTGAGGTACGTCGGTACCTGGGTTCTCCTGAGGATATCTTCATTTCTGATCTGGTCACACAAGAAAACTCCGAGCACAGCCCTTTCCATTACCCTGTACATTGTTTATGATTAGGTACAAGAATTTATTTTGTCATTGTAAAGAGATCAGTAGCCAACGTAACTTATTATTTAGGTAGTGATCGGCAGAAAATGCTGAAATATTAACATAGCACCGTTATATAGACATAGTTTTTTTTTTTTGTAGTAGGATATTAACAAATAAATCCTCCCATTCTGGGTGGTGCGAGAGGAAGTGTCTGACTTTAACTGACTAAAACCGTGTCCTTTCAGTTACCCTTTGAAAATTTCCACAATGTGTGGGACATACTGACGTAGCGTTTACGCGGCGTATACAATTGAAGCTCACTTAAGCAAGTTGCAAAAGGTGCCTTCTTCCAGTGAACAGAAAGCTAGCTATTCCGTTCAGCCTATTTTTAGAGTGGTAATTTATCAAATCTCTAGACACTTTATTATATAATGTAGTATGATGTAACCTACAGGAATATTGACAGATTTATTATTTATGACGCCAAACAAGTTACTGGAATATATTTATACTGGAAAAACGTTATTTAACAGATGAAATCTGTAATAATAACATTTTGTTTGTACTTTTATTTCGACTTTCTGATAATATTGGTGTTCAGTTTGCTTACAGTCTACGTAATAAATTGATGTTGTTTTATGTATTAACGACATATTATTTTATTTTTATTCATTGGTCTACATATTGGCGGGCATTGTTAGTCAATGGACGCCTGAGGGAGGTCGACGCCGCCTAGGTAGAGGATGGCCTTTTCCTAGCCCACATCTAGATGTGGGACATAAAATAGGCTATATGAAAAAAGGTTTACACATTCATAAAAAGTTGCTTCATGGCAATATTTGAGCTTAAGCCCAAGTGGATTATCATACAATCGTAATCCAACAAACAAAAATTACTGTTAGGATAACATAAAATCCTACCAGGGTTTTAGGAAGAATCGAAAAACTTAGGTGGCAATGGACAGGGCACATTGCAGAAGACATAGTCGATGGGGACGAAAGGTTCTAGAGTGGCGACCACGTCCCAAAAGACGCAATTTTCCAAGGTCTCCCACAAAGTGGACCGTTGACCCGGTGAGGGTTGCGGAAATCCAATGGATGTGAAACGCACAGGGCCGGTCGTTATGGCGACACTTAGGGGAGGCTTATGTTCAACAGTGGATGTCTTTTGGCTAAAATGATGATTATGATGATGAGGGCTTCGGAATTGTTTGAAAGAGTAACCGCGGCCTTCGAACACAAAGGGTAACCAAAGGAACACATGTGGGTTTTCGCCAGTAAAATTCCTGCTAGCAAAGGAGGAGGTCGCAAGTGGCAATGGCCCCTGCGCCCCAGCTACCTCAATTCCGATCCCGATTTCCGGCCATCGTAGGCACGGGCTTGCGGACGGCGAGCAAAGGGTGCTCGCCGTCCGACCATCCAGTAACCGTCCGGTCTGAGCCCAAGTCGTCGACGGCGCGTAGTGTTTCATGTTCGCCTCAAGGAGATGTCAGCAACCGTAGGGGCCCAGCAAGTTCAAAGCCTACTGGAGCCATGGGTCTGATATGAAGACTCGGCCTTGGTATGAATAAGAGTGGGTTTTTAGTCAGTAAAAGTCTGAACTTCCTCCCTCCTCTCCTCTTGCCCTCCGGCCAAGGCGTGGGATGTCATTGGATGATTTTCCCACCGAAAAAAAAATTCCAGTAAAAGTCTGACACACTCTCGCGTCCGACCCGGAAAAGGAAAAGTCATTCGTATTTTATCCGCGAAAATAAAAAAGGATTAAGTACATCAAATTCATTTCAGCACATATGTTTATTGCGAAAAATACACAAAGGATAATTCGGTTAATATGACACAGGGCCGTTACATTTTGTATGTTAAACCTTGTATTCTGTAATCCAACACTGATACAAAGTTAATGGAGCACCGCTTCATAAAAATTGTGTGGAGCTTATGTCCCGGAAAGACACAAGCTACTTATACCTAATACCATTTTTTTTAAATTCTCCCGGGTCATCACGGATCAACAATTTATTATGTGCTGTCATTAATTTTAAAATTTATGTAAATGTATGTACATGTGTTATGATAATAAACCTTGTTATAATTGTAAAGGTTAAAAAATATCATGGCTGAAAAAAAATAATTGACAACCATAATAACCAATAATTGACAAAATAAACCCGGTGATCAGTTTTCCCGACTCAATTTTAAAATATTTTTATTTGACACTAGCTGACCCGGCGAACTTAGTACCGCCTAATGGTAAGGATAATTACATCTACTGGCATTACCAGAACAGCATAATTAATTTTGTAATGACATTTCAGTTAGAGATGGCGTTGTATTTGTTTTTTTTTTTCGTTAGTTTTCCACATTTCCGCACCATTTAAGCCGTTCCTGGACTATCACAAATATTTCAAGACCAAAATTAGCCAAATCAGTCCAGCCGTTCTCGACTTTTAGCGAGACTAACGAACAGCTTTTCATTTTTATATACATTCAGTCAGAAAAGTATCGGGAATGGATGAATTTGTTTATGGTTTCAAATTCGAATTTTTGTTTTTTTTTTATTGTTGGTAGATTGGCACAACTGTTTTCCATTTTGGCGCGGAGTTTGAGTTGCACCTGTTATTTATGTTAAATACAGTGCTGTTTTTAGTTATATCTAATGTGTATTGCGAATATCATAATGGACAAAAACATCGAAGAAAGAGTTTGTCTTAAATTTTGCATCGCCAATGGAATTTCGTGTTCGGAGTCACTGAAAATGACTCTATCAAAAACACTTGCTTATGGTACAAAGCGTTCAAAAGCGGTCGAGATGTGATGGAGAATTTGCCTCGCTATGGTAGGCCATCAACGTCTTCAACTGAAGTTAACATCGCAAAAGTGAAGTCAATAGTGACTGAAAATCCTCATTCAACTTGGAGAGAGATAGCCGCCGAACTTTCCGTATATCACGAGTCACTCACAAATACCATCAAGCAACCACCATATTCACCAGATATGGCTCCAGCCGACTTCTTTCTTTTTTCTAAACTCAAATTACCACTTTGTGGCACCCGTTTTCAATCAGTAGAAGACATAGAGGAGAATTCGCGGCGAGAACTGAATTCTATTCCGAAAACAGCATTTAAAAAAAATGTTTTGATGATTAGATTATTCGTTGGCGTAAGTGTATCGTTTCTGAAGGAGCATACTTTGAAGGTGATAAAATAAATTTTGGATGAATAACAAACATTTTGTGTATTATTGATCTTTTCCCGGTACTTTCTTGACAGAAGAAGAAGATGATAGGCCTACACCCGCACTTATAAAACGTCAGAAGCTAGTGCATAAAACGTCAGAACCAGTAAGAAACTCCATAGTCTTTTTAGCCTATGGCTTAATAGCCACGATCTTCGACCAACATCCTAGGAGGCGTTCGGCTTCGGTAAGCGGCTGGATCAAGTGCTTGATTCAGAAAGTGATTACTCCTGGACATGGCTCGTATATTTAGAAGGTTATTTTCTCTGAAGCCCTGACCACCTGTTCCTTTTATATAAAAAAAATAATGTAATTTATATGTATATTTTTAAGATTAAGAAAATAATAATGAAACGTGTATTTATCTTAGTAAATACATCATTATGCTAATTGTATAAATTAAAAAGAAGTAAATAAAATAATATATTTTGTGAGATCTGGAGTTTAAACTAAGCCTAGCTCTGTATTTTAGAACTGTAGATGTGTCATCTGTATTGTTTAAAACATAGCAAACCCGTTTTTGCAGTTTATTACAGACAATAATAGATCCTCCAAAAATTACAATTCTATGAAGATAGCATTAACATCCTTACGGATGGTTATGGTATGACTTATCAATATAAGTTTAGAGACCTTAAAGTCTTAAAAGTTTTGTTGCAAGCGTGAGCCCATCTCAAGGTAACACCACCTCGGAAAGATGCGACCTCTAGCGGGAGAAGTTTAAATTCCCTGATGATTTTGTCAAGCCGTCGGAGAGCCTCTCTCCTGGACACGAGCTGCCATGGCCCACCTGGAAAACTCTAAACAGACTCCGCACCCAAGTTGGGCGCAGCAAAGACAATCTCCACAGATGGGGGTTCTCGGACGGTTCCGATCTTCAGTGTTTGTGCGGCGTCTCTCCCCAGACCTTGTCCCACGATCCTGCATCACTTGCCCTGTTACCTGTTCACGTAGGGACCTAATGACAGCATCAGCGGACGGCATTACCGTGGCCGAATACTGGGCCAGGCAAGGAATTTAACTAGTTTTGCCATCGATACGCTAAGAAGAAGAAGAAGAATCTATGTGTCAGAGTAACTCCATCCATTCGTATGTAAATGTCTATCTGTTTATTTGTTAAACGTTAACGCCTAAATCGTTGAACCAATTTTGATGAAATTTCGTATAACTGGCTTGATATTGGACCAAGAAGAAAGACACAATATTTTTCATCCTAATATGTTCGGTTTCGTGATCCCTAGAAATATTTTCCTTCTTTACGTAAACGAAGCGACTGGCAGTAGCTATTAGGTGTATAAAAGGAAAAACTATAACCGATGAAGAAATATAGAACTACATAAGACACGTATAACACATATATAAGTTCAAATGTACTTATAACCTACTTACTGGAAAGTATACTTAACTACCCAGCTAAGCGAGCGCTTGCCTCATTATACTTGCCTTTATTATATTAAAAAAATAACCAACCTAACACAATTTTCCTCGTTTATACTCTAACGAGCAAACACAAACTTAATTTCATTAAAAAATGCTTGTTAAGATGATATAACGCAGGAACGAAATAGAATTAAACGCAGCTCTGTTTTGTTCAAAGTGAAATTCTTCAGTCGTCTTCAATTTCGTCTTTGTTTTTTTCAAGACACTGATCACACCTCTTGATCTTCTCTCAGACATTGTTCTTTTGGAATTGTCGTTACATGAATATTACAATAGAGTCGCTGGCATTTAATATTATTAGTTTCAGTCAGAGGCTCGCTCACGTGACATTAGATAAAGGTCCCAAGGGAACACACTCTCGGGACAAAAAGTATCATAATTATGTCCTACAGAATATGTTCTACAAATTTTCCTAGATATCCCTTCAGTCGTTTGAGCGTGAAAGTGTAACAAACACTTACTTATACACTAAAAGATATAATTATGGTGTCAAAAATATAATTTAAATATCACGTACGATCCACCTTAGACGCGGGCTTGTAGACAGCTAGTAATGGGTAGTATGCCGTCTGGACCGAATCCCAGTCGTTGACGACGCGTAGTAATCCACACAGAAATATTTTTCTGATTCATCACAATTACATCATCATCATCATCATTGGCGGTTCAGCCAAAAGACATGAACGTCTTGACACCTCGACACTTGGGGGAGGCTTATGTCCAACAGTGGACTGTTGGCCTTCGCCAAGTGTTGCCATAACGACCGGTCCTGTGCGTAACACGTGCTTCACGATTTAATATTTTCCATCTCGACTTTTGAGTACACTCCCTCAAAAAAATCACAGTGGCAATACTTCTCGCTGCGATGTCTTCCCTTCTTCATTTCATCATTTATTCTATGCGTGAGATAAAATGATTTATTTTGGAGTGTGATGGAGGCCACTATTACTGAACCTTGCGAACGATTGATGCGAATTCTATGCAAATGACAAAAGATTTTCGGCTATTATCAAGTGTACGGTGGAAAAAAATATGGATTAACGTCAGCGTATACATTAATTATTATTAATATAACCATGATTATGTACATTAATTATAACCATGCACAAAGTAATTTTGTGTATCGGAACACAATTAGTTGAAACATCACAACATGTTTAAATGACGTGAATACGCCATTTAAACTGGAAAGCAATTTAAAAAAATGAATGATAATAAAATCAGGGTATACATTTTGGTGTTGGAACTGCATATCTAACATCTGACATTGGACTTGAGATTGTATTAGTAACTTCTTGGTTTCTCTGTATAAACTTTGGACCGCCGTTTTATCCCGTTAGAGAGTAAATTTTGGAAAATCCTCTTTTAGTTTTCGCCTACGTCATAAAAGGAAACCTTGTGCAAAATTTCACGTGCCTAGTCTCAGTAGTTTCGGCTGTGCGTTGATATGTCAGTCAGTTTCTCCTTTTATATATAAAGATAAATATTGTCATTTTATGAATATCGTTTGACATTGAAAACATGACTTTGATACAATAGTTAACATTGAAAACATCTCATTTTTATTTATGTATGCATAAAAATAACGTAGGTAGTCCATAAAGTTACACATATTCACATAAAAACCGCCACAATACATTTTTGTTTGTTTAATTTTATATGTGTATAATTATATGAATTTGTAAATTAGGTACTCATTTAATATTCCTACACCGGCAAAGGTAGTATATGTGATTCCGTCTAATATTAATATCTTCGATCGACTGAAAATCAGGTATTTAATTTACCACATCACATCATACAAGGAAACCATCAAAAAGTAGTAGGTAGGCGACAAAATGATCAGAAACTGTGACTATTTATATAAAAGACATCTTCATTATGTCTCACAAAACTGAAACGTAACGTAACTGAAACTTAACCAGAGACCCGTAGGGTGTTATTTAATCGACAGTTAACTTGTAATACT
Organism: Mythimna pallens; assembly: GCA_961205895.1. NCBI lineage: Eukaryota > Metazoa > Arthropoda > Insecta > Lepidoptera > Noctuidae > Mythimna > Mythimna pallens. The sequence continues at coordinate 7,366,788 of OY540835.1, read as the reverse complement.
TAGTTTACTTAGGACTAGTGTTGTAATGCAATGATAACAATTCGCAAGTGTCCCATGAACTTAGTTTAACTTTGGGTGCTTGCACTTGTGATATCATGCTTAGTTATACATAAGAACGATACTTATGTACCTACATGTAAAGATGACGGAAGGATCACGTACGTATGTTTGTATGTGAATAGGTATGTGTATGTATGTGAATATTTGTTACCCTTTCCCGCACAAGTGGCTAAAAAGCATACGGGTAAACCATGTGCAGGATTTTAGAGGTAAGCAAAAAAAAGTGTAAAGTCCCAGAAAACCTACGTTGAAATGGAAGGATCCTCCGACCAGACGGGTGTTGTGTCTCGTTCGGTTATCTGTCACGTATTCAATTTCGGACTTTGGTGTGTGTGACTGTGGAATCGCGTAGAGAACTCTGATATATTCTATGTTTTTAGTATTTTAATTCGTATGTGGCGATACAGATGTCGCTACAAGATAAATTTTTACTTCTACCTAGGCGAAGTCGCTGGCAGAAACTCCGTACCTCAAAAGGAAAAAAACGGAACCCTTATAGAACCACTTTGTTGTTCATCTGTTTGTCTGTAGGTCGGTCTGTCTGTCAAGACACTTTATCTAGGGAACGCGTGGAGGTATCGAGTTGAAATTAAAACCGTATTCTCAGGTCTGCGGTCCCTTGAAGCTGTGAAAAAATTAAATTTCTAAGGTAACGAAAAAAAAAGATACGGCTGTTTATGTCGCAAAAAATGTGTATTTCGTCACTCTCAAGGGAAAAAAAAAATCCTAGGGTACTTCCCGTTGACTCAGAATCCTGAAATTTGGCATAGAGTAGAGTCTTAGAGCAAAGTTATAGGAATAAATCTGTAAAGAGAAAATTTGTTGTTACGTCGCAAAAAAAAATCTTTTATACGATTCGGAAAAAATCTTCGAAACACTATTTGGGAATTAAACTATTTACATAGGTAAGTTTGTACAGAATCCTCAGTACGCGAGCCCGACTCACACATGCCCAGTTTTTTCTATAATTTTTCGTGCTTAAGAAAATATGCACATTGTAGAATCGACGGTATAATAATAGATTAAAACACTGGATTTGTTTGTAGTTGTTTTATAAAATTCTTTATTGCTATAAAAAATATACATATAATTGTAACACACTGGTAATATTTGTCATTGTGGCAAAAATCTGTCGTTAGATATTTTTTTTTGACTTTTGCACACATAACTGAATGACGCAGATTGTGGATATTGTAATGTAAAATTGATTTAGTATTGAAATAACTCCACAACTGAACGATTTGTGGAAACATTGAAACAATCGAGATCTTGGTAAAAATGAACTAATATATTTGTACACCAATTTCATTGGTAGGACATAGAGCATGACTAAAATGTTTATGTTAGACCTTTATTGTAATACCTATGTTCACGAATGAAGATTGATTGATTGAGCTGAGAATTTTAATGTAGTGTTGGTTACCTACATTAAACAGTGGCGGCTTCTTATTACGAGTTATAGTTCGCAGGTCCAAATCCAGCCAGGCGCATTACTTTGTATAATTTATTTCATCACCACTGAAAACATCGTGAGGAAACCGGCATATCCTAGAACCAAAAATTTAAAAGACATGTGACATTCACCAACCAGCACTGGCCCCGCGTGGTGGATTACGGCCCATTCCCTCTCCTGGAGAGGAGGCCTGAGTCCCAACATGAGTCCCAACATTAAAAGGCTGATTATGCTGTACTATGCTAAGCTATATTGACTACCTCAGTGAAGCTTGCCAACAAGACTCTCGATTAATTTGCAGCCAAACACTACAAAAACATTAGAATGTGTGTGTGTGTCTAATCCAAATAATAAAGAAATGAACTGTATTTATACGAAGATAGCTTAAAGGTCTTAGTATCTAAGTCAAAACCATTATAAATATAAAAAGAACTATAAAATTAAGCACTAAGAACTTATTTTCTTCTGAAAAGATTCGTAAACTTCCCTTTTTGTCTCATGAATCCTACGAAATTAAATCAAACGTACATTTACCTCCTATTCACGTACCGACTACGTATTTCGTCGACACAAGACTTAAAACACACGGCAGCGCCCAAGCTTCTTACAAGCACCTTATAACAAGTTTAGACGATGGAACGTACGACTCTTGTCAGTACAAGTTTTAATCGCTATAGAAACTTTCTCCTCGTCTCGCACGTCCGGACACGGATACGGGTTTCTATTTTACACCTCAAAAATAAGATATTTAGATTATTTACCTGTATGTTGCCAGTTGTATATGTTATTGGTATGTCCACCTACCTATCCAGAAAAAAATACAGCTCCCAAAAAAAAAAAAAATTTCAACGGTCACAATTCTATATTCGAAACCTACTGAGGCCATGGGTGTTGCGAAAGAGAACCCCAGGGCCCTGGAATAAAGCCAAAGAAGGAACAGGAGTGGGTTTTAGTTAGTAAAAGTCTGACACGTCTTCCCGCCCCGCCCAAGGGCGATAGATGTCACTGAAAGATTTTCCACCTTGAAAAACCTGGCGAATGCGCCGCTCGCGAGCCGCTTGCAAACAGCTCGCGTGCATTTCGCGCGCGGCTCGTCCGTACGAAGCCCCTGCGCAGCGCGTGCTTAGTACGAACTTGAAATGCACGAGCGCAGTTAACAAGCGGCTCGTGAACAGCTTGCGAGCGGCGCATTTGCCAGATCTGGACGCCCTTTTACGATTTTTTAAAATTTAAATAATACTATTCGTTTGTCTTTAAATTCAGAATAGACGCGAGCAAAACCGCGGGCAAATGCTGATCACATTACTTACACACATACAGGCAAACCTTTGATTACCTGGGTATATACAACATTATATTTAGTATATGCCAAACCTGAATATAGTTTGTTCAGAATTAGTAACTGAATCGATTCCAACCATTTTCACACTATGTTATGTATATTTTTTCCCAAAAATATTTAAAAAAGATCACAAGTTGGATACCACCGACACTATGTACAACATAGGCATTAACAGCCAGCGTACAGCTTGGGTGCAGGAGCAAAACAACCCCTTAGTCGCCCGGATGCCTCAGTGACCACGTATTTGACATCGCTGACAACCAGGTGACATAACAAGCTTATAACTTTGTGATTTTTCATGATATAGTTATAAAATTTTATACACCTTTACATAAAAATACTAGACCCGTGTTTCGGGTTTCGCATTATATACTAAAAGTAATGTAGTATATGTCAGGCCAAATAATAGAAATTGATCATCAAAGTTTAACGTTTAAAACGATCTGGCCAGTTCAACTTGGCCATATCATGAAGTGGTCAATTTCTATGATCTGGCCACGACTTAAACATATATAACATTTGAAATAATTTTCTGCTTAACGCGGGCAAAACTAGAGGATTTCAAGGCGTCATCGGCTGAACAACAAGTTAGCCATTGCTCGCCGTCCGCAAGCGCTTATGTACCTTCAAAATTCTTTCGACTCGAATTCGAATTTCGATTTTTTTTATTTCCTGCGACTTCTGACGCCCGAGGCTTCACCTGTGCGGGGGCTAAGGTATGAGGATGATGATAAGATCAACATTTATAACCCAAAAAACTCCATAAAAATAATCTACCAATACAACATCGGCTTGACAATCACAACCACAGAATATTTTCATAAAACCATTGTGTCGAGCAAATAAAATGTGTTATGATAGTTGACAATACGTAATCGGACCAATACAATTCCCACTGCGTCGTCCCGATAACGATTCTGAATATGAATATTAAAATTATTGTTAACAATTGAATGTTTTTGTGCCTATAGTACTGAAACGACTGTTTACTCACTTTTGTGTGGGTTATATAAAAATGAAAATTTTGAATTTTGTAAAAAGTACCTAGGCCTACTCGTGCTTACTGCTAAGCACGAGTAGGCCACGCCTCCGATTCCTTTGTTTCGACCACGTGACTGAGCGTTGAGATGACGTCAGAACAAAGGAATCGGAGGCGTAACCTACTCGAGGCGTTCGGCGCGAACGAAACGATTGTATCTTGGCTAGGGGGGCAGTTTAGAATGAGGGTGTTAAATACAATAATAAGTTTCACATGTATCACCAGTGATTGGTATACAAAAATTAGATAGTACAGTAAAACCTGGATAACTGGGACCTTAAATAATCAGCATTTTTTTTTGAACTGACTACAATATGTTATCGCTGAAAGTGTTATCTACCAGACAACCTTTAAGTGAACTATATGCATGCATGCATAATCAGCCTTTTAATGTTTCCACTGCTGGGACTCAGGCCTCCTCTCTCTAGGAGAGGAAATGGACCGTAATCCACCACGCGGGCCCAGTGCGGGTTGGTAGATAAACTATGACATCTGAAAATAAAAAGGATGTAACTAGCCGTATTATAAGTGCTAAAAAGGTACCTTATATAGTTAATTTAACTCATGAAAAGTCCGACATAAGGCCCGCCTTTTCCAGACAAAAGTAAATTGTTATAGGTACCTAAATTTTCAAATGAAAACATCTCTTATTTTGTATCTCTAACTATGCGTCCAGAAAATGTAAAACACAATACACCATTTATGTGTATGTCCATATCTAACCTTTTAGTTTTTTGAAGTGACAAATCATCAAATAATCTTCCCGCTCTGCGCAAAGCGAGAGTGAGTGTCAGACTTTAACAAATTAAAACTCATCTGTGTTTCTTTGGGCACGCCCCAATTATGGCGATAAGTCCCCTCTTTGAGGCGTGGTTGGAAAGACCTCACGGCGTCCTCACCTTCCGCATGACGCAGGTTCTCACCGAACACGGCAAGTTCGGGAAGATCCTGCACCGAATTCGTGCAGAAGCGACGCCCGGGTGTCGCCACTGTGTGGACCACCCGGAGGACACGGTGGAGCACACGGTGGAGGTGTGTCCCGCTTGGGAAGAGCAACGCGGTGTCCTTGTGGGGGCGATCGGCGGCGGCGATCTCTCGCGCCGGGCCTTGGTACAGGCCATGGTCCGGAGCGAGAAGGAGTGGCAGGCGGTCGCCTCCTTCTGCGAAGCAGTAATGCTAGCAAAGGAGGCGGCCGATCGCGTGAGGCAACGGCAACGGTCCTCACGCCCCAACCGCCGCCGGGATTCCGATCCCGATTTCCGGCCACCGTAGGCGCAGGCTTGCGGACGACGAGCAATGGGTGGCTCGCCGTCCAACCGTCCGGTAACTGTCCGGACCGAGCCCAAGTCGTCGACGGCGCGTATTGTTCCACGCGCGCATCAGGGTGACGTCAGCAAATCGTAGGGTCCCAGCAGGGTCGAAGCCTACTGGGACCATAGGTATTGTGAAAACGAAACCCGGGGCCCTGGGACCAAGGCAACGAAGGAACAGGTGTGGGTTTATAATCAGTAAAAGTCTGACACTATCTCTCACTCCGCCCAAGAGCGGGATTTGTCATTAGATGACTTCCCACCTTAAAAAAAAAACTGTGTTTCTTCAGTTGCCCTATGCGTCCCAGAGCCACAGTAACCCATGTCTACGCACACCTCTAAAGGCTACTGTCCACGGACGCGTAGCTTCATAGACGCGTATTCGTCAAAACTCTGTCAACGACACGACGTATGATGCCACTTCGTCGACTGTTTCATAGTTTTGTATGTAAGCTTCACGCAGCCGTACACCAAGCGTATAATGACGAATACGCGCTAACATTAGTATGTTTATACAAAGCACAGGTCCGATCGTGTTTGGAGTACTGCAGTCACATAAGGGCTGGTGCTGCAAAATGCCATCTAGCAGCTTTGGACTCAGTGGAAAAGCGTGCGAAGAGGCTAATTGGGGATCCAGATTTGGTTAAGTCCAATCTACAAAGCCTCGAGCACATGCGCTACCCTGCACCAGCCTATCGGTACGAGTATTATACAAATTGCATTTTGGAGAGTGTGCGCGGGAATTGCATGACTTGATTCCGCCATCTCTTTTCTACCATCGGACAACCTGACGTACGGCGAGTATCCATCCTTACGTTATTGAAACTTCAACGGTCCGGACTAAGCGTTTCGCTTCGTCTTTATCGCGTACATCGAAGGACTGGAACAATTTGCCTGCTGCGGTCTTCCCGTCCAACTATAATTTAGGTGCCTTCAAGGCTAGAGTGAATAGGCTCTTAATAAACTAGTGCGCCTCACCATCAATGATTGCATCACTGCTTATGTAGAGTATTCAGGCGCAGGGGTGGATGGTTCCCGAAGAAATGAAACGCAGTGAAAGCTGAAGACTTCTTGATTTATTCACGAGCACTTGTTGACAGGTAGCGATGACTCCAAACGACGACAATGTTTGGCCGTGAGGCGGCTATATTTATACCCTTTGTAGGTGGGTGGAATTAGTGGCGGTCTTATTCGACTATTATATTTCTTATTTTCCAATAATGTGAGAAAAATGTGAGGCTGCTATCCGACGTGGGCGGAGGTAGTGCTCAGTGCGACCGTGTATGCCTTTCCTCTAGTTCCAACCACAATTGAACACAAAAGCGAATTCTATTAACTAGATTTACAAGTTGGGCGAGGCCGCTAACAAAAACTAGTCTTATACTAGGAGATCGTTGTGCTCCTCAACAATCCCACCCCCCGTAAGAGGGTTCAACCGATTACAGACCCGTCGGTAGGGAGCACAACGACCTTTACAACGGGGCGTCGCAAAATTCCGTTATTGGTTCTAATGTCTACGACCCTAATAACGTTATCTGAGCCGGGGTACACTTTCGTGATAATGCCTTTAGGCCACTGATTTCGCGGTTTGTTTTCGTCTATAATCACGACCACATCACTGACTTTCACATTTGGCACATCACTATTCCACTTTCCTCGTTGCTGCAGCGATGGAAGGTATTCGCGCAGCCAGCGCCTCCAAAAGAGGTCGGCCAGCGCGTTCACCCGCTTCCACATGCGGCGCGAGTCGAGGTCGACCGCATGTCGACGCGTGCACGGCGCATCTCCCGCGGCAGTGCCCAGCAGGAGATGATTCGGCGTCAGCACCACCGGTTGCTCTGCATCGCAGCTTACGTAGGCGAGCGGTCGACTGTTTACGACCAGCTCAGCCTCAGCGAGAAGGGTGTAGAGAACCTCCTCGCGAGGGGCTCGCTCCTTGAGGGTCGCCCGCAGTGCGTTTTTGACTGAACGCACCAGGCGCTCCCAGCAACCACCCATGTGTGGGGCAGCCGGGGGGTCGAAGTGCCAGGCTATGCCCCGGCCTGTCGCCTCGCTCTCGAGACGGTCGTGGTTCATCTCCCGTAGCGCCTCCCGAAGCTCTGAGTGCGCCCCGACGAAGTTGGTCCCGCGGTCGGAATACATGTCCGCGGGACAGCCGCGGCGCGCGATCAGGCGCCTAAGCGCTAGTATCGCGGAGTCGGCGCTCAGTGTTGCAGCCAGCTCCAGGTGGACAGCGCGCGTAGTGAGGCACGTGAACAACACGCCCCACCTCTTCTCCCGGCGCCGCCCGATGACTACTTCCATGGGGCCAAAGTAGTCCACCCCACAATGGACGAAGGCTCGACGTGTCATTTCCAGTCTCGCTGGTGGCAGGTCTCCCATCTTTGGTGAAGAAGGTGTGGCTCTTCTGATACGACATTGTTGACACCTCGCAGTCACTGTCTTCACGGTCGATCTCAGATTTGTGACCCAATACTTCTCCCGCACATTATTTACCACAGCCTCTTGATTGGCGTGCAGGGAGGCCACATGATATTTCAATATTAGTCGGCGCGTGAGGGCGTGTTTCCCATCCAATATTATAGGATGACGCGCTCCGAAGACGAGCTCGCTGCAGGCGCCCAGTCTGCCGCGTACTCTCACCAGCCCGTCCTCGTATAGCATGGGGTCTAGAGTCCGTATTCTGCTGTTCTTTGGCAGCGGTCGGGCCTCTCGGAGAGCCTTGATTTCTTCATGAAAACTCTCAGCCTGTATGAGTTTCAGCAGGCGTAGCTCCGCCTCTCGCAGGTCCGTTATGGTGACGGTCGCTGAGCTGCGTTGTTTGCGACAAAGTTCAGTAAATATCGTTAGTCGCGCTACGACACGTACGGCGCGTGTCCAGGTTGGCAGCCGCTCGTATGTCAGTGTGGGTTCGGCCTGTGTGGTCAGTACATTCACTCGTTGCACACGTTCTAGGTCCTCCTCCGTCACTGCGTCACTCCCGGAAGCCGTCGGCCATTGCTCCTGTGGACGGCAAAGGAATGACGGGCCTGATAGCCACTCGCTACTGTTGCTAGGCCAGTCCAAGCGGGTGCTTTTGTCGGCTGGGTTTAACGCCGAGGGAACCCAGCGCCAGTCACACTTCCTTGACCGTGAATCAATTTCGGCTAGTCTGTGGGACACGAACCGCTGAAAGTCTGTAGCGTCGGAACCTATCCATTTCAAGACAGTCTGACTGTCTGTCCAAAAATATTTATGTTTGACGGCTACCCCCACTTCTGACTCTACAGTCGACGCTATCCTGCAGGCCAATACTGCCGCCTGCAACTCTAGGCGGGGTATTGAAATGGCCTTTTGAGGGGCCACCCTGGCTTTTCCTAGGACGAAGCTCACCCGCCTGTTGCCGAGTTCGTCATTTCCCGCTATATAAGCGACTGCGGCATAGGCGGATTCACTTGCGTCTCCGAAAACGTGGAGCTCTATGTCTTCTAGGACTAAGCCATACCATCTCGGGATGGTCACTCTTTCGAGATACTGCAAGTTATGCAGCCACTCGAACCAGGTCCTAGCCTCTGCCTCACCCAGCTTCTCGTCCCACTGAATTCCTGTACGCCATATCTTCTGCATCAATATGCGCGACTGAATGACGCATGGGTACAGGAAACCCAGTGGGTCGAACACTGACATCACGAATCTTAAAAATTCGCGCTTCGTGGGCACTATTTCTCCTTCCACGATGGCCTTAGGTATCTTTTTAAAAGATAGGTCAAAGGCTAAGAGATCGGTTCCTGGTGACCATATCATGCCTAAGGTTCGTTCGGACGCGTTATCCCCATTTTCTAGGGATATGCGGTCAGGCATATCTAACTCTAACTTGCTCCTTAGCTCTTGGGAGTTCGTGACCCACCCCCGTATATGAAAGCCGCCCTCGGCGTGGATGTGGGTCACGTCACTTATTAGTTTGTTAGCTTGAGCAACAGACCACGTGCTATCAAGGTAGTCATCCACGTAATGCTTATGTCTCACGGCAGCTACCGCTTCGGGGTACTCCTCCTCATGACGCGATGCGTTCTTATTCAGAACGTATATCGCCGAGGTTGGAGACGATACTGCACCGAATATCATAGAACTCATTACGTATATCTGGGGTTCCTTCTCGGTTCCCGACTGCCACAAGAATAGCTGAGCCCCGCGGTCTTGCTCTCTAATCTTTATCCTTAAGAACATATCAGCAATGTCTCCCGTAAATCCTATCGGCCCTAGTCTGAACTTAAACAATACTCCTAGAAGTGAATTCAGTAGGTCGGGGCCCGACAATAGGTTGTCATTTAGGGATGTCCCTTGATACGTGGCGGCAGCGTCAAAGACTAATCGTAATTTCCCCGGCTTGTTTGGATTCTTTACCCCAAAATGGGGTAAATACCAGACCGGATCTTGGACGCCGCTCTCCAACCTATTGGCGTAACCCTGTTCAACCAACCTATCTATTTGTTTCTTATAGGCCTCTGCATACTCAGGATCCCGGTTCAATTTACGCTCTATTCCCGCCAAGCGATGGCGAGCGTAAGTATAGTTATCGGGGAGTTGCGGGCTATCATGCCTCCACAACAACCCTACTTCCCATTGGCCATCCCCATTCTGATGGCTAGTGTTATCTAAGATCTCAAGAGCTCTATCATTCTCCTTATGAGACCTAGGGATATGTGCTATTCCTATAGACTCTAGCTCAAACTGGCTTTTAACTATCTCGTGCAAATCTAAGAGTGGTTCCACGACACAATTCACAGACTCTTCAGCCGACCTATGTCCTTTGCCTACGGGTCCATGAACGACCCAACCTAGCTTGGTCAAGGAAGCAACGGGCTTACCGGATTTTCCTCGGCGTGTCTCCTGGCCGACCAGCAACTCCCAATTGTCCTGTCCCAGCAACAGCAGCGGCTTGGCCCCAATCATTCCCTCGCAGCCCAAGTCGCGCAGGTGGGCGTGCTCCGTAAGCAACGCAGCCGGCACTGTTTGTGCGGGTAAGTCCAATCTCTTGAATGTACGACACTTCACTGTATGCACTCTACCGTTTGGCCCACGCACTGACACTATCACTCTACGTGAGGTTTTGTCCGACACCTCTTGTCCGCGCGCACTCTTCAGCACTAAGGGTTCTTCCTGTCCCCCAGCGTTCTCTGCCAACGAGTCATCCACTAGTGATATCGTAGCCCCGTCATCAAGTAGGGCGTAACAGTCGTGTGTGTTGTTTGTTCCCTATCGTAACACACACTGGCAATATTTTCAGGAGCGACTTGCCGTGGTACTCACTCACATTCGTGACACTTTCAGTGGTCTTCTTCTCTGCGTGCAATAGGATATGGTGCGCATAGTTGCATGACGGACACTTGTTAGCTCGACAGAAATTCTTTGCATGTTGTTTCACTATACATTTGAAACATAGACGTTTATCCTTAACGTGTTGCCATCTGTCATCCACACTCAGTTTCGCAAACTTGTCACACTTTGTGAGATTGTGTTCTCCCTCACACATTGTGCACTGAGGCACTCTTGTTGGTGGTGGTGAATTGTCACTTTGTACATGCAATCGTTGAACATTTCTATATGGGACTTGCTTTGGTGCGCTTTTCTGTGGTTTAGAAACCGGTGCTCCGACAGCGCTCACTTCCATTTGCACATAATAAGAGGTAGCTCGGGCTAGGTGACCTAGGAAGTCTGACAATATTTCCAAACTAGGCGACACTCTCACATCAATGCCCTGGGTTGAAGCTACGCCCATAGCAAAGTCCCCATACTGAGCTCTCTGTACAGGTGTCAACTTATTCAATAATTCACTCACCAGTTGTGGGTTGTTGAGGTATCCGGTTGCATGCACATTCCTCAGCAGCGACACACAATTACGCACTGTCGTAGAGAATTTCCGTAATTCTCGACCACTTTCCGTCACTTTAGGTAACGCACGCACTTTCTCCAATGCACACTCCAGTATCAGGTTCGGGTGTCCAAACTCCTCGTCCAGTGCCTTGATAATCTCCGTAGGATTCGTAGATGTCCTGAGCAGATCTTCTACCGCTATCTTGGCCTCTCCCTGCAGCGATGTTTTCAGGCGCGCTAGGTTCTCGTGCGGCTTAAAGTTGTACATTGCCGTAGTGTCCCAGTACATGTTCTTGTACGATAGCCAATCAGCTGGGTCTCCATTGAAGTACGGCAACTCATAAGCTTGTCTGGGCACTGGTCGCGGACGAGCTATGTTCGAGATGGCTTCTGCTAGCTGATCTATCCTCCTGTCTCGCGACCGGCTTCTCTCCGTGTCTTCAGCGAAGGTTTGATCCCAGTCAGGCACTTCACGATGCACTCGCGGTACACTGCCACTCGGTACAGGCGTATCGGGCACTACGTCTCGGAACTGTACGGTCGCGGGCGCACACTGTTGTGGGAGCGCAGATACTCGGGACGGTACTTCGCGAGATGTCGCGGGCGCGAACGCGGGCACTTCGTGTGAGGTCGCGGGCGCGGACACGGGCACTTCGCGCAAGGTAGCGGTCGCGGACACGGGCACATCACGCGAGGTTGCGGTTACGGACGCGGTCACCGGCACTGAGTTCGATGATACTGGTGGTACTCGATCACTGGGCGCAGTACGAGTGATCCATTTTTCCACTCGGCGAGTCGTTTCTTCTTCATCTGACGAGTCATCTTCGTCAGCTGCGGCGTCTATTTCAGCCAACTCTGCTTCCAGCTTCTTTCTCACGAGGTTTTCTTTCAGGCGCACTAGCTCTTTTTCAGCCTCGTATTCGACCCTCCTCCGAAGATAGTCGGCACTTCGTTGTCCGCTTTTCGTGGAGACGTGGCTGGCTCTTGATCCTTGCTTCCTTGCACTCCGTCGTATCTCCGATTCCCTTGGTGTAGCAGCATCACTATAGTCGATCACACGACCGGGCCCCGCCAATGGAATCACAGGTGCAAGCACAGGAACAGATGACGAGGTAGGCGCTATTGATGGTGATCCCGGTGCCAGTTCAGACGGCACTCCCGAGTCACCTTCCATGGCACGACGTTTGTTCATCACTTCCTCCAACTTGCGTAGCTTGCTTCGTGTAGTTACGGCGCTGCGTTCACTCATCTTCTCTGGCGATCTTTACAGGGCGATCTTGATGAGTCTTCAGGCGATGTAGATAAGTCTTCAGGGCGATCTTCACAGGGCGATCTCGACAAATCTTCACGCTAGTCTTCAGGTTTTTCAGGACGTTTTTCAGTCTTCAGGACGATCCGGCTCGAAGGACCAATTTTGTAGAGTATTCAGGCGCAGGGGTGGATGGTTCCCGAAGAAATGAAACGCAGTGAAAGCTGAAGACTTCTTGATTTATTCACGAGCACTTGTTGACAGGTAGCGATGACTCCAAACGACGACAATGTTTGGCCGTGAGGCGGCTATATTTATACCCTTTGTAGGTGGGTGGAATTAGTGGCGGTCTTATTCGACTATTATATTTCTTATTTTCCAATAATGTGAGAAAAATGTGAGGCTGCTATCCGACGTGGGCGGAGGTAGTGCTCAGTGCGACCGTGTATGCCTTTCCTCTAGTTCCAACCACAATTGAACACAAAAGCGAATTCTATTAACTAGATTTACAAGTTGGGCGAGGCCGCTAACAAAAACTAGTCTTATACTAGGAGATCGTTGTGCTCCTCAACAGCTTACCATCAGGTGGGTTCGCAGTCAAGCACTGGTTTATATCAATTTAAAAAAAAAATGAAGCTACGTGTCCGTGGATATTAAGCCTAACCTGACAATGCGTATCCCCATTCCAACAAAAAAAAACTGCGGAAATCCTTTCAATTCAAAGTACACCGACTCAAAAGGTTTTTATCCTCCTTACAATAAAAACAGCGCCATCCCTTTAATTAACTCCATCAAATTAACCTTTTTTAATTCCCGTTCCCGGTATTTATCCTTAAAGGATAATGATAGGGCTGCCATCAGTATCTTGGGTGAGCTATATGCCGGGTGTGGGGCGGTCCCTCGCTTCCTATTTAAAGGGTTCAATGTTTATAACACGCTCTTTTGTTTAACGCTTAGCTTTTGAATTTAATCATAGCCATTAAAAGTTATTGGTTTTTTGAAATACGTGTAGATAACTTTTAAAGGAGATGAAATGAATGTAATTATTTCAAAGTTTATCTACGGTCTGCACTAAGCATTTCTCCTCTTCGTTTATACCGCATACATCGAAAGACTGGAACAATTTGCCTGCTGAGGTCTTCCCATCCGATTATAATTTGGGAGTCTTAAAGGCTAGAGTGAATAGGCTCTTCCTAAACTAGTGCGCCTTGTAGTGACATCTATGGCGTCACATAAGAAATAATCCTGCATCACGCAATTAAAGTTCTCCGCGCGATTAGAACATTTAGAACAGCCCAAAATCATCTATCGGGCAGTAGCCCACCAGACATAACACCCGTCTGGCCGGAGGATCCTCCCTTTTCAACGGAGGTTTGCGGGATTTTGCACTCTGTTCCGGCTGCCTCCAAAGCCTTACTATCAACGATTGCATAACTGCTTGGTCCCGGTTGTCATTTGTAAATCTTTTATAGTCACTACAGGTAGTCAGACCAGAAAGTCTGACCAACCGGCTATCTAAGGAGTATCATGTTGCCCAGTAACTGGGTTATGAAAGTCTGATAGGTAGTCGCTCCATGGAATAAACTGGTATTCAGCCGCATCCGGTTAGACTGGAGGCCGACACCTAGCTAGTTGGGAAAAGGCTAGAGAGAAGATCATGATTGTTGGTGAAAAGGCTAGAGAGAAGATCATGATTGTTGGTGAAAAGGCTAGAGAGAAGATCATGATTGTTGGTGAAAAGGCTAGAGAGAAGATCATGATTGTTGGTGAAAAGGCTAGAGAGAAGATCATGATTGTTGGTGAAAAGGCTAGGGAGAAGATCATGATTGTTGGTGAAAAGGCTAGAGAGAAGATCATGATTGTTGGTGAAAAGGCTAGAGAGAAGATCATGATTGTTGGTGAAAAAGCTAGAGAGAAGATCATGATTGTTGGTGAAAAGGCTAGGGAGAAGATCATGATTGTTGGTGAAAGGATCCAATGCCCTTTGCAAGTTTTTGAGACGTAGGTTTCATATGATTTTGTCATTAAATTTTTAGGGTTCCGTACCTCAAAAGGAAAAAAGGAACCCTTATAGGATCACTTTGTTGTCCGTCCGTCTGTCTGTCCATCAAGACCCTTTATCTCGGGAACGCGTAGAGGTATTGAGTTGAAATTAAAACGATATAGTCAAGTCTGTAGTCTCTTAATGCTGTGAAAAAATCAAACCTTTAAGTTAACGAAAAAAAAGATACGGTCGTTTATGTTTCAAAAAACGTATATTTCGACACTCTCAAGGAAATCAAAATTTATACGGTAGTTCCCGTTGACCCAGAATTCTGAAATTTGGCATAAAGCAAGGTCTTATAGTACAGATATAGGAATAAGTCTGAAATCAGTTAATTTGTTCTGAGGACACTAAAAAAAATTGCGATGCAAAAATAATTTGAAACTCCGTTCAGGAATTAAACTGTTCACATAGGTAGGTTTGTACGGAACCCTTAGTGCGCGAATCCGACTCTCACATGCCCAGTTTTTTTTTTTCTCAGGAAATCTACACATGTGGAAACTAAAAGGCATTTCATGAACAACAGTTTTTAGTTACAATATCCTTGCCTTATTCAAACTTAAAGCATTTATTTAAATTAAACAATTTAGATGTATTTTGAAATGTAGATTTTTGTGGTGTCGAATATACAAGAAACACCACTGACCCTTTTAATTTTATTTTTTTATTGTTGATAGGTTTGCGCTTGACCGCTATCTCACCTGCCCCCCTAGTCAAGTTACAACCATTTCGTGTCGAATTCCGCTCTCCAATCGGTAACGCCTCGGTGTCTGCAATTGTAGAAAACGATAAGTTGGTAGCCATGTTGACACGGCTGTGTCGGCCGCTCGTTTTACAATGTCGTTCTACAATAACAAAGGATGTATGCCTTGAACATTGTTGAAACGATAACAATTCATTCTATCTTTTTACACGACTGCCCCAAAAAGGAGTGTTATTGAATGATGTGAACTTGGTTTTTTTTTTTTTTAAGGTGGGAAAATCATCTAATGACAAATCCCGCTCTTGGGCGGAGCGAGAGATAGTATCAGACTTTTACTGACTAAAAACCCACTCCTGTTCCTTCGTTGCCTTCGTCCCAGGGCCCCGGGTTTCGTTTTCACACTACCCATGGCCCCAGTAAACTTCGACCCTGCTGGGCCCCTACGATTTGCTGACGTCACCCTGAGGGGCGCGTCGAACAACACGCGCCGTCGACGACTTGGGCTCGGTCTGGACAGTTACCGGACGGTCGGACGGCGAGCCACCCATTGCTTCCGTTTTCTTCAGTTCCCCTTTGTGTTCTAGGACTGTTTTCTTTCAGTTACTTTTGAAGTGCCAGTACCGCGGCCATAAAGTAAAAAATAGTGGTCCTTCTACACATATACCTACACAGTAACGTAACGTAGTATCGTAGATCCTGTGTAATTGTAACGAAAACCCGATAATGGTGTCTGATAAGAGAGGCATGGAGCCTGATTCTGTGAGGGTTTAATTACGCGAACAATGCTTAATGACGATGCATGTATGGCCGAGTCATTAAAAATTTCATACTTTGCCCTGGAATTGCTTTTGAAATTCGTTTTCATAAAACTCGAAATTGTGGCCTGTGGGCTTCTGGAAGTTTTGTATTTCATGCGCTTAAAAGAGAATTATTTTCTATTTATTTAGACTATTTTTTTTTTAACTTGTACTATTTTCAGCTCAGTCACTAGCTTCTTTCAAAAATCTAGTCAAAGATCATTTCCTTTCACTCTAATTGCTACCCTGCCTCTACCTAAATTCAGTTCTTCCGTCACTAACCCACCTTACTGTTATTTTCTTTTTCCATCTCTTTATATGAAATTGTGTAACTTATAATATATATTTAAATGTTTATATATTGTCTTTTATATATAATAGCTATATTACATCTATGTAGTATATAATTTTAATCTAATATTTACGTTATTAATTTGCAATACACCGCAGACTACCCCCTTTTTCTATTTCAAGTTCTTACATTCCATCCTAAGGTTGTCTGGGAAATATCGCTGTCAGCGATAAGACCGCCATAGATTTAAGTTAGTGTAAAAGTTTTGTTACTATTTTTGGTGTATAATAAAGTTTATTCTATTCTATTCTATTTTAAAGTAAATGAAGTATTCTTATCATTTTTGCACTTCTGTAACATTGTTATCATCATCTTGTAACTAAAAGCTGTTGCCTCAGATCCCATGGTGGCAGGCCGGCAAGGAGGCTCGCCTCTTCCTGAGAGACCGTTTGGGGTCCCCGCACTATCCGGGTGGCCATGACCCCCTGGCACGCGTTTAGCTTGGCCGCCGGTCGCTATTGTAGCGACATGGCACCCACTTTAGCGCTCTTACGAACACTATCATCACGCCACAGTGACCAATGCGCTTTTCGTAATAATCATAATAATAATCAACTTTACAATATTGCGGAATATCATGGACCTTTATTTTATTCAATTAATAAATATCTAATGGAGCAGTGGTGACCCAGTGGTACCCAGTAGTGGTAACAGCCTCAGCTTACGAGTTGCGTTCAAACCCAGCCAGACGCATTACTTTGTGTAATTTATTTCATCACCATTGCTCTCAAAACGGTGAAGGAAAACCTTATGAGGAAACGGGCATGTCATAGACCCAAAATTCAAAGACATGTGACAGCCCCCAAACCGCACTGGAACCGCGTGGTGGATTATGGCCCTTTCCCTTTCTTAGAGAGGAACCTGAGTCCCAGCAATGGATGTAGGTATGTATTAAAATAATCCTAAAAAAAATCACCGTATCTGATGCGATGTTAAACATAAATATGACAAGAAATCAAACAAATACAACTCACAATACAGACAAGATTAAACAGATTTACTCTATAGAAACTAAGGATTTAACTAAGACTTGCTTGATTCTAACCGACGTTCAAGTTCCACAGCAAATGAAGTGCAAATTGTTTGTGAACTACGTTTGTTTCTTCTGATCGATACCGCTGGATTCAGCGCTTGTTCCCCGCTGGATACAGTGCTTGATCTGCTTAATTGTGAGCAAAGTGAACTGGAATTGAAAGTTTAGTGAGCAGTGGAAGATTGTCGGGAACGAAATGGGTGATACATTAATACAATATTGTTGAGAAAAATTTATAAGAAACACTTTCAAAGCCTTCTTATACCAGGCCACTCAGAAAGTTTTGCGAAAAAAAGTTTTTATGTGTAAAGGCACTGGCCACTTATAATTATTTTGAAAACTTTGGTAATTTAAAAGTAAAAATACCATGGTTCGAATTTTGAATTTCCTTCCACACGAGAGCCAAATCAAATTACCGCGTCTCATTTAAAAATGGATCTGCATCGAGAACATTTATGTGCGATGATTTTCTACGATTTTAAATGTGGCCTAAAACCTGATGCGTCATTTGATCGACTTCAAATTGCTTTTATGGATGAAGGACCTTCAAAAGCAACCATCTTCCGCTGGTATAGCAAGTTCAAGTGCTTGTAGTTTACACTGTACATATGTAAGTATACTATTATTTGAGCACATACGTCACGGTGCCTACGAAGCTTGGGCAGTCGGGGCTTAATTGCATATTAGCAAATAAAGTTAATGTTTTCATTTATTTTTAACAAAATATATACGAAACCTAAATATTAACTAAGTATTTATACTCAACCTAACTATGTACGTCGCTGTCATCCGGAAATGTGCCCAGAAGACTGGCAGCATTTACTCGTTGAATTTCAATAAAAATAAGCCTTTTTTAAGGTTCCGTACCTCAAAAGGATTTTTTAGGGCTCCGTACCTCAAAACGAAAAAAAAACGGAACTTATAGGATCTCTTTGTTGTCTGTATGTCTGTTTGTCTGTCTGTCAAGACCTTTTATCTCGAGAACGCGTGGAGGTATCTAGTTGAAATTAATACCATATACTCAAGTCTGCCGTCCCTTAAAGCTGTGAAAAAATCAAACTTCTAAGTTAACGAAAAAAGATACGGCCGTTTATGTTGCGAAAAACATGTATTTCGATACTCTCAAAGGAATCAAAATTCATAAGATACTTCCCGTTGATCTAGAATCCTGAAATTTGGCATGAAGCAAGGTTTCATAGCACAAATATAGGAAAAAATCTGAAAACTGCTGTAGTTACGTCACAAAAAAAGATACTTTTTTTGTGATTCGGAAAAATCTTCGTAATTCAATTCGGGAATTGAACGGTTTTCATAGGTTTTTTTTTTCGGTGGGAAAATCATCTTATGACATCTCCCGCACTTGGGTGGAGCGTGAGATAGTGTTAGACTTTTACTGACTAAAAACACCCACTCTTGTTCTATAGTTGCCTTTCGTACCAGGGCCAAGTCTTCCTTTCAAAATCAGACCCTTGGCCCCTGTAGGTTCGACCCTGCTGGGCCCCTACAGGCACACCTCCACCGTGTCCTCTATGCGGTCCGCACAATGGTGACACCCGGGCGTTTCTCCCGCACGAATCCGGTGCAGGAACCTCCCGAACTTACCATGTCCGGTGAGGACCTGCGACATGCAGAAGGTAACGACGCCGTGTTGCCTTTCCAGCCACTCCTCAAAGAGGGGACTTACCGCCATAATTATGGCGTGCCCAACGATTTTCATAGTTAAGTTTGTACGGAACCCTCAGTGCGCGAATCCGACTCGCACTTGCCCAGTTTTTTATTATGTAGAATCCATTTTTTATTATATCATCTACGGTGCCACATAGGAACTAAATTACGTAATCCTGAATCGCGCAATTAGAGTTCTTTGCGCGATCTAAATATAGGTATACAACAGGCCGAAATTATCTCCAACTCCAACTTTACACTCTGTTCCACATACCTCTAAAATTTCTCCGATTCCAGGTCTTTAGCTTCACAACCTTTAGTACTCGTAGTAATTAACTTAAGCTTTATAAAAACTAAGTCCTCTAAAGTCATGACGAGAACACCAACTATTACAATTTTAATTTTCTTGAAAAACCTTTTTCTGCTCAACTAAACCGTTTGTAATTAAGGCTTAGTATGAAACTACCATCCCAAAAAGCATAAATTAAATTAAACATATAAAATTATTTAATTCACTGCTGTTAAAATTATATTAGCACCGCCGTTTAAAACTTTGCATATAAAATGAAAAGTTTTTAATGCCTGATATTATATAATTAATAAACGCACACACTTCTGCCGCCTGCCTTGTTAGAATGTTGAAAGTTTGAAATTTAAACAACAATTTATTGTTCAAACATTTAGGGAACTCAATCAATCAGTCTAGGCTTTTCCCAACAATTTTAGGGTCAGGTTCCAGACAAGCCAGATTCAACAGAAAAAAAAACCTTGCTCCACACTTTTCTTTTAGGTGGGTAATCATCCAATGACTTCTCCCGCTCTTGGGCGGAGCGAGGAATTACTCCTGTATAGTGAGTCCATTAACAAACATGTAAACTCACATACACGAACAACTTTTTGGAGGTCATACAAATATTCACTTAGTCCGGGAATCGAACCCACGACCAATCGCTAAACAACCACTGCGGTAACCGTACCATCGAGCTTAATACCAGTAGTTTTAAATGGAGCGACTACTAATCTGGAAAATACAATACCTCTCTAAATAGTATGACTATCCGTTAAGACTGTCAAATATGTATAAATGACAGCCGGAACCGTGCTTTCTGAAACCAAGAGGAAACTCTATCCATTGCACAATTGAATTCCCATGCACAGACTGACCTCGCCAAGCGATGCGTGTTCATATCTCTATATAAATAATAGTTATATATATATAAATAGAAAATATATAAATAAATAATAATAATAATGTTTTGTAAATACAATTGAACCTGGTAGGTGGCGCTTCAATTGGGTACTCATTTTTTTTTTGTCGAAAAACCTGCCTTCGGACTGGACAACGTCTGTCGGGACTGCTAGTTAGCTTATAAAGTGTAACAATTTAAGTGTATATTTTTTTAATTTGTTACTAGTTACTATTTGAATTATTGTAATTTTAATGTAATTTTTTAATCATCTCTTAATTTTAGTTTATGCACAAAATTTTTTTTTAATATTAAACCACCACTGTGATTGATATGCATGCCTTTAATTTATTTGTTTACACGGAACTATCCTCTGAACATGTAATGATCTAGATTATTTTGTAAACAAGTTTATGGTGTGCCTTATTAATAAAAATAAAACAATTGTAGATGGACCAATAAATACTAAATCCGGTCCTCCACATAAACACTACCCACATCAATTTAACGCAATGCCAATATTTACCGATCTAAGAAAGCTCCTTAGGGACATGACAATCACGCTTAACCGACGAATCGATAATCAAGATGTAATTAGTTCACAGATAACAGCGTTTCCTCTCCGGATAATCCCTTGGTCGCCATCTTGGTGATCCCATGAGGACAAAGGGATAGTCCGGTTGGTCAGCGTGACCAAATACTAAGGAAATCAAACACTACAGTCGACAGCCATGTCTTTGTGTGTGTGATTTGGGATTTGTATTAAACAATGGCGGACAATGGGAGTATTTAAACCAAATTAATTAGTTTAGCAGTGGTGGCCGAGTGGTAACGGCCCTGACTTACGAGTTGTAGGTTGCGGGTTCAAACCCAGCCAGGCGCATTACTTTGTGTAATTTATTTCATCACCACTGCTCTCGAAACGGTGAAGGAAAACATCGTGAGGAATCCGGCATGCCCTAGAACCAAAAATTCGAAGCAGTGTGACATCCTCCAACCCGCACTGGGCCCGCGTGGTGGATTACGGCCCATACCCTCTCCTAGAGAGGAGGCCTGAGTCCCAACAGTGGGAACATTATAAGGCCGACTATACTATACTATAATTAGTTTCCGGATGACAGCAATGTGGAGGAGTATAACTTCGACGCTTAAGTGTATTTTGTTTCTGTGTATAAGTACAAGTAAAGCTTCTGTCAGCGGCTACGTTCGCGTAAAAGTAGGTTTCCCCATAGGTACAAACTTTGCATCCCGGTTTAATCCTCTTTCGGAAAAACCTCTGCTAATGACCCATGTACCATGTACCATGGGTATTTGCAGAGGTTGGAATTAGGTCGAGTTATTCATGTACTTACATATACTGATTTCATACAGCGAAAGAATAAAGTGGATATGCCTCAAATCCTGGGATTAATTTTAAAGTGCAGATTTTTTTTATGACACTGTCAGAAAGATGGCAGAAAAAAATCTTTCTGCATTAATTATGAGGAGGAGGAAGTGTATAAAGTTAACTTCACCTCAGTTGACGTAGAGAGATCTTTTCAATGAATTTTTGTTTTATTTGTCTTATCTATCTCTGAGCTTCTTATTATTATTTATTTGCAATATTGTTTGCCACACGGAATTTTTCATAAGAAATCCCGGAAAGATCCATATTAATATCAAGATTTCGATTGCGCCTGACTGTGTTTGACCCATGACGTACAACTCGTAAATCGGGGCCATCTCCACTGAATCACTATTCTGCATTTTTTTTATTTATTTATATAAACCAGTGCTTGACTGCGATCCCACCCGATGTTAAGCATTGATGCAATCATTGTTTGCGAGGCGCACTAGTTTATTAAGAGCCTATTCACTCTAGCCTTGAAAACACCTAAATTATAGTTAGACGGGAAGACCGTAGCAGGTATTATTCTAGTATCTAGTACTTAGTATCCTCTAACTACCATTTTTTATCAAGAGGTAATAGCATTAAAATAAGTTAAATCTAAAATACAAAAGAAGGAACGAATAAACGATTTTTCTTTCTTTCTTTCAAAATATTTGCCTTTTCATGAATATATATTACCATCACAAAATAAATGCCTAATCTCATCTTATTACCACCTAATCTTTAGAAACCCAAACACCTAACAACAGAATTAAAAACAATTCTGTGTTCATTACTTTTTTAATCAAAATCTTGTTAGCGGCGAGGACAGGAGATGAGGCCTAGATTGAATCAACAATGTTCCCGCCTTCGGGGAGTTACGCTCTAGTCAATATCTTGGAGTGATGCCACTAATTATTCATACCGTAGCTTTATATTATAATTTCCATGGCAATAGATGTTTTTGTTTTAAGAGGAAACCGCCAGTTTTTTATTTAAACATTGCCGATGCCATCATCCATTTCTAATGGATCCAGTATCGTGGGTGTATTTACAAACATGTAAACTTTTGTGCATGTCAAAAAACACCCATAGCCGGAACACCTCCGGGCCTTGGTACAGGCCATGGTCCGGAGAAAGGAGGAGTGGCGGTCGCCTCCTTCTGCGAAGCAGTAATGCTAGCAAAGGAGGAGGCCGACCGCGCGAGGCAATGGTCCTCTCGCCCCAGCTGCCGGGATTCCGATCCCGACTACCAGCCACCGAAGGCGCGGACTTGCGGACAGCGAGCAATGGGTAGCTCACTGTCCGACCGTCTGGTAACCATCCGGACCGAGCCCAAGTCATCGACGGCGGGTATTGTTCCACGCACGCCTCAGGTAGACGTCAGCAAATCGTAGGGGCCGAGCAGGGTCGAAGCCTACTAGGGCCACGGGTAGTATGAAAGTGAAACCCAGGGCCCTGGGACGAAGGCAAAGAAGGAACAGGAGTGGGTTTTTAGTCAGTAAAAGCTTGACACTATCTCCCGCTCTGCCCAAGACCGGCATTTGTCATTAGATGATTTTTCCACCTAAGAAAAAAGATCCGGAACACCTATCTGTACTCCATACAAATGTTTGTTCCGTATAGTAAACAGATAAAAATATTTATTTATATGTTTAGGGGTATGCGGAACAGAGAGTAAAGTCCCGCAAACCTGCTTTGAAAAGGGAGGATCCTCCGACCAGACGGGTGTTATGTCTGGTGGGCTACTACTGCCCGATAGATAATTTCGGGCTGTTCTATATGTTCTAATCGCGCGGATTCTAATCGCGTGGAGAACTTTGATTGCGCGATGCAGGATTAGTTCTTATGGGACACCATAGATGTCGCTACAAAGGCATTGAGTCCGCCTCTGTACTCCTTTGTGCATGAAGAATAAATTAATAAATAAATTTACAAGTCATAATGTAATTAAAAGACATTATGACTTGTACGAAGAACTTATTTGTATAAACTATTGCTACAATTAATTCATTAAATAAATAAAATAGAGAATTAATCAATAACATTAAATTACAACAATTGATAATGGAAATTTTTGAATTGTTGTTGGATAGCAGTCTACCAGCTTTGGACTCGGTGGAAAGGCGTGCGAAGAGGCTAATTGGTGATCCAGATCTGGTTAATTCCAATCTACAAAGCTTTGAGCACAGGCAGCCAGCCTTTCGATGTTTTATAGGATGCATTTTGGAGAGTGTGCGAGGGGATTGCATAACTTGATTCCACCATCTCATTTCTACCTTCGGACAACCCGACGAACGGCTATCCACCCTTACGTTGTTGAAACCTCTACGGTCCGGACCAAGCGTTTTACATCGTCGTTTGTAACGCGTGCATCGAGAGACTTGAACAACTTGCCTGCTGCGGTCTTTCCGTCCGATTATAATTTAGGTGTCTTCAAGGCTAGAGTGAATAGGCTCTTAATAAACTAGTGCGCCTCACCATCAACGATTGCATCACTATTTACCATCAGGTGAGATCGCAGTCAAGCTACTGTTTATAACAATTTAAAAAAAAAACGTAATGGAACTCACTCACTCTAATGGAACTCATTGAGTCAATCAGTCAACTATTGATTGACCACTGAGTCAGTTATAATGAGTAACATACACTACATATTTTGGGTGATTCTTTAAAACCTAGATAATGTCTCATTCATCTGGCCTAGTTTTTTCTTAACAATTTGATATTTTTATTTGCATATTAATTTTCCCCGATCACTAAATGTATCAAAAGCACTCATTTGCGCCCATTGGCTTACGACACAAAATAGATAGGTACGAAAACTAGGCCAGATGAATGAGACATTCTCTCCGTTTCAAATAATCATCCTTTTATGTTTTTTGTTTTTTATTCCTAAACGATTCTTGCCTTTTTCGAGAATGAAAGGTGTCTATGCAGAGATGAGGAATAGATTGAATTAAAAACGTTCTCGTTCAGGGAATTAAGTTCTTGTGAACATTTCGGGGTGGTAGTGGCACCACCCCGAAATGTTCACAAGAATTATTCATACTGTAACTTTATAATATCCTGGTGGTACCCACTCGTGTGACATAGTTTGGAAACCAGGTTGTTAGTGATATGGTTTTAGATTAGATTTTAGAGGAAGCGTGTTTTCTTTTTAGGTGGTAAGATCATCTTATGGCAAATCTCGCTCTTGGGCGGAGTGGGAGATGGTGTCAGACTTTTACTGACTAAAAACTCTCTCCTGTTCCTTCTTTGCCTTCGTCCTAGGGCCCCGGGTTTTACTTTCACACTAGCCATGGCCCCAGTAGGCTTCGACCTTGCTGGGCCCCTACGATAGGAAGCGTGTACCGTTTTCTAATTTGAAACATTGTGCCGATAGCTGAGGATTGGAGTTCTCTGCCGGAGTCTGCATTTCCTAATAATGAGTAGGTTACATTGCCTTGGCAAACGTGCTCCATTGTCGATCATGTCGCGTTCATCAGGCGAGATAATGTAGTGTAGTATTAAATAATGGCTACATATTACTTACAGATTTATAAATAACTTAACAGACTATAATTATATCTAAAAATACTAAAACAAAACAATAATTATTATACTCGTTTGTTTGTTTTGACGTGTGTTTACATAAAAAACTTTTTACAAAAGAAAATTATTCCACTTCACTAAAATTATCAAAATAACTTTAATTTTTTAATCAGTGTTGTTTGTTTTTTATTTAACTTTTTGAAAAATGGGACCAATCTGGAAGCATATCCTTTAATAGCAAAAAAAAATTTGCAAATCGGTCCATAAACGACGTAGTTCTGAGGTAAAAAACATAAAAAAGTGATTAAAAAAAGTACAACGGAATTGAGAACCTCCTCCCTTTTTTGAATTCGGTTAAGAAGGAAATCTCTTGAAATACTATGATACTAGTACGAAAATTGGTTGCATTTGTAGAAAGTTACATTATCGCAATGTGTCATAGGCGTTGTTTAGTAAAAAATGCACTGATTCTGTAAAATAAACTTCTAGTACCTACTACGAAAAAACACCTAGCAATAAATCAGACTACAGAATAAGCCTGCCTGCTCAGGCTTCAGAATTGATCGAAAGTGTCACCACGGCCCTGGACACAAAGGGCAACTGAAAGTGACTTTTAATCAGTAAAAGCCGGAAAATTCCTCCAGCTCCATCTAAAGCAGAAGAAATTATCTGATGATTTCCTACCTCAAAAAAGAAAGGACCAGATTATTTACTAACATTTAGCACCAACTTTGCGCGCGTGAAAATAAAATAAAAACTTACGTCACTCAGTGATAAAGTAGCTTTATACTGGTTTTTTCTTTAAGGTGGGAAAATCATCTAATGACAAATCCCGCTCTTGGGCGGAGCGGGAGATAGTGTCAGACTTTTACTGACTAAAAACCCACACCTGTTCCTTCGTTGCCTTCGTCCCAGGGCCACGGGTTTCGTTTTCACACTACCCATAGCCCCAGTACGCTTCGACCCTGCTGGGCCCCTACGATTTGCTGACATCACCCTGAGGCGCGCGTGGAACAATATGCGCCGTCGACGACTTGGGCTCGGTCCGGACAGTTACCGGACGGTCGGACGGCGAGCCACCCATTGCTCGCCGTCCGCAAGCCTGCGCCTACGGTGGCCGGTAATCGGAATCGGAATCACGGCAGCGGTAGAAAATTTTTTGAAAAACTATTCAATAGTTCTGAGTTTAGTCTATTCACTTTATAACATTAGTACAGATATAGATTATCTATACGTATTCCATTTGTATAGGTAGTTAACTAAACACAACCCACACAACACAAGAACAAACAACAACAACACAACACAACAACAACAAACACAACACGACAATCTTGATATGTCTTTTTATTTTTTTTAAATCGTATTCAAGACATACAAAGATTATTTAAATTGTGTTAATTACCAAACACTGGTATAGGTAAATAACAAATTGTAAACATTTTTAGATAATTTTTTTAGACAATTTTTACGTAAAAGACATGTCATTCATTGTTTACATTTAGTTAATTACCTAAACAGATAGAGTATAGATAAAAGTTTAATAAACAGTGAATGCCAAACAAAACAATAATCTTACGAGACAGCAATTCAAAATGATTCCAGACGAGGCCGTTAACAAGGAGCTCATCTATTACTCCAACTATAAATTAATTATAACTTTTCGTTAAGTTATAGTGTAGCCAATATCTTTATGTTAATTTTCAAGGTTAGAGACAAGCCCTACGTCTAAGGGCGGAATTCACCAATAAAACTAATCGAATTTTAACGTTTGGCTCGCATAATCACGATTAGCCGCTGTCACTAGTGTCACTTGTAAAAATACAACAAAAGAAAAATACAGACAAGTAACACTAGTGACAGAGGCTAAGCGCCATTATGCGAGCCAAACGTTAAAACGCGATTAGTTTTATTGGTGAATTCCTCCCTAAGCCTAATTAAAAATCAAACGAAATTACTTTGTGAAGGTTGATTTCTAATTTTACCATTTTCTTGATCGAAGATGATTATAATTTATATGCAGCGGCTTTGATAATATTTTAATTAATAATAAAGCGATAGATCAATGCTATTTCTTTTAACCGACTTCAAAAAGGAGGAGGTTTTACGTTCACGATATTCTCGGTTAATTGTGCACCGATTTTGATATTTTTTTATTATTGAAATTTACCCCATATTGGACCCATATAAATATTATCCGATGATGAACTTCGAAAATACGGAACGGAACTCCTCATAGGATCATAGCAGAATGTGTATGTGTCGATGTGTGTGTGTCGATGTGTGTGTGTCGATGTGTGTGTGTCGATGACCGACTGAAGGAAAACACCGGATCCTAACATGAACCTAACCGAACCTTACTATGTTTGGGATTATTAGAATTGTCACGAGATGCACTCTGGCTAATAAAAGAGTGCATTAATATTCTGCTGGAAAAATAAAATCGTATAGTTTTCCAGCGGAATATTAATGCACTCTGGATTACCGAGTGAAAGTGTTATTTTACACTGTGTTGCAAAAATAACGGGTCACGTAGAAAAACTATGATATCTCCAAAATTATGTACTTATTGGTAATCTGGTAGTTTCTTTTTATTTATTTATTATATGCTTTATCACTCACTCTATACTTTATCTTTATTTTTTTCCTTTTTTACTTTGTCTGTATTATTTGCCTCATGAGATTAATAATCAGCTATTGAATTGTTTTTGGATTGCACATAAAATTTAACAACACGCATATTGCGTTTTTCACATCATTTGTATAAATTGCGAGCAATATTATTCAAATCTACGGAAACATACGGAATATAATGTAGTATTACGTATTAAGAATAAGAGATTGCGAGGTGTGATGCAAAAATTGAACAAGGTGTTTAAATTAATCATTACGATTACGGTTTTGAATAATTCTATTTATCTACAACAAATTTAACGATACACCAGCAATATATTTAGTTTATTTAATTATTTACGCACATAAAAGTGCAGAGGCTGACTTAATGCCTTAAGGCATTTTCTACCAGTCGTTCTTTGAGTGATGCAGAGACAAATTATGGTAGGTGCAATATTAAACATTAAACATCATATCATAACACACTTTATTTTATATAAATATCTACTTATAAGCTATAAATGCAATATATATATATAATATATCTACAAATACTCAAACGAGAAAGAAGAAAAAAATACACGAATCTATTGAAACAATTGGTGTAAACAAATAGTAAGAAAACAAATTAGCGCTGTGACGATACAACTCTCAACTTCTCTTCACCAATGTAATCTCTTCAGCACCCTAGAGAATGCTTATTTATTATATACTTTAAGTAATTACAAGAAACATAACAAAGAAAAACTTATATCTATAAACACATACAATGGGCGGCTTTATCGCATTCCGCGATCTCTTCCAGGCAACCTAAAGGCATAAAGTCCGCATATATACCCTTTTATTTTATAACAATAATGGACACACTTATATTTTAAAAGAAAAGAAGATGAAGACAGAAAAATAGGTACAAAGGTGATGCGTATTTCTACAGAAATCTCATATGAGAACAATGGACCAATTCGTGGAGTCTACCACGAATTTTTAGGTTACTTCCTAATTTCCTATTACGGCTCACTTTTTTTAATATGATAATTTTCATTGTGCTTTTGGGTACAATATTGACAGGTCTGTATTATGGAAATATTGTAACATCAATCACTTTTTTTAAAGAGTAACCATGGAGTTTCTTGCCGGTTCTTCTCCATATGTAACGACCAATTCGGAACCGTGCACTAGCTTCTGACGTTTTATAAGTGCCCATGAAGGCCTATGTGAAATAAAAATAATTGTTTTTTTTTCTTTTTCTTCCAGCATACCTGTAAAAGGAGAGTTGGAAAAAAGAGATGCCTCTGGCCCCTAGACCAAGAGATGTCCTTTGTGCATGAACTTTAATTAAATAAACAAATTAATTATATTTTCTTAGCCACAAAACATATACAGACACATAAAACTAATACAATTCCGGTACATAACACATTGAAAGGCGAAGGCGTTTATTAAAATGTAATAAGTTAAAATGAAGGGGTTCCTCGCCTGCCCAGAGTAATATAACAGCTGGCGGCGATCCAAATTGCTACCCTCAAGTGCCTTCAGTTTAATACCCACAAAACTTTATGAAATTGTAAGAAACCCTATGTTGGACGGATCAAATAGATCGGTTGAATTTCATGCAAGTCATTTTGGTGTTATGACATGCTAGTGTGGAATAAATCAGTTTTAGCACATAAAGAGGAAAAGTTGGGTAGGTTAGTTGTTTATAGGTTTAGTGTGGGAAGCAATATGTATGGACACCTTTCCATTGTCCCATTTACTTAGGCAGTTTATTGGTCTACCACACGCACAAGCTTTACCACAGTGTTGCTTGCGCAGGCCTGTTTATACATGGAACACCGTGTAAAAAACTATATGAGTTTTACCAACCACATGCATTGCCTCTTGATCTCAAACAGCGCAAATATAACGTTATTGGGAGTTATATGTTTAAATCTTTTTGGGGTTTGCAACCTTAGGACCATAGGATCCGTAAGCTCATCGAGTTGATTGGGATATCAACTAACAGCTAGTCGACTCTACACGTGATTTACTAGAGGGCTGGGGTTTGGCTAACGTATGGTATAAGCATTACTATTTAACGTAGCCTATTTACGCTCTTGAATATGCTACTCTCAAGGGAATCAACATTCATAGGGTACTTCCCGTTGACCTAGAATCCTGAAATTTGACATGACACCAGGTATCATAGCACAAGTATAGGAAAAAATCTGAAAACTGTAAACGTTTTTAGTAACGCCACCAAAAAAAAAAATTCGATTCAAAAATCCTCGTAACTCGATTCGGGAGTTCATCTGTTTTCATAGGTAAGTTTGTACGGAACCCTCACAGTGCGATTCCGACTCGTACTTGCCCAGTTTTTTTTTCGAATGACCGACATTTTGACAATTCAAAAGTGCCTGTAAATAGATTTTTTGAAGTATTTTTTTGATTTTGATTGCACTCGGCAACAGTATATCTTTCTTTCTATGAAAAAATTTCCATGATCAGATCAGTACACAGATTACTAAGAAAGAGAAAATTTACAACTAGAAATACTCATTCTACTGTCAAAAATAAAATCAGTACCGCATACCTTCTTTATCAAAACCGTATCGAGCAACAATTTGTACAGGAACCCAGGTCTTTTTGGGGTTTTATTGGAAACCAGCGTTCTAAACGAAGCAAAGCGAAGATAGTTAAAGATGGTGAACTCTTGAACGACCATGAATGTGCCCAGGCATTCGCTTCCACTGAGTATATGGGGAGGTGGCACCACGGTTGGATGCGGCCGCTGGGCAAGCGATGTCTGAGCGCGGCGCCCGCGTGCACGTGGGGCAGCTGTCTCTCGGTGAGGTGAGTGCCGCGCTCACGCGCCTCAAGCCCAAACGTTCGGTCGGGCCGAACGGGGTGCCACCTTTCATTGTGAAAGATTGTAGGTCTGTATTGGCACGACCGCTTTGGTATTTATAAAAATTTTTTTTGAGGGATTTTTCGTATCCGGAGGGCTGGAAGTTGACGAGGGTGACTCCAGTACCTAAAGGAGCTCTAAGCTCTGATGTCATTGGATATAGACCTGTAGCAATACTCTCTGCATTTGCAAAAGTCTTCGAGTCTGCGTTGTGCTCTAGTATTCACTCGCAAGTAGCATCACAGCTCAATGACGCCCAACATGGTTTCCGGCCGGGTCGCAGCACGAATTCAAACTTAATGTGTTTCATGAACCAAGCCACTACGGTGCTGGACTCTGAGCCGATTGCCCAACTGGACGTCGCCTACTTCGATTTCAGGAAGGCATTTGATAGTGTGGATAATGACATGCTTTTAAATAAATTTGCAAGGGTTTGTTTTTACCCCAGCCCTTCTAAAGTTCTTCTCGAGCTACTTGAGCGGCCCTAAACAAATTGTCGACTACGCAGGCTACACTTCAGACCCGTATTGCACCCTTACGGGGGTAAATCAAGGAACAAATTTAGGACCCTTAGAATTTATTATAATGATTAATGATCTACCAGAAATCATTAAAAGCGTAGGGAGTTTATTATTTGCGGACGATCTGAAGCTGTTCTTACGGATAACGGACGAATCGAGCTGCGAAGAGCTCCAGGGGGACATTGATCGGGTGGTTGCGTAGAGTAGAAAGAACAATTTGCTTTTCAATGTTGCAAAATGTAATGTTATGTCCTTTACACGAGCCGTGATACCCCGACGTCACGAATATACCATGGAAGGACACGTGATACCGCGGGTAGGGTCAGTGCGAGATCTTGGGGTCACTTTCTCTGAGGACCTGACATTTCGAAATCATGTCGTGCAGGTATGTAAAAAAGCCTTCAAGAATCTTGGATTTGTCATGCGTGAAACCCGTGAATTCACTAATATGGCAGCTGTGAAATCGTTATATAACACACTGGTGCGAAGTAACCTGGAAATGAGCGCAATCTCGCTCTTACAAAGTATGTGTTTTTGGTTTTACGGGGTATCCTAAATAATCCACAAATACTAGAATCGTTGAGATTGCTCGTTCCAAACAGTAGACTGCGCTCAGGACCGAGAGAAAGGCATAATTAAAGTCTCATAAAGGAATATTTAAAGTCCCGGTAGCCCGCACAAATCTGTTAAAGTTCGCACCCGTGACTCGAGTGGTTGAAATACTTAATAACGTCTCTCTGCGGTTAAATATTTTTTCTTGCACATTGGCGGAATTTGAGAGGGTGACAATAAGTGTGTTGTCCTCTGTGTAACTTGTGCCAGTTCTTCAGGGCGCTGCTTGAGACTGATCATCGACTATTATGTATGTATCTGTATGTTGCCTACTACTACACTAATGAATATTGGATCAGTCTGTGGGTGCCGTCTCTGAGTGCGGCTATTTTGCGACTACATTTGTTATCTTGGGTATGCCTGTAAAATAAATAAAAAAATAAATAAATAAATGCCGAAAAGACTGGCCCTGCTCGCATTCCGAATTTTTAATAATTTTTTTTCTATTATTGACAGGCACGTGAAAAGCGACAAATCCCAATTTAATACCTCTGCAGGCTTAACCAAGTTCACATCGTTCAAAATTATAGAATGAAATGTAATCGTATCCAAGTTACAATTTTTGTAGTACGAGCAATCGATTCAGGTGCGTCAACCGCGATTTTAGAAAAATAATAAGTTGGTAGGCCACCAACTTATTATTTTTCTAAAATCGCTTACGCACCGAGGCGTTACCGATTGTAGAAAGAGATTCGGTACGAAACCGTCGTAACTTGGCTAGACCTGCAGTAGTTATTTTGCCAGTAATCTCGACTTTTTATTTCTCTCCACCGTATGCTCCACTATGTCCTCCGGGCGGTCCGCGCTATGGTGATTTCCGGGCGTTTTTTTTTGTTTCTTCCACGTAAATCCAGAACATGAATCTTTGAACTTAAGCACTATCTACTTAATATTTTGTGTACCAAAAAAAAAAAATTTTTCATTCACTCATTAATTTCACCCTAGTCAATGGTTTACAAAACCGCTTCCAACGACAGTCGATGGTGTTTGCTCAACAAGCTCTACGGAATTCAATCTGCCCGTTTTTTAGTAAAAGACTTTAAAACTCTTTACTAGTAGGTGACCAGTATCCATTAACTTTTTTTAAAGACAAAACCACACTGCACACAGTCAGAGTAACATATATATTTTTTTAATTGATATAAACCAGTGCTTGACTGCGATCCCACCTGATGGTAAGCAGTGCTGCAATCATTGATGGTGAGGCGCACTAGTTTATTAAGAGCCTATTCACTGTAGTCTTGAAGACACTTAAATTATAGTTGAACGGGAAGACCAGCCCCCCTAGCCAAGTTACCATCGTATCGTACGCGCTGAACGCTTCGAGTAGGCCACGCCTCCGATTCCTTTGTTCTGACGTCATCTCAACGCTCAGTCACGTGTTCCGAACAAAGGAATTGGAGGCGTGGCCTACTCGAAGCGTTTGGTGTGAACGATACGATTGTAACTTGGCTAGGGGGGCAGTTCTTCGATGTACGCGGTGCAAAGGGTGCGTTAAAACATGAAATCGAAACTTTACCTCAAAGGAAGAAGCCCTTTACTTTTATCTATACCATGATTGTACCATGACCCTGTTATGAACGCGTCCAAATGTATGAGACTACTTAAGTTTGTTCTAGGAATAACTCTGACAGTCTATCGTAGAACGCCTGTTCTCTAGTCTCTAGTCTCTAGTCTAACCACCACTATATAGACCTCTCCTAAGCTGCAGCACAACACCTAGTCCTCCTCATTGGCTAGTTTTTTCTCATAGAAACGTGTTTTCGTCTCTCTTTTCTTAGTCTACGCCGAATAGCAAAGTTCTCCAAAAAAGTTCTCCAAAAAAGTCCTCCAACTAAATCACATAAAACCGTTGTTCCTTTTCTGAATGAATCACATAAAACCGTTCCCTCTGAAACCCAACTTTCAGTCCAATGTAGGATCCGTTACAACATGCTCCTGTAATTTATTCCATAAATACTCAGAATAGACCTCTCCTAAGCACAACACACGGTCCTCCACATTGACTAGACTTTGTAAATTTATTGTTTCTTATAAAATCGTGTTCCCGTCTCTCTTTAATTTAATTTACAAGAACCAGTAAACAACAGATTTATTAATAAATAATGACAAACAATCTCCAAAACGTTGTCCAAAAAAACTCCTACAACTAAACTCCCTCTGAAACCCAACTCTCAGTCCAATATAGGATCCGTTACAACATGGTCCTACAACTTATTCCATAAATACTCAGTTACAGCGGACGATGCGCTGTCTCTCGGGCACACACCAAACTTTGCTGCAACCAAATATTTTTGCATACTTTTTTTCTGTTTAAATTTTGTACAATTTTGTAAGTGTGGTCACCCTCCTTAATTTAGAATGTTCTTTTATTAGCCGGACATTTGTTGTGATAAGAGACTAACATTTATGTGATTGTGGAACGCGTTGCAATGGCAGTAAGGCAAGCCCAGTTACTAGTTTCTTTTAAAAAACCATTTCCTTTCTTGTTAATGCTATTCTGGTTCCACCTAATTTCATTTCTAATACTTGATAGTATGAACTCAGTACTTTCTATGATTTTTTGTAAAATATTATGGTATACTTAGTTTCTTTCTAAGAGCAGTGATGGCTGAGTGGTAACGGTCCCGACTTACGAGTTGTTGGTCGCGGGTTCAAACCCAGCCAGGCGCATTACTTTGTGTAATTTATTTCATCATCACTGCTCTCAAAACGGTGAAGGAAAACATCGTGAGGAAACCGGCATTTCCTAAAACCAAAAATTCGAAGACATGTGACATTCACCAAGTCTGGGCCCGCGTGGTGGATTACGGCCCATTCCCTGTCCTAGACAGGAGGCCTGAGTCCCAGAAGTGGGACCATTAAAAGGCTGATTATGCTATGCTTATGCTATGAACTGAGTACTTTCTATGAATTTTTGTAAAATATAATAGGTATACTTAGTTTCTTTCAGCGGCTTCACACGCGTGAATGTAGAAAATATTATGGCCTATGTCACTCAATAATATAGCATTCTACTGGTGAGTTTTTTATTAAACCTTTCCTGTCGGTTTTGAGTTAATTAATTATAAACAAATCTTTCCTCTTTATAGTATATACGAGTATGTATCATCATCATCATCATTTCAGCCGAAAGACGTCCACTTATGGACATAGGCCTCCTCCAAGCGTCTCCACAACAACCGATCCTGTGCGTCTCGCATCCACCGCATTGCCGTGACTCTCACCAGGTCATCGGTCCACCTTGTGGGAGGCCTTCCAACGCTGCGTTTTCTGGTGCCTGGTCGTCACTCTAGAACCTTTCAGCCCCATCGACAATCCGTTCTACGAGCAATGTGCCCTGCTTACTGCCACTTCGAGTTGTATATGTAATATGTATTGTATATTTAATTATTTGATATCTATGTATATTTTTAACTTTTCGTAATAATAACCTACTAGCGGTCCACGGCAGACTACCCTCTTTTTATTTTAACATCTCTCAGTCCATCTAAAGATTGTCTGGTATATTTTGCTGTCAGCAATAAGACCGATATTATAATCATAGATGTAAGTTTAGAAGTCCATTTTGTTTTACATTAAAGTTTATTCCTGTATAATCTATTTTACTTTTCTAGCTCTGGCCTTGGAACACACAACTGGAATAAAAACTTAATGTAAATGGCCGGTCATGGTTTACTCGTGTGCCAAGTTTAATCGAATCCGTGTAGCTGTTGAGGCGTGATTGATCAAATAAGAAACAAATTTCCAGACGGCCTCATTTATAATATTAGAAAAAATTTATAAGGAAGCACATTGTATAATGATATTTTTTCCTTATAAAATTATTCATAGACTCTTTATAACAAAAATATGGTAATGAGCTCTTCAGTTGTAGTATGAAAAGGTCAAGTTTTTATTCATTATTTTTAGTATATGCGAAACCTGAAAAACGTGTCTAGTATTTTTATGTAAAAAATCTATGCACAAAAATGAATAACTGTATCATGATCACAAAGTTATAAACTGTTATATTATCTGGTTGTCCGCACAAATACATGGTGACCGGGCCATCCTGGTGACTGAGGGGTTGTTTTACTCCCGCACCGCACCCAGTGCAATGGCGACTAATGCCCGCTAAAACCTGCCGCTGAGCTGTGTTGTATTTATTGTCAGTAGTGTCCAACTTGTGACCTTTTTTAAATATTTTTGGGAATAAATCTAACATGGTGTAAAAATTATTGGAATCATTTCAGTTACTGATTCTGAACAAACTATTTTCAGGTTTCGCATATACTAAAAATAATGTTGTATATTCTTATTCAACGCGTAGTTTAACACGTTCAGGCTTGTACCACCGTTGAAGTATCTACGAAGTATTTGCTGACAATGTGGCGAGTACCACCGGTGGCCACGTCAGACTAGACTGATGATGGAGCAAAACAGTTGTTTATTTTTAAATAATATAAACTAGTGCTTGACTTCTTGCGCTAACACCAAATAACACGGGACAAGGACAGGAAGATAATGATAAACTAGTTTTTGACTATTCCAATCCTTCAATGTACGCGCGATCAGTCGAAATTCTTAGTCCGGATCGTAGAGGTGTTAACAACGTAAAAGTGGACCCTCGCCGTACGACAGGTTGTCCGATAGTAGAATTTAGAGGAATTAAGTCATGCACTTCCAGCGCACACTCCAAATTACATTCTGTAAAATACCGAAAGGCTGGCTACCAACGCCTTTGATCCAGGCTTTGTAGGTTGGTGTAAAACCAAATCTGGATCACCAATTATCCTCTTCGCACGCCTTTCCACTGAGTCCAAAGCTGCCAGATGGCATTAGCCCATATGTGTCTGCAGTACTCCACACATGATCGGACAGTTATGACTTATTTGTAATAGGATTATCAGCTCATTAGAAAGAGAGAACGTATAATTGGTGCTTATCCTTAGCTGTGTCCACCGGTGGCAAACCTCACTCACCAAGACTTGGTTTACAGAGCATCCCGGGGCAGCGATGTACCACCGGTGACCGCATGAAGATTTGCCCAAATACCAACTTATGAGGTGCTAGTCTGAATGTGTTATTTGTATTTCGGGCTGGTGTCCACCACTTCACGTCTAAAACGCATATTTTGCGTACAGGTGGGACAAAAATGTGTCATTCCGTCCACCCCAGCTCCTCAAGGAAGGCTGGCAGCGCCTTGATGTTACTGTACCATTTTCGCGGAGGGAAGAAGTACTTCATGAACCCAGGTAGGGTTCACAAAGTACTTTGCCCTGTATCCAGCGACCACTGGGCGGCTGAGAAGTAGATGAGCTGTTGTCTGGTCCTCCTCTATGCAGGCTCTGCAGATCAGGCTCTATGTAACTCCTATGACAGAGAGGTGCTTATTCTAAACGTTTTTAATATACTCGTCGCCGGTTGTAGCACCTTATTAAACTTTGTGCAATGCAAATTAAAAATATCTCATTATTACTTCAAAATAGTTTATAAATCTAAAAAATTTTAACTACCTGCAATAGCTTTAGGCAAAAAACTAATAACGTATTAATTTACAATAATATTTTGATGGTCTTCTACTTTATCTATAAAAATGAATTTTGAAACGAATTCACTTGAGGATATCAGACAAGACTACTTAAATATTAACTACATCTTTAGAAAAATATAAATTTATAAAACTACTCTTAAATAAACCTTTCAGATATCAAAATGCGAAATAAATAATGCTTAAAGAAACTACCAAAGGAACGGTTTGAAAATAAGTTTCAGTTTTACGACAGTTTACTAAAAAGCTCTTGTATTTTAAATAACGTGTATCGTTTAGTTTTTAAATCAGATTAAATCTATAGATACATAAAAAAAAAGGTCATTATAAAGTTGAAGGGTTTATTAGTTTTAACGCGTTAATCTACTGGTTTGTTCGAATTGAATTTTTTTTTTGTTTTTGTTTATTTGGGACAAGAGTCCCAAATAAACAAAAACGAGAGAGAGAGTTAGTGTGAGTGGTGGGAGAGAGTTGGTCATCCAATGTCTTCTCTCGACCTAGGGTGAAGCAAAAGGTGTGTCAAACTTTTATTAATTCTGATTTTTATTTAATCTTTTTCCCTTCAGTTGCCCTTTGCATTTTAGGACCACAGGAATCCTTTTCAGAAATTTACCGTAGCAGCCATCGGCCACTAAGGTTTTGATGACCTACCTATTGCTGGCCGCCTGAAAGCCCGCCGTCCTATCGCGGCAGCTGCGGCATGAGAATGTCCGTTCCCTCACGCCTGCGGCCATTTCCTTCACTAGGAAAAAAAATATAAAATCGCGGCCGTAAGAGGGACGAGGGACGCGATTTTATATGCACGAAATATTTTAGATATGCACATTTATCGAAGATAGCGTATATCTATATTAAATCACACTATAACTAATAGGAGCGGAGCAGTAACCAAGGACGTGGGTTAAACCGTTGGGACAGCTAGTATACGTCCGCTATGCTAGCTATGTTGCTAGTGTATGTGTATTTGTAGTGTGACCATTTCAGTATCAAATTAAAGCAATGCTTCACTCTGTTTGTTTACTTTAATGGGAAGGGTTTAGACATAATTTAAACTTTTGGGCTTTTTCGTCATACAAGCAAAAACAGCCTTATTATGTTTCCATTACTAGGACTCAGCCCTATTCTTTAAAAGAAGGAACGGGCCGTAATCCAATACGCCGCTGGCTCAGTTCTGGTTGGTAAAGTCTCACAAGTCTTTTTTATTGTTTTTTTGTTAAAGAGATCTGGATATCTGAGAGAGAGAATTGGAAAGAGGAAGCAAGGGATCGTAATCGTTGGAAGGAATGGAAGGAGGCCTTTGCCCAGTAGGGGACAATACGGGCTAGTAAAAAAAAAATGCGCCAGCCTAGGTTTGAACCTACGACATACAACTCGTAAGTTTGACCCCTTACCACTGGATCTCCAATGCTCATATTCTTCATCATAATAAATAATATATAAGTAATTAATGTTGAGAAGTAGTCGGTCTTCTTTTATTAATATCCTAATAATTCAATATCTAACGCGAGTAGGGGAGACTGGGTACGGTTGCAGCAGGGTACGGTTAAACCATCGCTAATAACTCGTAAACTATTAGCGGTGTGGTGAGGGGTACAAGGGGAGAGAGACGCGGCCGGCGAGTCCGGACATGAATCACAGTGACGCGTTGCACTTCGCGCGCTCTGTACGTTTCCAGGGGACCCTATTATATTTTTTCGACAAAAAGTAAGTATTTTCTATTGTTTTCTTTTTCAAATTACTTTGTTGATATTAGCATTTGCATTTTGAGTGATTTTCTGTTTTATCGTTAGATTTTGAAGGTTTGAAAACCGTCGGAGCAAAAGAGCTCTTTTTATGTTCGAAACAATTATTAAGACTGATAGAATTGGTGCCATACTAGAATTTAACCATTTCTTGTTAATTATGAATAAAAAAACTGATTTTTATTACTTATTTGTTTATGTTTCAACTGACACCCTTCGCTGTTTCAACCGCCCCTGGTATGGGCACGGTTGAAACAGTGGCACATCATTTTATTAAACTCTTCCTAACTAGTAAATATGGCAGTTGAGCCTCTAATTCTGAGATGTATTTGAAGACAGAAGTCTATTCTCTCATTTTATGTGTTTTGTTGTTTGTTATGTTTCAAAATGGCCGTGCTACGAGCATTCAAAGCAAAATTGTTTCAACTGTACCCAGTCTTCCCTAATAACAAATTCTTCAAATAATAATTAAAACGATGTTAAATTTAGAAATTCAGAAAAATATCCTTTATTACGAACAATATTATATCTACGTAACTATTTACATAAAAAAAAACATAAATATTATCTAAACTGTTTACATTAAAACCTAACCATGTACATAAATATAATACAAAAACACAAAGTACACTCAGGCGTCGAAGTACTTCTTCCACAGCGCTGTCAGAAATGTGCCCAGAAGACTGTTGACTTGGAATGGCAATGTTAATGCAATGCCATTCAACGTGACAATGCTGCCAGTTTTCTATATTTAACATCGTCTTTGGGCAAAGAACGAGCCAGCCCTCTGGTCACGCAAAGTGTCGATCAGTTGGTGTGAAATTTCCTTGAAAAGGAGACGCGCGTTTCAACCCCAAACGGCTGAAACTGTAATTACCAATACAGTATTTGAGCCCTTTAAGGGTCTCAGTAGCTGCATAGGCAGCGCCGGCACAACCCGCCGTACTTGAAACATGGGATAGCGCAAGGGTGTCGACACAGGTTGCGTCCCACACCAGAGGCCCCACCTTCCACAGCACCAACGTCATACCATCTGGTCTCTTCCCATCGTCACGTACAAAGCCATTAGGTTCTAATACGGCAGGTATGCCAGCCGGTGACAAAAGCTCGACAAATAATATCGTTCATGCTAGCGTGCCGTGCTATGCGGCCTGCGCTCCTGCAGCAGGACAGGCCATAGTGTTTGCGGCTGTTGACAGCTTCGCCACAGTGGCACTGATGTGGAGCAACACAAGGTGCGCGTAAACAGGTTGCTAGCCGAAACGATGCGTCATCCATTATAGTGCCTATGGTGGATGATGGGAGTGCCTGAAGCCATAAACCCGACTCCCATTCCCCCACAGCCAGCAGACGCGCACGTACTTGAAAACGTTTTGATTAGTTTATTACGTATAATACTGCAGAGCGACAAATTCCACAGTCTCTACGAGGACAGGTTGTAGGGCAAATCTATGTGAAGGCAAACCATTTTCCAAGCGTTCAACGCATCGGACAAACACGGTACCTCAACATTAACCAGAAAGGAAGATAAAATATTCCTGGTTAATGTAAAAGTACTGTGAGTAGAGGAAAGCTGGAAAGTTTATACTTGAAATTGCGGACGCCAAGGCCACCTAGCCGGTTGGGAAGCGTGGCTTGTTGCCACGCTCGGTCGTCCAAGGGCACATTTAGGATTGAAGAAAGTGTGTTCCAAAAGTTGTGGGAGATTATTTAGATCATAAGAATCAAGGCGTACAATTACCCCAAGGGAGTTCAATTCTGGGTAGAGCATACTTGATACTCGATTCTCGACTTGAGGAAAGAAGAAGAAAGCCCTTTAAATTTATTCTCACCTTTAATTAAACACAACTGAATACCCAATTTTAACAAACACCAATACCTATATTCACGAGTAAATCTAATCCAATCCGGAACTCATATTTTGATTTCAATTTCGGTCCATTGACGCAAAACATTTCTCGATCACTTTGATGGAAATGATTCTCATTAACACCCAAGACAAGACCGGGAATGTTTATTGAAGAATAAATCATAGACCCTCGTTTACTCACTGAACCCCTTGTTTATTTGATTCCAATTTGTACTGTTTCGTAACGATGATAATGCGAAATTTTCGTTGATTCCCAAATATTGCAATATGTTGGCAAAGCATGCTCCTTCAGTATATTCGAGAGGAGCTTACGATGGAATGTAATAACAGAGATAGCAACGTTTTCACGAACATAATGCGTACAATTTGAAATCGCGAAATGCCTCCGCGAGCAATTCGCAAAGTATTCTTTACCGTTGTGCAAAAATACAACGGATTTTTTATTATCTTCCTTCGTATTTCGTAATCGCTGCGAAAAGGTACTTAGCTGATGTTCGTTTCTCTTGAACTTCTTATTATCCAAGTGCTGTTATGTTGTGTAAACATTCCGAGTTATTATACTGAGATTTCACTGAGAAGTGAATACCTGAAGATGTTTGGATAATTTTCTTTTGATCTTTCCCTTATGCCAGTTTTTTGTATATTTCAAAGAGAATTTTACTCTATAAACCAATTACTTTACTATTACTTTTTATGTGAATTCAGTATTTCAGAATAGGATGCCCGTTTTCAGTAAACAACTTGAATGCCGCAGGTTGAAAAGCATGAATGATATTTATGCAAACACAGTGCTAAAAAATGCCCGACCACTGTCCAACTTTGCATTCAACGGTCTTTTGACGTAATAAAAATGGCCGCATTTCTCTTACGAATTCAAAAATGACATAGAATCCGCGGCGCGGTGAATATCCAGAGCATTCGTTACGAGACCTCTTCATCCAATGCTGCAGGTTTATTCTATCTTGTTCACCGTGTTTTATTCAACCCCCATTTTAATGAGGTTTCCAGCGCATAAGTTTGTTTTAATTACAGCTATCTGAAAGACTTTAAAAATAAAATAAGCGTAAAATTGTGTAGCCCCGATTTAAAAGCCACAGAAATTTAAAACTAAATTTCGAATATGTTTTTTTTTCATATTTGCGTGTTGTAATTTCTGTTTACTTTTTCTAAGTTTTCACAACTATGTATCAGTTTTTGGTTATACCTATTTTATTTATTTATTTAGTTAATCTTCAAAATAGCAAATTTTTATTAGACTTTCAGTTATAAAATTATAATTGTCAGATTATACGACAGATGTTCCCACATGGACGTGACGTAATTTGAAAGCTTCAAAAATGTAGAAATGTTAGAAAATATTTCTAAAATAAAGCCTCATTGTAAAAGAACGCACGAGACTACGAAAAGATGAAATCTTTTATTATTTGTACAAAAAGTCAAACAACACCGCAATAATACCACCTGTACAACAATGGTCGTTGCCCTACAAAGATTAGCACAAATAAATGAAAAATCACAATTTTCTTCGGAGGGATTGCAGTTCAAAGAGGCTGACATTTTACATGACTGCTCAAAAAGGAATGTATTAGATATGGTTTCAAAGTTCAT
The DNA here is from genome assembly GCA_961205895.1 of Mythimna pallens. Taxonomy (NCBI): domain Eukaryota; kingdom Metazoa; phylum Arthropoda; class Insecta; order Lepidoptera; family Noctuidae; genus Mythimna; species Mythimna pallens. The sequence goes on along the minus strand of OY540835.1, from coordinate 7,324,415 downwards.
AAGAAAAAATAAGATTTATGTCGCAAAACATTATATTTCGACAATCTCAAGGGAATCAAGATTCAAATGGTACTTCCCGTTGACCTAGAATCCTGAAATTTTGCATAAAGCAAGGTCTTATAGCACAAGTAGGTATAGGAAAAAAATCTGAAAACTGTAAATTTGTAGTTAACACAAAAAAAAACTTTTTTTACGATTCGGAAAAACCTTTGTAACTCAATTCGGGAATTTAACTGTTTTCATAGATAAGTTTTTACGGAGCCCTCAGTGCTCAAGTCCGTAGCGCACTTCCCCGGTTTTTTTTATAACCGCCCAGAAATGGAGCCCCGCGGAGTGAGAGAGTAGGTACTAGTTTGACCTATAGGCGAAACTAGTTTATCCTAAAATCGAATTTGGCCGGTAGCATATACAAAGAATAAAAAAGAATGTTTAAAGTTTGCGTGGAAATACCTACTTTCACCCGCCGTGGGCAAAGCTAGTCCCTAAATATTAAAAATCAGCATACTTACAATTTGATGGAAAATCACATCAATTGTTGAACATCCGTCGGTATATTTACAACAAATTTCGCTTCTCGTTCAGCATCAGGCTTTAATTGGAGTACTGAAAACGTTCGACGGACATGTAAGGGAAAAAATAATAAAAACGAGTGTGTGTTGATCGTTTCACGTTGATTGGGGAAACAAAATGTAGACTCAGCAAAGACAGATTGAAAGCTCCTGCAACAGCATCGACAGAACAATCTGTATTTATTCCCAAAAAAGGAGTATACAATTCAATTCAATTCAATTCATTTATTAATTTTGTGAACAAAGGGTACAATGATCTTATAATATATGTTTGATCCATCCAATGTTCCGCCGAAAGGCATACAAAATAGCGATGGTAACGTCAATATATGTATACCTACTATCAAAATTAAATTAATTGTAAATACAAGGTCCACAAATGATAATTCACAAAAAAATAGAACAGTATAAAAATCATGCAAAAAATTAAAAAAACAAAAAACGTAAAAGCAATGTCAGCAATACTAGAGTTGTCAAAACTAAATCAATTAAAATATTACAAAATGTCAAAATATACTTTAAATAAAAAAATAATACAATAAAAAAATTAAATTATCACAAGAACATTAAAAACAAATGTCAGCTATACTACAGCTGTCAAAATAATTACAAAATGTCAAAATATATAAAAAAAATAATACAATGTCAGGAAAAAAATAAATTATGATTATCGAAATTTACTCAATTATACAAAATTGTCAAAACTAAATCAAATTGTATGAAATTGCTATGTCAAAATTTGTCATTAAGGTATTCATCGACAGAGTAATATACCTTGTCATTCAATAATTTAAAAAGCTGACGTTTAAAATCATTTATATTGTTAGCTGATACAATATGACTTGGTAGCTTGTTGTATAGCTTGGGAGCCATTGCATATATGCTTTTATGGAGAAATTTGGTCTTTGTGAAAACCAAGTGCAGTTTATTTGAGCGTCGTTGACTTTCGATAGGTCTGAAAAGATGCATATTGTTTTTAACAAAAATACAAGCTTCATAAATATATAGTGATGGTACAGTCAAAATATTCAATTTTTGGAAATGTGGCTTGCATGAATCCGTCCGCTTTATTTTGCATATAGCACGAATACATTTTTTCTGGGATAAAAGTACTTGCTCGACTTTAGCACCATTGCCCCAAAAAATCAGGCCATATCGCAAATTGGAGGCAACGTAGCCATGGTAGGCTGCTAAGAGTGCGGTCATGTTTGCAATTTTACCTAATTTATAAAGAGCATAAGAAAACTTACTAAGTTTCCCACACACATTCTCAATATGCGTCCTCCAAGACATATCGTTATCAATATGTAAACCAATAAATTTCGTTACATTACATTGTAGTATTGGATTTCCATTATAATTTATTTGAAATTTTGATTGCATTTTCTGTCTAATTTTGAAGTTCATGATTTTAGTTTTGGTAAGATTAATTTTAAGATTGTTAGCTTTTAACCAGTCAATAATATTATTATTATTGACTGGTTAAAAGCTAAAAAGTTAAAAGCTAAAAAGTTAAAAGTTTGTGGAATATTATTATTATTACTACTATATATAACAGTGCCGTCGTCTGCAAATAAAGACATCTAGTGTGTAATAGCTTGGGGAAAGTCATATATGTAACAAATGAATAGCAAAGGTCCTAATATAGAACCTTGCGGAACCCCGTAATGAAGTACTCTAGTGTTAGAGGAATGTTAACAACTTTTTGTGTTAATATCCACTTGGCTAATTTGGGTGATTTGTTTTCTATTCTCTAAATAGGTTTGCATGAGGTTGAGTGCATTACCTCTAATGCCAAATGTAGAGAGCTTAGCCAATAGCACTTTATGGTTAACATAATCAAATACCCTGGTCATGTCCATATATATTGCCATGACTGGTTTTCTATTATCCATGTTGTAATGTATTTTTTCAAGGTAATTATAAACACTGTTATAAATGACTTTTTCAACTACTTTAGAGAAAATAGGTATTAACGCTACCGACCTGTAGTTGTACTTTTGTTTTGTCATCTTTTTTATGTAAGGGTTTAATAATGGAAACCTTTAACTTTTCTGGAAATACCACTAAGTATGGGCGCTATTACAGGTGCTATAGATTTAATTACTCTTGTGTTAATATCGTCATAACCTGTACTGTTGGTGTTTTTAAGATTATTTATTATAGTAATTACATCTTTTGGTATGGTTGGTTGCACAAATATAGATTTACATGATCCTAATGATGTGTCCGTTTTAATATTGTTAGTTATTGGCGAATTATCGGCATTCAATTGAACTGAGTCTATAAAATAATCATTAAAATGTCATGCTATCATTTTTGGATTGGTTATACACTTGTCATTTACCTTACATTTATAGCCGTTTTAGGAATATTCGATTCGATAGAATTAATTACCTTCCACGTTACAATTGCTTTCTTTTTTTTTGATAGTAGAAAATCATCAAACAATTTCTCCCGTTTTGGGCGGAGCCTGTGAGAGTGTCAGACTTTTACTGACAGTAAAAAGTTTTTTTCAGGAGTGAAAGTTTTTTTGAGGTGGGAAATCGTCCAATGACTTCTCCCGGTCTAGGTGGAGTGAGAGGGCGTGTCAGACTTTTACTTACTAAAACCACACCTGTATCCTTTCCTTTGCTTTCTAGAACTACGGGTTTCTTTTTCAGAAATTCCCCGCTGTCTTAGCGGACTTACTGGGCACCTACGGTTTGCTGACATCTCTTTGAGGAGAGCGTGGATCACTACGCGCTGTCGACAACTGAGGCTTGGTCCAGTTGATTACCAGCCTGCCGGATGGCGAGCTACCCATTGCTCGACGTCGGCAAGCCCACGTCTACCGTGGCTGGTAGTCGGGGTCGGGGTCTCGGTGGATGGGGCGTGAGGAGGTTTGTTTCCTCCCGCATGTGGCCTCCTCCTTTGCTAACATTACTGCTTCGCATTATAGGCGATTGCCTCCATTCCTCCTTGCTCCGGACTATGATAACCTGAACCAGGGCCCAGCGCGAGAGGTCGTTTCTGCCGATTGCCTCCACAAGGACACGGCGCCCAAGCGGGACACACCTCCACCGTGTTCTACAGCCTGAAGCCCTATCACGAGCTCTTAACGCAATCCCTTTTTTCGACCTAAACTGAACTGTTAAAGGGATGGAGTTATATGGGGTGTACAGTTCCATCCCCCTTTCTCGCTTGCACGACGGTAAGCTCCCCAGTGGCTATCAGAAAGTAATAACTTTCCGATCGACCCCCACTTCAAATCGCTGTACTATAAATTGCGGCGCAGAATCAGGACAGTGCCGATCCCCAGTAAAGTACTGAGATAGTGAAACTGTATTAGTTAAAAAAAAAAAAATGTCTTGGTTACCGCGGCGTAATTAATAAAAAAAGAACGGTGAAGGAGCAGGTTTTTTTATTTATTCGTTTATTCATTCATCGGAATGCCTTGAAAAAATTGTATCAGTGGAACACAAATTAATTCAGAATCTGCTACTTTCAAACATGATGTGCACGATGGAGTGGTTATATCAATGGTGTATTGAGTCATGTACGCCCGCTTACGCAGCCTTATTAGCCACATACGTAAGTTTCACCAATTCGCTTTACAGTTTTACCTGCGCAGGCCGGTTTGTACGGAACACCGTGCATGAAATTAGTGAAACTCATAACACTGTGTACAAACTGGCCTACGCAGACAAAACTGTGGTAAAGCAAGCTAGTGCGTGTGGTAGGCCCATTAGGTATCTTGGAGGAATCCAGTGCTACTCCAGGTACTTACTCTACGTTAGGTACACGTAATTCCATGTCACACACATTCTTTTATAAAATAGTATGGAAAAGTTCTACAATCAAGAAGAGTTCTTCTCTTCGTAAGCAGTTGCTTATCATCAGCCGGGATCGCAGTCGAGCACATTTTTTTATTATTTAAAAAAAAATGTTACCTATATAGAGATAGTTAGATGTGAGCTTATGATGTGACGTAATAACAAATTTACAGTTTTCGGATTTGTTTCTATACCTGTGCTGTAAGACCTTGCTTCATGCAAAATTTCAGGTTTCTGGGTCAATTGGAAGTACCCTATGAATTTTGATTTCCTCAAGAGTGTCGAAATATACGTTTTTTGAGACATAAACGGCCGTATCTTTCTTTTTCGTTACCTTGGAAATTTTATTTTTCACAGCTTCAAGAGACTGCAAATTTGAATATATGGTTTTAATTTCAACTCAGTACCCACGCGTTCCCGAGATAAAGGGTTTTGACCGACAGACAGACGAACGGACAACAAAGTGATCCTATAAGGGTTCCGTTTTTTTCCTTTTGATGTTCGGAACCCTAAAAAACACTATTTCCACTTTCCTCCATATCAGGCCGTATTTCAGCCTTCTAGCCATATAGGCACAACTCGTAGAATAAAATATGCGATGTTAAAACGTATAATTATTCGCTCATACATATTCAACGGCATCAAACTCCCGTTCACATGTTGATACGGAACTTTATGTGATAATAAAGTTTTGTTTGTTTCATTTTACTGAAGTGCACGAGAGGAATACGACTGAATTTGTTGTAACAGGTAAATGTTTCATTTATATTTTATCGTTATTATTAACTAGTATCTCTTGTTTTTTTTTACATAGCCTATTTTTTATAATGTGAATGTGAGAACACTGTAGACTCCGCGAATTCTTATATTACTTCCTATTACGACTCACTTTTTATTATGATTATTTTTATTGTACTTTTGAGTACAACATTGACTGGTGTACACCGTTCTTACATAATAATTATCTGGTAATACTGTAATATGGAAATATTGTAAAACAACATTTTTTTTTTAAAGAGTAACCGTGGAGTTTCATACTGGTTCTTCTTCATAGGAAACGACCAATTTGGAACCGTGCACTAGCTTTTGACGTTTTATAAGTGCCCATGTAGGCCTACGTGAAATAAAAACTTTTGAATTTTGAATTTTTTTGAATCGCTAGCAACTTCGTCTTTTTGAAAGTAATAAATTATCCCACGGAAACGTATATGCTCCTGATATGAAAGTATAAAGTATAATCTGCCTTTTAATGTTCCCTCTGCGGGGACTCAGGCCTCCTCTCTAGGAGAGGGAATGGGGTCGTAATAAGCCACGCGGGCCTAGTGCGGGTTGGTGGATGTAACATGTCTTTGAATTTTTATTTGTAGGACATTGTTGGTTTCCTCAAAATGTTTTCCTTGACCGTTTTGAAAGCAGTGGTGATGAAATAAATTATACAAAGTAATGCGTTTGGTCGGGTTTGAATTCGCGACCTTACAACTCGTGATTTGGGATTATTACTACTTGGGCACCATTGGATGTCAGTATCCTATGAGTTATTCAAGTACATGGTCTTGCCGGGTGCCTATTATCCAAATCTATTCTGCCGTTTGAGCGTAAACAAATAACAAACATACATATAAACTTTAGTCATTATAATATTAGTGTGATGTGCCGACATACAGCAGTCAAATGCCTTGATACTTTAGTTTCTCGACTTAACTATCACACAGAATTTGATAAAAGTGTTTTTAAATTTGGAAGAGTGAATAGGTTACTTCTTGGCAAGCGTGCCTCCATCATAGACCACATCATCGTTTACAAGCAGGTGAGACGCAAACTTATGTATAATAAAAAAAAAGATAAAGTAGCAGAGGGATAAATAATATCTTTGGTTTCCAACTAAATAAACAGTGGGTAAAATTCCCAATAATAACCTATCATCCATAAATCCTTGACAATCACGAGAAAAAAATGCGACTTTTGTATCCTGTCCTCACAAATTATCTGCCAAACTTGATTTATACAACGAAAAAAAATATCTATACATTAATAACGTGAAATAAATTGTGCAGGCTACATGGACCGAAGTTTATTTATTGCTTCGCTATAACGGAGCAAGTTAGTCTATAAATCGAGTCCCTTAACATCACAGGACACTTTGTGCATCCCGTTTTTGTAGAACTTTTTAACAAGCTCACTAAGAATTTTATGGGCTGGCAAACCGTAAATGTATTCATGCCTTTTATACTTTAGCAGTACGTGACTTTTGGCAAGTTTTGAAATGAATGCGGAAGAGCCGTGCTGTTGTTACGCTATTGCGGTAATGTAAGTTTGAAAAGTATGTACTGTGTTGTTGTGCAGTAGATCCTTTGCAGTGCGACGGTGATCTCAAGAAAACAGCTGAGGTAGTTAGATAAAATAAGTACCTGTGGCAGAATGTAGTTTCTGGTCGCGCGTTTTGGACAAAAGACCCTACCACAACCTCTTAATGCAATCGATTTGACAATCTAAACTGAACTGTTATAGGGTTGGAGCTATGTACACCACTAGTTTTTCATTAGTACAAATACTTTGGGCTTATTAGCAAAGATCTTTAGTTAATATTATTATTTAAGTAAAATTTGCTGAAGCCCACGAACACAGACTTCACCGACACGTGAATGTTGAGGCTATACAGCTGTTAGACAATATGGACCTAGTGCGTAGACTAAAGAGAACTAAACCTTTTGAGTTAGTGTAGTGTTTAAAGTTAGTGTATAATAGTGATTAATGCTGTGCTATGCATATTACTCATGAACAAAGTGTTTTTATCAATATCAGACTCTAAGAAAGTGCTATGGACTTCTATAAGTGCTAAAGGACGCTATTCTTAGTTTAAGCTTTTGCGTATAAAAATAAGTTAGAGTTAAATTACTTATTAGTCTTTTAGGCTAGATTGTAATCAATTATTAAGAAATTTATTCTTAATAAGGAGGAAAAAAAAAATTGTAAAAAAATAATTTAAAATACCAAACGAAATCAAATCATAGTTTAATTTTTCTACGAGAAAATACGGTACAAGATAGTGGCGGAAGAACAAGCTTACGCAGGAACCGATATTGGCTTACCGTGGCTCGGCTGACTCAGTGATCTTACTGCGGAAGACTCCGAGTGGCGGACTAAGCGCTAAATCTACTGGAAATTCAGCTTTTTTTTTAGCTGATATATTGTACAGAGCAAAGGAAATTTAAATATGGAATTTTTCGATTGATGTGCGTGGATAAAATCTCTTGGACGATTCTGATAAAGACCAAAACAGCATCATTCGGTTTTTGAAACAGAGGGTTTGCACAATATGATATTCTATATACGATTGCGATTGACAAAAAACACAACCAACTTCTAAAAACAAAAACAAACAATTTTTTTTTTTTTTGAAGATGTTAGTTTTGTTTCTTTGTTTTTTAGCACTGTATGTTTCTTTCTTTTTTTTGGTACCTACCTACACCAGAACTAATGAAATTATTGCTATTTAAAGTAGATCAAAACGCGACGACCACTAACAGTTACTAGCTACGAGCATCATGTCGTTAACGGTGTTGTGACATGTTCGCTCTGTGCTCGGAGCTTTTTTTTGCAAAAGTTGAAAATATGTATGTCACAGCAGGGCTCATAATAACTATAATTTATTTACAGAGTTGTATGTCAAACCCAGCCAAGCGCATTTCTTTGTGTAATTTATTTCATCACCACTGCTCTCAAAACGGTAATGGAAAACATCGTGAGGAAACGTCCTAGAAACAAAAATTCGAAGACATGTGACATCCGCCAACCCACACTGGGCCCGCGTGGTGGATTACGGCCCATTCCCTCTCCTAGAGAGTAGGCCTGAGTCCCAACAGTGGGAACATTATAAAACCGATTATGCTGTGCTATTTACAGAAAGAGCTACATCTGACAAGATCTAGCATGTTTTTTTATTATATTAGATCTATCCTAATCAAAAAACTTGTTTTCTATTAAAAGATAGAGTAAACGCCGATGAATGTGCTATTATTATCAGCGTGACAATCATCAGCGCATTCGTACAATGAAAAAAAAAACCACAATAACATAACATTACGAGTAGATACACAACAGTATAATTATATAAACTTGCAACTACCATGTAGAGTCAAGGAATGCAGTCGCTGTGGCCAAAATCGGCAAGATGGAACATCATCACCACTTATCGGTTTATTACTCCTATTTTAAATGCATAAGGTATGAAAAATCTAATGATAATCTAAATCTCGCTCTTGGGCGGAGCGCGAGATAGTGTCAGATTTTTACTGCCTTCGTCCCAGAGCCCTGGGTTTCACTTTCACACTACACGTGGCCCCAGTAGGCTTCGACCCTGCTGGGCCCCTACTATAAGGTGTTAAGATCATCTAGCAATGTTTTATTTAGACCCAAAAATATTTATTGCAACAGAAAAACAAATAATTGAAATAAAGCTAGAAAAGTTTTTACTACTTAAGGTTTTCTTGAGTTCCTCGCTAAGTACTAACTACACCTGTAAGTTTCATAATACTGTGCTTGATTTCAGACTTAATTAAGTAGTAAGTTAAGCTTAACTGGAAGACTCGGCCTTAGGCAACGAAGGAACAGACGTGGATATTTAGTCAGTAAAAACCTGACACTATCTCTCGCTCCACCCAAAAGCGGGGGATATCATAAAATGATTTTAACACCGGAAAAAAGCTATGAAGGCAATGTATTATTATTTTGCAAATGTTAATAAACGTGAAAGTAGAAAATTATCCCAAAGGGTCATATTCCTGAAGTACAAAGTATCATATGATCTATTCCAGGTCTACTCGCGTACAAGATTCATCAAAATCCATTCAGCCGTTCGAGCGTGAAGAAGTAACAAACAAACATACACACTCACATACTTTCGCCTTTATAATATTAGAGTGATATTAAATATGATTTGATTGTTTGGCTAAACTTTTTACAACATCCAGCAAAAAACATTACTGGTAAGAGAAAATTACATTCTTTATGCGATTATGAGTATCAAAAAAACCAAAATGTATGGGATTGACTGCCGGCGCGTTGCGTTCTGTCAACGGCGCGTGGTGTCGATGGCGCATTCTGTTCAACGGGCCCGTCAAAGAAATGCCTGGTTGCCGCACAAAATATGGGAGAAACGCTGTTATGACCCGACTGCCTCACATATACTCACATAAACAATCATATCGGAAACAAGTTAAGCAAATATTGTTTAGTAGACAAATTGTGTCGTAACTCATTTCGCGCAAGCTCTAATTATTGAATCGTACTGTTTAGATTTCACGATTTAATATTTTGTTCTTCACCTGATTGAATTGTAATAATATTCCTTAATGATGTATTTTTAACCTTTCAATCTTTGTTTTTTTTATTCTTTTCTTACACCACTTTCTAGTTAACCTAGTTTTATAAATGCCGTGAAACTCTGTAATTGGTTTAAGTGATAATTGTCATCATTTCGCTATCACTGTGCAGCGTGTGTAGACCTCAATTTACATGCTAGTAACTTTCACGCAGCTGCATTGGGCTGTTCATTAATAGTCGGGTAGAACTTCTTAACTCATGTAACTTTATAAATAAACTGTTGAGTTTCCTAAAATAAAAATTAATGTCAAAATGGATGGGGCCCACTCGGACCAATGTCTGCTAGGGCTGCGGGAATATTTGAAAGGTTTACCGGGGTCATAGAACGCAAAGGGCAACTGTAGAGATACAGGGGTTTTAATCAGTAAAAGTTCGATCTACCCTCTCGCTGCACTCGGGAGAAGTTATTTGATAATTTCCAACCACAAAAAAATTTAATTGATAAGCGCTAACAAATTATCACATGGCCATAAAATACTTTTGAAACGTTGCCCTTAACTAGGAATTACTCTTGTATCGTGGGCGTGTTCAAAAACATTTATGCTAGAACTACACTGCGCACACGTGTGCCACACACGCCGATCTGGGCGCGTCGGTCTCCATACATTTTATATGGAAACTAAACTTATTGATCTACACTTGATCCATGCCACGCGACGTCATTCTACTTACAAATCTGGCGTGTTACACGTGAGCGTCGGTCTAATGTAGTTTTAGCTTTAAACTGACATACACAAGGCACTCAGATCTGGAACAGCTATCTGTAGGCCATACAAATATTTATTCCGCGCAGGAATCGAACGTAGGTACGCCAAAAGCTGAAGAATCCGGTTACCTGACGGCAGGCTACGAACGTGACAAAATATCCAAAATTATGTCTTTAGAAAATATTGGCAATTTTTTGTCACTTGCCTCTCCGTCTGTAAGTTGTATGTTCCAAAATAAATTAATTAATCATCATCATTATGTCGGTTGAAAGACGTCCACTGTAGGACATAGGTCTCCCCCCTGTGTCGCGGCCGACGGCCCTGTGTGTCTCGCATTCATCGCATTCCCGCGACTCTCACCAGGTCATCGGACTATCTTGAGGGAATCCTTCCAACGGTGCATCTTCCGGTGCGCAATCCCCACCCCAGAACCTTTCGGCCTTATCGACCATCTGTTCTACAAGCAATGTGCCCTGCCACTGCCACTTAAATTTGGCGATTCTTCAAGCTATGTCGGCGACCTTGGTTCTCCTGCGGATATCTTCATTCCTAATACGATCACGCAAGTAAATTTCGAGCATAGCCCTTTCCATAGTCCTTTGGGTGACTTTAAGCCGTTAAATGAGGCCCATCGTTTTTTAAAATAATTCACTCGGACTAAAAAAGATCGATTCTTAGTAGGTAATCCGAAACAGATACTGCCGTTTAACTTCTGGAGTACTCTTCAAAAATGATTTTCATTATTATACTTTTTTTTATAATTACGTTTCAAAAACAATCAACCCTTTGAAAACGCTTTGTAAAACAATATTCCTCGAATTCAATGAAACTCAATCCTGGAAAATGATTACTAGGCCTCCGTTTGTTTTATAAAAGGCTTAGCAACAGGATGAACCTTCGTTTTGTGACCTTGTTGAGTTCAACTTACTAAGACTTTTTTCTTATTAAGACTTGTAATTTCAGGACGTCGCCAAGATGAAGCTAAATGTTTTCCACGAATTGTTTTAGGCGATGAAGTCGACAAGATGCTAAAGAGCCAATTCCTAAGTTCATTTGCTTATTACTTAGGGCACAAAACACAAAAAAAAAAAAACAGAATTTGCAGAAAGATGTTGAATTGCACATCATCATCATCATCATCTTCCTGCCCTTGTCCCGTGTTATTTGGGGTCGGCGCAACATGTTGAATTGCACAATTTAATCATAAAAAAGCGTACTATACCGTGAGTGACTACCTCTCAGACAGGAATGTATGTGTACAATTATGATAATGGTTGCTTTTTTCTAAGTCCGATTTACTTTACTTAATCGATTTATTGTATTTATTTTTATTTTGTGTTGACATTGTGATTTCACTATAGAAATTTTGTATTTGTTCTGTGTTGACATTAGCATTTAGTAATAATCTCTGACATATATTATGTACCTTACTCAAAAAATATTTTTTTGAATTTACTATAATTTTGCATGCCTAATTTGGTAAAACACAAATAACTAGAGCATTCAAATGACATCCAGAAATGTATTATTTATTGTATTGTGTTCTGCAATAAAGATTTGACTTTGATAATATTTTTTGAATCCATTAAAATTATGCAGCCAGTCCTCAAATTAAGCAGGATTGTTCAAAATAGTTACGCGGCCCGGGAACGAACACAGGTAAGTTTTCAGGGTGCTTTTGGGGTTGTGGCGACGATATAGCACATCAAGGATGTTTGCGGAAGCGTGTGCTGACGGAATCACTGCGATCATGCGGAAGCGCATAGCTTCCATGATAGCGCGCTTGCGCTCCTCCTCCAATGACATCTTAAATGTTTTTTTCAGACCGGTGGGACTCTTTCCTCTTACAAAGGTGGATACGTGTTCAGACACACTTATCCAAATAAACTGATGGTTTATCTGAAATGAAATATTTGAATTTAGTCAGTAAACATCCTCCACTCACTTCTGGTCCATCAAGAGCAGCCGGGAAGTCATTTGATGACTTTTCACCAAAAAAAGCATCCACCTTGATTCTCTGCGCCTCATACTGTTTATACTAATGATACAATTTAAGCCCCAGTTACGTAGTTTTAAACCGGACACTTATATAAATAGTCAAGTGTGACAGATTGTCTTAAAATCAAAATGAACTTCCGTAGAAATGTGTCACGGCCGGAAAGAAGCCGAGATTGATCGACCTTCGTTTATATGTAATAGACATTGAAAACTCATCAATTTTTCCTCTCCGTATATTTTGTTATGGCATAACGGAGAATAAGCGCGTTTTAGTGCAAATTGAGAACGTGTTGAGAACATTTTTTCGCTTTTACCTAGAGCTTAATATAGAATTAAACTTAGTTAAAAAATAAAAAAAATAGTGACCAAAACATAGACTAAGGGCTATATTTCACCGCGTGACCAGTCGCCGCTACCTACAAAATGTATACAGCTCTATAGAGAGTTACTCACCTAGTGTTCGTTTGATTGCGCAACCAATTTGGCAAGGCGACCAGCTCGGACGCCAGTCCGGCTGCCAGTGACGCTCCCACCAAAGCGCAACTGGTTGCACCGCCATGGTGTCCCGGTGAAATATAGCCCTATGGGTCTTTAAGTCAAAAATAAATAGGTTACTTCTAAGCGAGCGTGCTTCATCGTCGGCCACATCAACGCTTACCATCAGGTGAGAAAGTGGTCAAACGCGAGCCTATCCATAATAAAAAAGTTACAGGATGATTTTCAGCCACCGTAAGCGCGGGCTTGTGGATGGCGAGCCAAGGCGGCTGTCCAGGTAGGAGTAAGCCGGGGTCGACAGCGCGTCGTTTTTCACACTCACCCCAAAGAGATGTCAGCAAAATTGACAGGGCCAGCTAGGACCGACGCCTGCCAGAACTGCGGATTGTTTTAAGGAGTTACCGTACAGCCCTCGCAAAAAGGGCTAACAAAGGAACACTGAGGGTTTTAGTAAGTTAATGTCTGACACTCTTTCCTTCTTAACTCGGAGCAGGAGAAGTTATTTGTTGATTTCCCACGTAAAAAAACTGGGCAAGCGAGAGTCAAACTCGCGCACTGAGGGTTCTGTACAAACTCACCTATGTAAACAGTTCAATTCCCGAATGGAAACTCGAAGATTTTTCCGAATCGCGACTTTTTTCTATTATGATGTTACAACAAATTTACAGTTTTCAGAGTTATTCCTATACCTGTGCTATAAGACCTTGCTTCATTTCAAATTTCAGGATTCTGGGTCAACGGGAAGTACCCTATGAATTTTGATTTCCTCGAGAGTGTCGAAATATACCTTTTTTGAGACATATGGCCGTATCTTTTTTTGGTTAATTTAGAAATTTGATTTTTTCACAGCTTCAAGAGACCGCAAACTTGAACAAGCAAAAAAATACATAACAAAGCATATGTTGATAATGTTATATACTTCGTTACGTAATCTATAACTATTCTTTTTTCCAAATATATTAACTCAGCCGTTAACGCCAAGCTTCAGAAAGTCACCGTTTTATGGCACTAAATGGGAGCAAGGGCCTTAACATTTAACGTTCCTAACTTTCCAAACACGCAGCTATCAGTCAGACTATAGTTAGAAGTGCCACAATCTCAAACTGATTGCTAAAACTCTTCGCTACCTCTTTACTCATCTCTCTTTACTTTAGTATTCAGTGGACGTTGCTCCACAGTTATTGCCTCACGAATGAGTTTAATTTTAACTTTTTCGCTAATTCCCCTTTTAAGAGTTCTTGCTTAACAAGATCTTTCCTGCTCTTTTGTAGTCGCTTTTAACTTCAGCTTGTTTCAGGCGAACTAATTTTAACTTGTTTTAATTTGAAAAGAATCGTATTTAGTTGGAAAATAGTTGGGTTTGATGTGTAAGTAGATAGTGGTAGGTGAATTAATTAGAAGTTTTTAGCTGCAAATACTTTCAACTTTTTATTGTCTTGTATTAAAAGACACGCCCTCTTACACAACCCGGAGTGTGAAGAGGTATTTGATGTTATCCCACGTAAAAAACATAACTTTTTGCAGTCTGGTAGAACAGACATAACCCTTCTTGCAGACTGGTAGAAAAGACATAACCCTTCTTGCAGTCTGGTAGAAAAGACTTAACCCTTCTTGCAGTCTGGTAGAAAAGACTTAACCCTTCTTGCAGTCTGGTAGAAAAGACTTAACCCTTCTTGCAGTCTGGTAGAAAAGATTTAACCCTTCTTGCAGTCTGGTAGAAAAGACTTAACCCTTCTTGCAGACTGGTAGAAAAGACACTAACTGCAGCAAAAAATAAGTCAAGTCTTACCCTGAGAAATCGCGGCTAAGACTTGACTTATTTTTTGCGGCAGTTAGTGTCTTTTTTTAGTATTAAGCATTTGAAATTGAGTATTTTTCAAACTCTAGCCTAAAAACCTGTGGAATTTGGCTTTAGTGGGGTTTGCGAAATGCTTAACTTGAAATACTCAAATCGGAAAACCGCCCTTAGTCTATAACCTGTTGTACGCCAGAACGCAGATGTACGCGGGAGACAGTGGCTTTTTAATTGTGTCTGAAATTCCGGCATGCGAAAGGTTAAGTCACGTGTGAAATGGTTACTTCTAGGTAAACGTGTTCTACCTTCGATCATATAATCATTTGCCATCAGGTGAGATTACGGTCAAGCGCGAGCCGGCCAACAATACAAAAAAGATAAGCACGTTTAATTGAAGTAAGAGAACCGCGAACTCTATCCATTGCAAATGAGTATATACGATAATTTTGGAACAATTTGCCTGCAGCGGTCTCTCCATCCGATTAAAATTTAGGTGTCTTCAAGGCTACAGTGAATAGTCTCATAATAAACTAGTGCGATTCACCATCAACGATTGCATGACTGCTTATTATCAGGTGGGATCGCAGTCAAGTACTACTTTATACCATTAAAAAAAAAACACAAACTGAAAAGATAATTCAACAAAAGATACGGTCATTTAATAACATTCCTACCACGTCACCACCTACCACAGTATTGTCTTTTCAACCCAAAGGTTGACTGGTAGAGAATGTCTTGTTGCATTAAGTCCGCCTACGTACCACTACTGTGCATGAAGTCTAAATAAATAAATAAACATTCTATACAGAACTCGCGGTTCATGTAAGGCTTTTAATGGACGGCAGACTTTTAACGTGTAAACAAGTTACATGTAAGCCATAAACCGTAATTTGTCACAAATGGCTCCCCATTAACACGTGATACACACGGCCATTACAACTGACAAAAAGAGAGAGCACATTTTTTAGAAAATAATTCGTGACTCTATAAAGATTTTTTTATTGTTGATAGGCCATCATAATAGTTATTATTTTGTAATTTTAGCATATATATGTATTTTATAATTATAAACCACTTAAATTAATGATACTTCATTCTATTTGTAATATCTATTATTTATTTATTGCGCGCACGTCCCCACAGTGTTGTCTTTTTAACCGACTTCAAAAAGGAGGAGGTTCTATGTTCGGCTGAATGTATTATTTTATTTTTTATGTATGTTCACCGATTTCTTGGTCAATTGTGGAACGATTTTGAAAATTTGTTTTTTGATTGAAATTTTATGCTTACGAGTCGGTCCCATAGAAATATTGACGTGATCTGATCATGAACTTCGAAAATATGGAACAGTACTCCTCATAGAATCACAGCAGAACCGTCGTAACAAGTAAAATTGCTTTGTTTATACTTGTAGTCGATGACTGACTGATAGAAGAAGGGAATATATTGAACTGATCTGATGATGAAGCCTAAGCCACCGGAACTCTGTAATAAAATAATGAAATCTAATCGTGTTCGGGATTATTAAAATTGTCATGATATGCACTCTGGCTATAAGGTATTTAAGTTTGGCTGAGGGGTACTTTTTAGTGGTGGTCGGACTCGCGCCCTAAGGGTTCCGTACAAACTTACCTATTTAAACAGTTTAACTCCCAAATGGAGTCTCGAAGAATAAATCTTCGAGACTCCATTCGGGAGTTGAACTCAAAATTATTTTTTATTGTGTCATAACAACAAATTTACAGTTTTCAGATTTATTCCTATACCTGTGTTATAAGACCTTGCTTTATGCAAATTTTCAGGATTCTGGGTCAAAGGAAAATACCCTATGAATTTGAATTTCCTCGAGAGTATCGAAATATACGTTTTTTAAACATACGATTGCATCACTGCTTACCATCAGGTGGGATCGCAATCAAGCACTAGTTTATACCAGTAAAAAAAAAAATTACGTTAATTCTATCTCCCGTGTAGTCTTCATATTAAGCTTAAAATTTTGAAGGAAAATCCTGTAAAAAAAAATTGATAAGACTGAAAGGTGTTTGACAGCGCACTACATCTAAATATTCAGGGTGATATATTTAGTGAGTTAGACCATTTTCTTTTTCTTGAAGATGGGAAATCATCAACTGATATATACCGCTCTAGCTGGAGCGTGATTGATCGTTACACTTACTGACTTTAAACTCACTTGTGTTTCTTCTGTTGCCTTTTGCATTCCAGGGCCACAGTAACATCTTTCAGCAGTTTAAAGGTAGATCTACACTAGAAGAGCCGAGCACGAGCTGAGCACAAGCCGAGACGCTCTACACGCGATATCAAGTGTGGACGTACAACGAGCCTCCAAAGATCACTGTCCTGGAATGTGATGCGAAACCCTTTGTGTTCGTCAAAAAACCGAGAACAGGCAAAGCACAGTCGAGCACGGACCAAACGCTCGAAGCGCGTTCGTTCAAGGCTTGTAAGTCGGTCCCCACTACATGAACTTGTGCTCGGCTCCTGCTCGGCTCGTGCTCGGCTCTTCTAGCGTAGACCCACCTTCAGAAACAAGGCACGAACAGTAAACAACATGAACCTCCCATCCATTGCAATTGCAACAGCTTAGCCCCAAATTAAACTTCATCGTACACCTGACCTTCACTTCAAACGTTTAATCCGACATTATTCACAATACGCCTACTATCCCCCGTGAACATATAAAATGGTTTTGCATAAATTTTAGCAAGCCAACATAAAACAGATGGATACAGAAGGTTGACTCCATACAAAGAGTGAAAACCCAATAGACAAGTACGTACAGCGATCTCAAACCATCTAAAACAAATGCATGCACATAAAAAAAGTTGCCTTTTTTTTCGACAAATCAGGACATCACTACAGTATCGCTTGAAGATCAAAGGACAGTAACTGGAGATTGGTACGCCAACACTTGCTTAGCCAGTCTTGAAAAAAGATCGCGAAAAAGAAAGCGTCCTCGACGATAACGCATCCTCACATTCCGCTAAAGTATCAGAAGCCTATTTGAAGGCTTCAGATGTGGAATTAGTGGCGCATCCGCCTTCTTGCCCGGATCTTGCACCCTACGACTTCTATTTGTTTCCAAACATTAAAGACAAACTTAGAGGCACACGTTTTACGAGCCCTGAATCGGCGGTGAATGCGTGAGGTACCTAAAGAAGACTAATCCAACTGCTTTGTACAGTGGTTTCAGCGATTGCAAAAATGGATTAATTGCGAGGGAATATACTTTCAAAAACAATAAATATATCGTAAGTTTTATCTATCAGAATCCAGAAACTTTCAGTATGCCCTAAGTACCTACATAGAAAACCAGTCATGCAGCTACAGCCGGCTTCGTGCAGCAACTGCATGTGCTGCATCCGCAGCCTGCTGCCGAGGTTTGAATGGCACCTTCATAATGTCATCTCTAGCAGCTGCCACCAGGGCATCTCCCTACTCATGTAACCAACCTTCTGTTTCTATCATCTTCTGACGCCAAGCTGTAGGCGGAGTATCGGTGCTTGCTCAAAGAATCACCTATCATACGCAATGCGGTGCAGCGAGGCGAATGATTGCTGAAAAATGGCCGCATAAAACTTCGTTTTCTAATAAATTGCGACATTACCAACGCTTTTATTACTGACTCGAGATTGCGACTCTACAGAATATGGTTTGAAGTGTAATTTTATACAATTGAATTGAATTAGGATCTTAAGTAGTGTTAAGATGAAGCCTACTCTCGTTTTTGTGCTTACCCGTAACTTTTAATAAATCTTCATCTTACTGAATGATTTTATTCTGCTACTAAATTCAATTTAATTCTAAAACACAATCCATGATATTAATAAACTAGTGGCTACACTTACCTACATAGTAACATTTTTATTGTTAATCTAATCTAATTTAATTAGCCTATTATGTTCCATGGCTGGGCAATGACCTCGGGCTCCTTTTTCACACACTTTTTAATTGTAAAAAAAAAAAGCTATAGCGCTATACAAGCACTATAGTTTTTAACACAATTTACTCATGTTTCATAAATATCAGGAAGCTATAACACAACACATTACTTTCCTTAGATTTCACCACTCTTGCATAACTTTACGATAGTTTCGCAAACATTTTAGCAAGATGGATTCGCTGTTCGACAGCGTTTATTGAATCCAAGAATTTTACCTCCAGTATGTTATTTCTACACAAAATGTGAGCTGTATGAGTAAAATGTATTTTTGGAATTTTTGTAATCTTTATTAAACATTTTATTTATTCGAAGATTTTCAAGGAACCTGTTTTTTTTTTTGAGGTGTCAAATCATATAATGTTTTCTCCCCCTCTACCCCCTCTAGGGTGAAGCGTGAGGACGTGTCACACTTTTACTGATTAAAACCACACCTGTGTTCCTTCAGCTGCCTTTGCGTTCTAGGACTACGAGTTACCTTTTCGGAGGTTTGAACAATACAACAATATTTTTAGGAGTAAAATAATCTGTTTATTTTACTCCTAAAAATATTGTTATAGAAATTGATCGTCACATCGGAGACGCCTTGTTGTTGTGGTTGTCGCACCTATCTGCCTTCAAGCTCTGGTCTTAAACTATTTTATGACAAAATTAAAAGTACTCATTAATTTTAACAACATTTTCCAAAAAAAAAAAGCTGGCACATGAATTCACTGCTCTTTTCTTGAAGCTATTTTGTTATTCAATGTTTTGGAAAAAGTACACACAGACCTGATTTGGATATTGTGAGTGTGTTACGAAACATGTAAAATAACACTCAGACCCGGAACAACTATCTGTAGGCAATACAAAATATTTATTTCATGTGGGGATCGAACCCCGACACATAGCGCAGCACCAAACCGCTCAACTACTGCGCCAACCGTGCTATCAAAAACTATTGACAAGCAGCTATCATAGCGACAGCTATACATATTATTAAAAAATAAAATCCGCATAAATATTCTATCTGTCTTACACAAAAAAAACACTTCAAAACTATAACAAAATACACTAAATAATGAATTGAAAAAGCTTGAGAATATAACAGCCGGCAGCGAATACAGCTAACCCACCATCCTATGCAGGTGATGTTAAATTGAAATTCCATGTTTTGCTGCAACCCGTGGAGTTTGAACAAAGCTGCCATTTTGAATTCCATCAAAAATACACGTAGGATTTACTGGTAGAATTTTTGAATAACCGTATGACGATAGATGGGTAAAATCAGACTGTATGTCGGGAAAATGGTTGCCTCGTCAGCGGTACAGTGTCCGTCAATACCCTGTTTCGTCCATGTCAAGGATTAAGGTCGTTTCCATGAAACCAATTTTCATATACGGTTTCAGTAATCTTCAACAATGGAATAGAGTATTTTTTGTACGCTTCAAAAGAGTTTCCTGGTATTTAAGTAACCCGGAAAAACGTTTATGAAATAATTTCTGAATTTTCTTAAGGTAATGGAAGGTTATTTTTGTAAACCTATTTACTTTATGTTCTAACATATTGTTTATTTATAAAATATTTATATTCACGAAAGTACAATCTGCCTATAGTAGTACCTAGTACAGTAGTTTACTATATTTAAACCTTTGTCCCTAAAAATGTTTTGTGTTGTATTACACTTACTCTTTAAATTGTATTTTTATTATTTTGTTACTATGCTAATGTGCTGGACTTATGTCTCTCAAACTTTTCATACGGGCAATTAATTAGGTAGATAATTAATCGAATAAAACATTTAACTTTGTGAAATTGCCTGCTCAGATTTTATGCCTCAATAAATTTACGTACATACTACTACCAGTTGCACAATAACATTTCCATTGTACTCCACGAATCTATATTCCAAATCCCCATACAATTGCTTCAGAGCAGTAATACACAGATTAGCGTGCCTAGATCTACATACATAATGCAGTTTCCACATCGTACGCACGTCGTGCGTCGTGGCAACACGGCCGTCCGGACACGGCACAATACATGCACATAAATGCCGTTCATCAAATCAGCCGGCGCCGCGAACGGCACAATTCAATTTTGGAATACGCTCACAAAGCGTGCCCGCTATCTACATTGTTTACCAGCCCTATTCCCATTTACGCGTCGGCGAAAAAATTATACGCCACACGATTTCATTCAAATATTCTCATCATACAAAGCTTCATTTGCACTCTTTTTTTGGAACCCCAATAGATGATAAAAAAGAGTGAGTCGGAATCAATATTGCGGCGTAACACCATAAGATATTTAATACGAAAAAACACGCCTACCTTATAATTAATAATGTAGGGCAATATTAAAAGATTGTGTTTTCTGAAGGCGTCGGCGGTTTTCTCAAAGAGTGCCCCCGAGGCTGGGAGAGTTTCTTTTGAGACTTAATGAGAGGCTGCTTTGCCTAATTCCGTTTGCTTTGAAGGGCGCGATGCGTGCGCGAGTAAGCGGAGCGAGCGCGGCACACGCACGCCGCGCCTGTGATCACTCACGTGAAAAAACTCGTCATGTTACTCGGCAATACACTTTGTAGTTTTAAAACTTTAAAATAAAACAAGCACTACATTTTCTTACATAATATTTTATTTCAGAAATATTGTTAGATTACTAGCTATGTAATTAACGTTATGTTAGTAATGCGTAAAATCGAGTACGGCTCACGACATCCAAATAAAATTATGAATTGTTATGTAGTCGATTTTGCGCATCGCTTATGTTTTAGTTTTATAAATAACTATTATACAGAAATATAATTTTGCGTTATTCACTCAAGCACATACAGAACCCGTTTATAATATTAAATTATTCAGATTAAGCTACACTAAAGTCTGTCAGTGTTGACTAGATACATTCAAACCTAGTCCAAGCCTTGTCACGATAGAAGATGTTACAGACTGTTACATGTCATAATTATTAGCTTACAAACTTAAGGGGTATAATGATATCTACAACGATATGAGCTTTGCACAAGTTCAAGGCGCAATTTGATTTCGTTAAAAATATGATAATATCTTTCGCAGAAAATCTAATATTTACAACATTGTTCTTCAACCTTATAACCTATGAACTGGAGTACTGTCTTACCGATAAATTTTGTCGTGATCAGGTGGCAAGCTGATGAAATATGGCGCTGGAGGGGGCGGGGCGTGTAAGTACCTGACTGAGCCGGGACCTGACTGCATTTTGTGGGGTAATGTGGCGTTAGACAACGATGGAGGTGGCAAAGTACCTGCGTAGCCCGGCCATGGAGGACCCCACATCGGTGGACCGCCGGCCGTAGGGCTACTCGCTAGAGGACCGCCCCTATATGATGTCGAAGTCATCCTCAATCGGACGATACAAATCGCAACAATCAAAATAGCTATAAACGCCACCACACCACCGACAATTCCTATGATCAGATTATCATCATTATTCGAAGTTGCTACCCCAACTACTGGAGCTCCTTTAGGTTCCCCGGTCACCTTTGGTCGTTCAGGAGGTACTGACCAAATGATATCAGGCTCTGATGATGTACGGACCAATCGTGGAGCAGGAGTGGTGGACATACTACTTGAAGTAGCGGTAGTCCTACGCCTCGTTTCACACGTCAATTCATCATCACCAATTTCCACTAACAAAAATCCTGATAAATGATC
This sequence comes from Mythimna pallens, assembly GCA_961205895.1. NCBI lineage: Eukaryota > Metazoa > Arthropoda > Insecta > Lepidoptera > Noctuidae > Mythimna > Mythimna pallens. The sequence goes on along the minus strand of OY540835.1, from coordinate 7,302,025 downwards.
CGGAGATTCACATTTTACGTCGTTCACTCCGACATTTGGCAGCCATCTCCTAAGCGCTCGAGCATTACAATCGCAGCGAATTGGATTAGTGTCCAAACCAAACATCGAGAGATCCGCTCGCCTGTCGTCTAAAGACACTAAAAGCTGCGGCTGCAAAGTTGTCAATTGACTCCCGGCGACGTCGATAGTTATTTGCGAAGATCTCGGCAAGGGGAAGAGCAATGCGGGCGGTAAACTAGTGATCGAAGTGTTCCTGAACTTGACAGTGATTGTTGGCGCTTTCAAACCGGCTAACACGCCTGAAGATACTGTTTTGAGTCGAGAACCTCTAATACCCAATTCTTCCAATCTTGGATGCAATATAGAATGTAACTGATCAGCGCCTATTGTAGTATCCTTGACTTCAACATCTAGTTTCTCAAGAGCCAGTAAATATTGTAAAGCTCCTTGAACATCAAAATATCCTAGTCTAGGATACCCATACGCTCTGAGCTCGACAAGATTAGGAAGTGACCGGAAGGCATTTTTCTCTATTCTGGTACATTTTTCCAGATTGCCAATGTCTAAAACTTGGAGCGAGGAAAGATTTTCAAAGTTTCCGTCCATGATCATTACCATCGGGTTTCCGGATATATTAAGTCGCAGAAGATTCTTAAGTTTGGGCCACGAGACAGCGAGCGAACCCGTGACGTCGGTAATTTGATTGTGGGAGAGGTCCAATGATTCCAATAATGTTGTTCGGGTAAAAGTTTTTTCCGACAACTTGCTAATGTTATTGAAAGATACGTTCAAGTTGTGTAAAAATGGTGTCTCCAGCTGTCCAAATGATTTTATCCCGGTTCCAGCTAGATTTAGGTCACGCACTGTTTTTGGTTCAGTCAAAACATTGTTAATTGTTTTCTCAGACAAAGGATTGAATGATAAGTCCAACTTTTTGATATTCACCATAACGCTGTCTTCAGCTGGTATGTCGATTATCTGATTATGAGACAAGTCTACCGATGAAACAAAAAAGTACTGTTTCTGCAAAGCTCTAAGTGGAGGGTGCTCAAACAAGTTTCTACTCAAATCAATATTTTCAAGCATGTGTAATCTTGATCGTTCGAAAATATTCTCTGGCAATTCAGTCAAAAGGTTACCGCCTAAATCCAATACTTCTAATCGAATTAATCCTTCAAACAGCCTATCTCCCAGACGATCGATTTTATTGTTTGACAAATCTAAATACTGGATTTGCGTTGAGTTATGAAAAGCCATTTCGCTTATTGACTCGAGTTCGTTTCTAGCCAACAAGATGGTCCTTAATTTCGGAAGTCTGGCAAAATCGAGTTCGTCTACGTTCTTAAGAGCATTACCAGATAAATCCACTAATTCAAGATATTGTAAAGTACTTATAAGTTCTGACGGGAAGAAGTTGAACTTATTGTTGGTAAGTATGATTTCTCTCAAGCGTGGGTGGATTTTGAAGGAAGACGGGAACAAGTAACTGAGTTGGTTGTCGGAGAGATCTATAACTTCGAGACTCGTTCCAGTGTTGAAGAACTCCCCTTTAAACGCGTTCAGCTGGTTGCCCTTCAGAGATAAGTACTGTATAGACATTACATTTACAAAAGCTGGAGTCCTTATGTTAACAATATTGTTGTAGGACAAATCTAAATGAGTCAAATTTCTAAGATTTTTGAACGTGTTTTCTGAAACTTCTTGTAAAAGGTTCTGCGACAAATAAATCTCTCTTAAATTGAAATTCTTGGAGAACAGATTGACTGGGAGTGCTTTCAGACCAACGTTGCTCAAATCAATGCTCATTAACGCCTGATTATTTTGGAAGACATTTTGATTTAGTACGCTCATATGTGAGTTACGACTTATGTTCAAATGTGTTAGGCTTGGAATAAATTGGAATGCATCGACTGGTATTTCAGAGATCTGATTATCAGAAATATCTAGGAACCAGAGGCTGACGAACTTCAGCGGTTCCCCAACAAACTCAAGTATCCTATTTTGACTTAGCGACAAGAATTGAAGAGATTGTTCTAATCCGCTGAACACTTCGGCACTGATTGAGTTTAGAAGATTTCCAGACAGATCTAAATGGTGTAAGGTTTTGAAATGATCGAACGCTGCGGGGGGCAGCTCTCTAATTACGTTTCTTGATAGAACTAGAGATGTTACCCTGTCGGATACTGCTTTAAGTATATCACTGGATAGTGCTGTGACTCGGTTGTAGCCTAGGTGCACTGATACTAGGCTGGGTAAGCGAGAGAGAGCTGTGGCAGGGATGAGTAAAATGTTGTTGTCTCGAAGAAGAAGTGTCTTTAGACTTGTTAGACCGTCGAAGGCATCATCTTCCACCTAAAACATAAACAAATATTTCCGTTAAAAAAGTTACAGTTAACAAAATTTAATTTCGTCACGCCATCCATTCAGATTGACGTAATCTATCCAATCTGAACAGCATTTAGACCAAACCGGATGGGAATATTAATTGATAAATTTAAAAGTAAATCCCATGAACCTGGTGGCCTGAAAAACACATATTGACCTAGCTTAGGCAGCTAAATAACAATGTTAATTGACTTTTAATTTTGAGTTCTTTTTGTTTCATTTTCTGTTTCAATCTGCTGTTCTGTAAACATAAGGTGCCATTCGAACCTCAGCGACAGGCTGCGCATGCAAGCAGCACATGCGGCGGCTGCTCGAAGCCGGCTGCAGCTATACGACTGGTTTTCTATGTAATAATATGGATTTTTGTAGAAACCATTCCAAACGCGGTTGCAGCCACACTTGCTTCGGCTGCGAGTGCTGCCGTGACCTGCAGCCGCAGCCGATTGCAGACCAGTAGTGTTGCGCCCGCAAATCGATGCACACGTAGATAAGTTACTGGCGTAATTACGTCAGTTACGTCACACTGATAAACACACTTTCTCACATTTTCTATTTATATAAAAGCGAAATACCATCCACTGATTAATCAATCGAAATCCCAGAAACTATATTACCTACAAACTTAAAATTTCGCAGGTAGGTTCCTAATAGGGTGACATCCGCTAAGAACGGATTTTCCGAAATTTACCCTCTAAGGGGATGACATGATATTTAAGATGCACAAAATACTCACAGTACGTAACGCGTTGACCCCAACATCCAAGTATCGGAGTTCAGTTAGCCCCACGAAGGTGCCAGGTGCCAGCTTCACCAAGTTGTTCCTACTGAGGTCCAGCACTTGAAGAGACACCAGGGAGCTCAAGTGACTGTTGTCTATGGTCTGAAAAATGTATGGAGAACTTAAAAAGTTGATTGTATAAGAAGTGACACGGTTTTTGCAATACTGATAAATAATTATGCTATTTGTTAATAGGTCGTGCTCTTGTACGTTATCTTACGTGATGGAAAGCAAGAGATCATCATCATTTCAGCCGAAAGACGTCGACTGTTGGACATAGTCCTCCCCCAAGTGTCGCTATAACGACAGGTCCTGTGCGTGTCGCATTCATCGCATTCCCGCGACCCTCACTAGGCCATCGGTCCACCTTGTAGGAAGCCTTCCAACGCTGTGTTCTTGTACGTGGACAAGCGATGATAGAGAGTTTCATAATACTATCGAAGGTATCCATTCATTTTTATTTTTGCCTCACATTAGGAATTACTCCTATGTCGTGGGTGTACAAGATTCCCAGACCCGGGACAACCATCTGTAGGCTTTACAAATATTTGTTCCGTGCGGGAACCGAACTTGCGACACACTGCGTAGCACCCAATCGCTTAACCACTGCGCCAACCATGTATTTAGCAAAGAAATTAGTCGGACGCTAGCAGTCTGTTTCTAGTATCTTTTAAAAAAATTATCTAGAAAGATATTAATTAAGAAAGAGAATAATTGAATCATTTTTAGAATATAAATATAAAATCAAAATTAAGGATAAAAAACCGGCCAAGTGCGATTCGGACTTGTGCACGAAGAGTTCCGTAGCAATAAACCTGACCTGACTGACCTGTTGGTCTAGTGGTTAGTGGCCCTGACTGCTATGCCGGAGGTCGTGGGTTCGATTCCCACCCAGGACAAATGTTTGTGTGATGAGCACGATCATTTGTTCTGTGTCTGGGTGTTATTTATCTATATATGTATGTATTTAGAAATATATAAGTATGTTTATCAGTTGTCTAGTACCCATAACACAAGCTCTGCTTAGCTTGGGACTAGACCGCGTTGTGTGATAGTTGTGGAATATTATTATTATTATTATTAATAAAAACGGCAAAAACTTGTCCGTCATATGGGAGCCCCACTTAAATATTATCTTTATTCTATTTTTAGTATTTATTGTTGTAACGGCAACAGGAATACATCATTTGTGAAAATTTCAACTGGCTAACTATCACGGTTCATAAGATACATCCTGGCGACAGACGAACAGACAGGCAGACAGACAGTTAAACAACGGAGTCTTAATAATAGGGTTTCGTTTTATCCTTTGTGTACAGAATCCTAAAAAACAGCGCTAGACACAGTTCCAGTAATAATTAAATCTAAAATTGCCGGAATTAATGTTTATTCCGTTATTAAGACGCTGTCTGTAGCAAAATTTAAACTCTATAATTGCTGTTTTTTCTTTACCTAAATCTATTAAGTTTGACTGAGGAAAAAATATTGTAATCTTTAATTATATTTCTGAGAATTTGGTTGTGACCAAAACAGGTCAAAAAAATCTTGATAGAAAGTTTCGTCAAACATTTCACACATCATTTACCTCTAAATTTGATGTTTTTTTTTCGGTTTTACTATCCAATGTGATAGTGTTTCCTATTGCTGATCTATACTAGCTACATTAATACTAATATTATAAAGATTTATAGTTTTATTTGTATTGAATAAACATAAAAATTACTAGACAGATTTTAAAAATATTTCTCTTGTAGAAAATTATTTTATCGCTGACTGACATAGCACCTGACAAAAATTATTTCTAAAGTGTTTAAAACAAATTGAATCGGAATATTTTTTATTGTGAGCACAGGTTATATACAGATGTTAAGACTTAGTAATAAATAATAGTTCCATTATGTCCTGCCAAACAGGCATACAATAATAAATTACAGATTATACCAACATACTTTCAAATATTTAAAGTGAATCGAGTCAAGAGATTTTTATAATTCTTTTTTTATAATTTTTCAATTATTTATGAAATCCTGGATCATGTAGTAAGCTTTATCGATTAAAATGTTACGGAATTTATATTTAAATAATGGAAATTCCAAACAATAGATATTTTATTGTAAATTTTTGATGTTATACCAGAGCAACTTTTGTAGAAAATAAACTTTTGTAGTTTTTTTTTCTTTTATGAATTACAATAAACTAATTGGCTGAGAGCCAATTAGTTTATTGTTATTAGTTTATGTCATAACAGTATGACTGCAAGAATTGCATAATTAGTTTAAACTTATTTATGCAAAGCTATGTCTATAAAGCTACATTAACTTATTCCTATTATCCCCTGATAACACGAATAGATAGTCAATCTTGCAGAAATTTGCCTAACCAGTAATTTCTCGTTAACAAGTTAATTAACTCCTTTGACACGGGAACTAATATCGTCGTTAAGGCCATGACATAACCTAAACTGTGGTCACTATTGGATTGCTGAGAAGAGTAACGGACGTGGTGACGCAATTCATACAATTTATTGAAAAATATGGAGTATTTATCGATTAAGGTCTCTTTTAAATAGCATGGGTAGGATGACAGCAGGACGAAAATATATATCTTTGAGATGAGAGAAAGGGATAGATAGCTAACATTGTATGAATCCGACAGCTATCACCCGCACCATCCTACAGCAATTGTGTAATTCTAAATAAGAAAAAAAATATCTACAATAGTAGAATTTCTACAAGTTGCTTTATTGTAAATTTTTGATGCCATACATCTAAAATCTATATATATAAAAGAAAGTCGTGTTAGTTACACCACTTATAACTCAAGAACGGCTGAACCGATTTGGCTGAAAATTGGTGGGGAGGTAGCTTAGAACCAGGAGACGGACATAGGGTACTTTTTTTTTGAGTAGAGTAGGGTAGAGTAGGGTAGAGTAGGGTAGAGTAGGGTAGAGTAGGGTAGAGTAGGGTAGAGTAGGGTAGAGTAGGGTAGAGTAAGGTAGAGTAGGGTAGAGTAGGGTAGAGTAGGGTAGAGTAGGGTAGAGTAGGGTAGAGTAGGGTAGAGTAGGGCAGAGTAGGGTAGAGTAGGGTAGAGTAGGGTAGAGTAGGGTAGAGTAGGGTAGAGTAGGGTAGAGTAGGGTAGAGTAGGGTAGAGTAGGGTAGAGTAGGGTAGAGTAGGGTAGAGTAGGGTAGAGTAGGGTAGAGTAGGGTAGAGTAGGGTAGAGTAGGGTAGAGTAGGGGTAGGGTAGAGTAGGGTAGAGTAGGGTAGAGTAGGGTAGAGTAGGGTAGAGTAGGGTAGAGTAGGGTAGAGTAGGGTAGAGTAGGGTAGAGTAGGGTAGGGTAGGGTAGAGTAGGGTAGAGTAGGGTAGAGTAGGGTAGAGTAGGGTAGGGTAGGGTAGAGTAGGGTAGAGTAGGGTAGGGTAGGGTAGAGTAGGGTAGAGTAGGGTAATTTTTTTTTTACTAAATCCCGCTTTTGGGCAGAACAACGTCTGCCGGGACCGCTAGTTTACAATAATTTTATGGTAAATTTTTGATGTATGGCATCTATTGGCATTTTGAGCACTAAAAAACTTCCACTATTTAAACATAAGTTCCGTAACTTCTTCCAGGATTTCATAAACGAGGGAATAATTATAAAAAGAGAATTATAAAAATTCTCTTGACTCGATTTACTTTAAATATTTGAAAGTATGTTAGTATAATCTGTAACTTATTATTGTGTGCCGGTTTGGCAGGACATAATGGAACTATTATCTATTATTAAGTTTTAACATCTGTATATAACCTATGCCCTCAATAAAGACATTCTGATTATAATAGAGTGGAAGAATTAAAATCTAAAAACAACCAAGTTTTGGATTCAATTCATTGTTTTCATTTATTTTACGAATACTATAGCATATTCTATTTCACAAAGTCAGGTTGGTCTTGAATGTGTGTGCATAAGCAATAGCTGTGATAGCGAGCACACATTAAATACATAAAAAAACTGTACGTGAACTTCCACATACATCCAGGAACAGCCGCCTTAGTGAGATAGAACAGCTATACAAACATGCACTGGATTGAACAGTTGCTATGATGAAGTAGCAGTGCTACGGCGTAGTAGTGATGCTACGTCGTAGCAGTCATCAAAATACGCTGCGTCTATTAGATTACATATTTTATTTATTCTCGGTTTGAATTATCTTTTCAGATCCAGGTAGTGAAAAATCTTTAATAAAAAAAAATAAAAAAAATTGTTGCCCTACGTAATTAATGCATAATGACATCATAAATAATTGAATATGAATTTCAAAAGGTGGCACATGTGTGTGTGTGTGTATGTGTCCTGAGAACTTTGGATATCAGTATTAAAAAGATATTTTTAAAGTTTATGTTTGAATTGTTCTGTGTCTGGGTGTAATTTATCTATATATGTATGTATTTAAAAATATATAAGTATGTTTATCATTTGTCTAGTACCCATAACACAAGCTCTGCTTAGCTTGGGACTAGACAGCGTTGTGTGATAGTTGTGGAATATTATTATTATTATTATTATTATTATTATTATTATTATTATTATTATTATTATTATTAATTACATATGTTCCGTTTTCGAGGTTGCATGTTCAATTACAACCATGCCGAAACAACAAGTACCGTTTTTAATTTTCGAAGCATTACGGAAATAACAATTAAGAACAAAGTTGTTGAAAGTCTGGACACTCACCGTGATCATGTTGCTGGAAAGGTTCAAGTGTTTCAAAGCGACGAATGATTTCATCGCCACCGTCGGGAAGTCCGTTATAAAGTTTTCTGAGAGGTCCAATTTCTGCAAATTCTCTGCTCCTTGAAAAACGTCGCTATTGAACTTTGAGAGCCTGTTACGGCCAAGATCAAGGGCCTGTAAATCTGCCAGACCTATAAAAGCGCCACCTTCGATTGTTGAGATCATGTTCGCGTGGAGGTCGATTTCTTCAAAAGTTTTTTGCGACACGAAGGACCCTTGTCGTATTAATGCTGGAATAGAAATTACCTTATTAGATTTGGTGTGATAAATAATATTGTTTGTAAGAGGGTCGATTCCCGAACGTTGAAAGAAATTCTGCATACGTATCTTAATCACAAACTAATCAGATACACCTCTTATTTCCTTACATGATTACAAGTATTTAACATTGATTGAAACCAAGATGAAATTGCGATTTAATTGTGTTAAGAGGTACGCGGAACAGTATGTAATGTCTCGTAAACCCCCGTTGAAAAGGAAGGATCTTTCTCCCAGACAGGTGTCGTGTCTGGTCTGGGCAACTACCCGATAGTTGATTTCAGACTATTGCATATGTTTCACAAAAAAAAAACATCTATTATCAGACAGGAGTCCATTGCCAGTAAGTTCATAAATACACATATTAAAAAAAAAACAGGACAAAATTAAATGAAATTAAAATAAAAACAGTGAAATTATAATAAATAAATTAAATCAAATCATAAATTAAAATCAGAACTAAAATTTAAATCATAATAAATAAATTAAATCAAGATCACAATAAGTAAATTAAAATCGAAATTATAAACGCGCGGAAAAATCTAATAACACATTGCAGGACAGTTTCTTTAGGGTGACATATATTTCGCTACATGTTTATGTAAACGATTTTTAAGTACGAGTATAAATATTGGCCATTGGTAATTATTTTTTCATATTCCAAACCAGTTCACCGTACAGATGTCGTTCTGTCAAAAAGGAATGACAGCTGACCCTAAGGCCTAATTCCCGCTTTATCGTGGTGGCAGATAATCGTGTAGTTTTAAGTATCGTGGCTGATATATTTAAATGGAAAAGTACACAATATATATGTGAACGACACAATTAACTGTCGTCTACGACTTTTGGGAACGGCTAGCATGACAGTCGTAAAACTATAAAAATTAGTCAAGGCTAAACCGTGACGGTAATTTTTTTATCGTTGTTGCAACTATCTGTCGTTGCAACGACAATCATTTGTTATAATGGAAACGACTAGAGACTAGAATAGAATCTTCCTGATACTTCAATAAATAGTTAAAAAAAAATAATCCAAATTGCTCAGTCATTCTCAAATGTTCGGCTTAGCAATAAATGTAGTCATTCATTTTTATTGATTACAACAAGCATGAAAGTTTTTTTTTTATTTATGACAATTAACATTGTGTTGAAAATTACATAATTATAAAATAGCAATAATAACGACAAGAATGGAAGTTTTAAAGTACCTATCAGATAACACAATACAGAACAGTTTTCAGTGGAAAACTTCTCGGCTAACAAAACGGTATCATTAAAACTGCGGTAAAACTAAATGAGGCAGTCTTTCAAGTTAAATTCTAAACTTATCGTCTCTCATTAATGAATCGGAAATGGTAGGACACCTCTTTTGTTCATTACTGAATGTCCATCAGGAGGTAACAGAGTATGATCAAGTTTAACTAATGGATTTTGATAGTTTTGATGTAGAAGTTGCGACCGAGGCAGAAGCCTGGAGTGTTATGGAGCCGAGTGCTGCAGTGACAAATTTCCAAGTGTATCAAACGACGTTTTTCAATACACTTCCGAAGAAATGAATAAACGGGTGCTGCCGGCAACTCGTGGAGGAGTCGCTTAGCGCGTATACGATAAATAAAATAAATTGCGCACTCTCGCGCGCTTTTCCGCACTAGTGCAGAAAACAGTGAATTGCGTGCCTAAAAGCGGTAGAGATAGGAGCGGGTTTTCGGGTAAGTGTATCGAAAAACAAATGTCAGCAGCTGTCGAGTAATGCACAATTCAAAAAACCTATATAGGCCGTTTTTTTAGGGTTCCGTACCTCAAAAGGAAAAAAAACGGTTAACGAAAAAAAGGTACGGCCGTGTATGTCACAAAAAACGTATATTTTGGGAACCAAAATTTACTATTTTTATATGTACTTCCCGTTGACCTAGAATCCTGAAATTTGGCATGAAGCAAGGTCTCATAGCACAAGTATAGAAAAAAACTAAAAACTGTAAAACTTTTAATACGATTCGGGAAAAATTTTCGTAACTCAAAAACGTTGTTTTCGTTTTTTCGTAATCTGAATCTCAATTCGGGAATAGAACTGTTTTTAACAGACTTCATTGGTTTCATGTTCGGCTGAATGTATTTTTTTTATGTATGTTCACCGATTTCTCGTTCAATTGTGGATCGATTTTGTTTTTTTTTTTTATTGATAGGTAATCCTGGTTGTTCCATAGAAATGTTGTTGTGATATGATGATGAACTTCGAAGATATGGAACGGAACTCCTCATAGCATCACAGCAGAACTGTCGTAACAAATAAAAGTGCTTTGTTTATACGTGCAGTCGGTGACTGAAGAAAGAGGGGGAGGGAATATATCGAACTGATCTGATGATGAAGCGGTAAGTTAGGCACCGCAACTCTGTAATAAATCAATGTAACCTATTGTATCGTGTTTGAGATTAATAGAATTGTAATGAGATGCACCCTGGCTATAAGGTACCATCGTGCTAATCTGATGATAGAAAGTAGGCACGAAAACGTAATAAATAAAACAATGTATCCAAGCCGTAGCTTGGCTTATTAGAATCGTCATGCAATGTTTCAATGATTAAATTCTATAGGTAATTTCTTGCATACTTTAAGTTTGACTGCGGGGACTTTTTAGTTGTGGTACCGCAACTAAAAAGAATAAAAATAAAAAACTTATTACAAAAAAAATACAATAAAAAATCACAAAAAAGCAAAATAATTTTATTTCTGGAAATTGGTGTTAAATAACGAAGAGACTAAAAACTATTGTAGAAACATCGACTTCCGAAATTAAAATTATTTTGCACATTTTAGTGTTTATTTTATGTTGAAGTCGGTTGTATTTTTTTTGTAAAAAGTTTTTTTCATAGGTAAGTTTGTACAGAACCCTCAATGCGCGAGTCCGACTCGCACTTGGCCAGTTTTTTCAAAGGTATCTCACTATTTAAACAAAAAAACAAATCATTTATTTAACCTGTAACCCTTTGGAAAATTTGAAACTGTTTAAAAAATCACTTTCTAGTTTCCTTAGAAACCTCATTCGTAAAGAATAAAAATAAATCTTACCTATTCTATTTTCTCGGAGCGACAGAACTTTCAAGGCTTGCGGTCCGTTCAAGGAAGATGAAGGAACATAGTTCATATTATTACGGTCCAGTCTCAAGATCTGTGGAGAAAACTTATGTTTACTAAGCAAACTTTAACTTTTGTGTTTACGTTTGGTTAGTTGGAGGAAGCGCATAGCATCCGGGCACTGTATGCCATATTCTTGGACAAGCTTAACTTTATCGGAAAACTATTTTAATCATCAGCTTTAGAGACTTTAGTCAGGTGTGCAAAGTATATGTGCTCACAACAGTCATAATCAGGCAAGAGTTCCATTGCTGTACATAGGCCTTTTCTCTAGGCGGGCCTCGTGCATATTGGTGGATGTCACAAGTCTTCGAATTTTTGGTTCAAGGACATTCCGGTTTCCTTCAACTTGTTGTGTGAGCAGTGGCGATAAAATTAACGACATAAAGCAAAGCGCCTGCATATAATGTAAATCATAATCAGCCTTATAATTTTCCTAATGCTGAGACTTTGGCCACCTCTCTAAGAGGGGTAATGGGCCGTATATGCTGCTACAATGGGCTTCCCTTAAAACGGTAAAGGAAAACAATGTGAGGAAACCGGCATGTCCTAGAATCAAAAATTAGAAGACATGTAATATCCACCAACCCGCACTGAGCCCGCGTGGAAAGCGCCTGCCTGAGTTTGAATCTGCGACGTAGGTACGAGTCGAGATCATTCACAGTCTTTCTTCAAGAATTGCTTCAACGAGAATATTCACTATGAAAAAATACTATTCAGCAAAAGACAACTGACAATTGAAAATAAAAATCGATCCAACTAACCTTCAAAACTTCACAGCCAATCAAAAGGCCTTCTTCCAACCCTCGGATACTGTTACCACTTAGATCCAATTCCTCCAAAGCTGGCAAGTTATGGAGTTCAGCGGTAGAGAAGATAGGGTTTAGGTTGTCTCCAAGCAAGTTGTCTGATAAAACCAGCCTCGTAATATTTCCTCTCACTCCAGCCAGGAGTCTGTCGGGTAGTCTTCGTAGACTGTTGTGGGAGAAGTCCAATTCTTTTAGAGGAAGACCGTAGGATGAAAATATCTGAAAAGAAACGGACAAAAATTAGATTCAATATTATGATACCACTATGAGTACAATTTATGAGAAAACTTATTTTTAATTATAATTAAATTCTAATTAAATGATGTAACTTAAGTGTGACGGCGTGGGTAAAGAATGACTAAAAGGACTTGGGGTAGGCCTTCCAGACATCCTCTGCCCAGCTGTGGATCAATAATGGCAAAAAAAATAAAAGTTAAGTCGCTCGCAATTTATTTATGTCTATAGTTTTTCTCGCACATAAATGATTAGTATCTCAATATAGACTCTCACCTCCGTATTTTATGCACATGACCAAAGTGTTCTATTCAAATTTACTACGGAAGCAAATTATAAACTATTTAGATCTATGAATAATCATTTCTGATATAGATGTATTTATCTATTGCAATAGTACAAAATCCCAAAACCCAGGGCATTATTTATTTCTAGACTAACAAAATTTACGGAATTGAGTAGTGTTAGTTTTTAAGGCAAAGAAAACAAAAGTGTAATAGCGGTAGTTCCGTATAACTTACTAGGAACCCAGTCAACGGGAAAGGTCAGTGAGTTTCCGAAGTTGATGCAACTTTATTATAGCCTACTCATCTACAGTTCTACACTAATATTATAAAAAGAAAGATTTATATTTTTGTTTGGAGGGACTAGGTGGACCGATGACCTGGTAAGGGTTGCGGGACTCTGCTGGTTACGAGATGCACAGGATCGTACATTTTGTTTAGTGTGTTTATTTATTTCTTTGTTAGTATACTGAAAAACGACGTTTGATATACGTGGAAAGTCACTGCAACACTCGGCTCCATAACACCCTCTCCTGCGACTCGGGCAATTTTCACCTCAGTTGCAATGGCGAACTTTTTCCACTTATATCAAAATTTTATTAAATACAATAAAATAAAATGCCCTACAAACTATAAAAAATATATCTAATTGGCTTAATGATTGCAAGCCTAACAATCAAAATATTTTCCTCTCAAAGGCCACAAATTGTTACTCGCATACAGCCCGTACTTCAAAGTTAAATAGAGTTGATTTTTGCTTGAAGAAAATTGAATATTGAAGACGGAGCGCTTAACCCGAATGTCCAATAGTTTCCGAACTTATGATCACGAATATATTATCTGAAGACTGAAGTGCCCAATGACAATACCACTGGATAGTGCTAAGTCTGCTGAATGGAGAATTGAAGATTATGAATTTTAAATAGGTTTCTGTGTAATACTCAAGTTTTCTGCTCAGACAATTTAGATGATGTCAGTTTGACTTAAGAGTCTTCATAAACGCCAAATACTACAATAAGATAAATCGTTATTATTTATGCACTAATCATTTCAGCTGAAAGACGTCCACTGTTGGACATAGGCCTCCCCCAAATGTCGCCATAATGACCGGTCCAGTGTCTCGCATCCATCGGATTCCCGCGACCCTCACCAGGTCATCGGTCCACCTTGTGGGAGGCCTTCCAACGCTGCGTCTTCCAGTACGTGGATAGTTTTATGATACTGTCGAAAATATTCGTTTTCTTTTTTTTATTGATTTTGCCTCACATTAGGAATTACTCCTAGACTATGTCGTGGGCGCATTCACAAGCATTATACAAGATTCCCAGACCCGCGACAACCATCTTTAGGCCTTATAAATATTTGTTCCATGCGGGAACCGAACCCCAACGCTGCCTTTCGTCCCCATCGACCATATCTGTTCTGCGAGCAATGTGCCCTGCCCACTGCCACTTAAGTTTGGCAATTCTTCGGGCTATTTATGCACTAGGAAAGTGTTTTTAAGAGTAAGCGTTTTTAATATTGTTCACTGATGCGCAGACTCATAAAGCAGAAAAAAGTTGCTCGGTCAAAAAGCTCAGTGAAGGGGAGCACCATGAATGTCATCCTAAAAGTATCCTACAATAGTTATTTTTAATAAACTGCATGTATTATATGGAGCTTCATAAATCACTTTTATTTTCAAATTAATATGTACCGATTTGTTTTTGTGATGACCTATTAACATAGTGGTTTATGGAAAGTTAGTACTAATACTAACACACTATGAATATTTTTATATTACTAAGTCCCAGCAGTGGAAATATTATTAGGCTGATTATACTATGATAAGCTATCTCTACATCACTACTTTTTTTGTTATTGATACCTATGAATTCATGCTTTTTTATACTTAAAAAATAAACTGTACGTAATATACATACTAAGGCCAGAAAATTGGAACGTGTCTCAGATTAGGAAAAAAATAACATATTTTTATTTTGAGAAAGTTATCGCCTTATAAAAAAAAATAACATACAAAATACCGATAAAGTGAGTGAACATTCAGAAACAAATTATAAACAGATTTACCTTGTGTGTAGGAGGCTCTAGCTGTACTAACATAAACATAAAAAAATATATATTCACGAAGTAGGTTGAAATGGATAGCTGGTGTGATGAAAATGAATAACGTGAGTGATAAGTATATCAGTGACTAAAAATAGAAAGGGAATCGTTTGTCTTGGTATAGTCATTAGAAGAGGAAAGTGTTCTTCGAAAACTTTGATGAAACGCATGTTACTAAAAGAGTTATGAGTAATACATGTGAGTGGTTGGACAAGGAGAGGGAGGCCAAAGAAAAGATGATTGTGTGAGAAGTGATATGAAAGAAAAGAGTTAGTGATAGCGTGACGGATGATAGAACTAAATGGCAGAGTACCCAGAAAGGTAGAAAAAAACGTGTTGGCCTGATCCCAAATAAGTCGGGACAAGGCCAGGAAGATGATGAGGTTGATAATACGAATTTATGTTTTGAAGAAAGAAGAGTTTTTTATTGGAATTAATCCAGAGAAAGCATAAAATTAAAAATCAAATTCTATAACTTTTTTTTTGTTTGCTCATTATTTTTAATAATGTAGTATGGGTATGATCAAATAACTTATCCAGCTTTAAGTGGTGGGGATTAAGGAGGCGAGAGGTGAGGAAGTGTCAGATTTTTATAAATTAAAACCTACCTGTGTTCCTTCAGTTGCCCTTTCCGCAACCGGGATTATCACCATCATCATTTCAACCGAGAGACTTCCACTGTTGGACATAGGCCTCCCCCAAATGTCGCCACAATGAACGGTCCTGTGCGCCCCGCAACTATTGGATTCCCGTAACCCTCATCAGGTCATCGGTCCACCTCGTCCTCGGCCTTTCAACGCAACGTCGTACGCGGTCGCCACTCCAGAACCTTTCAGTCCTAGCGGCTATCTGTTCTGTGAGCAGTGTGACCTGCCTACAACCACTTAAGTTTTGCCCGCGAATATGCGAATATAAGATTATTTTCTACTTTAATCTATTATAATAATATAACATAACATTGCACAACTATCACACTACGCCGTCTAGTCCCAAGCTAAGCAGAGCTTGTGTTATGAGTACTAGACAAATGATAAACATAGTTAAATATTTCTAAATATATACATATTATAGTTAAATTGCATCCACCAACCCGCACTGGGCCCGCGTGGTGGATTACGGTCCATTCCCTCTCCCAGAGAGGAGGCCTGTGTCCCAACAGTGGGAACATTATAAGGCCGACTATGCTATGCTATGCTACGCTACATCCAGACACAGAACAAATGATCGTGCTCATCCCACAAACATTTGTATTGGGTGGGAATCGAACCCACGACCTCCGGCATAGCAGTCAGGGCCACTAACCACTAGAACAACAGGCCAGTCACTTTAACTCGGGCAAAGCCGCAGGCAGATGCTAGTATGTAATACAAGCAAGATTCATTACTCTTCTATGTTTACTTTTAATACTGAACGCTGAAAAGTTTAAGATTTACCCAAATATTTTTATAGCATTATTACTTTGAGCTTGAAAGTTGACTTAGCTTTCATAAAGGTTTACATTAAGGATATGTTGTATAACAGATTTATGTTTCAACTTTTATTACGAGTAATTTTTCATCCAAAAACGCTTCATATTATTTTTAAATAATCATTGCTTTTAATTTTAAAATATTGATTGTAATTTTACTATATATTACCACACAATTTTAACAATTATTTTTTTATTTTTTATTGATAGGCTAGCGTTTGACCACTATCTTACCTGATGGTAAGCGATGGTGTGGCAAGACAAGAGTGAATAGGTTACTTTTAGGCAAGCGCCTAAAAGTAACCTATTCACTCTTGACTTAAGACCCCTAGGTTGTAGCTATCACAGTTAAAACACAGATTCCGGCAGGGAATTCCACTCTTTAGCTGTACGCATTATGAATGTGGTCCCAAAACGCTTTGTACGTATGGGTGGGATGTCCACCATGTACCGACGGTGCAACGCCGTACGTCTAGTGGTCCGATGATGGATCGGACTTGGTGGAATTAAATTGTGCAATTTCAACGCACACTCCCAGAAGAATAACATACCGAGCTATTTCAGTAGCTATACTGAATTTGTATTTGTACCAAATTAATGACTAATAGCTTTGCCTCTTATTACATGTCTTAAGATAAACATGGCTAATCATAAGTAGGTAGATGTACTCAACATTGCTATCTACATCTCCGAATATTACAGGCCCAAGGTCCATCTCTATCATAACTATCGAAATATCACGTGATCAACACTAAATTTTTTTTTTTAAATAATCGTTATTATAAGCGGGTTTGCGGATGGCGAGCAATAGCTAACTATTGCTATTGCATCGGTGTCCGGTAAGGACCAAGCCCGTGTCCGAGTCGTTTTCCACGTGCGTCTCAAAGAGCTTCGTGATAGTTCGAAGGGTTTTAGTCAGAAAAAGTCTAAACTCCCTCCTTCTCACTCCACCCAGAGCGAGAGGAGTCATTTAATGATTTCCCATGTAAAAATGGTATCGACGGCGCGTAGTGTGAAGTGTCCGACGCACGTCCCATGGAGATGTCAGCAAAACCGTAGGGGGCCCAATAGGGTCGAAGCCTACTGGGGCAATAAGTTGTGCGAAAAAGAACCAAAAAGCAACAAAGGAACATAGGAGTGGGTTTTAGTCAGTAAAAGTCTGACACGTGGGAGAGCTGAGCGGGAGAAGTCATAGGATGATTTCCTGATAAAAAAAAAAACGTAAAAAAAAGGTTTAATATTACTTAGTCTACTCTAGTTTCTATAGCGTTGCGTTGTTTTTTTTTTAATTGTTGATACAACCCAACGAACTCCCTACTAATCAAGCTACGAGTAGTCCTGGTCTGGAGCGAGGAGGAATGTCAGGCGGTCACCTCCTTCTGCGAAGCGGTAATGCTAGCGAAGGAAAAGGCCGCACGTGTGAGGGAACGAAGGTCCTCACGCCCCAGCCACCAAAATTCCGACCCCGACTACCAGCCACGGTAGACGCGGGCTTGCGGACGTCGAGCAATGGGTAGCTCGCCGACCGGCCGTACGGTTATTAACCGGACCGAGCCCAGTCGCCAACAGCTCGTAGTACGCTCTCCTCAAAGAGATGCCAGCAAACCATAGGTGCCCAGCAGGGTCGATGCCCGCTAGCTAGAACCGTGGGGAATTTCCAAAAAGAAAACCCGTAGTCCAAAAACGCACAGGGCAACTGAAGGACGCAGGTGTAGTTTTAGCCAGTAAAAGTCTGACACACCATCTCGCTCCACCACGTGCGCGAGAAGTCATTGGATGATTTATTTAAAAAAAATAGTGTTGTGTTGTTCTTTTAAATTGTTGATACAACCCAACGACCTCCCTACTAATCAAGCTACGTGTAGTAATTAGTCAGGCAGTCATTCCAGAGACACGTAGACAGTGACGATTAGTAATGTTTGATGTATTCGTAATCGAATTACTGGCACAGTCGTGACAGTCTAATAGTTAATTAAATGTAATCAACTAATCACCATATTTGACGAGCCGAGTAGCGGTATACAGATTGTGCTTTGTTGTGAGGGGTTCCAAATTCAAAATGATAGGTTCGTTATATGATCTATGGCCTAGTCGCTCTTAAGATCACTGAAGAATGATGCAAGGGTTTCTATGAAACCTAAAATAGGTAAATATGAGCTGAATACCCAATACTACAAATTTTAAATCTTTAAAATTATCATTCACTACTTCCGTTTAGTATTATATTTTAAGATGTGAAATCATCAAATGACTTCTCCTGCTACATTGGAGCTAAAGGGGCGTGACAGATTTTTACTTATTAAATCCACTTATGTCCTTCAGTTGCCTTTTGCGATTCAGGACCACTAAGAGCATCGGTTTCACTGGGCCCCTACGGTTTTGCAGAGATTACTTTAAGGTGCGCGTGGAACTTCACACGCCGTCCACTTGGGCTCGATTCGGCTTCCCAGACTGCCGAACGGTGAGCTAACCATTCCTCGTTGTCGGCAATCCCGCGCACGCAACGGCCGGGAATTACACTGCGACTCGTCTCTCGTCTCCTATGGCGGTAGCTGGGCGTGAGTATATCCGTTCACTCACTGTTGCGACCATCTGACCATATACGACCATATAGTAATAAAAATGGCCAGTGCGTAATGGGACCATATAAAATATGATTACAGCTAGAACTAAATTAGATCGACGCACACGTATAACATGCCAGATTTGTACGTAGAACGACGTCGCATGGCGTGGATCAAGTGTAGCTCTACAAGTCTAATTTCCATATAAAATGTATGGAGACCGACGCGCCCAGAACGGCGTGTGTGGTACACGTGGGCGCAGTGTAGTTCTAGCTTAAGCCTTATTTTTACGTTCCTCTAAATATATCCATGAGTGTACCCACTATAATAAAACTTCCTTGTCATAGCTGTGTGTAACTAAAACATTCCGACGAAACTCCTTAAAAACACCTCTTACTATTCATGAAAACTTTAGCAAAATGCTTTCAGAAACTTTATTTAATATAATAGAATCGGTCATTAGACATGCAAAAAGTATTCCGAAGTTGTCTTCGTCCGCGTAAAGTTCTGCAAAAACTATACGAAGAGTTGGTAAACTGAACTACGTTTATAAGCGACCGACATTATATTCATATTAGTTAAGAATCGGGCTATATTAAAATCGCCTTATGACACTTTAGTTGATCGTTTCATGGCAGAATTCTTTTACGAGAGTTAAACAGTTTTTTTATTCTTTTGTTGGAAGTAATTTGTCATGAAATGCTGCTGTCTGGAAGAAATTAACTTTAGTAATATCCTACTAGCAGACTAATATTATACTTCGACATTTTTACCAATGAAATAATTTCATTAAACCCCGATCGTTCGCTCTCTCATTGTCTTTCTATTGTGTCTCTAATTACGGTATTCGAAAGGTTGAATAGGTAACTAATCTTATGTGTTTTAAAATCAAAATATGTTTTATATTAATGTAGTGATTGAATGAATCTCAAAGTGTTGCAGCATCTGAATAGTGTTATTAAATGTACCTGTAAATTCTCAGTGCCCCGTAATGTTGGTGATCCTAATAAATAAATAATGTTGAAAGTTTAGTATATGTGTGTGTATGTCTGTTACTCCTTCACGCTCAAACGACTGAACAGATTAGGATGAAATTTGGCGTTCAGATAAGCCATTTCATGAAATGGCATTTAAGACACTTTTTATACCCAGAGTATGTTCTCCTGGGATAAAATCAAACTTTTACTCGAGTGAAACGCTGGTAGAAGCTAGTATGTGAAAATCTGAACGTTTAAATGCTTGGTAATCAATCACGCTTCAACGACTCAACGGATTCGGTTGAAACTGCGTCTTGAATTAAGACAGGGTATATCGGTTTTTTTTTAGATGGGAAATCATCCGATGACACCTCCTACTCTAGGGTAGAGTAGAAGGGCGTATCAGACTTTTACTGACGAAAACCCACTTCTATATTCCATCTTTGCCTTGCATTCCAAGACCACAGGTTTCCTTTTGGGAAGCGAACCCATGGCCCCCTAGAAGACCGTGAAAAACGAGGAACTACGTTCCCTTGCGCTAATCCAAAGTTTCATGAGAGCAAAGCCACTGGCAGGAACTAGTAGGTAAAAAAAGCCCAAACAGCTTTAATTATTCCTGGTAAAAACATCAGAAACACATTTACTATTAGACAGTTCTACGGATTCCCGATAATTCTCATGAATTTTGTCAGTATGAAACTGGCCTTTGACGCAAACACACACACACACAGTAGAGGGAATGTGGAATATGGACTGTCCAACGTATTATGAAATTCCCGTTTTCATTCTGAGACAAAGCATATGCACACATTTCATCAAACAGTTCTATCATCATCTATCATTATCATGAATCGAAATTCAGCAAAATCCTTCAGCAATATTTCAACACTAGCTGCTCCCAGCGGCTTCACCCGCGTCATAGTAGAAAATTATCCCAAGGGTACATTCTCCAGAGATAGGATACTTGGTCAAACGCGAGACTATTCAGAATAAAAAAAGACATACGTTCGTTCAGCCGTTTGAGCGTGAAGAAATAACAAACATACACACTCAATTTCGCCTTTATGATCCTAGTGTGATTATACAAATCCAATATTAGATGGTCCCTGGCATTGTACATGAATTCTATTCAATGTAGGCTAGCATATACTGGCCTTTATATATCGTAGTTCTCAATACTGATATGAATCGGTATAAATTCAGGCGCGTATGCTTTCTGATGCCACAATAAGGGTAGCTACGTCAGATAAAACAAATGAGGCGATAAATACGAACAGCGCGCTGAAATGGGAAACGCCGCATGATTCCACAAATTGATTGTGCATTTTTAATATAAATGGCTGTATTATGCTCTTTAAATACTTAATCAGTTTTTAATTAATATACGAGTAGTTTTATTAATGTATATCTTTATGACATCTCATTGAGGCACGTGTGGTACGCTAAGCGCCGTCTACAACCCGTGCTTGGTACGGACGGTTACCGGACGTTCGGACGGCGAGCTACCCATTGCTCGTCATTATTAATTTAAGATTAGATTATACAACTTTGAAATAAAATTTATCTGAAAAATAAATATATATTGGTTTGTCCTTCATGACGAAGACCTCATGCAAGCTAATAAAGATTATGCAAGCAAGTATCTAGACTGTTTAGAGAGGTTGTCCACGTATACGATTTGGATTCAACGATCATCGAATGTGATCTCTCTCTGTCACTCAAGGTTTGCTGAGAGAAAACTCATTGTTGAGTTAAGCTCGTCTTTGTACATAAATGATCAAATCAATGTATTAAGGTAACGTTTTGTTTTTTGTGTGTACAATAAATCATAGTATCAATATTCGTGTCAGTCAATGGTTCAATTGCCTCGAGCTCAGGGAGCAGCTCTCATTAGGCAAGCCTTGCTTACCCTGGTAGATCGACACATGGGGCTGTTGTTATTTCATCCATTCAGTCCTATTCACAACCAATCACGATGGAACCACAATAAAAGCAACACATTTGGAAGTAGTACGGCTAGCAAATCATGCAATCAGTCCACTCGTTCCGTCCGGCGGCTTCGGTTATCAGATCATGAACGATCGCATGTTGATCTCGCAAATAGAAATCATACGCATACCGCGATAATGTGAACTAATTTGTACCAATTTATCTTGTGTATTAGGTGAAAATTGTGCTGTTTGAATTGTAATAGTTTGTATAAACATGTTATAAATATTTTAGTCTTAAGAAAATTTTATGAATCAGACCTAAAAGGAAAGTTAACTAACCAGTTTATCGAAAAAAATGGTTTTTATATCTATACTATCTGACCCAGCGAACTTTGTACCGCCTAATAGTAAGGACAACGTCATCTACTGACATTATCAGAACTGCCTCATTCATTTTATAATGATACTTTAATTAGAGGTAGCGTTGTATTCGGATTTTTATTCGTGATTTTTTCCATTATTTCTCACCGTTTAAACCTTCCCTGGACTATCTCAAATATTTCAAGACCAAAATTAGCCAAATCGGTCCAGCCGTTTTGGAGTTTTTGTGAGACGAACAAATAGCTATTCGTTTATATATATAGACAATTGTTTTTAAACTTTTTATTTCGACGTTGTTTTTAGAAGATTTGGTATATCGCGGCAAAGAATGGGTTACTTTGTGACAAGGAAATATTTTGCCGACTGGACAAGTAGTTTCCAGATTCAAAATTCAAAGCATTTTGTTTCAAATAAACTATTTACAAGCAGTTTTGAAATGTCAAGAAGTTAGTCAGAAAAATTATGCTAATTGCACATTCCAAATCATAGATCTCTATAGAGAATAATGTTCAAGATATTCTATGTAGGTATATTATCTTTATGAAAGACAAATAGTTTGGTTTTAGATATTAATCAAATCAAAATCTAAGAAGACAAGGAAATAGGAATATACTTTTCATGCTACATTTCATAATGAAATAAAATAAAACAACATCATACGATATAGCAAGGAAAAGCATACAGAAGAAAATACAATTTACAGATGGTGATATACCAAGAAACGAAAGGTCGCAAGTCCAAGCCGTTTTATCTCCAGGGAGATATTTAGAGCTCCATCGGACTAACGTCCCATTTGAAAACAGCAAGGGTGGCTTGAATTTAAAACAGATACATGTTCTGATTTCAAAATGTAGATAACCTTTAGCATTAGTATTACGATGTTACAAACGGGTACGTTCTCACGACGTGAGCTGACCTATCTAGTCATAATTTATATTTGTAAAAATAATTTTCGAAAGAATTGTAAACGTTTTAAAAGATTTTTTGGAATCCGTTTAATAATGTGAGATATTAATTAAATGGATAAAAATTTAATTTTTATGAAGTCGCACATAATAAGTGCCAAATTGACTATCGGTATATCGAAGTGCTGAAGTGTTTGTACAAAAACGCCACTATGTCAGTCCGACTACAAGACCACACCTCGAAACCTATCCTCTTGCAGCGGGGCGTGAGGCAGGGAGACGTTATTTCTCCGAAACTGTTTACGGCAGCAATGGAGGATGTCTTTAAGGTTTTGGAATGGAAAGGGCTAGGCTTTAATGTCAATGGCGAGTACATCACTCACCTTCGATTTGCCGACGACATAGTAGTCATGGCTGAGACTACGGAGGAGCTCAGTACAATGCTTGGTGACTTCAGTAGAGCTTCCGAAAGAGTGGGACTTAAAATGAACATGGACAAAAGCAAAGTCATGGTAAACAGCCATGTAGCACCCACTCCTATCAAGATCGGGGACTCTACACTCGAAGTTGTAGATGACTACGTTTACCTGGGACAGACGATCCAGTAGGGAAGGTCTAACTTCGAGAAAGAGATCAACCGTCGAATCCGACTCGGTTGGGCAGCGTTCGGGAGGCTGCGCGATATCTTCTCGTCCAATATACCACAGTGTCTCAAGACGAAAGTCTATGACCAGTGCATGTTACCAGTGATGACATATGGCTCCGAAACGTGGTCGCTTACAATGGGCCTCATCAGAAGACTTAAAGTCACCTAAAGGGCAATAGAAAGGGCTATGCTCGGAGTTTCCTTGCGTGATCGAATCAGGAATAAGGATATCCGCAAGAGAACCAAGGTTACCGACATAGCACGAAGAATCGCCAAACTAAAGTGGCAATGGGCAGGGCACATTGCTCGCAGAACAGATGGCCGTTGGGGCCGAAAGGTTCTGGAATGGCGGCCACGTACCGGAAGACGTAGCGTTGGAAGGCCTCCTACAAGGTGGACCGATGACTTGGTAACGGTTGCGGGAGTCCGATGGATGCGAGACGCACAGGACCGTTCATTGTGGCGAGACTTGGGGGAGGCCTATGTCCAGCAGTGGACGTCTTTCGGCTGAAATGATGATGATGATGATGACATAATAAGACCACGATAATTGTCTAGCAGGACCTTTGAAAGGCATACGAGGGGCCTAAACCAACTCGCAGCGGCCCCTTCGACAATTTTAGTGGAACGTGGTACCAACTGACTATTATCCCTGTACATGCTATGCTAGTTAGTGCACCTACACCCCGGTTGGCGGGAAACTATTGCGACATAAGGAAAACAAAGATATAGTTTGGCGGCTATAGTTTTGGGAGGCTCAAGTGAACTGGTTACCAAGGGCTATGTTAAAACTATGGCCCCTGCCTGAACAATGCTATTAATATACATGGATAAAAAGGCAAGGGACGACTTGCACACTCAATAAACGGGCCCCCAAACACGATCACTAGTATTATTATTATTCTTATGAGCCTGTTGTGTCCTACTGCAGGGCAAAGGCCTCCCTTCCATCCACTCGTCTCTGCCCTTAGCTACTTCTAGCCAATCCTTTACGTAGGAGTCCAACTCGTGCCGCCACCTCCTCCTGGGCCGGGATCCAGTCAACCTTCGCCCAATTTCGTTGCGACATACGGTAGAGGTGGCCTGCCAAGTACCTTTTTCATTTGGCGTCTGAGTTGCCTACGTCTGCGATTTGTGTTTTGGAACGAAGGATATGCCAATATTTATTTAATGACGATAAATTTATATCTCTACTTAATCCTAAAGTTAAATAATTCCGCATCATTAAAAGATTTTAATGCTTTACTTCTTCAGAACATTCAAACGTTCAAAGCTAAAGTTCGCGAGCACATACGTAAAAAGTTGGTAGTAGTATCATTACAGTGCTAATGTTCTCTAATTGACTATTTTATATAATTAAATATATATGCATGTATTTAGTTATTTTTTTTTAATTCGTGATAGGTTCGCGATTGACCGCTATCTCACCTGATGGAAAGTGACAATGCGGTCGACGATGGAGCGCGCTTACCTAGAAGCAACCTTTTCACTCTTGACTTAAAGATTCCCGGGTTGTAGCCATCAGGAAACACAGATTCCGGCAAGGAATTTCACTCCTTAGCTGTACACACAATGAATATGTTCCCAAGACGTTTTGTGCGTATAGGTGGGATGTTTACCATGTACCGGTGGCGCATTGTCGTACGCCTGGTGATCCGATGATGGAACGAGCTAGGCGGAATTAGGTTATGCAATTCCAACGCGCACACTCCCCGAACTGCAACCGGTAGAAAACCGACAGGCTAGCAACTCGGCGTCGATGCTCAAGACTTTGAAGCTTCGACTCAACGAGTGGATCATTGCCAATGATCCTCCTATTATTCGTTTAAAAATATATTATATTGTACTTTTGGTTTATTTGTATGCCTTTATATCCGCTTTTTTTGTCTGAATATTGTACCCACTTACGTGTAGAAAAGAATGGTAGAAAATGCCTATTGCATTTATGTATTAAATAAATATTAATAATATAATTAAACCATTCACTTCTTCATAGATAACCAATCCAATCCAATTAAATAAATAAAAACTCAACTAACCTGTGTAGGCAAAGTCTGCTGCCCAGCAAACCTCTGACTAAACGATATGATAGGCGCTCCATAAGGTAAGGTCGGGAAATCACCAGGGAACACGACCCGGTCGCAGTTCATAAGGATCCTCAACTGGAGTGCTCGGTCCACCTGCACCTTGCACCGGCAGGGGTACCGGAGGTCATCGTTGAGTTCTGAGCAGGGGACCCATTGTTGCTGTCCCACGATGTAGGGGATCGTGAAGAGAAGTAGAAGGAGCCGCATTTTATCCTGGAACAAAAAAACGTTGCGGTATTATAAATCACTACATAGTATAAAACAAAGACGCTTCCCGCTGTCTGTCCATATGTATGCTTAGATGTTTAAAACTAAGCAACGGATTTTGATGCGTTCTGTTTTTAATAGATAGTGATTCAAGAGGAATCCTCCTATTCCTTTTTTCTGACCACGTGACTGAGCGTTGAGATGACGTCAGAATAAAGGAATCGGAGGCGTGGTCCACTCGAGGCGATCGACAAAAAGAGAATCGAAACGAAACGATTGTAACTTGGCTAGGGGGGCAGAACTGTATAACTGAACTATTAAAGGGATAGAGCTATATAGGTATAACTCTATCCCATTAACAGTTTGGTTTAGGTCGAAAAATGGATTGCATTAGAGCGCACAACCTCTCTGTCAAGAGTGCACGACTAAAAAGAAGAAGTATTTGAAGTAACCTGTGTGAGTTTATTAACATCCAAAAAATCCATTAACCTATTAACATAGCTTTTATCTGTGTAATCTGTATTCTAATTTGTATCTTTATAAATATTTTAGTCAAACCAAATAATTACTTTTTCCATATAAATATTTTATCAAAGAATCCACTCATAAAAATGAATGTCTCAATAACTCAATGTTTACACTTTTTATTTGAGCTCCGAGTAAACCCATCGCTGGTCATTATCATAAACAAAACGTCGATATCCCATAAACAAACGTATCGCTGTGGAATTGCTAAAATTGGCCACGTCAATATTCTGCGATTCTGAGTTTTGACACTGATAGAATTATTTATTTATTTCATCTTTATGTACAGTTGTGGTAGATTTATGTACATAAATGGACTTAATGCAACTAGGCATTGGCTATCTGTCAACCTTAGGGTTACAAAAAAGAAACGAAAAAAAAATGTAAGAGGATTTAAAGTAATAGTTCTAATTTTGCGATTGCAGGAAAAATTACTCTTAGTTTTTATTGAATGATTACTACAGGAAATAGACACCCACAAGGTAGACCGACGACCTAGTGAGGGTCGTGAAAAACTGATGGATGCGAGACACACAGGACTGGTAATTGTAGCGACATTTGGGAGAAGTGTATGTCCAGCAGTGGACGTCTTTCATCTGAAATGACGATGATGGAAGGAAATAGAAACCAACTACAAAGCGGACTTTTAATTATATAGAAGCCTCTTAATCTTATATATATAAAAATAAATAGCTGTTCGTTAGTCTCGCTAAAACTCGAGAACGGCTGGACTGATTTGGCTGATTTTGGTAATGAAATATTTGAAATAGTCCAGGGAAGGTTTAAACGGTAAGAAAAAATTGAAAAAAAAAACACGAAAAAAAGATCCGAATACAACGCCATCTCTAATTAAAATGTCGTTATAAAATGAATTATGCTGTTCTGGTAATGCCAGTAGATGGCGTTATCCTTACTATTAGGCGGTACGAAGTTCGCCGGGTCATCTAGTAAATATATAATAGAGAAGCATCGCTTAGTAGATTGTCACAGTGACCTTGTTGCAACGCCAAAGATTGGTCTAAATCTCAGAGTGAAATCTTCTATATCAATGTGGTATAGTGCACATGTCCATTCAGTTTAGACGCTGACTATTACCAACTATCTCAACTTTTATCAAACAACTTCTACAAGGAGAAGGTTTCCATTCGAATGGATATTTTTTTCTTCAACAACAATGTCATACAGAAAAAAAATATAACCTTTTTTTCTGAAAAGTTGCAAATTCCAACTTAGGTCTACTTAGAAGCTTACCGGGGAAATGTACCTACTAAAGAAGTAAAATGCTCGTAAACAAGGACGACGGCAAAATTTACGGTCGGACCTTTATTTATATCGTATTAATTTTTATAGGATCAATGTCGAACCACAAAGGAAATTCGACGAAGGTTGTCTGGACATTTTCTGCTAAGACAATAAGACAGTGGAAGATTTCCGTGGTTCCGTAGGTGTCAATTAATTGTCTTTTCACCACAGACCACGGAATGTCCCTACTGGCAGTGTCTAGGGGCTATAGACAAAGTTATATTCCAACGACAAAATTGTCGAAACTTCTGAA
Organism: Mythimna pallens; assembly: GCA_961205895.1. Classification (NCBI taxonomy): domain Eukaryota; kingdom Metazoa; phylum Arthropoda; class Insecta; order Lepidoptera; family Noctuidae; genus Mythimna; species Mythimna pallens. The sequence goes on along the minus strand of OY540835.1, from coordinate 7,274,022 downwards.
TGTAATGTCCACGTGCCATTATAATAGCCAATCTCAATCATATACGTATTTGACTTTCACAAATTATTGTCACTGATAGAATGTCATTTTGACGTTCTTAAGATGGCAGTAATTGACTCACAAAGGCCGATGCCTACCAGGGTTTCGGGATTGTTTGTAAGAGTTACCGCGGTGGTGGATTGTAATCAGTAAAAGTCGGAAACACCTTCACGCTCCACCCAGAGCGGGGGAAATTAGTCGATGATCTAAAACTTAATAAAAAAATAATAGTCGGTGTCTTTTCGTCGTCATCATCATTTAGACCAATAGCCGTCCATTGTTGGAGACAGGCCTCTCCCAACTGTCACCTTAACGACCAGTCCTGTGCATCTCGCATCCATCGGATTCCGGTGACTCTCACCAAGTCATCGGTGCACCTTGTGAGAGGCCTTCCCACGCTGCGTCTTCCGGTACGCGGTCGTCACTCCAGAACCTTTCTCTGGGGTCTCTTAAAAGTGCGCTAAGCGCGCAACTATTTAGTATCATCTTCGCCATTTGAATCCGTCACTATCTAAACGTCATTTTTTAGAATGCGAGTAAGTAAACAATGACACGCTTTATTCTATGGAAAGTGGTGACTATGTCAACTCTAGCAGTGCAGTATCCATGCTCTGTGGTTTTCACGCTTCAACCGATTGTCTTTTCATTCAATGCTTAGTTAACTTGAACTTATTGTGTCAATGTCACAGTAGCTCGTATAGTTACAAGGTCGACCAGAAGTCAGCTGGGCTAGATCTTGTTACTTTTCGCAATAATGAAACTTTAGACCCGTGGGTGCTTTATACGTATAGCTAAGTATTTTTATTTTAAATAATATAAACTAGTGCTTGACTGCGATCCCACCTGATGATAAGCAGTGATGCAATCGTTGATGGTGAGGCGCACTAGATTATTAAGAGCCTATTCACTCTTCACTGGGCACGCGTGGTGGATTACGGCCCATCCCCTCTCCTAGAGAGGAGGCCTGAGTCCCAACAGTGGGAACATTATAAGGCCGACTATGCTATGCTATGCTATTCACTCTAGCCTTGAACACACTTATATTATAATCGGAAGGGAAGACCACAGTAGGCAATTGTCCCAGCCCTTCGATGTACGCGGTATAAACGACAAACTGAAACGCTTAGTTAGAACGTTAGATGTTAAGAATGTTAGGGTGGATACACGCCGTACGTAAGTATCTAGTATTTTACAATGATTAATATACTTAGATCTATAAAAATCATAGTCAAAATAGTGACCCTGGTGGTACTCGCTATTTTTTTACAATCAGACTAATTTCTACCAAACTTATCGTTCAAATGAATGCAAAAGCTACAGATAGAATACCTATTGTGCAACGAATGCCGTGTGTAAAACTACAACACTACACTTTCAGATGGAATACTAGTTTTATTTCCTCATACGAACGAGCTCAATCTACGTGGCTTATTCCTTTTCCAGCGATTTCCTGTGTCGAAATACACGCTAGATTTGTTGCAATAATGCGAATTGTACTAGTAGGTCGGTAATACGGACTGCAATGACGACAGTAACTTGGTTCGTTAGGTAGGTATCCTAGTTTCTGTAGCAACAATGATTTGCAAGCTTTTCTGTATTTAACAATCTGGCTTCATCGAAGGACTGGAACAATTTGCCTGCTACGGTCATCCCGTCCAATTATAATTTAAGCGTTTCAAGGCTAGAGTAAATAGGCTCTTAATAAACTAGTGCACCACTCAACGATTGTATCACTGCTTACCATCAGGTGGGATCGCAGTCAAGCACAAGTTTATATTATATTTTTTTTAAATGTCACTGCAATTTATTTATTGTTTCGGACGAAAGTCAATGAAGCTACTTTTGATTGATTCAATACAAAGTTTATAACAGTTTTACTCGTTGTAGTAAACCCGCCAATCATTGTCAAAAACATGTTATTAAAAAACCACCCACATTTGTTTAACGCAAGATATTCCAAAGTGCCACAATAAATGTCGCGAGAAAAGCCAGTTTTATTACATTGTCTGCGAAGTTTTTAGAGAATTGTCTAGACTGCAAGCGATAATTGAATGGTTAACAAGAAAAAGGGTGCTCATTTTTTGTATGAATACGTAAACTAGTCATAAGTTTAAATTGACTCTGACTTTGACGTGGATCAACAATCACAAGTTTGAAAGTCGCATTTGTTGGTTCGCGTTGTCTAACTTTTCGTTTTCTCGTTTTGATATCCAATTTATTTTTCTTCAGACGATGAAAATACTATGTTTCAAACTCTGATAATAATTTCCATTGTCTGTTATTCGAACAAATTCTCTCATTTCATACATTGTCGAACTCCCAACAGACAATAAATTAATAACTTATAAAATTTTCCGATACTTCGCTCTACCGCTAACGAGTTGTCGCATGGGGCGTCGCCATTACATACTGTGTTAGACTCTGTGTCACACCGTAATAATTTGTCTCAGAGATATGAGAGGAGCTCTCCGCGTAATATGAGAAATTCGCCTCTGTGTTCCGTAGCTGGAAAACGATCATCGTGCGAAATCCGAATGGGTAAATTATTAACGAAGCTCGATTTATGTGTAAAGTTTGTTCGATCGCGTCCGAAACTAGCATAGTTTGTTTGGAACTTCTTCCTCTCCGCCATCATCGGCTTCTCATCTCTCCGAACACAGTTTTTGATATATCCGAATACAAATTTGAACCTCTTTTCTTGGAAGTTCTTCTTAAAGTTTTGATCTTGCGGTAAATAAAAACAGGGATTTATTGAGAGTTCACCGATTTGGGTGAGGGAGATCCGGCTTATCTGTTTGTTGGTGAAAATAATTCTGTGAGGAAGTTGTTTTTATACAAACAGCGGTTGAGTTATTAATGAGCTTATAGAAATGGATTTATTTATTTTTTGTTTATTTACGAACTGTGCTTTTATAGCTTACTAACGGTATTCAGCCGATTCGTCTAACACAACACTTAAGAGGGCCCTTCCTTACTTTTCTATCGTCAATGTGAGCATGGTTTAAATGCCTGTTGTTTCAGCCAACGCAATCCAACACACTGTTTGATAAAGAGGCAACGCGAAAAACCATTGCCATTCGTTAATTCCGTCATTTACTCGAATATTTCACAAAACTTCTCCCAAAAAATACGCGTTTTTTTTAAAACCTTTAAAGTTTTTGGAAAAAAGTCGTATTATATAACGTTCACGCAAAATAGAAGATTTTCAAATGCCTTTACTGGATTAGTTTTACACTTTGTTTTGATTTCAATAGAAACCTAGATAACATCTACAAAATAAATATTTGTGTTTCCAAAATATCTGGAAAAAGATGTGTAATAACGTCATAATCACATAAGAGCGGTTATATGGAAAATGTATTTAGGATTGGCTGCTCTTAATGAACTACAATGGGATGACCATGTGACGTTAGGTCGAAGGAGATGACGGGAGCTAGAATGAACGAGCAAATGTTAGGTTCCTTTAAACCCTGCATACAGAAATAGAAGTCCGTTGGCTTATCTTACCTACGGCCATCTTCAACACATTATATGCTGAACGTACACCAATTAATATTAGTTTTACGACTTGCGACAGCCTGTCTTAAATGTAGGCTAGGCAAGTCATTTTACCTAACTGTTTGATTCTATGACTGAAATATCATTCGGGTGGCTAGTTGAATGGCGTCGTACAATATAAAGGCCAGGCTATTAATCGAAATATTCTGTCTGCTTAGAGAAATTAATTACTTTTTTCATCCCATACTGACATTGATTAGCTGACGTACGGAAATTCAATTTTTTTTTTTGTTCGGATGGACTAATACCTATTATAAATACAAATCTAACTCTGACTATCTGTTAGCTCTTCACTTTTTAACAGCTGAACAAATTTGGATGAAACTTGGTATAGGTAGATCATGTTCTGAAATAGGACATAGGATTTTTATCCCATGTATAAGTTGTCTTGAGATTATTTACTAGTTTCATGTGGGTAAAGGCGCTGTCATTTTACTATAAACCAGTATGTAAGATACGACCACTCATTTTCGTTAAACTCTGTATAAAGTTCATTTGCTTTGAATTCAAAGGAGATAGATGATAGCTTCAGAATTCAGAGCAAACTTCTCACATAATATCTCCGCTAATACAATAAAAATAAAACCGGTACATCTTATTCACGATACCGCATTATTCCGGATAGCTATGAAACTATTCTAAAACAAAGACCATTACTCAGTGGAGGGTACAGCGCAACAAATCTTGCGCGCAACGTTGCGGGTCACAACGCAACGACGCTGTGCAACAAATAAACTATGCGGGTTGCGACTGTTGCGAGCATGAGAGTGTCGCCTGCATTCGAGTTTTACCCCGAAATCTGGGAGAAGTGCAATGGAAACTTTATTTTATTTGATTTAGCCTAAGTAGGTACTAAAAGTCCTACGAGTTTGTTCGAAAGAGCTATATAGAACCTTAGAGAGAGCTATAGCCTAAGAACGTAAAGGGCAAATGAAGGAACACGGCCCACCCGTGTTCCTTCATTTGCCCTTTACTTTAGTCAGTACATGTTTCTTTTCAATTATTATTATTTGGCATGATTATTGTTGCATAGCATAGCATAGCATAGTCGGCCTTTTAATGTTCCCACTGTTGGGACTCAGGCCTCCTCTCTAGGAGAGGGAATGGGCCGTAATCCACTACGCGGGCCCAGTGCGGGTTGGTGGATGTCACATGTCTTTGAATTTTTGGTGATTATTGTTGACATTTATGATTATCATAGTCATTTTTTTAGTTGACTAATTTAATTTTTATAAAATTATCTGTGTAAACAATTCATTTAAGCTACTATGCGTTTTATTTGCACGTCGAAATTAAAGGCAGAATAAGAGAGCCATATTAGAGCTTAGATATGCTGTCAACCTTCTGTACCTTACTAAATAATTAATTTATGAAGTCTGCCACTCCCACTCTTTCCACCTAAAGCAGGACTTTCCTCAACTATGTTGGGGTTGGGCTACGGGTAGTGTGAAAGTGAAACCCGGGGCCCTGGGACGAAAGCAAAGAAGGAACAGGAGTGGGTTTTTAGTCAGTAAAAGTCTGACACTATCTCGCACTCCGCCCAAGAGCGAGATTAGTCATTAGATAATTTTCCCACCTAAAAAAAATTTAAAAAAATATCTTGGAGTGATGAAGGCTACACTATCACTTAGTACTATAGGTTTTCTAATACCGGAAAGCGAAAGCTATTTTATATTGATATGGTACAAAAAAATCTCTATTCTAGAACCTTTTAACAGAGTTTTTTAAAAGCCACCAGCATTAACACTTTCAATAGAAACCTATTAAATTCCTTTTCAAAATACAGTGTCACTACTTATCTCACTTTAGTGCCATTATTTGGTACAAAATAAACTTACAAAACAATCGCCATAAATTAAAAAGTTTATATAACTTTTATACAATTCGGGGTGTTCCTATTTTCTCCGGAGAAACATTTTGATGTTGGCAACACTCGGTGTGTGCAACATCGCTAGCAACAAATAAAGTAAGTCGACGTAGCTGAGCCAAATCTGCTGGGACGACGCCAAATGGTTACATTAGGCTAATATTTGATGCCTATTAGCATGTAGTAGTAAACTTGTTGTACCCTGAGACACTGCATTGCTTTGATTTCATTCTATAATACTGCATTGTAGTGTAGAGCTAGAAAACTTCTAGTTTTTCTTTTTTTTCTAATTGTTTATGGTAACATCACTTTGAGGTTAAATATTTTGTAATTACTTACTGCTTGTTATATTTTTTTTGGGATTAAATGATAAGGTACCTACATAATTTCTCCGTCATTACGACTTTTTTTTATTCTTGATAGGTTCGCGCTTCACCGCTATCAAAGCAATGACGAACTAGCAATCTTTAGTCGTCTAGTGGTGAGAAATATGTTGCCATCGTTGATTAACCTGATTGGAGTTGGCCCAGGAATGTTGCGATTAGCAAAAGGAAAGAGGGGTACCTATATGCCCAGCAGTGGGAAAAATTGTGCTGTGGATGAATAAAAGTTACAATATAAAGATATGTCGAAACGCTATTCGGAATAAGCATAATTTTGCAATAATAATACCAACGATATGAGAAAATTTTTGTCGTAAAGTGGGAACTCTGCGCTAGGGCTACTGTTATATTCGAAAGCTACACCGCGGCCCTGGAACGCAAAGGGCAACTAAAGGAACACGAGTTGGTATAAGTTAGTAAAAATCTGACATTTCCTCTCCTTCCACCTAGAGCGAGAAAAGCTAATTGATGATTTAATACTAAAAAAATATGCGTGCTATCACGATCTTAATTAATTAAGGCACTAACAAATTCGCTAAGTTCATCTACTTAGAATCTAAGTTCGTACCTACCTACGTAGGTGATTCAGTTTTCCGTAGCACGTGTGCACACCACTAACTTAGCTATTCGTGCACCTGACGCTAAATCTAAATTATTTATACCACGCTTAAGTTTAACTTGATATAAACTTTAATTAAAAAGTTAGGTGCAGTTACGTGCAGTTATAATCCTACCAAATCCATACTTAATATTATAAGTGTGAAAGTAACTCTGTCTGTCTGTCTGTTACGCTTTCATGGTTAAACTACTGAACCAATTTTGATGAAATTGGGTATGGAGGAAGCTGGAACTCCAAGGAAGGACATAGGCTACTTTTTATCTGTCTTCAAATTAGACTTCGCATCCACAATAACCAACATTTACGCTGACGAAGCCGCTGGTAGAAGCTTCAGTAGGTAACATACATAAGTATGACTTTCATCAATCGCATCTCTCCTCGAGCGCCGGTTGTAGAACTTGAATGAACCTTGAAAACCGCTTAACTATCATATTGTATACATGACTGCACGAAATTTATTTGACCAAAATTTCGGTCTCTATTTTTTCATTAAAAAACCGGAAAAAGTTTCGCGCAATTACATAATAATAATAGGTACACACCGGCGCGCGAGGGCTGCTAGGGCCGATGCCTGCCAAGGTTGCGAGATTGTTCGTAGTCAATAAAAGTCTGACACTCCTCCTCGCTCCACACAGAGCGAGAGATGTTTTTTGATAGTATCCCATCCCAAAAAAGGGCAAAATGAATTTGGATATAATCTTGATACATAGGTAGACTAAAAATTGAATTGGGACATTGAATTATCTCAGAATAACTAGCTGTGCCTTGTCACCTTTCATTTTAGACGAAACCGCTGGAAAAAGCTAGTCGTCTTTATTCTAAAACAGAACGCAACGTGAACGTAGTTTGCATTTTAAATTTAAAATAACTTTAATGATTAAAAATGTGTACATATTTTAGAAATAATGTGATCATACTAGCTAACTTAGTTACGTTTAAAAATATGTATAAAACAGTATCTATAAAAAACAGTATAACGGTATACATCTAAATACTGTACCTATGTTGGTAATTTACGAAGAAATCTCATATTTCTGAGTTTTGTTGTACTGTACCATTAATAAAATATTGACGTCCTGTGTAATTAAACCATAAGAAACGATCAATTGGAACCGTAGGCCTATGAGAAGTACTCGGCCTTGGTATGATAGGCAATGAAGAAACAGAAGTGAGTTTTTAGTCAGTAAACGTCTGACACGTCCTGCAGCGCCCAAGAGCGGGGGATGTCATTGGATGATTTTCCCACCTTCAAAAAAAGGCATAAGAGAAGTAAAATATATTAAATTTGAAATTTGACTAAGAATATTCGTGCCCTTGCAATGTGCATGTGTTGAGTGACAGTTGTAGCCGTCATATTCATAGTGACAACTGTCACAGCCAATTTCTACTAGTGAACGGTAACATTCACGGATACGTTTGCTTTTTAAAGAGAATTTTAATACTAATAACACACGCTCGAATTTGATTTGACGGACTAAATCCGCCGACCAAATGCATTCTCGCTACAGAAGACCGGGGCCTAAAAAGGTCACAATAGGCAATTCATCTAAAAGCAAATCATTTCCTGAATACCTGCCTACTAAATGACATTATGCAATTCTTCTAAAAGTCGCAAAATGGTTACACAAATTAGCCGAATCATACTCAATTCATTTTTTAGCAGAATCATATTCCATAATATTGCCAGATGAAAAAAATTTAAATCTTTTAAGTTTTTTTTTCTTAGCTTTTTAGTTATCGGATAATTATTTTGTATTAAGTTATTGTATTAAAATATAAATTCAGTATTTTAGGGTAATAATTTATTAAAAAATGCAATTAAAAACGAAGTTGTAAATGCCTAAATCTTTGGAAATATTATATATCAACTTGTTAGGCTGACAACATACCTACATTGTTGTTTATAACCGTCTGTCGTCTGTGGTTATCCTCTGTCGTCTGTGCTTTACCCTTTGCTTGTGAAAAATCGGTTGAAAGCAATAAATCATATGAATAATGCCATAATGAAGAGTTGAAGTTGAACAATAAATCGTAATTTCAAGTGAATTTTTCAAGTGCAGAATGCTAAAAAAAAATAAGCAAGTGCTATTTTTTTTTAAATACTCTGATTTAAAAAAAAATAAGCAAGCAAACCATCCACTTGTAAAAACTTTAGGACTGCGTTTCAAAAAAATGATACCAATCCAGCATCTACTTGAGTATTTCTTGTGAGTTCGAATGTTTACAACAAAGTAAGTGCTTACCCACTAATATTCTAATATTAATAAGTTTTTATACCTACGCAACTAGGTATTAAATAACAATTTAATTGTTTCAGACCGCACTGTGGCTCCTTTATTTTAATGATGAGGCTTGAAGGATTCTGTCACAGGTGGAGATGTAACATACCAATACTGCTCAAATACACCTAATACAAAATTTGAGATAACTAGCAGATGCAGCTCAAATTATCTTTGCTATCTTGGATTACATGTAAATTTGTGTCAATAAAAAAATAATTACATTATTTTATACGTATTAAATGGTTTTATTTTGGTAATAAATTACCTAAGCTTGTTTATAATATTCTATAGATGATAATATTAAAAATACTCAATTCTCTACTTCAAATTATTTAAAACAGTGTACCTTAGTGTTCAGGGTGGATACTTAGTACTATTTTACCATTTGAAAAGTGATATCTAAACATTAAGCAATTTATGTTAAGATCTCTAAAGCTTTAATAAATATATATAGGTACATATTGTAAATCCAATAAAATGTAATTATGAAGAACATTGATAGTTTAAGCCATTGGAAAGTGACTGAAGTAGGTTCTTGCCCATTTTTGATGATATACCCCAGCTGCATAAATGCTTTAGTGCTCAATAATTATATATAGTCATACTTTTTTTTTAAGTCTGTATAGCCCGATAAACTCGGGGTTCGGCACTTTATAAATTTCAAGCAATTCCATTTTTCGAAGAAATACATTTCTTTGGCGACTTAAAAGGCTCTCAGTAATGCGAGTGTCTCCTAGGAAATACGCGTAAAGTCCCAAATTTGCCATTTTTTAAGTTTAATATATAATACCAGAAAAATGAATTGTAAGATGTTGCTCTTCATTAACTTTTTATGATTCTGCTAATGAATTCTAAAGCAATTCATATTAAGTGAACCATTTTACGAATTTGCTGTCAAATAGACCCATCTGTCAAAAAAAATGTCAAATAGATGAATTGCCGAATATGAATCATAATATGAATATTGTTTTTGTATAGTAATATGAACTGACAATTCGTGACCATTTTGCGATTTTTACCGTGATTCATAATATTTTCCTATGCGATTCTGCTAAAGTGACCTTTTTAGCCCCCCAGATCGAATAGTATCTTTGAGTACGACATCGATGTCAAGTGCACGCTGTCCGCTAGGGGACCTACAAAGGCTCAAATAATAATAATTAACCCAAAGGTTGACTGGTAGAGAATGCCTTGTTGCATTAAGTCCGCCTATGTACCACTACTGTACATGAAGTTTAAATAAATAAATAAATAATTATGGTCGTAGTACTAGACCACAAAACTGTAGTGGTGTAAAAAGTCTATGACCAGTGCGTGTTGCCAGTGATGACATATGGCTCTGAAACGTGTTCGTTTACAATGGGCCTCATCAGAAAACTTAAAGTCACCCAAAGGGCAATGCTCGGAGTTTCCTTGCGTGATCAAATCAGGAATGAGGATATCCGCAGGAGTATCAAAGTCACCGACATAGCACGAAGAATCGCCAAACTTAAGTGCCAATGGGCAGGGCACATTGCTCGCAGAACGGATGGCCGTTGGGGCCGAAAGGTTCTGGAACGGCGACCACGTAGGTACCTTTAGACGTAGCGTTGGAAAGCCTCCTATAAAGTGGACCGATGACTTGGTGAGGATTGCGGGAACCCGATTGATGCGAGACGCACAGGACCCTTGGGGGAGGCCTATGTCCTACAGACAGACACCTTTCGGCTAAAATGATGATGATGACTAGTCTACCTATAGATAGCCTGATTTGGTTCGGAAGCAAACCAAATTCGTGATCCGATCATACCAAGGTTGAGGATGTGTTATTACTATAACAATGTTATCTTTAGCAGAAGCCGAACGCGTCTCCCGGGCCCGGTGCTCTGAGAAAATCACTATGTAATGCCAGTGTCATCATGGACCCGATGTAAAAACAAGATACAAATAGCAATTTGTCCTACACCTAGCTAAAGCTTTATTTTCCTCACACAAAATGTTGATGTTGATGAATATAGAAGGTGATATTTTTTGTTTGGTTGATTATCGTTAAAATTCCTCATAACTGTTTATTACGATTTTAAGGAAGCTCACTAGTAGTCATAACCGCGCACTTAATGCAATCAGTAAGCTAAAACTTCTCAGAAAGCAATTGATTACTTAACTATAGGAAGAAAACGCTTCAAAATGAAGAAAACAACCAAATATTAAAGCACTAGTGCGTATGTCAAGTTATAATAGATACCTACTATTATAACTATTGCGTTTTAACATGGCTATAGCGAATCTGACGAACACCACTGACGACGCTGCACTTAACGCGACCGTTAAGTGGTCCAAAGTATTTAAAAAGTAACAACCGTCTCGAAAGAAGAAGACACGGTCATTATCCTGAATTGAAAGTATTAGTAGACAAGCACGACGCACCGTGGTTGTCTGACGCTTTGGCTAGTCAAAAGACCCTAATTTATTTATTTTTCTCACTGTGTAGTGATTCCTACTAATAAATTTCACAAAGTATTCGGGTTTTTACGAAGAGATTTTAGAGAAAGAGCAATGACCACTTTTGCCACGTTAAACCGAAACAACTATACAAGAAAAGTGCTTTAGCAAACAATGTAAGTAACGAACATTTAAGAAACATGTAACAGATTAAAACTTATGTTACAACATTATTATACATGTTTTACATACATAATGGTAGATTACATATTCGTAACGACTATGTAACAATAAATTGGTTGTTGTACGAATTTGATTTCACGCTGAATGCACTTGCATAAACTAGATAAATGTTCTGCTGGTCAAAAGCGAGTGGTTCAATATTGAAATTCTTTAAAGATTTTGTGCAACGTGAATGATGTTCATCGTCTAAGCTTTTAGGAGGTAAAAGATTAAGAATAATTTAAATTTCAAGTTATGTGTAAGTTATCTACACCAATTAAGCTTAGCGTTCACAGAAGCGGGAAGCGGTCGCGATCCGGGACAGGATATTTTTTAAAGTTCGAGTTTATAAATGCAATCTGTTCTGTGTAAGAAAGCGGGCGCGATAACAAACAGGAGATCGCTATCGGATCGCTTGCGCGCGGCTGGAGCCTCTGTGGGCGCTAACCTTTACTTAGTTCGCTGATTCATCTACATACCTATATATAAGATTGATACGCAAATAAAGATATGGAATATGATTTGTAAAAACCAATCTTTGGAAGTAGGCACTGCCCCGTGTAATGCTCCAATCCCGAAAAATTATTTCCCTGACAGAATACTACGTTTTTTTTTCAAAGATACTCGGTTCCCATTGCCATAGGCGCAAACATGGATAAACCCAGAATAATAATTAATATTTAAAAATAGAACAACATTCGATATCAATCTGATAAGTGAAATATAAATGAGTTCAACAAACTAATAAAATGGCAAACCGGGTGGTTTGCCCTTTTATTAGTTTGTCAACACTCACATTGAGGTCTTACACGAGTTAAACAAACACTTATTTTCATTTTAAAACTGCCACTACACTCTGTTACTATTCGATTACAAGAACAAATCGAATCAATCGATTCACAACCACCAGCACAACCACAAACTCCAACATTCCCGCTAAAAATATTCCACAACCGCGAACTGAATTCGATTTTTGAATTAAATTTTATAACACAAATATAGTTTTAAATCCGGCCAGTGCGGTTAAAGTGTAATGTAATATGGACTGCTTTCGCTGAACTTTGTCTATGGTAGCAAACCAAACAGTTCTAATGCAAATAATGTTGAATTTGTAATTCGTGTTCGACAGGTTACTTTGTTGCAACACTAATGGCAAACAAATATTGGATTTGCTGCCGCATTCTGTGCTATTGAAGTATTCGTAGTCATCCAATTACACAGTAATTAACCTATTTATTAGTCACTTAATGGTGCAATTACACTTGATTAGCAAATGTTATACATGCAATAGTAATTTGTAGATGATTAAAATCAAGTAATAAGTTCCAAATTCAAAATAATACCAGTCCCTTTAAAGTCTTTTTTACATAGCATGGGTAGGATGACAACAGGACGAAAATATGTATCATTAAGATGAGAGAAAAGTATAGGTAGCTACATTGTATGAATCCGACAGCTGTCACCCGCATCATCCTATAGCAATTGTAGCGTAAGCTTGAGCACGACGCTATGAACATGCACATGCTTTTATTTGTGGTGGGAAATGTTCAAATAACTTCTCCCGCTCTCGGAGGAGAGGGTACAGTGTGTCAGATTTTTACCGACTAAAGCCCACCTGTGTTCCATTTTTAAACATTTACGCAGTCCAGTAAAAAACGCTAAGGATATGCCAGTCAGTTATTAAGTAGGTAAGTCACCTCTTCTTATAGCTTTTGGCGATTAAAATTAATTATAATAATGTGTCCTGAGCTCAGTAGCGTACTCATTAGTGAGCATATGAGCCTTAGGAATCTTTTACGACTGAATACAGCTTTCAAGCTATGTGTGGGCTTCACATTTTAATATTGTTAGGTAGGTACTTCTATTTTTAGTCGGACACCACACAGCGAGGTTGACCTTTTAGGGATATCTTTTGTCCCCATGCAAATTTAAATAAAAACAACATAACACAGGTATTTTTAAGTCCTAATAGGGGACCATATTGCTGTCAGCCAGGCAGGAGTCCAATCTCCAAGGGTGTTACTAAAAAATCCTACATCCAAAAACCCATCATCATTTTTCCGAACGTCATGACGTTCAAGGTTGGTCAAGTTCGGAAAAGTCACGTCATTTTTCCGAACTTGACCAACGAAGAACGAACCAAAAGAAGTGAAGTGTGAGTGAGAACTCATACGTCAATATAATTGACAACGTTTAGAAAAAAAAAATAATAACCTACCTATTTATTTTTAAAGCATTTGAGCCGGTTTTCACTATTCTGGCAGTGTCACGTTAGACAAAAAAAAATGATTTTTGAAATTGGAATTTAACGAATTTTTAAAACTACAGCTCAATACAGTCACATACATACAAGTACGACATAATTCCTAAACAATTATTTACATTTAATACACGAGAGCAGTATTTACAGACCTTTTGTAATAGTTCGGTAATGTGTGAATAACGGTCATATTATTTTTGTTTTTTTTTTTTATTTAATGTTTTTGAAACTATCCGAAGCTTTTATATCAGTTTCGCTTACGGTTACGGATATTTTTCTATTTCAGATGTCCGATAGTTTCGATTACCTACGGTTACTGAGCTCTATGACATGACATCCCTGGTATCTATCCCAACAACATCCCAAAATATCAGTACAGTGCATTTAAGACCTAACGCGATTAATCTGTCTTCGGCGACTAAAATATATACGTGTATATTGTTTTTTTGTTAACCTGTTCTGTCCACTTTTGTGCATAGGCCTCCCTCCACTTCTTCCATATTTCACGCGCCCGCGCGTCCTCTTTCCAGTTCTGGTGGAATCTGTCTAGTTCGTTGTGCCATCTCCTTCATAGTCTACCGCCACCCCGCCGCACTGTTTCAGGGCACCAACTTTGTGCTACTCACATACATATTTTAGAAGCCTGGAGCTTTGTGCTACTTACATATTTTTTACATACATATTTTAGGAGCCTGAAAATTGTGCAAGCAAAAAGCTGACTAGAAAGATATGTAAAATGATTACTCTGTTATTTTCATTGTAAACTTATATAAATAAGGTCAAACATAATCAAACGGCAGGCTCTACGTGATGTGTTAGACAAAGCTTTCGACTAGTCCATTTTTCTTGTGTTTGATTTAAAATATTTGATGATTTTATTTTACTGATTTTATTAAAATAGGTTCATAGTAACTATTCTATTAGATCAGTAGTTTTGTAAATAATAAGTTACATATAAAATTCTTCTGTACGTGTGTTTGTCACCTAACTCCTTCCAAACAGCATGACCGATTTGGTTGAAACTTTGTGTGTATATTTGCGTGGGTGGACGATGTTATGCTGAGCGTTCGGCCGTTTTGCGCGGATGACTAACAAATTATAAGTATATATATAACTATGTGAAAAACATGCGCCATATTTTTACATAATATACTTATAATTTGTTAGTTCTAAATGTTTTTCTTTCTTTCTTTCTATGTGAATATACAGATAGACTCGGTACCCGGACCCAGTAGGTGGTGCTGCAATTGAGTTCTCATTATTTTTTAACGGAAAGCCATCTTTCCGTCTTTCCGTCGTTAGTTTTCAACTATAAGGTTGAAGATTTTGTTTGATTAAACGCGCTAATCTCAGAAACTACTGGTTAAAATTAAACAATTTGTTTAGTGTTAGTTACCCCATTTACCGAGGAAGGTTCTATTCTATATAACATCACTCTAGGACTAACAGAATTGGAACTAAAGATGCGGGTAAAACCGCGGAAGACAGCTAGTAAAGTATATTTTCTTAAGAATTATATTGTCATAAACACTTTTAATTATGGAGTCGAAAATCCCATATCTGCAAAAAAACACAAACTATCTTACGTTCTTCCAAAAAAGGGTCGATATTAGTGTTCATTTAACTAAATACCAAAAAGCTATTAACCAATCACAAACTATATAAGTCATATAAACCATGAAACTCCATAAAAAGACACTCAACACAAAGAAAAATTACACTAAACTCTGTAGAGTATTTTAGTAGTAATACCCGAACTATACTGGTAAACGCTGGGTACATATTTTCGGTTTATATGCTATAAAGTCAGTCGAATGCGTTGTGTATGACATATAAAAGTTTATTATGATGATACTTCAAAGGGATGAACAAAAATACATCCAAGTATGTCTTTTTCTATGATATAATAGATCGTAGTGTGTGAACGACGGCTGCAGGATAGTTTTATAACTGTCTCGATATAAATAGGTAGTGGTCAGGTCGAATGATTCCAGGGAAAAAGGTTGAACAGGGATTACTTGTTGCCGTGCACAGCCAGGCTCAAGGGAGACCCCTTGAAACCAGAGGTCTTGGAACGTAATGGGCAACTGAAGGAACACTAGTGTGGTTTTAGTCAGTAAAAGTCTGACACGTCTTCGCATTGTGTCTAGAGTGATCTTGTCCGTGCTCTTATTATCAAAATTATAAAGCATAAATAAACAAAAAGTCACAAAAACTTGTAACAGTATTCCAAAATGAAAGTAAATATTTTCATAAATATTTATTTATTAAAGAAACTTCACCGTCTTCTTACTATGCAAAATATTTCCATAATATAATTAATCAATACCTGTTCCTGTAAACAATTTGCTTTTTTAAGCACATTTATTTTGTTCAACCAAACATGACATCTTGACTGTAATAGCCTTAAGGGTGGAGTTTATAAGTTCTAATCTTTATTTATACCAGCGGTTGGCTGATAGATAGGTAATGTATTGTTGCGCATTACGAAGTTGTGGCCAAATAGTAACGGCCCCGACTTAAGAATTAAAGTTCACAGGTTCAAACCCAGCCAGGCGCATTATAAAATAAATAAAATAAAAATAAAAATGCCTTATATTTCTTACAAAAGATTACAAAAATAAACTTATTTCTAATTTTATCTGCAATATTTAAATCTGCAATAATTATATATATTAAAATTCTACTGTGGTTGTAAGAACCCCTCGTTCTCGAAGGTGAAGGCCTCCTCTAGAGACTGCCATTTATCCCTGTTCTTTGCCATCTCCATCCACCGTTTGCCAGCCGCTTGTATGATATCGTCAGTCCACCGGGCAGCTGGTTTACCTCTCTTTCTGGTGCCTGATGGACCCTTCCAGGTTGTTATTCTGGCTTTCCATCTGCTATCTGTTACGCTGCCAGGCGCATTACTTTGTGTAATTTATTTCATCACCACTGCTCTCAAAACGGTGAAGGAAAACATCGAGAGGAAACCGGCATGTCCTAGAACCAAAAATTCGAAGACATGTGACATTCACCAACCCACACTGGGCCCGCGTGGGGGATTACGGCCCATTCCCTATCCTAGACAGAGGAGGCCTCAGTCCCAGCACTGGGACCATTAAAAGGTTGATAATGCTTATGCTTATGTATTGTTACATGAGGACTGATTCACATCGAAATCGAAAGTGACGGCGAAGCGGCAAGCACTTTTAGTGTCTGGTCTATACATTAGTTTTACCCACATATAGTTATTTCAGTCCTATATAATAGTAAAGGTTCGGTAAGTATTGCCACTCCTGTATTGTCCTGATGGACACAGATCCAGACTCTGGGTTGCTGGTGAGAAATTCTTAACCAACCAAGGAATTTCTGCCAGATTTGGTTAAAATGCGCAGTACTGGCGCGGCGACCGGAGCAATAAAGAGAAATAAATATTAAAACGTATCTAAAATTCCATCAAAGTTACCGTTAAGTACAAAAATTAATTCCCCTACTTTATCGTATTCTTTATTATTATAATAAAACGCGGAAATGATAGAAATAAAGACAAACTGTTGTTAAGTTGTAATTTGTTACAAATTGCGTTCATTCAACTCCAGCAGGCCCCGGCGACTAATCTTGTTAAAACTTTGTTTCTGAACGTTGAAACGGCCGTAATTTTTATAAGAATAATAGCTGGTAGATATAACTGCGTACTTGTACTTTATTATGAGTTTTTTACATACTTTTCATAGCATAAATTCATGTAGATACAGCTTTTATGATGTTTACCATAATTCTTTAGTTTGTAAGTCATTGGTATCGGTAACAAGTGGCCCAGAGTCAGGAACAATGGAAGAAGGGAGGTCAATTGTATATTCATACTTATTAGAAGTGTACTTATTTACAAAAAGTTTTGTTTTTATATAGCTGTCCGATTCTAATATTTTTCTTTTAATAAGATAATTCTTTCAACAATGCCCTTGCCCCAATCATGTAATTCCCGCACACATATTGATTGGTTAAAAAGCATCCAATCATGCAGACTTTCATAGGATTTTACGAAACTTTTACGTAGAAGACACTTTCTCTTTATAAACGCCATATCGCACCAACACAGGCCATTGTGTGGAGGCTTTAAAAACAAATCTCCAACAACTCATCGAAGGCAAGTCGTGAACGTAGCAATTGCAGATAACAGTTCACAATTTCAATGGCACTGTGGAAAGTGCAATAAGCAAGGACGAGCCTATATGTAGGCGTGATAATGTTTGCGATACGATGTGCTGTTTAGACTAAGCGATTCGATTATTACTTAAATAAAATGGGGGTCTTTTAAAAAGTAGCTGAAAATAGTTTCTTTGATCGGAAAAATAACGTCACGATTGCTGCAGTGGTTGATCTACGATGGCTACCGCGTTACGTGTTGCGAAGTCGAATCATGCACGGAAGAAACCTATGTATCTGAGTTTACATATTTGTGACCGCAACAAGACGATATTGACGATACAAGAGTAATTCTTAGTGTGGGGCATTTGTTCTATTAAAATAAAATATCATAAATTCACAATAGTTTTGATTTTTTTTTTCTCAACAGTAGTCAAATGATTTTATTTTATTTCTAAGGTAATTTATTTATTTATGCATCATATACAATAGTGGTACTTACGCCGACTTAAGTTAAAATGACATAACAGTCAACGTACCTACGGTCAAAATTATTATAAATATTTATTTTATGGTACTTTTATATTATATTGTAATATAATAATGACTCTCTGCACATGTTGGTTTCGACTGTTAGTGCAAAGAGTACCTGTCATAGAATAAATACTGAAATAAATTTAAAAAAATCTTATAGGTTGGCCAAAAATGTTTTTTGGCTTAAACGCCCTGTGAATTGGGCAAGGGTAAAAGTAATACTTAGCTAGTAGTATTACGTCAGCTACTATAATAAAAAGACCAGACATCCCTTAACACAATCGTATCGCCGCCTATAAATTCCAACATCGGTCTCACTCATGTGGGAGCGACGATATCGGGTTATGATTCCGATGTATTGTTTCAGTTAGTGACGTAAGCACAGATAGTAAACCTGCATTGAAATAGCCTGTATATACCTACCACAGCTTATTGTGCCATCAGAGCGCTATTTCAATAGCGCATTCTCCGAAGCATTTACATAATTATGAAATGCTAGTAAATCTAGCTCATAAACATCCTTAGTCCATTATAGTTTTGGAACTTCATCTGGAAAGGTGATTGTGAGTTCTGGAACTGATATGTTTTTAATTTAGCATGATTAGGTGTAATCAGCCTATGAAATGGCGTATTTTTAAGACGACCAAATCAGATACCAGCGCAACGTCGACAGCTGAAACACAGGCCTGGCCTCCTATATCGTTTTAAGTGGGAATGAATCGTAAACCACCACACAGTTCAGTTACGTAGATGGCACAGCACGTCTTCGAGCCTTTTGTTTCTTGTGTTAATTGTTGCATGCCGATCGAGCGGTGGGCTCGTAAAACACACAATTGGTATCTTAAAATCGCGAGATGGGTAGACCACGACACGAAACACGTCTAAGTCGTAGAAAGCCGTCTTTCTTAGGAATCGGTAAAAAGTGATCTAGGGGCAGAAGTAATGGCGAGAATGATGGGAAACCTTTGCCCAGCTGTGGGTCAGTATGATAATAATTGCCTTCTTTCTACCTTCACCGTTTAATTGATATAATTTCCTATATTATTTTACAGCATTTTAAGGCAAAGTTTTTCCAAGAAGAAAAATACATATATATCGCAAAATTCTTTGTTGTTATATAACTTAAAAATCCAATTCTACATTTGGTAGTCTCGTTTGTATGGAAGTTATTTGCGAGCGTCAGTGTGATCGATTCGGCCGGGACAAGCGTAGCGACCTGATGGATACTGGCAACCTTTTATTGGACTGCCACTGTTGCGTTGATTTATAGTTTCTACTCTAGCTTTTAAGCGGATTTTACATCAAAAAATTGCTTGCAGTATTTTATGGATACCTAATAAAACTGGAACTAGAATTCTCAAGGAAAGCGTAAGCGTGGTCGCTTTAAGCTGACCTGGCGACGAACGATTATCGCTGAGGCGAGGAACATGGGTAAGACGTGGAGCGAAATGAAGCGCAAAGCTCAAGACCGAACGGGACGGCGGCTCCGGCACCGGACTCGTTATTTGAATAACAAAGTTTCGATTTTCCCACCTAAATTTTTACCCTTTTTTTAAAGTGATCGTCTAATCCATAGAGTGTCGGAGGTATTTGGGAGGACGTCAGCGTGATCGATACGACGAACGCGCATCGTGATGGATGGATACCCATCGGCCTTTGATAGAATGGCCTCTACTGCATTAATTGTCTAGTCCTTAGAAATCGACATTCTAAATTTAAAATTGTTTTCTTTTGACTTCCATGGTTTGTGTATTTAGCCAGTGTGTGAAGTTCAGTTCATTATTTTCATTTTGATAAAGTATACAGTCACTTTGTTTTCAATTTGAATACCGATGTAACGTGGATGTAACACTTTTTAATGTTTTTGCAGTATTTGGTAGCAAATGTATCAAGTTGGCCATCTCGGCAAGCTTCACTGAGGTAATTAACACTACAGTAAAATTCTCAGTTCTATTCAACCGAGATCGCACCTATTTCAATGATTCAACATTATCCAGTTGTTTAAGCACTTGAGTTACAAAACTCTACCAATTTTACTTCACATTAATCCACTAAGAATCAATTTGCAAATAATAATTAATACGTCAACTGAACTTCACTAAAAACCTTAGATTTTTCTTGGCAACATTAACTACGGATATAATCTATATTTATGTTTTTTTTTTCGTGGTGGGAAATCATCAAATGATATTTTATATTGATATGTCAACATACATTTTTTGATTTATTAAGAATTATAGGGAAAACGTATAGTGTTTGAAAGAAATTTATAACACACAAAATTAAACAATTATAATAAAATTGAACGAAGTGACTGAATAACTTTCATTTCAATTTACTGAGTTAAATAATAAATTATGTTTCGGGAAACCCCATTTCCATGATTATTTTTAATTTCCGAGGTATAATTTCATGTTCCGATTAATAAATAATGATGATTAACTGAAGCCCCATACATCAAACTTATTTCGTATTTATTCCAGTTTCGAGGCGTATTTCATTTTATTTCTATCGTTGCCATACGATGCAGATTATTGGTATTCAAATGAATTAATGATTCTGGAGCGAGACTATTCATAGTACTTCATTATTATTTGGGTAAATGCCTTCCCAACTCTATGTTGAGTTGTTTGTAATCGAAGATGAAGGAACCAGATAAATATCAAAATAGCGCAACGGTAGTCCGCAAAATAAAATTTTTCTTAACATTTTTAGAAAAACTTGAGAAAATTTAAATTTCGCGGGCTACCCTAGCGCTTTCCACTTGTATGAGGTTAGTGTCTGAAAAAGACGGAAACATCACGCATTAGGACGCCTACGTCTACGTGAAAAAAAATGGCAATGACAATGCAACAATACTGCTAAGAAAATTATGCTCTTGTAGCGGCTTAGTAACCAGGATTTTGCTGAGTTGCAATTGTATCGAGGTACAAGCGGTCGGCCTGCCAGTCTCGCTTGCATTACACCGCCCTGCCACGACCGTGTCCCATAGTACGTAGTTAGTAATAACAAACTATTGTGGAACCAAGAATACAACTTATTTCGTTGAAGTCACAGTTTCCTTTAAAACCCGGACATTACACTGAATACCCACAACACTGATGACGCACGCAACATTTTGATAACCTTCTTCTTCTTCTTTAAAAAAACCACCGATGTCGCACTGTAACAGTGTGACATCGGTGGTTCTTTCACGACTATCTGCGGTAGTCTTAAACCAAACTAAACAATCGCTATTTTTCTTTTACGTCGAGATTAGAGTACAAGCAAAAGAAAATCTTCGCTAAGATTGTATCCTACAGAACAAATATTTTTACTAGCCAAACAGATTAACTTAATTTCATCGGTTTGCTTCAAGATAAAAGATAAAACACGTCTGTACTTTACTTCCAATTTCTACTGTGTTTTAACATATATTTACAAAGAAAATTGTCTTTGGATAGGTGAACACATTTTCCTTTGCATTTTTTATGAATAATCTGACTACAGATTTTTATTGGTCGGTATAAAATTATTTTTATACGAAAAAAAACACTTACTAAATACAAAATCAGAGTGCGGACTCGTTGTAAATTGCTAATTAATTATTTATAAAAGTGTTTCCTTGTCCGATTTTAATTCCAAAATGGCGGGATCTGGGTCAATCAAATAAAGAGTTTTGTTTCCTCTGAAAATATCCCCTCGCTCAAAACTTTGAACTAAGTAACACAACAATTTTAAATCACACAGCGGTTCGATAAAGGAGGTATTACATAAACATGTATGTGTATACCTATTTAAAGAAAGAAAAAAATATTTGGTAACCGTCTTCGACAAATAAAAAAAAGATAACAATTTAAAAATAATACACAAATATCAAAGACGGACGGTTTCAAATGTATATTAAACTATTTGTACTCAATTCATTTGGATTTACTCGTAAATATAAAAATTTCACTGTATTTACTTTCAGCCTTGGTCCTATTGTTGGACAATACAGGTTGAATGTCGCTCCCTTTATTCTTTCCAATATTCCCGGTTATGGACCAATGTAGACAAATCCTGACATTAGGCGTCAAGCTCGTCCCACTCCTGATCTGGATCTACTACGATGTCACCGAACCTATTCGGACATATCTTTTAAAGATAATAAGTATTCTATCCACAAAATAATAATAACGAATACAAAATAGCCAATAATCATAGACAGCAATGCAGTTTGACATTCTGTTTTAAAATAAAAAACTGCTACAAACCAATAGCTGTAAATTTAGAATTAAAAACCGGTTAATCTATGAGTATCTTATACCAGTTTCAGTTATACCAAGTCTAATTGATTTTACATGTTTAATTAGTAAACGAAGCGAAGCTATGTGAGTCTTTTTTTCATAGAAACTTCTCGTAATAAAAAAGTGCACTATCGTTTTTGAATTTCACTCTCTGTTTTTTATTGCTTTTGTAGCAACTACATTTTTTTTACTTTTAAATGAGACTAAATTATTTTAAAAGGAAAAACTATTAAATTATTGTTTATTGAATGTTATTTACTTTTCAAAGGTTACTTCTCTATAATGGTCTTCTCTATAACGTATAGCTTCCGATGATAAAAAGGGCCGAAAAGTTCTGGAGTGGCGATGGCGACCACGTACCGAAAAGCGTTGCAAGTCCTCCATAAGGTGGACCGATTACCTGGTAAGGGTTACGGGTATCTGATGGATGCGAGAAGCACAGGACCAATCGTTATGGTGACACTTGAGGGAAGCCTATGTCCAACAGTGGACGTGTTTCGTCCACTGTTGTACACACACACACAACACACAACACACAAACACACGAACACAGTGTGTGTTCGTGTGTTTGTGTGTACGTGAATAGTTTTCTACTAGCGTTAACGATTGTAGAATAACTTGGCTAAACCTACTGATGGTAAAAGATGATGTGAAGAGATAACATCAAGACAGTCCGAGTTACTTTCGCATTTAGAGAGATGTAGTTTTTGTTTTTAACTATAAACAGCTTTCAACCTTTATTTCCGATTTTTAAACTGAAACATGCTGAAACGTGTCAACTATATCAAAATACCGATTTATATAAAACATTTCAAAATTTGAAGGACTCAATCAAAATACTGTCGAGACGGCAAAGGGCAAATCACACCCTTCTTGCTTAGTCAGCGAATTGCGCCGTCCATTGTTCTACTGAACAACGGCCTCGGCTTTAGTATTCATTTGAGGACCTGTTGACAACAGGGCAGGTCACCGGTGAATGACCTTTGCTCACTTCTGATTAATTAAAGTGGGTCTGCCAGGTAAATGGGAATAATAATTAGTTAACTGATGAATGACGACCGTGGCATAAATAAATAACGACTAAGACAGTTGACAGTTTGCACGATATGTTTTTTTTTCTTTTTATTTAATTTTTTACAGAAAATAGTAACTCATTTTGACTGGCCAGTTGGTTTAGTGGTAAGTGGCCCTGACTGCTATGCCGGAGATCGTGGGTTTGATTCCCACCCAAGACAAAGTTCGTGCGATGAGCATATATTTCATGTCTTTGGATGAGCACGATCATTTGTTCTGTGTCTGGGTGTAATTTATCTATAATATGTACATGTTTAGAAATACATAAATATTTTTATAAGTTGTTTAGTACTCATAACACAAGCTCTGCTCAGTTTGGGACTAGATGACGTTGTGTTAAAATTGTGGAATTATTTTTATTTATTATCACCATCCTTCCTTTTTTGGTAGGAAATCATCAAATAACTTCTCCCGCTCCAGGTAGAGTGAGAGGGCCTGTAAGACTTTTACTAATGAAAACTCGCCTGTGATCCTTCCTTTGCATTCAATGATTACGATAACTCTTTCGAACAATCTCGTAACCCTAGCAGGCACCGGCCCTTCTGGGCTTCTTCAGTTTTGCTGATATCTCTTTGGATCACTACGCGCCATCAATCACGCTTGGTCCTTACCAGACGGCCATACGGTGATATACCCATTGTTCACCGTCTGCAAGCCCGCGCCTATGACAGCCAGGAATCACCCAGCAACTCCCGACGCCCACGCCTGCAGCGGGCGTTTGGGATGTGAGAAAGGATGTCCACTCCCTTATGATTTCAGCTACCTCATTCGCTCGCATTACTGCATCCTATTCCCTTTAAACCATAGCCTGAACTAGGACTGGGTGCGAGAGGTCACCCCGCGGAAGCGACGGAACAGCACGCCCTGCGGCCAAAAGTCTTCTTTTAACATGAGGGGCAGAAAAGTGTTCGGGACTCGCACCACGAACAACTTGAAATTGAAGTTATGGTGCAAGTTCAGAACACTTTTCTGCCCCTCATGTTAAAAGAAGACTGAGGCTACACTCAGTGCGTACTTTGTCTTTTAGCGCACGTACGCCACGATGTCTTCCACCCTTGTGGTGTGATGCAGGCGGGAGATGTACACTGGAGTGTTCGCCTGATCGGCACGCAGACTCACGCTAGGAGTTGAGTTCAATTTACCCTTGCAACCAGAAACACATCTAAATCCACTTCCTAAATAACTCGAAACATATCTACATACAGCACTTAAACTACATAAGTTCAATTGTACCTAAACTCCTACAAACATACTCTGAGATCGCCGTTATTGCAGCACAAGTGTGGAAACTTGATGTAATGCGTCTAGTTTGCGGTCACACGTTGCAACTTGCACAGGAGTTCCTTAACAACTAATATCTAAACCAAATTGTAGTATTCTCGGAACATGTAGAAATTCTATGAGAAATGAACATACCAGAGATATAGAGATGGTGGAAGTACTGTTCACCTGTAAACAAAAGAAAATGCATTTTTAATAAATGTTAAATTTTATTTAATCAATCAACGAGCATTATTAAAAACCAAAATTGAGAAATAATTGGCACCAGGAGCGTCAGTTTTTTTCTATATCATAAAGAAAGTAAAATGAAAAAGTTACAGACATAGCCCGAAGAGTCGCGAAACTTAAGTGGCAGTAGGCAGAGCACATTGCTCGCAGAATAGATGGTTGATGGGGACAAAAGGTTCTGGAATGGCGACCACGTACCGGAAGACGCAGCGTTGGAAGGCCTCCCACAAGGTGGACCGATGACCTGGTGAGGGTCGCGGGAATCCAATGGATGCGAGACGCACAGGACCGGTCATTATGGCGACATTTGGGGGAGGCCTATGTCCAACGCTGGACGTCTTTTGGCTGAAATTAATGATGAATAAAAAATGAAAAACTTTTTGGCACAATTTCATGAACATGAATTTCTTGATATTGATCCATGAAACTGCACAATCGCCAGTTGATCGAGTTGTCCCTTAATAAAGTTCACCTTGTCCTTCTTTTGACCTTCTATGACACTAATGTCATATAGGCGAAAATTTGTAAGAGTGTGTGTGCGTGTGTTTGTTGCTTTTTGAAACTCGAACGGTTGAATGGATTTCTATGAAACTTGACACGCAGGTAGACCATGTCTTGTGACACATCACAGGATACTCACGTGACCGAAACCGTTAGCAGCCACTACTCTACAACTGCTATAGTATGGTGCGGGTGACAGCTGTCGGATTCATACAATGTAGCTACCTATCCTTTTCTCTCATCTTAAAAATGCATATTTTCGTCCTGCTGTCATCCTACCCATGCTATGTTAAAAGACCTTACTTTTTAATACTTAGAACTGTAAACAAGTTCTCTCTTACACAGAAAGTCAGGAGTCCTACCACCACCGTTCATCATTCATCTTCACTCGCATTCAAATCCCCTTCGTCTTTACAGCAGACCATTAGCATGGAGTGAAGCATAAAACCATTCGTCACGTTCCGAGAAAATACGAAAAAATCAACATTCTGTGATCGAGCACGTAAATCAAGCGAAAAACTACTGGAAAAGCGTTGTTTTAAAGCAACTGGTAAAAAATAGTACTCGTATTATAAAACTCGTTTAATGACTTTTTTTTTTTTTTCTGGTGGGAAAATCATCTAATGACAACCCCCGCTCTTGGGCAGAGCGAGAGATAGTGTCAGACTTTTACTGACTAAAAACCCACTCCTGTTCCTTCTTTGCCATTTTTATTTTTCCAGGGCCCCGGGGGTCACTTTCGCAACACCCATGGCCCCAGTAGGCTTCGACCCTGTTGGGCCCCTACGGTTGCTGACATCTCCTTGAGGCGCGCGTGGAACACTACGCGCCGTCGACGTCGTTTAATGGCTTGTAAATCAATTGTAATAAAATTAAAATGGAATTTGCATTTTGTGTGGATATTAGATAGCAATCTTTATTTTAGGATAAAATTTAAAGAAATGTCAGGAAAGTTTATTCCATTTTCAGAAAGAAATAAAGTTGTAAAACGCAGGTGGCACAATCTCTTCATGCAACTCTGCAGCGATAGTTTTATCATATTCTTATTCAAAAATAAATGCAGAGAAAATATCAGAATTCTTTATTTTTGATGTTGCTCATATTTTATTTGGCTAAGTGAGAAACTACAATAATGTACCTGCCATAATTGTCTCTTCACTACCTTAGGTTGACTGGTAGAGAAAGCCTAAGGCATTAAGTCCACCTTTGTACTTTATGTTGCATGAATATTAAATTAATTAATTAACTAATAATATCTCCTTCTCCAATTGCCTAAAACACATTGCCGCCAAAAAATCGTTTGTAATTCAAAATTCGAAAAAAGCATTCGTATTTCAAAAGTCAGTCGCTCTATTTTGCAGTGCTTTAAAAACGTTGCTTTGATTATCACTGCGCCTATAAATCCAAAGCCGAGAGATAGGGCACGTCATTCGCCTTTCGGGCTGGCTTATTGAGCGGGTGCAGCCGTATATTGCAGTGGTGCAGCGCTGCATGGGCCAGCGACCGATTTATGCCGGCGATCTACAAATTCTGTGGGGATTTCAAACCGTGTTATTGGTCTGTTACTACTTGAATTTGTTAAAGCTTCGAAAGGTTATCAAACAAGAGAGGCAGGTAAAACGTTAGATTTTACTTGTCTTCAGTTTTAAGTGCATTACCTACTTTTTAAACTGAATTTTGAAACAGCAAACAGCTCAAACAGCATTTTTCTTAGGGAAATAATCAAATGAATCCTCCCACTCTAGGTAGAGCGAGAGAGAGTGTCAGATTTCTGCTGCCTAAAACCGCACCTGCGTACCATTTTTTAGGTGGGAAATCATCCAATAACTTCTCCCGTCTTTTACTGACTAAAACCCACTCCTATGTTCCTTCTTTGCCTTGCGTTCCAAAGCCCCGGGGTACATTTTCACTTAGCCTTTGGCCCAGTAAAGTACTACATGCCGTCGACGACTCGGGCTCGGTCCAGACAATTACCGGACAGCTATCTGTGTACCTCTTTCAAATAATCCCGCAACCCTAGTAGCTCGGAACAGCTTATTATAGAAACATTATTTAGCATTCATCATCAAAAATGTAATTTTATTTACTATTTACAATCTATCATAATCCATCCACCTTTTTTCCGTGATTGTAGTAACCACAAGTTACTATTACCGATAAGTCTGTGGCCACAAAACAAAAACAATTGAATCTCTTATTCTTATTAAGTTTTAAAATTGTTTCTCTATATCTCCGTATGTTGGGGCGCTCAAGATCTTCGAAAAGGCAATACGTAAGCGGAGTCGGTGGTAGCACGTAGGGAGTGACTTAACAAAACACGTATACTACACGTTCACGATGCGATATGAACTCCGAGCAACATGCATTTTATCTTTGGATCCGGTCAAAGTATTAAATGAATTTGTTCAACTTGAGTTACGTCTTGTTAAGCTATGGTGAGAAAGAAATGACCTTCGTAAATATGCTTTAAAATATACCTAATGTGTAGCATGGTTTAACAAAAGATTTTTTAAATTTATATAAACTCTTGTTTAATTGCAATCCCAACTGATAATAAGCAGTAATGCAATCGTTGATGGGGAAGCACAAGTCTTGACACCTAAATTATAATCCGACGGGAAGACCGCAGCAGGCAAATTGTTCCAGTCCATTAAGTTAATGCATTGAGCATATTTTATTCAAATAAATAAATCCTACAAAGTATTTGTAAAACAAAATAAATTCAAATTTTCATAGCACGAAAAGAACATAAAAACGAGCAGTGCCATTTTGAACTGTTACACTTTTCTTGTTAGAACACGACAGATCATAAATCGTTGCAGCGAAAAAAGTAGACAGTCATAATTCTCTTGGCCAAAATTCCTAGCTCAAAACCTAACTCCGTACACACAAATCATTCGGCCAAAGAAAGGCCATCTAAGCCTTTATCCAACAACAATGGTCCAATGATACACTGCCCATTGGTGCCTCAACAGTTTATGAGAACGCAAGTAAACCCTGACACATTTTTCCGTCGTAATGCCGCGTTCACACTCCGGGCGGCTGGAATGTCCGCCGTCCACTTCACGCGACATAAAGCCTTTATGGAGACGTATACCGCAGCATCAGCAGGGCTGGCTGGTTTGGGAAAAGAAATAATTTTGTATAAACGTCCTTGCATTTTTT
Organism: Mythimna pallens; assembly: GCA_961205895.1. NCBI lineage: Eukaryota > Metazoa > Arthropoda > Insecta > Lepidoptera > Noctuidae > Mythimna > Mythimna pallens. Next base: position 7,245,192 of record OY540835.1, on the reverse strand, counting down.
TTTTGTTTCTGGTCTGTTTGGTTAGTAATTTAGGCCATAGTAAATTATGATATAAGTGTGTAATGTTAGTGATTACCGTCGAGGCGGTATTTAGACCCGAGCCGTGGCGAGGGTCTTAAGAAAGCCAAGAACGATAATCATTAATTATGCACATGTGTCATACGACGTTTTTGAATAAACTTGTGAAGAAAACAACAGTAAAAGTAGTAAAATTTTCTGTGACATGGCGGTAAAAATCTGTTTTCATAAGCGCGCATGTTTTTTTATATTTACCCCTAAAGGAAGGCTAAGGTATTTTGATCATACTGCCTAGTCTTACATTTATGTTTTCTTGTTGCGTGAAAAGTTTTTACGATAATGTCTTTCGTAGTGACCATAGAATACGGATGTAACATTTTCTAATGATTTTGTAGTATTTAATTTTATTTAATTAATACAGCCACAACTTCACTGGAATAAAAAAAAACACGCCAAAAACCGCGCGCATCTTAAAATGGCTGGCATAAACCACAAAAAAAAAAAAATGTTTGAATGTACAAGTTAAATTTGCCCATTTTAACTTGTAAATTGGATGAAATAAGTAGTAAGACACTAATTTATATACTATATTGAACGCAATAACTTAATGGGAATTTTATTCGAATTCAAAATTTGTTTTGGAAACGAAGAGGTTGAACAAAAAGGTTTTAACTACATATAGCACTAGTGCGTAATGGTAATCAAAATGTCACAGTTTGGTAACGAGTGCCATTATATGTATACCTAAGTGTAGTGCAATAAGAGTCACTTTCTGAGCAAGTGTGTTGAAAAAATATTTACTAAATACTTTTTTTTGTTAATTTTTTTGGCTTGCATACTTAAACCTTAAAGCCATGTCGTCGTATGTTTTTTTTTACCATTACAATATGATGATGGCAGCAAATGTATCAAGTCAACCTTCTCGGCAAACTTCGCTGAGGTAGTCAAAACTACAAAAAAAGTTTAGCTCCATTTCATCGAAATCGAGCCTGTTTCCGTTATTCCACATATTTTCCAGTTGCACAGACACTTGACATACAAAACTTCACCAATTTTACATCACAATATCCAGTAGGAATATTATTTTACATTTGTGAATAATTAAAACAGCCACTGAACTTCACTCGAAGAAACCCCGGCTAAAAACTCCCTTTCCTTGATGAATTCGTTACCAATTTTTACTACTTGTGGTACAATGTTTACTAATAGCATGTACCTGGTTTGTATGTAGTCAGCACTAAAACAAACTATTGAAATGTCTTTTTTCCACTGTTTTATGAAAAAAATTGATCGCCAATCAAAACGAAAAACGGATAAAAGAATATTTTTAATAATTAAGTTTGTCTTTTAATCTAATACACGTTTTAGTTAAAAAACTAAAATAAAATTGCAATTCCAACTCGCACTTGACTTGGTTTTTATTAATGGTTGAATGACAGGCGTTGAACTACTACCTAACCTAATGGAAAACGATGATGTGGTTGCCTTGACTAGATGACTTTCGACTTAAAGACCCACAGACTGAAGCTGTCAGGAACATAGGCTCTGGCAGAGATTTGCACCTCTTAACCGTAAGTTTTACCGTAGACGTAGGCTAGGTGAGCAACGGGTAGCACGCCGTCCGGTCATCCGGTAACCGTCCGGACCGAGCCCAAGTCGTCAACGGTGACCGTAGTGTTCCACGCGCGCCTTAAGGAGATATCAGCAAATCGTAGAGGCCCAGCAGAGTCGAAGCCTACTGGGGCCATGGGTTAAGTGAAAATGAACCCCAAGGCCCTGGAACAAAGGCAAAGAAGGAATAGGAGTGGGTTTAATTAGTAAAAGTTTGACACGCCGTCCGAAATCATTACATGATTTCCCACCATAAAAAAACCGTATGTTTTAAAATGTGTATAAAAATTAAACAACAGAAACTTTTATAAAAAAAAAAAATAATGTGATTAGTTTTAATACCGATTTGCAGATCGGCAAAATCGCTGCAAATCGGTTTTTGAATTTGAATTTAGAATCCGCTAAAAAGATTAGTTTGTATTTAACTTATTTTACTTTTTTGGTGCACAATACAGTGTATTCTATTCTATTATTTAAATTGTATAACGACCTTTATAAATAAGGCTGTATCTGTTTTATGACGTAAGCTTTCATAGTTTCCTCTACTGGGCGCAAAACCCCATCTGCCAGCCCTTACTATAGACCAATTTATTCTATGGCGGTCGCAGTCACCCCTGACGTATGCCCGTAGTACTTTATTCAGGGGTCGAAGTCTATTGCATATTTGCGAAAGCCTTCAACGACGGTCGAATCCTACTACGAACATTTTTGAGTATGTGGGTAGTACAAGATTTATTCGGTTTAATGTAAATAGAGGGCAACATGTTTAATATGAATGCATATTACTTCATCTGATTATTTTATAAGGCCACGGTTTTTGATTATTTTTCAATAAAAATGGCAATTTGACAAATTATTTGATGGTGATGAATAAGCTGAAGTAACACAAAGTTAAAACAAAAACCTGATTACAGAAATATTACTACTAATTAAATTGAAACATAGGTATGACTTATACATATTTGTAATGTCCTATTAATTTCGTTCATTTTGATATCTATTCAAAAAAAATATACCAACTTACAGTGTGACTCCAAAAACCCGCCATTTTATTTTTTTTATACACTTATCTAAGTATTCATAGGTTATTGGGACGAATCTAACGATATCATTACTCTACAAAATCCATCCGGACGTTTGGAAAATAACAAATAAAATTACAAATAATCAAGTCTATAAATCTTGATTCTAAGTATTTTGATTATAAATCAATAATCAAGATACATAGGTACAAGATACGCTCGAAAAACCTAACTTTTCTTTGACAGTCGGGTAAAAACACCAGGTTCTATAATAATAATAAAAAAAAATACTTTGATTATTTTTATGTAAATTTCAATAATCTATCCAGTTTCGTGTATCCCGATTTAATATGTAACAGATAGTTTCAGAAGTCGTTACTGCCATGAAATGTCTTATTGTTAGTCGAACTTGATTGTTGTCGGAAACACTCAAATTAACGGAGTTGGAAATCGAAACCTATTGAAATCATCTCCAGAGTTAAGTTACATATTCTGGGTCTTATCAAACTACCTTCAATAAACAATATAACATTAGAGTTGCCTTTTCTCAGATATATATACGTTGGAATTCGGTTCCTCGTGTAACCAAAGTCGGATGACTAAAATATTAACTTTATTTACTCGTCAGAAAACAGTGATCAATTAGGTTAGGAATAATATTCTTGTATTGTGTTAGTACTTAACCCTTAATAACTAGCGTGGAGTCATTGAAATATGTTAGTAGTATTCATTTCATTTTATTTTTTGTTTAATTAGTTTGTGTGTGTATGTCTTAATTTAATTGTATATATGTTTTTTGTAATGGGATGGAAAGGACTATGCTCGAAGTTTCCTTGCGTGACAGCATCAGAAATGAAGATATACTCAGGAGAACCAAAGTCTCCGACATAGCCCAAAGAATCGCCAAACTTAAGTGGCAGTGGGCAGAGCACATTGCTCGCAGAAAGTTGGTTGACGGGGACGAAAGGTTCTAGAGTGGCGACCACGTACCGGTAGACGCAGTGTTGGAAGGCCTCCCACAAAGTGGACCGATGACCTGGTGAGGGTCGCGGGAATACGATGGTTGCGAGACGCACAGAACCGGTCGTTATAGTGACACTTGGGGGAGGCCTATGTCCAACAGTGGCCATCTTTCGGCTGAACTGATGATGATGTGTAATTAGTTTGTGTAATTGTTTTATGTGTTGATTTGTTTTATGGACTCTGGTCTAAATCAGTGTAATTGATTACTGACTATGTATTATAGTCAATTTAAACGGTAACATTTGATGATATGTCAATACTCGTTTGGCCATATCATTGATGTAGAATTTCTATGATAATGAAAATTCTAAAGAAAGTAGGCCAAACGAGGATTAACAAATCAGGCCATATCATGAAGTGATCAATTTCTAAAATCTGGCCACGACATATACATTAGTGAGATTAGCAAATTGGTTTTGTGAAGGCTTTGTCTGAGAAATAGGAAGGAAGACTATTCCTGCTACCAAATAGCTTAACAATGTCACAGTATACATATGGAACAGTACGGAAACTACCTACAAAGGTTCGAAACGGCTCACTCACACAAACATACGCATCGACGAGACTCCTAAGCGGCACTCGCTACTGACAGCACCGCGAGAAACGCTTAGGAGTCTCGTCGATGCGTATGTTTGTGTGAGTGTGCCGTTTCGAACATTTGTAGGTAGTTTCCGTACTGTTCTATATCTATACTGTGACAATGTTCTGGCTGAAGGATTTTAGCAAGAGGTGTAGGGGCGAGGAATTACCCTCCCCTCTCCTACTATGACGTATTAAAATTATCATATATTCAGTGTTAGAAAGGGACAACGCTATTTCTGTATAACATGTCTCTCTGTCTCTCACGAAAAAGTAGTCACACTCCAAACCTTTCTAATATTACCTCTTACAAAAAAAACCGGGCAAGTGAGAGTTGAACTCGCGCACTGAGGGTTTCGTACAAACTTGCCTTACCGGTTCAATTTCCAAATCGAGTCTCGAAAATGTTTACGAATCGCATTTTTTTGTGACGTAACTACATATTTATAGTTTTTGGATTTTTTTCCTATAATTATGCTATGAGACCTTGCTTTATACCAAATTTCAGGATTCTAGAGCAACGGGAAGTACCCTATGAAGGTTGATTCTCATGAAAGTGTCGAAATATACGTTTTTCGCAACATAAACGGTCATCGTTAACTTATAAGTTTCATTTTTTCACAGCTTTAAGTGACCGCTGTCCTGAGTATATGGTTTTAATTTCAACTCGAACTTTCACGCGTTTCTGAGATAAAGGGTCTTGCTTTTGAGGTACGGAACCCCAAAAACACCTATATTAACAAAGTTTAGATCAAATAACTAGAAATTACATCAATTTATTATTACGGTTAAAGCACTTACCTATGCTTTAACCTAAATATTAGTAAACCAAGTTTAACTTAGCGGTCCACACAATTTCAAAGTCAATTTTAAACCTATTAGCATATTTGGTGTTTTCCGTCCGGTAAGGAAATGGCGAACGATATTCCAATTTTCATTAAAGTAATCTTATCGGCGAGATGGTCAACTTTCCAGCGAAGAATTTTGATTCAACTGGATCAATAAGATTTTGCATAATTTTGTATTTTTAAAAGAAACATGGCTGTGATTTTTTTACTGATTTAATACAAAATTTCTAGGTAAAGTAAAAAAAAAAAAACAAAATGTGGTTTATCTTTTTTATTAAACTAACCTGTTATGAGCAGGGCATAAGCTTTCCATTCTTCTGAGCTATATTGGCCCGAGATAGATACCTACTTATCTGCTAAAAAAAATCCGTGAGACGGTATCATAAATTACTAATTAAAGAAAAGTTTATATTATATCTCATAATATCTACTATTTTATAATATTTATCCAGCAGAGCTAGCCCTATTAGGGTAGAGTAGACGCCAAAATTCGCCTCGGTCTTTTTTGCACCACCGAGCCGTGCCACCGATGGGGCAATGTAAATTTTATCAGAATAATTCTAAAACCCATACAATAATGAACTCAACAAACTACTAGTATTATTTAAAAAAAATCTTTTATTATAGAGTACACAATTCTTCATTGTCTCGGCAGTCTCGTGTATTCCCAAATGATAACAAAAGAACCGTAACCATTATAAAGAAACTGAAAACTTATAAAATATTTCTTGGTATTACAATAGATAACTAATGCCTAACACCAGCTGCAACTTTTAGGGATTTCATATTCAAATAAAAAAATATAAAAAAATCTGATTACACAACTTTTGTTACTTGCCAAGTACAATAGCTGGCAATCTCCGCCTCGTCGCAGGAGATACCCCGAGCGTGGAGTGTCGTATGGCGATTCCCGATTACCGCAAGCAATGAGTAGCGCACCATCCGGTAAAGACCAACCACAAATCGATGGCGCATCACAAATAATCGAAAGAGTTACCGAGGGTCTGAAATACAAAAGGCCACTGCAGGAACACAAGTGAGTTTGAATAAAAAGGACGGTTCCCTCACAATGTTTTCCTTCACTGTTTTGAAAGCTGTGGTGATGAAATAAATTACACAAAGTACTCAGAGTAAAGCGCCTACTTGGTAAAGATATTTCAGCCGTTATGGGTTGTGGACTGTATAGTTCAATAAAACACGTCTTGATTTTAGTCTATTAAAAAAAAAAAAAAACAAAAAACAATATATTTTTATTTCAATTAGGCCTACATGGGCACTTATAAAACGTCAGAAGCTAGTGCACTGTTCCAAATTAGTCTTTTCCTATGGAGAAGAACCGGCAAGAAACTCCATGGATACTTTTTTAAACAAAATAGTTGATGTTACAGTATTTCCATATTACAGTATAATAAAATTAAGTAAGAACAGTGTAGACCAGTCAAGATTGTACCCAAAAGCACAATAAAAATAATCATATTAAATGATAACATAATGATCACATATTTACACGATTTATTGTCTAAGAATACGATCAGATTTTGTACATAGTCTGGCTCACTAACGAGTCTTATTTATCACGTAAACATTCAATGAGAACCAACAGTAATCAGGTCACAGTTTATAGAGTCACTATATACACAAAGAAATAGTCCACATATAACAAACAGTTCACATAGACAGAGAAATAGAGTCACATAGCGATAATTACTTACTAGACGACTTGCACTAACTACATATTCACTTATTCTTGAGGATCCGACGAACTGTGTCGACTGTATGAATTTGGCCTATATTTATACTAAATTTTTGTAGGTGCAAATCGTGCTCAGGTTAACCCTGATATTTTCCGATTTTCCTTGGCTCGTCAAATGTATGATGAGCAGCTCGGTCGAGATCCAAAATCCGCAGTAACCTGTCGTGACCTATAGCGACCTGTCTGAATCCACATGTTAGTTCCATGTGAGCGGCGCCACTTTACGTGCAACGACTTTTGGAGTGTTGAGCATGTTTCTGTACGATCTCTATGTTCTCATAAGAGTATATTTCACGTTATGCCTCAGCGTCCGTTATAGCCGTATTATACGGCCGAAATATCTCCGATGTAAATCCGAACTTCGAACAATTAGCTGCGCAGTAATTCTTTTAATGAAATTGCGTATTTTTTAGAGTCGGCCAACATATTTTGATCGTAGTGAGCAACTCGTAAGTTGGGGCTGTTTCCTTTAGGCCACTACAACTGTTTTATTATGCATAGGCTCGCGTTTGATCACTATCTCACCTGATGGAAAGCGATGTTGAAGCCGACGATGGAGCACGCTTGCCTAGAAGTAACCTATTCACTTTTGACGTAAAGACCCCTAGGTTATAGCTATCAGGAGACACAGATTCCGGCAGGAGGCTTATCAAGATTACCTACTCAAAATTACTATTCAAAAATCCCATCACTACTTATCTTCTTTTACCCGGTGAAAACTAAGATCAAAGCATAAGTAAGCAATCCAAATACCATCAGAAAAGCTATGAATCTAAATCAAGTGGAACTTCATCAAAGTTTGTTGACGCCGCCCCGTAGGCACTTTCAAACTCATTTTCATATTACGGTTACGTTGCGGCAGTCCTTGGATTAAACAAAACTTTAATATGTTTTTTTTTTTTTTAACGGATTTTATGTGGTGTTGTGGCAAGCTAAGCCTAATAGGTTGCGTCTGGCGCATATTTTAGAAGGAAAATGGTTGTTGCATTATGCAATAAATGGACAGGTTTTTGTTTGGGGCTTTTTTTTAGTTGGGAAAATCATCTTATGACAAATCCGCGAGATTTGTCATAAGATGTCTGTTGCCTTTTGCGTTCTGGGTTTCCTTTTCAGCTATTCCCCGTGGGGCATCGGCCCTGCTTGGGCCCTGCGATTTTGTAAACATCTCTTTGAGGTGCGCGTGAAACATTACGCGCCGTCGAGGATTCGAGCTCTGTGTCCAGACGGCTACCGGATGGCTGGATGGCGAGCTATCCATTGCTCGTCATCCGCATGCCCATGCCTGCGATGGCCGGGGAGTGCCCTGCGATGGTGTGGTGCTATTTGAGACTTATGACCAAGAACCTACACTAATATTATAAAGAGGTAAATTTTGTTTTTATGTTTTTTTGTTTGTAGGATAATCTATGAAAGTACTGGTCCGATTGCGAAAATTTTTTCACCGATAGAAAGTTGCTTTATTCCTGAGAGTGACATAGGCTATATTTTATGTGGGCGAAACCGCGGGCAAAAGCTAGTAGATTATACAATAAATATTATGTTGGTTTTCCTGCACATAATACTGTAAGTACTCAATTTTGTTCTGTGACTGTTATATTATACAAAATAGGTTTGCAAATAATGCAACCAACTTTGGTATAAAGTTACTAAAAAGTGCGAAATAACTTTATTTCGACATAACAAAGTAACAAAACTAGAAACACAGTCATCCAAAGTTTATTTTACTAAATGTTGATTTAATATAACAAAATACAAGAAACCATATATTATTATACTGCTGACACAAACATACTGAGATTTCCTACAAGTAAACGGAATTGTACATATTATATAAATACACCTACGCACAAACTACGTTACCCCGAACACACGGAATCTTGTATTTTCATAACAAAACCTTTGATACAATGTACCTACCTACATACGTAATTATTCTTAAGGCCTTAGCTCCCGAGCGGTGACATAAAACAATGACTTTCTGAAGCCTATTATTAACCTAGCTGTTACCGAGGAGTAGGTAACGGCTAGGTTAATAATAAGTTTGAAAATAATATATGTTTTTTATAACATTATCATATCTATAATTTTTTTGTATGGCAAAAAAAAAATTACGACATAATCTTTTTTTGCTGTTTTTCCCTACTCCTTTTAAAAGTCGCTGATCTGTAATTCTTTAGAAATATGTTTACACAATTTTATTTTTTTTATTAATTGTTCTTCAAAACGTACATAGCATATTTAAATCAATAAATATTTCGCAAAAAAAAAAATGGTTTTAAAGGTCAGCGGGACTATGCAGGCGCAAGCGGCAATACGAGTATGTGGGCATTTAACTCCGGCCAGATGTTCAAGGGACTATACGCCTTAAGGCCCGTACACTCGCCAACTTAGGACAAGTCTAAGTTAACAATGAAGTTATTTCAGGGACTAAGTTTACTTTCAATCTAACATACATATGTGTGGGCTGGGACCCAAACGCGGTCGAGTGAGTTACGATTAAGGCGTATTTAACGTGATATTGCTCGTTCAACATGCCAGTGTAAACATGCCCTAAATACACATTGACTGAGACTATGCAAATACTGACACAATATGTCGAAAAATTGGTGACATTATTTCTGAATATGTAAGCCGTCTAAAATGTTTCCGTTAATCATGCAAAATAGTTTCAGGAATCACATATTTTTAGATATACTAGCAATTTCCCAGTGACTTTGTTCACGAGAATATTTTCATAAAACCTAATACCCATTAAACCTTATTTTGAGGGTAATTTTATTAAAAAATAATAATGTCATTCTTTATTATTTTTTTTACTGCTCTAAGGGCTAGCAGACCTGACTTGATACCTCCACGCGTTCCTGAGAAAAAGAGTCTTGAGAGATGGACAACAAAGTGATCCTATAAAAGTTCCGTTTTCACCAACTGAGGTAGAGAACACAAAGATGCACTATCTCTTCATGAAACCGGCAATTTCCCTTCCAGAAAAAAAAAAACCATAAACAAAGGAACAACAAACAGTGATACACAAACAAAAGAAACACAGAAACAATACAAATAAAACAAGAGTAGCGAATTTCAATTTCTTTCGAAACCTTCTTCGTATAGGACAGGGTACACTGTACCGAGTTACCGAGCACCTCGGACGTACGGGGGAGCCGGTGGAACATTGCCGAGACAGATAAGCGTATTGTTGATGTCGAGTCTCTTTAGAAAATTGGTGTCTTTTGTTTAGATACGCTCCCCAGCCGTATTGAAGTGGAGATTACTGAACTGTGTGTTCGTGGCTTTATGTTTGTAGTCACTGTGAATAAACAAAAGAGAGACGAATGAAGATAAGTAGATGAAAACGATGGTATTACGCTATAAGTCATGGTGAGTTTTCTACGTATATCAATACGCTTGTGTTTCTCGAAAGAGGTTGGCAGCTGTAGCGCAGTAGGTATTATACACTCACACCGCTTGGAGGACACGGTGGAGCATACAGTGGAGGTTTGCCCCACTTGGGCGCAGTACCACCGTGTTCTCGTAGGGGCTCGTAGGGGGGTAGTATCGGTAGCATACATACCATGTTCCGGAGTGAGGAGGAATTGCGGATGGTCCCCTCCTTCTACGAAGCAGTAATGCTAGCGAAGGAGGCGACCGCACGCGTGAGGGAATGGACGTCCTCACGCCCCAGGCGCTGGAACCCCGGCCCTGATTTCCAGCGTAGGTGTGTGCGGACGATGAGCAATGGGTAGTTCGCTGTCCGTCTGTCTGGTAACGGAATCGTCGACAGCGCGTAGTGTTTCACGCGAGCCTCAATGAGATGTCAGCAAAACCGTAGGGGCCCAGCAGGGTCGAAGCTTACAGGCGCCATGGGTTCACTTCCGAAAGCGAAACCTGTGGTCTTGGAATGCAGGGGCAAAGAAGTAATATAGGAGTGGCGATGCGAGAGGGCGTGCCAGGCTTTTATTTACTAAAAAGTCAATAGAAGCCTGGCACGCCCTCTCGCATCGCCTTAGAGTGCCTTAGACACTTCCCAAAACAAAAGCGGCACACATTAACACAGTCTAGGTTCACAATCTTTTCTCAGACGAAATTCAACAAAAAATTATTCAAATTATCTCACATCCAAATACACATCCCTATCTCGAACCAAACATCACGCACCATACATAAAATTAAACGACAATCAAAATCGTCTTGAAATTTTACAACCAAACATAACTATGAGCGTTATGATAACTAATATTGTACATAAGAGGAAGTAAATAGAGATATAGTCGGTGTTTCCCTTTTGTACGCGAATCACCGTGACTAATCGATGTGGTTATAGCTATATCAGTTAGACTTAACTGTCTTTGTCTTACGTAATGGCGTTAACTGGTATATTAGTTGGCCGAAATTGAATTAAAGATAATTGTAATGTTGGAGGATTTTTTGTACTTTCATATTTGAATGTGAATAAGAGAATTATCTTAAAACACTTTATCTTAAAGTGTTTTGTTTTTTTTTTATGTAACTACTATATTTTCAATACATACACGTAAGTAGACAAGTTGAGAGCAGTGATGGCCGAGTGGTAACGGCCCCGACTTACGAGTTGTAGGTCGTGGGCTCAAACCCAGCCAGGCGCATTACTTTGTGTAATTGATTTCATCACCTCTGCTCTCAAAACGGTAAAGGAAAAAACCAGCATGTTCTAGAACCAAAAATTCGAAGACATGTGACATTCACCAATCCACACTAGGCCCACGTGATGGATTACCATTCGCTCTCCTAGAGAGAGGAGGCCTGAGTCCCAGCAGTGGGAACATTAAAAGGCTGATTATGCTTATGCTATAAGTAGGCAAGTAACCAGCTGCAAAGCATGTAATATCGTCAAATTATCTTGAATAAAATACTCCACATGCACACAAAACATTTGGGAACACATTTTGTGCTAAAGATTGGGATTTCCTGCTGGATACTGTGTTTTCTGATAGCTACAACTTCCCTCAGGTTTCAGCTATCAGAAGTATCTTTAAGTCAATAGCGAATAATTTACTTCTAAGCAAGCTTACCCCAACCACATAACGCTTACCATTAGGTGAGATGGTGGTCAAACGTGAGCCAAAATAATAAAAAAATGAAAATAATTTCCAAAATTAAATCAATTTAAAAAAAAAGTTACAGAGCGAGTCTACAAAGGCCACAATGTCAATTTAGAAGGTCTGGAAAGACAGCGAATAAGAAAATTGAAAGACAAGTGATGAGAGTGTAAGATAAAACTATACTAGTGAAACAAGCTTGTCTAATATTCGAAAGTTGCAACGCAAGCACGTAATAAGAAATCTCTAGTATTGTAAACGTTAGCGAACATGAAGCAACAACGCGCTAACTTGGACCTCGCTACAACCGCCGTCATGATGCGCAAGCTACGAGAACGCATTGTGCATTTTAATTAAATTTTCCCGGATGTTATTAAAACATATAGGTTCTGGGCTTAACTAATCTGGCTCGCAAGCTTTGAAAGCATGAAGAAATCTGCGTCATATAAGTCTAGTTTATTTAACAATTAAAGTACACACACATACAAAATAAAGACAAGGAGAAGGAATAGGTACAAAGGTGATGCTTATTTGAGTTGGAAAAAAAAGATATGTGACACTGTGTGTAAAAATAGTGAGCAATATAATATCATCATCATCATTTAAGCCAAAAGACGTCTACTGTTGTTCATAGGCGCCCAAACGTCGCCATAACAAACGGTCATGTGCGTCTTGCATCCATTGGATTCCCGTAACCCTCACCAGGACCGTGCTCCTGACATCGGCCGACTACATTTTATAAATATTTTCATTTGCTTTAAAAAAATACTTAATTTATATGTGTAATTAAATGAATAAATGAAATCTTATTAAGTTTATATGAAAAAGTTTAACAGCAATAACTTAAAGCACTGATAAAAAATAATTTAAATACCTTAGTAATCATATTTCAATAAACTGCGATTCACCAATATTCGAGATCCTCAACCCAATAACGTTGAGCATAAATTTTAAAACAATAATGATTATAACCCTCAAATGCGCAGTCGTTACAAATCTCTTTTATTAATTTCTGACATTCCGAAAACCGCATTTTATGCGTGAATAATTTATGTAAAACCGATAACCATTAACCCTGCAGCCGACAGGTGGGTCGCCTTGGACCCGTCCAATGATTCGTTATGGAATATGGAATAGGTTTTCGTTGATATTTTCAGTTGACTTCCTACTAACTTTCGGTATAGTTACTTTGATTAATGACATGGAAATGATTCAAATAAACCATTTACAGGCACTTTTGAAATGTCAAGACGTCAGTCAGTCAGAAAAAAAAAGATGCTAATTATGCACATTCCAAAGCGTAGATCTCTATGGAGAAGAATGTGCAAGAAGCTCCATGGAAATATCACATATGTTTAAATATTAAAAGAGTGTTCAACTGTTCAAGGTCTTTAGGATCGCTCTTGATCTGCTCAAAAGCGATCTGCATTTTTAAACGTGCAATTTATTTCATTATTCTGACTGACTGAGTCTTTGACGATTCAAAAGTGCTTGTAAATGGTTTCATTGAAATCAATTGCTTCGAATTTGAATAGAGTTGGCGTAAAAGTAAACTTTGTCACCACATTTTTTTATTGTTTTATCTTACTGACTAAGCGGAGCTGTAACCAAAAACACTAGTTAAACAGCGAGGTATAGTTAATATTACATCTAAAATGTCAACAAAAATAGTTTAGTGACAAGCTTAATGTCATAGAACACCAACGCACTTTTACTAATAGCAGCCCAAGGCTAGTTCCCCTTAATCTCCGTTGATTAAATAAACTGTCCAACTCGAAAGCGAACCACCACGATTAATGGAATTGAACTTCAGTCGCCATAGATAATTAAAGCTGAAACGTTGGAGGAAGGAACAAAAAGTATTTAACAATCGCTTTCGTCGCCACTTTCTGATATACTTAGGTAATCGTGTAATTTCAATTGACACCAGAACCGGTTTATATTGGAAAAGCAATGGAGTTATGCCATTTGTACTGGTTATGCAAGTTTACGGATCTGATTGTTCTGCTCATGCTTTTTGTAAATAAGGTCTATAGGGTTACCACAAGAATATCAGTTTGCTCTGAAGAACCGACCTAGAACCTAGCCGTATTTTTTTATTTATAAACAATTTCATTTAATTATTTTTTTATTTTTATAAAAAAAAAATATATAATGGTAAAATTAATATAATATAAAAAGATTTAAAAATTATTACTCTTAAAATAAAATTTTAAAAAATCATCCAAACAAAAGTTATGTAGGTATGGTACTCCTTCACCGTCAAACGTCTGAAGTTCTGAACAGATTTGGATGGCACACAGACCATACCCTGGAAAAACTCATGAGATATATTTATCTCGGGAATATGTTCCCTTGGGATGATTTTCTATTTTCACGCGGGTGAAACCGCTGGCTGATGCTTGTGTTTTTATTTATGTGTACTAATTATTACTTTTGTCCTAAACTCAATCGAAATCACAGCAGGAATATAATGAGTGATTTTTTATGCCACTTTTATAGTTACTAAATAAGTTAAGTAACAAAATAAGTTTAAGTTACAAAATGCTTTAAGTTACGGAATACATTTCTAGTAATTAACTAACTGTCGATTACTTACAGAAGTTAGACACCATTTTCTATCCCGCTAATTCCAAAGTCACTTTACAAAATCAATGTGTCAATGCGGCCGAAAGACAGTTACAAACGAGCCCGGCTCGCGACGGGTTAAGTGTACAATGTTTACTAATTACCTACCATTGGTTGACGGTCGTTTCCTCGACATTAATCAAATTAAACACATGACTGCATCAACCTCGTGGGCATGACTGCTGGACCGGTTTCTAGGTTCGATCCCCGAGTTGCGCACGGTTTCATAGTTATTTTTAACAAGATTTACAAATATACACTTTACTAATATGAAATTAACTATATTAAATCTAACTACATAATATTTATATCCTTTAAAAACTGTACGCGACTCCAATAAAAATGAAAATAAAGAACCAGTCAAACGTAAAGCTGAAATAGATGACGAAGTAGACAATATTGAACTTTTATTGTGTACATCCTTTGCGCTGAAACTTGGCACTGAATTGAGACTAGATCACTTCTTCAAAACACGTGTTGAAGAACGGGTAATACCAATTAATAAATAGCCATAATCTGCCTTTTAATGTTCCCGCTGCTGATACTCAGGCCTCTACTCTCTAAGAGAGGGAATGGGCCGTAATCCACCACGCGGGCCCAGTGCAGGTTGGTGAATGTCACATGTCGTCGAATTTTTGGTTCTAGGACATGCTGGTTTCTTCACGATGTTTTCCTCCATCTCTATATGTTTGTACAATCTACACTAATATTATTAGGTAAAGTTTGTTTTTGAGCTTTTTTTTTTTGTAGGTGTAATCTAGTACTGGTCCGATTGCGAAAAATTTTTCACCAATAGTAAGCTGTATTCCTGAGTAACATAAGCTACATTTTATGTATGCGGGCGAAGCCGCGGGCAAAAGCTAGTCACTTATATTTACTAAACAACAAATAAAAGCATCAAAATCTTGTATGATATGTATATGTATATATTTATATATATATATATATATATTATGTATTTATTTTTAGTGTAAGGTATTTATAGTTATATAAGTATTTATTAGTTTAATTTAAGATTTCAGAAACTCTTCTTTGCTTATTTTCTACACACTACAGTCTACATCTCTTCTAATCTCTCCTTTCGCAGGTCTGCTGGAAGAAATTTCTTTTTGAAATAAGCAGTACCTTTGTACAAAATTTATATTAAGATACCTATCTTCTTCTTCGTATTTGTGTGTACATAAATTATAAAATAAATAAATAAAACAAAATGGTATATTAAATGAAGCAGTAATTAATATTTTAAATATTGCTATGTCTTATGTACGCTAATGGCGGTGAAATCACAAATCAGCTTATGCATCATTTTTCTGACTTACTTGACAGTTTCCCATTCCACCAAATTGAAATGGATTATCTATAAATATAATAAATCTGTAGAAGTTTTTAGTTGTGCGCGCATCACGTAAAATGTACGAAATCGATGTAGATAACTTTTATACATTAAAAGTTGTGTGTAACTTGATATATTATTTAGCCTTTGTTTCATGGCAATCGGTTGACTATCGAAATATGTACTACATTCATTGACTGTTAGGCGGTACGAAGTTCGCCGGGTCAGCTAGTAACTAATAAATGTTTGTATGGCCTACAGATTATTGTTCCGGTCTACACCCAAAATAGTAGAATAACGGAGGAAAAAAGAATTTTCCAAAATGCGGTGTGCATTTGCAAATGCACACCCTAAGTTATTGTCGTATATACTACACTACTACGTATAGTATAGTATAGTATAGTATAGTATAGTATAGTATAGTATAGTATAGTATAGTATAGTATAGTATAGTATAGTATAGTATAGTATAGTATAGTATAGTACAGTATAGTATATCTTTTAGCCGAAATGAACGGTAGTCAAAGGTGCGTTGGTTTCCACACGCGCCTTAAAGACGGGGGCCGCTAATGCTGATGTCAGGGCTGTGGAATGGTGCGAAAGAGTTACCGTGGCATTGGAACGCAAAGAGCAACTATAATATTAATATGATAATGAAATTGTATTGTGAGAACTAAGATCAGTGGAGATTATATACACTACGTATAAAAACTCAAGCGTTCTTGCGTCTGCTGTAACTAGAGACCGCCACAATATAGGTTTATAGCGGTTTGGCTGTCTTATTTTTTGGTCATACACACATGTATTGTTGTGGGGATTGCTAGTTGCGTTGTTGTTTTATGAATAGACAAAAATAAAGCTAGCCTAACATAATTTTTTTGTTAAATAAATATTAACAAAAAATTAACCTAAGCAGGCTTTACTCCCTCTCCTCCACTCGACTCTACGTATTAGAAATAACAGCTTATAATTTTTGACAGTAACGAGAAAAGTGAAGACTTAATGTCTTAGAATTAGAGGATATTTCTATATACACAAAACTTCCATTTATACGCATATTATGAAACTGAAGAATTTGTTTGTTTGAACCCCCCAATCTCAGGAACTTACTGGTTTGAGCGTTGCACGACATTTTAGAAAAATTTTTTTCCCCAAATGTATCTCAGGCCTAATCACTAATCTTAAGCCTTTCAATAACTGTGTAAAATTTAATTCTTTATTTTTTATTTATTAATTATCTTGTTATGGGGTCCCTATTGAGATATATGTCACTGGAAAATTAGTAAGAATTGTAAACAATTTTTTCTAAATAAAACACGGTTATGTTCGAAACCAACTTAAATGTAGTTTATCATAATATACAAAACGATTTTTTTCATAATATATATCGAGAAATTATAATCTAATAAAGATGTATTGCAATCAAACAGAGTATGCAATTATTCACTTAATGTCTTCAGAACGTAGATAAAACTTCCAAAACCAGTTCTCACAAAAACAGATTGCACTGCAGTAGACACAGAAATACAGCCAGAGGATAGATGTTAAAGTAGGCGATATTGAATTCTTATCTGGGTGTCATTACGTCGGAACTAGCGGGCTGGCTTGTTGCGGATATTGCGATACCGATTGTGATCTGGTTCACGTACTGGAGCCAGAAGAAATTGGTGTGCAGCTGTTTATTTAGGCTGCAGTTTATTTATCTTTTTAGCTGGGTTTAGGCCTCCACTTTCTCCTTCCAAACATCTCTGTCTAGGGCGAGCTCGGGCCATGTTTGCCCCTCGTTCATGATCAAATCGTCACACCACCTTCGGTCGACCTCGACGGCGCGTCGACCTCCTTTAGGCGTCCGGTGAGCAACAATCCTCGCCCATCTGCCCGGGTGCATTTTTCCGACGTGGCCAGCCCACTCCAACTTCAGCCTGGCGTTTTTTTCCCCGACATGTGCCACTTGAATTATGTAGCGCGATATTATGCTGTTAATTTAGTGTGATATAATAAATGCTTTGATATGTCATGGACAATCTTTGCCATCGTCTAACCATTGCGATGCAATAAATGTACTGGCTGTAGAAAAAAATTATGTGCAGGCAAGTGCAC
Organism: Mythimna pallens; assembly: GCA_961205895.1. Lineage (NCBI taxonomy): Eukaryota > Metazoa > Arthropoda > Insecta > Lepidoptera > Noctuidae > Mythimna > Mythimna pallens. The sequence continues at coordinate 7,227,205 of OY540835.1, read as the reverse complement.
CTGTTTATTTGGGGTGAAGTTTAGTGTCTTTTCATTAAATTATTAATCTGGTTTTATTAACGTGTAGGTCTCGCATTAAAATAACCTTCACGAAAGTATGCATGGTTGGATTTCAATACAGCTAGTGACATGATAAAGCAGATAGCTCGTATAATCGTTTTTACTCCGTGGAAAGTTGTTAATTACACACAGTTAGGTACAATAATTTCATAATAAATTTTTAGTTTCCTGCGCAGTTCAGCACCCCTGGCCAAGTTGATAATCTGCAATCGTTAACGCTAGTCGAAAACTGATCAAATGTATGGGAATGACATCATCGCAACGTTAAGTCACGTGGTCAGAAAATAGAAAATTCGTAGCGTAGTTCACATCGTTCACAATGATAGAATGAATTGTTATTGTTTCTACAATGTTCAACGCTACAACCTTTGTTATTTTAGAACGACATTGTAGAACGAGCGGCAGACTCAGGCGCGTCAACATGGCTACCAACTTATCGTTTTCTACAATTGCTGACACCGAGGCGTTACCGATTGGAGAACGGAATTCGACACGAAACGGTTGTAACTTGGCTACGGGGGCAGATGTATGTTAGTGGATTTGTCAATGCCATGTATACTAATCTATTTCGCCATAGGTACTAGTAACGGTACATGCATCGCATGACGCCAGCACAATATTTTCAATGTTTGTTTTATTCTCGTCTGTGCGAAGTTCGTTTTGTACGGTTTTATCGTCTGCAATGTGTTTCTGATTAACTAAGTACGATACCCTGAAGTTCAGAAAAGTTTATAAAGCTTTGTAATTTAAATAGATTAGGCTTAGTAGAATCAGTAAAAAGCCACTGGCATATTATATACGCTTCGATAAGCATGAATAATAATGAAAGATGTCTTAACAAACAATATATAACGTAAAGTAGGAACATAATTTAGAGCAGACGATTTTCCTTGTTCTATTATATGTTGGTTATTCCGCTATATATTTGAGGAACTACTGGTTTGAATTAAGGGACAGCTAGTATAGTATTTTATTATTATTATTATTTTTTCGGTGGGAAAATCATCTTATGATATCCCCCGCCCTTGGGCGGGGCGTGAGATAGTGTCAGACTTTTACTGACTAAAAACCCACTCCTGTTCCTTCGTTGCCTTTCGTACCAGGGCCGAGTCTTCCCTTCAGAATTAGACCCTTGGCCCCAGTAGACTTCGACCCTGCTAGGCGCCCACAGTTGCTGACATCTCCTTGAGGCGCGCGTGGAACAGCACGCGCCGCTGACGACTTGGGCTCGGTCCGGACGGTTACCGGACGGTCGGACGGCGAGCCACCCATTGCTCGCCGTCCGCAAGCCTGCGCCTACGATGGCTGGAAATCGGGATCGGAATCTCGGCGGCAATTGGGGCGTGAGGACCGTAGCCTCACGCGATCGGCTGCCTCCTTTGCTAGCATAACTGCTTCGCAGAAGGAGGCGACCGCCTGCCACTCCTCCTCGCTCCGGACCATGGCCTGTACCAAGGCCCGGCGCGAGAGATCGCCGCCGCCGATCGCCCCCACGAGGACACGTTGCTCTGCCCAAGCGGGGCACACCTCCACCGTGTCCTCCGGGCGGTAGCTAGTATATTATATGATTCTTATTACAATAGGCTTTTTGATATCTCTTCATACAATCATCTATTTATTTGTTCACAAGTAGACAATGCTTTCTAATTTATAATGACCCTCCACAGGAAACGGGGGGCGGGGTTGCCCTCATTATAACCAGGAACCACAATCCATACAAAATCTGCGAAGTAATAATTCTGCTGTGTCAGAAAGGAAATTAAAACAAACGATAACTCTGTCGACAAATAATTAACTTAGGGGTTTAATTAACGGGAAAAGTTACTAACAAATGTTTCCACGGGGTGCCGTGAGAGATAAACAATAAAAGAATTATGGACTATCTTCAGTCAATAATTAGATCTTGGCAGGAAAGAAGTACCCTAATTGATGTTCATTCATGAGTAGAGAGAGCACATAATTATGTATGGTGAGTGTACACACATCCACACATACATACAAAATTGTGTTTTCATTACTCGTCCTCGGAAAGTAGGGCTAAAGTTGCCTGAAGAGCGGGTTAAAAGTAATACTTTTCAGCCATAAGGAGAATCGCTTTCAACTGACAGCTGTCAAATTATTAAAAAAAAAGCTAGTTCTATTTTCACATTCCTATTGAACCTTGTCCCAACATTCTATACAGCCACTCAATTATAGCACGATGTAAAATTGTAATAACATAAAGGTAAGTATTTATTAAAGAGTATATTTTTTAAATGACTTTATTATAATTTGCTTTCAACTTTTCTTTAAAATAACATAGATTTGGAAAAAATAATTTAGGTACTATTTTTTTAATAATATAAAAACAATATAGTCGGGAAAACGGCAATGAATAAAACTGTACTACTCGAAAAAACAAATGAAGATTGTTTTTTCGAGTAGTACAGTTTTATTCATACTTCCTTTGGATATCGATTGTATAAGAGAAGTGGTTAAAGCAGTAGTGGAAAACCTTTAGCCGCCTAAATTAAAAGAAATATCAATACCTAAAATCATACGACAACTCAGGTTTTTATTTCTACTTTCCTTGTATTCGTAATGAAAAGCATAGTGTTTACTTCGGGTCACAGACTTATTTAGTCCCTCGAACTATTAACGCCCTGGCTACGCTAGGACTAGCATAGCGAGGCCCGAGAATCTCTCTGGCTTCAGCCAAACTCCTTCTCGGTCCTAATTGAGTTACTTTCACTGCAGGGTAACAATGTACCTAATTATTATTATAAATATAATTTATAACTGTGAGAAGTGTAGAGCAGGCGGAACCGTAGCTTAACAAATAAACTGTTTGGATGCAGTAATCATACGCAGGTATTGTTAAGATTACATTAACATAACTTTTCAGCTTTGTTTGTTAGTCTGATTTCAATCGTAAAATATAGTCGAACTCCATTTTTACCTATGGGTGACGTTTCTGCAGCAAGGGTTTCTTAACTATTATCTTCTTCTTCTTCTTTTCGATTCGAGGGTAAACTCATCAAACTATTTGGGCCCAATGGGTGGCTACATTAATAGCAGCATCGGTAGCACCCATCAAATCCTCCAAAGTGCAGGTGTATGGGCACTTGGGGCATTCTAATATGTGGCTCATGTTTTAAACAGGAGCACAAACAGGAGCAGGAGGTGTTTTGAACTATTATAATAAGATCTATGTATGTAAATATTTATTCTAGCGTTTTTTTTCTTGTGCTGGCCACTCACCATCATGTAGCTTGATCAAAAAGGTTTAACCAAGTCAAACTAAACGTGTGTGAGAGGGGAGTTTCGGTAGACCATACCAGGTGGTGAGTGGCCAGCATTAATAAAGATAAGTTTTCTGTATGTATTCCTGGCCATTAATTTCATGGATGCGCATCTGAAGTAATAGGCATACTTTATGATCTAATAGCAACTGTGTATCTTGTGTCCGTTTTCCGAGATGTTACTTGAGACTGACCAACCTTTGCACTAATCAGTATGTGATGGGTTTGTGACGTCGGGTGTCGGGTGTGCGTCTTCGCTTACAGCTAAACAAATAGATATTTGATCTTCATATTTCTATTTAGTATGATCATCCAACCGATCTGCCCCAAACCGATTTCACTAGAAATGCAAAAATAGTATAAAAACATTAAAAAATACAAATTTCCCCTTTTTTCCAACAAATAAACAAAATGTATTTATTTTTTACTAAACTACGTACACAGGGGAGGGTTATTTCACGTAGTAACCCACACACACACGCGTTTTGTATGAAGCAATCCCAAAATACTAAATATATTAATTTCTTAGACCTCCATATTTTTACTTTATTCAACGAAAAACAAACAAGGGTGAGACGTGCAAAATATTATGAAAAGATTAAACTGAAAACTGCGAAGGGGAAAATAATATGAATTTAGTTATTTATATCGTTTAAGGTCGTTTTTAAGCCCGGGGTCAAAGTAAATGATTAAATCCTAAAACCGTAACAAATTGTGTGAGGGTCAAGCGAGGTTATTTGTTATAAAGAAGGGTTTTAACAAAATGCCCGGTTATTACGCGTTATACCCGTTGAAAATGTGTTTAATTTCCTTTCTCGTTTATTTAGAGCATCATAACATCAAATATGAATATTTTTTATGGCTTTAAAACAAGGTGGGGAACGTTTTACCGGATTTTTGATTTAATTGGGATAATTAAAGCTTTCAAACTGTAATTTGTTCTGTGACATAAAATGAAATGGGTTATGACGTAAATTGACAAATTATTAACTTCCGAGACATAGTTAATTATGGCTGAGGTTAATGGCACTGTCATTTACTTTCATACCAATGACGGTTTTCTAAAACGATGTTGACCAGGTGGCAGCACTGAGTCATTAAATCCAGGCACCTGTCAAAACGCTTATGTTAATGACATTAGTTAGACGTCAACGTCAACGTCAAACGTCAGACGTCAACGTCAACGTCAAACGTCAGACGTCAACGTCATGTAACCGTTTTCAAAAGTAAAATCTCTCGGCTAAATGGTGCTAACTAGTGGTGTGCATCTTTTTCGTTTTTTTTAAATACATAAAATATGAAATCAGTTTTTTTTCTGATTACAAATATTATTTAACTCAATTTCGAAAAAAAAAATTGCTGTACCGACATGAAGATCAATTTAAATGAACTGGGAAAAAAACTGCAGTATATCAAAGTTTTACTCTTTCTCTGAAGGAAAATATAAAATAACCCCTTCCACTCTGGATGGAGTGAGAGGAAGTGTCTTTTACTAACTAAAACATACCCGTGTTCCTTCAGTCGCCCTTTGCGTTCCAGGACCGCGGTAATTCTTTTAAACAATCCCGCTACCAAATCGATAATCTAGGCTGTATTTTTAAATGAAATTAAACTTGAATAAAATAACAAAATAAACTGTTCACTGAAATGTCTAACGTATGTACTTCACTTTTTGACTTACCTAAGTGGTCTAATTACTAAGCAAATAAATTTCTGTTGAGTCCATCAGAAACTTGTTATTTATTTCGACTAAAAAAATCACAAGAATAAAATCTTTTTGCACGGCAATTTTGAAGTCATTTTTTTAAATTATTTTTTGATAACCACTATATCACCTGATGGTGACCGACGATGAAGGACGTTTGCCTAGAAGTAACCTATTCACTCTTGACTTAAGACCGTTTCACCCGAGATACATTTTCACAATTTTTCATACAACCGTTCTTACATGATTATGACGTTATATTACACGACATAAATTAACGTAAACTAATACAGTAAAAACCTCCGAAAATCTTTTATATTGCGTAAACTTTGGCCCTTCATAATGTTCTCATAAATTAAAAATACTCAAAACCTTACACATATAATCAAGATACAAAATGAAAAAAAAAATGTTACAAGTTTTGTGAAGTATTCGATTGAATGATGGAATTACCGAATACTAGTGGACCGTTTAGGTGTTATCTCTCTTTTTTCGCGTTGTTTTTTATCAAATATTTCGTTCGATAAACCAACAAGCTTTTAAACCATGCTCATGTTGACGATGGACGAGTGAGGAAGGACCCTCTTAAGACTTCCGACACATAATCATCATGTGCTGCAACTGGCCTGTTGGTCTAGTGGTTAGTGGCCCTGACTGCTATGCTGGACGTCGTAGGTTCGATTCCCACCCGGGACAAATGTTAAATTAATTTATCTATAATATGTATGTATTTAGAAATATATAATGTTTATCATTTGTCTAGTAGTCATAACACAAGCTCTGCTTATCTTGGGACTAAACGACGTTGGGTGATAGTTGTGGAATATTATTAATCCATTTTTTTTTTATTTTATATGCATATTCATTACATTTTTAATTATTTCTTTAAATAAAACACATAAAAAACATTTAAAAATATAAAAAATAAATAAATCTTCTTGTAACGAACTTTGCAAAATAAATACCTAAATATCTATTATTTTAAAATACTTTTAACTGTTGAAACAAACCTAAGTCAATATTATCAGCTCCGACAAGACTATAAAATATCTCAATGGCTATTTACAGAAACTAAGTTTGTAATTTAGTACTCCTTATAAAGAAAGACTTAAAGTTAAGATAAGTCAATAAAAAAAAACTGCTTGGAATTGAAGTATTTGTTATCTGTAAATAAAATCTGACCTTCCGAACTAAATGGATTTCGTATATTGACTTTAAAACTTCTAATATTGGCGTATTTTTAAGATTATAAACAGGAATCTATTGAATTGCTTGCTTATCATCAATCTATAATATATTACATTTCATCATTTCCATCATCGGACCACCAGGCGTACAGCAATGCGCCACCGGTACATGGTAGACATCCCGCCCATACGCACGAAACGTTTTGGGAACACATTCATTGTGCGTACAGCTAAGGAGTGGAATTCCTTTCCGGAATCTGTGTTTCCTGATGACTACAACCCGGGAATCTTTAAGTCGAGAGTGAATAGGTTACTTCTAGATAAGCGCGTTCCATCGTCGACCGCATCGTCGCTTTCCATCAGGTGAGATAGCGGCCAAGCGCGAACCTATAAAGGATAAAAAAAAATATTTTTAAAAGTTATCAAATGACTTCTACCGCTCTGGATGGAGCGCTTTCTCTCGCTCCACCCAGAGAGGAAGATGTCATTTGATATTTTTTTAGAATTTTACTGACTCTAATCCACAGTGTTCCTTCAATTACCCTTTGCGAGACTAACTCTTTCGAACAATCCGCAGCCCTGGCGCGTATCGTACGCGTACCTAGTTAGAGGTAGCCCCGTCAATTTCACTAAATTCTCTTTGAGACGAGCATGGAACACAACGCACCGTCAACACGGGCTTGGTCCTTACCGGAGCGCGAGCTACCCATTGCTCGCCGTCCGTATTCTCGCGTCTGACGTGGCTGGAAATCGACTCGCGACTCCAGACGCACGATGCCCGAGGCATGCCTGGCGGGCATTACGTTTCATATTCACAATTATGTGACCTTAAAAACGAAACCATTGCTTATCTTTTCTTGTTTTTTTTTTTCAGACTGATTGATGATTCTGATTTTATTTTTAATATGGAATAAAAATAAAATCAGTCTAAACCAAAACCCACCACCGCATATGTATTGGAATTTTCTTTAGTACAAAAAACTTAATAGTAAAACAGAGTGATTTAACAATTCATGTAAATTTTATGTTCAATTCGGTTCTCCTGATTAGCCCGCTATTTTTATTTTTGTCTTTGGAAATCATTAAATGACTTCTTCCGCTCTAGTTTGGAGCGAAAGGTCGTGTCAGACTTTTACTAACTATGTATAACCTTTCTATATTCCTTCATTTTCCCTTTGCTTTCTAGGGCCACGGTAACTCTTTCAAATGTTCCAAACACGACCTCGTTTGATGAAAAACTAGTTAAAGTCTGCGATCATGCCCAGTCTCAGAAGAAAGAAGTTGGCGAGCAATGGGTAGCTCGCCGTCCGGCCATCCGGTAACCGTCCGAACCGAGTCTAAGTCGTTGACGGTGCTTAGTGTTCCACGTACGCCTCAAGGAGATGTCAGCAACCGTAGGGGCCTAGCAGGGTCGAAGCCTACTGGGGCCATGGGTGATGCGAAAGAGATCCCCGGGGTTCTGGAACAATGGAAGGAACAGGAGTGGGTTTTTAGTCAGTAAAAGTCTGACAGCGGGAGGGCCCACTTCGCTCAAGAGCGGGGGATGTCATTAGATGATTTTCTCACCTCAAAAAAAAAGTTTAGTTCTAGCTTAACAATACCAATGACTCTCGTACCTTTCGTTTTTGTTACCCTGCCACCAGTTCGTATAATAAAACGAACTAAGACTTTATCCAGCTTATGCCTCGTTGGTGCAACCACGGCTAACAGCAGAAAATCTAGTACTTCATAAAACGAGGCAAATCTGCTCACACAAGCTAGTTCTAGAATGGGTCTAGAGGTAAAATGTACGAGCACTTTAATACAAGTGCCGTTAAAACACATAATGCAAGTGGCTATAAAAGTTGGAGGTTTTATGTAAAATCATAGCGCCAACATAACAGCGTTATCTAAGCTATAACATAGACGAGTTGCGTCGAGGGAAATATGTGGATTGGACCATTTTGTACGGAAACTACACGGACGCGAGATGTTTAGTACTATTTACTTATTTATGACGCTTTAGTGGTGGATGTATGGTACTGTATTATCACACTAATATTATAAAGTCTTTTGAGCGTGTGTGTGTGCATGTGTGTTTGTGTGTGTATACTTGTATTTGTTACTTCTTCACGTTCGAACGGCTGAATGAATTTAGATCTGGGTCATGTACACACCATGTCCTTTTGAGATGAGAAATCATTCAATGACTTTTTGGAGGTATGTGGAACAGAGAGTAAAGTCCCGCAAACCTGCGTTGAAAAGGGAAGATCCTCCGACCAGACGGGTGTTATGTCTGGTGGGCTACTACTGCCCGATAGATGATTTCGGGCTGTTCTATATGTTCTAAACGCGCGGAGAACTTTGATTGCGCGATGCAGGATTAGTTCTTATGTGACGCCATAGATGTCGCTACAACTTCTCGCGCCCTAGGGAGGAGCGCGAGGGCTTGTGAAACTTTTACTGACTAAAACCTTTCCAAATTTAAAATTGAATCGTAGATTTGCGACTGGCAGCACGTGCAGCCAGCCTCGGAACCACTCCCGGCTGCGGATGCAGGTAGCGGCTTCGTATCATGCATGTGCTACCTGCATTCGCAGCCTGAATCCGCAGTCTGCAGCCGAGATTCGAATGGCACCTTTACTTTCAACAACCAATCACGACAGTCAAGAGAATTAACAGCAGTTTCCTCGCCACTTCCTTTTTTTTGACGTGGGAAATCATCTATTGACTTCTCCCGCTGTAGGACGGAGCGAGAAGGCGTCACAGATTTTTACTGACTAAAACCACGTCTATGTTCCTTCATTTGCCCTTTGCGTTCTTGGACCAAGAGTTTCCTTTTCAGAAGTTCTCCCATGCCCTAGTAGGCCCCGCTTTATATTGACCCTGCTGGACTACTACGGTTTTGATGACCTCTCTTTGAGGCGCGCGTAGAACACTACGCACCATCGATGACTCGGTCTCGACCCGGACGGTTACCGAACGGCGAACAACACATTAACCTATAGCGGGTGATGACATTTAATGATTACTAATATAAAAAAATATATTTTAATCCACTTTTTTTTTTATTGTGCTTGTGTGTATTGGCTTTTGAGAACAAAGCTAGGTACTAACAATAGTTGTTACTTCAACCAAACAGCTGCTTGCAACATTTACCTAACTAATTTAAAACCAACGAAGGTTTTAATACTAATTTTATAATTGGTCCATGATTAATATAGTCCTGAAGTAGCAACACAAACTTGGGTCTTAAGTCAAAGTTTTACGTAACAGTTTCTGTTAACGAGGTTTCACTTAAGTTCACAAAGTAAGACCAGCTAACGGAAAATGTTGATTTTTTTACGACGGAGGAGGGATGAGCTAGACTTCTAACTAGAAAAACTTGAGGGCTGTTTTTGTATCGTAATGGAAAAGCTTAGGAAAAATATTATCGATATAACTTGGGTACAGCTGACGGGTTTTAGGATAAGAAAACACCACTATCTTAGTGGTAAGACAACATAAAGTAAAAAAAAACAACCGTTTAAAAACTGTCCACCATGTCGGATGTATTGTGGCGATGTTTATTTTTTGTATTTTACTCAACAAACCCTTTTAATTGATACCACCAACTTTAGGAGTCCGCAATATGCTGATTCAATTCAATTCAAAGTATATTATCTATATTTATATAAAACAAAAAACTGACTGACGCACAGCCGAAACTACTCGGACTAGTAGCGTGAAATTTTGCATACGGTTTATTTTATGACGTAGGCGAGCACTAAGAGAGGATTTTTCAAAATTCTTCCCCTAAGGGGATGAAACGTAGGTCCAAAGTTTGTATGGAGAAACCTACTTTCACGCGGGCGAAGCCGCTGGCAGAAGCTAGTTTCATATAAACCTACATGAGCACATACAAACCTCAAAGACTAGTGCATATGATTGTGGAAAAACACTAAAGTGTTCACGGTAATTGTAATTAGAAGGCTTGTTTATCAAAAAATCATGAAGGTATAAAATGCAAAATGAAATCCGCATAGCTAATGAAATAAACAGTTTTTGCAATACTTTAATTGCTCACAGCACATTCTATAATTAAAGTAATCAAAAACTTTCAACCGTTTGTTATAACAATCTGAAATCAAGATGTCATCGACACTAACAAACGGTTTCATCTTCAAAGCAGTTTGAAGAAAAATGTTGCGAATCGATAAGAGTGATAGGAAAATCGGAGAAGCACGAGGTCCTACAATCAATTTAGAAAAGCTGGAACCGAAGGGACGAGGGATGGGGAGATATCGGCTGTGATAGCAGGTCGCACTCTTGACTCCAGCGACAAATAGAATGAATAAATCTTACTTAAACTTTGAATAGAATAACAAATCAGTACTACGGTGTGAGTGGGCAAATAGTCGATAAAACTGTGCGGGATTACAAGCTTCGCATTACGTTAGAATTTCTGGGACTACTTTTTCTATGAGTTACTTACTAACGGGGGGAGAGCACCCGCGGTTTCACTCGCGTGATTGGTTACTGCTCCGCTCTATGTTATATAGCTTAATAAATATGTAAAAATGTTCACCCATACATCACACCAAGATTTATGTAACTCAAATATGATTTAAAAGAGTGTGGACACTCTTTTAAATCATATTTGAGTTACATACATACATCGGAGTTTCTTGCACGTTCTTCTTCATAGAGATCTACGCTTTGGAACGTGCAATTTGGCTTTATTTTTTTTTTTTTGACTGACTGACATTTTGAAAATTCAAAAGTGCCTGTAATCGGTCTATTTGAAATAAACGTTTCTGATTTCTGACACGTCACGGTCAGTTCTCTAACCGCAAAATTAAAAGTATTTTTATTTAACTAGTACGCTTCACCATCAACGATTGCATCATTGCTTACCATGAGTTGGTGTTGTAGTCAAGCACTAGCTTATATCATTAAAAAAAAAATATTTCGGAAAAATCGTCGAGACTTCATTCGGGAATTGTAGTTGTACGGAACCCTCAGTGCGAGAGTCCGACACGCACTTGTTTTACATTGAAATCGATTATATTTTTTTTTTTTGTAAAACGTTTTATATTTTATCGCCTAAAAACAGTAATTTTTTTTTTTATTTAAATTTTAACTTTTTTTTAAACTTGCTGTTAGAAATTGTTTCTTGCCAAATTTCATGATTCCCTTGTGAGTGTTAAAATATACCGCATAGACGACAGTACCGTTTTGATTGCGTTGACATAAACTTTGTATATTTGAGTATTGGATATTAATTTCAACTGGATACCTCTACATGTTCACGAGAAAACGGGTCTTGAGAGAGACATAGACGAACAACGAAGTGATTCTATAAAGGTACCATATTTTCTTTTGAGATACGGAACCCTAAGATAGACCTGCATTAGGATTGGTGACTTCAGACACAGCATTATTATAGCTGGTGAGGTTTGCGGGAATCCAATGGATGCAAGACACACAAGACCATTAATTGTGGCGACACTTGGAAATGAATTGATGATAATGATTTTCATGGTGCCAGTATTTTGCTCTTCATACTCTTAAAAACAACAACACACACAAATACAACTTAACCTTTTTGAAAAACCTCGTCCATTTAACTTGGAGTTATTTGCCGGTCAGGTTGTATTTTTACTGGAAAATATTTCACTTTGTACGAGCAATGCGCTGAAGGCTTTCATAGTTGCGGTGAACCGCGGTCAGAATCTTGTAAAGGGAAATGTGTTGTAAACGGCTTTGTCCCTAGTACAGGACAGCGGCAGCGGTTTGTTGTACACATTGTGAATCGGATTACGTAAAAATGGGCAAGTATATCATGTGCTTGGCGAGTCGGAAATAATCACTTTTTGTTGTAGACAGAATGTTGCGTAAAGATATTTTGTAGGATGCGGGATTATTAGAAAAAGTCAGCGAGGCTTTGGAAAGCAAGAAACACGGGCGGGTTTTACAGTCTAAACACCAAACTGTAAAAAAATTCGAACTGATTCGCATCGCACGTCTCATGGTCACCTGAACCGATGCTTGGCCGCATGAAATCGCATAGCAGCATTTCGCATCGCACTTCTTACCATTTCAACCAAAAATCCTTTTAATTTTCCTACAGTTAACCCCGTCAGACATTCTCCTTTGACTTGGAAGTTTTTAAAATCCATACTTAACATTATAAAGCTGAGGAATTTGTTTGCTTGATTCTCAGGAACTACTGGTACGAATTAAAAAAAAAAAGTTAATTCTGTATAAGTGTATAGCGTAGTGTCTGTATAGTGTGTAGCTTTATCGAAAAAGCGACAACATAATATTAATAACATAAAATGGCGGAATGCGAACACAGTCAACATACCAAAATTGGTATTTTTTCAGACGTGGATAATTTTGAAATTACACGTAATTATGACGTTCTAAAAGACTTAATATCAAGACATTAATTAAATTATGTTATGAGATTTATATTTTTTGCAGAGCTGTGCAAGCTAATCCTAGAAAACTTTACTATTAGTTATAATTTGATTGTTGAATCTTTTTAAAATTTTGTTGATTACTTTGTTTATTATATTTTTATCTGTGTTAATTAGGTACTATAATTTATCCTTATCACTATTTATTGTTTAAGAACTATAAAGTTTATTTGAAAAATTCATTTTAAAAATGTGATATTCAATTATAAGACTATCTTAGAAACTCTAAAGATTTTTTAGTAGTCTTGAGTCGCAAGTTAATAGTAAATCACAGAAAGCCTCACTTACAACCACACATTTCTATTATATTATTGTGATAGTGACGTGGGACAAGTTAACCAATGAAAATATAATTTATTTTAATTTTCCGCAACTCGTACTATATGGGCCGTAGTGTATGCGGTACGAGTTGAAGAATTACTCAGTCTTGTAGGTAATTTTCAAGGGCCACCAAAGGAGACGTTTCACATTAACTATGATAACTTAAGCGAACAAACGTTCCAACTTGTAGCTGAGACTTGAAGTAAGTTCCCTTAATTAACCACCGTTTACCTAAACCGAGTTTGAAGAAGGACGGACGTGACGCTTCTAAGTTACCGTGGTGTATTTGAGACGGCTTTCAATTAATATATTACTAGCATCTACCAGCGACTTCGCCTGCGTGATAACAGAAAATATATGCCTATGTCACTCAACGATAAAGTAGCATTGTACTGCTGAAAGAATTTTTAAAATCGATCTCGTAGTTTTTGAGTTTATTCATACAAACAAAAATACAAGTCTTTCCTCTTTATAATATAATGAATAAATTAAGATATTTAGATATTTAGATTATTAATATTATTAATTATAATACAGATAAAGGTTTTTGTATGTATGTGTACAGTTGTATGTCTATTACGTCACAATGATCTTATTTTCTAGAGTACCAAATTAGATTTAATTCCAAACCGGCGTTCGCTCTCAAATTGCCTTTCTATTTTGTCTCTAATTATGGTATTCGAAAGGTTAATTCTTTTTCTTGTTTTATGTAATTTTTTCATATAGCAGCTAGTTATTTGTATTTTACAACACATTGTTTTCAGTTACGTTTTATTTGCATGTTAATTTAATCTGTTCACATTCCTTTTGGGCTTAGCCACGGGTATTTAATTAATCTGATCACAAATGTTATACCTACCAAAGGCTCCGGTTTTTAAATAGGTAAATTACTAGTTAAGTAGTTGTTCAATGAAAAACTTTATCGATCTATGTATATCACAAACCAATCACTTGTGAATTTGAGATAGATAAAAGTTAAAAGAAATATTAATAATTTGGGTTCTTTAAATGCAACGTACATTACGCTACATACCATGGGGATGGAAGGAAAGGGAGAGGTTAACCAAAGGAATTATGGTATGAAAGAAAAGGTAGTCTGCTGACAGACGGAATAGAATGGAAGAAAAAAACGTATTCACTGACCCCAAGTGCACAAAGACAATATAAAGCAGTATGCACTAGTATATATTCTTTAATTTATTATTTATTTATTAACACATACAATTGTTTCATTATCACATATTATAATAGTTCTTATTACCTACTTCGTAAGTAAACGAAATTTCTTCCTACCGAGATGACTCAAGAAACTTAGACGAGAAGTTCGGTGAAGTCGTGATAAATTCTCATAAAGCTCATAAACTTAGTTACGAGTACATGCAACAACGCATAAACATGCATGTTACTAGACGTACTACCTGTAATGCGGAAGGTTTACGTGCAATACATTATCATAACCGTAAGGGAATGTACACCAGGGATGGGGGTTTGTTCGAATGACAACTGGATCACGGATGGATTTTAGACTGTGAAAGCCTCACGGGTTGTCAGAAAGGGAACCTCAGGGTATTGGAAAGTAAGTTCATTTCATGTTCGTACGAAGCCTCTGCGCCGCTCGCGCGCAAGCTACGCGCCGTACTCGAGCGGCGGCGCAGGGGGTGCGCGCGTGCCACTCGCCGTACTATACATGATAGTTCAAACACGAAAGAAGATACGTGCGCGAGAGTGGCGCGCGCGCTGCACGCGTGCCTCACTCAAGTCTTGCCGGAGCTGCATTAGGGCGACACACCAAACTTAGGCTGTTACTGCACGCGAGCAGCACGCGTGCAGCTCGCAAGCAGCTCGCGAGCGGCGCATTCGCCAAGTCTGGACACACCATTATATGAATGATCATATTTTTAATGATATATTAAACAAGTTTTCTAACAAAAATATTTACAATCCTACGTGCTGATTCATCGAACATTCGACAGTCAGATGTACGCCCAGTTCTTCGGCCGGTCTCGAACGGTTCGCCACTGGTGCTAAGCTACTCGGACGGCCACGCCGTGCAACCTGACGGCGCCACGCTTCACCACCGTAAAACACGTTCCACGTCGGCCTACTTCTATCTTCGCCAGGGGCGGAATATCGCCTACAGAGGAGTACCTATCCCGCGGAACTGACAACACACGTACGTAACCCACGACGACAATTTTGTGTGCCTCCTTTTTTTTCTAGCCTGGAATCTGCATTGTAATAAATAGTTTATAGGTTTTTATTCAGCGCCATTATTTGTCGGGGTTAAAACGGGTGGAGGTTACATATGACTTCTGGATCCGCGCTTGTGCCGTGCCATGTCGAGCGTATGCACGGTTTTTTTTTTTTTTTCGGGTGGGAAAATCATCTAATGACAACCCCCGCTCTTGGGCGGAGCGGGAGATAGTGTCAGACTTTTACTGACTAAAAACCCACTCCTGAAAAAACACATTTTTATTTTTCCAGGGCCCCGGGGGTCACTTTCGCATCACCTATGGCCCCAGTAGGCTTCGACCCTGTTGGGCCCCTACGGTTGCTGACATCTCCTTGAGGCGCGCGTGGAACACTACGCGCCGTCGACGACTTGGGCTCGGTCCGGATGTTTACCGGACGATCGGACGGCGAGCCACCCATTGCTCGCCGTCCGCAAGCCCGCGCCTACGGTGGCCGGAAATCGGGATCGGAATCCCGGCGGCGGTTGGGTGCCCGGTATGGTGCCTAGTAACCGTCTTATACGGCCAATATTTTTTTGTTCTAAAGAATAAAATCAACTCAGACGAACTTTAAATCTTATTTCCATTCAAGGCGTTCCATTAATTCAATGCCAAAATTTTATTTAGTTACACAAAAGTCATCGTATAAATGTATTACGAACAACTCTCTTATACAAATGAAAACAACATCAACTTTCTTTCCATAAAGTAAAATTCGCTCGCTTTGTAACGCGATTTACCTCTGCCGTTCGAGCGCTGTTTTGTTTAAAAAAACGGCCAAGTGCTACTCGGGCTGGCACACGAAGGGTCCAGTACCATCGTAATTTTATCATATTTTCTAACTAAAAGATACATATACCTACTCGTAGGACTACTTGTAGTTCAAAAAGTGTTCTTCCATACGATACGACTACATTTTGGGTGTTCTTCCATACAACACATTCATTATGCGTACAGTTAAGGAGTGAAATTCTCTGCCGGGGTCTGTGTTTCCTGTGCTACAACCTAGGGGTCTTTAAGTCAGTTACTTCTAGGCAAGCGTGCTCCATCGTCGGCCACATCATCGCTTACCATCAGGTGAGATAGTGGTCAAACGCGAGCCTATCAATAATAAAAATAATAAAAAATCATAGGATCGATATACATCATGGTAAATTTTCCAACAAATATAAGTTTAGAATCGTATCAAAATATTTATTATGTGATAAAACTACACATTTATCATATTCGGACCTTTTCCTTTACCTGGTCTATGAGGGCTTGCAGCTAGCCAAATTTTATGATTCTAACCGAAAATACACTATAGGTTTTCATTCCCTTGCGAGTTTGCATTGACTTAAAAGTTTGATTTCTTTACAGATTCAAGGGAACGCGGACCTGCAAATTTCAACTTGATTGACTTCTACGGATTCCTGAGAAAAAGGTCCTTGGCAGGCAGACAGATGGACAAAGAAGTGATCCTATACAGGGTACCGTTACGCTTTTTGAGATCCGGATCTCTAAAAACAACATTTTTATTTGACTGTTGTTTATTCTAATTGCAGGTTTTGTTGTGTGAGTCAACGAAACGTAATTACGGATCAGTGGAGGGAGGGAGGATGATGGCTGGGTGCCAACAATTCGGAGTAAAAGCTTTTTCTTTTAAACGCGTGGGCCTCCATTCAAGCGGCTTGGTTTTTAGGTATTCGGTGTCGAACGTCATAAATATCTATGCTGCGCATAAACTACTGTAATTGTGGTCATTGTGGTCTCCATAAATATTGTTGCTCTCATAAACAATGACGAAACCTTGACAATTTATAACCTCAATTGTATGATCTTGTTCATAATCTTAGCGCCGTTTCTGTAGTGTAGCAGTAAATGATCTATGAAATACTAAAGCCTTAAGCCCGTCTCTGTACTTCTGTGTGCATAAAGAACTAAATAAATAAATAAAAAAACTATGCTATAGTGCCGGCAGACGTTATCCTGTATTAGCAATGAACTGTCAAACGCTCTAAGGTTAAAAAATCGTAGTTTTTTGTAAATTTCTTAATTTGTATTTCCTAAAGAATTAACATTCTGACAATAACAAACACAACAACAAAATAATTAAGTGGAAACTACATTCGACCGACGCACACGTGGGCCACGCCTAATTTGTACGTAGAGTCGCGTCACGTGGCGTCGCGTGACGTGGATCTAATGTATGGAGACCACCCCCACGCGCTCGGACGCACCCAGATCGGCGTACGTGGCCCACGTGTGCCCAATGTAGTTCTACATTTAGTGAAATTGGTCCAGCCAGCTGACTTAACCAAGGGAAATGAGCATTCGTTTTTAAAGATATACTCGTAGATTATTTTTTGTCTGTGTTCCAGGAGTGTTTCTGTGGTATTAACAAAAGTTGTTGTTTATGATGTAAGTATTACAATCCCGCAAGGTTCTTAGTGTTTTACAAATAACCCTGTATAAATATAGATATAGATGATATCTGAACTAATTCGCAGCTGCTATGTCATATGCTCTAATATACGACTTTTGCCTAGAAAAGCGTAAAAGCTTTCGTAACAAAAAGACCGCAACTGCTCCCTCAAACGAGGCGTTCTCTAAACGCTAACACAAATTCAGCACGAAGGTTGAATACGTGTTACAGTTGTCATTTTGTGGCTTTTTCCAGCTCTGTGTTGCTAGTTGTCCTCAAAATTTGAATAAGGAAGGTAGTGTAAAAAAAAAACACTGCAATAAAAAAAAAATTGTCTTTAATTAAAAATCAGATCATCTAAAGAGTTCGCACATGGGCCGTCATGCTTAATTCATGACGGACCATGTGCGAACTTTTGTGGAACCAAATCCAGATAAATAAGAAAGGATTGGTAGGTAATTAAGTTTTCTAACAGAAATAATAAATTAAAGCCCTTGTAAACAACACCTTTTCTGAGGTGGGAAATCATCAACTGACCTCTACTGCTCTAGGATGGGGCGAGAGGGAGTGTCATACTTTTACTGGTGTACACACCATGTTCGTTCATATGTACTTTGCGTTCTAGGGCCAGGTTAACTCTTTGAATTGTTCCCGCAGCCCAAGCAAGCATCGGCAGTACCGGGCCCCTTCAGTTTTGCTGACGTCTCTTTAAAACGCTTGTGGAATAACTATAAGTAGGTACGTGCCGTCGACTCGAGCTTGGTCCTTACCAGGCTTAGAATCCTTAATCGTCAATGTGTTACTGACGATGATGGTGCAAACAAAAATGATTCGTCTGAAGACGAATTAATACATAGCTGTTATTGAATAATTTGTATGTTAATTTACCTACTAATGTTAATTTACACACAAATGGTATTTTGATCAACTAATTGTTAATTTTTATCACGTATTATTAAAGGAAACTAATAACCTATACGCCTACTTATTTTATTTCGTACAACACACATTTTTTTAGTGGAAATTTTGCGATTTTGTTTGCGGTATAATTTTTTGTAAGTGATTTTGTGGTGGTTTTAAAAGTTGACTCCAGTGGTAAGTTAGTGTAACTGTTGGCAATACTGGTCGTCCCAAAACAGTCTTGTCGCAGACAAATCTGCGGAGTCGTAAACAAGTCTGCGTCGTCGTAGACAAGTCTATCTAAGACAGTCTTGTCTCAAGTGTGCGCAAGCCCTAAGGCATTACGTCCGCCTTTGTACCTTTAGTTGCATAAACAAGTAGGTAAATTATTCTGTACTTTACACACATTAAACGCAATGTTGTTTTGAGTGTGTATTATTTTAATTAGATAAAGCATAAATTAATAAATTTATAGGCATGCTATATTATTCTTAAACTGAAGAGCTTAACGAGACTAGAAATTTACTAATGTTTTTATTTAAATACCTATGTATCAAAAAAAACGTCTGAATACTACAATACCTGGTCTTTATTTTTAAAACAGAACTATCCTAACAACTGGATGAATTGTGATAAGGATAAGAATCTATCCTACCCTAGACCTACAAAGTGAACGAAAATTTATAAAACCTACTCACGCCGATATGTGCAATCACAATCACGAGCCTCGTAGGCAAAGGCACGTTCACAAAATGCCTTGCATGTGCAATTTTCCCGACATGCCAATGCGACAAGTGCGATTCGTTCAGTTTTCAATTTCGAACGGTGTCTCCCACAGGGCCTGTATAGCTGACGGGAAGACACGCCTGTGACACACGTACAAAGGTACAGTTAACGCCAAAAATGTAGCAACGAACTAACAGTGTAAAATTATTACACACAAATGTTTATTGTATTAAATTTTATCAAAGCGCTTGTATTCTAGAACTTAAAATATTTGTTACATGAATAAATTATTATTATTAACACGACTTACGTCACTCAATCCCAATCCTCATGATTTCCGCAACAAAATTTTGGTTTTTCGTTATCATTTTCTCATCTTGTTTTACAATTTTATTTAGGTACTCGATATTCAAGAAACAGTTATTTGTGAATATGTTACTCATGTAAATTACGACATCAAAGATTAAACAAAACTGAACTAGCAACTGTCTTTCACTAGACACTTTACCACTAGACGTACGGCGTTGCGCCATCAGTACATGGTGGACATAATAATAATATATAATAATAATTACATAATAATAATTCTTTATGCTTCCAAAAAGTACACAAAACACATGACTAGATAACATCACATTACACTGGTTAATTCCAAAAGTGAGTCGACGACTCCCAAACTGAGCACTGCCCGTATCTTAGGTAGTCGGCGGTCCACCGTTTTATTAGTGCAATCTATTTTAGAATGTATTATCCTATTCTGTTGGTGCATAATATGTAGGTAGTTATTTCTAATTGGGTATATCTTTTAGGTTAGTGCATTTTTTTTTAATAATTAGGCCGAAAAAATAAAGATGAAGATAAAAAAATTACAAGATAAAAATAAAATAAAAAATTAGCTTTGTAATCATCCCACCCATACGTACAAAACGTTTTGGGAACACAGTCATTATGCGTATAGCTAAGGAGTGGAATTCCTTGCCGGAGTCTGTGTTTCCTGATAGCTATAACCTGATACATATATACTCGTATATACGGGTCTTTAATTCAAGAGTAAATGGGTTACTTCTAGGCAAGCGTGCTCCATCATCGCGTACCATCAGGTGAGATAGTGATCAAACGCCAGCATGACCACTATCTCAACTGATGCATAATAAAAAAAGACAGTACCTACTTAGTTACTAAATAAAAAGTTTTTGTTAGTCAATTCATATAAATAAAGGTTCTTTGTTTACATATTTCTGACGTTGACTGTACAAGTAGACTGCCCGATACTGCATCTATTTTTGTGTCTCCAATGTTTTATGGCGTTCCTTTGTCGTGACTAGTGTTTAGTTTTCTTTATGATACTGTTAACATCTGCTACGGATTCATGTAGGTGGCGTTAGTTTATACAGGTTAGGGCCTACTCTCCACGGAGGTGTAGCTACATAGACACGTATTTGTTGATATAAGCTTGTTGTACGCCTGCTGCAACGACACGACGGTACGACGATGCCGCATCGTCGACAGACTTTCATAGTTTTGTATGTAGCTGTGAGCAGGCGTACACCAAGCGTATAGTGACGAATACGCGTCTATGAAGCTACGCGTCCATGGACAGCAGGCCTTAGTGTATTTTAATCTTTTATTTTTAGCAATAGAAACAGTACAGTAAAAAAGTGTAACGATACGGGCACGTATGTTGTTATACTAACCCACATATTTGAACTTGGAACTAACCTGTCGCGTTTTAGGTACATATTGTACCAATGTTATTTTGCCATTATAAAATGTACACGAATTTACTGGTATTTGTATACCACGCCTATACTTCAACCATTTGTAGTGGAGAAAAACACTTGCTTCAGAGAAAAAATAATTTTTCGTTCAGCCTATACTTTCCTACTCTCGGACAAAGGTCTCCACCAAATCGTTCCAGTCCCCCTAGCAAGTTACAACCGTTTCGTTTCGATTCTCTTTTCGTTGACCGCCTCGAGTAGGCCACGCCTCCTATTCCTTTGTTTTGACCACGTGACTGAGCGTTGAGATGACTTCAGAACAAAGTAATCGGAGGTATGGTCGACTCGAGGCAATCGACGAAAAGAGAATCGAAACGAAACGGTTGTAACTTGGGTAGGGAGGCAGGTGTTCTTTTCTCGAGTTAACTCGAACCAGACCTTGAAGTATGTGTCTAGTTCATTAACATACTTAAAAAAAATCTCTAAAAGTTTTTCATTTCTTATAGTAACTGGTATTAGTAAAAATACACACATATCTGAATAAACGGAATGCTACGCACCTTGTTTCATTTTTACATAGGTAAATATTTGAAAGAATTCCAGATTGATTGAATTTATGATATAAATGTGATAGTTTGTACGTATGTTTGTGTATGTGTGTAAGTTTGAACGGATTTAGATGAAATTTGGCATATGGGTAGACTGTATCCTTTATAATATCATAGGACATAAGGCACTTTTTACATCACCTGCTCGTTAATGCCCTTTCATATGCCATACAACACTCACCTAAAGCAAGTCATTCTGTGCCTCCCTAGGGATCTAATATAGTATGGGCTTTTCCTAGGGAATAATTTGAATTAGGAACACCAAAACTATTTGAAAAGAAGTGAATTAAAATGGCATCTAATGAATTTATTTAAAAGTCCAACTGGCGACTAACCAAAAAATGTGGTTAATTAAAAAAAAAAGAAAGAGCGGGTGCGTTATAGAAAATTAAAACTAATAGCTCAATTTATCAGTGAATTTTGTTTGTTTCTAATCTCAAAACATGTCAAGTTATAGTTTACATGATAAATAATACTTATATTTCTATATCATTTGTTTTGGTATAATATAAGCATAAGCATATTATTATTGCCTTTTAATTATCTGACAGAAGGTGAATAAAGTAGAGTATTCACCACAGGGTTTTTTTTTAAGGGATAAAGCTGTCTTTGTCTTGGGCAGCTTGGATTCCTCACTTAACTCAGGTTTCTATATTAACTAATTATATGATTCCCTCACTGAGTTCGGGATTAAAATTTTGCAACCTTCGTTTCGTTCGGAATCCAACATGCCGCCCGCGACTTTAAGGCACATAATCTACTATTTTATCTTGGTTGGTTGGTGTTCCCTTGGGATAATTTTCTACTTTCACTCGGGTGAAGCCATTGGCAGCCGCTAGTGACAGTATATATTTGTCTTTATCTCACTAAACCAAACTACATCCATTTACCACCAATATAATAATGGCTCACCAAAATCCTTAACTTAGTCCATAAGTCCGTCTCCAAGTATCAATGTTGTTCATAAGATAATATCCTGTACTTCTCAGTTCGTTGGCTCAGCCCACCCGAGCGGATTGCAGCTCAAATCTAGCGTAAATAGAATTTATCTCTGTTCATCTCTTATGTCGTCAGCCACACTTAGCTTGATTGTTTCTACAACTTATTGTATTGTTTCTTTTCTAAATTTAATTGTATTTTTAAACGATTGGATTGGGATGTTTCGGTATTAAGTTTAGAGACTATTTTTTATTTATAAACTGTCAAACAATGATTCAATGGCACATTAATTTGTGACAAAATAAACTAAGACATCTTTTCAATATTTACCGGTCGATAGCGATGCGGAGGAGTTTTCGACGCCATAATTTAGGTTGTTTTTAGTTAGTTTTAATTAGTGAAGGTAGTTTTACTTAGTTAGTAATTTTAGTTTTTTGAATAATTTAACGTATTTAGTAATTTTTAAATAACGTAAGTAATGTATATTCATTACGTTATTAAAAAAAAATCGTCATCCTCATTGCTCTTCATCATCACCCTTCATCCCTTTGCGTGACTTTTAACGTTCTGATGAAGCC